>CM055094.1:28567766-29869426 GCA_029204225.1 Diphasiastrum complanatum | reverse complement strand
GAATGTTGGGTACTTTGAATCTAGACCCAAAAATAGTAGGGTTAGCATTTTGGAGGGAAGTCAATTGACCAAATAGGGTTTGGACCTACTATAAAAGGATGTAACTCGTGGAGAGAGTGATCTTCTCTCTTCTCTATCTCATTCTAATTTTGATTGGATCTCTAGATAGTGAGATTGCTGGACTTCATTTGAGTGTTTTTCAATCTTAGGAAGTGGCAAAAGTCATTAGATTAAGGATAGATCATAGGTTGATCAAGATTCCATGATTCTATGTGTTGATTTGCTTGGTATAAGGAATAGAATTTTTAAAATAGTTTCAAATCTTGGTGATTTCTTTTGAAAGCATTTGTTGTTTTTCAAAGGAGTGCTTTGTGCATTGAAACAGGTTGAAAAAGAAGATCAGGCCATTGCTAAATGGCAACCTCAATTGGAGTCATGTTGGAAGCCAATGATAGGCTTACCTCAAGTAGCTATTCATTGTGGAAAGTGAGGATGGAGTCACTTCTTGAGATGAATGATGTTTAGGATATTGTTGTAGGTTTGGAGGAGAGACCAACAACACAACAAGATCAAGTGAGGTATGACAAGAGGGCCAAGAAGGCTCTACAAATGATAAAGATGAATGTTACTAATGAGCTTCTCAAGGAAGTTGGTAAGTGCACATCATCTTTGGAAGCTTGGGATTCATTAAAGAAGCTTTATGAATCCAAGTCTACTTCTAAAGTGTTGACTCTAAGAAGGCAAATCTTTTCTTGTTTGCAAAAGAATGAAGAAAGTCCAAGTACTTTGTTTACGGATTCTCCTCAGCCTCAGATGCTCTACCATGCAGCCTAGCTTATGAGCCTAAGAATATAAATACTAACTTCATTTTCCTTTTCAGACACACACAGATCTGACGGATCTGAACTTGCACACAGATTCAGATTTGCATATCTACGGGCACGAATGTTGTAGTATAATCATTCAGCCTGTCAGAGGATCACTGCAGGATCTCAACACTTTGTTGTTTATGAATAAGCACTTGCCAATGGAACAATTAACTCCATTACGAAGCAAGCCATGGTGAACAAAGTCAGATTTGCAATGCAACACAAATGCTCAATTTTCAAGATCCTAAGGCTGTAACCAGATTTAAGGAAGCTAATCTACTTGGAAAACTAGAACTACTCTAAATATGATTGAAAAGCATAGACAAGAAACAAGAAACCAAACTAAATAGCATTTTAGAAGTCTTTAGAATAAAAAAACTAACCAGTCTTTTGATTCTTGGACATCCCAAGAACATCAAGAACTAGAATGTTAGAGGATATGCGAGATTTATGCCACATTTCTAGCCTATTTAGTTTACTTGAATGCTGATTCCTACATTAATTTACAACAAGAAATGAAAACTAATCCACTCTAAATCCACAACCACACACAATATGAATGGAAGGGCATGATCATAGGGGCATCATCAAGAAAATCATCATGATCAAGGAGATCAATGGGTGCATCTAACTCATGGAGGCTCTTCTCATTTCAGCATGGAGTTGATACAATACACAAAAAGCGTCTCTTAAATAAGCAAAAGAGCTCCTTAGGTGGCATCCTAGTGGAATTTCCACATTTCACAAACTACAAGCGGAATAATGCTCTCCACTAGAGGTCACCATCAAAAGGTGGTTCACTGTACTTTCTTTAAGAGGGGTCTACTTGCATTTATTACATTTGGCTAGAAATACTAGTTCCTACATGGTCATTCCATCTTTCGGGATTCACCATGAGGCTTACAAAGTTCTTGCTTGTCATTACTACTAGTATTTCTCAACTCTCATACTCGGCTCTCAGTCTTCGTTTGTCTCGTCTTCTCAGAGACCTCCTCGGTCTAAGGTGAGAGGTGCTCTTGATTTGCTCTGTCCGAGTATCTTGAGAATTCGTTAGAATCAGCCAACATCATCCCCCCCCCCCCCCCCTAATGTGTTGCAGGACCCACTGCAACTCATATTGGACGATGTCGTTCCGCTTCCGCATTGGCATCGTCGATCCTCACTTGGAAAAGCGTAGATCCTCGTTCTCTTACATAAAACCAAGTGCTTATTTTTTTCCAGTCTTTATCACAAAAATCGTTTTAACAAATTGCCGCAATTGGATCAGAATGTCTTATTGCTATAGGTGGTTGACATTCTCAAAATTGGAAAGCTCCCAACAGCTTCATAATTTGCATGCTCAAATGCTTTCCATGCGTCTCTTTGTTTGCCACTTGTATCTGCCATTGACGGTTTCATCTTTGGTTTCTTGGCAGATTCTAACTTCTGGGAGGTCTGTATTCTCCATTTTGCTTCTAGGCATTTCTGTAGTTCTTTTCTCAGTTGAAGTTCCAGTCTCGAGAAAAAGCTTTGATCTACAGGTTACACAAACTTCAATTATCAATCTCAAGGGGATGGACTCATCAACAGGAATTTGGTGGTAGGAACAGATTTGGTAACGGTGAGGAAACATGATGAACGCTTGGTGGCAGGGTGAAGGAACTGATAGTTCTATAGTTACAGCCTTGGACCCTTGCAATGTCGAGCTTTGACCACCACTTGTTGGGTGAGGAGCTCACTTTATTTGCAGGTTCACAGTTGTCTTCATATTTTTTTTTTCTACAGTCTTTTCTTTTGATCCATTACTTATGAATCTCTTTGGGCTTCATACAAGGGGATTCAGCTATCATTGCTCCAGAGAGTTTCTTTTGATCAAGGTTGATCTTACTCATGTATTGCTTAAGTTTTGTCCTTTCATCCTCAGCTTCTTTTCTTAATTTCTGATGTCTTCTAGCTGCTTCGCCTGCTTTTGTAGGTCTTCTTATGGTTGATCATCCATTGTAGGTGGCAGTTAGTCTCTGCAAGACACTTGCAATGTTTTATCAGCTGCTTCGGTAAGACTATAAAAAACTGGAAATTTCTCAGAAGAACAGTAAATTGATGATAAACAAACAGATGGAAGGAAGGGTGGAGGTGGTGACATCGGTAGATGGTGTGAACGATAGGCATGAGAATGGGCACAAAAGTATGGCAAGAGGTCGGTTGAAGAAGGAGACTAATTTTCCAATGCTTGTGTTTTTTTTTTTTTGAAAGATCTTCGTTGTGACTGGGATACTTCTTCTGATCGAGTCGCTTTGGATTGCCCATCTGTCTTCTTAGCCTTGTCGATGTCGACTTTGGGTTTGTGACCTTGGTTGTCGATTTTGCTGGTGTTGTTGCTGGCAGTGTAACTGCTCTAGTGGATCTAAGCAGATCCACTCTCTTTCCGCCCCCAAAATATGTTGGTGGAGATGTTGTTGCTGGTAACTGTTCATGTTCAAGATTGGATTGGCGTGTGGAACACATAGTTGAAACATGCTGAACATGGGATTGTACTAAAAATTGAACAAATTTTAACTAAATTTGTTTCGATCTTGTTGTAGTTGACTCGAAGATGAATATGGCAATGAGATGTAGGAATCAACTCGAACGTGATATGTAGTTCTCATATTTCTCAAAAATCCTAAACTGCTATACAAGGAGATATGAAGATAGATAGATGAATGAAAATGTGTTTTGGAGATGCTCTACAAAAAGTGAAAAGAGATCACTACTCCATAAAATAACATGATATGTTCTCCATGCAGGGCACAAGAGACCTAGCAATGGAGATCTCTATGGCTCACATTCACAAGGAAGCTCCATATGAAGTAGTCGGCATTAAGAATGACACTTGATTGTAAATGAAGCCCTTGCTAAGTATTATTTAAACTACATTGGGCCCTTATTGGCCTATTATCCTTATTAATCACTTTGGAAGGCCTAAAGAGAGAAACACCTTGTTCTTAAGGCTAGTAGATCCTTTTGGGCCTACAAAGCTTACACTGGATATGATCTTGCATGTATAAGCATGGATGTAGTAAAAGTACATGACACTCCCCCTACTTAAACATTTTTGTCCTAATAAATGAAGACGCTTGTCTGATCAACTTAATCGTCTTAGTAAGTAGTTACGATGGAGGATGTGTCGTCCAAAATTGTTGCATTGTCACAGATCCAAAGCTGCCGAATTGAATCCATTTTATTAGTTTCAGACTACAATCGTTGGATGAGTGTTTGACCAACTTGATGAAGAAAATTACAATTCTTCCATGAGCAATGGTAGTCATGAGTTGTTGTTCGAATAAAAATGCTCCATATGAAGTAGTCGGCATTAAGAATGACACTTGGTTGTACAATGAAGCATTTTTCTGGTCATACTGTTGAACAAAATATATTTCTTCAAATTTGGACCTACAAGAGAACATATATGGATTCCAAGGTCAAACCATGGAAATAACAATTCTACATTCTGATTCTCCCATTGTAGAAAACCATTGTTGACATTACTCAATCGAATATTTATCTTGTTAAAACCCACCGAGCAATGCCAACTTCTCCAAAGAAGCTGATACAAATTGCTAGCATATCTAAAAATCAGTTCCCAATAGAGTGTTGATTGATTGAGAGAACATTCCCAATCATTATTCACGTCCATATTTTTCAAATATACATGCGAATTAGATGTTGGCAATTGAGTTCTAGAGAATCCATAGAAATAATATTCTCCAACAAAAGCCACTTTAAACTCTTGTAAAATGGATCCATGAGGCGTTGAACAATAATCCAAAGTATTGATAGAAGTAGGATTTCCATGGATTAATGAAATTTCTTCATTTCTACTAGTATCCATGTTGAATACCTCATACTTCATTAGATCATTGTCAAAAATAAAAACATTCTCGAAAGCCTCCAAATCGAATTGAATTGGTTTGCAAATCGGATCCTTTAAATAGCTACTCAATTCCAAGCCATGAAGTATTAGTGCCATATAGTCCTCATTTTGAAAGTTTGGTGAATGCCTTGATTGAGTTTCTTTGAGCATAGAAATACTCCCAATTTGACGGCCCATAGTCACTTGTTCATTGATCAGATTAAGACATTGATGTAGGTCATGTTCTTGACTTTGATGGTTGAAGTGAGACTCAAAAGGATGTTCAATAAGAAGTTGGACCTTGTCTGGAACGTTAGGTTGCTCCAATTGGCAATTGACTGCATTTGAAATTTGCACTTCCAACATACCAACATGTGCTTTGGCAACATCATTTTCTTGATCAAATTCTGCATCCAGAAATAAACCTTGATCCTCATTGTCTTGGTTAAGACTTTCACTATTTGTGAATGCTCTTTGATCTGAGTCTAGATTTTCTCTATCTGTCCTTGCATCCTGATCTGAATCCAGACTTTGGCCTGCATCTTGATTTTCACCATCTATCATCACATCTTGATCCGACTCTTGAACTGGACTTTCGTTGTATGCAACTGTATTGGGATCTAGGACTTGACTTTTGTCTATGCTTTGCTCATCTAACTCATTGTCATTGCTTCGCTTATCCACTTCGTCGTTGTTACTTTGCTCATTAGACTCATTACTAGGATCATCTTCATCTTCACTTCCCTTTCATGCACATGCAGTTGTACATATGTTGGAATTTTTTATTGTACTCACCAACTGTAGTTATGTGGTTCAAAGAACACCATTGGATGAAGTCGGATTGATTGAAGATCTGTCTACAAACTATTTTAAAATTTAACCAATTCTCAAGAAGAAACTTGTGAATGATGTTCCACCATGACTGAACACATCCTTGGAAACCCGATGAAACATAGAATACCATACTACTGTCACCAATATCTCCACTATAGTAGAAGTAATAATCCTAATCTTCTAGCCAATTGTCTACCTTAATGGAGTGAATGCTTCCATCAAAGGTAGGACTAATATATTTCGACAGTCATTGGTTGTAACAATAAGGATTCCATTGAGCAGTGACTTTCCACCATTCATTGATATGGTGTGTAGATAAATGCTCTAGAGTAAGTGCACGCATAACTCCATAAAGCTAGCAACATGAAGGGATTTGGATGAAGTCGATGACATGGAAGTCAAAGACTTCAATGTTGAGGCTGGCTCAAAATCATTTGTCAAGAAAAGTCGATGTCGGTCATGTCGATGTAGACTATCACGGCTTTCCTTGTATTTCTGCAGACTGTAAGAATATTTTCAACAACAAAAACTGAATGGATCTAGATTAGTAGAGAGAGAGATAGGGATGGAGAGGATAGAAATCCAACACCTCCCGTTAATCTAGATCCTTGAATGCCTCGATTTCTAAATTCAAGATAGCACAAAAATTCTTGTGTGCTTTCTGATTCAATCCCTTTGTAAATATGTCAGCTGCCATGTACTAAGTTCTGCAAAATTTTAGGCTCACCTCCTTGGAGTATCATGGTGTTTGTATAGTGAAATCTGATCTCAATGTGCTTGCTTTTAGAGTGAAATCTAGGATTAATAAACAATGCAATTGCACTCTGATTGTCGCACTGGATCATTGTTGGAGCAGATTGTCTGAGACCAATATCAGACAATAAATTCCTCAACCAGATTGCCTCTTTGGTAGCTTGAGAGGCTGCAATGTACTCTGACTCTATCAAAGACATTGCAATGGAGGTCTGCTTATGACTATTCCAAGATATTGGACCATTGTTGAGCAGAAAAATGTATCCAAAAGTTGGTTTTATGGTGTCAATATCACCTGCCCAATTTGCATCTATATATCCATGAAGATTATGGATATCGGATGGATCTCCATTATCATAGCAAATGTAGAGGTCCATTGTGGCTCGTACATGTCTCATTACTCTGTTGAGAGATTTCTAATGGATCATGCCAGGGTTTGTCATGTACTAACTCAAAGAACTGATGGCGTATGCAAGATCTGACCTGGTCCAGATCATTGCAGACATCAGGGATCCGATAATAGATTGGTATTCATTTCAACCTTCTCCTCATTGGTCTGAGGGCACTATCCCTTGGATAATATGAGACATAGATCCATGGGATTATGTACAGGCTTGCAATTCATAAAATTGAACTTCATCAACAAGTTATAAAAGTACCTCTGGTGGGTGATATAAAAAAAGTCTTCAACTTCTATCTCTATTGATTCGAATCCCGAGATAATAGTGAGCTTCTCCAAGATCTGTCATCTCGAATTCTTGGGACAACATCCTCTTTGTATCCTTTGTTAGAGCAATATTGTTGTCAAATATCAACGAATCATCCACATAAAGTGTGATGATAACAAAGAATTGATTGACAACTTTGTAATGCACATTACAGTTTGCAAAGCTAGGTTGAAAACCATCTCCATCAGATCACCTGATTGTAACATTTTCTCAGCTAGTTCTTTTTGTTGGTAGGTGCCTTGGTGGATCTATCTTGGAAACTTTATCGATCGATCAAAATGTGTTGATTCGATGAGACCATGCTCTACAAGACTATTTCAGACCGTACAAAGCTTTGTGGAGTTTGCATATCTAGTCTTCACGACCATTGAGGATGTAGCCTTCTGGCTGGATCATGTAGATGTCCTCCTCGATAACTCCATTTAGGAATGCAGTTTGTACATCCATTTGATGTACCTCAAGATTTGCTACAGCAGTATAAGAAAGTAGGAGTCAAATAGACGTGTGCTAGACAACTGGGCTGAAAGTCTTGAAGTAGTTGATGTTGGAAATTTGTGAAAATTCCCTTGCCACAAGTCGAGCTTTCCTTCTGTCGATGACAGTCTGTACATTCCATTAGAATTGCAATAGCCAACAAAAATACTTTTGTGTCTTGGATATCAACGGAGCCTATACCAGACCCGATTGAAGATAAACTCATTCATGTGAGTCATGCCTTGACTTATGATGACAATGCAGTACTTACTGATGAGCAAATTCTAAATCATATGGATCCGACCAAATTTGGAATACATAATATTCCTGATGAATCAACAATAACACTACCAAAAGCAGTTACATTGAAGGAAGACAAGATCACAAAATCAATGACAAAAAAACAAGCTAAACAACATTATAATACAGTCCTGAAATGGAAAAATCCACCTCAAAAGATTGATTTAAAGAATGTGCCACCCCTATTGGATAAAGGCAAGAGAAAAGTTGATGAAGATTCTTCAAGTCAGAGTTCTAGCAAGACATCACCATTCAGGAAGTCTTCACCTACGAAGAAGAGTCTATCTTTTCGGAAGTCATCACCTCCACGATCAATTCCTGTTAAGAATGCTAAGCGAAGATCCAAGTCTAATTCTTTTGATAAAGAGAAATCAGAGGAGGTCCAGCATGATATGGTAGAACATTTCAAATGCTATACATTGGATGATGTGGTTATCATGTTACCAAAAACACATCATGAACCGAAAGAACAAGTGCCAGAATTGAAAGTTGTTTACGATGGCCCAACTAGGGCATAGCCTATGAATCTTGTTGATCCAGGAGAATCAGAAAAGATTGTACAAGTTGGATCACAACTTAATCTTGAATAGTTTCAAGTGCTACGAAAATTGCTTATTAAGTATTAAGATTGTTTTGCGTGGACTTATAAAGATCTCAAGGGTATTCCGACGTCAGTTATTGAACACACTATACCTTTAATACCTAATGTTGTTCCAAAGGTTACAAAGTTCTATTGCTATAATCCTAATGTTGAGGATTTGATTGAGCTTCAGAGATTGCTTGACGCCAATTTCATTTATGAGATCAAGCATACCAAATGGATTTCACCAATTGTCATTGTTCCTAAGAAGAATGAGAAATTGAGAATTTGTGTGAATTTCAAGGCCTTGAACAAAGTAACGAGAAAAGATCACTTCCCGTTACCTTTTACTGAAAGCATTTTGGACTGCCTTGCTAGAGCGGAAGCTTATAGTTTTCTTGATGGATTTAGTGGTTACAACCAGGTCAAGATTGCACCTGTAGATCGCCACAAAACAGCCTTTGCAACAGAATGGGGGACCTATATACAATCTGACTTGTTTGCAGCATTATGGGCATTCAGAACTGCTTACAAGAGTAGTATGAATCAAACACCCTTTTAACTAGTCTATGGTCAAGATGCTATCATGCCAATTGAATTTTTAATACCAACCTTACGCATAGGAACAACAAAGCAATTAAATGATGAGAAGTTTTTACAACTACGTCATGAAGCTTTGCACAAATTGTGTGAAACAAGATTGATGGTAGTTCATGTGATAGTAGCAGAGAAAGCCCGTCATAAGGCATGGTACGATCGTCGATTACACAAAAAGGATCTAAATAAAAGAGATCTAGCACTGATGTATAAAACCAAGTTGATCAAGGAGAAATCGAAGTTCATAGGTGAAGGACCATACAGAGTGAAGAAAATCCTAAACTATGGACCAGTTATTCTTGAACATTTGGATGGAAAATGTTTTGATACTCCCGTGAATGGCAGCCGAGTACGCAAGTTTTGGCAACCTGCTCCGCCAGTTCAGCAACCATGATCCAAACGAGATTTTGTTTTATTTTGTTTCTTATTTTCATTACTTAATTTATATTTTTTTTTTGGAAAAGACAATATATGAAAAAAAATTTAAAAAAATGAGGAAAGATTGATGAGCAAAATCAAAAATGTCATTAGAGAAGGAAAGTATTTTTAAGAGTCAGATCTTTCTGGGAAAATGACTTGAAAATTTTCTGTTTGGTCATTTTTAGCACAAACTATGTTAGAATTGTTCGTCGAGTTTTTAGAAGCAAGATCCACCTCAGATATATCCATACTAAGTTGGGCAAACATTCTTTTCACTAGTTGGTACATGTTTTTACCTTAGGCGAATGTTCAATACTATGCTATTTTGGGAACCTTCGCCGAGCATCTTCCTGTTTGCTGACATGCCAAATGGATTTAAAATGTCAAATTTAGGTCGACTATATGTTCAGACATACAAGGTGCATGTGATAGAAGCTGCCCTTGCTGCCATAGGGATATCAAGCTAAACAAGCTATTAAGTCTTATATTGACACTACCAATGATCTGTAGTGGACTAATGAAATATTATGTACAATGATGGATCACAAGCACTCAAAACAAAGTTGATGGAAATAAGAAAAGAGTTTAGCCTAGAGTACCATGCTCTAGGGGTTTGCGTGAGTCTATAGAGAATCTTCTTCATAAAACATACCTTTCCTTCATGCTTTTCCTTGATGAAGCCCTCAGGTTGCCTCGTGTAGATATCCTCCTCCAAATAGCCATTGAGGAAGGCACTTGTAAAATCAAGATGGAATAGCTCCCAATTGAAGGTAGTAGCAAGACTAATGATCAATCTTATTGTTACAAGCTTAGCCACGGGAGCAAAATTTTCATCATAATCAATTCCTTTGGTTTGCAAAAAGTCTTTTGCTACAAGCCTAGCTTTATACTTATATATTGATCCATCTTGATTATACTTCAATCTATACACCCACTTGCAATCAAGTGGTTTCTTCCCTTGAGGAAGATCAACAAGATCTCAAGATGATTCTCCTTGAGAGCATCATATTCTACTTGCATAGCATCCATCCAACTCTTTGATTTACAAGCATTTTTATAGCAAGTTGGTTAATCAAGCATTGAAGTAAGAGAAGTGTAAGAGGTGAAAGATGAAATGACTTCCCTCTGATCGCCTTTTCCAACATAAGTGAGCCCGGATGGATCGACCCTTGCTCTTGTGGATCTTCTTGGAGTTCTTGATTCTTAAGGTGGATCCTCAAGATCTTGATCACTATGAAGCTCCTCCTCCATCCTAGCATGGTCTTTGACATCGAGATTATTAGTAGGATTGTCATCCATTTCACAAGCATGTCCCTCATAAAAAATAACATCCCTACTCACTACAACTTTTTTAGTGATGGGATTGAACACTCTATAACCTTTGCTATTCTCACCATATCCCACAAAGATGCCTTTGATGGAAGTTGCAGCATCCTTCTTCTGTGTATCCAAGGACAAGTGTACATAGCATGTGGATCCAAATATCCTTAGATCCTTTAGATTAGGCTTCTCTCCATATAGAGCTTCATGTAGTGTGATTCCTCCAATGGCTTGGTTGGGCAATCTATTGAACAAAAAGTTAGCACAAGTGATTGCTTCACCCCAAAATAGTTTTGGTAGAGAAGTAGTTGAAATTCTGTTAGGATCTAGTGCAGTATGCAGACCACATCACACAATCACCATAGCCACTCCTCACAAGCTCTCAAAGATGGCACAACAAAAGCTAATAGATTACAAAGAAACATTGTACATATAGAGTATTCACAAACTGCATGAAAAGGCAGGTGTCCTAAAATTGGCCTACCATCTGTCAAACTAAGGTCGGGCCCAATATGGCCAAATTCGACCGACAAACAAGTACTATAAATAGCTCTGTACAGGCTAATTCTTTCTATGTGTGGCTACCCGGCTAACCCAAGTAGCCGTCCATGGGATCAGTGCCCGATCAATACATCCTAATGGGTCACGTCCTGATCACAACCATATACAATAAATTAAATAAACTATACAGTAATTACATCATCACATTTAGAGCTTACATAAAATGTATATCAGATTAACTCTGATTTCTAACTCTCTCCCCTTAAGCTCAAATGTGATAAGAGTGAAAAACAATAATTTGTAGCAATGTCTGGAGTGTCCAAAAGATGTTATGCATATCACAGCTACCATGTACTTGACTCACACTCAAGCACACCAACAAACCACCAGGTTTGACTCACAAAGTATCATGTAAACACAGTGCTCATATAGAGAGTCTACCATACTCTCGACCAACTGACTCGTCTCCAATCCAACTTGACCACAAGTGGACCACATGAGTGACATGGCTCAAACTGAGGAAATCCCACTACCACCATGAGACTTACATCCTCCATATAGTAGGTTGACATCGTGCAGTAGCTATTCCTCATGCAAGAATCAATCACACACTAGGAATGAAGAACAACAAGGAAATAAACAAACGTCACAGAGAGTGAGAACTGTATAGCACTTGTCGAACAAAACTTGCATTCATCAACATTGATAATGTATCTTTACAATCACAATATTCCATTGTTTGTAGAGTAAGAAGACTTACTCTCACATGCCCTTGTCAAAACAAGGCAGGGTTGGTGAGACTAAAATCTACCATCATTGATAGCAGATGATGTAAGATATAGCTTGAGATGCAGGTATGGTTGAGGTACTATGTTCTGAGGACCTCTTTAAACAAGAGAGTCAGAACCGAATCTCTATTTTTATTTCTGAATCCTAGATTTATTGTGTATTTGCACCTTGGAAATCTTATCAGCATGTGGAAAGGCAAATAGATTTGAGGTTGTAGAAGGGAAGAAAAACTGTCAATTTTCTATGGAGGTTGCTCTTGGTTGGACATTGTAGCAGATGACAGAATATCGGTTTCACTTTCTTTCGACAAAGACTCATTTCATATTAGTGTCTTTTGCATTATGGAGCTGGTATATTGTGCGGTAATGTAGAAGTTTGCAAGAAATTTCTCGATTGAGCAACAGGTTTAACTGTTGGTTGCCATGGTGCTCGTGTTGTTGTCATGAGGATCCTATCGTGATTCATAACTGACGTGACGGGCAGGTAGGATTGTAGTTGGTTGTTTCAGACAGTCTTTGAAATTGTGTTTTCTGATACAGTCGGGACACTCCGCATGGTATTTGGTCTTGACTGGACAATCAACCATGAAGTGGCCAATTTCACATAGATGAAACATCTGGTGTGCAATGTCCCTTGTATAACAGCATAACCATCTTGTATGGCTAATGGTTCTGGACTTTTTGGTGGGTATTCATGATAAGTCAGGAAATGTCTAGACTATGACGGTTGTTCTTCATATTTGTGAACTGTATGTGCTTGGATAGGCCGATATGAAGGACAAGCATTAGCAGGATGCGTAGCCCGACAGTGTGGGCACAATATTGGTTTTCTTCTATAAGGTACCTACGTAGTGTTTGGCTGACCAGACATACTGCTTTGGATAGACTTCAGGGATGTAGTTTGAAACTCATTGGTGAGTTTCTCCATCTGTAGTTGATGTTGCTTATTAAGCAACTCCAACTGGGATTTCCAAAGCTGATCTCGAGTGTCCTTGATTGGCTTTGACTCATGGATAGGAGCGTACGTGGTGCTCTTCTTTCTCTGGATTCATCAACATCTGATCCCTCGTCTTCTTCTTTGATGGGATCAGACATAGCTAACTTTAGGCTCATATATTCATCATTGGATTTAAGCTTGCATCTAATCCATCTTGTAAAGCCAACTAAGAACCAGATGATGAGCATCTGTTCGGAGGGCTGTTCTTGTACTTGACTTTTGAGGCATTTGAAATGCTCAATATAGTCTCGTACGCGTTCGTCTTTTGTCATTTTGATGTTACTCAATTTGACAAAAGGGCTCTCGATCAAGCAAAATGGCTTAAAACGCTTGATAAAGGACTCTTTCAAACTTGACCAGTCTGTCCTCTCTTCACGATCAAGGTTGAAAAACCAGTCACGTGCTTTAGCGATCATGGTCATCGAAAAGAGTTGGACCATAGCATCGGGGGATGTTTTGCCATACACATCACATGCATTCTCAAAGATTTGCAAAAATCTTTGAGGGTCCGAACTACCGTCAAACTTAGGTAGATCTAATTTGTGTGTACGTCTCTCAAGATGAGCTCCGTGAGTGGCAGAAGCACCATTAAGGTTGATTCTGACCTGGGAGGGTTCAACACCATAAAATTGGGGTCGTGCACGTGAGGACTCAGCTTTATCAGGTTCTTGTCCCTTGAATGGGTTTGTGGATGGCTCGTGTGTTTGTGTGTAGAACCTGTGACGTTTGATTTGTTTAGCTACAGGGGACCTTACCTCGTATGAATAATTGTCTGGGATTTGAGGACTTGGTTTTTGGGTTTTTGATGTTTTTTGATTTTTTAGGATTTTGCTGGATTTTTTCAGGAAGTCAAGGAGAAACTCAGTATGAAAAGAGCTTCTATTGGTATGGGTGTTGTTTTTTGAAAATTTTTTTGGTGTTCATGCCCTTTTTTTTTTTTTAGTCTCGAAGGTGCTGGGAAGTTGGTGGTTCAGTCCAAATGCCAATCAGAGGTTTCCTTTGATAGTTCTGTGGTCTGTCATGGATTGGGTCCGGTTGAGATGGTGAGGAACCCCTTCGGTTGAGATTGGACCCAGAACCCGTCGGTCGAGATTTCACCCAGAATCCGTCGGTCGAAATTTGATCGAAAACTCGTAAGATTTCAAAAAAAAGCCGTCGATCGAGATTTCAGCAAAAACCCATCGGTCGAGATTTGATCAAAACCTGTCAGTCCAGATTTGATCAAAACCCATCGGTCGAGATTTAACGCAGCCCGTTGGTTGAGATTTAACGCAGCCCGTTGGTTGAGATTTCAAGTAGGCCATCGGTTGAGATTTCACACAGGCTGTCGGTTGAGATTTAACACAGGCCGTCGGTTGAGATTTCACGTAGGCCGTCGATTGAGATTTCAGAAGAGCGCCGGTTGCAATGAATGTTCATGGTTTCAATGAGTGCATGCAACACATTGGGCGTCAGGTTGTAAACATTGCTGGTTTAGATTTTCTTGGTTTGTCTTACAATTTTGGAATGTGGAACTTCAGATTCAGCATTCTTGGAGTTTGTTTAGTTTTATGTTGTGCTGAATGTTTGAAGAACATGTGGTAAACTGATTTGTGGATGAATTTCGTTGAAAAACGTTTCAGATCAGAGCAGAGGAGCATCGAAAGAATGCTTAGGTCAAATAGGACACTGGTTTGAAAAGGTTTTGCAAGAAAAACAAGCAAACAGAGAAACACATAGACCATGCCTATTGGAAAAACAACAATGGCAATGCGCGCCAAATGTTTACGGATTCTCCCCAGCCTCAGATGCTCTACCATGCAACCTAGCTTCTGAGCCTAAGAAGAATATAAATACAAACTTCATTTTCCTTTTCAGACACACACAGATCTGATGGGTCTGAACCTGCACACAGATTCAGATTTGCATATCTACGGGCACAAATATTGTAGTATAATCATCCAGCCTGTCAGAGGATGACTGTAGGGTCTCGACCCTTTGTTGTTTATGAATAAAGTAAGATCAAAAGAATAGCAAGGAAGTGTTGTTCAAGTCTACTTTACTTGTACTATCTCATGTTTGAGCATTTTCATGTGGATGTGTGCAAATTGTCAAGATATGGTAAAACTAGCTACATTGGTGAGCATTGTTTTGATGTCGAATTTGTACTAGCATTCTTGGCTAGTTTTGCTGATGGAAATGAAGCTATTGGAGGCTCATTATATCACTCATTCATGGTCAAGTCATCAAGTGATGATGGCATCTTATGGAAAGATGGAGATGGAAGCTCATTCATGGAGTATCATGGTGGATACATGGCAACAAAGGATATAGAAGGAGAAGACATGCAAGCAAAAGTTGATCACTCACATTTATTGTTTGTTTGCTGTATTTTTCCAGAGAGTTCAGAGTTGGAATCATGGTGGAATCATTTCATTTACATTCTATTTGATTCTTCATGTATTAGTGACTTCTTGACATGTAAAATTGATGCAAGAAATAGTGAAGCATCCCAAGTGGACACTAATCTCTATATCAATAATGGTTGTTTCTATTTTGAGCATTACATGGTCATTGAAAGGAGATCTATTCTTAGGAAAGAGATCATTCTTATGATGGATCAAAGTTATATTGTCAAAAAACTATGCTAGGAGCAAGCATGTTGAAGTACAACAACATTTTGTGAGGGAGCAAGTCATTGCAAAGGAGGTGGAGCTTCAACATGTGTCCTCAAGGAAATGTGTAGCTGATATCTGCACCAAAGCATTGGGAAAGGACTTGTTCATGAAGCATAGGACATCACTTGGAAAGAAATGTTGTTTTTTGTACGTCCAAATGGCAAATATAGACATGGACTTCCAAAAGCAATCTAGATTCTATGCCCCTTGTAAGATGTCTATGAGGACTACTTGTGAAAATAAAACTCCTGGCTCTATAAGGTAGAATTACGAGTAAAACACGAATGGTTGGCAAAAAAATATTCAATATCGTTTCTTTTCAAGCCCTTCATTACACTCTTGAGCATCTGGCAAAATGCAAAGACGGTGCTTACACCAGCATCTGCCACACATTGATGGGTTGTGGTGAAGAGAAAGTGCTTTTGTCATCATTTTATGTGTGCAAATTGGAAACCAAGCGGTGTGATACAATGCGCATTGGGATGTGTGTTGAAATTTTTAGAAATCTTTTATACTTCCAAGCTTTCCTTGTTAGTAGCCACAATATTGGACATGCCTTATAAGCACATACATGTACACATACATTTGTACTTTAGTAATCTTTTATTAAATGTTGGTTATCAAAAAAAATATGCCACCATTATAAAATCTTTAAACCTGCATAAATCCATAAGTTGCATGTTGCCCAAGTACTAGTATGAATATTGTTTGGGCCAAAGTGAGCCCTCTTCGAGTATTAAATCAAGTATTGAATCAGCACATACAGGGGTATGACTAGGGCCAGTGCTTATGAAAGCCGACAAAGTATAGGAATGGAACCGGCATCTTTCTCCGAAAATAGATTTCATAATTCTTTTACAAGAAGTTGACTTTTAGAAAAATGACACCTTTTTTTCAATGAATAAAAAAATTTGTTTGTCATTTTCATATGCAAGATATCTAAGATATTTGTGTGTAGTAAGTAAAGTAGATAGATCTTATAAAGATTCAATTTCTCAAGTTTATTAAATGTGTGTGTAGTAAAGTAAGTAGATCCTTATATAGCTTAAGTAAGATAAGTTTATTGAGATAATAAAATAGTCTTTTGATGTAAATTTCTAATATTTTGGAGACAAGCAATTTATCTTTTAGACAGGAAAGCTCTTCTGTTTGGAGTAACTCTAGCTCTGCCTCTTCCATGGAGTCTACACAGAGATTGGGTCATAACGACGCTTAAGAATCTGATTGTTCGTAGTTTCCTGATTTTACCAGACTACTTATTGTTTGTCGTGTCTCATATGGATACGGATCGACTTAAAATTCACTAGATGTATATTGTTTGCAGTATTGCACGTTTTGTGAAGTTCAATTTGCGATTGTATCTAAAGTAGATGGCAGATTATGTCACAGGTAGAGGTTAGTTTGAGTTGGATGTGGCGGTTGAGGTGGTTAATCGAGTTGGAGCTCTTTTTGAGGTGGTTAATCGAGTTGGAGCAGATTCCTCAGTTAAGATGTTATAGATGCTTGATCAGTAAAGGAAAAAAAATAAAAGTGTTGGGCATGTGACTCCCAATAATTTATCAATAGCAAAACTTGAGTAACGATACCTTTAATCAAAATGTTCAAGTGCATCGGCAGACAAACAAGGTGTAGAATTGAAAAAAAAAACCTCTCTCATCTGGCTGTGTATATTTCTCTTTGGCCTTCAATCCCTCTTACACACGGTGGGCCGGGTAAACTATCAACTTTCAAAAATTACAAACTGTAAGTTAACTCTAACAAGCATCAAGCACTATTGAGCAGGACACTAAATATATCAAGTCGGTGGAACTAAAAATGCTTCTTGTTTATATAATGAACAATTTATACATTTCAGTTCATAATTCTCCACAATCAACACATGTACACTTTGAAACGCTTTTCCTCATCAGGTCGATATAGGAGCTAGAAATATAGCCACCAAATTTCATAAGCAAAATTCTAGCTGCCTTAGATCGCTAAACCTGCCAACAACGAACAGAGTCAATATAACTTGGCAATTCTACATCGTGCAGATCTCTCTGCGCCCTATCTAAGCAGTAGTACACACTTCAAAACTAAACTATACTTAGAGAGAGAGAGTTGATTGCGATGCAGTGATTTTTTGGCCTAGTTTTTGTCGCTGTTGTAGGAGCCTCCATTTGCACACTTGTCGCAGTTGTCTTCTGCCACAGCCAGAGTCGTAGACTTCTTGGTTCTTTCGCATACGCCAACGCTGGCACACTTCTCGCAATTCTCCCCGCTCACTGTCTCCATGCGAGACTTCTTCTGACAGTTGCAGACACCACCGTTGACACTCTTGTCGCAGTTGTCAGCAGCCACGGGGGCATTTAAGCCGAAGAAGCTGCACCCACCAAACAAACACATGATCCTAAGCTGATGACAAAGCTCCTGTCAGATACGGTCAGCAGATTAGTAGAATGATCCTTCTCAAAATTAGACACAAGCCTTCTTTTTTGCTAGAGATGAATGAGCTTCTTTACTTGTAATCCCCTACATTCTCGTTCACAGAAACGTTAGTCATGTTTCTGCCACTGCAGCAGCACTCCCAATCAAGGTGCAACTGGGAACTGGGTCCTGCACTCACAATCAAGCTCAAAATTTGTGAAGGTGTGTAAACCAAGGACTGTAGCTGTAAATTGACAAGAACCCATGTGCAAATCCGGAAAATTTTAAAAACAAAAAACTGCCCGAAAGCAAGCCAAAGGCTAAAGCCTTGGTGGGATAAGCAAACCACCTGGAGGTTGCGCAGCGACTAATTCAACTTGCAGTAGTTGCATCGGTTTCACCGAGACATGGCGTTGCATGAACTAGATCAACAAACACCAGAAACTTATTGAGATCAAGCTACCTGAAGGGAATCGGAGATGCTCACGAAAGCATACAGCTACTCTTACGTGTATTGAGTCAGCATACTTTGAATTTTAAGCCCATAAAATGTCGACCCTGTCACAGGAGTCTATTGTAATCTACAAAGCGCTTCATTGGGTTCATGACGTGCTAACCTTATTTTTCTTCCCTTCCTAGACAGGTTTGTTGTTGTTGTTGTTAGCTTTGTCTCAATGTGGTAAAGCTATTCTCATGTTTTGGTGCAAAACAATGACAACTTTTGAGTGCTTGTGTTGAGTGCTCTTTTTTGCAAGGCTATGAAATGATGTTGGTCAATGTAGCTAGTAAGAAAGTCAATGTTAAACAAGAATGATGCATGCACTCCTTAAGTATTCTCCAATTAAGTGTCTCAAAGTTTGAAATTTTTCTTTTTTAAAATAAACATGATTATAAAAAAGAACAAGGTTATATCTTTTTATATGTTGAAGTTTAAAAGAACAAAAGAAATTGTAAACTGAATCTTTTTTATAATTATAATCATTAAAATAAAAATAAAAATTACCATTATTTTTAAAAATTTGATAATGTTTTTAAATTTAATTTTTTTTTAAAGATCTTGCAATTATATTGTTTGCTAGAAAATTCAAGATCTGAATATTTGTGATTTCAAATTTTATACTAAAAATTACTATCATACTTTGCCCATGATAACAATCGAGCACATCAGTGAATTAACCATGTAAAACAAGTGAACAATTACAATAATACGTAGCTATATCACATCAGTAAGCTTCCAATTTATTTAATGACTCGCATTACCTCATTTAAGAATAATTTGAATATAAATGAAATGATTCCTCCATGCTTCAAACTTTGAACTCTCTGGAAAATTACAGCAACCAAACCATAAATGTGAATGATGACCATTTGCTTGCTTGTCTCCTCCAACTTTGTCCTTTCTTGATATGTCTCCACCATAAAACTCCATAAATGAGCCTCCATCTCCATCTTGCCACAAGATATCATCAACACTTGATGACTTGGCCATGAATGAGTGACATAATGAACCTCCAATAGCTTCATTTCCATCAGCAAAACCAGCCAATCCAATAAGATATTGCAAGGCAATGTAGCTAGTTTGTCCATATCTTGACAATTTGCACACATTCACATGAAATAGCTCACACATGAGATAGAACAAGTAAAGTAAACTTGAACAACACCTCCTTGCTGCTCTTTTGACCTTACTTGAGTTTAAAGATTCCTGCAAAAATAGATCCATAACATATTTGCCAAATGACCTTCCTTTGATGCTCTTGACTAGCTCCAAATTGCCACCTTTCCTTGTGTTCTTGAAGTCCTTTGAGACCAACCTCTTGATCTTCCCCTTGACCATCAAAGTCATTGAAAAAACTTTATTTTCCAGATTCATTACTTGCTTTTCCAGCATGAAAACCACGAGAACCAATATCCACTTGCATAGCATCATCTACACAAAAAGATTCTCCAAAACATGTGAGTAAAACAAAGTGAGTCGCTTCCACTTGCTTACCTTTCTCTTGTTCATCAAAGATATCAAAGATATGAATATCTTCATACCTGAACCTCTGGAAATACTCCCTCTCAAACATATGATCTAGATCCAACAAGATCTCATCAATGCTTGATCTCGAATTTCCACAAAGGTTAGTGAAAACAATGTCACCATTGTCACCATCATAAATCAAAAGCTAGATTCCAAACTTTCCATCCAACATGAAGTAGAGTAGGTGAAGATGCGTATCAAACCTAATAAATCCAGCCTTCTTGAGTCCATAACAAACCTCAATAAGCTCACCAATGAGATCTCCCTTGCCTTGAAAAAATTGCCTCTCGATTTGCTCCATGTAGTCTTCTCCAACCAACCAACCTTTTGCCATCTTGATCATGATTGATCAATTCACAATCATAGAATCCTTTGAGTTGATGAAGAGATGTGAGATCCATGCCTTGGATCTTCCGAAGAACCAATTTTCCATTGCTCTTTCCTTCATAAGACTCCGTCTTAATGAAAAAAATAAATAGTACCTTCAACATACAAAAGATCAATTCTACACATGCAAAAATGATGATTTTTGAGTAGAAATCAATCTAGCATGCTCTAGCATTGGTAACTCCTCCAAATCCTTGCTAAAGATGGCTGATCCTTTCATAAACTGAAACACAAGAGCTCTGATACCATGTGAAGGATTTCAGATCATTCCAAGTCCAATCCATGTCCCTGATCATTCGTTACAAAAAGGAGCAAACCAACAATCCTGCCAATGTAGAAAAATCAGCATCTACATACAGAATGTGATGCAAACTCTAAGAGATACTGACCAAGACATGAAATATGGTTTTTGTCCATAAAATTATAGTACCCTACTGTATTTCACACGTGTGGAACCAAAAATAGCAATAAATGTTTATTCTACACATAGAAATGCAAGATAACATTATGAGAGTGCACCAATGAGTAGTAGAACTCAAAGAGAACCATGTATAATGATGAAATGAGAGAGAGAAGAGAGAAAATGTGTCTCTCCACGAGTTACACCCTTTTATAACAGGTCCAAACCCTATTTGGCCACTTAGCTTTCTCTCCAAAATGTAAAACCTACTATTTTTGGGTCTAGATTCAATGTACCCAAAGTTCAAATTTGAATCTCTCTCAAACTTGACTACTAACTTTCCCACACTTTCAAAAAGTGTTTATTGAATGTATTTTAAACTAATATAACTTCAAAACGTTTATCTCTAAGTCTAAAATGAGTTTTGGCTTCAATTGACAATTTCTTAAAATATGACTAAGCTAGACTAAACTAGTTGAAATCTCTACAATGATATTATTGTCTTGAACTAAGACTTCTATACAGTCCTCGGTATCACCAACTTTTCCAAAAGCAACAAGTTGTGGCTCCTTTGACTAAGGAATGACAAAGTTTTCATTATGAGCAAACTGTCCTACTTTTTCTAATTCATGATTTGGTAAAAGTGAGATAGATTTCATCCGCATACATAGAAATTCTACAAGTTTATTATCTATTTCTATTTCATGTCTACCTTTTTTAATAGCACATGCACTGGTAACACTAATACCACTAAAATGATCTAACACCTTATTATTAGAATGTAAAAAAAATTGAATTGTATGGTTAAACTCCTTGCATATTTTTTCCACTCAAATATGCCCATATTTGTAAAAATGGGCATTTTTTATTTGAATTTATTCCACCTTGAACAAGCTAACGTTTTATTTCAAAATTCTTTCATTTTTCAAAAAAATTATCTACAAGTGTCCAAACCTACAAATATGATAACTACTTTCAACTTGCTTATGAGGTGGTCAATTGAATTCTATGTTTAGCATGATATATATATATATATATAAATAAAGACAAATCTACTGAATAGAATTTCAAAAAATAATGAAAAATTTGACAACAAAGCATTTTGGATGTAAGATAATCATGCTAAACATATAATTCAATAGACCACCTCATAAGCAAGTTGAAAGTACTTATCATGTTTGTTAAGGCTCTATGTTGGATTTTTTAAATCAAAAGACAAGCTAGTTTCTCTTTTAGGACTAGCTACTTTATTTTTCCAGATTTTGAGCATCTCATATATTCTATGTTAAAAAACCTTATTCTCTTGATGATCGTTCATCCCATGATCCTAGTCAATGTTGTGATCCCTAACTATTAAACCAACAAATTCAATTCTTGATATGCTATGGAAGCTAGGAATGTGGGAATATTCTCTAGAAAGCTCTTTTAGACTATAAATACTTCCCAAAACAAAAAGAAATAGTAAAATCAAAATTTTTGATAGAATCACATTCGTCTAGGTCATTTCAAACAACAAATGGAGTGACTATGTCCTGGATATGACATCTGCATTTTAACTTCAAAAACGGCTCTTGCCTATTTCCTTCGTGAAGTAATTCATATATTTTCTTTTGTCTTTTGTCTTTACTTCATCATTTTTTCCATAATACTGAAACGTAATCTTCGACATTTTTGCACTTACAAAATTACTTGACATAAAACTACAAAAAATAGTTCATCAATATTTAGAAACACAAGCATAAGTTCAATCTCACAAAACCTTTATAACTCATAATATTTCTTGTTTAAATGAGAAAAATTTATAAATAGAATTGTAAATTACAAGGCTATATTTGTTAGAAAAAAATATCTTTTGTTATGCTCAGCATAGCAAACTTCCCGAACTCATGGGGCTTTGCTATACTCGACATAGAAAAATTGCGTGATGTTGCGAATTTTGCTGTACTCAACATAGCAAAAAAAAAAAAAAAAAGTTTGGCTATGTTGAGCATAGCCAAACCCCATGATGTCACACAGTTTTGCTATGCACATAGTCACGGAGTTTTATTATGCTCAACATAGCAAAATCTCACAAGTTCATCCAGTTCTACTATGCTCAGCATAACAAAACTTCGTGAGGTCATGGAGATTTGCTATGTTGAGCATATCCAAACATTTCTTTGCTATGTTGAGCATAGCAAAGAAAAGTTTTGTTATACTCAACAATGCCATAGCAAAAGATCTCTAAAAACTAATATTTTAACTAAGTATACATATTTTTAACTATCTTAAATAGAAGAAATAAATTCTAATAAGCTTTCAAATCAAAATAAAAAAATTTCAAATAAATCAAATGTAAAAAAATTTACATTTAAAAAATTCAAGACTGTTCGTTATGCTAAAAACAATTGAATCTGTGATAGCTTAGTCAAGTTGCATGAACAGCAAGAAATTGTGTTCAAAGCAAATTAGGTGAGTTATGCATAGTCAAGAGCTCTTAAATATTTTTTCAAATGTTAACTCACTGTTGACATGACGTTTAATCAATAGACAATTGAAAAAAAAAGACTTTTCAAACATCAAAAAAATTGTTGGAGTGTCCTCAAAAATAATCTAGCCTTGTTATTGATGACATGAATTAAAGAACATCGATTCGTTCTCATTTTATCAAGATGTCAAAAAATTTAAATGATGTAGATTTTATTCAAGTCCATTTGGTTAGTGTTTAACGACACTTTAGAGTCCAAAGTATTTTTCAATTATCCCAATATTTGAAATGGTCCAAATTTGACAATCACCATTGTCCATAAAATAATTTGTCCAAAAATTCTTTATTTACAGCTTTGAACTCTACTAGGAGAAATAAACATCAAATTGTGCTAGCTACTTGTCAATGTTGGAGGACAAAAAAACAAATTTTAAAAAGTAAAAATAGGATTTGTGGGTCACACTTACGATTGAATTGATCAAATGTTTAGTTGTTTTTTCAAAAAGCTTAGACACAAAAAAGCATTTTCTTTATCTATGCTTCAAAGTATTGTCGAGGAATCATGCGCACCAAAATCGACTGTCATTAATTCAACGCACATATGATTTTTGAGATTAGGACATCCAATGAGGCAAAACATTGCATAGCCAATGTTAATGGCATTAGCTTTCAGCATCAATTCAAAATTAAATGTAATCAAACTGACATTGCATTGTTGTGGAAAAAACAAATTTACTTAATTCAATTCAATTTCATGGTTACCTCTTGAAGGAATTTGATTTTTGCTTAATGTGCCTTTTACTCAAATCAAACTTGCAACATTGCCTCCTTCTAACATTGTGAAGTCAATCCATTTGCCTCATTGAACTTTTGGAGTCAAGCATTCAAGTAGCTTATTAGTTTTTTGTGAATTTGATTGCAGCATTGGTAGATGGACTTTTCTTAAAAACAAAAAATTAGTTTGTTCAACCTCAAACATGCTTCATCAACTAAAGAATTTCACTGGTCTTTCAAGTTAGGAGCTCCAATGACAATTGCTGCAGGTCTCACACAAAGTAATGAATTTTTGCAGCTTGCGCAAGGCAAGGAACACCAGATCTATTTGGGCTCAAGAAAAAATAGACAAACTATAAAAGCTATCAAAATGAAATGGTGTGGTAATATAAATGAAATTCAAATTAAGAATCTTGTCCATTTGGCTTTAGAAAATAGCAATGGACATCCATTATGGATTTCAAAAGTGCTTAGATGTGAAAAGTACAGTACTAAGGACCATAAATGGATCTTTGAATGATCCACAAGGTGATTGTATGCTTGTTAAACAATCTATCAGAAACTAGTCATCAGAAAACAAGATCTAGTTTAGCAGCTTGATAGGAAACAAGTAGAGACAATCAAAGCATTGATCAAATAGTCTAATCCAACTCCACACGTGTGGAAATAAGGCTGTAGTACGGCCTGTAGACAGTGTTTACAAAGTGCCAAAGCTGGGTTTCATTGGAAAAATAGAGTAATCACCATACAATGAGAGGAAACTCGAGTTTTTCCTTGAGGCTCCAAAAAGTTTCTATCTTCTCACTATGGAGAATGGAAATACATAGTAAAACACACTTCCTTTGCAAAGTTAGGTGAAAATCCAGCATGTAATAAGGAAGTAGACTCCACTTTCTTGCCCTAATGTGAAAAGCCTAGCCTAGATCCAAGAGTCATGCTTGGTAGGTGCATGGTAGGTACAAATCTCATCATAAATCATGGTCTAGATCCTACAAAGTAGGAATCACTACCAAATAGACACAACCACTCCTCTTGACTCGTGGTAACCTACTTTAGGTGTGTATGTACAAGTGGCACTTTGGCCATTCAAGTAACCAACAAACAATATTGACAAAATGTACAATATTCTACATGGCTAGATTTGCCAATGTAGGCAATTTTTCACATTAGATTCGTTCAAATTAATAATCAATCAAAAGTATTATGAGTCTATTGGTGGCTACACACCATCTCAACAAACGCTCTTCTAGGAAGATACATATTAGAAATGTTGCAAGTAGATCTATCAGCAATAGCTATTTTCAAGGAACAACTTGGATTAACGACACAACCATCATACTCAACTCATCAACAATGGAAGTATGATTGTACAAAACAATCATTAAGAATTATTGATTGCTTAATTCAATGATCTATCAAGTTCCAAGTGTTAGATCTTGATCTAGATGCATTACATTATGATTTAAGCAAGAGCAATGGATCAAATGACTAAAAACTTAGTAGAGCAGCCTCACACATGTGGAGGACAGTACCTATATGGATTGTAAACAAAGATTAAAGTATTCAAGCATACAAGAGCATCCCACTCATCAAAACTCAAGACAAATGTGGAAAATACAAGAAAACTAGAATTTGCCAATGTCACATCAACTTCTCATTGATGTGGTTGATCCCTTTATAGATCAAGTACATCCACGAGCTGTGTATTGTCCAGCAAGCCTTCACATGTGTGAAGAGTGCCTAGTCATCCAGATCCACCAATGGGAGCCATATATGCTCATTTCCCAAAGTTGACTATTCTCTTTGGCTAGAAAACAAAAAGCTAGACTTCCACATTTATAGGAATATTCTCTATAAAATAGAATCGAATGGAATCTCTCTATCTTATCATCTACTATCTTATCCACATGTGTGAATGGCATCTTGACATGTGGGAGCATTTAATCATTCACATGGAAGTGCATTCTATTTACAAAAGTTTGACCAAATTGGCTCATTTCTAGATTCTACTCAAAGGTCAATTTCACACATGGGTAGATCCATCTTAAATCAATCTAACTTTATAGAAACAAGTTATGTACATATTTTTAAACATGGGAACAGACTCCACACGTGTGAGATTCCTCCAAAGCTTTATCACCACTTTGAGTCTCCAGAAGAATTCTTCCAGTGCCTTCAACCTTGTGTTGACTGTTATCTCCTAGTGCAACCTTTGTTGTCACATTACAATGCTTGTAGTTGTCAAGAATCTCCTTCCTCCAGGAAGATAATTCTGAATACCAATCATCTCTTTGTACAATGACATTCAACTAGACATCCATGCAAACAGAAGAGGCTTCATCTACGGCTCTTAAACCAATGGCTGGCACCACTAGGTTACAGTTAGAGGACAATACCAGTTATGGGAGCATAATGACCATTCCTAGTTCATGTTACAATGGGGAGAGCAGTTCGGCAGAGGCAAATCAACATCAACAAATCAATATTCAACGAAATCTTGATGATCATGATCTCATATCTCAAGATACACCAAGTATAACAAGTTTGAAGTGACATTTTTAACACTCCTCCTCACTTCTAACTTGGCAAGTCTAATGTACATCTATATACAATTCCAAGAGCACTTCTTAACTTAAAAAATGGATCTTTAGCCAAAGGTTTAGTTAAGATATTAGCTACGCACTCGGATGATGGCACATGATGAAGTTGAACCTCCTTGGATTGCACCTTCTCCCTCACAAAGTGATGAGCTATCTCAATATGCTTTGTTCTAGCATGGAAGATCGGATTGGTAACAATTTTTTGAGAATCTTGATTGTCACAATAGATGCAAGGGATATCCTTGGCCTTTAGCACTTGAAGCTCCACCAAAAGTCTTCTTAGCCATAGGAGTTCTTTGGTTGTTGAAGTCAATGCCTTGTACTCGGCTTCCCAAGAGGAAAGAGAAATTGTATCTTGCTTTTAGGAAAGCCAAGATATCACTCCTCCACAAAGGAAAGTGGAAAATGCACTTATAGATCTTCTATCCATCTTGTCTCTTGCAAAATCTGAATCCAAAAATGCCCTCAAGTACAAGTTAGATCCTTGATAGAGAATGCCAAAAAATCTAGTAGAAGAGACATATCTAAACGCTCTTGGCACTTTTCCAATGATGCATCGAAGGACCTTGCATATATTGACCTAGCTTGCTTACACTATAGCTCAAATCTAGTCTAGTGATTGTCAAATAGATTAAGGAGCCCATTACCTTCCTAAAGAGTGTGATGTCCTCAAAGGATGCTTCATCACAAACATTAGTAACTATACAAACTTGCTCCATAGGGGTGTCAATCCCCTTACAATATTTCATGCCAAACCTTTCAAGAATGGAAGTAGCATACTTTGATTGACTTATAAAAGTAAAATCACTACCTCTAGTAACTTCTATTCCAAGTATGAACTTAAGAAGTCCTAGATCTACCATCTTGAATTCACTAGACAAAGAAGCTTTAACATTTCTTATGCCTTCACCATCATTTGCTGTCAATATGATATCATCAACATAAAGTATTAAGATGATGATCTTTCTATCAATATGGACGTGGCTATTCAAGACAAAATAAACTTGGAAATTGTAGGTACTGCAACAAACCTGGCCACTGGGAGCGTGAATGCTTCAAGAAAAAAAAGGAGATGGAACAAAGAAAAGACAAATGGCAAGCGGGAAATTATGATAATCAACATCAATTTGATGACTATTATTATGAAGTTAATTATACTGATCAACATCAATATGATGATGACCAATATGAAGATGATACAGGTGAGAGTTCAAAATCGTTCATTACAGCATTAATGACAAGTGATGAAGTGTGAGAAATTGGCAAAAATCTAGCTTGGTATTTTTTATGATAGAAGTTTGTAAGTGAATCTCACATGTGTGGAGGATGTTCCCACGTGTGGAGAATTGTAAAGTAAATAAAAATGTTTGATATAGGGGTCTCATAGAATTTCATAATCAAGCATTTAGGTGTAGGATGTTGATAGGGTCAAATTTGGCATAGATGGCAAATTATCCATTTCCACTTGTAATGCCACTATTGAGCCAGTAGGAGGCCAAACTTGTGCCAATTAGAGTGTAGACAAGTGTAATGCTTTTGTTTGATGAAGTTTAAGAGGTCCAATAGAATTTGAGGTTTGTTTGAAAATGGTCCAATAGAATTTAGAGGTGCATGGATCAATGGTCCAATAGGATTAAGAGGTGGCAAAGCGTGGTCCAATCATAGTTAAGCATAGTGGTAGCTCATGAATCTACTAGTATCATTGTACTCCTCATTTGGATCTAATTGATTTTGAGATTGAGTGGATTTTGAGTGTAAGTGATTTTCTAGCTCTCTCTCTCTACTCGAGAGCTATTGATGATTTTCTCTCTCTACATAAGATGAGCAGCTTGTTTTTACTTAGATTACTTTTGGAACACTTCCCACATGTGTGAGTGAGAGTTGGAAGTGATTGAATGCATGTAGTAGTGTGTTTTTGCCATAGAATCAAAGACAGATCTTGAATCTCAATCTAGTCTTGATCTTGGTGCATCTACACACCTTAGGAGATAACAAGTACATGTTGTGGACAGTCCACACGTGTGAAATCAACATGGCATCATAGACTACCTAAGGTTACCATGCATTTTGATCCATTTGAGTGAAAACTATTCATCAATCTTGAGCTAGAAATTGTCAAGATCCATTTTCCTAGCTATCTTGTCCAATTTTGGATCAAAAGAGATCAATAGGGCATTGATTGGGTCTGACCTGGTACTGTACGGAATCAAGTGCTCAGACACGTGTGAGGAACATCCAATTTCATTTTGGGAGTTCTCTTTCATGGTTGATCCAAAAATCTTGCTAGATAGCTTGTTTTGAAGCTATTTTTGTCTAGTTTTTGATGCAATCAATTTCATTCCATTTGGTTGTGCCAATCAAAAGTTATAAGCTTTTGAAAAGGGTTATGTAGGTCACTTAGACCTGGGTGGACACATTTGGTTTGGTCAAGATATTGCTTGTTTGATCCAAAATCACAGGTCAATGCTTACCAATCTCATCTATATGTGATCTAGGCACTGTTTTGAGATCTTAGCCATTTTGTTTCATGCAATATCATTGTATTTGAGTCAAATTTGGTTTCTTAGTGTATTTCACATGTGCTAAGAGTGTTGGATCCTAAATTTGCCCCTACTCCATCATGTGATGTGAAGTAGGTCTAGTTTTAGAGAGATTGAGATAGCTAGTGAGAATCATCTCACAGTTTGTTGCAAGATCTTGCATAGGAGATGGTAGCACACCATTATTGGATCCTATAGTGAGAGAGAAGCAACATTTTTTGTTCATCACTTTTATTTATCTCCACTTTATATGACTTCAATGAGTTCATACTTGTTGCAACCAAGTGAGAGATTGTCTACTTCCAATTATTCAATATGGAAGTTGAGGATGGAGTCCATCTTGATACTCCAAGATGTGATGTACATTGTACTTGGTATTGAGGAGGAGCCTCAAGTCTTTCAAGAAGTACAAAAATACAAGAAGAGAGCTAGGATGGCTCTCCACTACATTAAGATGAATGTCTCTAATCAGATATTGAGGGAGATTGGTGATTGTTCTACATCCAAGGAAGCTTGGGATTGTCTCAATCCATCTATGAGGCTAAGAACACCTCTAGGCTCCTCACTCTTAGAAATCAAATCTTCAAAAGTAGTCAAAAGAGTGATGAGAGTTCATGGAATTATGTTTTGAGAGTCAAGGATATTCATAGGAAGCTTGCATGTATTGGTGACTCAATCAATCAAAGTGAGCTAGTTCAAGTCATTCTCAATGGCTTGAGAGATGAATATGACAATCTTGTCCAATCCTATGCCATTAAGGAGGAGCTACCAAGTTTGGAGGCCCTTCAAAGTGTGCTTATTTCCGAAGAATCAAGACAAACTCTTGAGGATGGACAAGCTATCACTCAATCATGATGATGGCAAAGTTCTATTTGCCAAGCACAAAGATAAGCAACATCATCCCAAGATGGAGAGGAGGAGGATACCTCTCATGCTTTTAATTCAAATCTCAATAAGAAGAAGATCAAGTGCTTTTATTGTGGCAAGAAAGGCCATTATGCCACCAATTGCTTCAAGAAGAAGAATCAACTCAATCAAGCCAACATTACCAATGAGAAAGAAGACTATATTGCAAGTGATGGAGAAGGCTCTCTTATGGCATCAAGCTTCTCCTCTCCCACCTTCAACAAGGATGACTCATGGTATATTGATAGTGGAGCATCTTCACATATGTGTGGCTCCAAGCACTCTTTTTCATCTATTATGCCTTACGATGGAGTCAAGAAGACCATATACATTGCAAGTAAGCATGAGTGCAATATTGAAGGATTAAGGATTATTCCCTTGAAGTTTGCATCTTCCAAAGATCTCTTTCTCAACAATGTTCCTTTTGTCCCAAATCTTACAAAGAACATCTAAGTGTTGGCCAACTTCTTGATAGTGGCTTTGATGTCAATTTCAATATTGACAATTGTGTGATCAAGAAGGATGGTGAGATCCTTGCATATGGATCAAGAGTTGAAGGCATCTACAAATTGGATCCAAGTGAGAGTGCAAACTCTCTTGATGTTTCTTATATGTCCAATATTTCAAAGGAGGATGATCACACAAGATGCACATATCTTCTCTCTTCAAGTATTATGGTGTATGATTATTCCTTATTATTCAAAGCATATGTTGAGAAGAAATTCTCATTGAAAATTAAAGCTTTGAGGAGTATTGGAGCTCTTGAAGGAATAGCACCATATGAAGTTTTATTCAAGATGAAGCCTAAGGTTGATCACCTTAGTGAACTTGGTAGTGCTTGCTTTGCACATATCCCCTTGGAAACAAGAAGGAAGGATGATCCAAGCTCATGGATCATGATTGGATACTCATCCATCAAGGAGGCCTTTAGTGTCTTTACACTCTCTATTTCAAAAGTGATTGTGAATAGAGATGTCACATTGCATGAAGATTCAATCTTGGAAGTGGCCGAGATCAAGGATTCTCAAGAAGCATCACAAGTTATCTTTTTTGAAGGTATTCAATTTATGATGGGGCCAATGTGTGAGGAGGAGTTTCTTCTTCATATGATTTCAAGAAGATCTTCAAGATGCATGGCCGAGTCTTTATGGCTCACCTTACATGGCAAAGAGGGTGGGGGGCATCTTTCATGTTGTATCTACTACAACACATTCATATATGCTTCTCTTCCTTTGCTTGAAATGCTATCTTGCTTCATTGAATTTTTTGGATCTCAAAGTTCAAGAAAAGCTATACTAATTTTGTATGATGCTTATGTTTTGTCATTATTGACTTAGATGTGTTTCCAATACTTTTTGAAAGCAAGATATTGTATTGTCAAAAGTATGCTCTTATATTGGTTCTAGTAAGAACAAGATTGAGCTTGGTACTCACTTTTTTGAAAATCATGTTTTCACATGTTTTGAGGCAAATTGTAAACTCCTCTTGAGATTAAGTGAAGCATCCAAAGTAGACACTTACATCCTTGAGAGAGTAGCTAGCCTAAAAAAGATCAAGATAGTCTTTGATATCAAGATTAGATCCATCATGGATATAGTTCATTGTATGTGCACTAGTCAAGCTAGAAAGCATAATCTTGATAATCATCATTGTTTCACATCTTATGATCTTGATCTCCATGATCCTTATGAGGCTTGGAAGCCTCAGATTTCTCTATTTATGGTGCATCTATCATGCAAGTGGAACTTTCAAAGCAAAGATCATCATCAAGCATGGAGGAAGCCCATGATCATAGTGGCATATTGGTGGAGCACTCTTCAAAGGCATTGGCAAGAGATCTCTACCAAAGAGATCTTATCATGGATATGGTGAGGGTGCTGCTATGATGGATCCCTTGGCTGATCTTCACTTCTTATGCATACCAAAGGATCCACTCAAAAAGATTTACAAACTTCTCAAGTGATCTAGTACCTTTCCAAGCTATTTTTTGAAGAGGAATGTGAGAAATTGGCAAAAATCTAGCTTGGTATTTTTATGATAGAAGTTTGTAAGTGAATCTCACATGTGTGGAGGATGTTTCCACGTGTGGAGAATTGTAAAGTAAATAAAAATGTTTGATATAGGGGTCTCATAGAATTTCATAGTAGGATGTTGATAGGGTCAAATTTGGCATAGATGACAAATTATCCATTTTCCACTTGTAATGCCACTATTGAGCCAAAATAGAGTAGGAGGCCAAACTTGTGACATTTAGAGTGTGGACAAGTGTAATGCTTTTGTTTGATGAAGTTTAGGAGGTCCAATAAGGTTTAGAGGTGGAACCATGAGTGGTCCAATAGAATTTGAGGATTGCTTGAAAAGGGTCCAATAGAATTTAGAGTTGCATGGATTAATGGTCCAATAGGATTAAGAGGTGGCAAAGTGTGGTCCAATCATAGTTAAGCATAGTGGTAGCTCATGAATCTACTAGTATCATTGTACTCCTCATTTGGATCTAATTGATTTTGAGATTGAGTGGATTTTGAGTGTAAGTGATTTTCTAGGTTTCTCTCTCTACCCGAGAGCTATAGATGATTTTATCTCTCTATCCAAGGAGAGCAGCTTGTTTTTACTTAGAATACTTTTGGAACACTTCCCACATGTGTGAGTGAGAGTTGGAAGTGATTGAATGCATGTAGTAGTGTGTTTTTGCCATAGAATCAAAGATAGATCTCGAATCTCAATCTAGTTTTGATCTTGGTGCATCTACACACCTTAGGATCACAAGTACATGTTGTGGACAGTCCACACGTGTGGAATCAACAAAGCCAAGGATATCTGGTACATTGATAGTGGTGCATCCAAGCACATGACTTCAAGGAAAGAGTGGTTTTTCGAACTCAAGGAAACTGACAATGGTGATGAAGTTGGACAAGCTGATGGCAAATTGCTATATGTTAAAGGAGTTGGAGTGGTACCAGTGAAGTTAGCCAGTGGGAAGATAAAGCAGATAAGCATCGTGCAATATGTACCTGGCTTAGCTAACAATCTACTATTTATTGGGACGATGGTTGATCAACAACTCAAGGTTGAGTTTGACAGTGACAAATGTCTTGTCAAAGACATCAAGAATCACTACAAAGTGATTGCTACAGGAGCTAGAGTCAACGAGAATCGACTCTACAATTTAATGCAAGATCTTTTACTCAAGCTATAGTAAGCATTGTTGATAGTCGAAGTGATCTTTGGCATCAAAGGTTTGGTCATATTAGTGCTCAAAGCTTGCAAATCCTTAAAAGAGGTAATCTAGTTGTTGGATTGCCTGATATCTCCATATTTAATAAAAAAAACAAGTTATTTAAGTTCTACATTCATCAAGTAATCAAAGATAGAAGACATACCAAAAAAATACTGATAACTACAAAAAAGTTTAGATCACTATCTAGAATTGAATCTAGATACCCAAAATTTATTGAATATCATATAAAGTCAGTTTTTATTTTTGGAATCATTAAGATTTGCTATCCAATTGAACTCTTTGAAATACAATCACTAATGAACTAAGTCTATTTCTCAACTGAGAAATACTCTATACCAAGAATACCGTATATCTTATCACATAATTTTACTAATGAACCATGGTGACTCACAAGTTATGTATCTTACAAGCAATATAAAACAAAATAAACAGTTTCTGTCTCTCTTCACATTGTTCGTTTGATCAATTAGCTTTATCTAGGAGTTTCTAAACTACTCAAGTTAGTTGCTAATGTTTTAGAAATCTCAAATGTTCAAGTGAAAATCTCAATCGCACTAGTACAACACCGCATTCAGATTCTTATCCAAATCATTTTAAAGTTAACAAATGAATCTTCCATAAAAATATCTGTTAACCTGCAAGTAATTATTCTAAACAATAATTGTCCATATGTCTATGTTCAACGATTGGTTTAATATACCAAATAAACATAGTATATATCATTATCTAGTAGATTTCACCAAAATCCACATATGTTACTCACATAACTCACTAGAAAACTTGTAACTCAACTACTAAAGAATTCTATTTCTCATGAGTTAATAATATATTTGGAAAATCTTTGAGATTGAGAATATATCTATGATCCTCCCAACTCAACTTACCTCTAACAACAAAATCTCTTCCACTCAATCGACCCCACACTGATCCTAGCCCTTAAATTAAGATTAGGTTGACCCAATATGAAAATATATAATTAAACTTACTCGAATGCAATTGACTTGAATGTCTATATCAAATGTGTTGGATTATTCTCCTATAATCCAATAGTTAATCTACATCTATTCATTTATCCAATTCTATAGTTTTATTCATGGTTTTACATAGTCTGTAAAAATACACGAGAATCGCACAAACATGTGGTTTTGACAACGAACTATCCAAGAGTTGTCGAAGGCTAACAGTTCATATTATCACTTGTTATGAAGCTAATGACTTGCCTAATTTTAGCAAGTAAATTTTTGGGAAGACCTAACTAGATAAGTGACAGTGCATTGTGGCTAAGTGCCAAATGTGACTTGGGACTTAATTAGCTACCCTAGTTGGATGAGTCTAAATGACATTTCTCATTAGTATAAATAGCTAATCATTTAATGATGATAATAATGATTATTCTACTTTGAATATTGCTAGCAATGCTTACTACTTAATAGCAGAAGTATCCCAGACAGAGTTATCAGTTACTCAGAGGTAGTTTAGAGTGCATGGCTACATCCGCTATTGTTTTGTACTTGTATCATCTTATTTGTATATGCTACTCATTGAATCAATCATATCTTCTTATTGCATTTAGTATTACATAGTGCTACGCACGATCGTAAGCTATTTCATGACAAACATTGTAGTGATTTGTATTCTAGCTTATACCGCACACGAGGTTCATAAATAATCATTGTACTCAGCTCATTAAATTGAAGCATAAGGTAGGATTTTTCTTGCACATTATTTTGTCTTGAAATATCTAATATGTTAATGTTTTTTCTAGAATAGTACCCAACATAATAAAAGAGATGTGCAATTTTCAACCTTATAGGGTCCACGTGTCATCAAAAGGTGGATGAATGTGGTTCTACCTCGAGCTACCTCAAACTCCATAAATATGTGTAGCTCTTCTCATAATTTTTGATGAAGAACCAAAGCTTTGTAGCTAATTCTTGCCACTTTGGATCCACACAATTTATGCTTGATATTTCTCTATCTTTCTCTCTCTAACTCATGTTGAGGCTAATGCTAATACACTAATTTCTTGTACTTTTGCTCATTTATGATTCATTGCTATCATTCTCTGATGCTTAGCATGCTAGATTCTGGTTAAGACATAACTGATGTACTAGATCTTGCTATTCAATCTAGATTCAGGTTATTGTGCTAATCATAAAGCTTAATTAGATCTATCATAATTGTGGATCTTCCCCACACGTGTGAATTCTGGAAATTTTGTCACTACCCACTCCTATTGTCAACTGAAGTGCTTCCATTTGCTTGAAAGAGGTGAATGAGAAGGTGGGAAAAAGAAAGAGCGTGGCATGCCACATCATACATAAAATTATTTATTGGGCCATGGAATATTTGTATGAGTAAAACATAACCTTTGCATCACATGCTTGAGTCATGCATCATTGTGAGAGAGTATTTAGACCAAAGAACATGCATAGTTGTATAAGACTCTATTGTTGAGATACATGCATAGTTGTATTAGACTCTATTGTTGAGATACATGCATAGTTGTGAATGTTTACTTAGACTTCAAAGTCAAATACACCTCTTTTAATGCAATGACATTTGTTTTGGGACTCTGACCTAAAAATGAGTTATTTTTCTGTATGAAGTCCAAAATCATGGTTTTTTATGAGTCATTTTCCAAATTATAGAAAACATAAGTACCACAAAATGCAGTTTTACAATAAAACAGGACAATTTTTTTTTTTTGCAAATTGCATTAAATCATCATAGTTAAAAATCAAATAACACATGAAAACTCCGCAACTTATAAAAATACAAGAGGGCTCAAAATACATTGGGATATTTATTTTTTCAAAGTACATATACTAAAGATTTTTCACTAACGCCTCTCAATTCGAAACTTGACATATTCTCAACACTCTCTTTTTTAGTTGATGAAGTCAAAGACTTATCTTCTTCATTGGAGTCGCATGGCAAACCTGTTAAAAATGTCACTTCAAACTTGTTACATTTGGTGTATCTTGAGATATGAGATCATGATAGGATATCACACATGTGGAGTCTGTTCCCACGTGTGAAAAGATGTACATAACTTGTTTTTATAAAGTTAGATTGATTTTAGATGGATCTACCCACGTGTGAAATTGACCATTGAGTAGAATCTAGAAATAAATCAATTTGGTCAAACTTTTGTAAATAGAATGCACTTCCATGTGAATGAGTAAATGCTCCCACATTTCAAGATGCCATTTACACATGTGGATAAGATAGTAGATGATAAGATAGAGAGATTCCATTAGTTCCTATTGTATAGAGAATATTCCTATAAATGTGGAAGACTAGCTTTTTGTTTTCTAGCCAAAGAGAATAGTCAACTTTGGAAAATGAGCATTGGTGGATCTGGATGACTAGGCACTCTTCACACGTGTGAAGACTTGTTAGACAATACATAGCTCGTGGATGTACTTGATCTATAAAGGGATCAACCAAATCAATGAGAAGTTGATGTGACAATGGCAAATTCTAGTTTTCTTGTATTTTCTACATTTGTCTTGAGTTTTGATGAACGGAATACTCTTGTATGCTTGAATACTTTTATCTCTGTTTACAGTTCGTACAGGGACTGTCCTCCACACGTGTGAGGCCGATCTACTAGGTTTTTAGTCATTTGATCCATTGCTCTTTCTTAAATCATAGTGTAATGCATCTAGATCAAGATCTAGCACTTAGAACTTGATAGATCATTAAATTAAGCAATCAATAACTCTTAATGATTGTTTTGTATAATTATACTTGTCCTTCTTTCTTAAAATTGACATGGTATCAGAGCCAAGGCTAAGAGTGATCTAATGATTAATTAGTCTTGTGAAATCATTGACAATGAGTTGTTTCTGAGCTTTACTTAAGAGGGCGAGTTCAAGGAGATAGATACCATAGATATATTTGGTCAAGATCGATTTGTGGGCTGTTGTTGTACTTTCCACACATGTGAAACCATACAACAACCTTCAAATTAACTTCCTTCAGTGTTTTTGACCCAAAAATGTGCATACTAGTCTAAAATTAAAGGTTTTTGGTGTATTGTCTAGATCTAGTTCAATCTATTGAATGGTAATGATCAAATAGTGTTTCGATTCATTGATGCAATTCATTTTGAAGCATTAAATCAGATATATAAGTCTGATTTGTTCATATCTTAAGTGTGTGTGAAATATCAAACAAAATTGTATTAGAATTAATTTTTTGGAGAAGTGATTTGCTAGGATATTTGAAGTAGATCTATTATACCATCATCCAAGTTGAACTAGGTTGATTGGGCCAAGATTAAACGCTTCTTGGAAAGCTAGAAATCTATCTTAGATCACTCTTTATTAAGAGGTCTTTGTTCATCTCATAGGCTTTCATTCACAATGTATCTATGGGTGGATATTTGTTAGAATCTAGTGAGAAACTAACTTCCAAAAACTATTCCATTTGGAAAGTGAGGATGGAATCACTACCAGTGATCCATGACCTTTTTGATATTGTTTTAGGAGTTGAGGAAGAGCCTCAAGCTGCCCAAGAACAACTAAAACACAAGAAGACGGCTAGATTAGCCTTGTGAAAGTATTCAGATCCCTAAGATCCAATCACTTGAAAGATCTTTGGTTAGAAAGATAAATACACTATCAATCTCACCAATTAGAAAAATCAGCATCTACACACAAAATGAGATGCAAACACTAATAGAACTTGATCAAGCTTAAATGAAATGATAAAGTACTATTGTTGTTTGTACAAAACCAGCAAGCTACTATATTTACATGTGTGGATCCAAAAATAGCATTTATAGATCATTCTACACATAAAATTGCATGCAATCACAAGTATAGTGCACCAATGGATAGTAGAACCCAAGGGAACCATGTATAAACATGAAATGAGATATAGAAGAGAGAATATTACTCTCTCCACGAGTTACATCCTTTTATAACAAGTCCAAATCCTATTTGGTCACTTGGCTTTCCCTCCAAAATGCTAACCCTATTATTTTTGGGTCTAGATTCAAAGTACCCAACATTCAAATTTGAATCTACTCTTCTAACTTTCCCACACTTTCAAGAAGTGTTTATTCAAATGACATTTGCTGTAGAAACCGACTCCGTTTGAAGGTATTGGACCCATCGACTGGAGAGTTGAAACTCAACCCATTTGCTATGCCCTAATAGCGGTCTTTGTGGACCACAAGGTATTTTTTGGCAAACGAGACCAGAAAAGAGCGACAACTGGTCTGTTTGGTTTGTATCGAATTCAAGGACCTGTGACAATTTATCGTCCAACATTTTGTACATCAACGACTCATTCCGACCAATTCCTAGTCCATAGCATCCCACTTTCGCTAAATCTTGTTTGGGTCTGGACTTTGGACGGTATTGGATCCATCGACCGGAGAGTCAAAACTTAACCCCTTTGCTATGCCCTAATAGCGATTTTTGTGGCACGAAGGGCTTTTCTTGGCAACGAGGCCGAAAATGAGCGAAAAAGGCTCCGTTTTGTTCGTATCAAATTCACAAACTTGTGACCATGCCCCGTCGGACTCTCCGAATGTCAACGACTAATTTCGACTAGGTATTGGTCCATATTGTCCCACTTTCTCTAAATCTTGTTTGGGCCCGGACTTTGGACGGGCGTTTCAGATTCCATACTTCGCCGTTGTGAGACCGGTTTGTTGTTGTGGATTCATCTTGACATTCCCCACTGGCCAAATTAGAAAGCCGCAAAAACCAAGTCCGTTCAAAGGTATTGGACCCATCAACCGGAAATTGGATCGCCTTGTTGGTACCAAAGCTTATAGTTTCCTGGATGGAGTTAGTGAATACAATCAAGTCAAAATTACATCTGCTGATCAGCACAAAACTATCTTTGCAACAAAGTGGATAACCTATGCTTATAGGGTTATGTCGTTTGGGCTGTGTAATGCACCAAGTACTTTTCAGCATGTGATGCAGTTTGCTTTCAAGGAATATTTGCAAAAATTTGTTGAAATCTACTTGTATAACCTTGGATTCCATGGTTTGGAATCAGAACATTTGAAAGATCTAGATAAAGTACTTGAACGATGTTGAAAATATCAGATCTCTTTGAATCAAGAAAAGTGTCAGATTTGGGTTACCCACAAAATTGTTTTAGGCCATGTGATTTCTAGAAATGGCCATTAGAGGAGTTTTGAGTTCCAAAAAGACCCTTTAAGAATTCGTACAAGATGCCTTTTTTATTATTAAAATAATATAGCACTAATACTTTTAACTTGCCATAACTTTTTAATTGTAGCTCAAAAGTAAGTCATCTAACATATCATTGGAAAGCCCTTTTGAGCGTTTTCCAATGCACTAAACTTTGCTAAATTCAGACTTACCACTAGAAAGTTATGCCATTTTTAGTATGGAATCAAAATGTGGACTCAAAAAGTTACGTTACGTAGATTTCAAATTTGAGTGTTTTGATTGGTCCATGTGTAAGAAAAATTTGAGAAAAATAATAAAAAGAATCTTTACAAAGGGTCTTTTCTGGATTTAGAACTCCTCTAATGATTATTGTGGATCTTTTCAAGATGTTAGGAGTTTTTCGGACGAGGGATAGGTCTCACCAGAATGTCCTAAAAGGGGAAGGGCCCACACTTCCCTTGCAGTAGGGATCAAGGAAAATTTCCTCCAACCCTGGGGTCCACTCAATCACTTCATGCTCCTGTTGTCAATGGAACTTTTCCATGCTTCTCGAAGTATGGTCGGAGGAGAGTGGATTCTGTTCTTGTCAACATGGTTCAGACAATCGGTGCCATTCCTATCATCCCAGAATAGTGTTGTACCCCAAGCTGTGCTAAGTACTGTTCATAATGTTGTATCATAATCGCTACCCAACTACTTATTACATGGCCTAGGCTTTCTCCTTGTTGAGTCGGCCAATTTGATCTTTTGTTGGGTGGACTTTATATCAGTCAGTCCAAGTGCATATCCTGTATCTTCCATCACAATGTTGATGCTGGACCTAGAATCAATGGGTACATTCTCAATTAAACACCTAAAAATCAAATACATCAATTTCAGGTGCTCCTAGATCTCCAAGGTCAATAGCAAGCAGAGATATCTCTGGAAGCTTGTTTTGTCGCATCATACTCGAAATTCCTTTTATCAGCCTCTCTTTCCTAGATTAGCCTTATGTACCTTTCCATCCGCATGGCTGGGGCTTGCAGAGCTTGGAATTGAATGTCCTCGGGCTTTATCAGAGGGGCATCAACTGTCATTGCACTAGATGATCCATCTCAGGTTTGGTCGATTTGGGCCATCTGTTGCTTGAGTTGCTACTGAACGGCATTCAATTCTTCTTCTTTCTCTTCATCTGTGATAGATTCTTTAGCTGCTTTCAATAATAATTGTTGTTCGATAATAGCTACTCGAAACTGATATTCGGCCTCAAGGAGCCAATATCTGATACAATGTCATATTGCTTCTTCATTGTCAACTTGAATTCCACCACAACTTTGGATAGTTTTAAACTTTGAAGGTATGTCATCTAACATATCCTTGGAAAGCGCTCCTCAAGCGCTCTCTAACACACCAAACTCCACTAAAATTGGACTGACCACTAAAAAGTTATGTCATTTATAATGTGGACTCAAAAAATTATGATTAATAAAATCCCCATAATTTTGACTTGCCATAACTTTTTAACCGTAGCTTGGAAGTATGTCATGTAGCTATCATTGGAAAGCGTCGTCAAGCTCTTTCTAATGCACCAAACTTCGCTGAAATTGGACTTACCACGAAAAAGTTATGTCATTTTTAATGTGGACTCAAAACAATTATGAGTAATAAAATCCCCAAAAAGTGATATGTACTAGCAAAAGGTACAATGAAAAATGGGTTCTTTTTTTGTACCACCAAACCATGCTTTTAGCCAAAATCACACAATTATCAAAGATTTACGGCCGTTATATTCCCAAGCCTTGTCAAAGAATATATAGTGCACTGAACGGCACAATTTTTTATCTGCTAAATTGTACTCATCTGGTTAAAGGATGTCATAAGTGTCCAAACATCGATGTATTTGGCATCCAACCACTATTCTTGGGCGTCCAACTACCCAAAATTCTGAAATTTGACTTTTTTCAAAATTAGCGATTTTGCAAAATAGTAACCTTCCAAGGGGTCCATCTACATATGTCCAGACCTATTTTGAGTATTTGCAAGCACGTCACTCACAACATTTACAAAAGATGGTTTATGAGGGCCACACTTGATACCTTCCACCCGATCACCCTATTCGTGATGGGCTAATTGGTCAATGTCCTCGTTCATGTCATTTACTTATTTAATGATTACTCTCTTTATATTTCTTCTAACGATATATAATCTGTATTAAATGTGTGTGCTTGTTTGTTAATATTGTAGGCAAGTGATTGGCTTCAGATTTGGAGATCCAATCGACATCTAGGACGACTCCCTCCCAGCATGAAGAGGTTATCAATATTTCATGAACTCCCATATTGGGAGGAATTGTTGATAAACCATCTTTTGGACCTGATGCACATATTCAAGAATGTCAGAAGTACGATTTGGGAGCACTTGACCGGGTCAAAAGACAAAAAAGACACACGAGATGACTTAAAAGAAGTGGAAAAGATGGCCGATTTATGGCCACAAACGGTGGGGACTTCAATTGTCCTACCAAAGGCCCCATGGATCTTCTCGAGGAGAGAAGAGACGATTGTAAAGAAGGCAATAGCCTCATTTCGAACTCCGACAGGACACATGCGATGTCTATAGGGTGTTGTCATTGTTGTTTCTCTTTCTTATGAAGATACATTTCATCCAAGGATATACCGCCATCCATTGAGGCGGCAGGACAAAGCGCCATCGAGTCAGCGTGTTTGATCGAAAAGCACTTTCCCACAACCATTCTCACCATTCAAATGCATCTCATTGTGCATTTGGTAGATGAGGTGGCCATTGCAGGTATATCATATACTTGCGTCAATTGCCTATTCTTAGTCCATCCTACACTATTGCTATTAATGCCCTCACTGACATTGATCCATTTTTTTGATTCAACCACTATCCATAGCCATTGGATGTTTTTCTTGGAACGATTCATGAAAACATTGAAAAGGCTTTGTAAGACAAAGAGCAAGGCCTGAGAGTAGCAAGATGGCTAGTGCAAGTCCATGGTTTACATCATGGAGTTCCTTGCTCATAATGATCCTTCTATTCCTCATCTTTGGGATAAGAAGGATGATGAGCATTTTGTTAGGGAGGTTCCTTAAGGAAAAGGAGCGATCATGAGAATGAGTGAGTCCTTTAGGGAGAAGGTAAATAAGTTTTGCATTCTTAATAACAAGGAAATGCAAAAGTGAATTTTACTATACGAAGAGGCCAAGGCTCGTACACAAACCACTCAATCCACTTTCAAAAGAAGGCATAGAAGACAACCATATCCACCTGGCCTCGCCCTTCTACCCTTGATTGGCTGTGGCCCTTAGAAAAGCCTCGGCAAACAACCAGGAAGTAACAGAGAGAGAGCGGGAATATGCTAGGGGGTGCGATTTACATGTAAGCTATGATGATCATCATTTACATGCTAATTAAAATATTTGTACGTGCAATTTTGTACATGTTTTTTGTATCCCTAACACATTTAGTTCCATTTCGTTCAGTACAAAAAATACAATGCACTGCGAACGCATGGATGACACTTTCGTATGGAGCGCATTGTGACAAAAGTAGAAATACGTACGATTGTGGAGTCATGGAAAATTTTACCCAAGAGAGTTGAGCAAGCACAGTGGACACCAATTTACTCTCTTCTCAACTTCATTATTGTGGGACAATCAATGACATCTTCAAAGTTGGATTTAGACAATTCAGCTTTTTCATATAGATTGATGTCAAATGGTTCAAAGTTATTTGCAATGATCCCAATGCAACTGTCGGGAAAGATGAGAGTGGTTATTTTGCCATTGACTCTACCAAGCTTTGGACTGATCAAAGTGATACATTTGTTTTTCCTCAACATTGTGAGCATGTACATTTCTTCTATGTCTACAAGATGTCTATGCCCTTTTGTTGTCAATCGGTGTACTACAAAAAGTTTATTTGGGTACAGTAATACCCAAGCAGCTGTAACATAGCTATGGATACTAACTAAAAGTCAATGTTTATGGTAACATCAATCAATTACAAGTGGTCTTTCACCCCAACTGTTCAGATCCCATATCGTGGTACGTGATTCAAGTCGCTCCTCAAAGTAAAAGAATTTTTTAAGATAGAGATGTCGTGGAAGACATGGCGCTGCCAATTGATGCACTTCATGTACAAGATCATGATGACGGATTCGATGACACATTTTTGGAGGATGATCATGTGCAAGCTTCACAAGCTAATGATGACGTTGAGTGTGATGCATCATCATCGGATGGATCGACGACACACGACACACCTTCTCAATCTCACTCGTCGTCACCATCACCATTAGCTTTTAAAGATCAACTTATTAATGATGAAGCTATGGGAGATATTTGGGTAAAATTAGAGAGACTCATTTGGTTTGGCAGATTTGTCAGATGATGATGTGACAAATGATAACGATGAGCCACCAAATGAATAAGTGAGACAATACGAGGTATTTTAACTCATTGTAATATTAATCATATTGCTCATAGATGCAATTAAACTTTATTAATTGACTAGTTGACATCGAACAAGAAGTCGATGCATGTGAGTACACAATTTGTGATCATCATTTTTTTGTGATACATAAATTTCTTTATTCACTTGTGCATATGGCAACCAATGTTGATAGAAAATGGAATTAAATGTGTTGATAGGTAACACATTTCAAAAGTGAGATCCATTTACATTTTGTTTTATACCATGGTTTATACCGAGGGGCCTTTTTTCATCAGTCTTGGTATTACCCTCGGTTAGCAGAGTGTCCTAGAATGCCTTTGGTCCTCTGGACCCTCTATAGCCCTCTCTATAAATGTCTCAAAAACAAGTTCAAATTTGGTAGGCTTATACCAACGTCAGCCTCAGTATACCCCTCAAATTAGCTTCAGTATTTCGATGTATGTTCTGAGGCCCTCTAGTGAATTTGTAACTTTCTCTATATCTCTCTCTATAAATGTTTCAAAAACAAGTTCAAATTTGGTTGGCTTATACCGAGGCCAAACACCAGACCTGAGGCTCGAGCATCCCCCCCCCACGACTCATTTTAAAAAATCTTTCAAAGAAACGCTAAAAAAAAGCCTTGATAATCGCCCATCCTCTTGTAGTGATACCAGTGTAAATTTCTAAAATTTGAAGGTTGATGTTGAATTGATTTAATTCAATGTGAATATTTATTAGAGATTGTTAGCTCTAGCAATTATAGGTTTGTGCAATACATGTACAGTTAAAATAGCGATGATCGACTTATACAGTGCTTTCTTATTTCGACGGCACCACATGTGCTTAGTTCTAGAATTATCGGGCCGTCTTTCTTTTACGAGCCCTTTGAGTGCTTTTAAACAACTTTATCATTGTACTTGCCAGTGAGTTGAATATACAGTTTGTGGATAGCAATTATGTTGTCTTGTCTTGTTGCACTTGATGTTGTGCTGAGGTAATCGATCCGGTTAGGTGTTTAAACTGTTTTCTTAACTTGGTATCAGACCCCCTAGTGGCTTGAATCACCGGACAAGAACAGAGAGCTGCGAGTTCACGATGGTTTGTTGGCTAGGAAGCACAAAACCGAGTACGTGGAGGTTCGTGGGATAGCTCGAAACTGTAAGAAGTAAACGGAAGCAAAGAACTCTATAGAAAGGCTGCCTAGTGGGGATTCAATTTGAAGCCAATTGAAGATCTGTTTGAAGCAGGTGATGGCTGATTGTAGGGTGACCTGAGTGCAGTAGAAGGCTGCAAAAAGTGGCTCAGAGAAAACATGAGCATAGCTCAAGAAGTTTTTCTTCTTTCATGACTAGGGTTTACAGGCATAAAACTGTGGATCTTTGGTTGTAGGAGATCATTCCAGGCACTGTAAGTGCATCATCGGGCATCCTAGTGCTGCGAAGGAGTGGCTAAAAGGCCATGGTCAGCCATGATGCATGGGAAGAGTAGTTTACTTTTGAAGCTTTCTCACAAAAAGGGTTTCAAATCAAAACTCTTGAAATCTCTCACACCATGCAATGCTTTTGGAAGCTGTGAATGGCTGAAATAGGGTGTTTTGGTAGTGCAACCTGAGCTGCAAGAGGCCGTGGAAGGCCGTGGATCAGATAAAGAGCTGGATCAGAATTAGCAGCCAGAAAACCCTGTGAGGAGGAGGAGGCCTTAGCTAGGGAGAGCAAAGGAGGCAGGCAGACCTCACGCGGGCCGAGTCGCACAAATGTCATAGCGTTTGGAAGGGTTTAGCGCTTGCAAGGAATCCATTTTAGCGCGTAGAAGGAAGCTGGACCATCGGATCATGTCTATTGGAGATCTATAATGAAAAATGGAGGAATGTAGGCCGCAGGATCAAGGGCCACCGTTGAGATGCATGTGAAAGAGCCCATGAAGAATTGAAGGGCAAAGGCACTCTTCTTTTCATTAAAAAGTTTCAAAGTGAAAAAATTGTTGGGTCCCAAGTTTTGTGAAAGGTGAAGTCTCTTCCAAACGAAGGGCGCCTTAGAAGAACTCTCACTAGGAATACGGTGGATCGACTACAACTCGTCACGTATGGTACAGTCAGGGTGATTGCCACGGAGAAAGTGTTCGGAGCATGCCAGAAGTGATTTCACCATTCCATTGAGCAGGTAGTTGGGAGTTGGTGACGAGAAGCATTTCGGAAAGCGACGTCAGTTTGGCTTTCAATTTGGCGAAAGAGCGGCGGGTGGCCTGGTAAGCCAAAAATTGAAGGTCATTATTTTGGACTTTTGACATCACGGTTGGCTTCGGCATACACTTTATAGCCTACAAATGGAGTTTCAAGCAGTTTGGAGATGGCAAATATCAATGAGGCAATTTTGGCGATGCAAGCAAACTTGATGGGGCTTCTAACTACAACATCTGGAAATTCAAAATGAAGAGCATTTTGATGGAGAAAGAGTTATGGGAGATCGTGGCAGGTATTGAAGTCCGGCCAAATACCACTCCAGGTGACATGAGGGCCTTTGATAAAAAGGCGCAGAGAGCACTGTCCTTGATCAATCTTTCAGTGAAAGACCATGTGATCACTCATATAAGTGATGCCACGACGGCTAGGAGAGCTTGGGAAGCTCTTAGAATGCAATTTCAAACTTGCAATCTAGCTTGGGCCATGTTCTTGAAGTCGAGATTGAATGCAGTAAGGATGGAAAAAAGTGAATCAGTGGGATCTTTCTTCACCAGGATAAAGGAGCTAAGAGATCAACTTGTGACGATTGTAGAACCAATCAAGGATGTTGAACTGGTACATACCACAATGAGCGGTGTCTCGGAAGGGCTACAGATGTTTGTGAGTGGCATTGCATCGAGGGAGAGATTATATACTTTTGAAGACTTCCATGGAATCATGTTGCAGGAAGAGCAGAGTCGCAAAGTGGTGAAGTCAAGGCAAACCCCACAGGAGGATCAACCCTTGCTTGCTAAAGGCAAGCAGAAAGGATGGAAAAGGGTTCCTAAGAAATCCAAGGATGATGATGATGAGGGAGAGTCATCATCAAAAGGAAAAAAGAAGAAGAAAGGCAAATGTTATTATTGTCATAAACTGGGTCATTGGGCACACGAGTGTTACAAGAAGAAAGCGGACATAAAGACAGGAAAAGTGACTCAACAAGGCAACATTGCCAAAGATGATGGAGAAGATGACGAAACAAGTGTCTTCTCATCGGCATTGGCATCCCAGGTTGATGATGGTGCCAGATGGTTCATAGATTCAGGCGCCACAAGGCATATAACCAGGAAACGTGATTGGTTTGAGAAATTCTCACCAATCCATGATGGGGATAAGGTCAGTCAAGCCAATGGAGAGGAATGCCAAATACAGGGTGTGGGCAATGTACTTGTGTAGTTTCCTGATGGTAAAATCAAGAACATCCCTAGTGTGCTTTATGTTCCTGGACTCAAAAAGAGTTTGCTTTCTGTTGGTGTAATGGCAAATCAACATCTTAAGGTTGAATTTGTCAAGGATGGATGCCTTATGAGGGATATGAACCACAACCATAAAGTGGTGGCGAAAGGTTATAGAGATAGTAACTGTGGCCTTTATAAACTGGATGCTGCAAAACCAGGAGAATATGGTTTGGCTATCTCAACAACATCTCAATCTGAGTTGTAGCACAGAAGACTTGGTCATTTGAACTATGGGGGCTTGAGATTGATGGCAAAGCTGAAGATGGTAATAGGGTTACCGACTTTGCAGGATGATCATCATGCAGTATATGAAGGATGTGTCATGGGAAAGCATCACAGGGAGACATTCAAGAAAGGTGGAGCTACAAGAGCTAAGAAACTGTTGGAACTCATTCACAGCGACCTGTGCGGCCCAATGAAGACCATGTCGTTGGAGAAAGCATATAATTTTTATGACTTTCATAGATGATTACTCTAGGAGGACAGGGATTTCTTTCTTAAAGAAAACATTAGATGCTTTTGCTCGCTTCAAGGAGTTCAAGACTTTGGTAGAGAACCAACTAGATGCACGCATCAAAGTGCTATATCTGATAGAGGGGGCGAATACAAATCTGATGATTTTGAGGACTTTTGCAAAGAACACGGCATCAAAAGACAATTCACACAGTCACACACACCACATAGTAATGGTGTAGCTGAAAGGAAAAACAGGACTACTATGGAGAGTGCACGCTCCATGATGAAGAAAATGGGCTTGACTGATTCACTTTGGTCGTGTAGTGGGACAACGTTCTTGCAAAACAGGAGTCCTATAGTTGCGGTTCCAAATGTGACTCCAGAAGAAGCATTTATAGGAATAAAGCCAAAAATTGACAAGTTTCGTGTCATTGGATGTAAAGCCTATCTACATGTGCCAAAGGATGAGCAAAAGAAACTTGATGCCAAAGTAATCAAGTGTATCTTCGTCGGTTATGATGAGAGGACAAAGACATACAAGTGTTTTGATCCTGTAATGAACAAGATTCACATTAGCAAGGATGTAATATTTGATGAGATGCATAGGTATGAAGATGAAGACCATGCAAGTGATGAAAGCATCAAAAGACTTCCCACAGTTTTGGAAGAAGAAGATGAAGAAGATGCACCACAAGATGATGCACATGAAAATGAGAGTCGAGAGGGCGAGTATGAAAGGACACCACCTATTCAAGAACCCAGGGGAAGGTACTTGCCAATAGGAGCAATGAAGGAGAAACCAGTTGGAATCAAGAGACTTTACTTGGACACTCTTTGGGATACATACTCTCCACGAAGTGTATCACCTGAATCTAAGATACCAAAATGGTATGAAAAGATCATGAAGGACGCAAAACTAAATCAACCAGGATCTAGCACACAAGGAGAAGTAAGAAGATCAATGTGGGGAAGGAAGTCTCCCGATCGTATATCATGTGAACTATGCCCTAATGAGTGACATTTTTGAAGTGTCGAGTTCCATCAACCTTTGATGAGGCAAAATATCACAGAGTGGCAAAGGGCAATGGAAGAGGAGATGGAATCCATCACAGGCATGATACATGGGAGTTGGTTGATCTACCACTTGGAAAGAAACCCAATAACAACAAATGGGTGTTTAGAACAAAATTTCATGCGGATGGCATGATAGCAAAGCATAAGACACGCCTAGTAGTGAAGGGTTATGAGCAAAGCAAAGGAATTGACTATGAAGAGACATTTGCTCCAGTGGCTAAGTGGACTACATTACGCCTTATCATTGCCCTAGCATCTCATTTTGGGTGGAAGATCTATCAAATGGATGTGAAGTCTGCATTTTTGAATGGTGACTTAGAGGAAGAAGTTTACATGGTCCAACCGCAGGGCTTCATGTCAAAAGGGCAAGAACATAAGGTATGTAAACTACACAAAGCACTTTATGGCCTTAAGCAAGCACCACGCGCATGGTATGGACGCATCGACAATTACTTTCTTTCTCATGGGTTTGTAAGAACAAATTCAGATCCAAATCTTTATGTTCTTATAAACGATGATAGCATTGCCTTGATTGTACTTTATGTTGATGATATCATTATCACGGACAATGATGAGAACCTCACTCATTCTATCAAAGCCAACTTATGCAAGCAGTTTGAGATGACGGATTTAGACCTTATGCACTACTGCTTGGGTGTTGAAGTATGGCAAACTGGCAGTGATATCAGGTTATGTCAAAACAAGTATGTGGGCGAGGTATTGGAGAGATTTCACATGACAGAGTGCAAACCTTCCATCACCCCTTGCGAAGCTGGTAAGAAATTATCTCGTATTGATGATAGTGCACATGTTGACGCTACTCTATTTCGTCAGCAAGTTGGGAGTTTGATATATCTTACGACTACACGTCCTGATATCTGCTATGCTCTAAGTTTGATTAGCCAATTCATGTCATCACCCACTATGACCATTGGAAAGCTGCAAAAAGGATTTTGAGGTATGTGAAAGGTACAACTAACCTTGGCCTAATCTACAAAAGACAAAGTGTTTTACCTAAGTTAAAGGGTTATGTTGACGCTAATTGGGCAGGAAGTATAGATGATAGAAAGTCAACAACAGGTTATGCCTTCAATTTTGGTAGCGGTTGTTTTTCATGGTCTAGCAAGAAGTAAGATACTATTTCTCTTTCTTCTACAGAAGCCGAATATAAAGCGTTGAGTTCTGCTACCCAGGAAGCTGTTTGGCTACGTAAGTTGTTATGTGAGACCCTACTGTTATTTTTTGTGACAGTCAAAGTGGAATACAATTGGCTAAGAATCCTGTCTTTCACGCAAGGACAAAACATATTGAGGTAAAATATCACTTTGTGCGTGAGAAGCTACAATCTGAAGATATAAGTATTGTACACTATTCTATGTTGTTACAAGTTGCTGACATATTTACGAAAGCTTTAAGTAAAGAAAAGTTTGAGACTTTTAAAGCCAAACTTGGCTTGCTACAAAGTTGGTACTTGGGCTTCATGTATTGCACATTGGTTGTGGGTCCTCAAGACATATTGGGTTTGAATGATTAGATAAACCACTTTGTTTTCCAAGCGACCAAGCAATGTCATTGATAATATTGTGCTCTTTTGAGGTCATAGTTGTGGTGTGCTTGCTAGAGAATCTCGTCTTTAGAATCCTAATGATGTCCTTGAAGGAACCAATGACTTTTATACCAAATAATGTTTCTGCCCGTGCAACAAAGTTTAGGGATTACTGAGACAAAGCGGCAACAAAGTTTAAGGATTATCAAGAAAAGAAAAAACTCTGAAGAGGAATTATGTTTTTCAGCAGTTCTTGTGTGGCAAGTTAAAACGAAGGAGTCTGATTATTGTCACTTGTAATGCCTGCTAGATTGTGGTGATCCAGGTGAACCTGTCGAGGCCCAGCTTTCTGAATTACTAGCCACAGTGAGAATTCAATCTGTCAAATGTAGTTTGTTTGCTAGATATGCAAAGATAGCATGAAGTTAACTGGATAACTTGAAATGCGCCTCTACTTTTGGACTTACTAAAGCTAAAACTTCGAAAGAAGCTTGGGACATCTTGAGCTCACGATATGATGTGAGAGACGTAACTACTAAGTTACATCTTTGAAGAAAATTCTTCACACTCAAGATGTCAAATAATGATTCTCTTCAGAATCATATTAACCAGTTTACATTAGGAAAAACCCCAACTTAGTGAGAGAATGACTAGAGAGAGAAAGTAAAAACGGCAAGATTTGTTGCTCTTTTTCTAGTTTCCGGTGCTGCCCGCCATCTAACTGGTGTGGTTGACTCATTACAACTCAAACGAAATAAACACACCGCCTAAGCACACAGTCGACTAAGCACACGCCGCCAAGCTATCAGTAGTGGGAGGAGAAGGAGAGGATAATTTTGTTCCCGCTCTCAAGAAGATATCAGTAGCGAGAGGAGAAGGAGAGGATAATTTTTTGGTGTTCCCTTCAAAAATCTTTGAAAACATTTGAAAGGTAGATTATATAACATGCAAGTTTAATTATTTACAAGCTTGTTTTGGTTTTGTGTGAATCGTCTTTCTCCTTACATGATTTAGTTTGTTTGATTTTGAAATAATGGAAAAGTTTAATCTTCATATTGTGCTCCCACTCGATTGTGCTCCAATTTATAAGAGAAACACCAAAGTTGGTCAGATTAATGAGACTTGTAAGAAAAAACTTAGAGAAAAAAATTGTAGAAATATTGATTTGTGGACAGTTGGATCAATTTATCCCAAAGATCCAAGTACAAGATGTTTTTTAGACTTTCAAACTACTGGCCAGTTATTGAATTTTGTGTGTAATGGACATAGTGGATTGTTGGGATACTATCAAAAGTTGAGCCAATACGGGATGTATGAAACAATGAAGCGAACAGAAGTATTGGAGTATTTGTTGAATCAAACAAACAATGAGAAGACTATTAATACTTCAAGAAAATTTGCAAAAACAAATATACGAGAATACGACATTGAGCTCCCATATATCAGAATTGAAAACTATTATTATTGATCTTTAAATATCCAATCAAGTTATACTGAGAGACGTTGAGAATTTTAAAAGAGAGATATTGAGTGCTATTGTTGAAGGCGAAGTTCTCAGGAGAAAATTAAATAAAAGAAAATGCAAACGACTTCCAAAAAAAGACAGAGATGATCTATCTTCAAGAAGAGGAAATAAGAAGAAAATGATTCAAGCATTCAAGTAAGTATTAATTAAAAGAGCAAATGACATGCTTGCTAAGTTTTTATGTGCTTATTTTTCTAATGCTTGCTAATTTGATTATTTATTATGTCTTGCAGATCATCTTTGGTGGCAAGAGAACATTATAAAGATTCTACGAGTATTGAAAAATCTTTGGGTTCCATATTGTCATCAAAAACTACAAAAGAAATGTTAAAAAATTCTCGTTATGACAGGATTAGGAATGATATTGTTGCAGTGATTATACAGAGCATTCAACATGTCTTGGATGCAAGAGTTATCCAGGGAGCATGTGATGATTCAGGAATTAGTCGTAAAGCATATACTCTATTGTTTAAAATTGTACAAGAAGCCTTTGCACATGTGAAGATTCAAAAGCTACCTCTTCCTAGTCCATTTAGAGTAAAGAAAGCTAGATATTGTCTTAATGAGAGTATGAGTATGCTTATAGGTGAACCATTTCATATCAAGAAATTGTATACATTTGAGAGTGGAACATTGGAATACCATGAGTCCAACAATTTATTTTTGGATATTAACAAAGTAGTGGCATACATGATTAAATATTACAAAATATTTGAAAGAGAAGTCCAAGAAAAATTAATGTTGGTTATTAAACTTGATGAGTCTGAAATTGTTAAGGGACAAAAATTGGAACGGGTAAGTATCACCTTCATCAATAGAGCATTGAACAATACTAAAAATGATGCAGATGATTTCTCATTTAGTGTTCAATCAAAGAATAAAATATGGTGGTTAGCAGCATTTCAGGTATATTTCAATTCTACTTAGTATTGTATTTTATCACCTAAGTTGCTGATGTCAATGTTCATAACTTTGTATGTGTTTGTTACTTTTCAGGTTTTAAAAGAAGACCATGCTATCTTGTCGTGGATTTTTTCGACATCAGATTATGCAAAGATTATTGAAGAGCATATGGATGGAAACAAAATATATGTGCCAAACTATGGCATGTTTCAAATTTTATGGCATCTTGCAGGTGATTTAAAGACACTGAAATGTATGTATAATGTTTCGCATGGGGCAAATACTAAACACCCTTGTTTGTATTGTATGAAGAATTGTAAAGACTTGAATTTGACAAGATCACAAGTTGGTCCAACAAGAGATCGAGAGGATCTGAACTTTAGACCTGTGTTGGCAATTCCATTGATCAATGTTCACATATGCACATTGCATGCCGAGGTACGAATTATTAAAAAATTGATTTACAATCATATTCTGTATGTCTAGAATACCAAACCTGAATCGACTTTTAAAATTGGAATTGAGAGATTAGAGCAAGTACTTTCAAAAGTAGGTTTGCACAAGGGGAATGTGAAAATAGAAAAAAGCAAAAAACTATCGGGTAAATCAAGGAACGTTCCAAACAAGCCATCTGTTGGAGGTGCAAAAGCTAGAATGTTTTTATCCAATCACACTGGAAAGTCTTCTACCATGACGTGACATACAATGGTTGGAAAGACGTTGTTGCAGCATCAAAGATTTTGAAGAGAGGGGCAACACAAGATTAAAAAAAGCTACAGTATGGCAAAATCTCGACAATTTGATTGGCATGTTGCGAAAAGAAAAGTTATTTGAAATTGACATTGCAAATTTACAAAAATATTGTGAGATATTTGTCAATCGGTAGCAGAATGTTGGGGAGAGCATCATGTTACACACTATATCGTAATTCACTATTTGTTTTTGTGCAAAAATTGTTGTGCAACGTCATATATTTGATTTATGATATATGTATTTTACTATTTGCAGCATATCCTATTACAACACACCACTATTTTTGCAAAAGAATATGGAAGTATGAGTATATGGTCTTCTCAAGGTATGGAGAAATCGCATTGGCAAGCAAGAGGAGCTTTTCATCGAGCAACCAACCATAGAAAATATAAGTCAAAGAGATGCTAATTATATCAATTATTTCAATGGTTCTACAGAAGAGCACAATTTAGATATCAAACCAAATATTCAACAAATCTCATTTCATTCAAAAGGGCATTTCAACATCTGAGGAGACATCATCATAATAGCAAAACAATTAAAATATCACATATCCTCATCGGTATCAAAGGTCAGCTGAGCAATATGGTCATGAAGAAATTATCTTCTCTCATATGGATCCAGCTGCTCAATCGATCTTCTTTTGCTCAACTCTATGTAACTTGCGTACACTGCTAAAGCATATGATCTTTTGGGTATATTTTTAGAAACATAACCCAATATTTTGATAGCTATATCCCTCTTCACAAAAATGATTTTGTATGTACTGTTAGGATATCTATGTCCATCACTAAAGTAGGACAATGCCTTTATTGCCATTACTATAGTTCCTGCTTGTGAATAAAAGTTGTCATGTTGAATACAAATTTTATTTTGTACAAAGTATTTTAGGTAATGGCACAATGTTGAATCCTTATGGCCAACAACACCTCTGACACCTCCTCTTTTTGTAGCAAAATCATCAACTTCAATTGTGTCCTGCAACATAAATATGAAAATTTGTAATCAGTTAAATTTTCAGTTGGATTTTCATTGAATACAATGCTAAATATGATTATAATGGAATAAGAAAATAAAAATTACCATGTCTTGCTGATCATACTCCAACAATCCTTTTCCACGCTAGTCATGCCCAACAAGAAATGTATCCTCAGAAAAAATGTATTGCTCTGGAGGAGGATATCTTTTTTTAAACTCAATGAACTCCTTCTCACTAGGAGCATTTGCGCCATAGGCTAGACATTGTTGCCTTGTAATTTGTAAGGCCTGCTCTCCAGACTTCCAACCACCTTCATCTTGATAGTCAATCCCTTCAATTAGATCATCATGATTGAAGTCTATTATATCTGAAAATTCTGACAATGCATTGGCTAGTATAGATAGGATCTCGTCCTCTCTCATGTCGAACACATCTCCAATATCATTCAATGATAAATATGGCAGGCTATTCATATGGTATACATGAATGTCGAGCAGTGCCTTCCTTTTATCGTGTTCTTCTACACATGATGTAGAAGATATTACCATCGATTGTGACAGAGCAGAGTCATACATCGAAGCTAGCCTAGCCTCTTCCTCATCACCCAAATTTGCCCAGTGAGAAAAAATGAGAATTTAGAGCAGATATGTCTCACAGTATTTGAAAACTAATCCATTCACTACTTTGATGACCATAGTTGCTAGTCATGATCAACATACTGTCGCAATTATTCAAGCTAATGAGTGTGATCTGGTAAGTAAATTTGGTTCTATTTGAAAGAGTTTCTATACAAATATAGTTATTTTGTTCTCAAGATATGTGACCTTTGCTCATATTTTGCAGGCTATTATGGATGTAGATGCCTTTGCAACAAAAAAGAGATATGTGAGAGAAATCCAATGATCACGACAAAGGTATGATCCCATTATTTGAAGAGCTTTTTGAATAAAGAGATTTGAATTCATCACAACAAATTTTATTTGGATGCTGCGACAATAATAATGGTAATTAAAACATTATCATATTTTTTGAATGGGCATAAATACCCCCAGAATGCATATAAAATTATTTTTGCAAACAGAGACATTGTTAGAAAAGTATTTGGCTATGTAGCTGAGGAAGTTCCTAAAAGGTCATTCTCCTTAGTTGTTTTCTCCGGATACATAGACTTGAGCAAAAGAAGATCTATTGATTTTCTAGATCCATATGATAGAAAACAATTTCTTCATGACCACACAACGAAGTTGATCATTAAAGATAAAGAGAAAAAATGATTTTGTCGTGCATTGTACTTGAAATGATGTCATATAATATGTACACTCTTTTTGTCTGATATAATGAAAATTACCATGAGTTGTGTCACTCATATGATTCTTAATTATCTTTAAATAATCTATTTTATAAAAAATTTAATATAGAATGTCATGATCTTCTTTTAAAACCTATTTTAAACACAAAATCATGGACTATTTTAAAATAATTGATCTCTATTACTCAATCGAGTATATTTAAAACTTAGGCCTATAATAACAAAACAATATTACCTTAAAACACAAAACCATAAATTTTCGAAATGAATTAGTTGCTAGTACTCAATAAAATAGATTGAAATCTGGAAAGCTACTAACCGAAAAATGTTATTTTTGGACTGCACATTCAAATTAAGACTCTCTGAGTTTATCTTATACTTCAATTTTTCAACACTTTCATTTGTGGTTTCATAAAACTTTACAATAAATCTCAATAAATGATTCAAATCTACAAACATATTGTTGGTGGAATCATATGACAAAGTGCCATGTTTTGAGTTATAAATTTCATTGATATGATAAGGAATACCAATGATGTTTTGCAAACCCCTGTTTAACACATCCCTATCTAATTTGACTTGCAATGGTCGGGGAATAGGAAAAAAATTTATATGTACTTGTCCAAATGCCTCGAGAATTTTAAACATTGTGTCATATGCATCCCTGCTAATACCATAATAATCACATGCTTCTTGTATCAATTTTTGGTCAATGATCTTACCGACTTCGCCCATAAGGGCCTCTGCAATCTTGGACTTGATTTGAGAATATCGTTGATTTCCTAGTAGACTCGTTGGCTATAAGTACTGCACTCAAAATACTTTCCAATCATGTCCTTGTCTTTCAGATTTTGATGGGTGACTAAAGTTGATCTGCAAAATAAAAATAAGATTTAGAAAAGAAACAATTGACAATCATTGATGTGCTAGATGAAACAAAACACATGAATAGTTTAAAACAAAATCTTACTTAAAAGCATATATATTTTTTTTCCGTTGACTCCCACTTGATAAAAATTCGTCAGTACCTTTAAACATAACTCTTTTTTGCTTATTGTTTAGTATTTTCTTCCGTAATGTGTTTACTTCTGCATTTATTTGACAATATGATGTGCGCAATGCTTGTACAATTAGTTTCATATCGTCATTTTCTTGGTTAAGGTTTCATATAATATTTTGCAAACCAAAATTATCTATCTTCAAGATTTCATTCTCTTCTTTTATTTGCAACAAAAGAGATTTTTTTTCTCTGTAGTCAGTAAGCAAACCATTCAACATATTTGTGAAAAATTGCCTACATTGGCAAATCTAGCCATGTAGAATATTGTACATTTTGTCAATATTGTTTGTTGGTTACTTGAATGGCCAAAGTGCCACTTGTACATACACACCTAAAGTAGGTTACCACGAGTCAAGAGGAGTGGTTGTGTCTATTTGGTAGTGATTCCTACTTTGTAGGATCTAGACCATGATTTATGATGAGATTTGTACCTACCATGCACCTACCAAGCATGACTCTTGGATCTAGGCTAGGGTTTTCACATTAGGGCAAGAAAGTGGAGTCTACTTCCTTATTACATGCTGGATTTTCACCTAACTTTGCAAAGGAAGTGTGTTTTACTATGTATTTCCATTCTCCATAGTGAGAAGATAGAAACTTTTTGGAGCCTCAAGGAGAAACTCGAGTTTCCTCTCATTGTATGGTGATTACTCTATTTTTCCAATGAAACCCAGCTTTGGCACTTTGTAAACACTGTCTACAGGCCATACTACAGCCTTATTTCCACACGTGTGGAGTTGGATTAGACTATTTGATCAATGCTTTGATTGTCTCTACTTGTTTCCTATCAAGCTGCTAAACTAGATTTTGTTTTCTGATGACTAGTTTCTGATAGATTGTTTAACAAGCATACAATCACCTTGTGGATCATTCAAAGATCCATTTATGGTCCTTAGTACTGTACTTTTCACATGGTATCAGAGCCAAGTACAAGGCCATTGATCTGTGTTGGAATCTAATCCAGTTTTAGCAGGTTTTGGTGCAAAAAGCTAGTATTGGAAGGGCGAGCTGGTATCCAGGTTTTGGTGAGGGGATTTGATCCCAAACTTTTTCAGGATCAAAATCCGTACTGTTCACACGTGTAGGCATCTCTGAACCAGCATTTAATAACCCATATTCATTGGATCATAGAAAATTCATATGGTGTCAGTTTGATGTAATTTTTGGTGCAAATCCTAGGATAGCTACCAAGATCACTTGCCATTGATTAGTTTTGAATTTGTTTCATGAAAACTAATTAATCTAGGCTGATTTCAGACCTTCTTAAAGTGGAAACCAGGTCTTGAAAGTACATCAAAGTGAATGAGAGAGATAGAGTCAGTTTTTGTCCAAGAATAGCCAAGATTGGCAAGATTTGCTTGAGTGTAGTTTTCATCTCATCTTATCTTCATTCCAGCTTGTGAGGGAGTGATAGAACTGTGATTACAAATCCATCTGTTGGATTAGAAGTCAACATTTGAGTGAAACACTGCAAGTTAGAAACCTTTGTGAGTTTCAGGTCCAAACAAATCTATATCTTGTGTGTAGAATCTTGCTAGTAAGATGGGATCAGTGGGAGCCTACCTTCTAGAAGCTAGTGAGAGGTTAAATTCTACCAATTATGCTATTTGGAAAGTGAGGATGGAGTCACTAATGGTGCTCCAGGATCTTTGTGAGTTTCTAATAGATGATGAAGATGAACCTCTAGGTGCATAGGAATTAGTGAGATACAAGAAGAGGTCTAGGCTTGCACTTCACTGTATTAAGATAAATGTAAGCAATGATCTTTTAAGGGAAGTATCATCATGTAAGAGTGCCAAAGAGGCTTGAGAATCTTAAAATCTATCCATGAGTCTAGTAACACTTCGAGGGTTCTCATGCTTAGGAATCAGATTCTACAAAGCATGAAGAGGAGTGATGAGAATGCACAAGATTATGTGCTAAGAATCAAGTCTCTTAATAGGGAGTTAGCTTTCATTGGAGAGAAGATTCAAGATAGTGAGCTTGTTCAGATTGTCCTAAATGGTCTAGGGAGTGGCTTTACAAATTTGGTCCAAAGCTTTGCAATCCAAGACACTTTGCCTACTATAGAAAACCTACATAGTGTATTAGTAGCTGAAGAGTGTAGGATGTTGCATACCAATGCAAGAATGAATGCTATTTCTCTGTAGAATGGTGATGAGAAAGCTAATTTCTCATTCAAAAGCAAGAAGAAGACCAATGGCAAGAAGAAGCACTTCAAGGAGACCAAGGAGGAGGATGAGGCTTCAAGCTCAAAGGGCAAGTTCAAAGACAAGTCCAAGTACAAATGTTTTTTCTGTGGAAAGAAAGGACATTTTACATCAGAATGTCTCAAGAAGAAGAAGGCACAAGAGAGCAAACAAAGCAACATTGCACATCAGGAGGAAGAGGAAGATGAAGAGTCATCCTTGATGGTTTCCAACAAACCACCATCATCCAAAAGCAACACCAATGATTCTTGGTGGATTGATAGTGGGGCAAGTTCCCACATGACATATCAAAAGGACATATTCTCCACCTTACTTTCTTACAATGACTTAAATAGATCAATCTATACTGCAAGTAGTCAAGAATGTAAGATAAGTGGAATAGGAACAATTCCCTTGTATGTGGGATCATCCAAAAGGATGAATCTAGATAATGTTCTTTATGTTCCTAAGTTAACCAAGAATTTGCTTAGTGTTGGCCAGTTAATGGATAATGGCCTAGATGTACAATTTAAGCATGGAGTTTGTTCCATCCTTAGAAATGATGAATGTATAGCCAAAGGCTTTAAGCAAGGTAGATTATTTAAGCTTGATGCTAATATTGCAGTGGAGAGTGTTAACTTGGCAAAGGTGGAGCTATCAAAGGTGGAACTGTGGCACAAAAGGTTGGGCCACCCCAACTACAAAGCCATGGAATCTATGGCTACAAAGGAGCTTGCAGTTGGACTCCCCAAGCATTTGTCAAAGTGTGGGAAGAGATCTGAAGCATGCAGTCTCTCAAAGGCTCACAAGCTACCCTTCTCAAGATCTACATCAAGATCAAACTCTCCTCTTGAACTCATCCATTCGGATGTTCATAGTTTTTCACATGAGTCTAATGGTGGTGCCAAGTACTATGTAGTCTTCATTGATGACTATTCTAGATTTTGTTGGATGTACCTCTTGTCTAGCAAATCAATGGTGTTTGATTCTTTTGTAAAGTTCAAGACTTTGGTAGAAAATCAACTTAGTACCAAGATTAAGGTATTAAGGAGTGATAATGGAGGTGAATATGTCTCCAATAAGTTGATTGACTTTTGTATTTCTAATGGCATAAAGAGGGAGTTGTCATGTCCATACACCCCTCAACAAAATGGAGTGAGTGAGAGAAGAAATAGATCTCTTTGTGAGTGTGCTAAGGCCTTAAGGCTAGATGCTTCTCTATCGAAACCATTTTGGGGTGAAGCAATAACTTGTGCTAACTATTTGTGCAATAGATTGCCAAACCAAGCCATTGGAGGAATCACACCATTTGAAGCTCTATTTGGAGAGAAGCCCAATCTCAAAGATCTCAAAGTTTTTGGATCCACTTGCTATGTACACCAATCCTTGGATAAGAGAAGGAAGGATGATGCAACATCCATCAAAGGCATCTTTGTGGGATATGGTGAGAATAGCAAAGCTTATAAAGTCTTCAATCCCATCACTAGCAAGGTGATAGTGAGTAGGGATGTTATTTTTTATGAAGGACATGCTTGTGATTTGGATGATAATGCTACTAATCATCTTGATGCCAAGGATCATGCTAGGATGGAGGAGGATCTTCCAAGTGAAGAAGAACTTGAGGATCCACCTCAAGATGCAAGAACTCCAAGAACTCCAAGAAGATCTACAAGGGCAAGATCCGAGCCATTGAGGCTCACCTATGATGGTCAAGGTGATCAAAGGGAAGGCTTATCATCTTTCACATCTTACACCTTTCTTACTTCAATGTTAGATGAGCCAACATGCTATGAAGATGCTTGTAAGTCTAAAAGTTGGATGGATGCTATGCAAGTAGAGTATGATGCTCTTATTGAGAATCATAGTTGGGATCTTGTGGATCTTCCTCAAGGGAAGAAACCTCTTGATTGCAAGTGGGTGTTTAGATTGAAGTATAATCGAGATGGATCAATAAGCAAGCATAAAGCTAGGCTTGTTGCCAAAGGTTTTTTACAAACCAAAGGCATTGACTATGCTGAGACTTTTGCTCCTGTGGCTAAGCTTGTTACTATCAGGTTGATCATTAGTCTTGCTACAACCTTCAATTGGGAGCTATTCCAACTTGACTTCACAAATGCATTCCTCAATGGTTATTTGGAGGAAGAGATCTACATGAGGCAACCCGAGGGCTTCATCAAGGCAAAGCATGAAGGAAAGGTGTGTTTTTTGAAGAAGAGCCTTTATGGGCTCAAGCAAGCACCTAGAGCATGGTACTCTAGGCTAAACTCTTTTCTCATTTCCATCAATTTTGTAATGAGTGCCTATGATCCATCATTGTATATAAGTTTTCATGATGGCATGATCATTATTCTTGTTTTGTATGTAGATGACATTATCTTGAGTGGTAATGATCTAGATGGAATTAGAGATGTAAAAATTGCTTTAGCAAAAGACTTTAAGATGGTAGATCTTGGCCTATTGAGCTTCATTCTTGGAATAGAGGTTATTAGAGGATGTGATTTTAGCTTCATTTGTCAATCTAAATATGCTACATCCATCCTAGATAGATTTGGAATGAAGAATTGTAAAGGCATTGAGACACCAATGGAGCAACATGTAAAAGCATCTATTGGTTGTGATGAATCATCCTTTGAGGACATCACATTATATAGAAGGCTTATTGGCTCCTTGATCTATTTAACTATAACTAGACCTGATCTTAGTTATAGTGCTAGAAATTTAAGCCAATTCATGCAAAGTCCTCTAGTTTCACATTGGAAGATGGCCAAAAGAGTTCTTAGATACATTTCATTCACTAAGAATTTTGCTATTTTGTATAGAGGAACTAATCTTGGCCTAAGAGCCTATAGTGACTCAGGATTTTGCAGGTGACAAAGTGGATAGAAGATCAACAAGTTCCTTTGCCACCTTTCTATGTGATGGAGTAGTATCATGGCTTTCCAAAAAGCAAGATACCATCTCCCTATCTTCCATAGAATCCGAATACAAGGCCTTGACATCAACATGCAAGGAGGTCTTGTGGCTCAAAAGGCTATTGGTGGAGCTTCATGTCATGGAGGAGGAGATCCCTATCATCTATTGTGACAACCAATCAGCCCAATCACTTGCAACTAATCCTACATTCCATGCAAAGAGCAAACACATCGAAATTGCTCATCATTTCGTGAGGGAAAAAGTGCAAGCTAAAGCGATCAAGCTCCAACACGTGCCATCATCAAGTTGCTTGGCTGATTTGTTTACTAAACCTTTACCTAAAGATTCATTTGTCAAGCTTAGATCTTCAATTGGAGTTATTGATAAAAGCATTGTGATCTCCAAGGCTAGATTTGAGGAGGAGTGTGAAAAATTGCCTACATTGGCAAATCTAGCCATGTAGAATATTGTACATTTTGTCAATATTGTTTGTTGGTTACTTGAATGGCCAAAGTGCCACTTGTACATACACACCTAAAGTAGGTTACCACGAGTCAAGATTAGTGGTTAGGTCTATTTGGTAGTGATTCCTACTTTGTAGGATCTAGACCATGATTTATGATGAGATTTGTACCTACCATGCACCTACCAAGCATGACTCTTGGATCTAGGCTAGGCTTTTCACATTACGGCAAGAAAGTGGAGTCTACTTCCTTATTACATGCTGGATTTTCAACTAACTTTGCAAAGGAAGTGTGTTTTACTATGTATTTCCATTCTCCATAGTGAGAAGATAGAAACTTTTTGGAGCCTCAAGGAGAAACTCGAGTTTCCTCTCATTGTGTGGTGATTACTCTATTTTTCCAATGAAACCCAGCTTTGGCACTTTGTAAACACTGTCTACAGGCCGTACTACAGCCTTATTTCCACACGTGTGGAGTTGGATTAGACTATTTGATCAATGCTTTGATTGTCTCTACTTGTTTCCTATCAAGTTGCTAAACTAGATCTTGTTTTCTAATGACTAGTTTCTGATAGATTTTTTAACAAGCATACAATCACCTTGTGGATCATTCAAAGATCCATTTATGGTTCTTAGTACTGTACTTTTCACAATATTTTCCAAACAATGTATTTTTTTTATTGAATTACTAATGCCATAACTTTTCAATCTTTCACAATAATCCAATAGACCATTGTGTCCTTCACACAAACACAGTATGAGTTGTGTCTGATCTAAAATTTGGATGTTGCATCGAGCTTGGATCGATTGGATATAAACTTCCATCACCCATAGATCACAATGTTTCATGTCTCCCATCCTCTGATGGATGATTTGGTGAGCTAGTAAGGTGGATCCTTTCAGATTTTTTTTCGACAGTGGAGCATATTCTGTAGGAAGATCAGTATGGAGATGATACTCAGACATCTTGATAATTGATAGATTAGTCTAGTAGAAAACCAAATTGTTATATATCTTGCAAGCTATTAAACTCGTCTTATTTAAAATTAAAATTCAACTACAAAAGTTTGATCAAGCACACTCCATGTTTCTTCCTTTATATGTTAGGAACAAAATACTTTTTCACTAGATGTGTGTTGAAATTGCAAATGTTTGAATTGCAAAAGTTTGAAATAACCTTGCCGTTCCTTTTGATCCAACACACTCCATATTTTCGGAATTTCAAAAATTTAGATTTACGTTGGCACTCAATCCAGTCTATTCAAAGTTTCTTGGATGATATTCAGATCAATAAGACTGTTTTCCTTTGATGTGAAAGCTATGAGTAGATGGAAGAAATTTTGATGTCCAATACGATTTGCATTTACATGAGAAGTCATGTTAGTTAATGGTAGAAAATAGAATCTTGAAGTATGGACCCACGCGTTGCGGCTATCTAACTTCCAGTTAACTACACACGTTACTAGTGAGGTCAAGTAATCGGAGTTGTGCAGGCAGACCAAAAATTGGGTTGAAGTTTTAAAATCCGACGATTTCTCTCTCTTATGTGGCATTTCTTAGACAGCCCTTTTGGGCCTTGGAACTCCTCTAATGATTGTCTGGTTTCAATTCTTATTTTCTATTTTTAATTATCTATATTCTAAATAGATGTATGAATTTTTTTGAACTCTGAATTAGCTTTCAGTTTCACAATTCTAGAATATTATTTCATAGCAATATCAAAATAGGTAGATGTGTTGACAAAGTGCTGCATATTTATTGTTTTCCAACATGACTACCCAATATATGACCAACCATCAAAGTTGGTTTCAAGAGTATAACTATTTCAACACTCAAAATCATATTCATTTGGCTAGAGCACACATTGTATCTACAAACACATCCATCATGTACTCAGCTCATGCAATTGCATGTCATTTTATGACATCAGTGTGAGAAATTGGCAAAAATCTAGCTTGGTATTTTTTATGATAGAAGTTTGTAAGTGAATCTCACATGTGTGGAGGATGTTCCCACGTGTGGAGAATTGTAAAGTAAATAAAAATGTTTGATATAGGGGTCTCATAGAATTCATAGTCAAGCATTTAGGTGTAGGATGTTGATAGGGTCAAATTTGGCATAGATGACAAATTATCCATTTTGTAATGCCACTATTGAGCCAAAATAGAGTAGGAGGCCAAACTTGTGCCAACTAGAGTGTAGACAAGTGTAATGCTTTTGTTTATTGAAGTTTAAGAGGTCCAATAGGATTTAGAGGTGGAACCATGAGTGGTCCAATAGAATTTAGAGGTGCATGCATGAATGGTCCAATAGGATTAAGAGGTGGCAAAGTGTGGTCCAATCATAGTTAAGCATAGTGGTAGCTCGTGGATCTACTAGTATCATTGTACTCCTCATTTGGACCTAATTGATTTGGTGATTGTGTGGATTTTGAGTGTTATTGGATTTCTAGCTTTCTCTCTCTACCCGAGAGCTCATGTCTCTCTCTACCCAAGGAGAGCAGCTTGTTTTTACTTAGAATAATTTTTTAATACTTACCACACGTGTGAGTGAGAGTTGGAAGTGATTGAATGCATGTAGTAGTGTGTTTTTTCCATAGGATCTAAGATTGATCTTGAATCTCAATCTAGTCTTGATCTTGGTGCATCTACACACCTTACAAGTACATGTTGTGGACAATCCACACGTGTGAAATCAACATGGTATCAGAGCCTACCTAAGGTTACCATGCATTTTGATCCATTTGAGTGAAAACTATTCATCAATCTTGAGCTAGAAATTGTCAAGATCCATTTTCCTAGCTATCTTGTCCAATTTCGGATCAAAAGATATCAATAGGACAGTGATTGGGTCTGACCTGGTACTGTATGGAATCAGGTGCTCAGACACATGTGAGGAACATCCGATTTCAGTTTGGGAGTTCCCTTTCATGGTTGATCCAAAAATCTTGCTAGATAGCTTATTTTGAAGTTATTTTTGTCTAGTTTCTGATGCAATCATTTTCATTCATTTGGTTGTGCCAATCAAAAGTTATAAGCTTTTGAAGAGGGTTAGGTAGGGCACTTGGACCTGGGTGGACACATTTGGTTTGGTCAAGAGATTGCTTGTTTGAACCAAAATCATAGTTGAATGCTTACCAATCTCATCTATATGTGATCTACGCACTGTTTTGAGATCTTAGCCATTTTGTTTCATGCAATATCATTGTATTTGAGTCAAATTTGGTCTCTTAGTGTATCTCACATGTGCTAAGAGTGTTTGATCCTAACTTTGCCCATACTCCATCATTTGATGTGAAGTAGATCTAGTTTTGGAGAGATTGAGATAGCTAGTGAGAATCATCTCACAGTTTGTTGCAAGATCTGGCATAGGAGATGGTAGCACACCATTATTGGATCCTATAGTGAGAGAGAAGCAACATTTTTTGCTCATCACTTTTATTTATCTCCACTTTACATGACTTCAATGAGTTCATACTTGTTGCAACCAAGTGAGAGATTGTCCACTTCCAATTACTCAATATGAAGTTGAGGATGGAGTCCATCTTGATACTCCAAGATGTGATGGACATTGTACTTGGGATTGAGGAGGAGCCTCAAGTCCTTCAAGAAGTACAAAAATACAAGAAGTGAGCTAGGATGGCTCTCCGCTACATTAAGATGAATGTCTCTAATGAGATATTGAGGGAGATTGGTGATTGTTTTACATCCAAGGAAGCTTGGGATTGTCTCAAGTCCATCTATGAGGCTAAGAACACCTCTAGGCTCCTCACTCTTAGAAATCAAATCTTCCAAAGTAGTCAAAAGAGTGATGAGAGTGCATGTAATTATGTTTTGAGAGTCAAGGATATTCATAGGGAGCTTGCATGTATTGGTGACTCAATCAATCAAAGTGAGCTAGTCCAAGTCATTATCAATGGCTTGAGAGATGAATATGACAACCTTGTCCAATCCTATGCCATTAAGGAGGAGCTACCAAGTTTGGAGGCCCTTCAAAGTGTGCTTATTTCTGAAGAATCAAGAGAAGAGTACAAACTCTTGAGGATGGACAAGCTATCACTCAATCATGATGATGGCAAAGTTCTATTTTCCAGGCACAAAGAGAGGAGTAAGAAGCAACATCATCACTTCTCTAATGAAAAGCTAAAGACCAAGATGGAGAGGAGGAGGATACCTCTCATGCTTCTAATTCAAATCTCAAGAAGAATAAGATCAAGTGCTTTTATTGTGGCAAGAAAGGCCATTATGCCACCAATTGCTTCAAGAAGAAGAATCAACTCAATCAAGCCAACATCACCAATGAGAAAGAAGACTATATTGCAAGTGATGGAGAAGGCTTTCTTATGGCATCGCCCAAGTTTTTGACTGTATCTCAGTGAGCTCATATTGGATGATAGAGTTTAACTAAAAGAATAATCACTTGGTATATTGATAGTGGAGCATCTTCACATATGTGTGGCTCCAAGCACTTTTTTTCATCTATTATGCCTTATGATGGATTCAAGAAGACCATATACATTGCAAGTAAGCATGAGTGCAATATTGAAGGAGTAGGGATTATTCCCCTTCAACAAGGATGACTCATGGTATATTGATAGTGGAGCATCTTCACATATGTGTGGCTCCAAGCACTTTTTTTCATCTATTATGCCTTATGATGGATTCAAGAAGACCATATACATTGCAAGTAAGCATGAGTGCAATATTGAAGGAGTAGGGATTATTCCCTTGAAGCTTGCATCTTCCAAAGATCTCTTTCTCAACAATGTTCTTTTTGTCCCAAAGCTTACAAAGAACATCTTAAGTGTTGGCCAACTTCTTGATAGTAGCTTTGATGCCAATTTCAATATTGACAATTGTGTGATCAAGAAGAATGGTGAGATCCTTGCATATGGATCAAGATTTAAAGGCATCTACAAATTGGATCCAAGTGAGAGTGCAAACTCTCTTGATGTTTCTTATATGTCCAATATTTCAAAGGAGGATGATCACACAAGATGCACATATCTTCTCTCTTCAAGTATTATGGTATATGATTATTCCTTATTATTCAAAGCATATGTTGAGAAGAAATTCTCATTGAAGATCAAAGCTTTGAGGAGTATTGGAGCTCTTGAAGGAATAGCACCATATGAAGTTTTATTCAAGATGAAGCCTAAGGTTGATCACCTTAGTGAACTTGGTATTGCTTGCTTTGCACATATTCCCTTGGAAATCTTGGTGCATCTACACACCTTAGGGGTACATGTTGTGGACAATCCACACATGTGAAATCAACAATTAGCTAGTTATTTTTGCATCTAAAAGAAGAGAAATACATGTAGATTCTTCAAAAACATAAATACAAAGTAGTGTATTAACACTTGTGTACAACTTTCACTTTTGCCATGTGCTACTCACTTACCTTATAAAGTGGTCCCTCCACCAAATCCTAAATGTACAACCTTAGTTCCGCTTCAACTTTCACTTTCGCCATGTGCTCCTCACTTACCTTATAAAGTGGTCCCTCCACCAAATCCTAAATTCTTTTTGTAGTGTAAGGTCTTTATTGAACTTAACGAGATAATTTCCAATATTAGCATCTCCAAATTTTGTAGAATGAGACATATCCATTCTCATTTAAGGAAATTCAACCATAGTTGCTTGGAAGTTACACCAGTACAAGACCATGTACCATATGTATAACAGTGTTTTCGAGATCTAAAGGGCTCACTTTTTTTGTCAAAGAGATTTATGCTTTTTTGGTGAATCAAGAATGGCAAAGTACAACTTCGACTAGCTAGGATCACCATTTTCAATGAAAGTAGATATCCAATTTATATGTTGACAATATTGTAATAATGTCTATTTGACATGATGCTTATCTAACACATTATTTTAATAATTTTCACTTGACGTGAATGCAATCTAGATCCTTCACTTATTATTGAGTAAAGTTAAAATATTCATATAATGTCTATTTGACATGTAGAATGCTTATCTTTTATATTAATCTAATCATTCCTCCTTATGTGAATGCTCATCTCAATCCCTTGCTTATTAGCATTTAAGGGACATAATGTACATAGAGTATGTCTATACCTTTCAAATATATTTGTGGACAAATTTATTAAAGAGAGATGTTTGTATTGTTGTTGATTGAAGTTCAATATAATGTTTCTATTTCTCCACTCTTAGAATCTTTTCACATGAAATTATTTTGCATTTCAAAGTTTTTATTATTTTCATAAAACAAGTTTCCATTCATGAAACATTGGGCTCTTAGGAATTCATAGCTATGCAACTTTGATGGACATAAAATTCTTAGGTTACTATTGATAAACTTGCATATCACCAAATCATTTTCTAGTCCAAATTTTGTAACACTTTCTACTATATACCTTTCTCTCACTTGCAATGATTATTTTACTCTAGTGAAAAATATGTTGTACCAAGATAAAATACATAGCATGAAAAGAAATTTCTCCCAACAATATCTCCAACTCAATATGGATATGTATGAGCTTCAAGATTTAAAAAATTAAATTTTTTTATAGAGCAAACCATCATGATTCAAACAACTCGAGAATTTACAAGTTTTAGGAGTCAATTTACTAACATGGTTGCAATTTTCCAGCAAGACAAGTATGTTGATGCAGCCATGACCAAGGAAAGAAAAGAATTACTGTAGACAAATTTCACTTAGTCTAAGTAGACAATCAAATGCTTAACTATTTCATAATCATGTGCCCTAAAAATTGGTTTGATGAAAAATTTCCTGACAAGTGAAAGTTGGTTTTGCTCCTCAATGATCGGACTTATACATGAATAGTGCGAGATGTGGTGTTGTAGTCCCTTGATTCTTTTCTCATCCTACTAGACTATGCTCTCCAATTGATGACACTTTTTCAGGCACTCAAAAATACATTTGCAAGGAGAGTGTATTTCACTCTCAACACATAGCCTACAAGCTAATACTTTCCAATATAGAAGGCATTACTTTTTTCTGAACATACTTTATCAATGTAGAGATAAATTCTACATGGATTAGCTAAGATAGTATCTAGTTGCTAAGTTATGCTATAAAGCTTTGTACGTTTTTTTCCATTCTTGGTCAATTAAAACATCTACTATTGCACATATTTACCATTGATGTTACCAACACTATCGATTCCAATATTATTTCACCAAACATTTTGAAACTAGTCATTGTTCTATGAAGATCTAATGGCCTAACTGTTAAATTGTCATCTATCACTACAACATTTGTTGCAAATTCAAATCATGTGATAAATTTTTTATATTTGACTCAAAAAATTAGTCAAAATAGGGTCATCAAAGTCTGACATTTGTAAAATATGTCAAAACTTGAGAACCTCATAGAATTCCGATTACTAGAGACTATCTAGAAGTGTCCAACATAATGCCATGCGGCTGTTGGAATCCAATGCCCTTTTAAAGACATGTCAACCATGTCAAGTGTTTGTTGGTTTTGGACAACAATGTGTTGACATGTCTGTCAAAATTTGACTAATAATATTGATAGATGTCTTGAGAGGCTAATATCCATCAAATTTTGATGGATATGATGGATCATTTAATATCAAAAAATAAAAGAAACAAATCCAAAGGGAAATAGCTCGCTTGTTTCACGAACAAGCAACATTTTGGAGCAATATTTGTGACAATTTGCATTCTTCAAATCTATGATTTGGATTGAAGATTGCAATGCAAGGACATAGAATATCAGTTGAGGATAACAAAGACGATGCGGAGGATTATGAGGACAATATTTTTTTTTTGATTAAAGATTGAAGATGAGGTACATGTCAAATTAAAGTTCACTCATCATTTAAAACATAAGTTATGTAGTCATAGTAAACTACAATATTCATTTTTGGACTCTAGATTATGTATGATTGGCAAAAACTACATTAAGCATTATCAGACTTTAGATTATGCATTCTTGGAGATTTGAAAGGTAAAATCTTGAATTTTTTTAGCATTTTTCATACATGTTATGTCTTAGAACTAGATTACACAATGTGCTATTTTGGACTCTACATTATGCATTCTTGGCAAACTACATTAAGCATTCTTGGACTCTATCTACACTATGAATTTTTGGAGATTTGAATGATAAAAGCTTAAATATTTTAACATTGTTTATACATGTTAGAATCCAAAACTACATTACACATACATATGGCATTTTCAAACTATAAAATGAAATCAAGATGTATGGTTAAGTTAGTCTGTTAAAGCAATGGCCATTCATTTCCAAGGAGCCCAGTCTCATGGCATGTCAACCCTTCTTATGTGTTGGCCTTTGCAACATAAATAGCTTATGAGCTGGGAAATCCCAATTTAGCCAAATCTCCTTGGAAAACATGTGATACATGATTAGTATTTATTGGTACCTTATAGGGAGTTCAATTTGAAAAGTACTCGTATTGACTGGAATCTTATAGGGAGTTCAATTTGGAAACTATGTTGTTAGCAACTACTAGTAGTTGTTAGTGATTATGCTAGATTTTTTATCCCACTAGGATTGTCTCTTTACCAAAACAACAATAGTTGGATGATTTTTGAGTTGCATTGAGGCGAAAAACTCATCATACCAATAAGACATGTAGACAACATGTTCTTTAAATAATTTTTTCCTTCAATATTTTGAACTAAAATACAAGTCTATTTCAAAATGGAGAGCTAAATTTTGCTTGTTTTATTTGTAAGAGTCCATAATATTGTTGAAATCTTGTTTTCACTAGTTGCTAATTGACAAACCACGTGCTTACTATAGAAGTACCAACCAATATAATTTGAGACAATTGTTAAGGAACTCAATTCTAGCATGTTTTGGAATGTTGGTTTTCGAGAATCCTTATTTAAAATACAAGTCACAAATGCATATGTCATTCATACATTCTAGAATCCCAAATTTTCAATCAACTTTATTAAAGATGATGCTAATGTGAAGATTTTGTGAATCACTAAGATACAAAATCATCTATTGACCTTTGGTTTGAAAGACAACACACTGAATCAATGTATCTAACATTCAAATTTGAATGTGTCCAAAATCGACTTTCTACTTTCCCTCACTTTCTAAAAGTGGTAACTCAAATATTTTTAGACTAATATAACTTTCAAAATTCAAACTCTAAGTCTAATATGAAAGTTGGCCTCATTTGCCAAATAAACAAATATGACCAGTACATAGGATACAGTATACTCCTAGTCTTTAATACACGGTACTCCAGTGAAACAAGCTGTTAGTTATGCCACATCATACTGGACGTGACCCAAAAGTAACTAATTTCCTTGTGAGGCCTAGAACACACTAAGAAAATACTGGATTTAGGAATACTCTTCAAACATGATTCTTTAACTGAAGTGTAAGATTCAAGGTCTAGAAACTACTGATAATTAAAGACTGAACGCATACCAAGATGACAATCATCTTCAATTACAAAAACTTTAGATTACAATCCACAATCACATCTAGATACCCAAAGTCCTGCTGAATATCAATTTAGTTATTATTCTTGGATCCATTATGATTCGCTATCCAATTGAGCTCTCTGGGATACAATCATTAATGAGCTGAGTCCCTTCCTTAACTAAGGAATACTCTATATATCCAATGCACACAATTTTAACTGATGAACCAAAATGATTCACTAATCATGCGTCTTACAAGCAATATAAATCAAAACCATCAGTTCCCAGTGAATCTACATCACACTGATCGTTTTACCAATTAACTTCATCTTGGAGTAATCAATTACTCAAGGTAATTGCCAATGATTCAGAAATCTCAATGTCCGGGTGCAACTTTTAATTATACATGTATAACACCACATTTAGATCCTTATCCAAATCATTTATTAGTTAACTCATAAATCTTCCATAGAAAGATCGGTTAACTCTGCAAGTATCTGTCAAAACAATACCTGATCATATGTTCATGTTCATCGACTAGGTTAAGGGCACCAAATAATTCTAGTAACCAGAAATACAAAATAGATTCATACAAGATTTATCGTGCACATATGTGAATAATCTCACTATGACCCAGTACATAAACACATTCTTAACTGGCAGATTCCTCCAGAACCCACATATGTTACTCACATATCTCACTAAGATCTTGTAACTTAGCTACAAAAGATTTTCTATTTCTCATGAGTAAATAACATATTCAAAAAATCTCTGAGATGAATAACATTCACTCTCAACAGTTTTCCAATCCAACTTACCTCTAATTACATAATTTCTTCCACTCAATCAACCTCTCTCTGATCCTAGTACTCAAACTAAGATTAGGTTGATCCAATATAGAACTCTCAGACTTATGCTCGATCAAACTTACTTCTATTCCAACCAAAATGGAATTAGTAACCTTTGACCATTCCCAGTTTTGTTGCAAGGACACACAAAATTAGTTAATTTTCATGTATTAGACCTAGCTTGTACTGATTTAATTTTAGGTTATGAATGGTTATTCAGTAAATCGCCTTCTCAGTTAATTGATTTTGAGAAGCGTATTTTTACTTTCAAGGAGGGTGGTTGATCATTGATCATCCTCTTGATCCATGCATTTTGTTTTTTGCATTCTCATAGCCAGTCAAATAGGTGGAGTCACCTTTTGAGATGGGGTGAGGAGTTAGCCAAACCTGTTGAACCCTAGATCAATTTCATAGAATGCAGAAGCAACTAGAGTTAGACCTCCAAATTGGGCTAAAAAGTTCCATGTATATGTAGACACATCATCTTTTGCAATATGTGTAGTGCTTAGTTAGAAAGAGGATTGTAGGGTAGCTAGATGGGTATTATTATTAGATGAGTCTAACTATGAAGTAGAATTAAGAAGAGGCAAGGATCATCAAAATGCTGATTATATATCTCACCTCCAAACGAAAAATCAGTTTGATCCCATTTTGGATGAACATATAATGCGTATTCAATTGAAAACATCAATTTATATGGACATTATTAACTTTTTATATGACCAAATTTATCCTAAACATTTTAATAAACAAAAAAAAAAACTGTTTTCCTTTCAAAAGTAGGGCCTTATACGATTATAAATAGAATATTGTATAAATTAGGAGCTGACGATAGTCTTTGCCGATGTTTAGAACCAACTGAGACAACTACTGTAATAAGTGCATTACATGAGGAAGATTCGGGGGTTCACTATGCTCTTAAAAATACTGCAAGAAAGATCCTTAATGCTAAATATTGGTGGCCTACCGTCTATAGAGATGTTAAATTATTCATTCAAAAATGTGATGCGTGTCAGAGGATGGGAAAACCCAGCTTTACGACACATTGTCCACTTACTCCAATTATTCCCTTAGCACCTTTTGAGAAGTGGGGGATAGATTTTGTAGGGCTATCAAACTAATCACGCATATAACTCGTCAACGTTACATTCTTATTGCTACGGACTATGCTACCAAGATGGTAGAGGCCGAAGCCACAGTTAAAAATGATAATAAGATTGTAGCAAAGTTTTTATTCCAAAACATTATCACACGATATGGATGTTCCTTAGAACTCGTTAGCGATAGGGGAACCCATTTCCTTAATCAAACCATCGAGGCCATGTTGTCATATTTCTCTATTACGCATCGCCAAACCACTCCATATAATCCAAAAGCGAATGGGCTTACGGAACAGGCAAATGAAATTTTGTGTAAAATTTTGAATAAAGTAATGGAAATGCATTCTTTTGATTGGAATCAGAAGTTACCATCTATCTTATGGGCATACATAACTACTGAAAAGATCACAACTAGGCAGACTCCATACTATCTTGTGTATGGAATCCATCCCATATTACCAATAGAATTCGAAGTTCCGGCATTTCGCATTAGTAATGAAGAGCAAGTGGATGAACACGATAGTCTTCGGGAGTGGGCAAGCGAAGATCGAAGGAACCAAACTGCACTTCAAGACACCGCTAGGAACCGAAGGCCACTACAATGTCAAAGATTGTGGTCTGCTAGGAAACCAGTTCATGAAGCAGCTTTGTGAAAGATTTCAGATCCCTAAGATCCAATCTACTTGAATGATCTTTGGTTAGAAAGAGAAATACACTACCAATTTCACCAATGTAGAAAAAATCAGCATCTACACACAATTTGAGATGCAAACACTAATAGAACTTGATCAAACTTGAATGAAATGATTATGTACTGTTGCTGTCCATACAAAACCAGCAAGCTACTGTATTTCACATGTGTGGATCCAAAAATAGCAAATATAGATCATTCTACACATAGAATTGCAAGCAATCACCAAGATAGTGCACCAATGGATAGTAGAACCCAAGAGAACTATGTATAAGCATGAAATGAGATAGAGAAGAGAGAAGATAACTCTCTCCATGAGTTACATCCTTTTATAGCAGGTCCAAACCCTATTTGGCCACTTGGCTTTCCCACCAAAATGCTAACCCTACCAATTTCGGGTCTAGATTCAATGTATCCAACTTATTCAAATTGAATCTACTCAAACTCGCATTCTATCTTTCCCACACTTTCAAAAAGTGTTTATTCAAATGAAATTTAGACTAATGAACTTTGAAAAGTCAACCTCTAAGTCTAAAACAAGTTTTGGCCTCAATATGCCAAATATGGAAATATTGCAAAATGTGATGAAACTAGTTGAATCTTTCACACTCCCTCTTCAACTAGTTTTAGCGTAGACTTTGATAATACTCCAAGTGAAGTCCTATGCTTCATGAACAAGTTTGCTCTGGTGAAGATATCAGCTACACATTCCCTTGAAGACACATGTTGAAGCTCCACCTCCTTTGCAATGACTCGCTCCCTCACAAAATGATATTGTATCTCAATATGCTTGCTCCTAGCATGAAAGATAGGATTGGATGCCATTCTTTGGGCTGATAAAAGATGATTGGGCTCTCTGAAAAATCCAGCAAGTGAAGATCCTTGATCATCCTTTTGATCCATACCATCTCCTTTGTGCAATGTGTAAGAGCTTTGTATTCAGCCTCACTAGATGACAATGAGATAGTGGCTTGTTTCTTTGACATCCATGATATAGCTCCATCACCTATGAAAATACAATAAGCACTAATGGATTTACTATCCATTACATCTCCAACATAGTCCAAATCTGAAAGTCCAAAAAGATTAGGTGATGATCCCTCATACAATATGCCAAAATCTCGAGCTCCAATGATGTACCTCAAAACTCGCTTTCCTAGCTTCCAATGCTCCTAGCATAGTTTTTGCCAATAGAACTTTGATCCATCATAAGAATGATCTTCTTCATAAGAATAGACCTCCTTTCAATGATCATGTAATGCTCAAAATAGAAACAACCATATTTGATATAGGGAATAGTGTCCACTTGGGATGCTTCACTATTTCTTACATCAATTTTACATGTAAAAATGTGACTAGAACATGAAGAATCAAATAGAATGTAAATGAGATGATTCCACCATGCTTCCAACTCTGAACTCTCTGGGAAAATACAGCAAACAGCCAATAAATTTGAGTGATCAACTTTTGCCTGCATGTCTCCTCTTCCTTTGTCCTTCGTTGCCATGTATCCACCATGATACTCCATGAATGAGCCTCCATCTTCATCTTGCCTCAAGATACCATCATACCTTGATGACTTGAACATGAATGAGTGACATAATGAACCTCCAATAGCTTCATTTCCAACAGCAAAACCAGCCAATAATGCTAGTACAAATTTAACATCAAAACAACGCTCACCAATGTAGCTAGTTTTACCATATCTTGACAATTTGCACACATCCACATGAAATTGCTCAAACATGAGATAGATCAAGTAAAGTAAACTTGAACAACACTTCCCTGCTGCTCCTTTGACCTCACTTGAGTCTTCAATATGTTGCAAAAACAGATCGATAACACCTTTGCCAATTACCTCTCCTTTGATGCTCTTGACTAGCTCCAAATTGCCACCTTCTCTTTTGACTAGTTGAAGCGCTTTGAGATCAACTTCTTGATCTTCAACTTGATCATCAAAGTCATTGAAAAAACTTTGTTTTGCAGATCCAATACTTGATTCTACAGCAAGATAACATCCATCCACTTGCATAGCTCCATGTACACAAGAAGATCTTCCAAAAGATGTTCCACTCTTCATAAGAGATCGATACTCAAGATCCATTGCTTGGATCCATTCCTCTTCTTTCCTTGCTTGATCTACACTTGTAGGCTCATCCAAAGAGGTTAGGAAAGCAACATAATTTCCAGAAACTACTTGCTTACCCTTTTGATCATATGTGAGCCTTGAAGGTACTTGTCTTTCTCTTGATGTTCTCCTTGGCTTTTGACTTGATGAAGGTCCATCATCACCACCATCCAAAGTAGGATCCTTCTCATCAACATCAAGAATGTTAGATCCATCTACTTTATCATCAATCATGCTTGAAGACACCTTTGGAATGTTTCCCTCATCAAAAATGACATCTCTACCAACAATCACTTTGTTAGTAGAAGGAATGTAAACCTTGTAGGCTTTACTCACCTCACTATATCCAACAAAAATACCTCTTCTTGAAGATGGATCCTCCTTGGTCCTATCATCAAGAGTAATGTTGACATAGCATGTGCATCCAAAGGTTCTTACAAAGTTGACACTCGGCCTCCTCTTGAATAGCATCTCAAAAGGTGTCCTTCCATCCAAAATAGCACTCGGCCACCTATTGCACAAGAAATTGGCACACAACAAAGCTTGATCCCAAAATGATTTGTCAAGATTAGCACTTAACCTCATAGCTATAGCACTTTCACATAAAGTTCTATTCTTCCTTTCAGCCACTCCATTTTGTTGTGGGGTCCTTGAAGTTGTATACTCCCTCTTGATCCCATGCTCATCACAAAAGGCCTTGAACTTGTTAGATATGTACTCACCACCATTGTCACCTCTCAAGCACTTGATCTTTGTGGAAAATTGGTTCTCCCTTGCATTCTTGAACTTGACAAAGACATAATACACTTCATCTTTGCTCTTTAGTAGATAGATCCAACAAAATCTACTAAAATCATCAATGAATGCTACATACATCTTAGCTCCACTATTGCTAATTGTAGTAAATCCATGAATATCCGAATGTACAAGTTGAAAAGGATTTGTAGATCTAGAAATAGATCTAGTATAAGGTAGTCTATGTGACTTAGGAACTTGGAAGACCAATCACAACCTTCTTCCTTGCCATTACCTCCAATGACTTAAAGTTGAGGTGTCCCATCCTTTTGTGCCAAACCTCTTGAATAGAAATTTGCTCCCTTGCAACACATCCAACTTGGTTAGCAATAACACAAGCATCAAGTTTGAACAACTTCCCTTGTCTTTTACCTTTTCCAATCAAGACATCCTTCCTTTTGATCAAACAAGCATCTCCATCAAACTCCACCTTGAGGCCCTTACTTAGCATTTGACTCACACTAAGCAAATTCTTGGTAATAGATGGAATAAACAAGACATCCTCCAAATGAACATTCCTATTTGTAGAGAGAGAAATAGGAATTGTGCCAATCCCTTTGATTGCACACTCACCATCATTGGCCGTGTAGATCACCCTCTTGTCAGCTCCATATGCCAACAAAGAAGTGAAGTATTCCTTGTGAAAGGTCATGTGGGAACTTGCTCCACTATCAATCCACCAAGGATCTAGATCTCCATCATTAACAAGCATACATGAAGACATCACAAAAGCATCATCATTTGCATCTTGCACATCCAAACCATCCTCATCAAGAGTAAGATTACCTTGCTTGTCTCCTTGATCTCTCTTCTTCTTGTAGCACTCAATTGCAAAGTGTTCTTTGATGCCACAATAGAAGCACTTGAGCTTTGATCTATCCTTCTTTTTGCCACTTGAAGAAGCATCCACTTAATCTTGCCCTTTAGACCACTTGCTTTTGGTTTTGCCCTTGAATTTGCCTTTTGTGAACATAGCATCCTCTTGAAGTGTCGATGTAGATCCACCACTTGCTTGAAGCCTATATTCCTCATTGATCAAGATCTCTTGAAGATCCATCAAACTTGGAAAAGTCTGTTGAATAGCAATACTTTGAACAATGTTAGCATGAGCATCCAGCAAGCCATTAAGAATCACTTGAATAAGGTCTCCTTCCTTAATGCTTTCATCTATGCAAGCTAACTCATCATTCAATGCTTTCATTCTCAAAACAAAAGTACTTGGACTTTCTTCATTATTTTGCAAACAAGAAAAGATTTGCCTTCTTAGACTCAACACTCTAGAAGTAGACTTGGATTCATAAATCTTCTTCAATGAATTCCAAGCTTCCAAAGATGATGTGCACTTACCAACTTCCTTGAGAAGTTCATTGGTAACATTCATCTTTATCATGTGTAGAGCCTTCTTGGCCCTCTTGTCATACCTCAATTGATCTTGTTGTGTTGCTGGTCTCTCCTCCAAACCTACAACAATATCCAAAACATCATTCATCTCAAGAAGTGACTCCATCCTCACTTTCCATAATGAATAGTTACTTGAGGTAAGCCTATCATTGGCTTCCAATATGACTCCAATCGAGGTTGCCATGTAGCAATGATCCGATCTTCTCTTTCAACCTGCTTCAATGCACAAAGCACTCCTTTTAACAACAACAAATGCTTTCAAAAGAAATCACCAAGATTTGAAACTATCTCACAAATTCTCTTCTAGCACTTATCCAAGCAAATCAACACATAGAATCATGGAATCTTGATCAACCTATGATCTATCCTCAATCTAATGACTTTTGCCACTTCCTAAGATTGAAACACACTCAAATGAAGTCTAGCAACCTCGCTATCTAGAGATCCAATCAAAATTAGGGTTCTGACAAAATCACAAAAAAATGACTATTCCAAATCTACATGCAAATGCTGAAAATTTGATATGCAATCTATAAGCCACCACTTAGGCTGAACCAATGATCCAAAAATCCGCCAAATCCAACATGTGAATTCAAAAGTTGGAATTGAACAAGTATATTGACCTATTTAGTGTTTTGATCTACAAAAGATCCAATCTACAAAAGCAAAAAATCCGATTTTGGTGTAGAATCCTCTCTAGCATGCTCTAGACTTGATATCTTCAACAAATCATTGATAGATCTGATTTTCTCCTTCATAAACTGAAACACAATCTCTTGTGAAAGTACTGTACTTTAGGACCATAAATGGATCTACAAAAGATCCACAAGAGTGATTGGATGCTTGCTTAACAATCTATCAAAAAACTAGACACAAAAAAGTTGATCTAGATTGGCAATTTGACAAACAACAAGCATTAACAATCAAAAGCATTGATAAACATTGAAATCCGAGACCACACGTGTGTACTACAGGCTGTAGTATGGCCTTCAACCTGAGAAACAAGTAGAAATTGATTTGGTTTCATTTGGATCACAAAAACTCAATGTACATAGTGAACTAGCTTGAGATTGCCAATGAGCTCCAAAAATTTTCTATCTTCTCACTATGGAGAGAGGGAATACATAGCAAATTCGACTTCCTTCTTGAAGTTAGGTGGATTTCCAGAATGTAATAAGGAAGTTAACTCACTCTCCTTGACCTAAAATGAAACCCTAGTCTATTTCCTAGAGTTATGCTTGGTAGGTAGCTAGTTGGTCAAATTTTCACCTTAAACTTAGGTGTAGGTCCTATAAAGTAGGGATGACCACAAATAGACATGACCAACTCTCTTGACTTGACCTAACCTACATTAGGATGGATTTCCCATGTGGCATCATGGCCTCACATGTGTGGGACCCACTTGTGTACACAATTTACACTATTCTACATGGTTTTTGATCAAGCTAGATTATTTTTGGCAATTCTTCACAGCTCTGATATCATGTGAAAGATTTCAGATCCTTAAGATCCAATCTACTTGAATGATCTTTGGTTAGAAAGAGAAATACACTACCAATTTCACCAATGTAGAAAAAATCAATATCTACACCCAATTTGAGATGCAAACACTAATAGAACTTGATCAAACTTGAATGAAATGATAATGTACTATTTTTGTCCATACAAAACCAGCAAGCTACTGTATTTCACATGTGTGGATCCAAAAATAACAAATATAGATCATTCTACACATAGAATTGCAAGCAATCACCAAGATAGTGCACCAATGGATAGTAGAACCCAAGAGAACCATGTATAAGCATGAAATGAGATAGAGAAGAGAGAAGATAACTCTCTCCATGAGTCACATCCTTTTATAGCAGGTCCAAACCCTAATTGGCCACTTGGCTTTCCCACCAAAATGCTAACCCTACCAATTTTGGGTCTAGATTCAATGTACCCAACTTATTCAAATTGAATCTACTCAAACTCGCATTCTATCTTTCCCACACTTTCAAAAAGTATTTATTCAAATGAAATTTAGACTAATGAACTTTGAAAAGTCAACCTCCTAGTCTAAAACAAGTTTTGGCCTCAATATGCTAAATATGGAAATATTGCAAAATGTGATGAAACTAGTTGAATCTTTCACAACTTACCGAAGGCCATCGCAAAGACAATTACTACGGTCATAGACAGCTATCACACAGCTACAGCTATGGCTAAGAGTTCAACTCTATCTAGATATGATAGGAATCATAATTACGATTCAAGAGGTTCCAACAAACTCTAGTGTTAACAATGTAGAAATATTGCATCTACTACACATAGAAGATGTAAACCCAACAAGAACTTGTCAAAATTACTTATGTAAGTTAATTTATTATTCTAGTCCGTACAACAGCCCATACAACAACAATACTCACATGTGGAAATTCATACATATAAGAAAAATAGCATTCTATACACAAAAATTCACTATATCATCACCAAAATGCAAAAATGGTTGTAAACCCGCAAAGAGATATCTTCCCTAAGAATGAATGAGAGAAGAATGAGAGAAATGAGATTCTCACATGCTTGTAGCCTATTTATAATAGTCCTTTGCCCTATTTGGATGCTCTTACTCAAGCTTATCAACTTATGGATGCTCTTCCAAAACCTAGATCTAACATGACTAGATTCAATGTACCTTTTCTAACCAATTAGAGTAGGTCCAAATTTGACCTAATCAACTTGCCTAAGTTTTCAAAAATAGTAAATCCACTATTCTTAGGCCTTATGCAAAAATGGTTGTAAAACCCCAAAGAGATATCTTCCATAAGAATGAATGAGAGAAGAATGAAAGAGATGAAATGTCCCCACGCTTGTAGCCTATTTATAACAGCAGTTTGCCCTATTTGGATGCTCTTACTCAAGCTTATTAACTTATGGAAGTTTCTAGATCTCTTCCAAAACCTGGATCTAACGTGACCAGATTCAATGTACCTTTTCTAACCAATTAGAGTAGGACAAAATTCAATCTTATCAACTTGCCTAAGTTACGAAAAATAGTAAATCCACTATTCTTAGGCCTTATTAATGTTGGAAGTAGTTCTAGTTCGTACGGTGGCTAGATCTACTTACGGATGTAGTATAGGGATGTAGAGGATCGTCCACTTTCTAAGTTTCTACAACAAGCTTCAACGAAAATACGGAAATAATCAACAAAGATGAGAGCACTAAGGCTTATCCAACTAGTGCCCGAAACGGAAATAAAGCTAATTAGAAACAACAATAAAAATCCTTGCTAAGGCAAACCCAACTAGCAAGGTTGCTAAACTAAGACCTAAATTAACACCCAGAGGGTTTGAAAGATAAATTGCGGCTAACTAATAAATAACAAAGCATGCCACAATAATCCAATGAAAGGAGTAAAGAAGAGGCCCGAGCACCTTCCCTCAAGCTATGCACCTTCCAATGGGAACACAAAGAAATAGAATGATAATCTCAAAAGAAATAGCAATTTTAGCATAATCTCATAGTGTTGTTTACAAGGCAAATACCTCTCCTTTTATGGCAAGGAGGGTCTTCCATAAGTATCTACTAACTTATGGTACTAATCTATTTCTAGCCTTTCTAGAACTTCTAACATAAGATTTAGAACTTCAAAGTTTCTTAACTTAGAAAAACTTAAGATAAAATATTTCTAATCTTAAGTTTCCTAAGTCTAAGTTCTAAATCTAAGTTTAGGTTATTTTATTATTATTTGAGCTTCTACTCATGGGCTTACAAAACACATGCCATGGTTGAAGTTTATTGACAGATACTCATACATGCCATGGAGCTCTATTTCTTTCCTTTTATTTTTTTTGTGTTAGCACAGTTGCTAACATTATCCCCCTCCTTATTGGATTGGTGGTCCCACTTGTCCCCTTAGGGTGGCGAATAGATTGTATTGGAGCTCATTCACCAACCATACCACTTTTTGGACTGCAAGGAGTAACTGCTCCCAAGGACCAATGTCAGGGAGGGGGGTGTATAGTTAGAATACGTCTTTAAATTAAAGGGTAGAAAATCAGGAGCAGGGTTAGATGGAGATGGATGAAAGGCAGGTGGAGGTGATTGAGGATTGATGGGTGAAAGAGGTGGGGAGATACTACGTGGCGGAGATGTGTGGATTGGGTTAGTGGTGACGACGGTTGATGGAAGTGCAGTTAGTAATTGTAATGCAAAATCATCTACGTTGACTGTGGAGTCAAGTAGGGTGGAGATTTGTACAGGTGAGGGCTTTTGTGGAATTGTGGAAGTGAAGCCCGTGTTGAGAGTTAGTGATGGTGTGGAGGTGGCAGTAAATAGTGGGGGTGGTGGTGGGAGTATGAGAGCAAGTGAGGGAGATGGGGTTATGGAGGTTGTCTGTGTGGACGGAACCACACCCATAGGATCAGAACCCGAAGTGTCCACCACCACTGAGCTGTCTACTGTTGTCGCTACTGTTTATAAAACCGTCTAAAGCAGTTATATTGAAAGAAGATAGGATCACAGGATCGATGACAAAGAAACAAGCTAAGCAACATTATAATACGATCCTGAAATGGAAAAATCCTCCTCAAAAGATTGATTCAAAGAATGTGCCACCCTTACTGGATAAAGGCAAAGAAAAAGTCGAGGATGATTCTACGAGACAAAATTCTAGCAAGACATCATCGTCTCGGAAGTCGTCACTTCCACGATCAATTCCTGCTAAGAAGGCTAAGCGAAGATCCAAGACAAGTCCTTTTGAAAAGGAACAAACAGATATATGCCCAATCATTTTAAACGTTATACACTGGATGATGTGGATATCATGTTACCTAAAGCACATCGTGAACTTGAAGAACACGTGCCAGAATCGAAAGAGGTTTACGATGGCCCAGCTAGGATGCAACCAATGAATCTTGCTGAACCAAAAGAACCGAAAAAGATTGTACAAGTTGGATCACAACTTAATCCTGAACAATGTCAAGCACTCCACATGTTACTTATTAAGTATCTTGGTTTGCGTGGACTAATCAAGATCTAAAGGGTATTTTGACATCAGTTATTGAACATATCATACCTTTAGTACATGATGCAGTTCCAAAGATTACAAAGTTCTATCGCAATAATCCTAATGTTGCGGACCTGATAAAGAAATAACTTCAGAGATTGATTGACACCGATTTTATTTATGAGATCGAACATACCGAATGGATTTCATCGATTGTCATTGTTCCTAAGAAGAATGAGAAATTGCAAATCTGTGTGAATCTCAAAGCGTTGAACAAAGTGACGCGAAAGGATCACTTTCCATTACCTTTTATTGAAAGCATTTTGGATCCCCTTGCTGGATCAGAAGCTTATAGTTTCTTGGATGGATTTAGTGGTTACAACCAGGTTAAGATTGCACATGCCGATGGCCACAAAACCACTTTTCCAATAGAATGGGGCACCTATGCTTACAAAGTAATATCGTTTGGACTCTATAATGCACCAAGTTTGTTCCAAAGAGTAATGCAATTTGCTTTTAAAAATTATCTACAAAAATTCCTTGAAATTTACTTGGATGACCTGGGAGTCCATAGACCACGTGGATCGATTGGAGAAAGTATTTGAAAGATGCCGCAAATATCAGATTTCTCTAAATCCAAAAAAATGCCAAATATGGATTTCCCATGGAGTTGTGCTTGGACATGTGATATCGAGACATGGTATTGCCACAGATTATTCTAAGCCTCAAAATTATTGTGAAATTGCTGTGAGAAATTGGCAAAAATCTAGCTTGGTATTTTTTATGATAGAAGTTTGTAAGTGAATCTCACATGTGTGGAGGATGTTCCCACGTTTGGAGAATTGTAAAGTACATCAAAATGTTTGATATAGGGGTCTCATAGAATCTCATAGTCAAGCATTTAGGTGTAGGATGTTGATAGGGTCAAATTTGGCATAGATGGCAAATTATCCATTTCCACTTGTAATGCCAATATTGAGCCAAAATAGAGCCAAACTTGTGCCAATTAGAGTGTAGACAAGTGTCATGCTTTTGTTTGATGAAGCTTAAGAGGTCCAATAGGACTTAGAGGTGGAACCTTGTGAGGTTCAATAGAAAATTGAGGTGTGCTTGAATATAGTCCAATAGAATTTAGAGGTGCATGGATCAATGGTCCAATAGGATTAAGAGGTGGCAAAGTGTGATCCAATCATAGTTAAGCATAGTGGTAGCTCATGAATCTATTAGTATCATTGTACTCCTCCTTTTGGATCTAATTGATTTTGAGATTGAGTGGATTTTGAGTGTCATTGAATTTCTAGCTTTCTCTCTCTACCCGAGAGCTCATGATGGTTTTTCTCTCTCTACCTGAGGAGAGCAGCTTGCTTTTATTTAGAATACTTTTGGAAGACTTCCCACACGTGTGAGTGAGAGTTGGAAGTGATTGAATGCATAGTAGTGTGTCTTTGCCATAGAATCAAAGATAGATCTTGAATCTCAATCTAGTCTTGATCTTGGTGCATCTACACACCTTGGGAGATCACAAGTACATGTCGTGGACAATCCACACGTGTGAAATTCAACAATTGCCACCGCCAACAACGATTTGTGGAGTTAACGTGTTTATGGGTCATGCGAACTACTATCAAATTTTTATTATTCTTGTTGATTTAAAGTGACCTATATACAAACTGACTGTAGTTCCTATTTAGATAGTAGAGGTCTCGAGCACGGCTCGAGATAGCCAACCGATTATGTTGTTGATGTTCAATGTAACATAAAATTTGTCCACCCTTCAAATGTGTTCCAAATTTGACATGTAACTCGAGCAATGCTCGAGTTAGAAACTATTTATTGGTAAGTAAAAATGCTGAACTTTATTGGTTTTGTATTTTGAGAGTGGAAGAGAGGGTCAATCTTGTCTTCCTTTCTAGGAGTGTCCGACTTTGACATGGTGGGCAATCAGCTTCTACCTCTAACTCGAGCACTGCTCGAGTTAGGCAACAGATCATGTTGTTGATGTTCAATGTAACACAAAATTTCTCCATCCAACAATTGTGTTCCAACATTGACATCAAAGTTGAGCAATGCTCTAGTTATAAACTGTTTATTGGTAAGTAAAAATGTTGAAGTTTATTTGTTTTGTATTTTCAAAAGCTTTAACAAAAGTTCTAACACTACTATTTTTACAGTGATGGATCATTTGCAGGAATACATTGTTCCCCTTATGATTGACATCGATAATTTAGTAAAGATTGACAATAAGTATAAGTGGTACTTTGAGGTTTCTGAGAACGGCTCCAAATTAGACATATTTTTCTTTGCGCTTAGGATTGATACAGGAAAGACTACGAATTGTGGACGTGTGGTGGATATTCAAGAGGAATTTGATGATTGTGGTTTTGCATTTTTGAAAATATTTACTGAGAAAAATGAAAAATATTCTGAGATCTATGCTAGTATCGTTAATTATGATGTTGCGCTGATGGTAGCAAATGTTCAGAAAAATCCGAACTCTTGCTATGGATTGAATTGGCTATTGTATGACAATAAAATATATAATATATCACACAAGGGGATACTTGAAGGTTTTCGAAGGGCCAAAAGCAAAATTCAAAATTATCCTAGCCTTATGTTCCAAAAAAAAAGTCCGGACAATGAAGTAAAGAAGTGGAAGGGACAAGTGCTACGAAGAGACAAAATCACCAGGAGTCACTTGCAGATATGACTTTAGCGGTTACAACAGTGGACGCAATTTCACTTAGGAGTTTTCAACCACCTTCACAAAAAAGCAAAAGAGCAAAAAAAAGAGTGTCGAAGAAAAGAAGGATGTTTTGATTTAAGTTGTCTCAAAAAAATCAAAGGCCTCAAAATCATGCGATGAAGATGCACTTGCAAAAAAAAATTTGAGATTGGATGCCTTTAAGAAGTTGTATCCTCTGGGTATACAAACTGAGATTCAGATTGATGTAACCAAGTGTGAGCTTCCCCCAACACAATATAACTACAGGCCTTTCAATAGAGATTATTGTGATGCGTTGCAGAGATTGTTGTTTAACACTGTTGGGGTGAAGTTGCCTCCAGCAGATATGATCCCATTTTATTCAAAATTTGGGGAGTTTGTAGAGGTGTTTGACAAAAAAAATTTAAAGGACAAGGCAACAGAGATAAAATTTTATGTTGTGGATGGACAACATACAATACAAGTGGCAAAAAATTTGTTGAGAGTTTTGGATGCACAAAAGTTTCCAGATTGTGGAGGTTTGTGACAACAATACCACAGACACAGTGCGCGCATTCTGAGTCATAAGGTGACTCACGTGGAATGCGTTCAGATATCTAGAGCATTGAATGAGCTGAATAATGAATACAAGCTGAAAAGTTCTTTTCCTGAACTACTCCATCAAGCTCGAATGCAGTGGGAATTTTGGGGACGTCTCGAATGACCGATTGGAGGGGGGCAAACATGCGACAAGTGGAAGGTACATTGTTTTTATGTAGAGGCTCAGTTTAAGCTTATTGTGTTGTTATATTTACTGTTGTTTAGCTTTATGCACAACTGTGACTGATGTAATTGCAAATTATTTGTATTTTAGGCTTACAAATCAATGTTGAAAGACATGATGTGACGGAAAGAGCCAAAGGAATCTTATTGTGTGTTGTTTTCTTCTGATAATATATGGAAAAAAAGGATGAAATTAATGAGAAAGTGGGTGGACGATTCTTTGTTGAATTCAAAGGGTGAACTAAGGCCCAGCACAAAGAACGATTTGAAATCAATAACTCCATATCTTGTGCGCCCTTTGCAAGGTTTATTTGAGACTAAGATTGAAATTCTTTTTGATAATTTGCTGAATGGGACCATTGTGTTCGACAAAAAAGACTCTTCTGATTTTCCTGATAATGTTACGTCTTTAAAAGAATATTGTGATCTAAAAAAAAACAGACAAAACATGGGAAATGCAATAATGGATCATATGAAAGATGAATATGGAGTTAGTTTGTCACAATCAGATGCACTCAAGAGATATCAAATCTCCAATAATTTTATTGATCATATGTGTAGCCGTTGTCCATCTTGGTGTGAGGTAGACTCCAAAAGGGCTGTTAAAAAAACTGACCTGCCTGCAATTGTTCACTCATATTTGAAATCAAAATATGATTTGAACGAACATAAGGTGTTGAGTAATCATTTGAGCCATGGGTGATATCGTACATGGGCAATAGGTTCAGTGCTTGGAAGATGGACATATTGGAGATATAAAAAAGAAAATAAGTTTGGTTGTGGTTGATGCATCGCATCATTTGAATGATTGTTGGCCATAAGAATCATTTTTGAAATTTTTTCATACAGTTGTTGAATCAACTACAATGGAAAGATTTTATTTGGTGGCATTCATCCATACAACACAATGCTTGTATGCCTGTTTGCAAGCATTAAATTCTTTGTCATTAAATATTCATGTTGAAATTGGTACATATACATATTTGAATCATATGGCTTTTGATGTTTTGGAAACAAGCCAAGATTTTATAATGACGTGTTTCATTTCAACTACTACTGAGACGGTATTTCCCTTTCAAGAATTGCATCAAAAGGGTTTTGATTTGTGTTTTCGAGAAATCGAAGACGTTAAGTTTGCAAGCCATGCATCCATTGATGACGATGAGGACGGTTCAAAAAATTTACAAAAAATGTTGCAACATCGTTTCTTAATGAAAAACCAAAATTTGAATATGTCGGCATGGTGGGAGGTCCACTTTATGCCAATTCGAAATCGACTCTGTTTTATGAGAAGCTGATTACATGGTTAACAAGTTTTAACTTCTCGCTTGTTTTTTTCTCAAACATTATTTATATATTATTTTTATTTGTTGTTATGAACCAACTGTGATATGTCATATAGATATCTCACAATTTGTATGAACTTGTAGATGACTCTGAAGTGGTGGTTGATGCTTACACCGGTGGGCTTCTAGGCCGAGCATGCATTACCAAGCGACAACATGTCATATCTTTGGTTGACTCACCCACTCATATTGGATTTTTGCGATAATTTTATAGTGAGGTGAAAAACCATAGCCGAGTCGTGCAAAGATGGTGTTTAAGCTTGTCTTCCATGGGACCATCTCTGGTGGACATGATTCCAAATTTGCAAACTATGTTGTCTTCTATTAGTCAGCCAAAAGATCCATTTTCAATTGATTCTGACAATGAAGAAGTTGATGTTAATACTGGTATACAAGATGTTTTTCATGAAGTTTGTCCTAGTGTGGTCCACGATGAGCAAATTAATTCAGTTGATCCAATTACAAACAGAGACCAAGACCTTGACAAAATGAAAAGCCTCAAGAAAGTATATGAGGTTGTTATGCTACAATTATAATGTAGTTGTTGTAAGTATGATACAATATTTTTATTTGCATTTCCAATTTGTTCTTTTGTACATAATGTCATCTATTCAAGTCGTTGCTATTTTAAATATACTATTGTTGGGTTTTATTTTGTGAAGAAGCCGTTGATGTTTTTATGCTACTTTTGAAACGTTGATCCGAACTCAAGAAGCGTCGGTCGTTTTAGTACTTTCACAAGTCTTGGTTGTGAACAGTAACATTTTAGATTTTAGAACAATTTTTCTAATAGTAACATTTCACATTTTAGAACAATAAATTATTGATGTATAGCATAATTGCAAGTTCTTTTAGCAGACGTTGTAATAGAAGAATATTTTCGAGAGAGAGAAAAATTATCGAAAAAGACAGAGAGATAGAGCAATGTACTGTCATGCTTGTAATGTGTAGATTTGATTCGATCGATAGTTTTATATTGCAATTAAAAAACAAAATTATATATATAAAGGGAGTGCATATATTAAGAAAATAACACTTGAATATACATACAATGCATGGTTTTTTATGTCAATAATGCCACATTTGGAGTGCATTGAGTTTTTTTTTTTTGAGCAATTAGAAATTTGAGCTGAGCACAATGTGTGTATGAACAGAACATTCAAGCAAGCATTGTCGCGATGATTCGTCTATTGGTAATGAAAAAGAACTTTTGGCATTGGATCAATCTTCCTTTATTAATATATTAAGACCAGGACATGAGGAAGATTTGAATATCACATATAATGAGGAGTCCAACTCAAGCGTTTCAAACTTGCTGAGAATTGATGGAAGCAAAGTATATACTGAAAGCCTTGCTTAAGCTTTGGTTATTAATTGCTCTCATTGACTTGTTTTTATGTATGTTGAAAACTATTTGCTTGAATAGATACAATTGATCATTTGTCTCTCTTAAAGTAATTTTTTTTCTTTAATAGACATAATTGTTTATTTGCTTTTCATACACTGTGCTTTTACACATTGAATGAATTGTGTCAATCCAGGTATTTTTTTTGTGTTGATCCACGAATTGAACCTTTATATGTTATATTGGATTTGAATGGAGTATTAATTAAACGTTGGGATAGAAAGCCTCCTCTGTCAAATGTTGATTATCACGAGGGAAAATGGTCACAACTTCGACCTAGATGCTTAGAGTTCTTGGCGAAGTTGACATCAACTTGCAGAGTTGGAATATGGTCAACCATGGTATTTAGAAATACCTTGAAGTCTTATAGCTACATCGAGCGAAAATTTGGTTGCAAGCTGCCATTGTTTATGCTCTGGTCTCAAGAAAATTGCTACCAGACTGGTATGATGATACCTGATAACAAGCATGTTTGTGCAAGCTTCAAGCCTTTGGCTAGTGTTTGGAAACACTTCAAAAAATTACAAAATCAAAACACAATCCTCATTGATAATTCACCTTACAAAGCTTGCATGAATCATGTAGGAAATTGTGTCTTTCCATTTGTATTTGCTGGTTGGGATGGCCAAAGTGGTGACGACTTTTTGTTGCAAGAGCTTTGGCCATTACTAGACACAACAAAAATGCAAAAAGACATTCGATCTTATATAGTATCACATCGTATTGGTCAGGCACCAATATCAGAGAGTCATATACTATATAGGTATTTACGACCAGTCATGAAAAAACCATGGCATCAGGGACTGACATCCCTTGTTTGTAGAAAGGAGAGTGAAGAAAGTTCCATCGAAATCAGATCAATTTTTGAAGAACTGATTGCGGATCAATTCTTGAAATTGGAACAATGGCAAAGTAAAGGGAGATTGCTATCTAGGGGAGAAGCAATGGTATTAGCTACTATTGTTGGGTATATGTGGCCGACAGCTAATGAACAACAAGTTTTAGCACATGTTCATGAATTGATGAGAAAGTTTCACAGAGAAAGATGCCTTTGAAGACGATGTTTTTGGAAAACGTTTGTGTACTATATTTTTAATGATTTTTGAATGCCAAATGAGACTTTCTACGAGATGAGACATTTATTTGAATATTAAAAAGTTGTAGAAATGTGTATTTGAACTTATCTGATTTTGTGCAGTGCATTGGTAATATTTTTGTGTATAGTAAAGTTAACCACTTATTTTCCAAGTAAAAACAATACTTCCAAATCGTGTTCTTTTGAAGTTGTAAATATTTCATGAATTTTGTTTGTGTGACATCGCGGAAGTTTGGGCTAATCTTCAATATTTTCATTCTAGACACAAAGTCATGGAGGTCCATATTTTGGATTTATTAAATTATTAGATACTTGTTTATTGGTCTACTGGAACCAATCACTTTGGGTTACTTGTTGTTGAGTTCCACTTTCTATTGTCACCTATTGTAGTCATTGTTGTTAATACATCACTTGCCTATTGTTTAGCTTTCAAAAGAATTTAATGTTGTAGAGGCAAAGATTTTTTTAATGACGTAAGGTCCTTGGCTAGAAAATTTCAGTTTGTCTTTGAAGGTTTTGGCCTGGTATAGCAGGACCTTATCTCCAACCTGGAAGTCTCTAAGTTTCAATGATCAATCATGCCACGCTTTTTGTCGTCGTTTGTGGACTTGTTGAGCATGGATGCTGATCCGTCGTGTTTCACAAAGTTGCTCCAGATGGAATAAACTTGTTTGCTAGATTCTGTTGAGTATCAAGCTCAAGGTTATAGGCCACTCGAAGGGAGGGGATATGGAGCATAATGGCTTCTTGGCCATATGTTAGCTGGAAAGGGGTTAAGCTTGTAGCTCTCTTTGGGATGGTGAGATAAGCCCAGAGAGCAGCATGGAGTTTGAGTTCCCAATCAGATCGGCTGGATTTGACGGTTTTGGTGAGAATTCCACATAGGATTTCATTGGTGGATTCTGCCTGGCCATTGCATCATAATAGTATGGGGAACTTTTGCGATGTACCACAAAAAATTTTAAAAGGAGATCTGCTATGACAGAGTTAAGGAAAGGTGTACCCCTATCACTGTTAAGCTCTAGAGGACATCCGAAACGAACTATAATTTGTTCATATAAAAAAAATTTGCTGTAGAACGAGCGTCAGCATTACGAACAACTCTTGCTTCAGCCCATTTGGTGCAATAGTCTGTAGCTACTATGATGTAACGAGATTTCGTGTGTCGAGCAACAGGACTAATAGGTCCGACATAATCAATCCCCCATTTCTAGAAAGCTTGATCTGTGGTTACAGAGTGTAAAGGCATGTAGTCGGTCTTTTGAAAGTGTTTTGTGCATTGGCAGACATCACAGGCCTTAGTGTAATTGTGTGTATCCTTGAAGAGTGTTGGCCACCAAAAATCGGCCAAGAGAATTTTCTTAGCAGTTGTTTCAAAAGAGAAATGGCCTGCACCAATACCTTCATGAGTGATGGAAATTACAGAGGGTATTTCACCTTCAGTAAGACATCATCGCATGATTCCATCTAACCTTGCTTGTAGAGTTGTCTTGCAATTAACGTATAAGGTTTATTTTTGAGGACCAATGCACGTTGTTCAGGTTTAGAGAAGGAAGGATCCATTTGCCCTGAAGTTGAATATTCTATAATCTCCTTAGCCCATATGAGTGTAGAGTCAACTTGGAAAAGAATTGCATCTGGTAAATCATCATTAACGCCTTGATCAGGGGTAGGAAGGTTAGGGATTCGGGATAGATGGTCTGCTAGAAAATGTTAAACTCCCTTACGAACCACGATCCTAAACTCAAATTCTTGCAGTAGTAGGAACATCGAGTAATACGGCCTGTGGTGCAAGTCTTGTTGACGAGATACAACAGTGCTTGATGATCAATGAAGAACACAAAAAATTTTTCTAGAAGATAATGGCGAAATTTCTGAACCGCATATACCATTGCCAAGTACATGTTCGGTAGTGGTATAATTGACTTCAACAGGTATCAATTGTCGACTAAGAAAACGGATTGGGTAGTTCTTTTTTAATTCTCTCGGTTGGGTGAGCACTGCTCCAATGGCATACTTGGATGCATCGGTATGCACATGGAATTTTTTAGAATAATCAGGAGCCCCCGGAGGATGGGTGCATTGGTAAGAGCTTCTTTGAGTTGACTAAATGTGACACGTTGTTCATCCGTCTATTTGGGAACTACAACTACTTTGTAAATTAAGCATGCTTTGTTAGCGAAATCGAGAATAAAGCACCGATAGTAGTGGGCGTGGCCAAGGAAAGAGTAAACTTCACGTATCGTATGTGGTTTCGAAAATTTTGAATGATAAGGATCTTTTCTGGGTCAGTGGAAATGCCATTTCGAGAAATAATATGTCCTAACACAATACCATATGTTACCCAGATCTGGCATTTTTCAGGAATAAGAGAGATGTCGGAGCATTGACATTGGATAAACATTTTTTTGAGCACAGACAGATGGCGTGTTTCTTCTGAATGTGCTCCTAATCATCCAAGTAAACCTCTAAGGTATCGCCCATCTGTTGAGAAAAGGTCGCTTGCATAACACGTTGGAAGGTGCTAGGAGCATCGCAGAGACCAAAGGGCATGACTTTCCAACAGAAGGTTCCCCATTCTGTGGAAAAAGTGGTTTTATGTTGATCTTCTTCAGCAATTTGGATCATATTTATCCGCTAAAGCCATCTAAGAAGGAGTAAGCCTCATCTCCTACTATATTTTCAATGTTGGAAGTAATTCTAGTTCGTACGGTGGCTGGATCTACTTACGGATGTAGTATAGGGATGTAGAGGATCGTCCACTTTCTAAGTTTCTACAACAAGCTTCAACGGAAATACGGAAATAATCAACAAAGATGAGAGCACTAAGGCTTACCCAACTAGTGCCCGAAACGGAAATTAAGCTAATTAGAAACAACAATAAAAATCCTTGCTAAGGCAAACCCAACTAGCAAGGTTGCTAAACTAAGACCTAAATTAACACCCAAAGGGTTTGAAAGATAAATTGCAACTAACTAATAAATAACAATTAAAGCATGCCACAATAATCCAATAAAAGGAGTAAAGAAGAGGCCCGAGCACCTTTCCTCAAGCTATGCACCTTCCAATGGGAACACAAAGAAATAGAATGATAATCTCAAAAGATATAGCAATTTTAGCATTATCTCAAAGTGTTGTTTACAAGGCAAATATCTCTTCTTTTATGGCAAGGAGGGTCTTTCATAAGTATCTACTAACTTATGGGACTAATCTATTTCTAGAACTTCTAACTTAGGATTTAGAACTTCAAAGTTTCTTAACTTAGGAAAACTTAAGATAAAATATTTCTAATCTTAAGTTTCTTAAGTCTAAGTTTTAAATCTACGTTTAAGTTATTTTATTATTATTTAAGCTTCTACTCATGGGCTTACAAAACACATGCCATGGTTGAAGTTTATTGACAGATACTCATACATGGACTTACAAAACACGTGCCACGGAGTTTTATTTCTTTTTGTTTATTTTCTCTGTGTTAGCACAGTTGCTAACAATTAACTTTATAAAGTCTATTTCTAAGTTGAAAATGCATATTGGCCTCAAAATTGCCAAATAAACTCAATTTGACTAAACTAAACTAGTTGATATTTTTCACATGAATTATTAGTTTTGCAATTAGTTTCGTGACTTTGCCCTAGCCCATAAAGGCCTTACCACACTAGCTTGTCCATGTGTCCCTTTGTCAAATTTTGACGGACTTTGCATTTTTTGCCACTTAACATTTCCTTGTAGACCTGACCTCCCTCTCGGCTCTTGGGTTGCACCTTAGTGGAGACCCTTTTTGGGCTCACTTGGGGTGGATGCTTGATTTTGAGCCCTCCGTCTTCAACTACCCCATGTCTCCACCTTATAAGTTGCTCTTCCCTTGTCTCTATCTGACCGCTCTTTGCTTTGGCCAAGAGGTTCCCGGCTATCTGCTCTATTTCATTGGGCAAGTTTAGGTACTTAGCTTATTTGCATCGTCTCTAATTCTCTCCCCCTACAATCCAAATGGCCTTTTCTATTTTATCATGCCTTTGTCCACTTTGCCAATTGGAGGATGAAACTATTTCGAAACTTGTTCTTTTACTGTCACAGGCACCTCTGGGTCGACTTTATGCACTTCCACAGTCATTAGAGGGGTCCTCCACCACTTTCTATTTGTTCTATTCATCTTGGAGATTCGCAGGTTATGGATCGAGCTACCTTGACCCTTTTGCATGTATGCAAGCTCTTAGTGCCTCTCTCAGATGCTATATACTTTCGCATTTTCTACACATAATTTAGCTGCTATTGATGTATGCTTTAATTACCTTATTGGACTGCCTCCTTGCGTGGTGTGCAAATAGTCCGCTTTATTTTCAATAATGTATAGTTCCTCCCTTTCTAAGAATTTGATTAGTTCAGTCTTGGGTTGTTGAAGTTTGTATTGTACATTTTGTGAACATATACTAGTGCCCAAGTTTTGCCCAAAAAAAGGTTGTAAAGCTTTAACCAAAACTGTCGTGTTGGCAATAAATGAAAGATTGAAACCTATATGTGTGGACGCTTCTTTGGATGCCACATGAGACATGATCTTTAATTAAAGGTTGATGTGCTATGTGACACATTATCTTTATTAAGGCAAGTTCATCATTTAGCATACAAATTTGATGCTATGCATCATGCTGAGCTATTTATTTGTGGTTAAATATTTTGGATGTCAAGCTAACCATTTGTCGGTAGATGGTACACATTTGATGCTTTGGTAAAAGGCCGCAACAAATTCCTCTCCTTTCCCCTTGGTCTCATGGTCCCTGGGGCTCTGCCTGGAAAACACCTTTGGAGAGGAGATTCAGCCTTCCATTTTAAATCCACCTTCCCTGGGTAGCCACTGGCCATACTTGCCTCTTAAGATTCCAACATAGAGTGTCCAGACGCAACTTTGTCGTACGGCACAGCGTAAGGTGTAAAGTTGATGGATGATAGATGACCGCACAGACACGTGTCAGAATAAGACTGGAATCCTTAAAAGCTTATTCAGCTGGGTTCAGCGGCTGCAGGATCTCTACGGGTGTATAAGTTCAGCTCAGCTTCCCTGTTGCGATCACATTGCTTCTCTCAAATTTTCATCTGTGTTTCTCTGAACTTGTTTGCGTAAAATCGAGTATTGTCTTTGTTTGAGGGGCAGGCAAATCCCCTTCCGTCTCATCAATCATGTCTTGTGGAAATGCATGCAACTGCTGCTCCAAGTGCGGCTGCAGTGCAACATGCAGGTGGGTTATTCAATATCATGTAATCCATGAGACGTCTAATTATATGCAGGCTTGACGAAAGGATTTCTGATAGATCAAGGATGTGGGTTTCTTTTCCCTGTTGGAATTGCATGTGGGTTCTTGCCGATTCATGTTTTAGAGATTTCTAATTTGTGGGTTGGAAGTGCAGGTGCAGCAGCAGAATCATGACCGATCTCCTTGTGAAAGACACAGCTGCAGATTACAGGTGAACAACATGCTAACAGCCTGTTTGGGTGTACTATACTGCAGCTTTCTCATGTAGTTAGATCGAATTGCGCTTCTCGGGCTACTGATGTTCATTTGTGCTTTAATGATTGCAGCTTCTTCGGATCCAATGCCCCTGTGGCTGCTGACAACGGTCCATGTGACTGTGGCAAGACGTCCGGAACCTGTGACTGTGGCAAGAAGTCGCGCATGGAGACTGTGAGCTCTGAGAATTGTGACAAGTGTGCAAACGGCGGCGTCTGCGATTGTGGCAAGAAGTCCAGGACTGTGGCAGAAGACAACTGCGATAAGTGTGCCAATGGAGGGGTCTGCGACTGTGGCAAGAAATAGAATAACATCACAGCCGTAATTCTTGCACGATGCATCTATGCCCGCTTCTGATGAAGATCCTCTAGATCTCTTATTGACTAAATGCATACTTATAGAATGAAAACGGGCTTTGTCCGTGCTGAATTGAAGTACATAAGCCATGAAGAGAAAGTTAGATTATTAGCTATAGAGACCGTTGTTTTAGTTTCCTTCCTATGTGGTGGAGAAACATCATCTAAAAGATCATGAAATATGAAGTGCTGAAAGTTATACTTAGCATATTCAACCTCGAATAAGAAGAGTACTTAAAGAAACAATGCTTATTGCATACCTGTGCAAGCGATTTCTGACCTGCTTCTGTTTATCTTATGCCCCCCAAACGTGCAGATGTTACGGTGGCATACAAAATTCACACGCTGACTTCTAAATGACAAAAGTTCACTTGTTTCAGCAGTCAATAAGCTTTCACAAATTAAAGTTGTACAATACAAGACCTGTTGTAGACGGAGAATCTATTGATTTCATATGGAAAATTAGCACCTTTCAGGAATCAGAAATCTAATTTCATATTGAAAATTGGCACTTTCTACCCTACAAAAAAAAAGAGGCATATGCATCTTGATTAAAATTCAGACAGCTAACCTTGATGGGTTCGAGATAAGGAAATTAAAAAGATTTACTGGAACCAGATCGAGATCTTTTCTGATGACTTTCATTTACATGCCTCAGCACTTAAATCTTTCATTGAAATTCGTGTATTATAAGACCGGTTGTAAATTCAGAAAGCTAACCTTAATGAACAAAATGAGTTCGAGGGACTGAAACAAGAGAAGATCTGCTGGGATATTTTCTTGGGTATGCCGGAGCTTCATGGAGCTTAATGTTCTGGCATCTCCACATCAATTTCACTTTGACCATTTCATTTCCTTTCTACGTTTGTGCTTATTAGAACCCAAAGTCCACAATTTTAGCAATGGAACTGGACTTGAGATGTTAACTAATATTTCCCAGTGGAACTGGACTTGAGAAGTTATGCTGACTAAAGTTGTAGATCTGCATCCTAAGGGGTACTATATGACCATAACCATGAGAAGGATAATTTCTGCGTCTTGAAAAGAAAGATCTGACGTAAATTATTAGCACTTTCAATTCAAGTTGTCTGATTCGTAGAAATTTAAAGAAAAGAGTGAGTTTAAATCATTTTGAGGCATCCAAATCTTTTTTAGAACCTTGTCACCACGAAATTTAGTTTTTTCTTTAAGATGTTTCAAAAACGGCAAGCATCATCTAAACCACAGCTTCATGCTCATGTAGTCATGCTACCTTATCGTAAACTTTAGGGTGATAAAACAAGAACGATCTGGTGCTCGACATTTGTTACTTTACGCTGCAAAATGTCCTCGTTTTATGGGATCTCATAGCAATTGAGGACGGCAAGCATCATCTAAACCACATCTTCATGCTCATTTATTACTCATGCTACCTTATCGTGGACTTTAGGGTGATAAAACGACATTTGTTACTTTACGCTGCAAAATGTCCTCGTTTTATGGGATCTCATAGCAATTGAGTGATCAACCATCACTGTAAAGCATCGATTGAAACAGTAACGAGTAATAACACCTCACACATGACTTTCAGAACTTTCAACGAGGGTACAAGCAATGACGCAGTAGTGTCTTGGAAACCATGTACCGAAATTTCTTGTTGGTACAATCAATGACTTTTGAAGGACATGCAATGCTTTTGCAGGCACTGCCCCTTCTTGAAACCAAAGAACTATGTCAAGAAACTCATCAACACCATCACTACAAAATCACATCCAATGCAATACAAATTCTAGTTGGATGGTGGGGCACTCACCAAGGAGTATTTTTCCCGTTTAATCTTGCTTGATAGAATCTACATAACTAAAAAAATGGATCAAGCAATTTTGGTGTTGACTTGGGGGAAGGCAAGAGAGTATATATGTGTTGAAGGTGGTCAAGCTTACCAAAGAATGAAGTTTGTGGTATTAATCTAAAAAACCTTTGCCTGATGATGGTATTTTGTTAAAATTGTAACAAAATGTAAAAGTTATAGAATGTCACTGAGATTGGAAGCAAGATATTATTTATATGTTTGATTTTCTTGAAACTATAGCTTAATGGTTGAAAGTAATTGCTTTTATTTTGATTGAAATTTATTTCAAATTGGAATTTGCTTATAACAAGTTTTAAATACTCTTGAAAAAATTATGTGAATCCAAATCTCAATATTATATTAATGCTAATGATAGCAGGCGGTGATGTTTTTATCTTGTTTATATGTAGGCAATGGTGTAAACTAACATTTCATTCGTTGTCACACATTCATGATATCAATTTGGTTAAAAGCATGGTTTGATGGTAAAACAAAAACACCCATTTTCCATAGTACCTTTTGTTAGTATATGTGGATTTTAATATTCATAATTTATAATGCTAATATAATACTTATAGTAGTACATTTCTCACTTTTTGGAAGTTGATAGGTGCCACGAGTTAATGCAATGAAGGAGTCTTTGACAATCAAGGGCCTACTTATGATGGGCTTACTTTATCTAATAAGAATTTGAATAATAAATGCTTTGCTCTCCAAATGATCAGTTCATTGCTATCAGGCTTGCTTTATGCTATCAGTGAACATTGCTATCGTTGCTTTCTACTATCAGTTCACGTTGCTATCTTACTTTTTGCTATCAGTTCATTGCTATCTTGCTTTCTGCTAGATTGGTTCATTGCTATCGTTCCTTTATGCTATTAGTTTATTGCTATCGTTGTTTTATGCTAGATCAATTCATTGTTATCGTTGCTCTCTGCTATCAGTTCATTGTTGTCGTTTTGTTCGTTGCTGTCTTTTGTTCGAAACATCTTCTTGCATTTCGCAAAATTGATCTCAATCATCTACTGTAAAAGATGAGGACACTTGCAAGGAAGTTAAAAGCCGCCTCTAAGGCCACTGCTGAAAATCTTGAGACATAGAGCGCACCTCTCAACATACACAAATGGCCACGGACCGGTTACCACGATGGATCACCAGTGAAAACGGGGGTCATGGATCAATCAGAAACCACACATTCACAACTTGACAAATCGTTTGAGATGATGGCTGCTGCGGTCGACAATCGTCCAAGCCACAAGAGAAAGGGTAAATTAAGCATTATAGGGATCTGTCTATAATGAATTTCATTACTTTTAGTACTTTTAGTATTATGGTAGTAATTTAGCTGCTTTTGGTTCTTAATTTGCAACTTTAGTTGGTTTTGGCTCTTAATTTAGTACTTTAGTTGATTTTGGAACTTAACTTGGTACTTTAACTACTTTTGGTACTTAAGTTGTTTTTTATATTTAACTTGATACTTTAGTTGTTTTTGGTACTTAGTTTGGTACTTTTGGTATTGCAGTAGTAATTAGTTGTTTTTGGTTTTTAATTTGGTACTTTAGCTGATTTTGGAACTTAACTTGGTACTTTAGCTGCTTTTGGTACTTTAGTTGCTTTTGGTACTTAAGTGGTACTTTAGCTACTTTTGGTACTTACTTTGGTACTTATGGTATTATGGTAGTAAGTAGTTGATTTTAGTACTTAACTTGGTACTTTAGCTGCTTTTGGTACTTTAGCTGATTTTGGTACTTAACTTGGTACTTTAGCTGCTTTTGGTACTTCGCAAATTTTTTTCTTAACTTGGTACTTTAGCTGTTTTTGGTACTGAATTTGGTACTTTAGCTGCTTTTGATACTTAATTTGGTACTATAGCTTCTTTTAGTACTTAGCTTGATACTTTTGGTATTGTGGTAGTAATTAATTACTTTTGGTTCTTAATTTAGTACTTTAGCTGCTTTTGGTACTTTAGCTACTTTTGGTACTTTAGCTGATTTTGGTACTTAACTTGGTACTTTAGCTACTTTTGGTACTTAACTCGGTACTTTAGCTGGTTTTTGTACTTAATTTGATATTTTAGCTGCTTTTGGTACTTTTGGTATTGTGGTAGTAATTAGTTGCTTTTGGTTCTTAATTTGGTACTTTAGCTGCTTTTGGTACTTAATTTGGTACTTTAGCTGATTTTGGTACATAACTTGGTATTTTAGCTACTTATGGTACTTAATTTGGAAGTTTAGCTTCTTTTGGTATTTAATTTGGTTATTTGGTACTTTTTATGTGAGGATTTACAGTGAACAGTTTGTGCTAAAGTTAATACTATCTGTTTTGCAGGAAAAAACAAAATGGATGAGTACCCAATCCTGCGAAAGTTCTGTTGAGCTTCATGAAGAGTATGGCTTGAGCCTAGAGGGCAAACTTGCAAAAGATCTACTAGACACTGATCTGCCAGATAGTCAGTGGCTAACGGTCTTCAGACAGGGATATTAAAAAAACGTTAAGATATATCTTAACCAACTACATTCACAATTTGTGGTCAACTGTCGTCTATTGTTCCACAAAGTGTACCAGGCTCCTCCCTCATGCTACAAAATCACAGTCAAATTTGCTAAATGCTATGCATTTGAGCATTGCAAGGTCGCAAAATTGGACCCTTCCTATCACAAGATAGCATGGGCTAGATTTGGGGAGAATGTGATTGCAATGTGCAGCAACAAGAAAGATGGCCTTCAGAAGAAAAAAAGAATGAATTTTGGAGCAGGGCTAAAGGGCCCTCTCAAAGTGGGCAACCAAGAGTTGGAGTCAAGAGGGAGTTCTTCAACAAGTTCAGAGGTGAGGACAGTGTGTCCCACGCTATTTTGTCCACTCCAAAATATATGCCTAAAGTGGAGGCGATGGTCACAAACATATTAGGAGGGGATGCTTGAAAGGCTGTCAAAATTAAAGGACAACATTCTAAACAAGAAAAAAAAATTGTCGTTTAGGCATCCAAATGATCAAGAAAGAAATTGCTGAGCTGGAGAAGTGGGACACAAACTCCTCCCAATGAAGAGGAGATAAAAGAAGTGGATCGGATAAGTTCAATTTAACTAGACGTATGCTAAAAAAGGTGGAAGTGCCCAATCCCCCACAAGGGAGGTTGCAGAGGAGGAGGTAATTTTTTTGGTACTTTCTATTTGGTACTTTTCGTTCTTTTAAAGCTTATGAACGTGTTGTGGTCATTTTAAAGAAACCTTTGGAACTTTTCATAATTTTCATGTTGTTTGAAATGTTTTTACTTTTGGTACTTTGAGATTTGATCTTTGTGCTTTTGGTTATCTTGCACTTTTGTAAAATTTGTTCTTTAGAAACTTTTGCACCTATAGTACTTTTGCAATTTGGTATTACTTGTATTTTTGGTAATACTAGAATTTTTTAAGTTTGGTACTATTTGTACTTTTTGTAATATTGAAATTTTTGCAGTTTGATACTATCCGAACCTTTGACAATCTTGATATTGGATTTGAACTTCTAGTCTGTTTTGAACTTTTTAGCTATTATTTGGTACTTTTGAAAGTTCTGGATTTGTTTTTGATGTATCGATTGGTAGTTTCTATGCGCTATTTACTAATTTGGTGTTTTGCACTTTTCACAAGTTTGTTCATTTGAAACATTTGAGATTGAGGTACTATTGCAAATCGATACTATTGACACTTTAGTAGCTAGCGATACAATTGGTAATTCTACAATTTGGTACTAATGTAACCTTTCTGACTATTGATATTTTGCAATTTGGTACTTTTGACAAAATTGGTACAATTGATTTTAAATGTTTTTGGTTTGTTTGGAACTTTTAAAATTCTTTTTGGTACTTCTGGATTCGTTTTTTAGTACTATTTGGCATTTCCTATGCTTTGTTTGGAACTTTTAAGGTCCTGTATGGTACTTTTGGTACTTTTGGATTCGTTTTTTGGTACTATTTGGCACTTTTATGTTTTTTTTTTTGTTTTTTGAAAATGCTTGATAATTTTAAAGCTAAGTATAGTATATACAGTGTTGGCTATTGTTTGGTACTGTTGTTTATTATTTGGTGTTATTTTGTAATAATATGGATTTTTATTATAGAGGGAATACGAAAAACTGGAGTCAGATTGGAAGGATGCTCAAGAGCACACTGATTTTGTGAACCCCATGCAAGAGAGGATCACCAGGGGACACATATTCACTTTGTTCCCGAGATCCCACGTGGTGGGTAGGACAGACTATATCCACGCCCTTGGGTTTTGCGTTGCATGCGGCAAGTCTTTGGACTCCACATTTTTTCTCGGATCATTCATGTTTGCCTGTAGGCATTCTTATCATCCATTATGTTTTATTGTAACCATAAACACGAAAGACTTTTGTGCGAAACCAAGGTGCAACGAGAAGATCCCCGAAGAGGCCAGGGCTTGGGCTCACAAGGGGCTTGGAAAGAGTAACTTTCTTTCGGTGCTGATTGCTTTGGTACTCTTGGAGGGTATTTGGTACTCTTGGAGAACCCTAGATCTATACTTATAACACGTTTTTGAGTTTTTTCATGTTTCTAAGTACCATCTTTAGTTCTCTATTCTTCAATTTTGGTATAATAGACAGTCTTTAGTTTTAAACTGATTGGCCCTACTTTAGCAATAATTTTAGAAGCCTTAACTAATAAGTAGAAACTATTGATCTTTTTTTACAAATCAATCATGTGAGTTCTTGAGTACTATGGCAGTACATATTATTGAAAGTACATATTGGGACTTTTGGTTCTTCTCTTATTTTGAGAGTTCAGATCTGACATATTTGAAACTATTTTGCTTTGAATTTGTCGAGTAAGAGCTCCGTTGTGGTCAGTTTCTTGGATGAAGACCAACAACTGAACAAGGACCTAGACGTGGATGCAACGATAAATGAAGTGTTGGAAAAGCTTTCAAAATTCAAAGATGATATAGACTACTCCATGGTAGAGCAGCCCCACGATCAGACAGAAGAGGGCAAAATAGACAAGACAAAAATTACTATTGACATAGATGAGCTGGATGAAGATAAGGAGGAAGAGCGGGACCAGCAGGAGCATCAAAAGCAGGACCAACAACAGGACCAGGCACAACAAGACCAAGAGCAACAAGACTAGGCACGTTGGCTGACCAACAGGACCACCAGGCAGCGTAGAACCACCAACAAGAGGAGGAAGAGTAGGAAGATGTGCATCTGGTGGATGTGGAAAATGAAGGGGCAGGTGATGAAGCTGAAGGGCCTCAAAAAGGGGAAACAACGAGGGAGGAGGCCAGGGCAGAGAAGGGTGAAACTCTACACACTTCTAAATCTGAGAGATGTGAAGATTTGTGCGACGTACCTTTCAAAAAAAGGAATAGAAAATTGTCTTAAATGACTTCAAAATTTCATCAAACATATAGTATTCAATATTTAAAAAAATGTACATTGTTTTTAAAATCGAAAAAAAAAAATATTCGTGGCTTTCAATAATAGCCACTTTCTGTTTGCCTATCTGTTCTATGCATCATCATGTGATGATATCTTTTATATTGGTATTTTATATCAACAAGTGCCGGAACTTATATATCTTTACACTCCAATCATAAGTGCTTGAGGTAGATTGTCAAGCACTACAACTTCACTATCCACCTCTGGGACAGTTTCATTTGGGGTAGCTTCATGCTTGTAAGGCCTTGTAGACGATAGTAGGACTTGCAGCATTTCATGTCGAAACTGATGAACAGTATTTGTTGATACTTAAGAGCATTGGAACTACAATTTAAAACATTGAGTGCATATATTATCCAATGTCTAATAACCTATAGTTTCATAAACATATTATCATCAAGATACTGGAAGTTGAGAAATTTACCTCACGTACATTAATATTTAAAGTTTGCATCATGTACCAATCCAAGAATGATTTAACATTCCAGATGGAAAACCATCTGCAACTAAATGCATTGTCTTGTTGCGAAGACTAAAAGATTACAACGAGAAATTATTAAATAATAATTCAATATAATTTTAAACTGCATGCCATCATGTAAATAAAAAATCAGTAAAAAGATTCTTTTACCTTTGCATCAACAATCTCCATGTTAGTATTTATAGTCAACCCATCTAGCCTGGGCAATAGCTCCACCATCCTCTTGTACAAAGAGTTAACAATGGAATGAGTGGCATTCAAGAAATTCATTTTCATGCACATAGGTGTGCAGCTTCTAGTAGAATTGTGGAGCTTCGTGATCCCACATTATGCAAAGTTATTATTTTAATTTACCCAAATATCTTTGGATAACTAGATATGTTGTTGTAGTATTGATTGTGAATATTACACATCACATTCCATTCACCTTCTTACATACACTTATCATACAAAAAAGGAGATTATTCTTGGAGAACGATCAAACCTTTTATACTACTTAATTCATTGATTTTGTGGGAATATATAATGATAGGCCACCACATAATTTGGCGCCATTGCCGGGGAGATGAATTTCATCTTTTGTAATATTTTTAAGTGTATTAAGTCTATGAATCTTTTTCATGTAATGCATGCCAAGAACACACTCTCAAGCAACTATTGAACAGAAATGTTTAGAGCGTGCACAACGATTAGAAGCATATAGAAAATCTAGAGATTTGTATCTGCAGAATTTGTGAATTTCGCCAGTTAGAGCAAGATTAACACCTGAAACGTTTAACGGTCTTCTTAACGCTACTACAGCGTTTGTAGATTTATTTGAGAAAAGGTCTGTTAAAACACCAAGTTCTACAAACTCATCAAAATAAGATTTGTCTGATTCTACTTCCGAACCAAGTTCTGAATCAAAATCTTCGTCATTCATGATCCTCCTAGTCCTTCTAGTTCACCACCTGATAATATGGCGAACCCAGCACCACCCACATCTACCAAAATCAGATACGATTTTTTTAAGGGATCATCGTCTGAAGATGTGGACAGTTATTTGTCCATGTTGTGTCGTCGATGTAGCATAGGGGTCCGTCGCTGGGAGCGGCAACCTTGCCTTCACCTGCATAGCACGAAGAGAGAGAGAAGAGAGAAGAGAGAGAGAGAGTAGAGAGAGGGAGAGAGAGAATGCCTAGATTATAAAAGGCCTTAGGGGCTCGAGCGCCTACCCAGAGCTATTCTATCCCAACGTAGAGAGAGAGAGAGAGAGAGAGAGAGAGAGAGAGAGAGAGAGAGAGAGAGAGAGAGAGAGAGAGAGAGATGGAGATGGAAAAACCAAGAGAGTTTTATTAACAGGAGATGGATGGAGATGATACAATACAAAGGAAATGGCTCCCTCTTATAGATTTTAGAGGTGAGCCTCCTTCACTCTCATTGGCCACTTCATTGGGACAAGGATTTTAATCCAAGCCTTTCAAATAAACACAACTTAAATCTAATGGTGTTAAGAAAGCACAAGGGCACTCACATGATTCATGTGAGTTCTAATTTGAGCCCTTTTAGTTTTTTTTTTTATTTGCAACTTGACTTAGGGCCGCTAATGTCATTTTAGAGTTTTAAGCCCCTACTCTCTTATTCCTAGGAAATTACAACTTGCTACTTGTGCTCATTGGGTTGGGCTTACACACGCAGGATGCCAGTGCCCTCGCACTTATTATTCTACTGTACATTGTACTGTGGCGAGGCCCACTAGTTAAGGCTTGGCCAATAGTATTTTAAGTGGTGAGACCCACTTGTTTATCATTGTGCAGTAAATACCCACAATAGGGTCCACGGCCTAAAGTAGTGCCGGTCCCTTGGCACTAGGGTGCAGCTTTCGTGAAGGGGCGTTGTTGTCGGTTCTTTTATTGTTGGGACATGTGTGTTTCAGGAAAAGCGTGGATAGAATTCGCTTACGTAAAACCTGAGGTTTTATTTGTTGTTGATTAACAAGAACCTAGACTTGCCAGATTGACCTAGGTGGTTATACCAAATAACCTTGTTCATTGACAATTCGGTAGTCGAGGCATTCCATCGAAGGATTCCAAGATAAATCTTGCTGATATAATGGATTCTCATAGATCGGCGCAACTGGTCCCAATGTCATAGATTCTCCCAAATTGTAAGGTAGATATGACGTGTAGCTTGACTTTCTTGTATGTCCAGGTATTTGAGGTATGCCATAACTTGACGACTTTCCTCAACAGTCAATATCATAGATTGAGGACAAGGCTTTGTAGGCACTGGTGCTTGCTGTACTGGAGGCCTATTTGGGCTTGGATTTCCTGGATTTGGTCTTTGAAGAATGGATATACCCAGATTTGGCGTTGGTTTGGGTTGCTGCATTATGGAACAATGAGACTTTGGGTGAATCTTGTTCGTTGAGAGACAATCATCAACTTTAGTCTTCCCTTGCCTTGTTGATGCTAGTCCCCTTTGTAATTCATCACTAAGAATTCTTTGCAGTGATTGTGCCAAGAGACTTGGTAAAATCCGTTGGACTCTAATTTCTTGACTATCTCAGTTACCATTGGCGTGATGGATTCTACCATCTCTGTGATGGTTTTACTTGTTTGCCCGAGGGTATCTTTGCGTACTTTGGGACTTTTGCCAAATTGTCCTCTTCATCACTCGTTTCATAACCCAGTGGCACCAAGATTTTTCTTTTATAGTGTGTTCGAGGTGGAAGGGTCACCACAGGTGCATGTCGGTCTACATAGGCCAAATGCATTCTGGCTATTTGTGAATTTCTCATCGGACAATCTCGGCATGGATGATTAACTCCGCATTGTGAACATGAGAGATCAAATGTTGATGCATCCCCTCGATGTGGACATTCAGCACAATGGTGTTTTCCTTCGCATCCATAGCACTCAATTGAGTGCAATATGCCATCGCCTCTAAGTTGATAGGCATACACCGATAATAGATCCCCCTTAGGATCTTCCACAAAGTAGACTGGTAGACTGTTATGGTCCTCCATTGAGTTTGGTAACATGCAAGAAGACCAAAACTTCTACCTTGCCACTGTTTGTTGAAGAAAATCGTGATTTAGATAGAGCAATTTGACATCCATCCTTCTGGTGAGCTCCTTGTCGGCTTGATTCTGCTTCTGACCATTGAACTGCTGGATCTTGCCATCGATGAGTTTGTTGCTCTGTATTTTGTCCTTTTAATAAGTGTGGATTCTTGATTGGATACCTGGAACTTGGATGATCTCCAAAGTAGAAGGTACATTCGTCCTTTTCAAGAAACTTAATAGAGCGAGTATAAGCTTGCTGACAACTTGAAGTGCAAGGTTCTTGGTCTTCCGTTGCACTTGATCTGCTTGACCTTGCTGCACCTTGTTGCCTTGCATGAGGTTCCATTCTTGTTGGATCATCGCTCGTTGTCGACCTTTGTTCCTCTGATTTTCCATCTGGATAGGGAAAATCCTTCTTCCTGAGTGAAATTTTTTCAAGGCAGCATCTTTACAAAGTTGTGCAAGCGACGCATAGGATGTTAACTCTTCCATACCATATTTGATCCTTTTGAACAGTTTGACATAGTATTTTTCCATGATGATCTGTTGGAGAATTAGGGGATCACAATCCTTCACTAGATGATAGATCCGATAGGTGTAGTTTCGAATTGTTTCATCAGGGAGCTTTTTTAATTTCGGTGATCCTACAAGGGCGGTCTCCATAGTTCAGCACTAGAATGTCGCAAAGTAGCTGGTTGGTGAATTGCTTCAAGGTTTGCTCAATGACTCTGGTGTTCCAATCTTTTTTTTTTTTTTGAGGAGATGGAGAAGAAGAAGAAGAAGAAAAAGATACAAAATTTTAAGATTTTCTGAGAACAAACTCTTGCAGACTGATATACACTTGTATCTGAGTTAGATCCACCTGCTCACCAAGCTGCGAGAGTTACTTCCCAAGGAAACTCAAAAAATCATGGAAAAAATGCATTTTTTTGGGGTGTTTTTGCAAAATTTTAAGATTTTCTAGGAACAAACCCTCACAGACTAGTATACGATTGTATCTAAGTTAGATTCACCTGCTCACAAAGCTGCGAGAGTTAATTCCCAAGGAAACTCAAAAACTCTTGAAAAAAGTGCATATTTTTGGGGGTTTTTTGCAAAATTTTAAGATTTTCTGGGAACAAACCCTCACAGACTGATATGCACTTGTATCTAAGTTAGATTCACTTGCTTACCAAGCTGTGAGAGTTACTTACCAAGGAAACTCAAAAAATCTTGAAAAAAGTGCTTTTTTGGGGGTTCTTTTTGCAAAATTTTAAGATTTTTTGGGAATAGTATGCACTTGTATCTGAGTTAGATTCACCTGCTCACCCAGCTACGAGAGTTACTTCCCAAGAAAACTCAAAATCTTGAAAAAAGTGTATTTTGTGAAGGTTTTTTTGCAAACTTTTATGATTTTTTGGGAATGAACCCTCGCAGACTGGTATGCACTTGTATCTGAGTCAGATTCATTTGCTCACCAAGCTGCGAGAGTTACTTGCCAAGGAAACTCAAAAAATCTTGAAAAAAGTGTATTTTTTTGGGATTTTTTTTGTCAAATTTTGAGATTTTCTGGGAGCTAATTTTAGAAGGTTGGTATCCGCTTGTATTTGAGTCAGATCCACCTGCTTACCAAGCTGCGAGAGTTACTTCCCAAGGAAACTCAAAAATTTGTTGTCTGAAAAGGTTCTAGGCCACTTTTTGCTCTTGGAAACCTTCACAGGGGCACTTTTTTTGGGATCTAACTCTCACAGACTAATCTGTGTCCTTGTCTCAATGGGATGAAACTTCAGAGAGCTATGCAAAGGTTAGTTTTGAGTTTTGAATTTTTTTTTAATTTTTACAAGGGATTTTTGAATTTTTATGGGTTTTTCTCTATTTTTTCAAAATTTGTTGGGAACTAACCCTTGCAGGCTTCTATGCAGGTCTGGGACAGTACCCTGGAGCTGCTCCCATTCATGCGAATGTTCATGCCTACTGATTTTTGAGAAATCAAAATTTGATGGGATTTTGGCTCTCTTTTTCCCTCCAAAAACAGATTTTGAGCTTTTTTTCTGATTTCTATAGATTAACGAAGGGATTGGGTGCTTGGATCTGATCCTCTCACCTCACAATCTCTCTCTACAACACTTCCAAACAAAACATCAACACAAAAAATGACAAAATCTAAAAAAAATGGCAAAACTAATACTAACTCACACTAATCTAACCCCAAAATTTTCAATTTTTTAGGCGAAAAAGAATGGTGAGAGAGAAGAAAAGAGAGAGGGAGAGAGAGGAAGAGATTAAGAAAACTATGCGGTGAAGCGAGTGTGTGGCGCTCCCCGGCAACGGCGCCACTATTGTGTCGTAGATGTAGCATAAGGGTCTGTTGCTGGGAGCGGCAACCTTGCCTTCACCTGCATAGCACGAAAAGAGAGAGGAGAGAGAAGAGAGAAGAGAGAGAGAGAGTAGAGAGAGAGAGAGAGAGAGAGAGAGAATGCCTAGGTTGAGAAAGGCCTTGGGGGCTCAAGCGCCTACCCAAAGCTATTCTATCCCAATGGAGAGAGAGAGAGAGAGAGAGAGAGAGAGAGAGAGAGAGAGAGAGAGAGAGAGAGAGAGAGAGAGAGAGAGAGAGAGAGAGAGAGAGAGAGAGAGAGAGAGAGAGAGAGAGAGAGAGATGGAGAAATCAAGAGAGTTATATTAAGAGGAGATGAATGGATATGATACAATACAAAGGAAATGGCTCTCTCTTATAGATTTTAGAGGTGAGCCTCCTTCACTCTCATTGGCCACTTCATTGGGACAAAGATTCTAATCCAAGCCTTTCAAGAAAATACAACTTAAATCTAATGGTGCTAAGAAAGCACAAGGGCACTCACATGATTCATGTGAGTTCTAATTTGGGCCCTTTGAGCTTTTTTACTTGCAACTTGACTTAGGGCCTCTAATGTCATTTTAGAGTTTTAAGCCCCTAGTCTCTTATTCCTAGGAATTACAACTTGCTACTTGTGCTCATTGGGTTGGGCTTACACACGCAAGACGCCAGTGCCCTCACACTTATTATTCTATTGTACACTGTACTGTGGCGGGGGCCACTAGTTAAGGCTTGGCCAATAGTATTTTAAGTGGTGGGACCCACTTGTTTATTATTGTGCAGGAAATACCCACAACAGTCCCAGTTTGAATCTATTACTATAGCAAATAAAGAACATACAGATGAGGACAAAATTAGAATTTTGCCAGGCGTTCTGCGAAAGCATACTAGGATTTGGTACAGTCAATTAGTACTGGAAACGGTTAATACTTGGAACGCTTTAAAAGCAGCATTCCTTAAGCAGTTTAGGGAGATAGGATACTCCACTAGATTGTTGGCATGACTTAATTCTGTTGAGAAAAAACCGAAGGAATCGCTTAACTCGTAGAGTTAAGACTTTAATAGGAAAATTAGGAGCCCAGTATCTGGTTCCTATGCAAAACGAATGGTTCTTGGGTGGCTTGCCTAAGAAAATGGATCGTTATTGTTGACAGAGATTGATGACCTGTTTGAAAAATGTCATTGCCTCTGACAAAAATTATGAAACTTCTCGAATTTCTTGAAGACGGAGGAATGAGAGAAAAAGTTGCAAAAAGCATAAATTGAAACGTACAGAAGAATTTGAATCATCTACTGAGTCTAAATCGAAATCTGATTCAGTAGATGAGAAAGAATCTTTAGATTATTCATCTTATTCTTCTTCATCAGAAGAAGAATCTTCTTATAAAAAATCAAAGAGTAGGAATTCAGATAGAAGAAAAGAATGGAGAAATCCGAACAGATAGATCCATTAAGAAAGAGTGTTGAGATATTAGCAAAAGAAATGAGTGATTTAAAAGTTTAGATGTCTGACGTTAAAGCCAAACGAAAAAAAAAAAAACGAAGCTTAACGCCAATGTTTGGTGTACCGCTTGTGGGAAGGAAGGTCATCTTAAACTAATTGTCCCAGTTTACAGACTAACTATTTAGAAGAGGAATTATTCCTCTGTTCGGTTAATAATCATGAGGAGGTAGCTTATACTACAACTCCTCCTAACCAAAAGAACATTATACCAAAACCACGTACTGGTCAACAATACACCATTTTGCGTAGAAGAGGGACAAGAGATTCCACTCCTCCACCCAAAGTAAGGGGTCCATGCTACAATTGTGGAGCCCTTGGTCACTATTCGTCTGATTGCCCTGAACCCAGGAGGCAGTAGAATATGTGTCTGTCTGTGCTAACTGTAAAGGAGAAGGGCATGTCACTACTAAATGTCCTCAGCCTCAACAGCCGCGGTCTAGACCGAGGTTTGTAAACTTGCCTAGAGAAGATGAGCTTCGGCCATCTAAAACTAACACTGACATGGTAGTTCAAAAAATAGAAGTAGAGTCCGAATCACAAGATCAAGACCATCAATGGCCTGATTTAGATGTAGAGATATATAGAGTAACTACCAGAAGTAGTAAAGATTCTTCAACTCTTAAAGATAAAAAAAAAAACCAAAAAAAAACAAAATTTGCGAAAAACGCGAAAAATGTGACAGAAAGAGCGAAAGTGAGCCAGTAGAAATTTTTAATAGTAAAGAATTAGATTTTGATAGGCCTACTGAAATATATTATGATGTTGATATTAGTTCGGAAGCTAGAAAGCTTTTAGATGAAGAAACCAGAAAAGTTAAAAAAGTAACGTTCTCAGATCCAGTTATAAGTAGCGAGATACCTAGAGATCTATCGTCACTTAGACATCATTCATATGATATAGTGGAAGACCTTGTCTTCAGAATGCCCAATATAACTTTTAAACAGTTATTAGAGAATAATCAATATTATAAGAAAGAAATTAAGCAATTTTTGCAAAGGAAAAAAAAAGAAGAAGTGAAGTTACCGTTAATCAATGTATGACTAGTTAACTACGGTAATAAAGGTCAACCCGAGATTCAAGTAGTAATTAATGGCTGCATTTTAGATAGTGTGACCATAGATTCCAGATCTAGTGTAAATATAATGACTGAAGAAACATCATACGAGTTAGGCATTCACCATAGAATAGCACCTACATTAAGACATTTAAGATTAGCTGATGCAACTAGAAGACCACCATAGGAGAATTGTCCCAAGTTACAGTCTACATTGGAGACCATAAGTTCCTAATAGATTTTATTATATTTTAATCAAGATATCAGTATTATGTATGTCAACATACAAATATAAAGATGTAAGCAATTGTGAGAGTAAGAATCAGCCAAATTTCGATCCTAAATCGAAATAGATTTCGATCTTATGCATTTTGATAACAATGCTTTAACAACTTAAATATCTGTATAGACTCTTATGTGTCTTTCAAGTTACATCTAAAATTGTATGACCGACAAAAGAGAGCTTGTAAATACAAAAGAAAGACAGAAACGAGAGCAAGAAGAAAGATGGAAACATAGAGAAAAAGAGAGACAACTAAATTAGATTCCAAGTACTCGAATTGATAAGAAAAGAAAACATGATTTGAAAGAATCCCAAACTTCATAAATAGAGCTTGAAAAGAATAGATCGTTGAGCCCACCAAAGACAGAAGAAGACGATGTTGATCCATACAATATGGCAGCTCCAACATCTACTACTTCAAAAATTCAATATGATTATTTCGAAGGCAAAGCTTCTGAGGACATAGATAACTACATCTCTCAGTTTGAATCGATAACAGTCAGTAACAAGAAAAGTTAAGATTTAAATAAAATTAAGAATTTTTTCTGGTTTACTGAGAAAGGAGGCCAGAACTTGGTTCAATCATATTGAACCACACTCCGCGATAAATTTTCCTATTGGGTCTGATTCACTCCAATCTATGCATTTTAATACTATTACTGGTTTTCTTCGAAGGTTTCCGCTAATTGGCAATTAGGATTTTGACTCATGAGCCTAGACAAGAACATACTATATTTGAAAAAGAGGCCAAAACTTTTATAGGAGCACTTGCTAAAAATAGAACCCTTCACTATATAAGGGTCTGGGGTCCTCATTTCTCCATTTCATCCCTTGAGTGTCAGAGTGTCAGTTTTTTTAAATTCTCTGTTTTTCATCTCTCGTGTTCTCTGATACGTTTTCAAAGGCTAACCAATGTCGGAGGAAATGGCACGGACGAAACAAACGGCTAGAGATCCCAGAGTGACTGCATTGCTCCATAGGGATGCACTAGCCACCCTCGATGAGAGGGAGAGACAGGAGAGCAAAAGCAGGAGTAGGAACTTCACTATGAGAAATGAATGTCAGAAAAAATTCTAAGTGTTCAGTATGGGAAAAAGAGGCTACTCTCGGGCAGAGAGAGAAACTCATACATAGAAAACTCGGGTAGAGAGAGAATGAGTCCAAAACACCAAAATCTCAATATTCACAATAATAGCAAAACATGTCCAGCTTTCCCTACATGAGAGAGACTCGAATTTCTACAGTGGAGTTGCATGGAAGGTCCACCAAACTAAACTAACTCACCTATCAGAGATCCACATGTGTAACTGCATGCATGTATGTTGCATGTACTACATGTCAACTCATAAAACTGCCTAGACATGTGTAGATCATAGAAACTACTTTGCATGTTGCATGCACTGATTGCATGTGGCTTGCATGCATACAGTAAAACTTTGCATGCTATCTAAACATCTGCATGTCATCATAATTGAACCTATCTAACTCAAATCCGAGCTACACTAGAAGGATATGTGCTCAATTCACTTTTTATGTACAACATGAATTTTAGTAAAAATCACCATGGACATGACTCCAAACTCGATATAGGAGGATAATATTTTAATAAACTTCACACTCCTCCTTAAATATTATGTTCCTATCAACATAGATTTCGAAATTAGGCCAAGGTTTGACCTCATCTTCATAAATACATTCTTGAGTAGAGGCTTGGTGAGAAGATTTGCAACACAATTTGAAGATGAAACATGCTCCAATGAGATCTCTCTCCCAATGATTTTTTCTCTTACAAAATGATGAGCCACTTCAATATGCTTGCTCCTTGCATGAAAGACTGGATTATTTGCAAGAGTCTGAGCAGAAATGTTATCATTCTTGATAATTGGTAAATCTTCATCTGTATAACACTTTAGCTCCAAAAGTAGCCTTTTGATCCATAAAATCTCCTTTGTTGTGGTTGTAAGAGATTTGTATTCAGCTTCACAAGATGATAAGGGAATAGTTGCCTGTCCTTTTGATAGCCAAGAAACCAAATTTCCTCCAAGAAATATAGTGTAAGCACTTATGGATTTCCTATCCAACCTGTCTCCTGCAAAATCTGAATCTGAAAAAGCAATCAAAGTCAGATCTTCTCCTTCATAGAATAGTCCATAATCCAAGGTAGAAGATATATACCTCAAGACTTTTTTAGCCAACTTCCAATGATATAACTTTGGATCCTGCATATGTTGACTTAGCTTATGAACACAAAAGCTTAGATCAGGCCTAGTCACTGTTAACCAAATAAGTGATCCAATAAGACTCCTATAAAGAGTGATGTCCTCAAAGGATTTTTCATCATCTTTAATAGGAACTTTTACAGTGTGCTCCATAGGTGTATCTATGCCTTTATAGTTCTCCATATGCAATTTCCTGAGCATTGAAATTGCATATCTACTTTGGCTTATAAATGCATGACCTTTCCAAAAATCTATTTCAAGGCCTAGAATATAGTGAAGAACTCGTAAGTCCTGCATCTTAAACTCAGTACCAAGTGCATGCTTAGTTTCTTCAACTAACTTCTCATTGTTTCCACAAAGAATGATATCATCTACATAGATGAGAAGAATAATTACAAAGTTATCTACAAACTTATAATATAGAGAAGGGTCATATTCACTTAGACAAAATCCGAGTGATATGAGATGGGAATTGAGCCTTGCATACCAAGACCTTGGTGCCTATTTCAATCCATACAGACTTTTGAACAAAAGACAAACTTTTGATTCATCACCTTCCTTCACAAAACCTAGAGGCTGCTCCATATAAATCTCCTTGTCAAGGTAACATTGAGAAATGCATTAGAAACATCAAACTGGAACATACTCCATTTGTGAACTATAAAGTTGATAAGGCCTCAAGCATGCATATTGCCCATGGAGAAGAAAAAACTAAATTCCTCTTGCCAAGACCGGGAAGCTACTGTCAAAACGACAAGGTTACTGCATTGACTACCGAGCACCAAGAAACCAAAGTTCCTTTAACTGGGTGCTTGTAAGTAAAATTTTCGAATGGATTCCGAATCAAAATTTGGAACCAACTTGAAAATTACCACTTGTCAAGCCCTAAGAAAACCTCGGTCAACCGGCATGCAAAGCATTGATTGGATATTCATGCAATTTCTCAAACTGCAGTCCTATCGATAACATGCACCAAATCAACTATAAGCACCAAAAAAACCATGCACAAGGCAAAAGCCTAGTCCCACATGCAAAAACCCTAATAGGTTTTTGTAAGGGAAAAGAGAGGCCAGCCCTTAGGTACAGTCGCCGCCAGCATCGAGGGAAGGGAGGATGCAAGCGAGAGAGAGAGAGAGCTTCACCAAGCGAGAGGGAGAGAGGGATCTGCACTGTGGAACGCTCCTCCCCGGCCCTCTGCTGCGCTTCATGAATTGGAAATATGCTCACCTCACCGTCACGATTAGCATCAGCGATCAACACTGCCAGTCTATGCTAAAATCAGGTCAGATGGCACCTTTAACAGCTCGAAAATAGGCACAACAGCCCACCAACTGATTCACAACAGCTATCCATCCTCCATCAATGCAATAAGAGGTGGAAAAGCGCTCCCAATCAGTCCGACAGCTCGTTTCTATCCCATCCATTCAATGGTTTCCAAGCTCAAAGAACTGCAAACAGCCCATGCTGCCCCAGCTGCCAACAATTCTTCCAAGAACGAATATACAGGTTCATCTCTTAGCACTCAATCTACGACCTACTCATGGAAACTAATTCGTTTCCAGACAGATCTAAACACCATGGATTCATGACTGATCCACAGTCATTTTACAGAAATCCAATGGAGTGCTATCCACCATAAGAGCAGAAGCACTCACTGGTAGCAAAAAACCAAAATCTTCTCTCAGTGGAAACAGGCAGAGAGCAAAGCTGAAAGCATTCTTCTGCAGGGTTACAACTCTTCAACAAGAATTGCATGCAGGCAGCGAGCCACAATCCAAAAAAGGCTTCACAGAATCACAACTGCATGCAACACTTTTTCCCAAGTCCTAATCTGCTTTTCTAGAGAATCCAGAATTTCCAAATCCATTACATGGTTTCAGTTTCTAGTTTGCATAAAATACAAGAGGATTAAACATATAAATTCTTAATTCCTCACATGCAAACCAAAAAATTCCAGATTTCCAGTAGCAATCAGTTTATTTATGCAAGATAAATTGATTCCATGCCAATCTATCAATAAACCTCTTGCTGCCCAATCTGAATCAAACTGTCCAAACCATTATGCACTCATGCAAATCATTCATCTTAAAAAAACAGATTTGAACAAGAAAGTGGATCTTCACATGCACCTCATTCTATTTCAAACAAAAATTCTCTCAAGGCTTCAAAAAATAAAAATGAATTCCTCACTAATCCACAGCAGCTCTACAAGGAGAAGAGCACTCTACCACCAAGTTTGAAAAGCATGCTTTACACAAGAATTAGAGAATCCAAATCCGATTTCCCTTGAAAAACATCACTCCAACCGGGATGTGAATCCAAGTGCGTTCAATTCCGACTTGATGTAGAACTTCTCTCCATCCCATCCAAAAATCGCATCTTAGTCGGGCTTTGATACCAATGTAAAGACCACTAGGGAGACTGTGGAGCAAAACCACCCAACCAAACCTAGATCCCTCCTAGAGAATCCTCCTGGATCTAGCCCCCAAGCTATGCCAATGTGATATCAAGAGGAGAAGAGCTCATCAGGTAACCTAGACCAAGTCGTCGATGGGATAATCTCTACCTCAATATATAGAGTGTAGGATCATGTGCATGAGTCCATGCAATCTCCATGCAGGTCAACTATAAATAGGTTACAGCTCTACATGCATACCTCCTGCCTATATCAGTCACACGCACATACACTACTCCATATGTCTCAATTAGAATGTCTGGGTCCTCTCAAGGTCATTAGTCACCAACAGGCCTCGACGTGGAATAAAATCTAGGCGTGACCAATAATCTCAAACACTGGAGGGCCGGTCTACCATATTAGGACTATTTCAGGTCCTTAACGAAATATGGCCTTTTTCGTGTTCTTCGCTACCTTAAATCTAAGGGCGCCTTCAAGATTTACATACCGTAAGTCTAAGGGCACCTTCAGGATTTGCATACCTTCAGAATAAGAGTACCTTCAGGTTTTTCGCATTTTTCGCATTTTCGCTACATTGGCAGACCAACGTCACCAACTTATCATCAACCCTAAAAACAGCTGGAGAAACAAATATCCTAAGGGCGGTTACCAACTTTGTATAGATGCAAAACTGGAATAAATGGCAATTAAGATATTTCTCTCTCAATACTTGTAAATATATATACTGGCTGAATCAAGCTATGTAAGTGTTAATTGAATTTCTTCTTTTAATCAGAGTTTTTATGTAGCCAACGTTATCACCCTCAGCAAGCTAAAGTTATTACTTCAAGCCATTGTACTCACTGTTGATATTAATTAGAGTGCAATTTTTGTCTCACTACTGCGTCGTGCATTTGCTCATTATGTATGAATTCTTCTGCTTGAATATTTCTGCTGCTAACTGTTGCGTTTCCGTTCCTACACGCCGCGCTCAAATCCTCGAGCTTCCGCTATCGCTCACACCTGCGATTTTACGACATGGTAATAGAGCGGACATTTCAGTAATCTGCATTTCTACTGCGGATTATCAGTCTTGTTTCTATCAAGACGTCTTTCTAGCAAACGCACAATCAACAATATTCCGACAATAGTTGTTTCTATCAACGATCTCGTTCAACCAGAATGGATCCATCATCTAGTTCATCTCTCATTGACAAACTCGCTAGAGATAACTACCATCTCTGGAAATTCAAGATGAAGTTTATACTTCTAGCCAAAGAACTGTGGGACACTATTGATGGCACAGAGCTCAAACCAGAAGGTGATGCAACCGTCACGACTGGGCTAAAGGTTTCTAAATAATCCAGATCTGAAATATGGGAAAAGCGTTTGGTGACTAGTCTGGCCTTGTAACGATTTAGCCTTCCTTCAACGTCGTACTTTGTCTTGAATATCCATTTGCATGGAATTTGTTTTCGGTCCTTTGGTAGCTTAGTGAGTGTCCATGTTTGATTCTCCACAAGAGAATCGAATTTAGTGTCCATTGCTGCTTTTCACTGGTCAGCATCAACAGTAGACATTGTCTCAAAAACGGTGGCTAGTTCCTGCACAAAGTAGCAGGTCGGATCATCATAATCTTTTCGTTGTTGTACTTCAAAGTTCGGCAGTCCTTGATTTTGTGGCCAATCCTCATAAATTTATGCAGAAAAGTTTTTGCACTAGTTGGAATGATGAAGAGCTTGAATTTGATCCTGAACCGAAATTTGGTCCAGACCGCATGTTGCTCTTCTTGTCAGTAGAGCCTGACTTTGTAGATCTCTTGGATCTAAACTTCTGATTTTTTAAATACAGAACTTGAGGATCTGATCCTGAGCCTGAGGAGGATGTTGATCTTCTGATCTCCTCTTGTAGGAGCAGCGAAAATATTCTTGATAGAGTGAGGTGCTCCTGGGTAGAAATTGCCATTACCCAATTTTTGTAGGCTTCAGGTAGACTTATATAAAGAGTCATGAGTGCATCGGAATCTTCTATGACTGAGCCAGTTGCAATCATTTGCTCCATAAGATTTTTGAAGGTGTTGAGGTGGCTCGAAATGCTATCTGCGTCACACATTTTGAGGGTAAAGAATTTCTTCCTTAGATGGAGTTTGGATGTAACGTCTCTGATGTCGTAGAGAGTTGCTAGGATGTCCCATGCATCTTTATCTGTATGAGCAGCACGTATATGGCTGATCTGAGTACCCTTGATGTTGAGGGTGATCATGGAAATGCTTTGTCATCTCTCAGTCTCCACTATGCTTCGATCCGCCTACTCCTCTCCTTTGTAGCCGCAACAGATCTTGAAGTCCACCAGATGGATGTCCAAATTCCTCAATGGAACCATCGAAGAGGAAATCTACATGACACAGCCAGAGGGATACGAACTCAACGGCAAGCATCAGCACCTTGTATGCAAAATCCACAAGGTGCTCTACGGGTTGAAACGGTCACCTAGAGCCTGGTTCCAGAAGATCAACGCATTTCTGATAGAGAATGGTTTTATTCCAAACTCGGTAGACTCACATGTCTACTTCAAGTCTGTATCAGATTACTTCATCATCATCACTCTCTATGTAGATGATACACTCTTATTCAGTAACAATTTGAATCTGATGAAGGATACAAAATGCATGCTAGCGCAGGAATACAAGATGCTAACATGGGTCTAGCCCACTATTGTCTCGGAATTCAAATTCAGTGAGATTGACCCAGCAGACTGATCTTTATCAGTCAGCAACGATATCTCAACAATATGCTAGAAAAATATGGAATGGCCAACTGCAAACCAAGTGACTTTCCACTCGACCCTGGACTAAAGCTATCAAAGGAACGGTCTCCTCAAACTGAGGCAGAAAAGGAGGAGATGAAGCGCTACCCGTTTCAATCCGTCATCATCTCATTGATGTACGCAATGATTTGCACGCAACTAAACCTTGCATATTCAATCAGTACACTTAGCCAGTTCCTGTCAAATCCAGACGAAACTCATTGGAAGGCACTAACAAAGGTCATGAAATACATCCAAGCAACGAAAACTCTCAGCATCTGCTATGGAGACAGCCACACTACCAACATCCTTCAAGCCTACACAGATGCGGATTGGACAGTAGATGTCGACACCAGAAAACCAACTTCTGTATTTGTATTCTTATACAACCAAGGCCCAATCTCATGAAACAGCCGAAAGTAGACCTCAATTGCATTATCATCAACGGAATCTGAATACGTAACTGCCACCAATGCAACCAAGGAGGCGATCTGGCTAAGGCTAATGTTTGCAGACCTAAACCTTGCATAATCACTTCCTACAACAATCTATTGTGACAATCAAAGCACAATAGCACTATCTCTCAATCCGATATTTCACTCTCGAAGCAAACATATAAAAATCAGGTATCATTACCTTAGAGATCTCTATATGAAAATGACAATGTGAGGTAATAGGAGCAACATTTCAGATTTAACGATATGTTAAATCTGAAGATCAAAGTTTTCCAGGATCCACATTAAGGGAGAGTGTTAGATTTCTTATGCTCAGTCTTCAACAAATCGTTCAAGTAATGAGCATCCTAAAAAATCGAAGGCCGACTACATGTTTTTGGACCTTCACATTTTTTTCGTTTCAGATTTTTTTGCCTTAACCATTTTTTGCACCTTAGCCTTTTTTTCGCACCTTAGCGAGAAAAGCGACACAATGGCCAAGTGGCCATAATGCCTTAGAAACCATTCTGAAGGCACCTTTGTCTTTTTTGCCTTTTTCGTCCCTTCCCAAAAAATGCGACAAAGTGTCCAGAATGTCTTAAAAATCATTTTAAAGACACCTTTGGCTTTTCAGTTTCTTCGTTGTCTTTAGTTTAAGACACTTTTCGGCTTTTTCGCGTTTTTTGTCTTCTTCATTGTCTTGAATCTAAAGGCGCCTTCAAGATTTAGATACCTTAAGTCTAAGGGCACCTTCAAGATTTGCATACCTTCAGAATATGGGTATCTTCGGGTTTTTCGGGTTTTTCACGTTTTTGCTACATTGGCAGACCGATGTCGCCAACTTATCATCAACTCTAAAAATAGTTGGAGAACCAAATATCCTAAGGGCGGTTACCAACTTTGTATAGATGCAAAACTAGAGTAAATGGCAGTTAATGCATAAGATGTTTCTCTCTCGACACTTGTGAATATATATACTAGCTGAATCAAGCTATGTAAGTGTGAATTGAATTTCTTCTTTTAACAGGGTTTTTCTGTAGCTAGCGTTATCACGCTCAGCAAGCTGAAGTTATTACTTCAAGCCATTGTACACCGTTGATATTAATCAGAGTGCAATCTTTGTCTCACTACTACGTCATGCATTCGCACATTCTGTATGAATTCTTCTACTTAAATATTTCTGCTACTAATTGTTGCATTTTCGGTCCTACATGTCGCGCTCAAATTCTTGAGCTTTCGCTGCCGCTCACACCCGCGATTTTACGACAGACGGATGCAATGAAAAATGAAGGTCGTCGGATGCAATGACGGGTGTCGCCAGATGCAATGAGGAGCGTTGGATGCAATGAAGGTCATCAGATGCAAACGAAAAATTAAAATTTGAAAAAGAAACAAAACATGGGATGTAAGATCCCAAATTTCAAAAAATAGAAAAAATCCAAAATTAAAAAATCTCACAAAATTCGAAAAAATAAAAAAACTTGAAAAACCAAAAAATTATAAAATCTCAAAAAATCTGAAAAGTTCGAAAACCTAAAAGTGGTGAAAAACTCGCAAAAATCAGGACAAATTCGAGAACTCAAAAAAACTTAGAAAACGTCTGATGCAATCAGGGATCAAGGTGGCGGATGCAAATGTAGATAAAGGACGTCAGATGCAAATGCAGATGGGCTTCGGATGCACTTGGGATGGCATTTGGCGGATGCAACTAAGAGTTCTCTATCAGATGAAATTTGAGAATTTTGTGACGGATGCAATTTGGAAAGCACTGGTGAATGCATTTATCCGCTTCAGAAACAATAGCTCAAAAATTTGAGAAACTCGAAAAAACTCAAGAAATGTGAATTGCGTCGGATGCAAACTGGCGTCGGATGCAAATTGGATGGTATTGTCTGGTGCAACTGGGAATTTTCTGTCAGACGTAATTTTTAAGGTTGTTTGTCAAGTGGAATGTTTGACTCGAAAACTCAAAAACTAGAAAACTCAAAAAATTCAAAACACTCGATGTTTTTATTGTCGATTTTAGGAAACGTGAAATAGCAGTGCGGCGGTGGATTTCTTGAAAATTTGGAGTGAGATCGCACAGATCTGAATGAGCATTAGAGATGTTCTGAAGCAATTTCAATCTGACAAAAAATGTAGAATGCGTGCTTGTGGAGAATATGGATGTAGGACAACAAATAACGCAAACAGATTAGTTTCAAAAAACGTGGGATAGTAGTGTGGCGGGTCTTTTTTTGAACGTTTTGTTATTGGCAAAATGTGGTGATGGAACTCTGAGCCTAGGAACTCGAAAAAGTCCTATGAGACTCAAAAAATTTCGATGACTCAAAAATTTCAGATAAACTCGAAAAAGAAACTTGAAAAATTAGAAAATCCAAGAATGTCTAAAATTTCAAAAAAAGCCGTCGGATGGAGTCGTTTGACGCAAAAGCGTCGGATGCAATCTTCAGAAAGAGTTTGAATTTTTTTTTAAAATAATTTGTTGGTCGTCGGATGCAATTGTCAGAAAAAATATTGTTGTGCAGTTTGTCGGATGGAATCATCGGACGCAATTTTTAAAAAAAAACTCAAATTTTTTTTCAACAACTCGAAAAAATTCCGAGAGACTCAAAAAAAATTTGGAGCAACTCGAAAAATTTTTAGAGACTCAAAAAATACAAAAATCAGGAATCTCGTCAGATGCAGTTTTCGAAAGAAGAATAAAAATTGTGATTTTTTGACAGTTGGCAGATGCATGGATGGAAACCTGATAAAATTTGAAAAAAAAAACTGAAAAATTGAAAAATCGAAATCTCGAAAAAAAACTAAACTCGCAAAAAATTTCAAAAACTCAAAAAAATCAAAAGAAAATGTCCAAAACATCGGATGGAATTTTGTGAAAAAAATTCAGAAATGTCAAAAATTTGAAATTCTCAAAAAACGGCAGATGAAAATTGTGGGCGGATGAAAATTTTGCAGGTTGGCGGATGGAAAAAAATTCGAAAAAATAAAAAACGGCGTATGCAATGAGCAGCGGATGTAAAAATTCAAAAAATTCAAAAAATTAGAAAAATTGAAAAGCTCAAAAATCTCAAAAGCGGCGGATGCAAAAATCGAAAAACTCGAAAGTTGTAAAAAAATTGAATTTTTGACTGGCGGTTTCCAGAAACGCGAGATAGCGGTGCAGCGATGGGTTTGAATGTGTAATGTCAGTTCGCACAGATCTGAAGGATCAATAGGGACGTTCTGAATCAATTACGATCTGACAAAAAATAGAGAATGCATGCTTGTGGGAAATAGAAATTGAGGAGAGCAAGCAACGCAAACAAAATTAAATAAGAACCAAATGATGGGCGAAAAAAAGCAAGTTCTATGGATCAAAATCCAAGAAGATTGACAATGACAACGGACGCCAATGTTTACACAAGCATCTTCTGCCTCTACTTCTCTGTTAGGAAAATCTCTCATAAATGTTCCTACTACAGATGGCATCTACTCGGTTGTCACAGCTTCCGCTTGACAACGTTTAGCAACGGTTCTCTATCTAAATGTTATCTCGATACTGTCTAACAGAGATTTAGTTTAGCAAGGATTCATGTGGTTACAAATCTATATACAATGGCTAAGTCACGGAATCTATTTTGTAATATAATGGTGTTGTACCCGCCTTTGTCAAATGGCACGACGACGACCTGATTTCGGTCCTTTATTGACAATGGTAGCTCATCTTGGATATAGGATCTGTCATGAACTCATTCTTCTACTTTCTGCAGACTACTTCAGTTCTTGCTTTATTGTTACAGAGTGCAGATTATTATTAATCTAATCTAAAAAAAACATTAGAGAACTAAATTAAATCTACTCCTATTGAAATCACAGAACATCAACACAACCTCTTTTAAACTAAAATCACAAATCATACAAAGTGCTTCCTACAACTGTCACTCAACAGTTGTAAGGAGAACTCCTCAGGGAGCCAGCCGAGAAACATCAGAAATCAGTGGAGGTAGATCAATCTCCAAGTCCTGCACATCTACCTGATGCTAACACAAATGATAATCTTACAAAGTGCTTGTTACAGCTGTCACTCAACAGTTGTAAGAAGAACTTCTCAAAGAGCCGATAACTAAGAAGCATCTGAACTGAGTAGAATGATGGATCAGCATCCAAGCCCTGCACATCTACCTAATACTAATCACAAACCAATCCTTAAGAGAGAATTAACAACAACAAACACATTCATACATCAATACCCAAACTATACGCATGAAAATGAAACATGGAAAGAAATGCAAGTAGTAGAATCTTCAATTCAAGGAGCAACAACATTTCAGTACATAATACATGCTATGGAACTCGTGGAGGAGGCCTCTATCTATACCCACGAGTTGGTGAACCCAATTGTAACATAATTTGGATTCCACCTCTTACAACAGAGTGAACCCCAATTTATAAGAATTTGAGTTCCACTTCTTACTTGATAATAGGAGGCCTCATTATTAAAAACATAACTCAAGTTGAGATAGTCTAAATTGTCAGCTCCCACATGGCTATCCATCTTTCGGAAATTACCATGGGGCTCACAATTGTACATTTTAGCCTACACTAATAATTCTCGTGCTCTCAGACTCGGCTCTCAACTTCATCTCTGCTGGAAACCCTTTTTGGGTGATGAGACACTGCATCGACACATCAGGAGCATGGCATCAGCTAACATAAATTCAATTTTGCTTCTCATTCTATAGCTCTCCATAACTTTTAAGTTTGAGCTCTGATTTCAATGGAGTTAAAACAAAAAGTGATCAAAACGACAAGCTTGACATTGCTGAGTTATCAAAATTTTGTAATTATTAATTTTAATTTTTTTTGAAGACCCCCTTTTTACCCTCAGTCAAATTTCCTTGTATTTTTAATTTGTGTATTTTAGATCCTCATATCATCTCCGTCTGAGTTTGAAATTGAACGTTGTAAAAAGCAAAAGTGCTCAGTTATATATGAACTTTAACTTTTTTCATTCTTAGTTTCACTCATCGTAGAACTCTGAGCTTTAAGTGGGTGGAAAAACTGTTTGGAGCTTATTTCCTTGCAAAAATTTGCAATTTTTTCTATAAGGGCCCTTATGAGTTTTCAAACTCAAATTCTCCTTTTATTTATCAAAATGGATTTTGATTATGATTATGAGGTGGAATCTGATAATCAATCTGAATGTGATGACCAATCATATTGTGATTATCAAAGAAAAACTATTCTGACCAAAATAAAAACCATGAGCCATACCAGTCAAATCAATCTAATATTGATGGTGGTTTTTATACTAGTGACAGTGATGATGAGCTATATTCACAAAAATCAAAACACCATCGCAATTCACAAGGTGATGAGCATGCACTGCGGCACATGAGTTCTATGTGCCAACTTGAACAATTGTCATCTCCTGTGCAACGTTGCATACAAAATAGCACAATCAATAATGCCACTCCTCATACCCATTGTGGTTCATCATTGTTATTGTTCAATGGACAATTGAGCTCTACTGAAGAAGTGATGGAACTCAACAAGAAAACATACTAGGTAAAATGCAAGTCACACAAGATCTGATAGTTGAAATGTTGCAAGAAATGAGACAAGATTGACAAGTAAGAAAACAGAATCAGCAAGATGATGAGATGATATGGACAAAATTGTTTGCTAGCCTAGCTGGTGTGATCAAAGCTGTAAGGAGCCATCTACATCAGTCCAACTAACGTCTCCATCACAAAATGTAACATCTTTTCAAGATGTCCAGAGAATTGACATGGACAAGGGAAAACAGGTATTACAAAGTCATATCGGATATCCGGTTGGAATTGGAAATGACAGGGGAATGTCAGAACAACAAGCACAACAATCTATGGTAGCCAGAGGTGTACCAACGAATGTTCATCAAAATGTCCAACAAAGAGTTGATACTTCAAGGATCCAACATTTTGGGGATGAGGAACAACCTGATACTGAAAGTTGGGACTCGAATCAAGGAGAGCACATTGATATTGATCCAGAAGGAACAGTCAATATTGGGAACCCGCTAAAATCATGTCTTGGGAATCAAAATGGTAGTGATCAAGAGGAAATTCCTAGTATGGAAGATCCAATGCAGGAAACTAATTCAAGTATTTTATAATCTCATTGGTGACAACCTTGAGATCTATCTTGATGACTTTGGGGTACACTCGAAAGAATCCACGCACCTAGCCATACTCAAACGTATTTTCATACAATGTTAGAAGTATGGTATTTCTCTTAATCCTGAAAATGTCAGATATGGGTCACCCACAGTGTCGTACTTGGTCACATTTTATCACACAATGGGATTGCCATTGACCCAGAGAAGATCAAAGTCATCCTTGAGAGGCCAAAACCTAAAACGGTCTGAGATGCTTATCGTTTTATGGGTCAAGCTAATCAGTACCGTTGCCATATTTGCGACTTTGCTAATAAGGCACGATGGATATACAGAGTGACCATAAATCCTAAGTGGACGGATGAACAAAGAAAGGCCTTCCAAGAACTCAAACATGCCTTGACAACTGCTCCTATCTTGCAAGCTCCAGATTACATGAAGGAGTTTCACGTCCACATTGATGCATCAAAGTTTTCCATCGGTGCAATGCTAACTCAACTAGGAGAGTACAAGAAGAACTATCCAATTCGTTTTCTTAGTAGGCAATTAACGTCTACGGAGATGAATGACACCACAACCGAGAGAGAATCATTAGCGATGATTTATGTCATTCAGAAGTTTCGGCATTACCTTCTGGAAAAACCCCGAGTTCTAAGGAGTCCCTTATTGTTTCAAATGGTGTTGAATATGTGATTCATGGAATGGAAACCATTCCTATTTGGCTTGAATCACAGAAGAAAGCAAAGTTTGAAAATGTGTTGTATGTCTTTTCATTTTCTAGAAATGTATTGAGTGTGAGTCAATTAGTTGACAAAGGATGTAGTGTCAAGTTTGATTGCAATGTTTGCTTTATCATCAAACAAGGGAAAATCATTCCAAAAGGGATTAGAGATGGTAGACTCTTCAAGCTAATATTTGTGTGAGAACTAATCACATGTTGGAAGTGAAGGAAGCCAAGGGAGAGCTCATTTCTCATCAAGATAGGGTGGAGCACTCAAATCTCAATTCCATGGATGGTGACTCTTATGTTCACATCAAGAATGATGTGTCTTATGTGATTGAAAGTGTTTGAAAATGGTGGTGATTCAAGGAGACTTCAAGGATCAAGGAGCAGCACCAAGAAGATGATCTTGAGGATCCATCTCAAGGTTCAAGTGCACCAAGGATTGAGGAGGAGAGTCCTTCTTCTCAAGTTATGATTTCAAGAAAGATCTCAAGAGACATGGTTGAGCCTATGTGGCTCACATTTTAAGGGAAAGAGAAGCACATTTCAAGTACTGGACCAATCATGTTTAGAGGTGCACATCATGAGGCCCAATCAAATTGTGAGGTGGAAATCATGAGGTCCAATCATGATGAGAGGTGCATATCTAGGCATCCAATCATGATGTAGAAAGGCAATGGATGGGGTCCAATCATTCTAGAACATTTACTTATGCTAGATCTCGTGCTACTACTATATGGTAGAGCTCTCTTATTGAACATAGAAGTTTTTGTGAAGCAATCTATGTGATACACATTATTTTTCCACATATTCTCTCTCTACTTGAGGGCTCACTCACTTTCTCTCTCTACCCAAGAGTAGGCTATTTTTATCTCTCTAAAAGCATGTTGGGAACTTAGTTTTTTCATGTACTTTGATTAATTTGAGTGCCCATTGAATGTGGATTCATTATGCATGAAATTGTGCTCTTGCCTTAGAATCAATCTAGGAAGATTGTAGGATGCACTATATGTGATAGATCTATGTGCAATCACAAATACCTTAGAAGATCAATTGTGGGTATTGGGCAGGTCTTCACACGTGTGAAACCTTCACACTACTTGCTAAAAATAACAATGTCACTATTTTAGAGCTATTAACATAAAGGAATCTATCTCTAAAGTTGAAATGTCATATTGGCCTTAAAATTGCCAAATAGAATCAGCCTAACTAGTTGACATTTTTCACACTCTCTCTTCAAGTAGTTTTAGCATAGATTTAGAAAGTACTCCAAGATGAGTTCTATGCTTCGTAAACAAGACTTCGTCTTTTTCCAATGCTTTAGTAAAGATATCAGCCACACATTCCCTTGATGAGACATGTTGAAGCTCCACCTCTGCCATGACTTGTTCCCTCACAAAATGATAAGCCACTTCGATATGTTTGCTCCTTGCATGAAACAAAAGATTATTTGCCAAATTTTGAGCTGAAAGGTTATCACAACAAATGATTGGACAATTTTTAAAATTCCAACAAGTCAAGATCCAATACCATCATTTTGATCCATAGCATCTCTTTGGTGCATGAAGTCAAAGTTTTGTACTCGGCTTCAGTTGAGGACAGAGAGAGTTTTTATTAGACATTCATGAGATAGCTCCATCCATTATAAAAATAACATGTGCACTTATGGATTCCTATCCATATGATCTCCTGCAAAGTCTAAATCTGAAAATCCATAAAGGTTAGATGAGGATCATGCATGAATTGAGGCTTAATCTACCAACACAATAGCTTAGATCTGGTCTTGTGATTGTTAGATATATGAGTGAATCAACTAACCTTTGCCTACTTGCTAAAAATAACAATGTCACTATTTTAGAGCTTATTAACATAAATAAATCTATCTCTAAGTTGAAATGTCATATTGGCCTCAAAATTGTCAAATAAAATCAACTCAACTAGTTGACATTTTTCATAATAGGTACAATATCATAACCAACTTCAAGAGAAACCAATCATTTTGATATGTTATAAAGATTTTTTTGGATTCCCACAAAAAAAAAAATTAAGTAGTGAGGAATATTTTAACCAAATTCATGATTTTCCATCATGTTATTGATCTCCACATGTTAGTTAGCTTCAACTCTGTGATCTAAAAGTGGCCAACTCTAAGAAAAACTAATTTCTTGTACTAACAAGACTTCTATGGACTCTTTGTTTGGTCCATAGCTTGGGGCTAAATTCATATGATCTAGGTTGATTGAGTAGGTTGATTTGTGAACATACGTTCACAACATATGGGTGTGACTAACCATAAAATTTTGCTAATTCTAACTTGCTTATCAAAATATAATGGGTTGTTTTTTGAATAAATGATATGCAATTTTGTAATAGGATTTTCATTATGATGTAAGGGTGGGTTGCAAAAAATTATGAGTGATTTTTTGTTTAGGATTTAAGATATTCAATAAAACATCACACTACATGCTTGTTGTCGTAATCTATACTAATAACAAACTATACCTTAAAAGTACTACTTCTGATTCATGAGTTACATGTTTTGCTTTAGATGAGTATATATAATTTCTAAATGATTTTAGTGAGTAGATTTGTGTGAGTCATCTCTCATTCTATGTGAGGAGAGAAAATTAAATAGATAAGAAGGGAAGTTGAAAAAGATAACATCTTGTTGAACAACTCCTCTTCATGGAAAGTTCTTTGGGTTGAATAGTAGTGTTTGCAACTTTGCTTTGAGGTCCTTATTTATTCTAAAGACATCAAACCGAAAGGATGTGGCAGAAGGATAGAAAGTTACTTGTGCAAGTGCTTAATATATTCTTACTTTCAATAGCGGCTTGATATCAAGGAAATAATTTTGCTATTCTTTTCAATCTCGGATAACGTGAACAATAACCTGAAATAGATCATTGTTGCTGATTAAATTGCATGTGATGGGTAGCATTTCTAGACCCTAGTAAAGAATTTAATGTGAAAGCTTGTTGTTTCTTGTCATTTTGAGAAACATAATTAAGCAAGGATCCAATATGATTTCGAAGATGCTTTCTCTGAAGCATTTCAATAGCAGAAACTTGACATGTGGTGGAAAGAATCTAAGAGTAAAATGAAAGGCCTTGATGCTAATCAGATTTGCTAGTCCTTTCGGGAAAAAAGCCACAATTCCTGCATATGAGAATGGAAGTGCTAATTGCTTCTGTAGCATCATAGTAGCCCTTTCGCAGATCTAAAACTTGTTCTGCCTATATCCAAATCTACTTGTGAGATTGTGGACTTTGGGTTTGTATATGCCTTGGAAATCTTTCTTATTTCTTTAAACAATAACAGAAATGAAGTGGCTCAAATTAATGTGAAGATGTAAGATTAAGCTCAATCAAACACCTGTGGTTTTGTGTCTTTATGTTGGATTAAAGTTGTAAGACTTTGTAATTTCTTGACATTTCTTTCTATAGGAATAATTTAGAAAAGAATACATATTTCTGTTCAAGGAAAAGAATATGTATTTCTGTTCAGGGCACAACTCTCGTAGCTTAACTTTCAACATTAGATTGTATTTGATCTGCTATCAATTTCTCACTCCACAATCATTGATGTAAGTCAGTAAAAGAGTGCTGAAACTAGTAAATTTCTTCATCTAGGATTTGTCCAGTGAAGATTCTGCCTTACAGCTTATTATCAACTATTGTCGCAAACGGGTTTGTTTCGTATCGTGAACATATTTGTTTCTTTGAATTTTCAAGTGCGGAAGCTTACAGGAGCCTAGACCTAGACACGCGACTACAGATCATAGAACAGATTTCATTCTAGCAATCAAGATAGTGGAAGACAAGGAGATGCACGAAATAGAGCAACTATATTATCAGTTTAATTTTTAGAACGAGATGGTCAGTGTCTCGCTCGTTGGCGGCCTGACGCTCTACTCTTCCGTTGTGTTCTGCTCGTTGGCAGACTTTCATGCACAGCTATTTCGTTTCTATTCTTTTTCTTTTCTGCTCTACTCACGTTTTCTTTGCAGTTCATCATGTGATACTGCTTGAGCACCTTTCTGGCATATTCAAACTGACTCAAGTGCATTTCGCCTTTTATTTGATCTCTTTCGATCTCCAGCCCAAGGCATTTCGTTGCTTCTCCTATATCTATGATTTCATAATTTTTAAAAATCTGACTCTTCATGTCTTTAATCAACATCAAGGAATTTCCTATCATCAGCGTATCATCCACAAAAATAGTCAGTATCACAAAATCTTTTCCTACTCTTTGTATGTAGACATTACAGTCTAGTTGTGTAGGATTGAAGTCTAGAGACTTCAAAAGACTATCGAGCTTCTTGTACCAAGCTCGTGATGCATCTTTTAGACCATAAATGCATCTCTGCAACCGACAGACATATTGTCGATTGTCGGGGCATTGCCTGCTTCCAGAATTCTCCTCTAGACTCTGGACAGCTTCTTGATATGTTGTTGGCTCTTCAGTGAAGCTGCAATACTCGAATTGAGTGTCTTCGCTCCAATGAAGATCGTCAACGTAACGGTCTGGAGGTCTTCTCTGTCTTGTGGCAGAATTTTGAAAATTCTTTGCTCTTGTACTCACCTCCATTGTCAGATCTGATGATCTGAATCTTCTTTGAGGTGTGTTGCTCTACAATTGCCACAAACTTCTTGAAGGAATGAAACATTTCAGATTTCTTCTTTAGGTAGTAGATCATAGTCATCCGGCTGTAGTCATCTATGAACGTCATGAAATACCTCGATCTTGAGAGCGCATCCATTTTCATCGGTCCACAGACATCTAAGTGGATGAGCTCAATAACTTCTTTGGCTCTTCTTCCCTCATGTGTGAATGGATTCTGATGTTGTTTGCCTTTCTGACAGGCTTCGCAAAACTCAGTATCGGGTCTTGATATTTTTAAACCTGTGACTATGTCTTTCTTACACATGTCATACAGGCTCCTCATGTTCAGATGATACATTCTCCCGTGCCAGAGGTGATCTTCATTCTCTGATACATTTAATATGCTATCAGAGTTGTTGATTATCTTGGCTTGGTAGAGATTTCCTTCTCTGCATCCAACCGTCAGCAATTTGTTTGTATATTTCTCGATCATGCGGCATGTATTGCCATAAAAAAAAACTCAAATTCCAAGATCTGTCATCTTGGAGACTGATAGCAGATCTTTTCTAAGTGAAGGCACGTAGAGTGCTCCTGGCAGCTCTGCTTGACCTGACAAATGTTCGCAGCTATAGAGTCCCGATGCCTTTGACATCGTGTCTGCTCCCATCACCTAGAATCACTATTCTGTTATTTTCGAGTTCTCTAAAGTCGATCAAGATTTTTTTTTTTTTGCAAGTGATGTGTGATGTTGCTCCTGAATCAATAACTACATCATAGTCTTGTTCAGTGTAGCTCGTCGAAGCTTCATCAAGTATTGTGAAAGTTTCATCACCTCTATCTGCATCCTTGGATGACTATGCAACATTTGCTTTCTCAGCTTTGTTCTTTCTTTTTGGGTTGAATCTGCAATTGTATGAAGAGTGTCCGTTCTTCTTGCAGTGCATGCAAGGTATTGCTAGATTGAACTAGCATTTGTTGGCCGTATGGCCTGGTTTGTGACAGTGATCACAAAAAGAAGATTGTTGATTCGAGGACTTCGTCTTGTCGAATCTCGGTTTGTTCTTGTTTTTCTTTCTTCCTTTCGTGAAGAGAGCTTTCTCTTGATCATTGTTTTCTTCTCTTTCGTCTCTCATCAGTCTCTCATCAACGACAAGACTGATGGCTTTGTCGAATGTCATATCTGGTAGACTAATATGAGCATTCTCGACGGCTGATAGGACGTAGGTAGAGACTTCATGAAGTACATCAACTGTTGTGGTGCTAGGACTTGGTGCTCCTGTCCTGATGCAGCATGCTGGTCTAACTGGTTGTCATCCCATCGTATGGATTGTAGCTGATTGTGAAGATGCATCACTGAAGCTGCAGTCCTCACTTCGTGACTTCTGTTTTAATCTTTCCCATGCTGCATGGCTGCTTTCGTAGTCTTCAATCTGCATGAGTAGATCTTTGTTAATGGATAAAACGATGATCGTCATTGCATGCTCATCCTTTCTGATCCATTCAGCTCTCCTCGGGTCTCTTTCTGGAGGCTGCACCTCTGAGAGTTTGGTCACCGACCAAATGCCTTCGCCCTTCATAAGTGTTTTGATTTTGAATTTCCATATCATGTAGTTTGCGCCATCAAGACTTATTGCTACTCTTGTCTGGTCGTTGTAGCCATATTGTGTTGTCTAGAAAATCACTGCTTAGATATGAGCAGTGACAACCTGTAGGCTCTGATACCATGTCGCGAACGAGTTTGTTTCGTATCGCGAACGTATTTGTTTTTTTAAATTTTTGAAATTGGAAGCTTATAGGAGCCTAGACATGTGACTACAGATCACAGAACAGATTTCATTCTAGCAATCAAGATAGCGGAAGACAAGGAGATGCACGAAATAGAGCAACTATATTATCAGTTTAATTTTTAGAGTGAGATGGTCAGTGTCTCGCTTGTTGGCGGCCTGACGCTCTACTCTTTCGCTGTGTTCTGCTCGTTGGCATACTTTCATGCACAACTATTTCGTTTCTATTCTTTTTCTTTTCTGCTCTATCACGCACATTCTCTGTGTGTGTTTTGATCTAGAAAAATAGTTTATATCTCCATTGTGTGGAGTTTACAAGATAACTAAACAGAGAATTACAAGAGTAGTTAACGCTAATCAACTAATCAGTTACTCTCCGTTATTGGTAGCCATTTCAGCTGGGCGTGAAGTTTAAGACTCCATGCTCGTTGAGCTGCCAGTTGGCAGCGCGAAAGATTTTCTTTCGTTTCTTTCGTTTCGTGTCGTGTCATGTTTGACTTTTGTGAATCATTCGACCTTCAAGTTTTGCTTCGCTTCGTGTCTTAGGGTTTTCGAGGTTCGTTGACTTTCGCAAATTATTCGCTATTCAACCTTTGCTTCGTTTTCGTGTCGCGGCAAAGTTGCACGAGTTCACCATTTTTGACAACAATCAATTTCTCACTCCACAATCATTGATGTAAGTCAGTAAAAGATTGCTGAAGATAGTAAATTTCTTCATCTAGGATTTGTCCAGTGAATATTTTGACTTACAGCTTAATATCAACTACAAATTTTGATGAACAAGACAGACCATGTAGAAGGACAGAAAGGTTAGTTTACGAAATTTTCAAAACTTAGACCCCTACAAGCACTTATATTCACCAGACACTTGCACAAAGAAGCATATTAATACTCTGACTTCCTTTTATTCTGAGTTTCAGATCATAAGTTCACAACACTCCACAAAACATATCTGAAGATCATGTTTCTCCATCCGTATAATAAGGAAACCCAGACAATTGTCCCTACAACTTTATATCTAGCTCCCTCTCCGTAGCTTATAGGAAAAAATCAGCATAGACGAAATCTATTTATTGACACCTATCATTCTATAAATGTTCTATTATTTTTTCCTTAATAATCAGTAAGAGAGGCTTTTCATCAGGAGCTAGTACAGATACATCATGTGTGATTCAATTCTAGTATTTGCCACAGGTGCAGGTCCCTCCATTGGCGCACTTCTCAAAGTTGTCTTCTGCCACAGTCCTTGATTTCTTGCCACAGTCACAAACACCACCGTTGGCACACTTGTCACAATTCTCAGCGCTCACTGTCTCCAAGTGAGACTTCTTACCACAGTCACACTAGACGCCACCATTGGCACACTTCTCGCAGTTGACAGCTGCCACAGGGGCATTGAAGCTGAAGAAACTGCATCAATTAAAGCACAGATGAACATCAGCAGGTGCAAAAATCCAATGCGATCTAACTATCAGAGAAATCTGCAGTATAGTACATCCAAAGATGCTGTTAGCATGTGGTTCTTGTATGTGATAGCTATTTATTCACCTGTAATCTGCAGCTGTTTCTTTTACAAGGAGATCAGTCATGATTCTGCCGCTGCACCTGCAGATTCAACCCACAAATTAGATTCTAGAACCCTCTAAAACATGAATCGTCAGGAACCCACATGCAATTCACGCAAAAAAAAAAAACAACAACCCACATCCTTGATCTATCAGATACCCCTTCATCAAGCCTGCAGACTAAGCGTCTTATTGATTACATGATATTGAACAACCCACCTGCATGCTGCACTGCAGCCGCACTTGGGGCAGCAGTTGCATCCAGCTCCGCAAGACATGAAGGGCTAATTGCTCCCACAAAAACAGAAATACTTCAATTCGAGTAGCAAAGGTCTAGACTCTGAGATGAATAGCTCAAAGGCAATGTGACTGTAACTTCGAAGTTGATCTCAATATATAGACCCCCGGAGGCCCTGCAACTGCTTGCACAGCTCAATGGGTGTGTTCAAGACATCCATGTTTTCTTGACAGATGGCCTGTGCGGCCATATCTCCATCTATCAAGCTACGGTATGGCAAGGACGTGTTCGTGCAGGAAATTTTTTACACAAAAGTGTAGGCCGTGGCCTGCCACCACCCTTACGTATGGTGAAAATTTTCCACCCATTTTAGCAACTTTTTTAGGCATTATAGGATTATTTTGATCCTACATTGTGACAAAGAAAAAAACAGAAGCAATGGCAAGTCATTTCCTCTAGGGCAGCTGGATGATCCTTGTGAAAGTAAATGGCAAATCTTGTCCTTTACCCCAGCTTGGTGAGAGGACTAGTCATTATTGAGAAGAGGACTTGGAAAAAGAGGGCACAATGGTGAGTGGCATTGCAATGGTCCCATGTTGACCTCACTATGTGTGTCCACTTGATGTGCTTGTACTTTGATTGTTTGTAATAGATTTTGTTCATTGTGATTTTTATGTGGAGTTAACTTTGCAATTCTTCTAAATACATTATAGATTGTATTGCCTTAAACTTGGTATTCAAAATGAGGTATTATTGGATAAATGATTTGATATATGTAGAAGCATTAGGCATGGAAATTTGGATTCATAGAGTAAAGGAGGTCACTAAAAGATTACAAGAAGTATTGAACTTGGCCAAGCATAACTTCATTGAAGCACAAGAATAATAGAAACAAGACGCCCATGAAAAAAGAATTGACATACAATGTTGAGCTGGACATATCATGTATCTCAATTTTCATCAATATCAAATCAGTGCATATGCTAAATCAAGGACAATTCAACACAAAGATGTCTCATAGATTCTATGGATTATTTAGATGTTTAAAGCAAGTGGTTGTTTAGGTTATGAACTTGATTTACCAACAACAAGCCAATTTTACAATGTATCATGTGTCTCCAATCTCAAAATAAAATGTGTTGTGCATATCATTGTAGGCCTAAGACATATTTATGATGATGAGTTAATCACATATATACTTCAGCAAGTCATTGATGACTCTTCAATATCTCTCATTTGTTTCAAAACATGATGCTAAAATTGATACGCACCTCACTGAGTGTTACGTTCAAGGCTGTGTATGTATGTATTCTATGCATGTCTATCCAATACATATATCATATTGGATTAGATTACAAGATTTGATTAGCTAAAAGTTTAGCTAAAATAGTCGTTAACTATATCTGTGTTAACGTTGTATGGCGGCGCTGGATCGTGATAGTTTGAAAAACTTCACGCTTGAGTAGTTGAGGTCCGATAGTTCGTCCATGCCCAATAACTCATCTTGGACTAGGCTTGTGGATTCCCGATTCGTCGATGTCATCCTCATCCGATATGTCGGCCTAGCCCAAAAAACTGTAAGGAGAGACAGAAAAATACTAAAGCTTTGAAGAAGTAGAAACTCAAGGTTTCTTCAGCTCCCTCTCAAAGTGGGTATTTTGCTGATTCCCAAGCTTGACCTTTGTCTCTCAAACATTGCCTTGTCTTGTCATGTGCCAAATCCCAAACTAATAGCAATTACAATAGAAGTAAAGCTAATAGCAAGAAAAGTACAAGACCATCAAGATAGCATATCCATAGAAAGCTAGTAACAATGAGATCACAATGGAATCACATTAGCAATGAAAGAAAGAATACAAGCAATGGAAATGGAACATTGATTCATGTGGATAGGGCACATGAGACCTAACAATGGAGATCCTTATGGCTCACATTCACAAAGAAGCTAGAAGCTCTCACTTGCAAATGAGCCAAAAGATCCACAAAATGATGTCTCTTGCCTAGCTATAGACAATGCTTTTACTTAACTAAACATAACTAGCTTGAGGGATAGTTAGCCCTTGTTAAAAGTTATTTCAACTACATTGGGCCCTTATTGACCTATTATCCTTATTAGTTACTTTGAAGGGCCTAAAGAGGGAACCGCCTTGTTGTTAAGACTAATAGCTCCTTTTGGGCCTACAAAGCTTACACTAGATATTATATTGCCTTGAAAAGCACTGATGTACTAAACGTACATGACACTCCCCCTACTTAAACATTTTTGTCCTAAAAAATGAAGACGCTTGTCTGATTAGCTTGATTGCCTTGGTTAAGTAGTCATGATTGAGGATGTGTCGTCCAAAAACGTATTGCCTCATTACAGATCCAAAGTTGTTGAATTGAAATTATTTTGTTGGCTTCAAACTGTAATACTTGTTCCCATGGAGGAAAAACTGATGGTCGAAGGAGAGTTTGATGAAGCACCATATTGCTTGTTGATAACCAATCTATATGGAATGGATAGAGTGTGTCACCACAATATCCTCTTTTGTTTGCTTCCTCAACATCATATCAATTCAGATGCTTATCCAACTCCCTTGGATTCTTGGTTTTGTCTTGCATCCGGCTCTTCTATCGTAACTGCCAATCCATGTTGTTTGACCAATTTGATGAAGAAAATTACAATTCTATCATAAACAACGGGAGTCATGAATTGTTGTTTGTATATAAATGCTCCATGTGAAGTAGTCGGCATGAATATTGACATTGTTGTATGATAAAGCATATCTCTGGGCATACTATTGACCAAAATATATTTCTTTTAATTGGGTCAATACCTCATTCATAGGTGGTTGTGAATATTTGAACTGATTGACCTCAAAAATGGACTCTCATCTCGAAATATAAAATCTGCAGTCACCCATATAAATCGTTGAAGCATCAATCCCAAATGGCGAAAATACATTCCAAAGTTGAACCAGGGATTTGATGTTTCGATTGTTCCAAATAACCATTGATGAACAATCATTGTTGACATTACTCAATGGAAGATTGATCACATTAGAGTCCATTGAGCAATTGAATCCTCTCCAAAGAAACGGATATAGATTGATGGCATATTTTAAATTCAGTTTCCTATAGAGTGTTGGTTGACTGAGAGAATATTCCCAATCATTATTCGCATCCATACATTCCAAATATGCATGTGAATTACCTATTGGCTTTTGAATTCTAGAGAATCCATAGGAGTAAGGTTCTCCAACAAAAGCCACTTGAAGCTCTTGACTAATGGATCCATGAGGCGTTGAACAATAATCCAAAGTATTGATACAAGTAGAATCTCCATGGATTAATGAAATCTCTTCATTCCGACCAGTATCCATGTTGAATACCTCATACTCCCTTAGATCATTGTCAAAAATAAAAATATTCTTGAAAGCTTCCAAATCGAAATGAATTGGTTCGCAGATCGGATCCTTTAAATAGCCACTCAATTCCAAGCCATGGAATGTTGGTGTCATATAGTCCTCAATCTGAAAGTTTGTTGAATGCCTTGATCGACTTTCTTCGAGCATAGCAATATTCTCAATCTAACGATCCATAGTTGCTTGTATTAGGGGTGTGTTTAAATCCCTTAACTCCCTGTTCCTAACTACGACAACAAAACCCTCTAATCTAACATGAATCCAATAACAACAGCAACAATAATAATATAACCAACAACATGACACTAATTAAACAGATATAACCATGAACAGCTGATGTTATGCAATTATCTGACAATCATATTCACGACCCACAATATATGAGAATATGGTAATCAATTCCAGAAACAAAAGCTGATACATCATATTTAGCGTCTACATACTGGTCACTTAAAAGGTCTTAAGAAAAAGAAAGCTCTCTCTTGTTGCCTGTGACTCACACATAGACTAAAACTAGACATGACAATGCTCGGCCCGCACCCTTCGTTTCTCCAATACTTTACTGTCCGAACAGTTCAGTATCGAAAAGTCCTCCACCTAGCTTAGATTGTCCTATTTATCTTTCCGAGAAAATTCCACAGTTCTCTATCGTTACGACTGCAAAGAGTCGCTTCAGTTACCCGTCAAGACCCGTAATCGTCCCTTTTGCAATCCTTCACAGTCGGTTCAGCTTCCCATCATGACCGTAACATCACTCCTACAACTACTAATTATTCAGTTCCAGTGACTATGACTTATCCTAACTTCCTACTTACAATGACAACACCTACCTTCTACAGCTACGCATTTCTTAATAAACAATTTACAATTATAATTCTTAATTCACAATTACATTCTTAATGTTTCACAACCATATGGGCTCTTGGCCCCCTTTAATACATGTTACAAATAATCTTCTGGGCCCTACAACTTGTTCATTGACCAGATTAAGGCATTGATTTAGGTCAAGTTTCGTACTTTGATGGGTGAAATGAAACTCAAAAGGATGTTCAATTATCTTCACATCCTAATCTGAATCTTGACTTTCGTTTGAATCCCAATTTTCACCATCTGTTGTTGCAACTTGATCCAAATCTTGAATTGGACTTTTGTTGCCTGCAACTGGATCTGGATCTGGGACTTGACTTTCATTGTTGCTTTGCTCATCTAACTCATTGATGGAATCATCTTCATCTTCAGAAGTTTCTTCTCTTTCATTCACATGCGGTTGTCGTTCCACTGATGCTTTAGTGTATACACTCACTTTTTGAATCCGCGTCTTCATTTCCTCAAACCACCTGGATTGTTCTTCTTTCCTTTCAGCTTCCAGCTTAAGCCTTTGTTCTTGTTTCTCGTACTTTAAAGCATATTCCATAGTTTCCCTTAATCAAAACCCAAGCTGGAGAGAAGAAGTTTGTAGATAGTTTTCTACAATGCTCCGATATTGAGGTTGTAAGCCATATATATAGCATTGTAGAAGATATAGTTCTCTATAATCAAATATTGGGACCATCTGTTGGAATTCTCGACTGTACTCAGGAACTGTAGTTATCTGGTTCAAAGAACACCATTGGATGAAGTCGGATCGATTGAAGACCTGTCTACAAAGTATTTTGAAATTTAACCAGTTCTCAAGAAGAAAGTCATGAACGATATTCCACCATGACTGAACACATCCTTGGAAACCCGATGAGGCAAAGAAAACCATACTACTGTCACCAATACCTCCACTATAGTAGAAGTTATAATCCAAATCTTCTAGCCAATTGTCTACATTAATGGAGTGAATGCTTCTATCAAAGGTAGAACTAACGTATTCAGACAGTCATGGGTAGTAACAATAAGGTTTCCGTTGAGCGGTGACTTTCCACCATTCATTGATATGATTTGCATATAAGTGCTCCAAAGCAAGTGCACGATCCATCATATCGTGTAACTCCATAAAACTAGTGGCATAAATGGATTTGGAAAGAGTTGGTTGAAGCACATTTCTGATAGGCATTTGAAGAGAATTTAAATAGTAGTCCAAACATTTTTTATACTCAAATCTTGTCTTTGGAACCAATGCTGAAAATTGTTGATTGAATTGATGTACAGATCTAGTTTGCTTGAGCAATTCAAATGATTTCATGTAGAATCTTGTAAAACTATCAATGCAAGCAATTTTGAATTTACTCCAAAGCTTTCTGATTGGATGTGCTTGAGTATCCCACCATGCTCGAACTTGTCCTTGAAAGCACAATGAAGCGAAATAGATTTTATCCTCTTCAGAATAATGGTGATGACAGAAATAAGCTTCCAATTTAGTCAACCAATCATCAATGCTGATTGAACTTGGTTGTCCATCAAATGCAAGGCTGTAACGTATGATTTCAGATTGTATTTCATCAATAGATGAAAGTTGAATGACTATACTTGTAATCCATCATTAATGACTAGTGAAGACTGGTGGACTATGAATTCACCGTCTGAAATTTATTCAAAATGGTATTTTACAGGCTGGTAAAATTGCTCTTCTCCAGCCACTTAAAATTCTAAGTCCTCGAAAAATAAAGTCATTGTGAATGGAAAATGTAACAAATTAAAAATGTAGTAATTGTGTCCAATTGTCACCACGAACAATTTTTCTTTTTACAGCACGAGTTTGGATAGTCTCGGCGAGTTCGTCTTATCGTTCTGATCACTTTTCATTTCTGCTTCACTGAATTCCGAGCTCAAAGAAGAAAGATATGGGAGTTTGAAGAAAAATAAGGAAATTGAGTAAGGATCAACTTAGGATGAGGGGTTGCAAATTTTTCAGAGTTGTATTTAATAAAACTTGAAGTCCAAGAAAATTTAGAGTGTCGGCTGAGGAATAGAAATAACCTCAAGAAAATTAAAAATTATTGGCAAAAAAAAAATTTCGGTTACAGAAAACTAGTTCATTGGGATCTCGGCCGAACGCTAATTCGTTGGGGTCTCGACCGAACGCTAGTTCGTTGGCATCTCGACCGACGTGAACGTGGATGAGCTCTTGACCGAGGAAACGCGTGAGGTCTCGACCGAGGAGGAGGCGCGAGTTGCAATCTCGTGGGGGGGGAAGGCCCTGCCTGAGGGCCTTCCTTGCTGGGAGGGCCCTTGCCCGAGGGCGGGAGCCCGAGGGCAGGCCCCGACCAGCAAGGAAGGCCCGAGGGCTTCGGGCCTTCCCTTACGTAATGCCATTGTGCGAAGGTTTTTTAATTTTTTTAATTTTTTTTTTCGTTTTTTGGCCGTACGGCCGTACGCGTGGACCAGTTTTTTTTTTTTTTGATCTTTTGACGTTTTTTTTTCTCAAATTTTTTTACATTTGTGGCGGAAGGTGGATGTGGACAGCCAATGACGGGCTGCCACATAGCACATGCACATTCCACCGGAGAAAGAAAGTGCATTCCATCGAAGAGAGGAGAGAGAATGAGAGATTCCTAGGAGAGAGAAAATTAGATGGACATTATGCTATTGGAGGTGGTCCCAAAATAGAAAGGACACCTGAGCACAATGCATTACGATGGAAGAAACGCATTACGATGGAAGAAACGCTCTCAGGGAGAATCGTCTGGACCGAGCCAAGGGATGTTAGTTGAGCCGAGCCGGAAGGTCACGTGAATCTGTTCTGGAGAAGGATTTCAAAGGTTTGTTGTTTTGTTGCGGAATGAGATCACCAAGGAAGCAAGCCAGAGTTTCTAATTGATCCACTATGTGTTGCCAGAAGAAGGTTGTTGACAGATGCAAAATATGACAGAGCCACAGGGACGGTGATTTCGAGTGTTTTACAGGTTTATTATCTTAGATTGCAGATCTCCACAGTTTACAACTGTCCTACTGCTTCTACTGCTAAGCTGCAGTTGACCGACATCTTCAAGCAGACGCGATGAGCCGTCATCCAGAAATTGTAGTTTCTTTCAATGGACGCAGTCTTCATGCAATTGGGGATGCTCCTAATCTGTACAAGCAAGCTATCTCAATTATAGGCCGCACCTTATCTGCCTTTGATGAAGACAACTTGAAATTCTTTGAATTGAATGGACGCAATCTTCATGCAATTGGGGATGCTCCCAATCTGTATGAGCAAGCTATCTCAATTATAGGCCGCACCTTATCTGCCTTTGATGAAGACAACTTGATCCCTTGTTTTGGCTTTGGAGATGCATCCACACATGATCAATATATCTTCAGCTTCTATCCAGACCATCGACCCTGTTCAGGATTTACAGAGGCTTTAACAGGCTATCGAGCAATTATCCCACATGTTCAACTATCTGGCCCAAATTTGCCTTTCAATGCTATGGAATGCTGATGGAAAACCAAAACCTCATGGAATTTTTTCCATCGCCCATCTGAAAGTGCGCGATTCGGTTCTTCTTCGGCCTGGACCGTATGCGGATGTAGATGCGAGTCTGAGAGCCATGGAAAAATCTCGACCGAGAGTTTGGATCGAATGAGAAAGCGAGTGAGAAGGTGAGGTGACCGAGAGAGATAGGAGAGAGCCGTGGAGAGTGACTTAGGTCTAGGTCAAGGTCTAGGTTATGGTTTAGGGTTAGGCTAAGGTTTAGGGTTGGGTTTGGTTTGGTTTTTTAAATTGAACTTCAAAATGAAGAACTCTAAAAAAATTTACAAGGAAAACGAAACTTCAGAGTTGAAACTTTGAAGTGATTTTCTTTCACTTGAAAAAATCTTCAAATTTTTTTTCCAAATTTTGGCTAGTCTAACCCATCTTCACTAATTTGATCATAACTTTTTCAATATTGATCCAAATCACAAAAACTCAGTACCTCTGAAAAGCTAACAACAAGCTCTATCAGCCCATGAATCAAATCAATGATTGAATGTGGTTTAATAGGTCAAATTAACAACAGAACAGGACTGAAATTTTTGAGAAAAGAAAACTAACAAAACTAGAGCTACAAATCAAGATTTGTCATAACTTTTTTGATACTAATCCAAATGACCTGCCTTATGGATCATATCAAAGCTAAAACAATGCTCTAAAATCCTATGGATAAAAAACTTGAAATAAAAACTCAGATCAAATCTGAAAAATTCAAATCAAGTGAAAGCAAAATTCTAGTCACCTATTTTGATAGCTTTTGAAAAAAGTGCAATAACTTTTGCATATCTTATCCAAATGACTTGAATATTCGTGCAAATTAAAGCTAAAGAAAGCTCTACAAAGCTATTGAATCAAACAAGAAATGAAAAACAAAATTGAATGTCAAAAATTCTTTTGAACAGAATTAAAAAATTTTAAGTTAAAAATTAGTCTAGGTTGTTTCCCTAGTAAATAATTTTCACAGACAGTCTGATTAGCTGTAGAAACAACATTGATATTCATATCCTTGACCAATTTGTTATGATGCATGTACAAGATTGAACACATGTTTAAATGACCTAGTATGAACATCAGAGTTACTCACAGAAGTGCATAATCGTGACTCAGAATGTACAAATTTCTTTCTTTGTTTGCAGAGAGGATTTCATTAGAATTCTCATAAAAAATAGTACATCGACTAGCAATAAACAAAGCTCTATAGCCTTGATCAGTGATCTTGCTAATAGACAATAAGTTCTTTGTTAAATTGGGTACGTAAAATACACAATCTAACTGCCTAGTGATGCCATCAGAGAACTGAAGTCAAACAGTGCCTTGGCCTTCAACTTTGTGGAAGCTTGAGTCGCCAGAAAAAAGTACTTTCAATTTGTTGCTCTTCTTGGGAACTTCTGACAGTGTCAAAGCCTCCCTCTTGGTGCTACTGCATCTTCTTTTTTGCTTCGTTGTGCTTGAGGATTCAAAAGTCTTTGATGTCGTGATTGAATCTTTTGCAATATCTACAAAAGAGTTTGGTCTTTGATGGTTGTTGTTGACGATTATGCTGCTGTTGTGATTGTTGTGTTGAATTGGCTTCTTCACCTTTGTCTTCTTGTCCTTGAAGTTCTTCTTCTTGGACTGCTGCTTATTAGAGTACAATGCCAATGACTTGATACTCGTTGTTGATAAGCTCTTTCTCCTGACTTCTTCCTGCAATAAGCTTGTTGTCAGCTTCTAGAGAGACAACCTAGGAGTATTGCTCAGGAGCAATACTAGGTTGTCGTAGGAGGATGGAAGACTGGCGAGAAGAGACATTGTTGAGTCTTCTTATGAAATAGAGGAATCTATGGCAGCAAGTTAATTCAGCAACTGTTTGAATTCATTCAAGTGATCGATGACTAAGGTGCTTTCGCCAATCTTGAGTGTGAGAACCTTCTGCCTCAAAAAGAGACGAGTCAATACATTTGAAGTCTTGTAGATACTTGTAAGAATATCTCACACTTCTTTGGAGGTGGTGCTATTTGGAGGTGGTGTTGTTTGATCAGTATTTCTTAGAGTTTGTATCTCATTTAGTATGTAGATGCTGATTTTTCTACATTGGCAAGATTGTTGGTTTTCTCCTTATTGTAACCAAAGATCAGGGACATGGATTGGATCTTGAATGATCTGAAATCCTTCACACTGAGCACCACCTTCATGCAGTACTAAGGTATATACACTTTCCTCAACACTGGTTTTGTGTCATTTCACAGATCTGATATCTTTTAAATGCGGCATGTGGTTGGTGCATTTGGTAGAGTAACATGCAAAGAGTATACAGTTGTCTGCATTTAAATATTTAGTTAAACTCTTTATGCCAGTGTCAAGAAATGACTAACCCACATTGGCATTGTGAAGTTGCTTTGAAGTTGACTTTCTTATAGTATGTGTGTGCCATAATATAGCACATGTCGAAGTATTTTTTAGAGTGAATGATTTAAGTAACATTCGGATAAAGTTATCAATACGTAGTATGTGATGTGTTTTTAAAAAAGAAAAAGGAAAAGAGGTTGTGCATAAACTCCTTGTGCTTTTCCACCTTGTTGATAAGTGTAATTAGGTTATCTCATGGCCTAATCTTGTGGCTAAAACAAAAAATTGGGAATGTCCATAAGGTCTTAGTGTTTAGTTCAAACGTGTGTCTCCTCATCTTAAGTTGTAAAGTGCGAGTGATGGAATGTGTATGACATGTGTGAAAGCATTGTGATTTATGTTTTATAATGAGTACTATGCCCCAACCTCTTGGAATATATAGGGAGGGATAACTGAGACCTAAAGAGACGGAATACCCTCTTGGGTCTAGGAATTAACATCGAATCAGTTTTTATTCCTCACATAGAACACAATCCTTAGTGAGCCATTGGAATATACAGCCACTAGAGGATTCACGGCTTCCTGGAACCCGGGTCCACGCATTAGCCCGAGCACATCAGTGTATATAGGATCATTTGGAAAATCGAGAAAAAGAAAAAAAAAACCCGAAAATCGAAAAATTTGAAAAAACCAATACCCACCACTATTTGAACTAAGAGTCACAAAATTCCATAGCTTGAGTGTGTAAAAGTGGAAGATTTTGAGAGAAAAGTGAAAAAACGATGCAATAATCATAACCCATATCTGTCGTATCGAACTTTGATGGGAGCGTTGGTTTTCGAGTGTACTTGAATTAAACTAACCACATTAGGAACTCTTTGAAAAAAGCACACAAGAAATCGTGCCATAATCACATATGAGTGTTTGTATACATCACATCAGAGTGTCAGCATATAACACTACCTTAAGAGCCCTACACTGTGATACATGAAAAGCTATATCTAAATTGCCATTCTACTGTAGTATGAATGGATTCCGCAAGAAGATACGAGTGTAGATAAGCATCACATAACAACAGATGCTATCATTAGTGACTTTAAGAAGAGGATTTGTCAAAACTTTGAATGAGTCAACTTTTGTACTTCCCTGTATCAACAAAACCACGTCATGATATGTAAGATCCAAATGAAAGTTTGAGAGTTGACATGCAGTACATGCAATATCCATGCATGCAGTTTTACAAGTCGATCCTTGGTAGTTGAGTTAACTAAGTAAAGTGGACTTTCCATGCAGCTCCACTATAGAAATTCGAGTCTCTTTGATGTAGGAAAACTTTGGCATGTTTTGCCATATTGTGAATATTGAAATTTTGGTGTTTTGGGCTCATTTTCTCTCTACCCAAGTTTTATGTGTTGATTTTCTCTCTCTACTCGAGAGCAGGCTGTTTTCTCCATAGTGAGCACTTAGAATAATTTCTGATATCCATTTCTCATTGTAAGGAGTTAGTTTTTTCAGTCTGATGTATGTCATTGTGCTCTTGTCTTAGATTTTTCAAGTAATATGTTCATTGATCAATCTTGTGCAATCACAACACCTCATAAAAATCCTGTAAGGTGTGTGGTGAAGTTCACACAAGCTAAAAACTTCACATGGTATCAAAGCTTCATGCTTTGAAGAGGTGAGGGTGTATACATCAGAACATAAGTGCTTTTGCTTGCAGGAACTCGGATTTGGGAGAGGAATCCAAACTCACTAACAAACAAGCTATCTGTGGACCATAAGTGGATCAAATCAAGTCTGATCTGCTCCAGCTGATCCCTGTACGGACAGAGAGCTCACACGTATGAAATTAGCCCTCTTTGATTGAGTGCTACTTCTCAAGGAATGATCCAAATTTGATGTTCTATAGCTTGTTGGATGGGTATTAAAGAGTATATTGTGTTGCTTGAGTTTCTAAGTCAATTTGATTTGTTTTTAGAAGAGTTTTGGGCAATCAAAGAGATAGAGAGAGTACTCATCTCGTGTGATATGCCGAAGTGAGCACACATCAGTTCTTTTCATTAATATTTTCAATTTTCATTATCAATCAAGTAGAATTGGATAAAGTGAGTTTTGTGAGGTCTTAGACTTTTCATTTCACATAGATTATTGTGTTTGAGTTGAAAGTAAGTTCCTAGAAGAATTTATCAATTTTTTGAAACTCGTGGGAGAGATAGACTCCATACTTGCATATGCTTCATTTCTATGATAGAAGCTAAATCCAGATTCAAAACAGGTTGATTTTTTCTGTTGTGAGCTTGATCTCACATTCTGTTGCTAGATTTCAAAGGTTGGATCAACATTATAAGTGTTAGATCCTAGGTTGAGATAGCAAGCAACATTTTCAACTCCATCCTTGTCATTATTAGAATTTCTCAAAGTGAATATGTCTTCAATTGGTTCACATTTTTTGGAGCATAGTGTTTAGTACACATCGTAAACTTGCTACCATAAAGATATTGACTCCATAATTTTAAATGCTTGATTAAGAAGAAAATATTTTTTTGTTTTCTTGAGTTGTATGTCTTATATGAGGATAACTTAACTTCTTACTTTCAAAAGTTGCTAGTTTACCCTCTTTGTGATAAAATTGCTCCAATCACATAATTACTTGCATTTTTTTTTATGATTTGACTTTTTCATTACCAAAATGGGAGCTAAAATAGTTAGATATTTTTAAACTCAAAAGAGTTCATCTAACTGATCAATCCATACAATGGACTAGAACTTCCTTTCTTACTTCTCACCTCTTTCAAACAAGCATTGAAGGGCTCTACTCTCTTAGAATCCAAGCTAGTAAAATTTCCAAAGAAAATAATAAAGCCCAAACAACATCTTAGTTTTGTCATAGTCCTAGCAACTGACCATTCAACTACTATCTTAATCCTATCAAGATCAATTTGCAAACTTGTCGGAGTGAGTCCATGCCCAAGATACATTAATTCATGTTTCAAGAGTTCACATTTAGATTTTCTAGCATACAATTTTTCTTGTCTAAGAATACTCATCACAATCCAAAAATGTTTGGCATGCTTCCTTAGTATTTTACTATAGATGAGAATATTATTTAAGAACACCAACACAAATTTTCTTAGATATGAACAAAATTAATCATTCAACATATGCTAAAAGATAACATATGTTGAAACCTAGCAAGAGCATTAGTTAATCCATAAGTAAAATTAAAAACCCATAATGGCCAAATCAATTTAAAATCTTGGTAATATCATTAGAATGAAAATTTTTCCATGATATTTTTTTCCTAAGTCTGCTCTTAGTAAAGTTTTGACCTCCACCAAAATAGTCTACAAGATCATCCTTTTAGGTAACAAGTATTTCCTTTTCATGAATACCTTATTCAACAGCTTGTAAATCCATGAGGTAATTCACAAGGAAAAACATCTTTGGTTACAGTTTGCACTATCTATTCTTCTTTGTGGCTACAAGTTTTGAAAGGCCAAAATCTAGTTTTCTAGTCATATGCCACATGGCTTCTATCTAGAGATTGCATGAAGCCACATCATGAGATTAGATGTCAAATCCCATGTGTAGAGTGCTGCTCACACATGTGGAATAAGTTAAGGAAGTCAAATTTGCACTTATAGAAGAGTTTTTTTCCTAGTTCTCTACATAGAAGAAAAATGGACCAAAAGTGCTCAAAATAGAAGGTTTTGTCCAAGTGACAATTTTGCATGATGAATCATCACATGACAAAGCACCCTCACACATGTGGGATCAGAGGGATGATCAATACCATGAGCTCCCACTTTTTGTATATATAGAGCCATATTTGGCCATAATAAAAAAGAGAACACCAATCTTGGTTTCGGAGGCAATTCTTGTCAATTTTATCATTTGTCTTTATTTTTCTTGATAGTTTTGAGTTTCTATCATATTGTATACGTGTGAAACCAGCAAGTACAATTGCCTTTCATTTATGATTGTTCTTGTTCTCATCTAAATTTGATCTAGATTGATCTAAATCTTGTGTAGATTGATAGATCAATTGTATCTAACATCCAATCACTCTTGTGGATCATTTTAGGATCCATTCTTGGTCCAATTTTGCAGATTTTCCACATGGTATCAGAGCCAAGTACAAGAGGATTTATTGATATTGATGGGGTTGATCCAAAACTAAGCCCAAATTAGCAAGTTTTTGGAAACTAGCTAGTTTTTGTGTAGTGAGTTGGATTTCATAGGTATTCTCAAAAATTTTGGACCAAAACTTGTTGTGGGCTGTAGGAACACTTTTCACATGTGTGAGGCATACAGGTCCGGTTTTGGTTGAGAAAATTCAAAAATTTGTACAATTTGACTCACACACCCAAATTGAGAGATTTTTAGTGCAAAATCAAGCTTTTTCTATAGAGATTCTATTCCACTAATTTGTTCTTGGATTAGATCAACCGAAAAACTAAATTTGAAACTTGAATTAGGTGCATCAAATGTGTTTCTCTGATTTTTTGAGTACATGTCAAAGTTGAGAGAGATATTGCCAAAAATCATAGATTAAGGAGTGATATGCAAGGTGAGAGGTTGAAATCCATTGTACCATCACTCTAGATTTGTTCAAGAGTGATAGGGTCAAGTTTAGAAACATCAATTTGCTAGAAAACATCCTTGGATATGTCCTCCAAGTGAAACCTTTGAGAGCTTCTAGTGCATATATAGCATCTATGCAAATCTTTTGTAGAATTTGACATAGATTGGCTTCAATTGAGAGTTCTAGAAAAGAGATTGAGATCCAAGTCACATTGTTCAACCCTACTCAAATTTTTAAGGTTTGAAAAGATTCATTAAGGTGTGTATGGCAAATGTGTAGAGAGAGATACAATTTTCTAAGAGTTCCTTCCTTTGTAGAGGGTAAGATCTAGAAGCTCATTTTGTGTTGTTATTGGTGGAGAATTTGTCTTCTCCTAGGTGATCAAATCTTTCTAAGTGGCATTAGCTCCTTGAAACACAATATCTTAGTGAGAAGAATCACAACTTTTTATTTTGAATTTCATTCCAACTCTTAAGAGATAGAGTCATTGTTGGAATCCAATAGGGGTGAATGAATTCAATCAATTGAGCAAAAATTGACATAGTATGTATGAAACTCAAATTAGTTCTATTCAACTTTCTTTGTGAGAGTGTGAGGGTCAAGTTGTGATCCCATTGGATTTATAGAACAAGGAGGAGTCCATATTTGAGTGTTCATGCATGGTTGGGATCTTTGTGAATCTCTACGTGTCTGATTTTTAAAGCTTGGTGAAAATTCTTGACATAGGTTGTTATCAAACTAACCATGATGATCTTGAACTTGACTCCATGGGTTGAATTGGTCTTTGCTGGTTCAAAAGGTGTGAAGATCAGCCAATGAGCTTGATGTTGATCCAAAATCACCATATCCATGATAGTGCTTCATCTTTGATGAACTTGAGAGCTTTGCACCATCCTAGCACCTCCAAAATTGATTCCTTCCAAATTTTATATAGATGCTTGACCTTGAGGCTTGCTCCTTCTTCATGTGCATGATCCTCCATGAGGAAATAAAGATTTCTTCTTGTCTTATTAGGATCACAAAGATCTAACATCATGTTACCACGATCTAGAGAATTAGACTCATCCAGGTTGGCAAGACTATGCATGCTATAATAACAAAGTGTTTGCATCATATCTTCATGCTTGTTTACCATGCTAATCTCAGATCCAATGAGGCTAAATACTTCATTATGGAGATAAGTGTCTTTAGAAGATGATTCACTTACTCTCATAAAGAGTTTACAATTTGCCTCAATACAAATTTTCAAACTATGAGTGAACAAATCACTTTTGCTCTTGCATGACTCAAGAGCATACATTTGATGAAATAACCATTTTCTTTCTAATTGATTTACAATCAATTTCAACCTTTTAAAAACATCATCTATGTTCTCAAGAGAGACTTCATACTCAACTAGTATGGCTTTACTCCAATTTTGAGATGCAATGATCTCACTAAAGCAATTTGATTCATCAAATGACATAAGAGAAGTAAGTATGAGATGTATAACACATGAGATATGCTCCTCTTTCCCTTGAAATGTGAGCCACAAGGGCTCAGCCATGTTTCTTGAGTTTCATTTTGGAATCACAATTTGAGAAGGTCTCTCCTCCTAAATCCTTGGCACACTTGAACCTTGAGAAGGACTCTCCTCCTCAATCATTGGCATACTTGAACCTTGAGATGACTCCTAAGATCCTCTTCATGCTTGATGGAAATCAAGCTCCTGCTTGATGGAAATCTGAGACCTCCATGTCTCATAATGATCACAACCATATGACCATTCAATATGCACTTCCTATGATTATCAAGATTACTTATGCTAGAAACATAAGTCCAAAAATCACCACAACTTGGCATGATTTTTCTAATATTGAAATCAAAAGGTACTTCCATCTCAATAAGGCTAACTACTTGCTTATGGATATAAGTGTCCACTTTGGATGCTTCACTTATTCTCATATGAAGTTTACAACTTGTCTTTAAGATTGAAAACTTACAATTTTCATCTTTATGAATGAACACATCATTCATGATCTTATTGAAACCAAAAGATCCTACATTATGAAGACATTTCCATTTCCTTGACTTCATATCTAGTGTAAGTTTACAAGGAAAACATACTTTGCTATCCTTTAAGGCATCACACTCAACTAGTATTGCCTTAATCCACCTTTGAGATACAAAAACCTCTTCAAAGCAAAATGGTTCTTCATAAGTTGACATGAGAGCATAAATGAAACTATTTTCATTTTGTGATTGCTCCTTATTCTTGATTGATTTCTCTTGGATGATAACAATAAGTTTGAACTTATCCAAAGTTCCCAGCAAATTATCAAGCTAGATTTACCAAGCTACATTTTTGAGGAGGAGTGTGAAAAATGCAAAAATTATGCTTGGTCAAGGTCAAATCTATGTATATAGGATGATTACACATGTGTGGAGCCTGTTCCCACATGTAAAATAAATGTACTTTTCATGTAGTACAATCATATAGCTTGTACATATAGTTTAAATCAAGTTCTAGTGGCTAAAAAGGCCAAAATCTAGTTTTCTAGTTATATGCCACATGGCATCTATCTAGAGATTGCATGAAGCCACATCATGAGATTAGGTGTCAAATCCCATGTGTAGAGGGCTGGTAACACATGTGGAATAAGCTAAGGAAGTCAAATTTGCACTTCTAGAAGAGTTTTTTCCTAGTTCTCTACATAGAAGGAAAATGGACCAAAAGTGCTCAAAATAGAAGGTTTTGTCCAAGTGGCAATTTTGCATGATGAATCACATGACAAAGCACCCTCACACATGTGGGATCAGAGGGATGATCAGTACCACGAGCTCCCACTTTTTGTATATATAGAGCCACATTTGGCAATAATAAAAAAGAGAACACCAACCTTGGTTTTGGAGGCAATTCTTGTCAATTTCATCATTTGTCTTGATTTTTCTTGATAGTTTTGAGTTCCTATCATATTGTACTTTGATTACAGGCTGGAGTCCTTACTCTGACAGGTTTTCACACGTGTGAAACCAGCAAGTACAATTTGACGCTTGAGCAATATGCCATTGGAATGTTGCAAAGAATCTGTTGCAAGTAAGCTTTCCAAAATCTGTAACAAGGAATTATCAAAGCCTTGTAGAAGCTGCATAATATCTGAAGATGGAGGAACACAACGTAGCAAATAACCAGGACGGTGAGCAAAACAACGAGTGAGAATGGCGAATGCGACTTGCCCGTTGCCCAATTTTGGAAGTAAATCATAATGCTGAATTTGTTGGTGTTAAACCTGCTGAACCATAGAATTGACATGAGCGATTGAGCCGATAGGTATTCCCAAAGCTTTGATACCATGTTCAGGTTTGAGGATATTCTCTGGAATAGGAAATCCGAAAGGAAGGCCTTGCGGACACCATGTTGTACACTTTGATAAATTGACAGAAAGCCCGAGCAGTGATAATTGGTCCTTAAAATGTAGAAAAACATGAAGAACATCCTTGAATGACCCCACAATATGAGTGTCATCTGCGATGGAAGGGAAAAGACAGGAAGGGAAACTTGTAGAGGCTGAACGCAAGGCACGCAGGTGAGCAAGAGCAAATAAAGGGCCACCAAGAGGATCCCCTTGACGGGTGCCTGACGGGTGCCAGTTGCAGAAGGAATGATAGTGACATCACCCAAGGAAGTAGTATGACTGTAGTATAGTGGAGCTTCACATGTGTAGAAAGTATGAACAAAAGGAATGAGAGAATGGAAAGGCTCATCGACATCACGCAGCTCTTGAAAGATGGCGCTACGAAACACGGAAGTGAAAGCATTCGTGACATCAACTTGCATAACAACCCAATCTGGGTGGGCATCTAGAACAGCACGCAAAGCATGCACAACGATTTCACAGCCACCGGAAGTTGCACAACCAAACTGCAAGGGAGAGAAATGAGCTCGGAATCATCGCAAAATTGAAATGCAAGGGTACGTGCAACCAACCGATACAAAACTTCACCCACAGCAATAGGACGAACACCCCTAGAAGATTTGTCCAAGGCGATTTGGCGGGCCGAACTCAAAACAGTAGCGATCGACGAAGGAATGTGACCAATTGCAATGAAGTTACACACTTGGAAAAGAAAACCAAAACCGCTTGTTGAATCATTAGGAGAAAGGCAAACATGAAAATGCTCAAAAACCCACACAGTAGGACCACCGGCAGAGATTTGAGGACTATGGAGCAAAGTATTGAGAAAATGAGGTTGCCCAAGCTGGAGGTCTGTATCCGGCTCAAAATCCTCGACAAATAATGGTAACTCATATCCAGTCTGCGGATGGAGGCGCTGCAGTGCCGAAACAGAGTGAGAAGAAGGAGGCATCGGTGTAGAAGGGACCAAAGCGCGAGCCGCGTGAGAGAGCTCATCCACTTGACCTAGCAAAAGGGAACGATGAAGATGACCTCACCATTTCAAGCCTGATCAAGATCTCGAAGAACCAGATCCACGAAAGCTGCTAGTGAACCGCAGACGAGTTCTAGTTTCACGATGGCCAGCTTCACCACCGCGAGGTGGGAGTTCTAGACACCATACAGAAAAAAGCAAGAAAACATGCCATGCAGCGATATCATAAGGGTCTTTGGCCAAGCGAGACAGAGGCACACACAAAGCTCGTTGGACCTCTTGACGTAAAGCAAATGTGATATGAGCATAGAGGTGTGAACGAGGCAATCCTAAATGAAGAGAACTCAGAACATCAACAGAGCAAGCCCAAGCCCAAGCGACGAGACATGAGCTGGATGCGAAAAATCAAGCGTCACAAGCAAGGAAGAAACCTGGTGAAAAGCAGAGCATGCCTTTTGGTGTTGAGTTAAGCTTGCCTCTTGAACATACAATCTGCCACAACTAGAACAAGGAACACGAAGGGAGGAATTTTGAGTAGTCGGAGATCCGGAGGCTCGAACCTGTGGAGGGAGATATGGAACCATAGCAGCGTGGTGAATAGGTGGAGTAGGTGCGGTTGAAACAGGAACCAGAAGAGCACGTTGTGGAACATTGGCTGCATGAAAATCTGAGACGCGTTGGGCATTGCAAGACCGATGGAATTGTTGCGAGACGCGAGAATCATGCTGTGAAGGCAAGTTATCAATGCGAAGACGTTGCGAGCCAGGCAGCTGAGAAGAAGAAGGAGAAGGTGGACGTTTGCGGTTGGAATCATATGACATGTTGCAAGACTAGCCAAACAAACTGTACGAAGATATACCTTTGCACTTTGCCACAACTTGCCACAATCAACCAACAACCATCATAGGCCGTTGATGACAATAATTTGCAACCAGTCCCACAACCACCGTAGGTCATGGATGCCAATATTCCAAAACCAATCCCACAACCACCTTAGGTCATGGATGCCAAAAGTATGGAGAAAGATCTAAATGGCTTTGTATTTTGAATAGGAACCAGAACTGATCATGCATGATAGAATCCTTCTTGTTTGCTGGTTGTGCTTTCTGAATAAAGTCTACTTCTTCTTTTGCTCAAACTTGTTTCTGCTTCTTCTTTTGCTCAAACCTGTTTTGACATTGTTTTGAGGATGGTAAGTGTTATGGAATTTGTAAGAAGGCAAAAATGCCTGCTTTGAAGTAGCATGGTGATGTCCTACAAAATAATGGTGTTTTGAATCCTCGCTGGCCGTCTCCAATGATCTGGAACTGCCTGAGAAGATGGCCGCTACCTGCAAACAGAGAAACAATGATTCAGGTTGAATCCACTTTCAGGTTTATGATTCAAGTTTTAATCCAATTCAGGTTCGGGATTCTGGTTGAATCTGCTTCAAACTTCTGTTTACAAGCCCGCTTTGGAGATGGGAGGCTGCACAACTCAGCCTATAACTCCGCCTTGCATGATGATCAAAGCTATGATGATAGTTAATCTTGCTTTCCCCAAGTACCACCAGAAGCTTGTAGGAAAAGAAGAGCCTCTGTTGGTCCTGGAAATTTTGGTTTTTATTTTGCTCCTACATGCGCGATTGTGCAGCTAATCGCTGACCTCAAAATAGCAACAGAAGCACCCACACCTCTTATTACGCAAATTGTCTCATTGATTTTAAGGTTACAAAGAAATGCGGACTCTATGCTGGCTGAAATTTATGCTAAACGTTCAAGCTGCTTCCATTCAAAGCGTTCTACTTTGTTGCCAATTCATGCCATGAAGACACATTGCATGCAGGCCAAGAATCAATCTACAACATCATGCATGACAAGAATCAATCTACAGCAGCATGCACAACCTTGCCCCCAATATTCTCTAAGGCCATGACAATGGTCGCTTGATTAGCTATGTTATCCACTCCTTGGGAAGCCATTCTTTGAAAATCCTCAAATGCACTACAAACCATCTCTAATGCAGGCACAACTGGCTTGGGAAGCTATCTTTAAAGGTACCTTCTATGAGCAGGCTAACAAAGGTTTACAACCTAAATGGGGATATTATAGCTTGATTCACTATCAAACAACTATGATAGCTTTGCTACTTGCAATACCATCACACTCAAACAACTATGATAGCTTTGCTTCATTTACTAATTTCTAAACAATATTGAAGGATAGCATTATTTCGTGTAGTTTTTTCCCACAATCTCCTCCTGCAAGTAGTGTCGATGATTTGGTGCTTGCATTTGATTCTTCTACCCTTTAGATCTGTTGCAAATTTAACACCAGTGATTGAGTTATACATGCTCTTATTCTCAAGATAAAGATACGGAGGAGATTTACTTGTGTTTTCTCTCAAAAATCAATACAATGTTCAAGTAGAGGGAGGTAATGAAAATGAAGGATGACATACAATGAGAAAATTGCAAAACGTTCCTTCTTCACAGATACTCATATGTTCGCACCTCCTCAACCTTAATTGCAATATTTCAAAAGCATGAAGGCGCTTAAAGGCGGAGGATAGAGTTTGAGTTTCCGTAAGCAGGATTTGCTCGTTATAGAGAGAGCTCAAAATGAGTGTTCACAATAATGAAATTGATGTATCTTGAAATTTGTAAAGAAAAACAGCCGGTTCGATGTCCGCATGAATAAATGTAATTTACAGGTCTCGATTTGGAGCGATAACAGACGATTATACTACTTTTTTCACTACCATTTGTAAGAATATTGAAGTACCTATCAAAGGGATCTATCTATCCCATTGTGTCTGAACTTCAAAAATCTTGAAATTTTCTTAAGAAAATGCAAGAGGCCATCAAGCATGGAAGTGTCCCAAAAAGTCTGGCCATAACATGATTATCCATATAAAATTGAAGTTGGAAAGCGGTTTGTCTTCATGATTGTTGTTTTTCAACGGAAATGATGATGATCTCAAAGAAGTTCAGGCCATCAAATTGCGGAGCAAAACCTGGTGCGAAATTTCCAACTCTACTCTGAGTCATTTGATTGTTGGCTTCATGTGCTACTCTGGTAGATTCAAAGTTATTACAATGGTTCTGCGAGAAGTCCTCGCAAGAGTGAAAAGATTCGGCATGTGAATGTGAAGCATGAGCAGCATAACCGTAAAGTGAAGCTCCAAGTGTAAGAACTGTGGCCGCAATATGTGAGGCAGTAACGCCTGCCATATATACTTACTGGGAAAGCCTCCCGAAATGGGTCTTTGCTTGGGATCTTTAGGCGATCCAAAAGCTCAACTGGCTTGGGAAGCTGTTGCATTTAGAAAGGGCCTAAAGGAGGTCCTAATATAGGTTGCCTTAGGGACTTTGCAGGTAGCTTTCCACAGTCCCTTCCAAAGGGTCCCATATGGTTGTCCATGTTCAGGAGTCTACATTCAAGGTCAAATATAAAAAAGTTGCACAGGCCTTGAGTTTAACACTGTTGGTTTTCCCTTGGTGATCATAATGTTGCATAATAAATTGATCCAGCTATCATTGTATGGCTATTGCCATATTTACATGAATTGATTTGCTAAGATTAGAATGTGAGCCTAAAAGTCCATGCATGCTGCATTTACAGATCTTGCATGTCCTCCATTTGTTTTTAGTAAAATATTGTCTTGTTGATTTTTCTTACTCTACACCTATAAACTTCCAAAATAAAGTTTTATGTGAGCATATGGTAGCTAATTGGAGGTGTGTGTGCGAACCATGCAAAAGAGAGAGAGAGAGAGAGAGAGAGAGAGAGAGAGAGAGAGAGAGAGAGAGAAGAGGGGGGGGGGGGGGAGAACGAGAAAGAGGGAGGGGAAGGAAAAATTTAAATTGGGTGAAAGGGGGGAAAGTAGGGTATAGGATAGAGTCTTTAATAGCCATAGTGGATGGTCATAATGAGAGTGAGGGGGAGAGAGTGAGGGATGAGGTTAGAGTGCTGCAGATTGATGGACAGACCCTTCAAGAAAATAGGTTTCTCTTAAAACTAAAGGAATGCCCATTCATATTTGAAGGATGCATGATTTAAATGCCCTTCATTTGAGGGAAAAAAGGACTACGATGAGCATTTGCCCTTCAATCTGCAGCACTAGCTTAGGTGGCCAATATGCATGAATGCATGGGGAGGAGGGCCATGCATCCTTTTCCCCATACATATCCTGCATTTTTTTAAATTATCGATTTTTGAAATTTTTTGCCTTCCAAATCCTGCATCCCATATTTTTTGCCGATAGAATATTACATATTTACACTCATAAATTGTTTTATTAAATCAATAAACCTATGTAGGCCAAGTTCTACACACAAATTTACTTTACTATACACAAATTTACTTCATATAAAAACGACAAACTTACTTTATTTTAAAAAAGTTATCAATTTTTTGAAAGTCAACTTCTTGTAAGTTTTTTATAAAATCTATTTTTAACTAAAGATGCCGGTTCCATTCTATAGAGATGCACAAACAATGACTTGCTTCTTTGTTTGTTTGTTTTGTCTAATCTTAGTAAATTGGATTCTTTCAATTTTCAAATCTGTTTGCTTGTCGCACTTGTCCTCTTATTATTATTTGGCGATCAATAATTGTGGTATTACATGCAGCTTGCTTATGACTCGAATCTCGATGACGAATTGTTTCCTTTCCTGCATTGGGTTTTTGAAATCAAATGCATTTGGGTTTTCTCTCTAATCTGCCGTGTTGACGACTGAAGTCAATTCTCATTCTTTGAGACTTAAAATATTTTTCATAGCGATTCCAACTTCAGCTCAAATTTGCACTCGGCTGGGAGCACCAAAAGCAAAAATGGTATCGTCCGCTGCATCTTCAAATCCCGAACATAATCAGAGTGAAAAGAATTTTCCAATTAGAAATGGCTTCGAAGTATTGAAGCTCATTGATTTCACGTTAGATCACGCTTCTGCAAAGAGCGTCCAAGGACGTTTCGTAGTCTCCAAGGCTTCTTGCCAGGTATTTCATTCTGCTTATTTATGGCTTCTGTGTTCTGAACCTGCATCCTCATTTTGATCCAAAATTAGCAATGAAATTGACGGATGTCTAATCTCCATTCTTGGTTGTTCACGGTACACATCCAATCAACAATCCATGTATATTCATGTTCTTCTAGTGTTCTAAAATAATCTTCGAGACAGCTCTAACTTTGTAGATGTGAGTAATAGAAGCTAATCCGATCCATTTTGCTTACTTTATAGTTGCCGTTAGCCGTCATGTTTTATTTGGGTGACCTCCATCATTCACACTAATATGGTGCCCTGATTTTTTCCTTGCAATCTAAGGGTGGTTTAATATGGTGCCCCGATTTTTTCCTTGCAATCTAATAATTGGATGTAATTTTGCTGCCCTGAAAATAGGAGCCCTCGTGGATAGAATTTGAAGATATAGAGCCCTCTCAGATGGAATCCAAAATACTGAACCCTCTAGGTTGAAATCTGAAAATATGAAGTGGAAAATTTCAACCTCTCTTGGTGTAAATTTTTGCGCAAGAGTGTCCACTCATATTAAGCTTGATATTGTGCGTCTCTTGGCATGTTATAGAAATTGCAGCTCGTCTGTAGTGCCTCGACGAGATGACTCGGTGATAATCTCCATATTATGCTTTTAAATGCAATTTATCCAGTTCACACAAAATTCTTTGGCAGGTTGCTGTCAAGATCGAGTATAGTGATCTGCGATTTCTTAGCGACAAATTTGTGTAATTTTTTCAAAGCAAACAAAGAAGGGCTTGATACGTAGACCTAATGTGAGACTAGGTGTCAATTGGTGCCACTCCAAGGCACAAAACTTAATCATGGAAAGTCATCATTTCAATGTTGGGTTGAGATGGAATGCGAATGTGATTGAGGGTGGCTAATTGGGTGGTAAGTCCCTTTTTACAATGATGACAAGATTTCATGTTTTCTAGCCCACCTATAACTATATGTGGGCCTCTTTTTCTCGACGACTCATGAGCTTCCCACTTCCCCCACAACTCCAAAGTGCCATGTGCCACTTGGGGTAAGTGGAGATGTGTGTGGAAAGGGGTAAAGCCAAGTTTGGGCATTTCACGCAACTAATAGACATGCAAGTTTCAATTATTGATTTACCCTTCAACTCCCCATCAAGCTACCTTTTGATAAATTCTTGATATACTATACACAATTTGAATGTATATCAAGCAAGTGCTTAATTCGCTTCTCATAATCATAACTCAAGAAAGGGGCACCAATGGTAGTTGGTGGGCACTTGTATCTCACCTTAATGTGAGAAACCACTTTGGGGATACTCGAGGATATTTCTTCAATCATATTACAACCTCCAAGTTGAAGAGAAATATGAGGAAGGTTGTGTGACATGTCCTTTGAATCCCTTTGCCTATTGTACATTGTAAATTGTAATTATCATATTGTAAGTGGCTAAATCACCCGCTTGTGGAGACAATTGTAAATTGCAATGTAAAGATCAATTATAGTGACTAATTTTGAGATGGCTAAGGGGATATTGGGTCTCATGAGAGTCTACTGATTGACCTCCTAAAAAGTAGAGAGGGTTGATCGGTCAACAAGCCACGTGTCATATGCTCACTAGGACACTTGGTCCAGTGCATGAGTGACACTTGTTGGACGATCGATGGACTGTGCATACTTTGCCTGAGAGATAAAAAGACAACGCTTCCCTTTTCTAGGCAATAGTGTAGCAAACCCAAATCTTTCATCTCAAACTCACAAGAAAGATTTTTTTTAACAAAAGCAATAAGCTTCTTATTGCTTCCTGTGATGAGTAAATCATCCACATAGAGCACAACAACAGCAAAGTCTTCTCTTTCCTTGAAGACATATAGATTGCAATCAGACTTACTCTTCTCAAACCCTTGCCTTGCAAAGTAATTCGGCTATACCAAGCTCTTGGCGCCTGTTTGAGCCCATACAAAGGCTTTTCTAAGGCTACAAACCAGATTCTCTTTGCCTGTTATCTCAAACCCTTGTGGTTGTTCCATGTAACCTCCTCCTGTAGTTGCCCATTAAGAAAGGTACTTTTGATATCCATTTGATGGACATCCCAATCTGGAATATGAGGCTAAGGCCAAAACGGTCCTGATAGATGTCATCTTAGCAACAAGTGCGAATGTCTCATCATAGTCTAGCCCCTCCTGCTGGGCATAGCCTTTCGCCTTCTGGTAAGGTAGTGAGCTCCCATGCAATGGACTCATACTCCACCTTTTCCTTCACTGCTTCGTGAAAGAATTTCGGCTCATCTGCATCCAAAATTGTGGACATGAGACCTAAGAGATCTTCTGGCTCCCGGTTTACTGCTCTCTCCTTCTTCCATCATTTGTCCCTCTTTGATTGTTTCCCAATACCACTTGGGTAGCTTCTTCCTGGTGGTAGGTGACCACGTATCCCATGGCACTGTCTTAGTCTTTCATTTGTCCCCAATTTCAGCTTCTGGTAGTTGGCCAAATTGAGGTCTCGAGCTAGCATGTTCGGTCTCCTGTTGTTGCACTTGCTCTTGAGGCTCACAGGACTCATGACTAGGATCCTCATCTGTGGAGTCAATCAAGGGTAGGAACTCAATAGTTCCATCTTTCTCTTGCTCCTGTATCTTGGGTGAATGCTCTTCGTCAAAGATGACGTCTCGACTTAGGATCTTCTTTCTGTTTTTGAGATCATATAGCACATAGGCTTTCTCACCTTCACTATACCCAAGGAAGATACACTTCACGGATTTTGCATCAAGTTTCTTCTGCAAGTCCTTTGGTATATGTGCATACGTCGTACACCCAAATACTTGAAAGCTGCCCACGTTGGGCTTGTTGCCACTATACGCTTCTTTAGGTGTGATTCCTTCAACTGCTTTGGTTGGGCTTCTATTCAATAGAAAAACAGCAGTTGCTACCGCGTCCGCCCAAAAGGAATTTGGAAACCCCTTTGCCTTGAGCATGCTCCTCGCACACTTGACTATAGACCTGTTTTTCCGCTCAACCACGCCGTTCTGCTGCAGTGTATGTGGAGTGGCAAACTGTCTCTTTATCCGACATGCCTTGCAAAGGTCTTTGAACTCATCAGAAATATACTCACCACCCTTATCTTACCTGAGAGTCTTTAACCTCTTTCCTGTGTGGTTTTCCACCAAAGCTTTCCACTGTTTGAAGTATTTGAACGCTTCAGATTTTTGCTACATAAAAACCCATACCTTTCGTGAGAAATCATCTACGAAGGTCATGAGATAGTACGAACCCCTGCTGATTTGGTCTGCATGGGACTGCACAAATTTGAATGCACAAGCTCAAGTATGCCCTTGGCCCTGGTAGATTTTCCCTTTGGAAACCTTTTCCTTTCTTGCTTTCCTAGTGCACAAGCCTCACATGTATCTGAAGAAGACTTAATGCTAGGAAGATCTACTACCTTATTGTGCTTGTTCAGAACTTGTAAACTTTGATAGCTCAAATGACCATACCTCTCATGGCTTGTCCTGACTAGAATCCCTTGCTGACAAGGCCTCTTGGCTAGGAATGGCTGTGTAAAGCTTGTAAAGATCCCCTTCTTGCATTCCCTTGGCTATCACTTACTATCTCTCCCACTGAAGCAACCTGGTCCATAAGGTCCTTGACCTTTGTGATGTGATCATTGATTGATGCACCTGCTTCCATCTTGAGATTATATAACCTGTTTTGCAAGTAAACAAGCTTGGCTGAATCCACTGTTTCAAACATAGACTTCAGAATAGTCCAAGCATCCATTGCATCCTTTGCATTGCAAATGTGAGGAATAATGTTGTCTTTGACAAAAAGATTGATCATCCTATGAGCCTTCTGTCTCCTGCTAATGTAGTCCTTCAATTTAGGTTCAGATGTTGGTATAGGCTCTCTACCTGCCATTAACTCCCAGCAATTCCTGTCCATCAAGATGTTAGCCATCTTGAACTTCCACACTCTATAGTTTGTGCCATCAAGTTTGCTTGATTCATCTAATAGACTCTCTCCAAGACTAGCCATGCTATAATCTTTTCTCAAACAGAAGCACCCTGAGAGAGATCAGAAAAGAAACAACTTCCAACAACTAGGGTTTGACCCCAAACTAGGGTATGTAGCCACTTCAAGGCAACCCTTTAGCTCTTGCTTTTGACTTTGCCACTTGGTATGGCCTTGCTAGCACAAGCACTGGACCCCACTGGATCAGAAACCAAAAGCCCTTATAGAAAGTGCGCCCTACTTTTGTGTAAGCTCCTCCAAAAAGACTCCCCAAATCTCAGCCAAGATTGGAAAGTTTTTGGATCATCCCACTCTCCTTGCCAACAGTTGCAAGGCTCAACCTGATCGAACTCCTGTAGATCAAAAGCGCCCTCCTACAAGATTGAGGTGCTTGTGGAAGATGAGAATCTTCTCAAGAATCTAAGCACTGATGTTTCTCTCACTCACAGACTCACAGGCTAGACAACCTACTCTGATACCATGATGAATTGCAAGACTTGGCTATGAAGTATCTTAACTTCAATACCAACCAAGAAAGCTTGAGAAACTTAGCTATGGAAAACATCACATACAAGGAGAATTGCATAAGCACCTCACAACACCAAAAGTTAGAAGAGAAAATGAATCGCTAGAGAGAGAGAGAGAGGAGGGCGTGGGTCCTCCAAATCCCTTGTGAGGCAAGCACCTCAAATACATGCATGGAAAGTCTAGGTGTCAATCATATGAGTGAGCTACTTGGGGGCCACTTGCACCAATTTACTCAACTTACAAAAGGGGGCTCTCATGTATTTGATTAATAACATGCCCCATGAGTTATGTACAACTTTCAACATAATTAGTGCTTAGCCAAAGGGCTAAAATAGGCATTACTTTTCAACAAAGAGATCCTCTAAATCTATCCTATCTTTCATCAAAGTACCATGATATTCAACATATCAAGGTAATCGTCACGTTGTTCTTCTTTAACTATTTCAACGAGCATCATCTTGCTTGTTCTTCTAGTTTTTTCATTGATCTGCTTGCACGAGACATTCTTTTCCAGCTTCTTTGCTTTCAATGATAGTTCCATTCATCAATTTTTCATTAAAGTGTTTCCTATAATGATTTTCTTACATTGGCTGGCTTCCCTACTAGGAGTGAGTCATTATCACTCGTTTACCAATTATCTCTCTTCTGGGGATAATTTTCAGTAGCAGTATGATAGCTAGAGTAGTTATCCTTTGACAGTGGCCTTAGATTAGTTCTCTATAACTAATCCATTTTTGTGCATAATATTTTTACTTGCAATTGATTGTTAGGACGCTTCATCTTCCTTTAGATTGTTTTGGTAGCTAGCAACTGATCTTTAGGTACATTTATCCATGTTCTTACTTTCGTGTTCATGGCACCTACTTCTATGATTTAGCATGTTGTTGGAGGTAAGCTATTATGTGTTGTATCTCTTATGGTTTGTTAGCAGTCAACGTTTATTAGTTGGGGGGCCAATGCACAGTGCTCGTACAGACTACCATTAACTGATTTCAATCACTTACCTGAGCAACTTATTGTTAGTGAGCAGTTGTTCATCATGCCTATCACTTGTGCTACTTCTAGTTCTTCTCCTGAATAATGAACTTCTGTGATGGGGTTAGTTGTTTGAGGAACAATATGGATTGATTATGAGCAAACGTGAAGACAGATGCAGGTTTTTCAAGGCTATGTGTATTTTACCCAGCTTGGTTGCTGTTTAAGGTTGAGTGACTTTCTTGATAGAGAAGAAGCTGAATGAACGCACTCGCTGATGCATAACCAAGTACAAAGAACAGATGGAAAGACCATTTTTGCCATCCTGCTGCTGCATATGTTTATGATTCGTGCAATGAAAGAAAGCTTAAGTAAAGACTGGGAAAAAAAATTTCAGCTAAGAAAGACCCAAACTGAAAGCCAAACGCCAAGTTTAGAATTTATAGCTCCAAAATTCCATCTCAAATTAATAAAAAGCCAGAGACAAAGGTAAATTCTTAATAAGGTTTTGCAAAGAGTTCAAAAAATTTGCCTTACCGCTATCCACCAACACATTTAACAATTCCACAGTTTTGTCCTGATGCTAGCGTAGAACTAAACGATCACAGATTATTAGCTGATAATGGAACCCGATCTCAGGATCCACCCAACCTTAAAGAGCACAAAATCATTGTCAACCATCACTTGTGTGAAAATTATCAATCTTAAACAAGGAAAGCTTTACTGTGTCTGAACAAGGAGCCCAGGAGTCACCAGTGAATTACGAGGCAGGACAAAAGCGCATAGAGGAGCGCAACACATGATATTAGAGAACCGAGGTCATTGAAGAAAGAAGCTTTGTGGAATGCAGAACACAAGCTTGTGACAGATTTATGCTGTATAGGTCAAGGGCCATGGCTTAGTGTATTAAAATCTTGTACATAAATAGAAACATACTCGTTCTTCTTCTTGGTTCATGTTGCTCTTCCTCTTCCACCGGGTGGCCAGCCCTTTCTCTTAAGCTACACTTCCAATTTTACATAGTTGCCACCTGTCCAGAAGGTGAAGTCTATGCATGCTGTTTATCATTGGAATCACATATTAGACTTACTTTGCAAGAATTCTGCTGTGGTGAGTATCTTCAACATTCAGCTTGTAAAAAATGGTGACTTTTGTTGCTATTTCTGCAGCCTTTTGGGGTCCTCCATGATGGCGTTACAGCATACATAGCAGAGAGTCTAGGTAGCCTTGGAGCTGGGATAGCATCTGGGCTGAGAGTTGCAGGTATCGAGCTCACTATTAATTATTTGCAAGCTGCTCGACTTGGTGAGGAGGTTGTGGTCACCGCCACTCCCATCTTGGCAGGGAATAGGACACAGGTACTTTTGGCCAAATGAATTTTTTAACATTTGAAATGTCGATTGATGTTTCCAGTTTGGCACCTGGTTCAAAAATTAGGTACAAGAAACAGTCTGTCCATTTCACTTAATGTAAGTTATCCAAGCATAATAAGGTTTGTGCTGCTTGCCCCCATAAATTTGATGTACTGCATTTTTACCACTTGATATGTGTCCCATTCTTAGTGGTTTTATGGGCTATTTGAATGTATCCACACGATCATTACAAAATACCAGTGGCTGCTGGAAAGCTCTCAAGTAAATGCCTACCATGGAGTTTTGTCTACTTGCAGTTTCTCTGTAAAAAAGGCTGTTTAACGAGTCTGGCTGGAAAAGCTTTGTGTGCTTTGCAGTTACATTTTAGCTTGGTGATTATGCTGCTCAACAGGCAAGTTTCAATTTCTGACTTTGACCTCGTCGTTGGACTTGAAAATGCTATGTTGATCAGGTTTGGAACATTACGTTTTTAGCTTCCAAGGAAGAGGATTCTTCAACGGAAAGTAGTCCACCAAAAGTCTTTGCAGTTTCCAGACTAACTTTGATTGTTGGACTCCCTTATGATGGATCAGATCTTAAGAAAAAAACACCTCAATTATCATCTAGTCTTTAAAAATTCTGGACGTTCTTTAGAGCTTACATATTTCAGCTCATTCAACCAGTGCATAATTTGTAGCTCAGTGTTTAAGTCGATATCCTAGCAGTCGTATTCTTCTGAAAAAGTCTCAAGACATTTAGAAGAAGTTGCATTGAATGACATAGAAGGCTTTGATTAAAGTTTTTCTAGTCACTCATTGTTTGCAACCAACACGTAAAATCTGAAGCAGTAATGTAGATACATTTATGGTAATAATCGCAACCAAAGATCTATACTGTGGTACAATGAAGCAGGTGTGACAATGTCAATACCATATCACAATCAATTATTTTCAATATACTGGCTCTCATTCATTCATAAAAATTGCCTCAGGCTTTGCAGCACTTTTTTTAGTACCATGTTTAAGGTTCAAACAGATAACCTGTGTTTATGCCATTGCTGTCACTTGGTATTCAGCTAGTTAAAGTACTGTAATGGTATCTTGAAAAGTTGAGCTCTTTCAAAGACAACCTTCTATACTTGTGCTGCAAGTGAAGCAGGTAATTTGTGTATGACACACTATTTTGTTAAGGGAACACCATTCAGCAATTTCCCCACATAGACAAGTGGTGCATGGGAAATGAAACTTTTTGAACCAAATCTAGCCATCTCAAAAACATTTTTCTTGTAGATTAATTCTCAAAGGGACTTTCCCATCTGTACAAATCACTGCATGTGTTTTAAGTCTCTGTAGTTTTTTTTTCCAAAATAGGATTTAATTTATTGTCCATGTGTGCTATTTGAATAAGGTCAAATGTGTTGTATACTATGATATATGCTTTCTCACTGTGAACTAGATTTAGGTTCAACTAGGTTTTTAAGATCTGTTTGTGAAGTCAAGAACATAATCACATAGATTTGACTTTGAAGGTGGGCCCAAAATGGGTAACAGATCCTCAATTTTTGTTCCTAATATTGTTTATCGTATCACATGATTCTCAAAATCAAGGGCTATCTTGGACCTTATATTTAGTTATCAATTTAAGAATGATCGTAGTATTCCAAAGAGGTATGAAGGGCCTCTTTTCACTTTTGGAAGTTCTAGTTCTTTGTCCTACATGAAGTTGCAACAAATGTGTCTTACTATCTCAAAAGATTTATAAGAAAAACTCTCAAAGTATTGATATTGCTACGAATGTCATGGCATTGGTGCACAAAAAAAGGATTCAAGGATATTAATGCAAGAAAGATAATTGGCAATGTGCTTGTATGCTAGCTTTATTTATAGTTTTGAGGTTGGTCTTAGGATTTCATTTTTTTATGAAATGTGTGTAAAATATGTAGGAACTTGAAAGTGTATGTGAATTAAGTATTGATTTTATACTACTTTAGCTCTCCTTGGTCATCCTAGTTTGCTCCATAATCCATCATGCCTAGAAAGACCTCCATAGGATCCAAGGCTAGGATGTTGAATGAATAGAAACAAAGGGAATCAGATGGTGGAAAAACTTACCCAACCAAATCTAGATCAAACGGATCTAGCCTCCAAGCTGTGGACCAATCAATGCTCAATAGGAGAAAGATGTCACTCTAGCAGCATGTAACTATTCCTATGAGTCATTGTTAGTTCCATACCAATCCACCAGTTTGAGTTTTAGGCCTCTAACCATTAATTATGGCTATAATACCATGAGGGCACCAACTCACAACCATAATTAATTTATGGGTCAAGATAGGTCTACTAACTTCCTTACAAGATTTTAATCTGAGATCTGTCTAATCATAAGCATGACATACTTCCCTTCTTAATCAAATTCTATCCTCAAACTTAAAGTTAGGAAAGTTTTTTTTTCTTGTTTTCAAGAGTTATCATCGTATGTATGACCTTTCTTACAAATCGGATGCTCGGCAACTATATGATTTCGCAATCGTTTAGTTCTTGTATCCAAGATCTTTTAGGTTCAAATCGTGTAACACCGGATGATTTCTTTGACAGATCCAGTAGATCTCTAGAACCAAGATGATTCTCTTCACATAGACTTTTCTTAAGTCAGCTGATGTGAAACACTAGATGTACTTGAGTTCCTTTCAGGAGGTCCAATTGGCAAGCCAAAGGCAAACTCAATCAAGGGCAGATACTTCTACCAATGAGATTGTCGTTGGGATACATATGCTTTAGCATCTATTCCATTGTCTAATCGGTTTTTTCTGTCTAACCATCCATCTTGGGATGATCAAAAGAATTATAGCTTAGTGTTGTTTCTAGTTTAGCAAATATGGCTGACCAAAAGTGACCAATGAACTTCGGCCAATGAACTTCGGATTGCGATTGCTCACAATATCACTCCGTAATTCGTAAAGTCTAAATAGACGTTGAAGAAATATTTGAGCTAGATCAGAAGCCTTTGAGAGTGGCTTTACTAGAATAATGTAGCCAATTTGATAAGACGGTCAACCATTACCCAAATTGCATCATTTCATTTATTCGTCCTTGTAACCCAACCATGAAATCCATTGAAATCTTATTTCATTTTCTATCAGGGCCATGGATGTAAAAGTCTCCTAGTCTTGAAACGCTTGGCCTTGTTTAGTTGGCACTGGTCATATAGATATTCCTCTCTTTGCTTAGTCAATTCTCCTTCTTCCTTTTGAATGAACCGATACGATTGTCGAAATATGGGATGGCTATCGGGCATCAATTTTATCTTATGGTCTATGCACCAAGCATGCTTAGGAAAAACGTCACCAAACTCTTGTTTTAAATATGGTATTAGTTGGTGTTCTTTATAAGAATGTTCGGTGTTACAATCAAAAACACATTTGCATCACATGCATAAACAAAATCACAATGCAAACTAGATTTTAAAATAAGATGGAACAAATCAAAATCGTCATGATTGACTTTTTCCATTAGCTCAGCCGAGAAAATCGTCAGTGATAGGTTACCATTTACATATTTTAATATCAATGAGTGATTTTTAAAATCAATATCTAATGAATCAAATTAATTATAAAACCACTCATATCCTAAGATAACATCAATACGATCATAATTCATAAAAATTAGAGCGCTTTGCATAGCCCTACATCCAAATCGGGGATTTTAACATCCCATATGTCCTTATCCAATTCCAAGTTTAAATGGACCACGTATCGGTGATCGCTAGCCATGGTGGGCACCTAAAGCTTTCGCACAAGCCAAGAGTTTATGAAATTGTGAGTGCTTTCAAAATCTAGCAATATGTTAACGTCTTTCCTTAATATTTTATTTCTAATACGAAACAACTGATTAGGATGGAATGATAACGTGCTAAAATTACAAGAACACTCACAATTTTTTACTAACTTGATTTGAAGTTTACATGCGAGGAACTCCATCGTCATGTGACTCGATGACTTGTTCTTCTTTTTGGGACACCATTTAGTTTGATTCCCAAGTTTATTGCATAGAAAACATAGCTTTTATTTTATTGCTAGTTTGTGCACTTTGTCTATGATCATCAATTTCTTGTTTTTATTATTGTGGTGTGTCGTGGCATCTCATTCATCAAAATGTTTTTTCCTTTTATTTTTGGGCTTGTCATTTTTAGATTTTGGGGAATTTTGATCGTGTATCACCTTTCGTGAAGCGACCAATGTACCACTTTTGCCACCCGGATGTTTCGCTTACACTCATTTTGATAGTTGACAGACAATCCAAACACGAATTGCCATTGAGCCAACTTGCGATCCAAGAGTGGTACCTTGGCCAAAAATCTATGAATTCTTGGACATAAGTGTCCAATTCATGGTTGCCCATCAATAATTGATAAAACGATAATAAATTTTTGAGTCATCAACAATAATGAAAGCCTTTCGGAATTGCTCAAAAAATTCAATCCAAGTTGCCTGGTTCGAAGAAAGTTCCCTCCACCAAGACGAAGCTTTACCTTCAAGAAACAAGAGGACCGGTGAAATTTCGTTTTTCTTCCGAGACACTGTGCAAGAGAAACTTCCTGTTTTTATTAATAAAAGTTGGGAAAACCCATCAGAGTACAAAGGAATGCATGTTGAAAGCGTGAAGGCCATAAGGCGAATTGAGATACTGTACAACTATAACAAAGCAACAATCTCGTAGAGTATCTACATACAGCCTACTGCTTGGTGTAAGTCGCTAGTTAAGACAGTTGGAAGTTTAGGTAGTGCACGACTGTGAAGCAGCCGTTCCTGCAACTATGACACGTCGAAGTATTGGAAGTGCCTGAGTGCGTTGTAAAGTCATAGAAACTCGTTGACGATAATAAGCCGTAATGATAGATAAAGGTGAGGCACCACTTCCTTGGAGTTTCGCTGCAAAACCTGCACAAGACGATAGAAAATCATCGAATTTCTTATGCAGGCACCCATATGTTTCCAAAGCAAAAGGAATAAAGTCTTCTTCAGGAGTGCGATGTGAATAATCTCGCTCTTTATCTAGAGCTGCATGAGAAGCAGTGGCACCCTGAGTAGTTGAAGCACGACGAAGGAGGTCAGGCCGCGAAGGATCAGCAACAACAACATCCCCAAGCGTGTGAATCCCCTCGTGCGAAAGAACAAGATCAACTCGACGCCGAGACGACTGTGAATCAGACACAAAAAAGATGTGGGTCTGCTCCCGGACAACATGAAAGCCGCACTCATGTGCAATAGATGCCAATACGTCACGAATGGAATCATGAGTCGTAGTGCACTCTCCGCCAGAAGGGCAACGCATGAGATGAGTGCCAATAGGATCAACAAGGTGACCACAGGAACATTTTGTCAAACCTGTCAGCACTGAATGAGAGAGACCCAACCTAACCCGAAGAGCGGTGAGAAACAACTCTGAAGAAAGGCGCAAGTGTGGAACAACAGGGCGCACAACAAGCCAAGCACCAGCACTCGGGCCTGCACAAGACAAAAGGCGAGCCTGAGTCTCATCGGAAGGTGAATCACTGAGAAGCTGAGTGAAAGCATGTGAGTGGAAGCGCTCCAAAAGATACTTCTGAAAATGAGCACGTTGATGGCTAAGCAAAGTCTCAAAGGGAGGCAAAGAAGCTCGCACAGGTGGAGAGATGAGATCCTTGGCCGCCCGAAGATGTTGTTGGAAAGGAAGAATGCCTGTTTCCACATGAGCTACTAAGTCAAGAAGAATGGGCTTGTTGTCCTGCTGAAACCGAGAGATAAGTGCAGAGGCAACAAGGGCCCAACTTCCTATGAAAACAGTTGGAACAATAGAAGTTGTGCAAGAAAGACCAACACCTCCAGACGAAGCGGGAGGATAGACTTGTCACTTAACGAACTGACCATTGGGAATACGCAAGGATTCTGAACCCATCAAGCAACCCAGAATATCTGATAAAGTATTATCGAAATCCTGTAGCAGCCAAAACATCAGGAGAGGGAGGAACACACCGTAGAATATAACTTGGTCGTTGAGCGAAGCATTGAGTGAGAATCCCTAGAGCAACTTGAGCATTGCCAAGCTTTGGTAGCAAATTAGCGTGACGAAGATGCGTGCCCAAAGTGTCCCGCAAAGAGGAAGCTACAAAATCCGAGAAACCTATAGGAATACCAAGCGCTCGAATCCCATCAACCGGAGTATTGAAACCTGTAGGTAAAGAGAGCTCAGGAAGGAGGCCATGAGGACACCAAGCAACACACTTAGAGGGATTGACAGTGAGGCCCAAAGCCGAAAGTTGTTGAGAGAAATGTAGGAAAGCCGGAAAGACGTCATTAGCAGGTCCCACAATATGCGTGTCATCAACAATAGAGAGAAATAAGGGATCACCTTGTCTGATACCATCAGCAGACGAGATAACCGAAACATCACCTAAGCGAGAAGCATGACTGAAATAGCTTGACCACCTATTAATCCAATCCTCTACAACTTTGGGGGTTTACATTTTTTCTCACCGATGAAAATATTCGATTGGTAGTCCAAGTTGCTTGAATTAATAGATTGCAACTGGTTAAGTATTGCATCTAATTATCATGCTGTTTGTTGCTTCGATGGAGTTTCAAAACTATCTTAATGTGTGAAGTAATTGGTTAGGATCGATCAATTGATCCTCCTGCATAGGGAGAAACCGATTGACTCTTTCGAGAGTCATTACTATGTTGTTGCAGGAAGACACGCGAAGGAACGAAGCCTCAAGTTCCTCAACTGATTCTCACGCCTTGTACACCAACAAGAGCACGACAAAGCAGAAGAAAAAGAAGAAGAAAGGCCCGAAGCAATCAAAGCCAGACTAGAAACCAGCTCAGAACAAGGGGCAGTCGAATCAAGTGGCAAATGCAGCTGCTGAAGCTCCACAACCTATTCAAGAAGCGGATCATGATGCCTTCATGACCAGCCATCAAGGAGCATCTGGCGACAGTTCTTGGTTCCTGGATTCCAGAGCCACTCAGCATATGACTAGCCTCATTGGCTGTTTTGAGTCCTATACACCTTACAGTACCCAGAAATATGTCCACCTTGGTGACAATAGCACACAAGCTATTAAAGGTGAAGGCACTGTAAGATTAAGCTTTGCTAATGATTAGTCTAAGCTACTCTCTAAAGTCCTTTATGTACCAAATTTATCTACAAATCTGCTCTCTATAAGCAGAATCACAGATCTAGGACACAGAGTAGAATTCGAATGTGATCAGTGTAAAGTAGTTGATAAGACAAGCAAGATCCTAGCACTCGGAAAGAGGCATGGATACTTGTACAAATTGAGTCATTGCTTTTTTGCCTCTAGTCAAGCTCTCAGTACTTCTATTCATTCAAATAAAGGTTTGCTTTGCATTATAGACTTGGTCATTTAAATCATGTTGTTGTACAACGAATGTCTAGACAATATATTTTTCTTGATCTTGACTATCCTCGCAAAAAAGTCGAGTTACCTGTCTGTCAAGACTGTCTAGTTGGTAAACAGACTAGGAAACCATTCAAATCAAGCCATCGGCATGTTGCTAGAGGGTTGCTAGATGTTGTACATTCAGATATTTGTGGCCCGATGAAAAATCCTTCGCTGAAGGATGCCAAGTATTTAATAACCTTTATTGATGAATTTTTCAAAAGGACTATGGTGTATTTCATAAAGAAGAATCTCTATCGAGTTTAAGGAGTACTGCCAAAGCCAAGGCATTCAACAAAGGTATCTTCACAATGTTTTTAACAGATACAATTTGATGAATTGTAAATTAGCTCACTCACCAATGGATCCAGGCCTGCATCTGTCAAAGGACCAATGTCCCCAGACCAAGCAGGAAGTGGAACAAATGAGAGTGTATCCATATCGATCAATACTTGGATCTCTCATGTATGCAATGGTCTGTACAAGACCAGATATCTCTTTTGCTGTAAGCTCACTCAGCCAATATATGGCTACTCCTGGCATTACCCATTGGAAGGCTCTCATACAAATCATGAGATATATTTGAGCCACTATGGACCAGTGCATCTGCTATGGAGATGTCAGCAACAACAATCTCCATCAGCTCAGTGGTTATTCTGATGCAAGCTCGGGAGGAGATGTAGACAATCATAAATCCACATCTGGATTTACATTCTTTTTCAACGACGGTCCTATCTCATGGAACAGTCGTAAGCAAACTTTTGTCGTACTTTCTTCTACAGAAGCAGAATACATTGTTGCTTCTCAATCTATCAAGGAAGCGTTTTGGTTGAGAAACTGTCAGACCTTAATCTGAATCAGTACAGGCCTACAATTTTATTTTGTGATAATCAAAGTGCTATTGCCTTATCGGCCAACCCTAGATTTCACTCTAGGAGTAAGCACATTGAAATCAGATATCACTACATCAGGGACAAGGTTCTCGACATGTAAGCTTAACGTACTGCAGAATGCAGGACATGGTTGCAGACATATTCACGAAAGCACTCAGTGTTAATGCACACAACAAATTTTGTGCATTGCCTAGTCTGAAAATCAAGGCGTTCACGGATCCAGATTAAGGGGGGGTGTTGGATTTGTTTCCTCTACTCTCCCAAATCCCATTTTAATCTACCTCCATTCATGTTGCATATTTACTCACGTTGCCGCGCAGTCTGCATACTAACATGCAAATTCTCACAGACGATGAAAAGAAGAAAAGCAAAGGCTGACGTCACACCCTTTTCACGCTCACCCCATGCAGTTGTGCTAACAGATTGGACGACGATTGCAGCCACCCATGATCTCTTACAGACAGCACATCCACCCTGTACTTTCTTCATCTGCACACCTGTAACATTATGTATATATATAGATAGTGAATACCATTTTCTGCAGATGGGAGAGTGTTGATCAAGAGATCAAATATTGGACAATTGAGTTCTGACGAAAAAGATGAGCAGATGAGAGTGTATGTAAATTAGCATCAAAAGCTTATCAGTGAGATAGACAAAGTAGATGTCTTGTGCATTGATTCTTTATTGTCAATGATAAGGTTTCATTCCTTTACAGATTGAATAAGCTTCGTAGGGCACGCGGTTTTGTCCGCTATTGTCTTGCTCTACCGCATTATTGACATGTATATTTGATATACTTAATCTGATACAGTTCTTTGTTCTGTGTTTAGATTTGTGCTAATATTGCTATGCTTATTATTTTCTGATCTTTTCGAGTTGATCTCTCTGGTAATAGACAACTAACATTTAGTCTTGTCTTTCGCGAATCTTTCGCGACTAATTATCAGTTGGGCATAGTCTAGCTCTTTGTGAATCATTCGCTACACATAATTTGTCTTGCCATTCACGACAAATTATTCTTCTGGCGCTTCATTTATTGATGTTTGGCTGCATAATCAAGAATGACCGTGATTACCATCATAACGTTTTGCTCATTCTGATAGGCGTAGTCATGCTTACGGAGAGAGTCGTATAGCTCATTCTGCTGCGCACGAACACTTTCTGTTTGAGTTCATTTCTCGTTCGAATTCGTTTCTCGTTCGTGTTTCGTTTCCCGTTCGTGTTCGTCTTACCGCTTTGAGCTAATTTTTCGTTTCTAACATACGACACCTTTCTCAACTCCTTTTTTTTATCTCTCTCCAACGAGAGAGAGAGAGAGAGAGAGAGAGAGAGAGAGAGAGAGAGAGAGAGAGAGAGAGAGAGAGAGAGAGAGAGAGAGAGAGAGAGAGAGAGAGAGAGAGAGAGAGAGAGAGAGAGAGAGAGAGAGAGAGAGAGAGAGAGAGAGAGAGAGAGAGAGAGAGAGAGAGAGAGAGAGAGAGAGAGAGAGAGCTATAAAAACCCTGCAAGTAGATTTCATTCACTTTAAAATTTACTTTTCAAAGCCTAATTCAACAACCTTGGAACATAAATACTGTCAAGGATTTACTAACCAAGGTTTTAACAATTGAATGCATTCTTGCAAAATTGCCTACGAATGATCCTAGAGCTACCCACAAATTATCAAAACAAATGCCCATCAAAATATGTTGTCATTTCTTGAGGGATGAAATTCAATTTGCTAAATTTATGATTGGTAGCCTCAAGGAAGCAATGCTAGCAATTGAACAAGTATCTCTCTTGGGATAAGAATTTCCAAAAAAGAGGATGTGACAATAGATAATATCTTTTTAAATTGGATGAAATTGCATGTAAGAAGCAAAAACCATCTTGATCACAAGCACAAAATAAAAACTTGTGTTCTCTTTGCAAGAAGCCAAGACATGATGGAGGCATGTCTTGAAAGAAAAAAAGAACTTAGCATTGCATGTGAAGATGCGGATCTTTTAAGTAGGGGTAGACTTTCTTCCATCGTGTTCTAATTGTTGGTTAAGCACTACTTCATTTGGGCCTAATAATCTATTTCACAACATAAATAAGCTACTAGCAAATGAACTTAATGCATTATGAGAATCATGATCAACTCATAACTTTATTATTATTTATTTGGTGTAGAAACTCCAAGTTCTTCTAGAAGCAAGTGAGTATTGGTACATGGTGCATTTGGCTTTAAGGACTGATATTGAAATTTGGAATGTGAAGGTACCGAATTTTAAATTGCACATGCAAGACCATATAAAATTGATTGTTTTCATGTTATAAATTTGGATAAGACAAATTGAGTTTTAGCATATGAGATGATAAATTATAAATGATTACCAATTAAATGGTAATAAGCAAGTTTTTTAAAATATAGAAGTGATGCTTGCATCTCTATATTCTATAGAAATGGAAAAATACGATCTTTGATTATGAGATGTATTATTATTATTTTTTTAAAGTGCTATATGCATTGTCATAGTTTATGAATCATTGTGTTGCCGGTTGCTGCCGCCACTCTGGTTGTGGTTGGAGGGCGAGTAGTGCTTGCAGCTCGTTGCCCTTTATTGTCTGAGCTGAAAATGATATCTGCCAGCCGCCTCTGGATGACTCGTGGGGATACTTAGCCAAAAATGCGTTTATTTTCTCCTCCACAGACTTTGGTCTTCGAAAGGCTCGGTTGGCAGATATGGTGCGCGAACCTCTTGATTATGAGGCATGTCCTTCTTCTTGGCTTTGGCTCGGACCTACGTCTTGGCCTTGGTCTCGCGTCTCAGCACCCGTATCTGCTGGTCCTTGGTCTTGGCCTTCAGACCCTTGATCTTGACTGACCCCCCCTGCTACTTGCCCTAGTCCTGGCTCGTGCTCGCCTGTGTAGCATAAAAAACGGATGGCGGTGGAATCACCACTGGGGTGGGTTGGGTCTTCTTCTCCATGTACTGTTGGCAAGCCTTGAGAGCTTGTTTGGCTTGGGCGAGCTTGTGAGTTGCGCTTGTCCTGTACTTGTCGAACTCTGCCTGATAGTTGTTCAGTGTTTAATTATATACCTGCATCTGACGCCTAAAGAGATTCACCTCTTCTTGAGAGAGCGGCCTTGAGTCTGGTGCAGGTTGAGCTAGTCAGGCGAGTTTTTCGCTTTGTAAGGCTTTCACTTCCGCCCCCAGGCGCGTATTCTCTACTTCAAAAATTTGTAGTTGCGCCTGGAGGAGAGCAAGTCATTGGGACGCTTCGGATTGAAGCTCCCGCACCTTCGTGGAGGCCTCTGTCAACGCTTTGGAGAGGCTTTGGATGTATAGGTTGAGGCCATCCTCCTTCTGCTGCAGCTTGGCGATCTCCCGGTGCCCTTTTTGTTCATGTTGTTGAGCTAGAATAAGCTCTTGCTGCAGCTTTGTGAGTTTCGCTCGCAGCTGTGTGTTGCTTGTCGCCAGGTGGAGTACCCGGTTGTCCAAAATGGCCTTGGCTGCTACCACCTCCAGAACATATGTGCCCAAGGTCTGGTACACCGTCGTTAAGCCTGTTGGAACAACCGGTACGCTGGCACTGGTAGGGGCTTGTGTGGTAGCGGCCCCGATGACTTGTGGAGCTCCGTCGTCATTTTCTTCAATCAGGTTCTTGGAGGACATGTTGTCATCTGGGGCGGTGGGATCAGTCTGATCTAGCGATGGTATAAAAATTGTCTGAACAAATGCGTCATCAGGCAACGATTGGTTTCCCTCGGCAACCTTTGGCGGCGAAACAGGTGGGGTGAGAGAAACAGCAGTGGAAACGGGGGTGGAGACTGTATGTACAAACGAGAGGATGGGTGGAACAGAGGAAAACTGAAGTGTGATGTAAAGCATGGAAGGCGAGGATGGAACAAAAATGGTCTGACGTGGGGGTGAAAAGTTGATGACTTGCATCCATGCCAGAGTGTCCGGAGACAACTGACAATCAGAGGGATTAAACTGGAGAGGAGCAACGGTGGTGACAAGAGCGATGGAGGATGTGATAGTGATGGAAGGAGTAGTGGATAATGGAACAGAAATGGAAGTGGTATGAATAGAGGAAACGAGAATGGAAGAAGAAACAATCGTGGATGGAACAGATTGAGGAGTAGTGACAACAAAGACAAGAGGAGGAGGTTCTACATAAGAAGAAGTGGCGGTAGTTGATGAAGTGGTTACTGATGTGGCAGTGGTACGTCGTCTAGTGGTAGGTGGAGATGAGGAGGAAGGGGCAGCACCACACATTCTCTTGCTGGCCATTGTATTAGTAACTGCGGGTTGGGAGGATGTGGATGCGGCAGATGGCGGATAAAGGTTAGTGTGCGACACGATGGAAAATAAAAGGTTGGAGCGGCGTAAGCTGCGCACTTTCATCCCAAGAAGTGCGCAAGCAAAATTACACAACAGGGGACCTGTTGCGATACGCTCACGGTTGTTGGGTTTGATGGAGATGGTTAGTTCGTGAATGAGGAAGGCGTGCCAGTCGTATGGCACAATTGTGGGGCCAGAGAATCCCAGGAAAGACTCCACTGTCTGACTCAATAGCGTGGACTGGAATCTATCCTTGCAAAATATTGAAACAACTAAAAAGCTGTTCAACAGATGTGCAGCCGCCTGTATGACTGGTTCCATGATAGCATCTATCAAGTAACCGTTGTTAGTTTGGATGGAGATCTCTGGTGCAGTCTTGGCGACGAAAGGTTTGATCAGGCTTTTTGCTTGATGATGGGAGATGGGCTGACGGTCGCTGGACATAATGCCAATGGTGACCATCGAGTTTGCCTTAATCCTGTACGTGGTACCTTGGTACAGGAGTGGAAGCGCGACTTTGACGTGTCCCAGGTGGCGTAAGTGTGAAGGGTGAGGCCTGTGTTAATCTCAGAATGGAAAAGCACCAGGAAAAAACCCATTGCCTCAAGAAGTGGGCCAGCAGTCTGAAGCCATGGTTGAATCAGAGTGTTAGAGGGTAAGGGCCAAATTTGTGTGGCCGAGGGTATTTCACATTGGATCACTTGCTTGGTGCCAGAGTCTTCAAAGGATGAAGAGGCCATGTTAGCAGTGATAGTTAAGGTGCGAAAAAGTAAAAAAAACAGTGGAAAAGATAAAAAGAGGTGAAAACTACAAAAATTGTGAATAACGAGTGTCGGATGGTAAGAACTGTAGTTTAGAGCACAGATTTGAGTTTAGAATGTGCAAATGATAGCTTGTATGAAGTTTGGTCCCAAACAGAGAACTTGAAAATTTCAGTGAAAATTTGAGTAGAGCTTCGCCAGCAAATGTGACAAATGACTCGAATTCAGCCCTTATATAGCGGAATTTAGAGTGCGTATTAGGTGAAATCCACTTTTCCTTGTTCAGTTCCACCCAAATTTTAGCAGACACCTTTCTCACAAAATTCTAAGACCTCAGAGAAGTTTGCGAGAGTTCAGAAGGTGATTTGACTGCCCTGGGAAGGTTTTGCAAGGGTTCAGACTGTCTACGAGGGTTCATGTCTCGCAGGAGGTGAAATCTCGCACAACATGTTCCTGTGGTTGGATTTTCAAGATCAGACCATGTAGACAGACTAATTTCACTGCTCTGATTTCATTTATGCACCTTGTGAAGGTTGGTAGGATGATCTTGAAGCTCTACGAAGGTTCTGAAGATTCAGCTTCTGGGAACCCTCACATACACTCAAAAATGATGATTTCTTCATTAGGAACTCTTGTAGAGATTTTCATAGATGCATCTAGGTCAGATCTAGTGACTATCCAAGTTTCAAGAGCTATCTCCCAGGAGATCTCCAAAAATCATGAAAAAAGTGCTCTTTTAGAGTGTTTTTTGATGAGATCTTGAGATTCTCTGATTTTTAACTTTTGCAAACTAGTAATCAGCTTCATTCATGCTTGATCTGACTATTGGTAGTTCTCTGGAAGTTTTGATGGATATTTGGTAACAGAGCCATCAGTTTTGGGTGAATTTTTCCCTTAATTTGCCATAGTTACTAAGATCGAGTCTCTGATCTGCAAATTTGGGAGACTTATTGGCATAATCTGATGATCTGCTTTCTTCTTGATCCCATCTAGATCTGGATCCCTCTTGGATCCTAATGGATTTTCTCGATCTTGCCAGATCTGGCCGAATCTTGATGGATCTAGCTTGATTTGGCTTGATCTTCCTAGATCTAGTTGTGATGGCCTAGCAGAATAGCTTTTCGTAACATGCCACCGCCAATTTGGATCTATTACACTGCGTTCGCCAGTACTTATGCAACCGGCTACCATTGATGGGTGTGTCGAATGGTGTCCCATCTAGCTTCTCTAGATTCACGGCTTTATGATTAAGAATTTTTTTGATTCGATAAGGACCTTCGTCTTTGAATTCTAATTTCCCCTTAATCGCCTTGGTTTTATACATCAAGACCAGATCTCTGGAACAAATATCCTTCTTTTGTAACCTGCGATCGTGCCATGCTTTGCGTCTTTCTTTTCATCTTCCAGTGCATGCACAACTAGTAACCGTGTTTCACAAAATTTATGCAGAGCTTCGTGGCGTAGTTGTAGAGATTTGGATTCATTAAGGCATTGCGTTGTGGCAATCCTTAATGAAGGGACTAAAAACTCTACTGACATTATAGCATCCTGACCATATACCAATTGGAAAGGTGTTTGATCAGTGCTTCCCTTATATGTTGTCATGAATGCCCACAGAGCAGCATGCAACTTATGCTCCCAATTTGATCTGCTAGCTTCAACTGTTTTCGTGAGCACGCTACACAGGCAACTACATACTTCGATGCGTCTGTATGCACATGAAACTCAATGGACCAATTGGGTGGATGTAAGATTGGTGCATTTGGAAAGCCTTTAGGGCTTCCTCGTTCCAATGTGGATCCATTGTGAGTTTGTAAATTGGTCGGGCTAACTCCGCAAAATCCAGAATGAAGATCCTATAATAGCATGACCCATGAAGATGTAGACTTCGCGGATCGTCCCCGGTGGTGGTAGATCAACTATGATCCGGATCTTTGATAGGTATGTGGCGATCCCGTGTCTAGATACTATATGGCCGAGAATCAAGCCATGTGTAACCCAAAATTGACATTTTTCTGGATTCAAGGAGATCTGAAAATTGCCAAGTTTTTGTAGCACCTTCTCCAAATTGGATAAGTGTTTTGAGTCTAGTCCATGCACGCACAGATTGTCCAAGAAACTTTTCAATTTTTTTTGCAAATACTCTTTGAATGCCGCCTGCATGACACATTGGAAAGTGCTTGGGGCATTGCAAAGTCCGAATGGCATTACCTTATAAGCATAGGTTCCCCATTCTGTGGCGAATGTTGTCTTATGCTGGTCTTGGGGTGCTATCTTCACCTGGTTGTAACCGCTGAAGCCGTCTAAAAAATTGTAGGCTTCGGCTCCAACTGTCAATGACACTTTCCGTAAATGGTAAAGAAAAATGATCCTTTTTTGTGACTGCATTTAGCACCTTCAGATTCACACATATTCGCATTTTGCCATTCTTCTTGGATACTATAACTATCGGCAATACCCATTCTGTGTGCTCGATTTCATAAATGAAACCTGCATCCAACCATTCTTGCAACTCTTGTTTGATCAGCTTCGTGTAGTTCGGGTTGCAGCGGTAGTAACGACTCACTTTGGGGACTGCTCCATCCATCAAGGGTATGGTGTGTTGGACTATTGTTGGTGGAATGCCCTTCAAATCACTGTAACTCCAGGAAAAACAGTCTTTATACTCCACCAACAATGATCGTAGTCTCTTGAATTGTGTGGGCATTAATTGTCCCCCCACATGCACTATCTTTTCTTCTTCACCTGGCTCGGCAAGGTTCATTGGCTGTATTCGCGCAGGTCCCTTGAAGACCTGTTCCGCTGGTGCTTGATTTTGATCAGGTTCTCGCTGGGCTTGGGGCATCATAATTGCCACGTTGTCCAAGGTATAATTCTTGAAGGTTTCAAGCATCTCGTGAACTGGTGCTCATCAAGATTCCTCCTTCAACATACGCTAGCTTGATGGCGAGTCGTACTGGCTGCAACCCTTGTAAACCCCACTTTTCATACAAATTAGTGAACTGGTGTTCGTCGAGATTCCTTCTTCAACATACGCTAGCTTGATGGCAAATCGTGCTGGCTGCAACCCTTGATTCCTGATCCTCCATCTACTACTGTTGCCTCGTCCTCGTATCTCTTGTGTTTGATTGGTAGGGTGATGTTGTGTTTCTCACTTTTCCACGTTGCCCTGATGTGGAGGACGTTACTTGTTTCTTCATAGCCCATACAATATATGGGCTCAAGCGCAACTGACTCCTCGTTCGTTTTGGCCCATTCAGCTAAAAGGCTTTTAGCTTGTGGCACAATCCACAGTAATTTCCTAAGAAGTAAACTAATACAGCTAGCCAATAAGATCGTGAGCCTTTCAGTGTGTGGTTTATCGGACTCCACCATGTGAAAAGGTGGTTCATGACGATGCAATTGATCGTTCTGATCAGTGCGCAATGGTGAGCCCGATTGCGGCTCATGTTCGCCGTCAGTTGGAGGTTCCGTGATTTTGTTCCTTTCTTGCTCTTTTTCCTCCGCTTGTGCTCTTGTTCTTCCAGTGGCATCCCTGCTGGAACTGCTGGTTGTTGTATTGCAACGAAGTTTAGTGATGCACTGGTTCCAGGTCTCAATGGACAATTCTTGAAGCAGTGTCCATAACCGTATTCTCGACAGAAGGATGTATATTGTCCCTTGTAAGGACATTCTGCAATCTTGTGTCCTTCGCCACATCCATAGCAGCCGTAATTTCTTCCGCCTTGACGCTAAGTTTGAGCTGCATAGGCCGCAAAATATTTATTTATGGCAGGATCCATAAATGGCTCCTCCGGTCCATACTATTGTTGTTTCTCAGGTTGAGGTGGTACTTGCATCTCTGATTCCACTACTGTCAGGTTTACATGGGCCACTTGTTGATTGACTAGCCCTGGTGGTGCAAGTAAGGCTATACGTTGTTGCTAATTCGGTGTGTCGTACCTCAGTGTCGCGTTAGGTGCCCCTTGATGATATTGATAAGAAGTTTGATAAGGACTTCTCTTCTGTTGAACAATCCGGGGGTTAAACGGGCAAAATGTTGTATCGTGCGATGTTACATTGCAGAAATGGCAAAATCTATGTGTCAGTCTCAAATTTTTCTTTAGGACTAGACACTCGTTCGTTGTATGCTTTTGTGTGCATACTGAACACCATAGATTCTCCCGTCATGGATACTGTAGCTAGTTTAGTTTCGGTTGATGTTGTGTTACTGCTACAGCTCCTTGTAAGGCCTTCAGTTTCTGATCAAACTGCACTATAAGTTGCTCCATCTACTGTTTGTGTAATTTTGTCATTTGATCCAACAGCAGTTCTGTGGATAGAGCGAATGTGTTTGATGATAATGATGCTATCAAGGGATTAGGAGTGTGGGTGGATGGATATTCGTTGTCAGATCCCTCATCCTCTTCCCTGATGGCATCTTCCATAGCTTCTTGTAGAGTAGCATACTGCTCCCGTCGTTTCAGTTCTCTTCTGATGCTTCGTGGTAGTCCGGCTAGGAACCACATGATCACCGCATGATCGGGAGTTAGGGCTGCACTGCACTCGGATCGTAGATGTTTGATCCATTCAATATAGTCCCTGACCCTTTCTCGTTTTCCCATCTTGAGTTTGCTGAGCAGGAGAAACGGGTCTTCTAGGAACTTCTTTGGTTTAAAGCACGTAATGAGAGCCGCTTTAACTGCTTCCTAGGTAGATTTTTTTTCCTCTGACAGGCTGAAAAACCAATCCTTAGCCACTACTAATAAGGACATGGGAAACAACATCAACTTTTTTGCAGGTGTCCGTTCACCGTAGATTTCACAAGCTTTCTCATAGATCTAGAGGAAGTGGATGGGATCTGAGGTTCCATCGTATTTTGGTATTTTCATCCGTGGTGCTCTCTGGACTGCTTGCAAGGGAGCGACATGTATGGATTGGCCCATTGGTTCCATTGGCGCTGGTTCTGATTTTGTCTCTTGTTGCACAACTACTATTTTGGGAAGGTGTGGTGTCTGATTTGCTATCCTTCTTGCTACTGATCGTCCAGATCTCAGATTCATCCGATGGTGGATTCCAAAGTCCGATCAATCTGATCAGCCAGAAGTGAAATTTAGGCCTTGTATGGTGGTTTTTCCTTGATAACTTTTTACTCCTTGCACTGATTGACTTGAGATTTTGACAGTAGATGGATCTGATGCAGATCTTTCCACTGATCTACTCTGCAAGGATCCTCTTGTGCAAGGGTTGGTTGTGCGAGGGTTTTTAGTTGCCTTTGCAGATAAAAAACTTGATATCTCTCAGATCTTTGGGAAGTAACTCTCGCAAGGATCATAGTAGCTGAATTTGGGTCAGATCTCACTATGGAATTCTTTGCGAGAGTTAACTCTTGCACTAAGTGAAAATTTCACTGTATGCGAGGGTCTAGAACTACTATTTTGGCTTGATCTTCACCAAATCTCTATACTAACTCTCGCAGACTTCTTCACTGATGGAAATTGACATTCTGAATTGATTGAAGTGGTCTGCGAGAGTTCTTAGTGGAAGGATTTGCTGGATCTTTACTTTTTAGTAATTTTTTACCACTCAAATCCAATTTTCTACTCATTGGAATCAAACTAACTCTCGCAGGCTCTTCTGTGTTCTGGTCTCACTGAGATGGAACTTCAGAATCCTCTGCGAGAGTTCTTGCCCAGTGGAACTGAAAATTTTGGTGTCTACGCGAGGGTTCTTTGGTACTTTCTCGTCTTTTTTTCACTGGGAACTCTCACACAGGCACACTACCATCAAACTAACTCTCGCAAGCTTCTTTGTGTCCTAGTCTCACTGAGATGGAACTTCAGAGGGCTCTGCGAGAGTTTTGGTGAAGATTTGTATTTTTTTAAAAAATTTCAAGGATTTTTTGAATTTTTTATGAATTTTCTCTGATTTTTGCAATGTGGTTGAAACTAACTCTCGCAGGCTTCTATACAGGTCTGGGACAGTACCCTGGAGCTGCTGCTAGTCATGCAAGGGTTAACTCTCACTGGTTTTGGAGATATTAAAATCTGATGAGATTTTAGACACTTTTTCCCTCCAAAATACAGATTGGTGTGTTTTTTGGGTTTTTTGGCTGGTTGGTTTGGGTTTCAAGCCCTTAGAGACTGTTCAAGGCCTCTTCTACCCTCTCACACCTCCTCCGCTAGCTGTGAACAGTCCAAACACAAAAAATACAGAAAACTAACTCTAAACTCCCTACCTAAAACTACTCTAAAAAGCAAGAAATAGCTAAAATGCAGCTATACTAGTTAGTGGAAACCTATCCCTAGCAATGACACCATTGTAGGGTCTTCGATCCGACGTAGTCCCTGTGTACCATATGGATGACATTCCATTCTTTTCCATTAGCGATATCAGAGACATAATGGACTATATGATGTGAGGGACGTAACTTCTAAGTTAGATCTACGAAGAAAATTCTTCACTCTCAAGATGTCGAATGGTGATTCACTTCAGAATCACGTTAACCAGTTTAATAATCTCTTGCAACAGATGGCTGCTGTCGGATTAGTCATAGACAATCAAGACACAATCTTGACATTGCTTTCAAGCTTACCCTCTACATATGAGAACTGGGTGATGATCATATCGACACACTCATATTTAACTCTTACCAGAGTTATCACTATGTTATTGCAGGAAGATAATTGAAGAAGTCAAGAGGCTTCGGCTCTAAGCAGTCCGCATCAAATCAGAAACTGACTCAAAGTCAAGAACAATTATCAAATCCATAGTTGAAGAAGAAGATGTTCTGTAAGTATTGCAAGCGCACTAATCATGAAATCCAAGATTGTATGTCAAAGTGAAGAATGTCAGTACGCAACCAGATCAACAGGCGAATGCAGTCACAGCACCTCTCGACATCGACATGGACGAAAGAACATTTAGGGTCAAAGACCAAAAAGCACTATTGGATAATTTTTGGTTTTTGGATTCTGGAGCTACTCAATATATGACCAGTCATCGTGAACATTTTCACTCCTATATGCCTTATAGTACAAAAAATACATTCATCTTCGCAATGATAGCACTCACAATATCGAAGGTGAAGGCACAAAAATGCAAAAATAAGCTTGGTAGAGGCCAAAAATCTTGTATATAGGATGATTACACATGTGTGGAGCCTGTTCTCACGTGTGAAAATAGTGTACTTGTCATGTACCATAATCATATAGGTTGTACATATGATTTAATTCAAATTCTAGTGGCTTAAAAAGGCCAAAAACTAGTTTTCTAGACATATGACACATGGCATCAATCTATTGATTGCATGAGCCACATCCTTTGGTTACGTGTCACATCCCATGTGTATAGGATGGCTCACATGTGTGGAATAAACTGAAGCAGACGAATTTTGACTTCTAGAAGATTTTCAAGTAGATCTCCATATAGAAGGAAAATGGACCAAAAGTGCTCAAAATAGAAGGTTTTGTCCAAGTGTCAGTTTTGCGGGATGAATCATCATATGAAAAAGCACCTTCACACATGTGGGGTCAAAGGGGTGATCAGTACCACGAGCTCCCACTTATTGTATATATAGAGCCACATTTGTCCATAATCATTGTGAGACACCAATCTCGGTTTTGGAAGCAATTTTGAGTGATTCTCTCCATTTGTCTACATTTGTTTTGATTGTTTTGAGGTGCTATCAATGTGTACTTGATTTTCAAGTTGGAATTGATCTAGATTGATCTTAATCTCAAGTAGATTGATAGATCAAGTAATCTGACAACCAATCCCTCTTGAGGATCAGATTAGGATCCACTCTTGGTCATTTATGTACTTTTTTCACATGGTATCAGAGCCTAGTACAAGAGGTTTTGTTGAAATTATTAGGGTTAATCCAAATCAAAGCCAAAATTAGCAGTTTTCTGAAAACTAGTCAAATTTTGTGTAGCGAGTTGGATTTGATAGCTATCCTCAAAATTTTTGGTCCAGATCTTGTTGTGGGCTATAGGAACCCTTCTCACACGCCGTACAGCTCCGATTTTGACTAAGAAATTTCAAAAATTTGTAGAATTTGACTCACATACCCAATTTGAGTGATTTTTAATGCAAAATCAAGCATTTTCTATAGTAAATCTAATCCCTTGATTAGTTCTTGGATTAGATCCGCCAAAAAATCAAAATTGAAGCTTGAATTAGGTGCACTAATTGATCTTCTCTGATTTTCTGTGTGTATGTTGAGGTTGAAGAGAGAAATTGCTAAAAATCATATATTAAGGAGTGATTTTGCAAGGTTGAGACTAGAATCTAAATTTCCATCATTCTAGATTGGTTCATGAGTGATAGGATTGAGTCTATAAGCTTTCTAAATTGCTAGAAGACTTTAAGTTCAGATCTCATAGAGAAACCATAAGAGTTTCTAATGCTTTTTCACATTCAAAAATGGCATCAATGGGTGGGTTTTTGCTTGAAGCTAGTGAAAGACTTACATTCACTAATTATGCTACTTGGATAGTTCGAATGGAGTCTTTGCTTGTACTTCATGATCTTAATGACATAGTACTTGAGGTGGAAGTAGAACCTCAAGGAAGTAGAAAAAAGAGACATTTTGCATCCGAGTGCTACAAGAAGAAGAATGTCCAAGAGAAGGACAATCAAGGCAATCTTGTGCTTGAGGAGGAGGCAGAAGGTAATCTATCTTTGATGGTATCCTCACCACAAACATCTAATCAAGACACTTGGTGGATTGATAGTGGGGCAAGCTCTCACATGACTCACCAAAAAGACTACTTTTCTAATCTACTTTCTTACAATATTCTAAGAGATTTATCTTCACTGCAAGTGTTCAAGAATGTGAGATTGTAGGTGTTGGATCCATTCCTTTATGTCTAGGATCATCTAAAAAAGTAGATCTAGACAATGTTCTTTATGTACCTTCAATTACAAAGAACTTGTTGAGTGTAGGACAACTTATGGATAGTGGATTAGATGTACATTTCAAGCATGGAGTATGTTCTATCTTGAAAGATGAAAAATGTATTGCTAGTGGTTTCAAGCAAGGGAGGTTATTCAAATTGGATGTCAATGTGATGGTTGGAAGTGTGAACATGGCAAGGGAGGAGCTCACTCAAGTGGAATTATGGCACAAAAGGTTAGGCCATCCTAACTACAAAGCTATGGAGACCATGGTGACAAAGGAGCTAGCAAGAGGACTTCCCAAAACCATATCCAAGTGTGGCAAGCTTTGTGAAGCTTGTGGACTCTCCAAATCTCATAAGCTTCCTTTCAAGAGATCTTTGATAAGATCTAACTCTCCTCCTAACCTTATACACTCGGATGTTAATTTATTTTCACATGAATTAAACGGTGGAGCTCTAATGTATGTCACTTTTATTGATGATAAATCAAGTTACTCTTGGGTTTATCTCTTGTCTAAGAAAAGTAAAGTTTTTGAGTCCTTTGTAAAGTTCAAAACTCTTGTGGAAAAGCAACTTAATACTAACTTGAAAGTATTAAGAAGTGATAATGGAGGGGAGTACATCTCCAATAGGATGAAAGAGTTTTGTGAAACTAATGGCATAAAGAGAGAGTCTACTTGTACATATACTCCACAACAAAATGGAGTAGTTGAGAGAAAGAATAGGACACTATGTGAGTGTGCTAAAGCTATGAGATTAGATGCATCTCTTTCTATTTCATTTTGGGGAGAAGCTATTTTATGTGCAAACTTTCTTTGTAATAGAATGACTAATAGTGCCATTAAAGGACTTACACCTTATGAAGTATTGTTTGGCAAAAAGCCAAATCTTAGTGATTTGAAAGTTTTTGGATGTACTTGTTATGTACATATTCCTTTAGAAACAAGGAAAAAGGAAGATGCCACTTCTTTAAAAGGCATCTTTGTTGGTTATAGTGAAAGTAAGTAGGATATATGATCCTATTACAAAAAAAGTTGTTGCTAGTAGAGATGTACTTTTTGATGAATCTCTCTAAGCCAAAAGAAATGTGACTTCCAGCAACACTTAACTTGTCAAAGATCATGCTATGGCCGAGGAGGAGCTTCATGAAGATGAAGACCAAGTGGAACCTACTCCAAGTCCAAGGGTGCCAAGAAGATCAACAAGGACAAGGATTGAGCCATCAAGGCTCACTTATAGTGACAAAGGGGTGCAAAGGGAAGATTCTCAACTACTCAACTCTTATACTTTCTTGACTACTATGCTTGAAGAACCAACTAGTTTTGAGGAAGCAAATAAGTCTCAATATTGGAGGAAAGCTATGCAAGTAGAGTTTGATGCATTAATGGAAAATCAAACTTGGAAACTTGTTGATTTACCTTATGGAAAGAAGCCTCTTACTTGTAAATGGATATATAGATTGAAATATAATCAAGATGGTTCCATTCATAAGTACAAAGCTAGACTTGTAGCAAAAGGTTTTTTGCAAGTCAAAGGCATAGATTATGATGAAGCCTTTGCACCTATTGCAAAGCTTGTGACCATTAGATTAATCATATGTCTTGCAATTTCTTTCAAATGGGAGCTCTTCCAACTTGATGTGACAAATGCTTTCTTGAATGGATTCTTGGAAGAGAAAATCTACATGTGTCAACCCGAGGGCTTAATCAAAGATGGAAAAGAAGACAAGGTGTGTCTCTTGAAGAAGAGTCTTTATAAACTCAAGCAAGCACCAAGAGCATGGTACTCTAGGTTGCATTCCTATCTTATTTCCATTGGATTTGTTGTAAGTTCTTATGAACCATCATTGTACTACAAATGTAATGATGGAAAGATCATCATCTTAGTTTTATATGTTGATGACTTTATACTCACAGGAAATGATCTAGATGGCATTAAGAATGTAAAAGTTTCCTTGTCTAGTGAATTTAAGATGGTAGATCTAGGACTTCTTAAAGTTATACTTGGAATAGAAGTCATTAGAAGTAATGATTTTACCTTCATATGTCAATCTAAGTATGCTAGATCAATCTTAGCAAGATTTGGCATGATTGATTGTAAAGGAGTTGAAACTCCTATGGAACTAAGTGTAAAAGTTTCTAAGGAAAGTGATGAAGCATCCTTTGAGGACATCACTACCTATAGAATGCTTATTGGCTCCTTGATATACTTAACTATCACTAGACCATGTCTTAGTTTTTGTGTTGGCAAGTTGAGTCAATACATGCAAAGTCCATTAATATGTCATTGGAAAGGAGCAAAAAGGGTAAGGTACATCTCGGCTACAAAAGACTTTGGCATAGTTTATGAAAGGACTAATATTTGTTTGAGAGCATATTCGGACTCAAGTTTTGCAGGTGACAAGATGGATAGAAGATCCATAAGTGCATTTGCTACATTCTTATGTGGAGGAGTTATATCTTGGCTTTCCAAAAAGCAAGATATCATCTCTCTTTCATCAATAGAATCCGAATATAAAGCTATGACAACAACAACAAAGGAGGTTCTTTGGCCTAAAAGTCTTTTGGAGGAGCTACATGTGATCAAGGATGAAGACATTCCATGCATATATTGTGATAATCAAGCAGCTCAACAACTTGCAAACAATCCAGTCTTCCATGCTCGAACAAAGCACATCGAGATTGCACATCATTTCGTGAGGGAGAAAGTGCAAGCAAAGGGGATCAAGCTTATTCATGTTTCATCATCAGATTGCATTGCTGATATACTCACCAAGGCATTGCCTAAAGATCCATTTATAAAATTAAGATTGGCTCTTGGAGTTATAGATAGATCTATGCTAGATTTACCAAGCTAGATTTTTGAGGAGTGTGAAAAATGCAAAAATAAGCTTGGTAGAGGCCAAAAATCTTGTATATAGGATGATTACACATGTGTGGAGCCTGTTCCCACGTGTGAAAATAGTGTACTTGTCATGTACCACAATCATATAGGTTGTACATATGATTTAATTCAAGTTCTAGTGGCTAAAAAGGCCAAAAACTAGTTTTCTAGACATATGACACATGACATCAATCTATTGATTGCATGAGCCACATCCTTTGGTTAGGTGTCACATCCCATGTGTAGAGGACAGCTCACATGTGTGGAATAAGCTGAAGTAGACGAATTTTGACTTCTAGAATATTTTCAAGTAGATCTCCATATAGAAGGAAAATGGACCAAAAGTGCTCAAAATAGAAGGTTTTGTCCAAGTGTCAGTTTTGCATGATGAATCATCATATGACAAAGCACCTTCACACATGTGGGATCAAAGGGATGATCAGTACCACGAGCTCTCACTTATTGTATATATAGAGCCACAATTGGCCATAATCATTGTGAGACACCAATCTCGGTTTTAGAAGCAATTTTGAGTGATTCTCTCCATTTGTCTACATTTGTTTTGATTGTTTTGAGGTGCTATCAATGTGTACTTGATTTTCAGGTTGGAGTCCATACTCAGACAGGGTTTCACACGTGGGAAACCAGAAAGTACACCTACCTTCAATTAATGATTGTTCTTGTTAGGATTTTGTGTCTAGAATTGATCTAGATTGATCTTAATCTCAAGTAGATTGATAGATCAAGTAATCTGACAACCAATCCCTCTTGAGGATCAGATTAGGATCCACTCTTGGTCCTTTTTGTACTTTTCGCACAATATTCAGAATAGATGTCCTACTAAAAGTCTCTCAGACAAAATGTGAAGGATTTCATATCATTCAAGATCCAATCCATGTCCTTGATCTTTGGTTACAAAAGGAGCAAACCAACAATCCTGCCAATGTAGAAAAATCAGCATCTACATAGAAAATGAGATGCAAACTCTAAGAGATACTGATCAAACATGAACCAAAACATAAAATATGGTTGTTGTCCATACAACTACATTACCCTACTGTATTTCACACATGTGGAACAAAAAATAGCAATAAATGATCATTCTACACATAGAATTGCAAGATATCATCAAGAGAGTGCACCAATGAGTAGTAGAACCCAAAGAGAACCATGTATAATGATGAAATGAGAGAGAGAAGAGAGAAGATGTGTCTCTCCATGAGTTACATCCTTTCATAACAGGTCCAAACCCTATTTGGCCACTTGGCTTCCCCTCCAAAATGTAATCCCTACTATTTTTGGGTCTAGATTCAATGTACCCAAAGTTCAGATTTGAATCTCTCTCAAACTCGACTACCAACTTTCCCACACTTTCAAAAAGTGTTTATTGAATGTATTTTAAACTAATATAACTTCAAAAAGTTTATCTCTACGTCTAAAATGAGTTTTGGCCTCATATTGACAATTTACCAAAATATGACTAAACTAGACTAAACTAGTTGAAATCTCTCACACAAAACACCATACGAAGTTCGGACAGGCTCCAAACCTTCTCTATCGAACATACGAGTTTTTGGATGTATTGCCTATGTGCAAATTCCGTATGATCTCAGGACAAAGCTCAACTTCTAGAGTATCAAATCGATTTTCATGAGCTACACTACTTCAGATCAAGCTTATAAGTTGTATGATCTTGTCGAGTCGAAGATATTCACCAGGCCGGATGTCATCTTCATCGGTTTATCGACCTCAAAGGTAAGGGCAAAGCTCATATAGCCAAACTATCGGAGTCTCCTGAAATATTGGACTCTTTAGTTCCAAAGTCGACTATTCCTTTTGATGGTCCAAGCTTGTCTACTCTCGATGAACAACTTATCAATAGCGAATCCGAAGATGATGATGTTGCAATTCAGCAACTACAGCATGATGAAGATTATCAAATTCGAACATCACCCAGAAGATTGACAAGACAAAACAGACCACCTATCAAGTACATCGATGAGTCTGCAACTTACCTTGTTTAAGAGTCGACGACTGTCAAAGAGGCACTCAATCAGTCCGATTCCAATCTCTAGAAAGAAGCTATGGATAAAGAGTATTCATCTCTTATCAAGAACCAGACATGGACTATGGTCGAATTACCTACCAGCAGAAATGTAGTTGATTGCAAATGGTTGTTCAAAATCAAATACAAGGTAGATGGAAGTATCGATCAAAGAAAGACTCGACTTGTCGCCAGAGAATTCTTTCAGGTATACAACATCGACTACATTGAGACCTTCAATCTAGTAGTTAAATATTCTTCTATTCGACTTCTATTGTCATTTGTTGTTGTAGCAGATTCGGAAATACATCAAATGGATGTACAAACAACATATCTTATGTTGGATTATTCTCCTACTAATCGACTAATCAACATTCTAAATCTTCATCCAACTTTTATTCAGACCTACAAATTTTTTCATGTTTTTACACAGTCTGCATAACTACTCAAAAATGGCTCACAGTGTCGGCATTCTCGAGATTTTTGTCTTTCAGGATTTTTCTCTCACTTCGGCTTTTTTGCAAAATGCCAGATGCCTCAAATGTTAAGGAAATAACATTGGCGAAGACCTCGCATTTTTCGCATGACAGTTTACGTTCATTTTTGCAAAGTGACAGTTTACGTTGATATCTGCAGATAGATTGTTTACAACCAAAGCCACCGACTTGCATTAATTCATCAAGCAAGAAATTTCTAAGAAGTCCTAACTGGATGGATGCCAGCACATCATAGCCAACTAGATGACGCATTTGATGACCTAATTGCTTAGTATAAATAGCTATTCATATTCCTACATCTCAAGCATAAAGATCAATCATCAAGTATTGAAAAATTAGCGTTCTCTCTCTCAAGCCTGCGAGCTTGGACACTCCTGAGCATTCTAGCTCACTTCTTTAGAGTTGATTAGAGATTGCTATTGCGCTTACTGCTTATCAATAGTTGCGCTTAATTCAAACTTATATTTGGTTTCTCAAAGATAGCTTAGAGTGCGTGTCTTCGAACTGCAAACTTATTGTACTCATTTACATTTGGTTTGTTTTCATACTGAATCAATACTATCTTCTTGTTGCATTCAAGTTCGTCTCAATATATGTGTTTCTATAGTTCTTCACGACTGATTATTTGTCTCATAATCCAATGCTTTAAATGTTTGGCTATGTAATCATTGTAGTACTAATGATTTCAAAACTAGTTACTATAAGATCGAACGTGATTTCTACCACTATTGTTTTCTTCAAAATTGATAGGCGTAGTTATGCATAGAGAAAGAGAAAGATAGTTTATTATGCTATGCACGATAAGTTTTAATTCTTGTCGTTCGAATTCTTTTTATTCGATTCTATTCTACCTATCTTTTTCACACACCTCTTTCCAACATTGTATCAGAGCAGTGATTCTTCAAGGCCTAATACTATATCAGAGCTCAAGCTCTTATATTTGATATCTTTCATGATATCAAATTATTCTTTAATTCGAATCAATTTTTTTCGGTATCAGCAAATTGATTTCCAATTGTAACGCAGCACTGTATCTTTCTCTTAATGACAATCGAATTATCGATAGTCTAAAGTTCTTGATAGATTTTCAAAGTAAAGTCGGTATGTCATGTGCCAAATCTCAAGCAAATAGCAATTACAAAAGAAGTAAAGCTAATAGCAAGAAAAATACATAGCATTCAAGATAGCATATCAATAGAAATCTAGAAACATGGAGATCACCATAGAATCACATTAGCAATGGAAAGACGATTACAAGATATGTACATGAGCATGGATTCATGTGAATAGGGCACATGAGACCTAGCAATGGAGATCCCTATGGCTCACATTCACAAGGAAGTTAGAAGCTCTCACTTGCAAATGAGCCAAAGATTCACAAATTGACGTCTCTTGCCTAGTTATAGACAATGCTCTCACTTAACTTAACTATATTGAGGGATAGTTAGCCCTTGTTAAGCATTATTTAAACTACATTGGGCCCTTATTGGCCTATTATCCTTATTAATTACTTTGAAGGGCCTAAAGAGAGAGCCGCTTTGTTATTAAGGCTAATAGCTCCTTTTGGGCCTACAAAGCTTACAATGGATATTATATTGCCTTGAAAAGCATTGATGTACTAAAAGTACATGACACTCCCCCTACTTAAACATTTTTGTCCTCAAAAATGAAGACGCTTGTCTGATTGGTTTGACCGCCTGTCATGATTGAGGATGTGTCGTCCATAAACGTATTGCCTCATTACAAATCTAAAGCTGTCGAATTGAAATTATTTTGTTGGCTTCATACTGTAATCCTTGTTTCCATGAAGGAAAACGGATGGTCAAAGAAGAGTTTGATGAAGCACCATATTGCTTGTTGGCAACCAATCTGTATGGAATGGACAGAGTGCATCACTGCAATATCCTCTTTTGTCTGCTTCCTTGACATCATAACAAATTGGATGCTTATCCAATTCCCTCGGATTCTTGATTTTGTGTTGCATATGGCTCTTCTACCGTAGTTGGCAATCCATGTTGTTTAACCAACTTGATAAAGGACATTATAATTCTTCCATGAGCAATGGTAGTCATGAATTGTTGTTTAAATGCTCTATACGAAGTAGTCAGCATGAACATTGAAACTCGGTCGTATGATGAAACATGATTTTGGGCATATTGTTGACTGAAATATATTTCTTTAAATTGGGTCAATACCTCATTCATAGGTGTTTGTGAATATTTGACTTGATTGACCTCAAAAATGAACTCTTTTCTCGAAATATAAAATTTGCAGTTGCCCATATAAATCGTTGAAGCATCAATACCAAATAGTGAAAATACATTCCAAAGTTGAAATAGGGATTTGACGTTTCGATTGTTCCAAATAACCATTGATGAACAATCATTGTTGACATTACTCAATTGAGGATTGATCAATTTAGAGTCCACTGAGCAATGTAAACCTCTCCAAATAAATTGATAGCATATTTTAAAATCAGCTTCCTATAAAGTGTTGGTTGATTGAGAGAACCCACCAAGAAGGCCTAGAGTCTTTATACTCTCTACCTCAAATGTGATTGAGAGTAGAGATGTTATTTTCTATGAAGAGCAAAAATCCAATTTGGAAGGGGCCGAGATCAAAGCATCTCTAGACGCATCACCAACTATTGCTATTGAAGACAATTATGATGTGATGGGGTCAAGAATCGAAGAGGAGTCTCCTCGGATTTTTTCACCAAGAAGATCTATGAGAGAGAGATCCGAGCCCGAGAGGCTCTCATATGTTGATAAAGGCAAGCAAGTGGATTTTGATTGCCTTATTTGTTTCTCATGAAGAGCCAAAGAATGTTCAAGAGGCACTCAATACCAAGGACTGGTATGATGCCATTAAGCAAGAGTATGATGCATTGATCACCAACAATACTTGGGAGCTTGTGAATCCACCATCCATCAATCATGTGATTGGATGCAAGTGGGTATTTCAAATCAAATACAATCATGATGGCACCATCGACAAGTTCAAGGCAAGATTATGTGCTAAAGGATTTGCTCAAATCCATGGCCTTGACTATGAGGAGACCTTTGCACCTGTTGCAAAGATGGTGACAATAAGAATTCTTATCTCTCTTGCTTGTTTTTTCAAATGGAAGGTGTTCCAATTAGATGTATCCAATGATTTTTTAAATGGTTATCTTGAGGAGGAGATATATATGGAACAATCTCAAGGATTCATCAAGGATGAGTCCAAAGTGTGCTTGCTCTTCAAAAGTATTTATGGACTAAAGCAAGCACCAAGATCATGGTATACAAGACTCAACTCTTTTCTTATTTCACTAGGATTTTTTATTAGTGACTACGTAGGTGGCATAGACAGCATTCTTCATACATCCCATCAGGTGATATTTGTTCATTTTTCATTTCCTTCCATCCTCCGTTCTCACATGTAATATCAGAGTGTAACTCACTAAGCCGAGAGGTTACTATCAGTTCAAAATGTCTCTCACTGGTAACTCAGCTTCTTCATCCTCCAATGAAGTTAGAATCATTGATAGATTCAACAGATCTAACTTCTACCTCTAGAAACTAAAACTTTGGATGATGCTTATAGATAGAGACCTTTGGGATGTCATAGACAGGTCTAACAACAATGATTATGAATTAGTGAAGGCATGTAAGATCAAGGATTAGAAGGTCTTAGCATCATTCATGTTGAATCTAGCCGACTCCTAGATTTCCCATGTTACCACATGCAAGTCCTCTAAGAAAGCATTCTATTTGCTATCAAATATGTATGAGACTCAAGATGTGACCACATGATTACACCTTAGAAGGAAGTTCTTTACTCTTAGGATGTCTGATTCAACAGCTATCACTACCCCATCAACAATTTCAAGTCTTTATTAGATCAATTGTCAGCTGTAGGATATTCTATTTTGAATGATGACGCTGTAATGACCTTGCTTTCTTCTTTACCAAAGTCTTACGAACACTTTGTTGTAATGATCTCTCTTCAACCTGACCTGACTCTTCAAAAGGTCATCGATCATCTTCTTCAAGAAGAGATGCGGAGAAAGACCAGTGACTGTTGGTCAAAGACAAGTCCCTAACTCTATACACCAAGAAGAAAAACAATTTCAAGGGCAAGAATCAAGTGCAGCAGCATAAGCCTCATACTCAATCAGAGAGTAGTGGATCATGCAAGAAGCTCTTTTGTAGATATTGTAAGAGAGTGAATCATGACATCAAGGAGTGTCGTATCCGCATCTACAACGAGACAAAGAAGCAGCAGCAACAACAACAATTGAATTCTACTAATGCAACGAAATTTAAGGAGCACACCTCTAATGAAGCAAACCATCAGAACTGTTAGTGGCTTACAACAATAGCAACGAGTGACTACAATAGCTGGTATCTTGGTAGTGGCACGACCCAACACATGACTCCTCGTAGATTATGGTTTATTGAATACGAAGCTTATACCAGAGAACAATTCATCTACCTCGGAGGCTCAAACACCATCCACGTAGAAGGGAAAGGAACAGTCAAGATTGTGTTCAAGAATGATGTTTTCATTTCTGTTCCGAATGTTCTTCACGTACCTCAGTTATCTAAGAACCTGTTATCAATTTTTGAAAATGACTGATGAGGGCTACACTTTTACATTTTCTTCTGAACAATGTACAATCTTCGATGAAGATACTACTCTGAGTACCTGCACACGAGTCGAAAATTATATGTACTCTCACTCAGTTGCATTAGCTAGTACTTCAAATGAAGATGTAAATGACAAGGCTTTATTGTGGCATGGTCGATTTGGACACGTTAATACAAGCTCACTTTCTTACATGCATTGTAATAATTTAGTTGATGGATTGTATTTCCCTCTTTCATTAGATAGGAATTATTTTTTTGTGAATCTTGCATCTATGGCAAACACTCTAGAAGAAGATTTCCCAAAACACATTTGGTCAAAACAAAATAGGTATTAGATCTTGTACATAGCAATCTTTGCGGTCCAATGCCAACTTCATCCCTAGGAGATGCACTTTATTTTATCACTTTCATAGATGATTATTCTAGGTGGTCAACAGTCATGTTCATAAAGTACAAATTAGAAATCTTTTAATGCTTCAAAAAAATTAAGGCCATGGCTAAGACCCAAACATCTAGAAAAGTGAAAGCACTCCGAACTAATGGTGGTGGTGAATACATCTCCAATGAGATGTCAGACTACCTGGCCGAACATGGCATTCGAAGACAATTTACAGCAGAATGGAATTGCAGAAAGGAAGAATTGAACGCTACTTAATTCAACCAAGATCCATGCTACATCAAGCGTACTTACCTACAAAATTCTAAGCAGAAGCTACTGCCACAGGCTGTGATGTATAGAATAGATCCAGCACAAAATCCATCAATAACAGAACTCCTTATGAAGTACGGCACGGACAAAAGCCTAGTGTTAGTAGCCATTTAAAAATCTTTGGCTGTATATGTTTCGTTCATGTTCTTAAACAGCTTAGGAAGAAATTAGACCAGAGGTCAGATAAATGCATTTTCATTGGCTATCCTGATGAACATAAAGCTTATAAAGTTTATGATCCATCCACGAATGTAGCATTTGTTTCTAGGGATGTAATCTTCAAAAAAGATACATTCTACGACTTCAAACAACCATTGACAGATGATGTCTTGTCATTTCATCCTTTCTACACTCGTGATGTTTTTTCTTCAGAACCTGCAGCTATAGCTATAGAAGCCGAGCAGCTGACAACACCTGTCACCAGATCCAGACCAAGCTAGCTCAAGCAGATCTGAACAAATTAAAAAAAAACACCTTCGAAGATCTTCAAGAACTTGAACAGTTCCTGAGAGGTATATACCTCAATCTTATTGGACTTCATCTGGAGATCCAAAGACCTTGGCCGAAGCAATCAGCTCTGAGGAAGTCGCAAGAAGAAAAGGAAAGCGAGTACAACTCACTTTTGACGGACATTGGTTGACTTCTCCACTCACAAGAGAGTTATTGATACCAAGTGGATCTTCAAGAAGAAGATCAACTCTCATGGTTCCATTGCAAAATGGAAAGCGTGGCTAGTGGCTAAAGGATTCACTCAAGTCCAAGGAGAAGATTATCAAGAAATCTTCACTCCTATGTTAAAATACAGTCAATGAGGACTCTCATTGCATTAGTAGTTGTGGAAGACCTCGAGATGCATCAAATGGATGTGAAGACAGCCTTTCTCAATGGCTAAGTCAAAAAGAAGATATACACCTTCCAACTGGAAGGATTCAAAGTCAAAGGCCAAGAGCACAAAGTGCGCAAGCTACACAAAGCAATCTCTGGCTTGAAACAAGCCGCAAGAGCTTGGTTCGAAAGAATCAACGCTTATCTCATTCAATTGGATCTTGCAAACAATTCAGCTGACTGTAACGTTTATTCCAAATACATAGGTGTCAATTCAGTTCACATAGATGATGCATTTATTCTATCTAATGACACTTTCTTACTACACACTACAAAGAGTGATCTGTCAAAAGAGTTTGACATGATTGATCTAGGCACTATTCATTCATTATTAGGAATACACATCACTAGAGATAGATTGCATAATAAAGTCTATCAAAGCCAATAGAAATATCTAGAGAGCATTCTAGAGAAGTTTCACATGTCTCATTGCAAACCGATTGATACACCAATGGATCCAGCTATGATATTGACTAAACCTTCCAGTGCAGACACCGAAAGTGAGATACTTGACTTGTCCAAATATCCTTATCGTTCACTTATAGGATCTTTGAGGTATGCAATGCTATGCACTAGACTAGATTTAGCATACACTATTAGCACATTGAGTCAATTCATGTCTAATCCTAGGATCTTACATTCGAAAGCATTAAAGAGAGTGATGAAAAATATTCAAGGAATTTCATATCATATTTTATGCTATGGTGGAAATGCTATCGACCCAATGGTTCTTCATGGCCACTCTAACCCAGATTGGGGAGGAAATGCTCAACCAGAAATCCACTTATGGGTTCTGTTTCTTTCTGGTAGGGGGACCAATTTCATGGAACTTAAAAAACCAGAAATCAGTGGCGCTTTCTCCTGAATCAATCGAAACGGAATACATCGCAGCATGTCAAGATTCCAAAGAAGCTATACAGATCAGATCATTATTTCATGATTTACATCGCACTCAGTTCAATGCTAATACCATTCTGTGTGACAACATGAGTGTGCAAAAAGTACAAAAAAGACTAAGAGTGGATCCTAATCTGATCCTCGAGAGGGATTGGTTGTCATATTACTTGATCTATCAATCTACTTGAGATTAAGATCAATCTAGATCAATTCTAGACACAAAATCCTAACAAGAACAATCATTAATTGAAGGTAGGTGTACTTTCTGGTTTCCCACGTGTGAAACCCTGTCTGAGTATGGACTCCAACCTAAATATCAAGTACACATTGATAGCACCTCAAAACAATCAAAACAAATGTAGACAAATGGAGAGAATCACTCAAAATTGCTTCCAAAACCAAGATTGGTGTCTCACAATAATTATGGCCAAATGTGGCTCTATATATACAATAAGTGGGAGCTCGTGGTACTGATCATACCTTTGATCCCACATGTGTGAAGGTGCTTTGTCATATGATGATTCATCATGCAAAACTGACACTTGGACAAAACCTTCTATTTTGAGCACTTTTGGTCCATTTTCTTTCTATATGGAAATCTACTTGAAAATCTTCTAGAAGTCAAAATTCGTCTACTTCAACTTATTCCACACATGTGAGCTGTCCTCTACACATGGGATGTGACACCTAACCAAAGGATGTGGCTCATGCAATCAATAGATTGATGCCATGTGTCATATGTCTAGAAAACTAGTTTTTGGCCATTTTAGCCACTAGAACTTGAATTAAATCATATGTACAGCCTATATGATTATGGTACATGACAAGTACACTATTTTCACACGTGGGAACAGGCTCCACACATGTGTAATCATCCTATATACAATATTTTTGGCCTCTACCAAGCTTATTTTTGCATTTTTCACAATGAGCTACATTTCACTATCTCTAAATCCCAGATTTTATGGCAAGTCAAAGCACATCAAAATCCAATATCATTTTATTCGGGAAAAGTTTTTCTTAGGATAAGTGATTATACAATACTGCTCCACATCCGAAATGGTAGCAGACATCTTCACTAAAGCTTTTCCCAAGATCAAGTATCAGAAATTCTCTAACATGCTAAACCTGACGAAGATACTCAAGGCACCAACTGTGACCTTAAGGGGTAATGTTGGGAATTAAGCTCACAGTTTACTCCTTGAAATTATAATTTAATTTTGCTATCCTACATATTTTGTCGTGTTCTTGACACAGACTACAACACCTACAAAATCACTCATTCTGCGCAACAATTCAAAACCGGATCAAAGGGTAACCAATCCTGATTTCTATTCTACATTCGAATGTCAAGTATTTGAAGAACATTGGAGACCTAGCCATCTTCAACGACTTCAACAAATCAGAAAACAATCTGCAACGATGAACTTTTTTCTCCACAGTCTGCAGCAACGTCAAATCTGATCGTCAGACGTAAATCCATCGGATTTGATCGTCGACGCAATATAATCGAATCTAAGCTTATAAAGTACCGTCGACGCACCGCTAAGGCTCCGCAAGGAACCGCCAAGGCATCGCAAGGCCGCCAAGGCACCGCCTAGCTACACCGCCGAGTCAACTCTACGGTCATTATGCGAAGACCAGCCGCCGAGGCACCGCCGAGTCAACTCTACGGTCATCATGCGAAAACCAACAGCCGAGGCACCGCCAGAATATCGCAAGTTCACAACGAATGCAGTTTACATGCAGTTATCAATCACGAAGAAAATGGACCGCCCAATTACTTCATTTGCGCTCTGTATGGGGCTGCGGTAACTCATGACAGATTTCACGCTCCACCTGCAACTGAGACAAACCATTGAGCAACAACAATGGCTACGGTCTTGGCTCGTACTAAAGAAAGTCAATTGAATGAAGCCCGTATTTTGTCATGAAAAAAATGTGGGAAAATAGGTTGTAATACTTTTGTAGGAGCTTTGGAATTTGTAATAATTTCTCATGTTATTATTGTATTATTGTTGAGCATTTATATTCAAATTCACACATCCTTAAATAGCGAATCATATGAGTGCTTGACAAAATCGATGTACAAGAACAAGGTATTGTATTTTATAAGTAAAATGGCTAGTTATCAAGCATGTCATGTCCTTCCATCCGTTATTTTTTTTTTTTCACTTATGGCTCATCTCAAGATGTATCATACCTTGTTTGTAGAGAGGACTAGAGTTTCACAGGCAGTTGAGGCCCAGGTCGGCTCTGAGTTTATAGGGCCTTCCCAGGCTACGAGATTACAGTTGAGAGGGCGACCTAGAGGGAGTAGCAGAGGAGGAGTAGTTGGAGCCAACCAGGAGGGGGCAGGAGGAAGAGAGAGAGGGAGAGGGAGAGGTAGGGGACAGGGAAGAGGTAGACGTAGAGGTAGAGGTAGAGGCAGAAGCAGAGGCTCACCACGACACATGACACCCTCAGCGTCATCTACAGATTCCTTGTTTGGCAGTTCCACGGAGACTGATGACTCGGACTTTGAGTTAGAGGACGATTGTTAGTTGTTAGTTGTTATGAGACATTATTTATCAGACGTCACTCTATTTTTTTTTGGGCCTGGAGCCCGACATTATATATTTTTGCGTTTTTACATTGTGTCCTATCGGTTTGTGTTTCAATATGATTTTTTTCCAACATGGTCTATTTCAGTAGGTAATTTGGTATGATTTTTTCCCAGCATGGTCTACTTGAGAGAGAGAGAGAGAGAGAGAGAGAGAGAGAGAGAGAGAGAGAGAGAGAGAGAGAGAGAGAGAGAGAGAGAGAGAGATTCAATATGCTTTCAATGCTTTGCTTTGCACATGATTTCATTTCACACAATACTAGTAACTGTAGAAAATGATATAATAGTGAAAAATAAGTTAATGGACGACAATGGTCCTGAAATTGATGGCAAACTTGATAAATGAACTGTCCTTGAAAAAACCTTCCATTCGATACCCATATTGGCATTAAAAAAATTTCAAAAAAAATAAAACATGTTCCAAGAAACCCTAATGGGAATTCCCGGAACACGATCCGGAATGCGATCCGTGTTCCGGATCGTGGCCTGCAACCTTGGCTCGTACTAAAGAAAGTCAATTGAATGAAGCCCATATTTTGTCATGAAAAAAATGTGGGAAAATAGGTTGTAATACTTTTGTAGGAGCTTTGGAATTTGTAATAATTTCTCATGTCATTATTGTATTATTGAGCATTTTTTCAAATTCACACATCCCTAAATAGCGAATCATATGAGTGCTTGACAAAATCGATGTACAAGAACAAGGTATTGTATTTTATAAGTAAAATGGCTAGATATCAAGCATGTCATGTCCTTCCATCCGTTATTTTTTTTTTTCACTTATGGCTCATCTCAAGATGTATCATACCTTCTATTGCTAAAAAAAAACCTTTCAAAGTAAAAAAGAATCCAAAGTTAGAAATTGTGTACAACTCTCAAAAATGGAAAATTAGATCATTTTACAATTTTGAAGCAGTGAACTTGTCTTATTATATGAAGTCAATGAGATTAAATATCGATGACCAAATATGAAAAATTCATGTCTGCCACCATTTTTTGTAAGGCACTGCTGCCATTTTTTCTTGGGCACCCCTAGGTGCCGGCACCACTCTCCCTACACCCTGCGCCACTTTTTCCCGGGCACCGGCGCCGCTCTCCCAGGCACTGGCACCATTTTTTCCCAGGCACCCGCATCCCAAACACCTGCACACATGTGAGAACAGTGTCCAATTTCCAATTATACAGGGGGCGTGGGATTGATTATGGGATATTGTGTCTGGCTGCCCAGCAACGTGGTGCTCCGGGCAGCCACTAAAAACAAAATGTGTGGCTAACAGCAGGCCAGGGCCAAACCCGTTTGTGCTTCTTAGATGCAAGGTCCGCCGCTCCCCCCAAAAAAAGAATGCTTTTTTGTTTTCTAAATAGCAAAAACAACTTCACCTCCAAGCACCTTATGCCCAAATGGGGGGAGGAGTGATGAACCATGTGCTTGGAGAATGACAACTTGTAACTCTTTGATAACATATGCTTACTAAGTTCACAATTTACATCTATGAAAGTTACGTGGCCTTTCAACATTACAAGATGTGCCATCAAGAGGAAACTGCAAAACATATATTGCTTTGATGTTGAAAGAATTCGACACTAATGTAGACTTTGGTTTCACAATATATTATGTTGCTTCCTGAATCACATGAGTCAATCACTTTCAGTGATCTAGTGACCGACTTCATTTTGGCATGTATGAGACTGTCGTTGCTTTGGATAAATATGGCTAACATGTCCCTCAGTAAGTGTTGTATTAGAGGAAGACCCACTCTCCTCTTCTCTTCAGGTCCGGGGTTTTAAACCAGAATCAGTAGAATAAAAGAACATCTAAGAGAAGACTATGGCCAACATGAGCACTACATAGTTTGTGAAGGGAGCAGCATGTTGTATCCATGTCAAGAGTGCCAAAACCCAAGCAGTGACACTACACAAGCTTGAGTACTTAACTATTGTACCAAGGAAACTCTCAAACTATATCCATACTGATTGCATTGAAATTTATACTATTACCTTTGGGTTTGTATGCTAACTAATCAAAAAGACTAGATTGGAATCTCCAAGTGATAATAGTGTCATTAATATTCAGAGCTCTCTATTAGCTTGATAACTCTACTAGCTCTCTAGTATTTTTAAAATTTTAAAGCTCTCTATAATACTCAGTGGTGCTACAGTATCCATGCCAACACTCATGCAAAGCTCTTACATCCGTAAAAACAACAAACTCGTGAAAACAATCAACCCAAAGGTTTGTACAAGATTGGTGAAAATGGTTTTTGTAAATCCAGCACATTCCACACATTTCTTGTAACAATAGCAAATTGAAGTGCTATCGACAGATTTATTTTTGTAGCTTAGAAGAACATGCAACATTTAATTGCTAAGCAATCATTCTTTGATAAGCACTACCTAAGCAACACGTGTAAAAGAACATGGCTCTTCATGAAAGCAAAGTATATATGGCTGACTCAAGCTAGCAACCAATGTTTGAAGGGGCTTAGATATCCACAATTGAAGGGCTAAATGTAAATAATGTCCAAGGACACATGGACAATAATGAAATACATGTTGGCATAGCATATTTCGATGCACATATTAAGTAGAAAACAAAAAATGAAATGTTGATTGTGCACGACTTGTAAATTCAATCAATATCAGTGAGGTTGAAAATCCCTACATCAAATATCAATTAAATGGTTGAGGAATTATTGGTTAGATATGCCTCACTTGAGATGGCTACCTCTCTAGTGGCAAGCTTTCCCCACTAGAAACACTCATGAATCTTTCATTCAGAAGTTAAATAGTCGTTTCCAGATAGACATAAGTGTATGAGGACAGTTAGGCACTGAAACTGTATGCAAAAGAGCTAATTCCAGCAAAGCATGCTCAATGAAAAGACTAAAGACATGAAGAAGAATTGATCATGGGGAAACGGCAGAAGCAGATCTGTGAGCTAGTGCAAGCATCACGAGATTGTCAAACATCAACGTGAAACAGCATTTTGCCCATTGCTATCAACTACTCCAAAACATCTGTAGAATGCACAACTTCAGAAAAGCGCAGACATCAAATATTGATTACATTGAAATGAGTCACAGATGTACAACAATGCAACAAATTAACACACATATCTATTACCATTTATCTTGTCAATGAACCAACACATGTGCACATTCAAGTGCAGCTGTGCACCACCAATTCAAATGTCTCATCACCCTCTCAAGCATCAATCACACTCTCAAGCAACGCTTTGCCATCACTGTGACCTTCGCACTAGAGATAATTTGCAAAAAGAGCCTCAAAGAGTGATTTAATCATGCTACTGGACTCAATGAGTACTAGTCAAATGAGTTTGCAATCGGTTTCTAAAACATTTTCCCACATCCATCTCCATTCTTTAAAAATGATTCAGGAATTCTAAGGCGCTCCCAATTGCTAATCAGAGGGCCCAATTGGTTGACTTTATCATACATTCCAAGCAAACCACCAGTATGTATAAAAAGTACTTTTCTCCCTTCCCAAACAGCTGGGTTTTCAGTCATGTCTTTCAACATGCCATTTAAAGCTTTACCACTGCAAACATAGATCAGATTTAATATTGCTACTTCATGCACATGAGGATGAATGATTCATAAAGTTCAATATACCTCCAATTCACTGAGAATGGAAGGTTAAGATTGCTGTCCAGATATGCAGTGAAAAGCCAATGATTCTCAGTTAAGTGCTGACCTATAAACTGGATCAAGAATAACACCCGTGAGCTCAGAAACTTCTTGCACCAGCTTCAGCTCCTCAGTGGTACTCAGAGCATAGCCCAATCCCTTTGCCTGCATGATGGACAACAGCTCCTTTTCAATCTTTCTTCAAAATCAGCATTCGATCAAACCAATTTAGCATGACATACAATGACACATCAGATTATAGCATAAACTTCACTTAACTGAAAACAACGATCACTGGTTCCATGAAAGATCCATGTTCTGAAACTGAGGCATGTATAGAAACTATGTAAAAACATTATCTTTTAGCATCAAAGCTTAATTGATATTCTAGTGTAATTAAAGCCTCAGAAACCTGTTTAGACCCCAAAAGCACTAGTTAAATACATTCAGGTTCTATGTATTTGACAACTTTGACTTCACTTGAGACGGTTTGTCACCTTGTCCACTACCCCCGTGGTAGGACCTTAAAACCCACTCGGAACGTACTGGGTCGGAACAAGGTATTAAGTGAAAAAAAACGTTTTCTTTCCCTTTGTTAAATATTTACAATTTTTTTCAAATATCTTTTTTGGCCACGTTAAAACAAGCAACTATGGGTAGGACACACCCAGCATGGAAATTTCACACTCTGGCCATTCATGCCCTAACCATAACTCACAGCAACTGCTACAACCACGAGATCACATGAAAATTAACATTTGACCCCCTTAAACAGTTAGATTTCAATATCCATATGCAGGAGACCTTGGCATAGTACTACCAAAGCGAGGCTGTGGAACAACAATATGATGGCTTTCGAAGGCACTCTCAAAAAGAATAGTGAAAACCTTATGTACTTGAACTCCTGCTGTGGTTCTTTGTGCCAACACACTGAATCGTCTCCAAAACATCTTGAAGCTCTCGATAAATCTAGGACTACAGCAATGAAAAAATTCCAAACCTTTGGTCGATTTTCCCAAATGTTTAAAATATGCTTCCGACATTTTAAATTTGGAAGTTTGAAACATTTGGTTGCACACATGTAGAAGAGATAATAATAGGGATTAATGCTATGGAAGCAGCATGTCAAAGAAAAGATTATTTGTGTTGCCAATAGAAGAGACAACTATTTGAAATGTGAGTCACACCGGTAATACTTTATGGTTGCAAAGTTTGCGGCAAAAGTATCCCCTGCTCACAACGAGTGGAAATTGACAGAGCTTACAAAAGATTCTTGATCAACATGGGAGTAGAGCAAAGCATTTCCTCCAACAATCTTGGCTAAAAACAAGGCTCTCCCATTGGAGGCATCCACTATGATTAGTGTTCTCAAATATACTCGAAAAATGTACAACACAATAAACTCCCTAGACTAGCGGTGGAGATTCGTAACCTTCCACAACTTACCCAAGGGTGGTGGATGGATATTGATTAATGGTGTTCTCATTGAATACCAAAAGTTGATGACTTTTGGGGAAAAAAAGTTCATGATGAAATGTGTAGTCCCTTGAAATTGTACAAAAAATAGATACAAAGAGACAATGCTCAATTGAATCTATACAATGCAAAAAGAATTAGATCACACACAAATAGCAGAGACATTCACATGTGCACAGCAATTTATCATGGGAAACCCTTTGGAAGAAAACCTAGCTATTTAAAACTTGTAGTATCTTAGTTGAACAAACCAATAAACTACTTACAACATCTATTATCACAGACCAATATGCCAGAAATCCTAAGATCCACACTATACTCTCTTCCCTGCGGAGATGCGACTATAGACAACCAAAATACTAAAGCGGGTACTCTGAAAAACCCCAGAAAAGGACCTAAAAAATTCGGCTCAAGGGCTCCACCCTAAAATCCCTTGGCTTAACCCCAACTAACCCCTCGGCTCAAGGGCTACCTCTTGCTCATCTAACTACCGCACCACTGAATAGGTTCAACTAACAGGGTCTCCACCATCGTCTACATCAACAATAGCATGTAAATTTTTGGTTCTATCCTCCATAGTTCTTCCTTGGTAGCAAACTGCATAATTTCATATCCCTTGCATGCATTTGAAGATCCAATTCATTCCGATACACTTTCCCCAAACCCTAGCTAATGCTGTGGGCCAGCCATACTACCACGTGGCTGTCCAATGCCAAGGCTTTTCATTTGCTTTTGTAACTCCTATGTAACACATGGCCCTTGGCTGTTGGCTTTTGGATATTCCACATTGGGAACCATTGACCTTTGAAGTTATCTATCTCTACTAGTATAAATAGGCGCCCTCTTTTTGCTAAAGAGGTGAGGAAGAGCCTGAAGAGGCTGGAGAGACTAGAGAGAGTGGCAATGCTTATGTACATACATTCTTTGTATAGAGATTTGTCTCCATTGGTTACTTAATTCATTGAATCCCGACATGGTATCAGAGCAGGTTCATAGGCTGCACGATTAACGCTCATAGCCTCTACATCCTGAAGACTATTATGCATATTGGAAGGTAGGCAGATGGGTGATTTTGTTCCAGCCAATGGAGTCTCTAAAGGGTTTACAATGTCTCTGTGAGAAGGTTTGATGCAGATCTATTGGCACATTTTCCAAGCAGCAAGGAGGCACATATTTCTAGGCAGATTGGGCGCAAATCGCCTTCACTATAGGCGCATTTTTCACCTATTTTGGAAGTTTTTGTGACAGTGTTAGTCGCTGGTTTTTTGCGGCAGGTCATTGTTTTTCAAACTTTTTTTATCGCTGTTTTTTCTTAGATCTGTGGTTCATTTTCCAGCCAGCCAGTAGAAAAAATTTGTGGCACACTAGGTGTATTTAGCTGCCTCTGTGAGCAGGCTTCCATTTTTTTCAACGCTGGAAATTAGTGGGGTGTTGGATTTTCTTCAAAGGCTTGGATTGTAGGAAAGCAAGAGTCAAGTCACCAAGATCTAGTTATCAATCAATCTCCACAAGAAACAAGAGAGAAGAGGCTGGGCGCCCAACTCTAAGAGAGAGAGAGAGAGAGAGAGAGAGAGAGGCAAAACAGCAACAAGAGCAATGCTTAGCCAAACTGAAAAATGTGACACAATAAGTCAATATGTACTCTACCTACTTACCGACTGTAGGGCACCCCCAAAAGTCAAGATAAGGCCCCTAAACCAAATTAGACCCCTAAGGACCCATGAGTCAGTATATGACCAAAATTGGGTCCAACTGAACTTAAGACAAACTTAAGATGGCCTAAATAACTAAATACCCATGGTTACACAAATCTCGACCTTTTGGGTCAAAGTAACCTATGGATTAACTTCAGCATAGTCATTTATTTCTAACACCCTCCTTAAATGACAATGCAAAAAAACTGAAATCTTCACTCTCCTCCATTTCCCAAAGCGCCTTATTACTCTCTCCCCATGTAATAAAACCACCACCTTGACTACTTAATTTCAGGCCTGTCTCCATAGGTGTAGCAACTGGCTTGCAATCTTCCATCTTCAACCGCTTCAAAATCTGCCCAATGTAGCGTTCTTGAGAGATGAAAATTCCAGCCCCTTCTTGTACAAATTCAAGACCAAGATAAAAGTGCAATAGGCCTGAATTTGAGGTTTCAAAAACCATACCAAGATCAAGTATTACGGCATAAATCTATTGCTCATTACTTCCCGTAATAATAATATCATCAACATAAAGCAAAATAATGATGATATAATCTGAAGTATGCTTGATTCGCTAGGACTATTAGTAAAACCACGATCACAAAAGTAGGCATGTATCTTTTGATACCACATCCTCGAGACTTGCTTCAGTCCATAAAGTGCCTTCTTGAGAAGACAAACTTTATCTTCTTGGCCTTCAACCAAAAAACCATCAGATTGTTGAAGGTACACTTCCTCATTGAGATCACCATTAAGGAATGTTGTCTTTATGTCAAGTTGCCGCAAACGCCAACCAAAATGGGCAGCCAAAGAGGTTATTACCCTCATCGTAGTCATCCGAGCAGTAGGAGAAAAAGTCTTCTCATAATCAATCCCCTTTTGCTGAGCATAGCCTTTGGCAACAAGCCTTGCCTTGTACCTTTCAATGGTACCATCTGCCTTATACTTGTTTTTGTATACCCATTTAGAACCAATTGCCTTCTTCCCATGAGGAAGATCAACAAGAACCCAAATCTGGTTCTACATGAGTGAGTCATACTCATCTTGCATCGCATCCTCCCAACATTTTACTCCCTTGGCCTGCTCATAGAAAACAGGTTCTTCCGCAACATCTCCATGAGATGTAAGAGCAAAATCTGAAAAATCAGCATAGTCCACTGATTTTGTAGAGGCACGTGTCTTTCCATCATAGAATAAACTTACTTTGTTGTCCCGCAAAGTCGACAACAGCCACCGTGGGACTGTTTTGGGCTGTCCAACAGCCATGTCTCTTCTTGCAATTTGCTGTCCAAGATCTTCCGACATTGCACTTGGCTGTCCAAGATCTTCCAAAACTGATCTTTGTTGTCCAACAGTTCCTGCAAGCTGATTATGAGCAACAATGGGCGGCTCTTGATGAACATTAGGCTCTAAACTTGATGAGGTGTTGGGCAGTTCGAAACTGGTTGATTGCTGCCCCTTATCTCCAGCAATAGAAGATGATACCAAATCTGGAAAAACTTCAGCATTCACACTATGTGGGCTGTCCCCCTTCAAGATGTGAGTTGGGGCCACATCTAATGAATTCTTTTCATCAAAATGCACATCACGACTAACAATAATCTTGTTAGTGCTCAAATTGAACAGCCTATAGCCTTTGCTTTCACTACTATAGCCAACAAAAATGCATTTAACTCCTTTATCCTCAAGCTTTGTACGAAGTTTACCCCGAACAAAAGCATAAGCCGTACAACCAAAAATGCGAAAGTGAGAGATTGAAGGCTTCTTCCCATACCAAAATTCATAAGGAGTTAATGCTTTCAATGCTTTCGTACGACAACGATTATGTATGCTGCCAATATAACCGCTTTAGCCCAAAACTTGTGAGGCAGCCCCTTTGGTTTGCGCATGCAACGGGCCATCTCCATAAGTGTGCGATTCTTTCGCTCGGCAACACCATTTTGTTGAGGCGTATAGTCATTTGATGTAGAATTCCCTTCTCTCGAAGAAATTCACCGAACGTACTCTTGATGTATTCCCCTTCTCGATCGGTGCGTAGGGTCTTCAAAGAATGCCCAAACTGATTTTCTACCATTGGTAGAAAATCTTTGGAATGTTGAAAAACTTCCGATTTAGCCTTCATAGGATAGAACCATGTAAAACGGGAAAAGTCATCAATAAAAGTCACAAAATAGATGCACTTTCCAATGGATTCGGTCCTCATTGGACCACAAACATCACTATGAACCAAATCAAATTTATCAAAAACCCTTATAGTTCCATCAATTGGAACAGGTTTCCTTTGAAACTTTCCAAGTATGCACCCCTCGCATACATGCCCTTCCGGCTGCTCAATAGTAGGAAAATCTTTTACCATATTAAATGTCTTCAGCTTCTTCAAACTTGCAAAGTTAAGATGCCCAAACCTTGCATCCCACAATTCAACCAACTCCAATGATTGTGATGTAGAAGCAACAAGACATATATAGGGAATTCGTCGCTCATAGGTATCCATAATGAATAAGCCAGCATGCATTGTTCCCGAAACAATAATCAAGAGAGATCTTTTAGGATCCTTGAAAAGACACTTATCTTCTTTGAACTCAACAACTAGTCCTTGCTTCAATTCCCGGAACATAAAGCACATTCTTAATGTACTTTTTTTCACCATTAGGCAAAATGATGGCTACAATTCCAATTCCATGAATAGAATAAGATGCATTATCCGCACATTTTATTGTACCTTGCTTCCATTTTGCACTTTCACTGATTTAGTGAATGCTTCTTTGCGAGAAGTCATATGACGAGTAGCACCACTATCAATCACACACTCAATGGGCTGAAAATCAAGAACTTGCAAAACAGAACCTGAATTCCTCATAGATGTAGAAGTACTAGTAGAAGCAATATTAGACACAAAAGCATAGTCTCACCACTAGCTTCAAGCTCTTTCTCCAAAGTAGCAAGTGAAGCACTAGTATCAATTCCTTTACTCGCCTCTTTCGCAAGCTTCTTCTTACAATCCTTGATGAAGTGCCCATACTTCTTGCAATAATGGCACTTCCCTTTCTTCTTTTGAGTGGTGACATCTTGACCTCCAATGGGCTTTTGCTCGTCCTTGGAAGGAGGCTTCCCCTTTCTTTTTGACTTGCCTTTGCCCTTGCCTTTCGTGAAGAAAGCTTGATCTTGTTGAGTGTCACCCGCAGAATTTTGCCTCGTTTGCTCCTCTTGAAGAAGCAGCCCAACAAGTTCATCAAACGAGAGTTGATGTCCCCTAAGAGAGATACTCGAAGATGAAACAAATGGAAGATAAGAGGAAGATAATGAGTTGAGAGTAATGGAAACAAATTGAGCATCCTCAATTATCTCATCAATATTGAGAAGCTCCTCACGACGATCCTTGATCTTCATCAAGTAATTGGTCACTTGATCCCCTTCTTGCATCTTCAACAAAGAAAGCTGATTTCTGAGATACACCACTCTTGCTGGTACGCATCATGGGAGAGAAATTGGTGGAACACAATTGGATCTTCTCTAGAGATAGTATGGCAAGTACAAAGCTTTCTCCAAGCTTGGATTGCGTGACTTCATGGGATTAATGCCATATTTAATGAAATTGGGCAATGTATATGGTTTTGAGGACCCACGGAGCATTTTCTAACTTTTGGTCCATGTACTGAAGTTTGGAGGGGCCCAACTCATAATGGGGGGTCCATGGGGCAAGTGACCTTCTTCTCCAATTAGCACTTGGCTGTCCAATGCCAAGGCTTTTCATTTGCTTTTGTAACTCCTATGTAACACATGGCTCTTGGCTTTTGGATATTCCACATTGGAAACCATTGGCCTTTGGAGTTCTCTATCTCTACTAATATAAATAGGCACCCTCAGAGGTGAGGAAGAGAATGAAGAGGCTGGAGAGACTAAAGAGAGTGGCAATGCTTATGTACATACATTCTTTGTATAGAGATTTGTCTCCATTGGTATCCTACTTTGCTTCCACTTGTATGCGTACAACCTACAAAGCAATGCAGTATCATGAATATCTGTTTTTTTTTTCGGGCGATTCTGGATCTAGAAATGTTTTTTTCCGATAAACGCGTTTCTGTGCAACTATGCGTAATATGGGCCTAATTCATGACAACTATTTGATCTGCAAAAGAATATTTCCAAGCCATTCCACTTTTCATTGGAAAGCATCCCACCATTCAGCAAATATCACCTAGGTTTTCTTTAAAGAAAGTATTAGTATTTGTTTCATGCATGTTCAAATAGTTCCATCAAGTTAGAGTTTAAATCAATCTCATGAAGAGATTCTACATACTGAACTTTTTAAGAAGCAGGGGCCACTTTGATGTTTGATTGGCCCCTGAGGGTGTGTGGGTGTGTTGACGGTTGGCACGTTCTCAAAATAGCAAGATATGAAGTACTCTATTATTGCATTCCTGCTTGAGTAGCAAGAGAATTCAAAACATGGTCATCAAATTCAACCACAGTTTCTGGCCGGTAACCTTCCAAGCACACGTATGGAAATTCTTTACGTAATGAGAATTAAAATTGTGTTTTATTAGCCAATATTTGCTGAGCTCCTAGTGCCCCATGTCTATAAAAAGAGAATGTTACATCCCTCCCTAAGACTTGCTTTCCATATAAGCCTCTATAGTGACCATGTATGTGACCTACCATATGATGAATGCATTACATTGAAGGAGTACAACTCGAAAATGCCCATTTCCTACCCAACTACAGCATGAATGCATGGTAGGTAAACATAAAATCAGTAACACCTACCAATCATAAAATGATACTAGATATTTGCATATAATTTTTCACGAACTTGTAATGTCAGGTAATAACTTACATTTACAACTTGGACGATGTCTCGAGAATTCACACCGGCATTCAAACCATCAAGAAGCCCTTGCACATAATCATAGAAATACTCAGGATCGTCGCATACCGCATAAGCATGAACCTGAAACGGAATAAGTTGCAAGGTGAGAAACATATTCGTGCACTGCAGTTTCGTTACCAAGAGTATCTAGAAATACTCTGCAACCAATATGAAAGGCATGGGTTGCCTGTGCATGAATCACACAGTACCCTGACAGGACCAATTATCAATGGACTCACCTTGGCTCTTATAGTGCTTAAATGTGAACCTAAGGCCAATCCGGCTGTGGTTCCCCCACTGCAACCAACCAAAATAATTTCGATAGTATAAAGGGTACTCCTAGATATGAAAATCAGTACAAACTTATTCCTATGATTAAGGGTCAAACTTTCCTGTTTCACCCACCACGTCGGCTTACCTTCCACATGCCATCACTATGTCATCAAAGGCTGAAATGCCTTCCACCTTCCCTTGTACTAATTGCTGTTCAATTTCTCGTACTGCTTCAACATAGCCCCTACAATAGTAAAGCAAGTCAAATGTACTGTCCACATGGGTTTTGAGCTCATAAAGTATAAGATTCTTGTGAAACCTTTGGCCAACTATTATCTAGTTATTAGTGATGCATGATCAAACTTCTGTTCAAAAACTGTCTTGCAAGCAACCCAAAAGCCCATGCAAAACAGGACATACCATGTACCCAAAGAGTTTGAACCTCCAACAGGAATTAGATAGGGATTTCTGCCCTTTGCTCTTAATTTTTCCAGCATAAGGTCTCCCAAAACCTGCATCCGTAGCAGGTCTTCATGTATAAAATCTATAAGTACAGCAAATTGAGCTTGAATTTTGGATCAAGAAATGCCAATTCATACAATGTCTATCCGTAGGAAATGGGCATGCAATAACAATTTCCGACTAGAAATCACTACCATACAAAACTGCAGCACCCATTCATGCATTCCAATACTTTCCACTTGAGTTGCCTTTCTTATTAGAAATTTCCATGAAAATCATATAGATTGTCATTGCCTAATGGCTGAGACTCTCACAATGCTTCCAAGTTGAATATACTCTTCCTTCGAAACTAGTTCAACATGTGCCCCAACAAGCCGTTCCACAAGTAAATTACCCATCAATCCTGGGTCTTCATTGACTAGTGTCTGCAAAATTAACAGGAACAGCATGTTTCTCAATCAAGAGTCAACTTGATCATATTTTTTGAGTAAAAATGAAAGCTGATAGTTTCGAAGTAAAATCTCCAAAATGTAGCTAGGAAAAGGTTCAAGGAATTTTTATAGTATTTGTGATGGTTGAAAAATGAAAAACCAGATTATAACCCGATTTGTCCGCAGAATAAGGTAGCAGTCCATATTCAAATATCGGGCTGCAATGGCAGTGGCTCGACAATGATTGCTCTGAATTCCACCAATTGTTATTACGCAATCTGCACCCTGGGCTTTTGCATCAGCGAGCAAAAATTCTAGCTTCCGTATCTTGTTGCCACTCAACTGCATTCCTGACAAATCATCTCTCTGCAATGATATGACTTAAAAACTTCATCACAGATCAAAGTACCAAATGAAAGTGTATGCATACAGTTATTCCGGTCTCAAAATAAGTGATTGAAGCTGAATTGCGATCATAACAAAGTTTTTGATGAAGATCACAAATGAAAAAGTTATGACAAGAAATGTGCCAAGAAAATCCTATTCGTGTCTAGAGAGCGAAAATGGCCAGAGAGAAAACAACTAGCAAAGAAACAAAGAAGTATAAAGCGTTGATGCCTTTCCAATTTCTCAGAAAAATGCTTCGATATCATGTTAAAAACAAATTCACAGACATGGCATCACATTAAGCATAGAAAAACTATGATTGATGAATACTATCAGTATGGATCATGACAATAGGTGGGACTCTGGATTTCTGACTCCCAAGTCAGGATTCAAGATTGATTGTTGATTAGCTATAATCTACATTGCAATTTAAACACTAAAAAAGCACTTGTTTTCCCATAATAGAAGGCTAGACATAAAATCCCCTCCAGAATAGAACCCTAAAAACGATTTGCGGATTGTTTCCGATAAAATAAGATAAAATAAACATTGGCATTAGCTGTATTAACTTGTTGTTGGTTCTCTTCTTTGCCTTTAATTTTCTGCAATCTTTTATCATATGTCCTTTCTTCTTACAGTAATAGCAAATTATGGCTGACTTCGAAGAAGACGCCTTATTACTTGAATCACTTTATTGTTGATTCTCCTTATTTGTCTTGACTTGTGGTATAAGGGAAGTGATATTTTGTTGGACTTTGTTGTTCTTCTATTTGTCTTTCTTTGGAAACAAGGCAATTGATCTATCAAAGTTAAAGGAATTTTTCTAATTTCCTCTTGCAATAACATAGATATAACTCCTGACATAGTCAGTCATGGAAAGTTCCGATTGCCGAGCCCTAAATCCAGGTGTTGTTTTGGCCCTAATTGTGAAGTGATTTGTAAGCATCCGGGGTTGAGGCAAGATTTAGAACTACATTGCATTTATTCATGCATGTAGAGACTCCCATGCTATTAGGTTCGCCCGTTATCGTCCTTGGTGGAAGCTTCAAATGTCATGCCCTAATCCCATGTGTTTTTGGGTCCTCACTTTGATCTGATCTATGGGCATCTGACTGTGGTGCGGTTTGGAGCTACCAGAATGACTGGGATGCCTATTGTGATGAGAACAAGTTGTGCAATGTTTTCAGCTACTTTCTAAATTCAAAGCATTGTTAAACAAAAAAATTTAGGGGTTTTGTTAATACTTTCTTGTCATGAGCAATTGCACCGAACATTTGCTCGTTTTTTTCTTTTGCAGGACTAAGTTCATATTCGCATTATGCTAGTCGTCGACAGAGGCCTTTGGTTTGAGGTTAATCTCATGGAGGGGGATGTGGCTATTACCCGTTGTTCAGGTACATGCAGATGGAGATGCCTACATTGTGGTGGGTTATTCACTGGATCGCTTACCAAGATTAGGGCACACCTACTACGACTGAGAGGGCCAAATGGGCGGGTTGGGCATAGCTGCTTGCCTTGGGATTCTGATGAATAGGTGTAGAGATTAGTGGATATGTACAAGCCTGATGGTACATCCACCCATCCATTGAGACCATCACAAAGATTTGGTCATGATTCAATAGCAAGGGTAGCTTCAGGATCACATGCAAGGCCTAGTACAGGTGCAGGTGTAGCACGAACAGAGGCTATGGTTTAGGTCCAGTACATGATCTTGGATAGGCTCTTCCAGTTCCAACCACAATAGCAAGGCCTAGTTCAGGTCCACGCGTATTACATGAGGTTGTTGGTAAAGATATGAATCTCATGCCCCTTTTCCATGTGTTTTTGGCTCTTTTTGTAAACTAGCTTATACTCATAAAATTGAGGTGCAATTTGAAGCTCAACTGTGTTTTTTCATGCCCACAAACATGCTTGTGTATTAGTTTCGGCTGTTATCGCTTGTAGAGAAAGTTTTCAGTGGCATGCCCAAATCACGTGTTTTTTAGGGTTTAGGGTTTATGGGTCTTGTAGGCATGCCATTGAGTTGCAGTTTGAAGCTACACTGTGTTTCTTCATTACAATAGGATGCTTGTTTTGATGAGTTCAAGGTCCAAGACAAGTTTTGCAGCTTGCACCTGTTGTTGATGCAACAAAATGGCAGTTTTTTTCGACGTTGGGTTTAGGGTTATTGTAAGCAATTGATTCTTGTGGATGCATATGTGGAATCCGAATGTTGTTGCTACCAACGGAATACTGACATGTGATTGTTTGTTTCCTCTTTTGCAGGTCTAATACATTGACTGATTCACACGATCTAATACATTGACAAATTCACACGATGCCAGTCCTTGGTAGAGGCATTTGGTCAGAGGTTGAGTTGACAGAGGGGGATGTGGCTATGCACAAGGGATTTGGTTCCCGCAGATGGAGATGCCTGCATTGTGGTGGCATCTTTACTGGTTCTCTTACTAGGGTCAGGGCCCACTTGCTACGGCTCACCAAGCGAGATGGGCAGGGGATGGGCATATCCATTTACCCTCGCATATTAAATGCAGAGGTGGAGAGATTGATGGACACATACGGGCCCGACGGTACATCTCTTGAGCCATTGAGACCATCGTTGTTCAATGGCAAGAGCAGGGACTAGAGCAGGTCTAGGACATAGTGTAGGTGCAGGGTCCAGTGCAGGTGCAGGGCCTGGAGCAGATGCAGAGGCAGGGCAGTCACATGGGGGGGGATGTTCCTAGAGCTATTAAAAGACATGCAGCCTCTCATCCTATTGTTCCTTCAGCAGCAGGTCCCTCTTGTCCAGCGTCGTCATCAGTTGTTGATGAACCATTTACAGAGCCAGATCTTGCCACAGGGGGGCGCAGAGATCCAACAAGCAATGCTCCACAATCAGACACACCTTCAATGCGCCCATATGTTGTTTCCGACGGGCACTCTAGACCAAGAGTGCCTTTTGTGCAACAGAGAGCAGTTAGGGCTAGCCAGCAGACCTTGGACCAAGGTCGGTGGCAGAGACAGCATCATGCCCTGTGGACCTGACGAATTGGCCAACTCTTCTATGAGTGTGGCATTCCTTTTGTTGTTGCTGACTTGGATCTTTAGGGACACTTGCCTTTAGATCGCAGCAGCTGATTCCTCATGGAGGCCTCCGAGGAGAGAGGCATTGAGCACGACCATGCTACGACAGGAGGAGGAGACCATCACACGGGAGGAGACCATCACACGGGAGACACGGGAGACACGGGAGCTCCATTCGCACAGCGTGGCAGACGTAAGAATTTTTTCCTACTCTTTACCACTACATTTGTTTCACTCTGCAAAGTACCACAGTGTTTGCAACGTGCATATGTCTAAGAAATGTTATATTTTTGCAGCTATGGATGCTCGATATTGAGCGATGGATGGACTGACACTCGTCGGCGATCTGTCGTCAATATCCTAGTATCTTGCCCACTTGGCACAATCTTCCTACGAGGCATGGATGCTACTCGAGCTGGTGGAGCCATCACGGCCGAGTTCATCTATGAGGCAGTCAGAGATGTAGTGCAGGAGATTGGGGCAGATCACTGGTTAAAGTTGTCACAGACAACGCCACGAACTACAGACAGATGGGAGAGATGGTGACGAGGGAGCACCCGAATATTGTGTGGACCCCGTGTGCTACACATTGCATCGACCTTCTCATTCATGACCTGGTCGCACTTCCATGGGTTCGTGAGGTACAATTTTCGTCACTTTGTAAAGCCTTTTTCACTTGTCAGTTGTTCTAGGCCCTTAACCTCTTTCAGCTTCTAACGGTTTTTTGTTTAATGTTTTTCTTGCAGCTCACCTCTCAAGCCATTTGCGTGGTGAACTTCGTCACCAGGAAGAGGTGCTTGTTGGCACTGTTCCGTACCTTCTCGCGATTGGACCTAAAGAAGCCAGTGCCCACTCGCTTTGCCTACTTTTTCCTGGTTCTCGAGCGACTTACGAGATCATTTGCGGAGCATGGCATCCAGTAAGGCATTTGATGAGTTCAGGAATCGCACAACAGAGGCAATATTTTTCCAGGCCATAGTCTTTGGAGACGACTTCTGGACACGGTCGGGTGAGATTGTAGAGGTTCTTCGACCTGTCTTCAATGTGTTGCGCCTAGTAGACCGATAGGGGTGCACTCTCGGTCTCATATATGAGTTCATGAACCGCATCGGCGAGGCACGTCAGAGATGTGACTTGGAGGAGGATAGGTACGTCTCCTCCCACTTTCTTTTTGTTTAAGTTTCACTTTGCTTTCATGCTTTCAAAGATGACTAACCATTTGCAATGTCACATGCGCAGGAAGGACGAGCTCCTCCTTGTTTGGGAGACGAGATGGGACTTCTTCCACAGACCCATCCATGCGGTAGCCCACATGCTGCACCCATTGCGCTCTACCAGACGTCCTGACGACATCGATCTCCACCGAGGATGGGTGGAGTACACTGAGCGTGTATAGCCCGGTGCAGGTATTGCAAATATTCTTGACAGTCTACTTGTTTATATGACACCTTCAACGTCATCTACAGATTCCTTGTTTGGCAGTTCCACAGACACCGATGACTCGGACTTTGAGTTAGAGGACGATTGCTAGTTGTTAGTTGTGAAGAAACTTAGTGTTTCTACCCACAAAGCGCTTTTAGCTTGTGAGTTCATACCTGCAGAAATACACGGGATTTCTACACAGGCAGCAATCGAAGTCATCGACGAGGCCGAAGTCCTCGACTCAGCCGAAGTCCCCGGCGCCTACGAGTTGCCAAGGCACCAGCCTCAATCCAAGTCATCGACGACGCCGGAGTGGCCGAAATGGCCAAAGTCCCTAAAGGCGACAAAGGGAGCAAAGGGAAACCAAAGCACCAAAGACCGAAGTGCCCGACGCCAACGATGTCCCCAACGAGGACTCAAACCCAACTATGAGCAAAGCCAAAAGTCGAGCCAGACACGTCGGATGTCGAGTATGTCATCAGAGCTCGATGAGCGTGACAGTTTGCATGTCATGACTCAACCGTTAAGCCCTTGTAGTTAAGCGGAGTAGCAAGAAAATAGTTAGCTGTGTTTTAAGCTTAAATTTGGATCAGCAGAAAGCAAACCATAACTGCCCAATCATCATGTGGGGCAGAATATGTTGCTGCAGCCAAAATGGCTAATGAGCTGACATGGCTCAGACAATTTCTAGATGGTTTGGGAGAGAGCACCAACGAGCCACTAGTCCTACACATCGACAATACATCTGCAATACATGTGACAAAGGATCCAGTGTTTCACTCCAGAACGAAACACATTGCTATAAGATACCATTTGATCAAAGATCTGGTGGAGAGGAACGAGCTGCAAACTGTCTTCATTCCAACCAAGCAGATGGTGGCCGACATCTTCACAAAGCCTTTGGATAAGGCAACGTTTGAAAGACAGAGAGCTAGCCTGGGAATCACAAGGCTACCACGCTTTGAGAGGGAGCTGAAAAAACTTAGTGTTTCTACCCACAAAGCGCTTTTAGCATGTAAGTTCATACCTACAGAAATACACGGGATTTCTACACAGGCAGCATTCGAAGTCATCAACGAGGCCGAAGTCCCCGACTCAGCCGAAGTCCCTGATGCCTACAAGTTGCCAAGGCACCAGCCTCAATCCAAGTCATCGACGACGGCGAAGTGGCCGAAGTCCCCGAAGGCAACAAAGGGAGCAAAGGAAAACCAAAGCACCAAACACCGAAGTGCCTGACGCCAACAATATCATCAACGAGGACTCAAACCCAGCTATGAGCAAAGCCAAAAGTCGAGCCAGACACGTCGAATGTCGAGTACGTCATTAGAGCTCGACGAGCGTGACAGTTTGAATGTCACGACTCAACCGTTAAGCCCTTGTAGTTAAGCGGAGTAGCAAGAAAATAGTTGTTTTTAGCTTAAACTATCTTGTAATGCTTAGCTAATTAGTTCTTGTAATTGTTGGAAAAATAAAGAAGGCTAGAATAGCTCAAAATTAGGATTCAGGACCCTAGAAATGCTATTTTCAAGGACTACTTGAGCCTAACAGATCTAGGAATGAAACATGCATCTGAAATACACATAAAACAGCAAGCTGTAGATCATAAGAATGATCCTAATTCAATCCTATTTGAACTCTATTCATTGCATATTGAATGAATCAAGATGTGGACTTTTCCCTACTTGCTGGCTACATCAAATAGGTGCCTCAGATCTGAAAAATCAGATTCTGATCAGGCTTCTATATGACTTCTATTCACTATGAAAGAAAGAGCCTATGCAAGAGAAACCACTAGCAAAAGATCCTATTCAATTCTGACAATTTATGAGAGAGTTAGGATGATATTTGGAAATCAGATCCAGCGCCCTACTTCAAATGGTTGGATGGCTGCCCTGCTTCCAGAGTAGTGAGAATTGAGTGGGAGAAGATCTGAGATGGAGCGCCCTCCTCTATGGATCAGCTTGCAACAGATCTCATGCAAATCTGACAAGATTTGAGAGAGAAATGAATGATTGAGGAAAACAGAACCAGTGCCCTCCTCCAAATGGTTTGATTGCTGTCCTGGCTCAGATTTGCTCAGATTCAAGGTGGGAATGACCTGACTAGTAGCGCCCTCCTCCAACTAACAGATTGCAACTGTTGTCACTGAATTTTGATGAGGGAAGGAGTAACAAGCAAAAAACCAGATCAGATCCTCCTGCGAGCTACTACAAAAATTGAGATGAAGAATAGAACAAGATGATGAAGAGTGGAAGATTATTCCAAAAATCACCCTTCTCCAAATCGTGGAGGTTCTATTTGTAAGAAATTGTGTAAGTACAAGGCATGGCATGCTATTGCCAAGTGTCCAAGATAGGTGGCAATTTGCATGTCTAATTGCATGTGTCTAATTTGTCATGCATGCGTCTTGCATGTTGCATGCAAACTAGGATATGTGGCAAACTAATTTTTTCTCCCCCATGCACATATGCATGGGGGTCTACCAAACTCAAGTGGGTATGTGGCATCAACATGCAAGAGGGCCTCCCACGAGTTTGCACAAAAAAATTTGCCTAAGTTTGGGTCTCAAAGTATTTTTGTACCCATGTGACAAGTTCTATTTATTTAACAAGGTTTACAAGTTCAACAATAATCAGATCAAGCATGCTATATGTATTGGAGATCGGATACAGACAGAGAAGTGGAAGAAGCATACACAGAGAGTGTGTGTGGAAGAGGTCGATGAATGCAGTCTTGCAGTAGCAGACACATATTATCAGACCGAAGTTTAAGTACTAGCAGTAGCTAGTCACTGGTAAGGGAGATACCTCTCTTACCTCCTCGCACTGATCTGGGAAACAGACAACGCTTTCAAAGGGAATCATAAGTTGTATACTTAATTTTGTTAATATAGACAAGTAGCAGTTCCTATTGCTCTATGTGTGTGCAATCTTTGAATGCTTTGTGTTGCTTATTCAATTCAATGGTAGATATACTACCGCTGTCATCTGACATTATCTACTATTCATAATGTAGCATCACATTAGCAGTAGCTATCTGTAGCTCGGAGGATCTTTGATCGCGGAATGAAGCAGCAGCTTTGTCCGACAGATCGGCTCCATCTGAGCTCATATCGGTGAATCTCGACCAGCTCCGACTTCAAAGTGATCGAAGTCTCCGATGTCCACGACGAAGGCTGGTCACTGGCTTCACATAAGTGGTATCAGAGCTAGCGACGTCGAAGATTCACAACAGACCGAAGGTGATTCACACCCATCAAGTTGTTATGAGACATTGTTTATCAGACGTCACTGTACTATTTTACGGCCTTGAGCCCGACATTATATATTTTCACGTTTTTACATTGTGTCTTGTCGGTTTGTGTTTCGATATGGTTTTTTCCAACATGGTCTACTTCAATAGGTAATTATCACATTCTACATGCACAGAGAGAGAGAGAGAGAGAGAGAGAGAGAGAGAGCGAGAGAGATTCAATATGGTTTCAATGCTTTGCTCTGCACATGATTCATTTCACACAATATACGATTGAACACATGCCTGGTGGGTAGAAAATCACTTAATGGCCCGAAACTAGACGACATTGGTCTTGAAAATGATGGAACCACGTTCCGGGAAACCCTAATGGGAAATCCCGGAACGTGGCCTACAACAATAATGTGATTTCATAGGGCTTGCTTTTGTAAGTACCAACATTGTGTAAATTGAGACGAAGATAGTACTTATGATGGTGTGATATTGCAATACTAAGATAGAACAAAGTACGTTTCTTAAACTGAAGGATTTCCAATAAGGATATGGTTCCAATGTTGACCTATCATTGTTGTATTGGAATCATAAGTGTATAAGGAAGGTGTGTCGTATACCTATTGGAGGATGGGTAGTTCTCAAGAGATCTCTTTGCCACAGATTCAAGTACGAGGCAATGTGTTACTTTTTTATGGAACATCATTGACTCTTATGTACATAAATCTAATATTACGGTTTACACAAGCAGATGTGTCGAGTACATAAAGATATGAGGTATGAATGCCCGTACAATGCTAAGACGATGTGTTAGGGTTGGTAATACTTGATTATGCAATTCTAAATGTGATGTAGAATGATTTTCATAGGATACAAGAATTATGGATAAACAAAAATCAGTTGTTGTACGTAAGCTAGAACCTTATGTATGTGGAATGCTAGCATGAATTTCATACGTTCGTTGTGCCCTTATACTGATCAGTATGGCATCTGCCCTGATACGGTTATGTTTTTAGGACAGAACATATTGCTAGGAATGTAAGTCATGGTTGGGAAGATTGGACGTATGATATGTAATTGTCGTTGAGCTAATAGAGTAGTGAATCTTGTTTCGGACATGGATAACAATTGATGCTCGGCTATGACACCTGTCTTCCCCACTCTACTAACTCATGCGGTTTTGTGTTGTGGGATGGTGGCAGGTAATAGCTGAGTATCCTTAAACTTGCTTCGCTTTATGGTACCTGGTATTGTAAGACTTTATACAGCTTTGTTTTTACCTGTTATGCTATAAAATGAAAGGGTTCAAAGGATTTGGTCTTGACTTGTCAAGAGGGAATCTCTCTCTCTCTCTCTCTCTCTCTCTCTCTCTCTCTCTCTCTCTCTCTCTCTCGCCCCAACACACCTTAGACCATTAAGTTTATTGGGGCATGTGAAGGACTAAGACTTCCTAACTAGCATCACCAAGAACGATGAGCAAGTAAAGTGAGAATAATGCTTTCGGTTTTAGCAACCCGTGGGATCATAGAGAATTGAACCTAGGTGGGCGAGCCCAACTCAAGCATGATACACCAACTCACCACATGTACGAAGATAAGTGGCAACAATGGTGGATTTGTCTGTATGTACACAATGCAGCTCAATCTCAAGCACGAAGAATGGATTCAGCCATAGTCTACTACTGAGAGAATTCAAACCTCAATAACCAAATAAATAATTTATGTAAATCAATCAATCAGAGTGTATCATGATTTTCCCAAAGTCATTTGTATCATATTCATCTCCCACAAAAAGAAATTCATCAATGGTCTCATAATGACGCCCAAAACCTTTATTATTACTACTGAGATTGCTATTCCTTGTCAATATTTACCATACCATACTAGAGTCATGCTTATGGGCTTCCAATCGAGAAAATATACATAAAAAATTAAAAACAAAAATTTGTACCTTTAAAAAAATCTCAGTACCATTTGGAAGTCTTGGCAGTTTCCAACGGTGTATTGGTGTCGGCAACTGGCATGCAATACAATTTCAAAACAGTCAAGTTTTACTCATGTAAAGACAACACACGCTCTTTCTGACAACAACGTGCATCGCAAAAATAAGCCAACAATGAACAGAATTCAAAGAGCCAAAGACATTTTAAATCATCGAATATCAACATTGCAAACCCTAGTTGCATGTTGCCATCATCTCTAACCGTGAAAAGACAACACAAATAGGGCGTTGGCTCTCAAGAAAGCAATCATGTCGTTACAATGAAGTTTAAGACATTGCTTACAAATTTGCTATCTTGCAAAGATAGTGCACTAGTAGAAAAAGAGAAATTTGAAAAGTAATGTTTGATTGAACTTATTTTAATAAGTTGTGAAAATGTAATTAAGGTCAAAGCACATAGTAATCATTCAATCGACTAGAGAGAGATCACAAAGCTTGCAATAGAGAATAGAGCACAAGCTACAATACTATGAGAGACGTCACATCCCTAACCATCTAGTCCACTAGTACTTGGTCCTTTGACACATAGAAGGGACCGGTCCACATTCAGTACATTGCTTATCACACGTGCGCCCTTATAGTCGTTATCATATTAAAGTACATGGTGAGTACGTTCAATAAACAACTAACTTAACGTGCAATGTAACTAATTATCACATGTCCAACTATTGCACTATGCACATGTCACGAACACAACAGTTATTAGTAGAAGTATGAATAGCATTCAAAACCTATTTTTATAAGAATAGAAGGCTTAGCACTAAGTCCACTAACAAAGAACCAAAAAAAAAAAAAACCTTGAATTGGCTTGAAATCAATGAATCTGCCCAATACGAACCGACCAATTCGAATCAGCTGGAAACACTAGGCAATGTACATAAGGGCATGCAACTTGCAAAAAGAGCCATCTATCAACCCTAAAAACTCTTGGCATATACATCACATCAACAAACATAGTGACACCAACAATTTGATAATTGACTATCTGAACCATAACTAAAATTTTGGAAATTGTGAAGTCAATTCCTCTCCTATGCAGCACTAAACCATCTAAAACCCCTAAATGTTTCCAACTCTGTAATATAACTCATCTGAATGACAAATTTGAAAAATATGTTTTGCTGTGCTGTTGTCAGATCGAGTTCTCATGGATCGTAGTTCCAAAGGATCGAATTGGAGATTTTATTTGAGAAATTCAAATTTCAAGTTTTTTGTTTGAAGATTTTCAAATAAATTTAATTTTCTGAAATTTTTGAATATATTTTCCAAACTCAATTCGAGCGAGAAAAAACATATTACCGAAAACCCTAAAGCACAAGATTACTCCCTGATTCTAATCTGCGTATTACTTACATATTCTTGTACTTCTGCCTGGGAAAGGCAAGTACCTGGGCAAGGCTGTAGAAATGAGAGGGAATGGCATGAAGATGAGTCGCCCAAGAAGGAGGTACGTAGGGAGCCTTGCTCAGCATCGGTTGTCTCTCCATGCTAACCTCTTCAAGCTCTTCCGTTTCCAGAACTCCAGCCCGTGAACCCATTGCCTCGGCGCCACGCCTTTCTCTTGATTCCTTATGGAAGCTCCAATGCTGAGCTGCTTGAACACTTGTTCCTGCCCTGTGGGGAATATCCGATCCTCTACCAGCAACAGAGAACTGTGACCGAAATGGGCTAGAACTGGGCAATTTGCTGCCCCAAACAAGCGAAGAGAATTGCTCTGGAGATGCAGACGGAGCTGAATTGCCTCCAGAAATGCTAGAAAAATGAAGGGAGAGAGGAGAGGATCGAGAAAGATCAGCAACGGGAGAGAGGGAAGGAGGCATTAACGCCATAGCAAATAGAATAAAGAAAGAGACAGGTGTGCATAGAAAAGAACGGGGGAAATTCCTTAATGGCAATTCCTATGTAGGCGCGCACACTTATATGCTAGCCACGACGTGGAAGCTTTTAATTTCTCATTTGTTTGTCCCACATCAGAATTAGCAACATCAAGTCCACATAAAACACGGAAAGGAGATAAAAGATTAGAAATCCATGTGTCGTCCAGAAACATGCATATGAAAGATTAGGGTTTAACACTCGATTTTTAGAGATCAAACGAAATGACACAAACAATGAGAGATGCAAGAACTGGAAGCATTTTGTAATTTGATATAATTTAAGTGATTTATTCAACACTCGTCGAGCTGCTAACTGTTAATTGCTAGCTCAACTTGTCCGCCTTTTGGTTTCAGCTCAAGGTTCATCTTCAGCACTTCGAGGTGTCTTCGTCCTTCAGGACCTTCGAGGTGTCTTCGACCTTCGAGATCTTTTCGTCCTTCGGAACATCTTCCTCCTTCGGGATCTCTTCGGCAAGGTTGCAAGAGTTCACCATTTCAGACACTCCCTCTTGAACGTTGCAATCTTTTTTGTATGTCCCTATTGCCTTTCTGTGTTTCATGAACAACGGTTTGTCGAGTGGCTTCGTGAGCAAATCTGCAATCATGTCTTCGAATTTTATATATTGAACATTCAGCTCTCCTTTCGAAATCAGGCCTCAAGTGTGATGGTACTTCAAAGGTATGTATTTGGTTTTCTAGTGGAAGACTGGATCCTGGGATAGACATATAGCACTCTGAGAATCCATCATCATCGTGCATGGTTCTCCCTGTTGTATTCCAATTGCCTCCAGCATCACCTACAACCATATTACATCATTCGCCATCTGTGAAGCTGCAACATGTTTTGCTTCGCATGAGGATTGAACCACTGATGTTTGTTTCTTGCATGTCCAGCTGATTGTTGCTCCGCACGTCTCTGCCTTGTAGGTCAAACTCATATTTTGGGTGTCTTTCAAATATTGCAGAATTCTTTTCACCATTTGCCAATGTGCCATGCTAGGGTTGGAGGAAAATTGGCTCAATGCGTAGACAGGGAGGGCCAAGTCAGGTTTGGTACAAATTGTAAGGTACATCAAACTATCGATCAAGTTTTGGTATGGTATACCTTTCATCTTCTATCTCTCCCCATCAGTGTTCAGGTAGTCTTGTTTCGTCAATCTGGCTCCAGCTATCATTGGCGTGGCTTTTTCTTTGCAGTCCAACATTCAATTCTGCTTCAGCATCTTTTCGGCGTATTCTGATTGACTCAGATGCATTACTCCTCTCATTTGATCTCTTTTAATCTGTAGCAAGGAGCAGTCGAATGTTTGCCATCTTGACCATTGGTGAGTACGTGTCAAAGTAGTCGATGTCATACCTTTGCGTGTAGCCCTTGGCGACACGTCTGGCCTTGTAACGCCCAACAGTGTCATTTGATTTCATTTTTCTTTTATAAATCCATTTGACGATTTTTTTATCTTCGGGGAGTGGCTCTAGTGTCCATGCCTCATTCTGCCTCATTGATTCGATCTCTTCGGACATTGCTTGCTTCCAAAATTCTCCCTCTAGACTCTGGATAGCTTTTTGACATGTTGTCGGTTCTTCAGTGAAGCTGTAGTATTCGACATTTGTTGGATTATTCTCTTTCCTACTAATCGACTAATCGGTTTTTAATCTTCATCCAACTGTTTATCCAGTTCTGCGGACTTTCTCGTGTTTTTATACAGTCTGCAGAATTACAAGTGTTTTTACACAGTCTGCAGAAATACACGGAGTTTGACAACAATGTCGCATTTTCTCTCTCTACAATCCCGACAGTGTCGCCTGTCAGGAATTACAAGTAAAATTATAGTGTTGCCTTTTTGCAACACTGTCGCCTGTCAGGAATTATGTGTAAAAATGCAGTGTCGCCTTTTTCGTATTTTTTTTTTTTGCCTGTCAGGATTTGCGAGTAAAAATGCAGTGTCGCATTTTTCGCATTTTTCAAAGTGCCTCAAATGTTAAGAAAATGACTTTGGCAAAGTGCGGGACTACTCCAATATTAAGGACATGAGATTTTGTGACACTGTCACATTTCTCCAAAAGTCGACACTGTCGCCTGTGGCAGTTTACGTTCATTTCTGCAGAGTGATAGTTTACGTTCATTTATGCAAATAGACTGTTTACGGCCAATTGTCACCGCTTATCAACAATCAATTTCTGAGAAGGAAATGGATGAATGCCAGCGGACTCCAGCCAACTGGCAATCACATTTGCCGAACTAATTACTTAGTATAAATCAATTGTTCATACATCTCATCAATAAATGAATCAATGTTGTGTATTGTGAAGGAGTTGAGTGTTATTACACGACGCTTCTTGCGCTCTCATCAAGCAAATCGTTCATGATCAAAAAGTATTGTTGTTAGCTCTCTATCAAGCTTTCAAGCTTGAACTCTCTTGAGCATTCTAGCTCAGTCTTTAAAGATTTATTTTAGGCCTTCTATTGCGCTACTGCTTATCAACAAAGTTGCTTATTTCAGACTTATTTGTTGGATTTATCTCCTTTACTCTCCTAAATCCTATGTTAATCTACATCCATTCATGTTGCTGCATTTTTACTCATGTTGTCGCACAGTCTGCATGTAAAATAAGACAGATGAATAAAACGTGGCTGTCTGCATAAATAGGCGAAAAATGCGACACTGTGTTTACACATGATTTGTGACAGGCGAAAAAGACGACACTGCCCTACAAATGTCGAAGGTGCCCTAATAGAAAAGTGAAGGCACCCTGTAAATCAAATTTTAAGGCATTTGTCAGAGTGTCGCAATTTTTGCATCTTCACCAACGTTCATTTCAGCAAAGGTTGACGTCGCGGCCTTTTCACGCTCATCCCATGCAACTGTGCAAACAGATTTGACAACGACCGCAGCCACCCACGATCTCCCACAGACAACACTTTTGTACTTTCTTCATCTGCACACTTGTAAAATTATGTCTATATATTGAATACCATTTGTGTATTATATATGTGAGAAAAATGCACATGTAAGAGAAACAAACAACAAGCATAATAACATCAGAAGCTTATCGGAAATAGACGAAGTAGATGCTTTCGTGCATCAATTCTTTGTATTGTTAGTAATAGGTTTATTCCTTTAATAGATTGGATTAGCTTTGTGAAGCACGCGGTTTTCGTCCGCTATTGTCTTGTGCTCACCAACATTATTGACCTGTATATTTTGCTATACTAATCTGATAATAGCTCTGTTTGTTCTGCGTTCAAATTTGTGTCAATAATGCTATGCTTTTCTACATTCTGTCTGACTCTTATTGCTTCATCTAATAGTCTGTTCTTAGCAAATTATTATTAGTCTAGCTGTTCGTGACTAATATTTAGTCTTGCCTTTCGTGACTAATTCGCAATTGATTATCAGTCGAGCTCAGTCTAGCACTTCATGAATCATTCGCGACAAATAATTTGTCTAACTGTTCGCGACAAATTATCTTTCTGATGTTTTGTTGCTTAATGTTTGGCTACGTAATCAAATCGACCGTGATTTCTATCGCTAACATTCTGTTCGTGCCTGATAAGTGTAGTCATGCTTAGGAAAAGAGTAAGATAGCTTATTCCGTTGCACACGAACACTTTCCGTTCAAGTTCGTTTCTCTTTCGAGTTTCGAGTTCACTTCTTTTTGTGTTCATTTCTTTTAGAGCTATTTTTCGTTTCTCTCTATCACACACCCTCTTTCTCCAATACGGTATCAGAGCTATTTTGGTAGTCTGATAAGCTTCCACAGTACAAGACTCTACCAGCCGATAGAGTAATTGTCTTCTTGTTCTGTAATCCAGTATGAGATTTTCATACTTAGGTCATTAATAGTTTTTTTTTTCTATCACCTAGACTAATCCTTCCACATGGATTCCCAAGGGAAAGCCAGTCCTATCATGGACAAGCTTGATGGAGCCAATTACCATCTGTGAAAATTTAAGATAAAAATTGTACTAATGGCTAAAGAATTGTATGACATTGTTACAGGTGCAGAAGAGAAACCCAAAGCAGACGACGCAGCAATCGCCAGATGGAAGCTGAAGGATGGAAAGGCTTTCGCGCTGATCATCCTCAACAATACGGATACCCATATCGGCCATGTATCCAAGGCCCAAACATCAAAAGAAGTCTGGGACATCTTGAGCACGCTATACGAAGTGCAAGATATAGCTTCCAAGCTACATCTTAGGAAGAAATTTTACTCTCTCAAAATGGCGAATGGTGATTCCCTGCAGAATCACATCAACCAATTCAAGATCCTGCTGAAGCAAATGGCCGCTTTCAGATCTGTCATAAACGATCAAGACACAGTAATGCAACTGCTTACAAGCTTGCCAAGCTCATACGACAGCTGGGTGATGATTATCACAACACATCCATAATTGACTCTTTCGAGAGTCATTACTATGTTGTTGCAAAAAGACATGCGGAGGAATGAAGCCTCAAGTTCCTCAGCTGATTCTCATGTTTTGTACACGAACAAGAGCACAACCAAGCAGAAGAAGAAGAAAGACCAATCAAAGCAAGACCAGAAACCAGCACAGCACAAAGGACAGTCGAATTTGCAGACGAAAAAAAAGTTGTTCAGTAGATACTACAAGCGAAACAACCATGAAATTCAAGACTACCAGATACTGCAAGCAAAGAACAACAACAAGGGGCAGTCGAAGCAAGTGGCAAATGCAACTATAGAAGCTCCACAGCCTATTCAAGAAACGGATCATGATGCCTTCATGACCAGTCATCAAGGAGCATCCAGCAACAGTTCTTGGTCCTTGGATTCCGGTGCCACTCAGCATATGACCAGCCTCATTGGCTGTTTCGAGTCCTATACACCTTACAGTACCAATAAATATATTCACCTTGGTGAAAATAGCACACAAGCTATTAAAGGTGAAGGTACTATGAGATTGAGCTTTGCAAATGATCAATCTAAGCTGCTCTCTAAATTTTGAGACTATAAAAGATAGTCAAATGTTGGATGAGGGAGAATCAAGTCAACAAGGAGCTAAGAGATTGACACGATCAAGTGGACAATATCATGAAGATGGTGAAGAAACGCATTATGAATTGATGGCTTCAGTGTTGGATTATGAGGATCCTTTATTTTATGAAGATGCTGCAAAAGAACAAGAGTGGGAAACTACTATGGATGAGGAGTTCAGTTCTATCGTGAAAAACGAGACATGGGATCTTGTTAAACTTCTAGCAGGTAAGAAACCAATTGGTTGCAAGTGGATTTATAGAACCATATGTACGTACCAAACTTATCTAGGACAGGCAAAATCTTAGCACTTGAAAAGAGGCATGGATACTTGTATAAATTAAGTCATTGTTTTTCTGCCTCTAGTCATGCGCCTCAGTACTTCTATTCATGCAAATAAAAGTTTACTTTGGCATTATAGACTTGGTCACTTGAATCATGCTGTTGTACAACAAATGTCTAGACAATCTATTGTTCTTAATCTCAACTATCCTCGTGATAAAGTCGAATTACCTGTCTGTCAAGACTATCTAGTTGGTAAACAGACTAGGAAACCAGTTAAATCAAGCCATCAGCACATTGCTAGAGGATTGTTAGACATTGTAAATTCAAACATTTGTGGCCCGATGAAAAATCCTTTGTTGAAGGATGAAAAGTATTTTATAACTTTTATTGATGAATTTTCTAGAAGGACTATGGTGTACTTTATAAAGAAGAAATCAGAAGTTCTCAATTGCTTCAGAATCTTCAAGGAGTAGATTGGACATACAAGAGATTCATCCCAAAAGGATTTGGACAAACAAGCATCCAATCTTAAAGCCTTAGAACATTCACATAATGTTCTATTCCTTCTTTCAGCAACTCCATTTTGTTGAGGAATGTAAGGACAAGAAGTCTCTTTCTTGATCCCTTCCTCCTCACAAAAGGCCTTGAACTCATTGGAGATGAATTCTCCACCATTGTCACTTCGAAGAATCTTGATGCTATGATTATGATGCTTTTCCACAAACAACTTGAAATTTACAAAAGTATCAAATACTTGAGACTTGAAGGAAAGTAAGAACACCCAACAATATCTTGAGTAGTCATCAATGAAGGTTAAAAACATGGATGAACCTCCATTAGATTTGGTGCTAGCAATATGCACATCCGAGTGTATGAGTTCAAGAGAATGAGATGACTTTGTGACGGAGTTAGGAAACACCTTCTTATGTGCCTTGGATAAAGCAAAAGTTTCACAAACCTTGTCCTCCTTCCCAATAGACCTTGGTAGGCCTAAAGCATACTCCTCTTTGATCATAGCCTTCATGGAACCCGAGTAGACATGTCCAAGTCTTTTGTGCCATAAAGTGAAGGTAGATATCTTGCTCTTATCGGCCATGACAACATTAGTATCCACAAATGCATCCAGCTTTGCCAAGTCTAGTTCCCTTAGCAACTATCTTATCCTTATTCTTGATGAAACATTCATTTGAAGCAAAGTCAACATTGAAACCTTTGTCTACCATCTGGCTAACACTTAGTAGATTCTTTGTTGTTGTAGGAATGTACAAAACACCTTCTATGTTGATCTTTTTGGAAGATCCTAAGCAAAGGGGAATGCTACCAACTCCTCCAATCTTACAAGCTTCATCATTTGCTGTATAGATAGATTTTATAGGTCCATTATAATATAAGAGAGAAGAGAAAAACTCTCTTTTGCTAGTCATGTGTGAACTAGCACCCGAGTCAATCCACCAAGGATCTTCTCCTTTGAAGCTTGTTGAAGAAAATATGGACATCATGAGAGAGTCCTCATGTGAACTCTCCTCCTCCTCCTCCTCCTCTTTGCTCACGTTGGCTTGGCTTTGATCTTGCTTCATCTTGAAGCATTTCGAGGCATAATGCCCCATCTTGCTACAATAGTAGCACTTCACCTTTGATTTGTCCTTCTTGACTTTGGTGGTTGATGGAGATGCCTTTGAGGGTCCTTCTTGATCCTCAAGCTTTTAAGACTTCTTGAATGTTGATCCTTTGCCTTTGGACTTCCCTTTGCCTTTGGTGAAGAGAGCTTGGTCATCTCCACCTTGGATGGAAAGTCAATCCATCCTCTCTTGCATTTGGCTCCTTTTTGACTCCTTGACCATGAGTGTGCCTTGGAGCTCTTCAAGTATGGGCAGCTTACCCATAATTGCATATCCCTGAACCAAATTGTCAAATTCAAAGCTTAGTCCATTCAATATGAGTTGAACAAGCTCTTCATCCTTGATAGGATCACCTATGAAGGCTAGCTCTTTGTTCAATTCCTTCACTCTTAAGACAAAAGAATGTGCACTCTCTCCTTTCTTTTGATAGCTTCTATAGATTTGATTATTCAAAGCTAACATCTTAGTTTGGTTCTTGGATTCATAGACCTTTTGCAAAGTCTCCCAAGCATCTTGAGCCAAAGTACAATCTCCTACCTCTCTTAAGAGTTCATTTGCAGCATTCATTTTTATGCAATGTAATGCAATATTGCACCTCTTGATGTATTTGGCTTTTTCTTGAGGATGAATAGGTTCACCCTCCTTACCATTTACAATCTCCATTAGATCTTGCATGATCATGATGGATTCCATTCTAACTTTTCATATGGAATAGTTAGTTTTGTTGAGCCTCTGATTAGTATCCAAAAGATATGCATTTAAAGATGCCATCTATTCTCCTAATCAAGGACTTGACACAAATGAAGGTTACTTCTATTGATTTGATTGAAGACCTACCTTATCCCACTTCTTAGGGACCTGAAAAGATTAGTAATAGACTTCCTATAAAGATCTTAGAATGATCTTTAATAAAATCAAATCATAGAATACTAGAAACAATGCACTTGCTTGATTAAAGTAGACAATACTAGTAGAATTGCCCATCTTTCTATAAAGAACATAAAAGCTTCCAAATGATCTGATCAAGAGTGAATTTTAGCAACCTAATATCCTTCCAAAATCACTTGCAAAAGATCTAAATGGAACTTAATGAGGATGCAACACAGTCTACTATCCAATCACAAGCAAAAATTGATCAAAATTGATCTAATTTGATGCATAAGTCAAGCAATGGTTGGACTGAACCTAAATCACTTTAGGAGGTGTCCTCTACACATTAGAACGGCCTTGAAGAGTCCCCAAATCTCTGATGTTCCCTCTCCTTGAATGCTAGAAAGCCTCCTCTATGAAATCACCTCCAAAACTTGCTTAGAAATCAATGCTTGGAGCAAGCAAAACTTGTTATCTTGGTAATGTGGATTGAATTCAACTTTGCCTCTGGTTTTGGACACCTAAACACCTACAAATGAAGTCACACAACACCAATCTCAAATGGATTTGACTCACTTTGAGTTCTAGAATCAATGCTAGATGCTAAAAACCAATCTACACAAGATTTAGATAAAAAAATTGTGATCAAATTGAATGAAAACCAAGGATTTAGCTCATTTCAGTCTTTAGGCTTTGATACCATGTAAAAATTATAGCAAATAAGGATCCTAAAACACTTGAAATGATGAGGAAAACAATAGATTATGATCTCATAAGGTTAGCACAAGTTGAACCATCAAAATCCATCTATGCTTGAACCTCACTAAATGGACCAAATCCTTGAAGAAGCTGTTAGCAGATTCCAGAGAATCCCTAGATGCCGAGCCAAGCTGAAGACACAAAGTATCTCTCACCCATGACCGAGGAGGTCTCAACAGAAGGAGAGCAGAAGAAGCTGAGAGCCGAGCATGAGAGCCGAGGACTACTAGCTAAGATGACAGTTATTTTCTATGTGAGCCTACATGGTGTATCCCAGAGAAGGAACGATCATGTAGGAGCTAGTAATGTTTCCTAGGAAATGTAAATAAGTGTAGACCCCCTTAAATAATTTACAGTGAGCCACCTTTTGATGGTGACCTCTAGTGGAAGGGCTATTTCCACATGTAATTTCTAAATTAGCGGAATTGCCACTTGGGCAGCCCTCTTACTTATTTAAGGGCCACCCTCTCTTGTGAGGGAGCTTTTATTGTATTGTCGTCTCTCTTGATTGAATAAAGAAGATCCTCCATGAGTTCTTGGCAATGGCTAATTTCTTGAGTGAAATTCCTATGAACATGCTCTGATTTCTTGTTGTGAATGTGAAATAATTAGATTTCTTGCTCACTTTCTTGCAATGTGGAATGTAGATGTGAATTAATTTTCTTGTTTCTTGATTTTGTTGTTTCAGCATGCAGGCAAACTATATAGGCTGAGATTGTGGATCTTATCTTGCATTTTACTAACAATCATGTTCTTGATTGTTCTTGGGTATTCCAAGCATCAAGAAATGGGTGTTTCTTGATTCTTGGGTTGCCAGAATGTTGTTAGGAAGTTAGCTTTCTTGATTTTTGTTTCTTGTTGTGTAGCTTAATCCTGTTATTGTAATGTTCCCTTATTTCTTAGGATAGTTTGGTAGATAGATTGTAGATATGCTCTCTATCCCAGAACGTTAATATGTGCTTGAGCTAGGATTGGTTACATGGCTTGTAAATGCATGTAGCTGAGTGAACGTAACCGTTTCATCCCACTGACAGGCTGGGAATACACATTGCAAACTGAGAAGCATTTCTGCCTGGAAACCATTCTAAATAAGAGGACTTAATTGTAAAAGACTGGCTTTTGGAAATGGGCAGAAACATCTGGTTTCCAGAGTGGTAACCACCTAAGACGTAACAAAGATAAAAAGAAGAAGTAGACAAAAAGAGAAATCTATGTTCATAGATTCAGCTGGAATCTGTGAACATTTGGCACCATTTCCACAACTACACAGGCACTTATCAACGTCAAACCTTTCCGATCTGTGCTGCCAAACCATCGCTCCGAAGTCTCTCAAACGCATCCTTACAAAGCTCGTCACTTTGGTCTTGACCGATGTACAGCTCCGTTTTTTACTGGGGCTTCACGTTCCTTACCTAGCCGAGCTCCACGACTCTCGTCTGGGCCTGGACCGAACCTTGTTTCATTCACTATTGAAATTGTCAAAAATGCAAAAATAAGCTTGGTAGAGGCCAAAAATCTTGTATATAGGATAGACACACATGTGTGGAGCCTGTTCCCACATGTGAAACTAGTGTACTTTTCATGTACCATAATCATATATGTTGTACATATGATCTAATTCAAGTAGTGGCTAAAATGGCCAAAAACTAGTTTTCTAGAGATATGACACATGGCACCAATCTAATGATTGCATGAGCCAAATATTTTGAATAGGTGTCACATCCCATGTGTAGAGGACAACTCACATGTGTGGAAATAGCTGAAGTAGGCGGGTTTTTGCTTCTAGAAGATTTCCATGAAGATCTCCATATAGTGGGAAAATAGACCAAAAATGCCCAAAATGAAAACTTTTGATCCAAGTGCCAAATTGCATGATGGTGACAAGGCATCCTCACACGTGTGAGATCTGATGCATGATCAGTACCTCGAGCTCCAAAAGTGTATATATAGAGGCTTATTTGGCCATAATCAATGTGAGACAACAATCTTGGTTTTGGAAGCAATTTTGAGTGATTCTCTCCATTTGTCTACGTTTGTTTTGATTGTTTTGAGGTTCTATCAATGTGTACTTGAATTTCAGGTTGGATTTCGTACTCAGATAGTGTTTCACATGTGCAAAACCAGAAAGTACACCTACCTTCAATCAATGATTGTTTTTGTTAGGATTTTGTGTCTAGAATTGATCTAGATTGATCTTAATCTCAAGTAGATTGATAGATCAAGTAATCTGACAACCAATCCCTCTTGAGGATCAGATTAGGATCCACTCTTGGTTCTTTTTGTACTTTTTGCACATGGTATCAGAGCCTAGTACAAGAGTTTTTGTTGAAATTGATAAGGTTAATCCAAATCAAAGCCAACATTAGTAGTTTTTTGGAAACTAGTCAAATTTTGTATAGCAAGTTGGATTTGATAGCTATCCTCAAATTTTTTGGTCTAGATCTTGTTGTGGGCTGTAGGAATCCTTTTCACACGAGTGAGACTGTACAGCTCCGGTTTTGACTAAGGAATTTCAAAAACTTGTAGAATTCAACTCACATACCCAATTTGAGTCATTTTTGGTGCAAAATCAAGCATTTTTTTATAGTGAATCTAATTCCTTGATTAGTTCTTGGATTAGATCAGCAAAAAAATTAAAATTGAAGCTTGAATTAGGTGCACTAATTGATCTTCTCTGATTTTTTGAGTCTATGTTGAGGTTGAAGAGAGAAATTGCTAAAAATCATAGATTAAGGAGTGATTTTCCAAGTTTGAGCCTAGAATCTAAATTTCCAACATTCTAGATTGGTTCATGAGTGATAGGATTGAGTCTATAAGCTTTCTAAATTGCAAGAAGACTTTAGGTTCAGATCTCTTAGAGAAATCATAAGAGTTTCTAGTGCTTTTTCACATTAAAAAATGGCATCAATGGGTGGTTTTTTGCTTGAAGCTAGTGAAAGACTTACATCCACTAATTATGCTACTTGGATAGTTCGAATGGAGTCTTTGCTTGACATAGTACTTGAGGTGAAAGTAGAACCTCAGGAGGAGAGATGTAGAGTTGCATTACACTGCATAAAAATGAATGTAAGTAATGAACTTTTGAAAGAGATCTCATCTTGTACCACATCCAAAGAGGCATGGGATTCATTATAAGCCATTTATGGATCCAAGAACACTTCAAGGATACTCATGCTTAGGAATCAAATCCTTCAAATCATGAAAGGAAGTAGTGAAAGTGCCCAAAATTATGTCTTTAGAATCAAATCTTTGAGAGTTGTCTTCTACAGATGATAAAATCAAAGATGATGAATTAGTTCAAATCAATGGATTAAGAGATGATTATTCCAATCTTTTTCAAATCTTTGCTATTCAAGATTCACTTCCTAGTATTGAAAAACTTCATAGTGTGCTTGTTAGTGAGGAGATTAGAATGCTTCATATCAGAGGTAGGATGAGTTCCTTATCTTTGAATGATGGTGATGAAAAAGCTAATTTTTCTTTGAAAGGCAAAAAGAAGAAGTTTCCATCCAAGAAGACTCAAGACATGGAGATGGAGAACAAAGACAGAGCATCAAGTTCCAAAGGCAAGAGCAAGAAGGACAAGAAGAAGCTAAAGTGTTTCTTTTGTGGAAAAAAGGGACATTTTGCATCCGAGTGCTACAAGAAGAAGAATGCCCAAGAGAAGGACAATCAAGGCAATCTTGTGCTTGAGGAGGAGGAAGAAGGCAATCTATCTTTGATGGTATCCTCACCACAAACAACTAATAAAGACACTTGGTGGATTGATAGTGGGGCAAGCTCTCACATGACTCACCAAAAAGACTACTTTTCTAATCTACTTTCTTACAATAGTTCTAAGAGATTTATCCTCACTGCAAGTGATCAAGAATGTGAGATTGTAGGTGTTGGATCCATTCCTTTATGTCTAGGATTATCTAAAAAAGTAGATCTAGACAATGTTCTTTATGTACCTTCAATTACAAAGAACTTGTTGAGTGTAGGACAACTTATGGATAGTGGATTAGATGTACATTTCAAGCATGGAGTATGTTCTATCTTGAAAGATGAAAAATGTATTGCTAGTGGTTTCAAGCAAGGGAGGTTATTCAAATTGGATGTCAATGTGATGGTTGGAAGTGTGAACATGGCAAGGGAGGAGCTCACTCAAGTGGAATTATGGCACAAAAGGTTAGGCCATCCTAACTACAAAGCTATGGAGACCATGGTGACAAAGGAGCTAGCAAGAGGACTTCCCAAAACCATATCCAAGTGTGGCAAGCTTTGTGAAGCTTGTGGACTCTCCAAATCTCATAAGATTCCTTTCAAGAGATCTTTGATAAGATCTAACTCTCCTCTTGACCTTATACACTCGGATGTTCATTCATTTTCACATGAATCAAATGGTGGAGCTCTTATGTATGTCACTTTTATTGATGATAAATCAAGATACTCTTGGGTTTATCTCTTGTCTAAGAAAAGTGAAGTTTTTGAGTCCTTTGTAAAGTTCAAAACTCTTGTGGAAAAGCAACTTAATACTAGCTTGAAAGTATTAAGAAGTGATAATGGAGGGGAGTACATCTCCAATAGGATGGAAGAGTTTTGTGAAACTAATGGCATAAAGAGAGAGTTTACTTGTACATATACTCCACAACAAAATGGAGTAGCTGAGAGAAAGAATAGGACACTATGTGAGTGTGCTAAAGCTATGAGATTAGATGCATCTCTTCCTATTTCATTTTGGGAAGAAGCTATTTTATGTGCAAACTTTCTTTGCAATAGATTGACTAATAGTGCCATTAAAGGACTTACACCTTATGAAGTATTGTTTGGCAAAAAGCCAAATCTTAGTCATTTGAAAGTTTTTGGATGTACTTGTTATGTAGATATTCTTTTAGAAACAAGGAAAAAGGAAGATGCCACTTCTTTCAAAGGCATCTTTGTTGGTTATAGTGAAAGTAAGAAAGCTTATAGGATATATGATCCTATTACAAAAAAAGTTGCCTAGTAGAGATGTACTTTTTGATGAATCTCTCCAAGCCAAAGGAAAGGTGACTTCCAACAACACTCAACTTGTCAAAGATCATGCTATGGCCGAGGAGGAGCTTCATGAAGATGAAGACCAAGTGGAACCTACTCCAAGTCCAAGGGTGCCAAGAAGGTCAACAAGGACAAGGATTGAGCCATCAAGGCTCACTTATAGTGACAAAGGGGAGCAAAGAGAAGATTCTCAGCTACTCAACTCTTGTACTTTCTTGACTACTATGCTTGAAGAACCAACTAGTTTTGAGGAAGCAAATAAGTCTCAATATTGGAGGAAAGCTATGCAAGTAGAGTTTGATGCATTAATGGAAAATCAAACTTGGAAACTTGTTGATTTACCTTATGGAAAGAAGCCTCTTACTTGTAAATGGATATATAGATTGAAATATAATCAAGATGGTTCCATTCATAAGTACAAAGCTAGACTTGTAGCAAAAGGTTTTTTGCAAGTCAAGGCATAGATTATGATGAAACCTTTGCACCTGTTGCAAAGCTTGTGACCATTAGATTAATCATATGTCTTGCAACTTCTTTCAAATGGGAGCTCTTCCAACTTGATGTGACAAATGCTTTCTTGAATGGATTCTTGGGAGAAGAAGACAAGGTGTGTCTCTTGAAGAAGAGTCTTTATGGACTCAAGCAAGCACCAAGAGCATGGTACTCTAGCTTGCATTCCTATCTTATCTCCATTGGATTTGTTGTAAGTTTTTATGAACCATCATTGTACTACAAATGTAATGATGGAAAGATCATTATCTTAGTTTTATATGTCGATGACATTATACTCACAGGAAATGATCTAGATGGAATCAAGACTCAAGTTTTGCAGGTGACAAAATGGATAGAAGATCCATAAGTGCATTTGCTACATTCTTATGTGGGGGAGCTATATCTTGGCTTTCCAAAAAGCAAGATACCATCTCTCTTTCATCAATAGAATCCGAATATAAAGCTATGACAACAACAACAAAGGAGGTTCTTTGGCTTAGAAGGAGGAGCTACATGTGATCAAGGATGAAGACATTCCATGCATATATTGTGATAATCAAGCAGCTCAACAACTTGCAAACAATCCAGCCTTGCATGCTCAAACAAAGCACATCGAGATTGCACATCATTTCGTGAGGGAGAAAGTGCAAGCAAAGGAGATCAAGCTTATTCATGTTTCATCATCAGATTGCATTGCTGATATACTCACCAAGGCATTTCCTAAAGATCCATTTATAAAATTAAGATTGGCTCTTGGAGTTATAGATAGATCTATGCTAGATTTACCAAGCTAGATTTTTGAGGAGTGTGAAAAATGCAAAAATAAGCTTGGTAGAGGCCAAAAATCTTGTATATAGGATAGACACACATGTGTGGAGCCTGTTCCCACGTGTGAAACTAGTGTACTTTTCATGTACCATAATCATATATGTTGTACATATGATTTAATTCAAGTTCTAGTGGCTAAAATGGCCAAAAACTAGTTTTCTAGAGATATGACACATGGCACCAATCTAATGATTGCATGAGCCAAATATTTTGAATAGGTGTCACATACCATGTGTAGAGGACAGCTCACACATGTGGAAATAGCTGAAGTAGGCGAGTTTTTGCTTCTAGAATATTTCCATGAAGATCTCCATATAGTAGAAAAATAAACCGAAAATGCCCAAAATGGAAAGTTTTGATCCAAGTGCCAAATTGCATGATGGTGACAAGGCATCCTCACACGTGTGAGATATGATGCATGATCAGTACCTCGAGCTCCAAAAGTGTATAAATAGAGGCTTATTTGGCCATAATCAATGTGAGACACCAATCTTGGTTTTGGAAGCAATTTTGAGTGATTCTCTCCATTTGTCTACATTTGTTTTGATTGTTTTGAGGTTCTATCAATGTGTACTTGATTTTCAGGTTGGAGTCCATACTCAGACAATGTTTCACACGTGTGAAACCAGAAAGTACACCTACCTTCAATTAATGATTGTTCTTGTTAGGATTTTGTGTCTAGAATTGATCTAGATTGATCTTAATCTCAAGTACATTGATAGATCAAGTAATCTGACAACCAATCCCTCTTGAGGATCAGATTAGGATCCACTCTTGGTCCTTTTTGTACTTTTTGCACAAACCACACCCCAACTCTCGACCGAATCCCTACTAGACATATCCTGCAAAGTCCCGAGTTAAACCTCAACTGATGCTCATTGATCAGATCTTACCGGAGCCTTTCAGTTGACATCTCAACCGGAGCCTTTTTGTTGAAATCTCCACCGAAGCATCCTATCAAATCTCACCGAAGGCATCCTGTCAAATCTTGACCGGAAGCACTCTGTCAGATCTTGATCGTAAGCTTTCTATCAAATCTCAACCGAGGGCATTCCATTGAAATCTCGACCAAAGCATCCTGTCAAATCTCGATCGGAGACATCCTGTCAGATCTTGACATGAGGCTTTCTCTCAGATCTCGACCGAAGGCTTTCTCTTAGATCTCAACCGAAGCTTTCTATCAGATCTCAACCGGACAACAACGGCCCTTAAAAACAAAACACCGTACGAAATGTGAACAGGCAGAAAGTATGGTCTTTCATACGTGTGTGTTAAATCTCGATTGGAGCCTTCCATCCTGATCTCGACTGAACACATTCTGTTAGATCTCGACCGAAGCACTTTGTCTAATCTCGACCGAAGCCATTTTCTCAGATCTCGACCAGACTTTTCTATCAACTCTCAACCGAGAGTTTCAACTTACAGTCTGAACTAAGTTAACTTCAAAACAAAGTCAATTTGATTCTTTGACTAGATCTCAGTGTTTGCTAAGTACCACAGTTCTTTCCCAGTTTATTGTAAGATCCTAGCACCAAAAAACGAAACAATTGTGCCATTTGGACAGCACCACATTATTCGTATCTGACTAATATTTTGGCCAAGAAAAAAAAAACAGTCAAGTTACCAAAGAGTCCAAGAGCCCTACTTGCCCAATTCTAAGGTACTCTAGATTTGCTATGGATCGTCCTTACGATTCGAATTCCACAAATGACTATCCACCAGAGATGGTCTCTCCATCTACCGAATAGGCTCGATTCAATAGATATTCTAGGATGAAGTCCCAAATCCATGAGCCATCAACCAACCCATTTGATAGATGGGAACCCATGTGAAATGGAGTTCCACACGATTGACTGCACTTGAGAAAAGCTAGACTTCTCAATTGTCGTCGTATCCAGAGCTAGAGAGATAGCTGGGGAACCCTGCCTGGGGCCTGCCCACGTTGCAAAAAACAATCGACCTTTTTATGACCTAACAAAGGTTCAAAGAAAGCCTTCTTTTGTAGTAGAATCTTCACATGCATGAGCTCACTTAAACAAGCTTTTGCAAATAATGTTCCGCGTACTGAAAAACGTACTCCGAAGTTAGATTTACCTAAGTACGAGAACAACATTGACCTCAAAGATTTCTTCAAGTCCTTGAGAACGCATGCGATGTCTATGGCGAGACATCACCAGAAGCCATGGTTCAGCTCTTCTCGATGACCATGATCGATTGAGCACAAGAATGGTTTTTTAACCTTGATCGTGATGATAAACGAGACTGGTCACTCTTGAAGGAAGCCTTCATCAAACGTTTAAACCATTTTGTTTGATTGAAAGTCCTTTTTTCAAGGTGAGTAACATCAAAATGACAAAAGATGAGAAAGTACATGACTACATAGAAAGATTTAAAAGATTAAAAAGTTAGGTACAAAAACAACCAACCGAATCTATGCTCATCATTTGGTTCCTCATTGGACTCCCACGATGGATAAGATGTGAACTTCGCTCCAATGATGAGTACACATCATTGAAACAAGCCATTTTTTATGTCATTTGAGAAGAAGACGAAGCTCAGATGTCAATGAGCCACATGAACGGAGAGCACATTGCGCTATCCAAGAAGCTCGACCAAATGAGAAAACACGAGAACAGTTATGGAAAACACAAATGGAGCTGCTTAACCAGCAACACCAACAACAGATGGAAAAAGTCATGAAAGAGTTTCAAAACACTCTTAAGTCTATCCAGAGTTCGATGCTGGGTCAATTACCCACTGGCCAAATCCACCATAGACGAGAGAGAATACATGATGCCCTCACTGTCGAGGTGCACACATTGGCAATCAGTGCCCATCATACCAACCGGTGTCAAATACTTCATTGATCAAATGCGACATTTGTGACTTTATGGGTCATACCTCAATCTATTGCCATTATAACCCGAGGAACCAGCCTCACAACCAGTCAGGGGGACATTATCAGCCTCCTCGACAACAGTTTGTTTCACAAAACCAGCACCAACACTACCCACCACAAAACAACCAAGTTCATATACAAGAGTTGTCCAGACAATCTAGACATGAACTTCAACAACAGCTTGCACTCTTAGGACCACCTCCAAGGGGACAACCTGATCTAGGAGCACAAAAACATAGACACCCTTGAGAATCAGCACAAACACATCTTGTAGATAACTCCTTCGATCACTCATATCATCACTATACAACACTCCCATCTACTAGTTCTCAACCATATCAAACCGACAACTCATGCTCATCCAAACGGGATGAGTATTCCACACCATCGAAAAATCCAGCACAGCTAGCCATCCAAGATGGTTATGCTATTGCCACAGGACCAATGAGCAACCACTGTTTTATTTGTGGCAAAACTAGCCACTTCATCATGGTTTACTGTAAAGTTAAGAACCAATACCATGCGGAGTGTCCAAACTATGTTCGCAAACACAGTTTCAAAGACTGTCCTAAACAACCTAACAAGATCCTTCCAACACGTCATATATCATCCGAACCTGTTAGAGTTCTCACTATAGCACAACGCCAACACCAAGAACAATAGCAAAACATTGTCAAATCAGCTGACCATCACGGAAGCCACCTCACAGCTTCCACATTACCCAAAGACTACCCACACCCAAAAGTGGAACAAAGACAGTACGATAAATTTAAAAATGAGTTTTTGCGAGAGGAAGAACATACAGAAAGTCTGTTATCCGCTCAAATCCTCGAAAAAGATCAATCCCTACAGGGACTTGAAGTATTGTCTGACCTCCTGCAAGCTCAACTCACCGTGCCATTCCATAGCACGATAAAATCTTTCATTGGGCTTCAACGCTATTTCCATCATAGTTTTCAGCTGCCTACTATTCTTGACGACCAATGGAAAACAGAAGAGATTCCTGAAATTCCTCAGATTCCAATGAATCTGCTGAATGTAGGTGTTGCTAAGGGGACTAGCATCACCTTGCCTATGTCCTTTAAAGACTATCCCATAGTATCTGCTATCCTTGATAGCGGATCAGGTGTAAATATAATGGCTTTGTCATTGGCAAAGTCATGGGGCTTCCATACCCTCAATCAACCACGTTATAGATGCATGGCTGATCAACGAGTTATAGACCCTGCTGGTCATTTATCGAATATCAATGTTTGCATTGTAGGTTTCAAATTTGTAATTGATTGTGTCATCTTAGACTTACCAAAAGATGCAAATACTTATCAACTCCTTCTTGGTACACTCTGGCTCCAGATGGCAGACGTTGTCCAAGATTGGAAGCATGGCAAAATCACCTTTGGCAATCACGACAAACGAGTCATTGTTAACTCAACTGGCCATGTCAAGCCCGCTAAAGTTTATGATGATTGGTCATCAACAACTTATGACAAAATCAGATAGTGTCCCGATCCAACTAAAAGGCCACTATACGAGATCCACAGACATAATAAATTGGGGTCAAGCACTAGCCATTCTGGACTGTGCTGATTCCAATCGATGTCGTATCGAAACCGTTGCAGGAAATGTGGACATTCTACCATCTTCTACAGACATTGATACACCCATCATCCCACTTATGATGATTGACCCGATTCCTATAGCTTGGTGCCCAGGAGAACCTAGCATCTCTACCGCCCATGTTTCGGAAGAAGGTATTATTTCCATGGCTGATGTTGAAATGATGGATGAACATGTACTCCTTTATCTAGAAGCCGAACATTATCCGCCAAAATCAATTCCTCAGGAGATCAAGTCACCAGGGTCGTTGGCTCATCCAACTGACATCCAAAGTACCCAACACAAAAGCATATAGGCCCAAGCCCAAAGTATATACATGGGACGTGTATCCATACGAAGTCTGGAATACAATCGATGACGACATGATAAGTGAGGCAACAACACCGCCCACTCAAAAACCTCCAAACCCTTGGTTACAAAAAACTAAAATTATTGATACAAAATTAACCGAGCGTTAGAAACAGATGCGTGAGAAGCTTAAACAACTGATTAAGCCCTTCTCTACAGAGACAACAACCAAACAATCAGACCAAGTTTCCACATCCAGTAGTAACTCAACACAAATGATTTTCAAAGTTCTAGCAAACTTTGTGGAACCACCCTTTGATCTCCTACGAAAGTTTAAAGATTTTACACTGGATGACGTTGTTATCCAATTACCACAACCACACTAGGAGCCTACATCAAGTTCCAAATCCTTTGAAGGACCAACTAAAACAATTCCGTTAAGCCTTAAAGATCTTGACGAGGAGATGGATCGAATAGTTCATGTTGGTGCACACCTTTTCTCAGAACAACTTTTTGATCTGGAAATTTCTCTTCGCAAATACAATCTCGTCTGAAGTAGCGGTCCATACGATTCCTTTAGAAGAGAACGCTAAGCCTATTAGGGCTAAACCTTACAGATGTAATCCTATCTATTGTGAGAGAATCGATAAAGATATTAAAAAATTTCTGGATGTTGGCTTCATTTATGAAGTCCAACATACTAATTGGGTATCACCCATTGTGGTTGTACCCAAGAAAAATGGCAAACTTCGTATCTGTATCGATCTAAAAAATCTTAATGCGGTTACAAAGAAAGACCATTTTCTCTTGCCTTTAACGACCCAAATCTTAGAGGAAATGGCAGGAGCTAAAGCTTTCAGCTTCTTGAATGGATTCAACAGTTATTTCCTTGTTCAAATAGCCCCTGAAGATAAACATAAAAAATGGGGTTTATACTTATAATGTCATGCCTTTTGGCTTATGCAACGCCCCTTCAACGTTTCAGAGGGTCATGCAACTGGCCTTCCAAGACATGTTACATCGGATTGTCGAGATTTATCTCGACGATCTGGGTGTACATTTCTCAGTGGCTACGCACCTTGATGCATTGGATAAAATCTTCATTCGCTGCCATAGATTTGGAATTTCACTAAACCCTGACAAGTGTCAAATCTAGGTCACCCATGGGGTAGTACTCAGACATATAATTTCAAAGGACGGTATTACTACCGACCCTTCAAACATCAAGGTAATAGTTGAAATGCCCTTACCTGCAACTGTGAAGGAAGTTTACGTCTTCCTCGGTCACACAAATTATTATCGCACCTTTATAATCGACTATGCCGGCAAGGCACGACTCATTTATTTAGTTGTGGTAGATCCTCGATGGACTGAAGAACACATTAAAGCCTTTGAGTTGAAAACAGCCCTTACCAAGGCACCCATACTCTGTTCGCTAGACTACACGAAAGAGTTCCATGTGCATACTGATGCCAGTAAGTATGCCATTGGAGGTCTTCTTGCACAACCTGGTGAGTATGGCAAAGATTTCCCAATACGTTTCTTGAGCAGGCAATTGGTGCCTGCTCAAGTAAACTATACAACAACCGAACGAGAAGCATTGGCAATGGTCTATGCTGTTCAACAACTAAGACATTATTTACTAGGCCGGACCTTTGCCTTCTACACCGACCATCAAGCCCTGTTATATATTGTTAATAAATCCTATAAAACGGGACGTATAGCTCGATGGTTTTTGATATTAGAGGAATTTAATTTTCACGTAGTTGTTTGGAAAGGAACCCAACATTTCATGGAGGATCACCTTTCTCGGCTCCCTAATGCTAAAAAAGTAACTGCACCAGTCAACGATGATCTTCATGATGCATGTCTTTTTCAGATTGATGCTACACCCTTATGGGTTGAGGAGATCACTCAATTTTTAACAACAGGCAGACTCAAAGAAGGCCTGAATACGGTTGCAAATTTTTTTTTTTTGCTTAAAGCAGCACCCTTTCAACTAATAGCAGGACAACTTTACAAAAGGGGCGTTGACGGTATTATCCGATGATGCGCTTATGAAGTCGGTTTTCCAAAATGATTTGATAAGAAATGACAAGCTTTGCATCCTCCTATGCTTGGTTTGCATGGGATGTTTCCGGTTTCCCCCGAAAGCTTCTCGTCCTTTTGTATTTTAAAGGATCCTTTAGAAGACCCACTTTTGATAGAACTTCCTCCAATCGAGCTATTGCTTTTTTGGCTAATGACTCTGGCTTAGTATTCCAGACAAACCAAATATGAAGGTATATCAATTTTTCTATAATTCTTACCTCTCCATGTAGTGTACAAATGTGGACATTTTTAAGCAGAATTGGTAGTATTGGTTTCCAGTTTGGGTCTTCTATATCCCTTGAAACTCTCGGGCTCTTTGACATGTCTTGTATAATTTTCGTGCAATAGAGACATGGATGTTTTGAATTTGCTCCATCTGAGACGTTGAACATGTGCTAGTACTCAATGAAATAGATTTTAACCTAGAAAGCTGCTAACCACCAAATGTTATTTTCGGACTGCACACTAAAATTAGGACTCTCTGAGTTTATCGTATTGCTTAATGTTCCATTCATAAGTGTAACACTAACCCTTTCTAGCTTTTTTCCCTTTATTACTTCTGATTCATCTAACTTGAGAACTAATATCAATTTTTCAGCACTTTCATTTGTGATTCCATAAAACTTAACAATAAATCTCAGTAAGTGATTCAAATCTACAAACATATTGTTGGTGGAATCATATGACAAAGTGCCATGTCTTGAGTTATAAATTTCATTGATATGGCAAGGAATACCAATGTGTTTTGCAAACCCCTATTTAACATATCCCTCTCTAATTTGATTTGAAATGGCCAGGGAATAGAAATTTTTTTTAATGTACTTGTCCAAATGCCTCTTTGATAATTTTAAACATTGTGTCATATGCGTCCCTGCTAATACCAGAATAATCACATGCTCTTTGTATCAATTTTCGGTCAATAATCTTGCCGACTTCGCCCATAAGGGCCTCTGCAATCTTGGACTTGATTCAAGAATATCGTTGATTTCCTAGTAGACTCGTTGTTGACTTGGAGCTATTAAAACTCGTCTTAATTGAAAAAAAATTTCAACTGCAAAAGTTTGAAATGAGCTTGGCACTCTTTTTGATCCAACACACTCCATATTTCTTGCTCTATATGCAAAATCAAAGCTTTGCAGGTATGAACAAAATACTTTTTCAATAGATGTGCGTTGAAATCGCAAATTTTTGAATTGCAAAAGTTTACCTTGCGCTCTCCATATATTCTGAATTGCAAAAATTTAGATTCACGTTGGCGCTCATTGTGATACCATCTATTCAAAGTTTCTTGGATGATATTCAGATCAATGAGACTATTTTCCTTTGATGTGAAAACTATGAGTAGATGGAAAGAAACTTTGATGTGCAATACGATTTGCATTTACATGAGAAGTCATATTAGTTAATGGTAGAAAATAGAATCTTGGAGTATGGACCCCACGCATTGCGGCTACCTAACTTCCAGTTAACTACACATGTTGCTAGTAAGGTCAAGTCATCGGAGTTGTGCGGGCATACCAAAAACTTGGAGTTTTGAAATCTGACGGTTTTCTCTCATGACATTTCTTACACAGCCCTTTTGGGCCTTGGAACTCCTCTAATGGAAGACATTTTGATTATGCATTCTATATCTCCATTTGATTTTTATCCTAGCCTTCATCCATAAGCTCAAATAATGTACTGTTCAATAACATACAAGTATTATTGGAGTTTTGTGTACATTGGCACTTGAAAACAAATCCACAAATATAATTCAAAGCAACAAACCAACTTAATCGAACTGTTTTTGAGTCTGTACTTAACTTTTTTACTATGTCATTATATAGCTTACAACGAAATGATTATGAAATTGCAGCATCATGAGTAACCCATTCATCACTTCTAAAACTAGGTAGTGGAATGAGCTGGATTTTGTCGAAAACCTCCTTTTAAATCAAGAATATACATAGATTCCTAAAAAAAGATTTCACAATCAGCAAGATCTTTTGCAGTTCTACCTTTATATTGCAATTGTCCAATATCAGTGTGTACGCATGTAACACACTTGCAAGAGATCCAGTGGCTTTCATTCATTTATATTATATATATATATATGTGTGTGTGTGTGTGTGTGTGTGTGTGTGTGTTAAAATTGGCAAAAGCTAACTTGATCAAATCTTGTAAATACCATTATGACTAGTAAATATCATCATTAGACATGTGTGGAGCCTGTTCCCACGTGTGAAATAAATACATTTATCATTTAGATGAGTCATATAAGTTGTACATACCATTTCATTTGAGATCTAGTGGCTAAAATGGCCAAAATCTAGTTTTCTAGCTATATGCCACTTGGCATCATGTTATTGGTAGGAAAAGCTATTTCACATGGATAGGAGTGATCTCACACGTGCCAAGGACTGCTCATATGTGTTAAAACATCAGTAGTAGGTGAGATCCAACTTGTAGTAAATATTTTTGCAAGTCCCTATAAATTAGGAAAATTGCCTAAAATCAAGGGAGGTGGCTATAAGTTAGGAAACTTGGTCCATGTGCCATATTGATGATTATTGGTGGATCCTTTGATGAGTAGGCACTCTCACAAGTGCCAAATCAGCTGAGTAAGCATCAGCTCTTGTGTATATATGGTGGCTCATTTGGCCATAATTGACAAGAAAGCTAAATCTTGGTTTTGGTGCATTTCTTGAGTAATCTCTCCATTTGTCTTGTGATTTTATGCTTCTAATGGTTTCTAAGCTTAGTGTACTTCATTATTTGCTGGTAGTCCGTACTCTGACAGGTCTTCACACGTGTGAAACCATCAAGTACAAGTTTTGATCATATTCGATTGTTCTTGTTAGATTTGTTGATGTAGTTTTGATCTAGTGCTATCTAATCTTGTGTAGATTGGTAGATCAATCTAATCTAACATCCAATCACACTTGTAGATCTGATTTGGATCCATTATTGGTCCTTTTTGCTGTACTTTCACATGGTATCAGAGCCAAGTACAAGTGCATTTAAGGAATTGATCTAAACTATACCCAAATTGGCAGGTTTTTGGAAACAAGCTAATATTGAGGTAGCGAGGTTGAATGGATAGCTAGAACCATCATATTTGTACCAAATCTTGCTGTGGGCTATAGGTGTACTTTCCACACATTTGGGGCCGTATAGGATCTGTTTTGGACAGTAAAATTCAGTTTGGTGCATTTTGAGTTTCATACACCCAATTTTGAGTCAATTTAGTGCATTTTTCAAGCTTTCACTTGCATTGTTTCTATTCCATTGATTTGTTCTTGGTTTAGATCAATCATATAGATGGATTAAAGCTTGTTTACAGTACATTGAAGTTGATTCTCTGATTTTTTGAGTGTACATTGAAGTTGAGAGAGAAAGAGTGCTATAAACCAAAGATTAAGGAGTGATTTGCAAGGGGAGTGATTGAAATCCATTATACCTTCATTCTAGATTTATTCAAGAGTGAAAGGGCTGAGTCTAGAAGCATCTAAATGCTAGAAGACACTCTTGGATCAGTCCTCCAAGTGAAATATTAGTGAATTTCTAAAGCACAAACACTCATAAAGGCAAAATTTACCTATACAAGGTGATAAGAATTGTTGGCAAGTACTAGAGAAAAATTTGAGATCCAAGTCACATTGTTCACCCCTACTCAAGTGTGTGAGTGTGTTTTTTGGCTTGAATTAAAGTCATAAAGGTGAGTGAGGCATTTGTGTTGTGGTTGATCCAAAATTTTCAAGAGATCCTTCCTTTGTAGAGGGCAAGAACTAGTAACTCAATTCTTGACTTTGGTGGAAAAATTGTCTTCTTCATTGTGATCAAATCTTGCTGAGTGGCATTAGCTCTTTGTAAGCAAATATCTTAGTGAGACAGAAGTATCACATTTCCGAAAATTTGAATTTCATTCTAACTCTAAAGAGGTAGAGTCATTGGTACTTGGTGGAGTCCAATAGGGGTGAATAAATTCAATTTTTTGAGCAGAATTTTGACATTATATGTATGAAACTCAAATAAGTTCTATTCAACTTTCTTTGTGAGAGTGTGAGGGTCAAGTTGTGATCCCATTGGGAGTCTAGAATAGGGAGGAGTCCATATTTGAGTGTTCATACATGATTGGGATCTTTGTGAATCTCTAGATGTCTAATTTTTAAGCTTGGTGAAAAATTATTGACATAGATTGTTATCAAACCATTTCATGTCCATTCCAAATCTCAAGAGTGAGATTCTTTGGGTCAAGAGGGATTCCAAAAGGGGTGATTGGATCTGATCTTTGTGTGTTTGAATCAAGTATACATGTCAAGTTTTTGTGATCTAGTGTAGATCCTTTTTTTTTTTGTGAAAATTAGTGGTTTAATTTGTTGTCAAATCAAATCAAATTCAAATCTCAAGAGTGAGTCCAAAAAAAGTGACTAAGTTGGATTTTCAAGTATTTGAAACAAAACCCATACTTTGTTCAAGAATCTCAAAAGTTGAGTGAACTAGTCAAGAGAAAAGGAAAATCTAGGTGTCAAATCTTTTCAAATCCATTCCAACTCTCAAGAGGAAGAGTCATTGGTATTTGTTGAGTTTAATAGGGGTGTTTGGATCTGATTTTTGTGATTTGATAGAGTGCTTTTGTCTTAGTGATCAAAGCAAAGATTAGTTAACAATTGACTAGGCTGAAAGAGATATGATTCAAAATTTGTGGTCTAGATCTTGTGTAGATCCTTCTAGATTGTTGAATGTGTTCAAATCTAGTTTCTTGAGAGTCACAAATTACATCTTGAAAAGTCATATCACTAGGTTTTACTTCCTCATAATGGCATCAATAGGTGGCAACCTATTGGAGGCAAGTAAGGATCCTAAATGCAACCTTTATGGCAAGAGAGATCATTTTGTCTCAAGATGCTACAAAATGAAAACCAATCCATCCAAGGAGAACCAAAGCAAGGGGGCCGAGGTGAAGGATGGAGCTTCAATTTCAAAGTGCAAAGGAAAGAAGGACAAATCCAAGGAAAGGTGTTTCCTTTGTGGAAAGATGCATGAGGCTTGGAGTCTCACAAGGACTTACAAGATTTGTCTTCAAAAGTCCATCATCACACATTTCAAACCTTTAGAAGTTTTTCATTTGGAAGTGCATTGTTTAATCAAGATGCAAAGATAAATGTCACTTTCATTAATGTCACTTGGATTTATTTCATGTCCTTGGAAAACATTTTGCTTAGAACTTTAGAAAAGTTCAAATTTATTGTTATGACCCAAGAGAAACCAAGAAAGATTAAGAAGGAGCAATCACAAAATGAAAATAGTTCCATATATGCTCTCATGACATCTAATGAAGAACTATTTTGCTTTGAAGAGATTTTTGTATCTCAAAGGTGGATTAAGGCAATACTAGTTGAGTGTGATGCCTTAATAGATAGCAAAGCATGTTTTCCTTGTAAACTTACATTGAATATGAAGTCAAGGAAATGGAAATGTCTTCATAATGTATTTTTTGTTGGTTTCAATAAGGTCATGAATGATGTGTTCATTCATAATGTTGAAGATTGTAAATTTTCAATTTTAAAGGCAAGTTGTAAACTTCTTATGAGAATAAGTGAAGCATCCAAAGTGGACACTTATATCCATAAGCAAGTAGTTAGCATTATTGAGATGGAAATACTTCTTGATTTCAATATTGGAAAAATCATGCCAAGTTGTGGTGATTTTTGGACTTATAGTTCTAGCATAAGTAATGTTGATAATCATATGAAGTGCACATTATATGATCATGTTTGTTGTGATAATTTTGAGACATGGAGGTCTTGGACTTCCATCAAGGAGGAGCACCAAGGAGTTGATCTTGAGGAGTCATCTCGAGGTTCAAGTGTGCCAAGGATTGAGGAGGAGAGTCCTTCTCAAGTTATGATTACAAGAAGAATATCAAGAGACATGGTTGAGCTCATATGGCACATTTCAAGGGAAAGAGGAACACATTTCAAGTGGTATACATCTCATGCTTGCTTCTCTTATGTCATTTGGTGAATCAATTTGCTTTAGTGAGACTTTTGCATCCCAAAGTTGGAGTAAAGCAATACTAGTTGAGTATGGTGTCTCTCTTGAGAACATAGTTGATCTTCTTAATGATATGAAATTGATTTTAGATCAATTAGAAAGCAAATGGTTATTTCATCAAATGTATGCTCTTGAGTCTTGCAAGAGCAAGAGTGATTTGTCCACTCTTAGTGTGAAAAATTGTCTTTTTTCATGTATTGAGGCAAATTGTAAACTCTTTATGAGAGTAAGTGAATCATCCTCTAAGGAAACTTATCTCCATAATGAAGTATTTAGCCTCATTAGATCTGAGATTAGCATGGTAATCAAGCATGGAGATATGAGGCAAACTCTTTGTTATTATAGCATGCATAGTCTTGCCAATGTTGATGAGCCTAATTCTCGAGATCTTGGTAGCATGATGTTGGATCTTTGTGATCCTTATGAGTCAATAAGGACTCTTTATTTTATCATGGATTTGCAACTATTTTCAAGGATGAGGAGCTTTTGGATCAACCATATGTTTCAAGGATGGAACAAATCAATGAAAGAGGTGCTAGGATGGTGCAAAGCTCTCAAGTTCATCAAAAAAGTCAACATCACAGAGGCACTATCATGGATATGGTGATTTTGAATCGACATCAAGCTCATTGGTTGATCTTCACACCTTTGAACCAGCAAGGATCCATATTTGAAGACCAATTCAGCCCATGGCGTCAAGCTTAACATCATCATGCTTTTATCAAGTTAGTTTTGAGGAGGAGTGTTAAAATTGGCAAAAGCTAACTTGATCAAATCTTGTAAATACCATTATGACTAGTAAATATCATCATTAGACATGTGTGGAGCCTGTTCCCACGTGTGAAATTAATACATTTATCATTTAGATGATTCATATAGGTTGTACATACCATTTCATTTGAGATCTAGTGGCTAAAATGGCCAAAATCTAGTGTTCTAGCTATATGCCACTTGGCATCATGTTATTGGTAGGAAAAGCTATTTCACATGGATAGGAGTGATCTCACAGGTGCCAAGGACTGCTCATATGTGTTAAAACATCAGTAGTAGGTGAGATCCAACTTGTAGTAAATATTTGTGCAAGTCCCTATAAATTAGGAAAATTGCCTAAAATCAAGGGAGGTGGCTATAAGTTAGGAAACTTGGTCCATGTGCCATATTGATGATTATTGGTGGATCCTCTGATGAGTAGGCACTCTAACACGTGCCAAATCAGCTGAGTAAGCATCAGCTCTTGTGTATATATGGTGGCTCATTTGGCCATAATTGACAAGAAAGCTAAATCTTGGTTTTGGTGCATTTCTTGAGTAATCTCTCCATTTGTCTTGTGATTTTATGCTTCTAGTGGTTTCTAAGCTTAGTGTACTTCATTATTTGCTGGTAGTCCGTACTCTGACAGGTCTTCACACGTGTGAAACCAGCAAGTACAAGTTTTGATCATATTTGTTGATGTAGATTTGATCTAGTGCTATCTAATCTTGTGTAGATTGGTAGATCAATCTAATCTAACACCCAATCACACTTGTGGATCTGATTTGGATCCATTCTTGGTCCTTTTTGCTGTACTTTGACTATATATATATATATATATATATATATATATATATATATATATATATATATATATATATATATATATATATATATATATATATATATATATATATATATTTACAAGAGAAAAATGATTAGATTAAGATTCAGAATGAAAGAAAATGAAAGAAATAGAAGTGCAAGTAATATATCAATACTCACAGTTGTTTTTTTATATCCTGACAATTTAGTCCTTGCACATTTATCTCTGAATGCATATACACAGGTTGGACTATATTTTAGATATAGATTTTCTTCCTGATGATTTTTTGAAATTCATAAATCTAGCCTTCCAATAAGATCAAAATGATAGTTAAACTTTTGTCTTCTTGCTTTTTCAAAATGGCCATTTTGATGATGGATGCAGAAAAACCTACGAGTTTTTTGAATATTTTATTGGCACCCATAATTTATTGTCATCTTTCTCATTGAAGAGGATCACAGAGTCGATTGAGGAGCATGGTTTCCTTGATGGTGCCATTCATTATGTGTGCAAATTCGTAAAGAGATGCAAGAAGAATGAGAAGTTACATAGGGACTAACAACAGCTTGGAGAAGAACCTTTGTGAGGCATCAGTCCTCTCTCTCTCTCTCTCTCTCTCTCTCTCACACACACACACACACACACACACACACACACACACACACACACACACACACACACACACACACACATGTATATATGTATGCTTTCTTACCATAGAAAAGCATTCAAAATCCTCAAAAATACTATAAAGATACGCAAATTAAAAAATATATAATTGTTAACATTAATTAAACATATAATTTAAAGTCCATTTTTAGAAACATCAAAATAGACTTCCATTTATGAAAATTATAAAGAGCATTCCATATTGGAATTCTAGTTGCGCAATGCCATTATCCTCAATTTTGATTGCTAAATACGTCTTCATTTGTAAACTTGGGCTTTTTCCTAATTAAATTGCTCGTTTACAACATTGTGAAATCACCAACATTGAAGCCTACCCAAAGTCACACGTTTGTGAATTGTCATGTGCAAGCTAGGATGAATTATGTTAAAATTAGGGCCTTATCAACATAGACTAGCGTTTCTACTTCCTATTTCGAAGAGGCTAAAAAACCCATGGATTTGTTAGAAGCTGGTGCTCCTAGTCAAAATAACTAGGTTCCAAAATGTTTACTATGAGTTTGCATAAAATTTTGTTGGAGGACTCATTTTGTGAGTAATAGATTCATATGATATTATGGCTTAACCTCCAAATTTGGACCACTAGGAATTTTTTTCTTCTCAAGAACCAATAGGATTTTTGACATGATAATATTCTTAGTTTCATTCATAGAGTGTGTTCCTCAATTGCTTCCAATTCGGAGAGGGCAAACTATGTAATGCTGCACTGATGGGTAAACTTGGCCACTCTTTGGCATGTACTCGGTGTGCTACCCTTGCTTCTAGCTACTTTGTGAAATTATACATTAAAACCACCTTTGTGCTTGGTTTCTTGGACTTTCTCATTATTGCATCTGATACAAAGCCGTGTCTTTGTTTGTTTAGTTGCTCAAACCCATTTTCAACTTTTTACTGAGTGCATTGTAGTTCTCAATTTTAGTGGCACGAAATTTGGAAATCCACCATTGATCTTTCAAAAATGCAATGCTCTCGGTTTTCAAAGGATTCAAGAACTGCTGGTAAGTTAAAGTTGTGGCTCACAAATTGATAGTGCATATGCAACGTCAGATAACTGATTAGTCAATTTCAAGTTTGGCCTAGCTTTGCAATAACCCAAAATGATTGAGGTTTGCTTATTAAAAGTTAGCAGCAACAGAGGTTCATCTTTGTTCATTTCAATCACCATTATTGTCAGCAGAGCAAAATGGTAAATTCGTACTGTGCAAGGCTTAAGTGACTGTCAGATACTATGTTGTAAGGCTATTTGACTGAACGTTTTTTGCGTAGTGATAGTAGGTGGTTTCCGGAGCTAGATTGTATCTGGCAATAAGCCTCCGACTCAGCATCCCAGCGTTGAAGTAGGATTAGGGTTCCCTTTGCTGCATTCCCCTCTATTTATGAAAGCTCTATTCAGGGATGTATGACATTTTCATGCTGTGGAGATTTAGCAGCAGCAGGGGTCCGTCTTTGTTGATTTGGCAGATGTAAAGGAGGTAAATAATGTAGAGAATCACAAGCTAATATACCCGTTGGTACTTAGCACAAAAGTGCATTTTTGTATTCTTGGACAAATGAGAAATTCGTTGCTTTGAAGCGGGGGGTGATGAGCCCCCAGCGCAATATAGTCAATACAGATTATTAACTAATGATCTCATTAAAAAAATGAGAAGATAGCTGCTGCACATAGCACCAGATCCAAATTTACTTCAACAAGATAATGAAGCAACAATTGACGACTGGCGAACTAGTACTAATGATAGGATGATACAAATGCAGCAGATGCTAATCTAACACCAATTATGCTATGTGTAGACATTCAGAATATCTACAGGAAAGCAGCTGAGCTGCTTGTTGATGAGTTTCTGAATTTACTTCCAGTGAATCAAAATCTACTGATACGAATTAGCTACCAAGATGTTTGATGATTAATGTTACAGAAGCTATTCTCGAAATTGCCCTTCTTATGGATGGATCTGAACTGCACCTGGTCAGTCCACAGGAGCCTGTACCAGATGACGAAGAAGCCATTTTGAGTTTGGGTTCTCATGCCAGATTGGTGAAGCTAAAACCTCTCTTTTGTCAGCGCAAAGCGTCATGAGCGAGGAACAGCATATTCCATGACACCAGGCAACGTGCTGGCAGACAGACGGTAGTTTTACTCTGAAAGCCCTCATTGAATGACACACAATTTTCCACACGATGCTTACAACACACCATGGTGATAATTATCGGATGTGAGAAACCATTATCCATACGATCTTTATCTGATTCGGTCCAAATGCGAACTTAGCACAATTCAGTTTTTGGAGTGAAACATTCATTGTTAGTGTGTCGTTGTTTGGAAGAAGCTCAGAGCAAAAGCTGAATCCAATCTCTATCGAAACCATAGAGGAACCCAACATGTAACACATCAGCAATCAAAGTCGAGACAAATAATTCCCGGATGGAAAATAACCAACCACTATTGGCGCAGTCGGAATTTTACCCTTGTCCTCTAGTTTTGCCTTCGTCTCCTTCTTCTTCTGGATTTGCTTCTTCTGAGACTGACTTGGTGGATCAGAAGAAGCTGATGAGTGGTCATATGCTTTGTTGTTGGGTTTTTGAGAACTTGGATTGGCTGAGCTTGAACAAGCCCCCATGGTAGATGGAGAGAAGAAGACGTAGAGAAATAGCAAAGCGTATATATAGATCGAATAGTAGTAAAGAAGGAAGGAAGGAAACGTGGCGTGTATAGAGATTGAGAAGACAAAGAAGAAGGTGAGAAGGTAAAGAGAGGAGAGGAGATGATATAAAGAATAAGAGAGGAAGAGGTGGCATGAGTTGCTTCAACTTCACGTTTTCAATCTTTGACCATGGTCTCTTCTTCAAGAATCAAATATTTGACCATGGTCTCTTCTTTAAGAATCAATCAGGACCTGTTCCTTTCCATCCCATGTGTTGGAAAAAGATATAACAAAGTGATTGTGCAAGCCACCAATGTTCCTTCCTCTAAAACAAGTTGTATGTTTTTTAGAAATCTTGCACGTATGGGAATAGAAAATAATAAGTTTATTTATAATCTATTAAGTCTAGCTTGTGGCAATTTGTTTGGGGGTATTAAAGTTGTGAAACTAGTATTAAAAGAAGAAACTTCCAATTTTTACTTTCAATACTTGTGGTATTCATTTAGATTTGTGATCATGATTTAGTAAAAAGCCCACGAAATGCATCTTGCCTTCCAAGGGTGGCTTTAAAGTGAGACCAAGGATGCGCCCAAGCTAACCAACCGAGCCAACCCCATTGGATAAGAGAGCGATGGAATGAGTTGTTTTATTGTCTGGTCAAAAACTGAGGAGTTGTAGACGTCCCTGTTTTGATCAGAGTGACTAAACAAGCGCGATCAAACAACGATAAAGTGCATTCAATCACAACAAGCATTCATCTACGTTATACACAAATAGAAAAACGTATTGCTGTTATATTACACTGAAGCACAACAATGACAATTACAACTAGAATGACAACGTAATTGGGAGGCTCAAAATCATTCGTCTCATAGACGGAGTGTCTCAAGTAATCTGTGCTGGGATGATCTATTTATAGATTGCATCTATGTATTAACTACATTAAATGTTTGTCACCTAATTAGGTAAGTCGTTGTACTTGGAAGCATATGGCTTTTGTGACAACTATACATAGTGTATACGGTCAACAAATCCGGGAATGTTGACGCAAATGAGGACGTCATAAATTCTCTCACTTGGCATTTTACGTGAAGTGGTTTTCCCTCACTTTGCAAATTTCGAGAAGTGGTTGGGATCGTTCCTCGTTCAAAATAGACGACCTTTGGCATTTTTTCTCTCTTCAGGATTTTGTGAAAAAGCCAAAGGTGCCCTAAAATAGTTCAACTCTTGAAAGTAGATGACCTTCGAAAATTTTCTCTCTTCACATTTTTGCGAAAAAGCTGAAGGTGTTTAAAAATAGTTTAAACTTTGAACTGTTGCAAAATAGTTTAAACTGTTGAACTATGCTAGTTTTGCATTTCGAGGAAATGCGAAAAAGGCACCACTGTGGAAAACATAGTTCATTTCTATAGACTGTTGCGACACTTAGAGAGTATTTTTGCAGACTGTCGCAGTAATGTATTTCTGTAGACTTGTTCTAAATGCTAATTTCATGGAAGTCCTTGAAGATGGCCAAGTCTTCAATGTCTTCAAATTATTGAACTTAACATCTGAACTTGAAATTATGACAGGATTGGTTACCCTTTGTTGGAGATCAGCCGTGTCCGCTGTAGACGTTCTTCAAATAAATTGGTTGTCTAAGTTTGGTATCAGATGAGCAGACGTAGAACCAAAGTTGGTTTCACCTGACACTAGATCAATGATCAATAAACGTGCAAGAAGAATCATGAAATAGAAATTAGTCATTCACCAAGGAGACAACTGTAGGCTTAATTTCCAACAGTCTCCCTTAAGGCCACGATTGGTGTTGGGAGAGAGGGAGGAAGAATAAATGACGAACACGAACGAGAAACGAACTCGAACAAGAAACGAATGAGAAGTGAACTCAAACAGAAAATGTTCGTGCGCAGCGGAATGAATTATTCGACTCTCTCAAGCATGACTACGCCTATCAGAATGAACAGAATTTTAGTGATAGAAATCACAGTCATTTTCAGATTATGTAGCCAAACATTTAAATGGATGAAGCGCTAGATGAATAATTTGTCGCGAATTGCAAGACAAATCATCTGTCGCGAATTGTTCGCGAAAGACAAGACTAAAAGTTAATCGTCTATTACCAGAAAGAGCAACAAGAAAGATCAGACAGAATAAAGAATAACCATAGCAATATTGACAGATCTAAAACGCAGAACAAATGAACTGTGTCAGATTAAGTATATCAAGTATACAAGTCAATTATGCGGTAGAGCACAAGACTGTAGCGGATGAAACCGCGTGTCCTACAAAGTTTCTTTATGTCTGTAATGAGGAATGAAACCTCCTTCACTTATTCAAGATTTATCTTGCTTCATCAGTATTCATCATCATCGAATACGCAGATGGTATCCAATATATACATAATATTACAAGTGTGTAGATGCGAAAGTAGTGGATGTGCTGTCTGTAGGAGATCGTGGGTGGCTGCAATCGTTGTCCAATCTGTTAGCGCAACTGCATGGGGTGAGTGCGACATCAGCCAGTACTGAAGTGAACGTTGGTGAATACGAGAAACGAACTCGAACAAGAAACAAACGAGAAGCGAACTCGAATTGAAAACGTTCATGCACAGCGGAATGAATTATTCGACTCTCTCCGTAAGCATGACTACGCCTATCAGAATGAGCAAAATTTTAGTGACAGAAATCACAGTCATTCTAGATTACGTAAGCAAACATTTAAATGGATGAAGCGCTAGATGAATAATTTGTCGTGAATTGCAAGACAAATTATCAGTCGCGAATGATTCGCAAAGAGCTAGACTGTGCTCGACTAATAATTAGTCGCGAATTGTTTGCGAAAGACAAGACTAAAAGTTAATCGTCTATTACCAGAAAAAACAACAAGAAAGATCAGACAGAATGAAGAATAAGCATAGCAATATTGACAGATCTAAAATGCTAAACAAATGAACTGTGTCAAATTAAGTATATCAAGTATACAAGTCAATTATGCGGTAGAGCACAAGACTGTAGCGGACGAAATCGCGTGTCCTACAAAGCTTATTTCTGTCTGTAATGAGGAATGAAACCTCCTTCACTTATTCTAGACTTATCTTGCTTCATCAGTATTCATCATCATCGAATACGCAGATGGTATCCAATATATACATAATATTACAGGTGTGTAGATGCAAAAGTACAGAGTGGATGTGCTATCTGTAGGAGATCATGGGTGGCTGCAATCGTTGCCCAATCTATTAGCACAACTGCATGGGGTGAGTGCGACGTCAGCCAGTACCGAAGTGAATGTTGGTGATGACGCAAAAGTGCATCACTCTTATGAATGGCCTTAGGATAAGATTTACAGGGTGCCTTATCTGTTAGGGCACCTTTGGCAGTCAGTAAGGTAGTGTCCCCTTTTCGCTTGTCACCATGACCTGTGTAAGAACATAGTGTCACGATTCATTCGTCTTTTCTTCGTCTGTGCAAATTTGCATGTAAAAAAAAATGCAGACTACGTGACAGTGTTAGAAAAATATGCAGCATGAATGGAGGCAGATTAAAATTGGGATTTAGGAGAGTAGGAGGAGTAAATCCAACAACACCCCTTAATCTGGATTTGTGAATGCCTTGATCTTCAGACTTAGCAATGCACAAAATCTGTTGTGTGCATTAACACTGAGTGCTTTCATAAAAATGTCTACAACCATGTCCTACGTTTTGCAGTACGTTAAGCTCACCTCTCTGTCGAGAACCTTGTCCTTGATGTAGTGATATCTTATCTCAATGTGCTTAGTTTGCACAATTTATAGCTTCACCCCAATATTCAATAGGCAAAGAAGCTGCTACTCGAATTGCTTTAGCACATTCACATAAAGATCTATTTTTCCTCTCAGCTACTCCATTTTGGGATGGAGAATAGGCACAAGAAAATTCTCTCTTTATTCCTTCACCTTCACAATAATTATGAAACTTGTTGGAGATATTTCACCTCCATCATATCTTAAAGCTTTAACTTTGCAAGAAAACTGTTTTTCTACATAAGCTTTGAAGACAAGGAAGTGATAAAAAACCATAGCCTTTGAGGAAAGTAGATACAACCAAGTGTATTTAGTAAAGTCATCAATAAAGGTGACAAAACATGTTGCACCACCAATACTTTTAGAAGAGAAAAAATGTACATCTAAATGTATGAGCTCCAATGGATAAGTAGTCTTTATAAAAGACTTCTGATATGGCTTTTTGTGTGACTTTGCAATGGCACAAGCCTCACAAGGCTTGAAATGTTTAGAAAGAGATTTTGGAAGACCAATAGCCTTCTCCTTCTTAAACATAGAAGACATAGATGTAAAGTTAGGATGTCCCAATCTGTATGCCACAGCTCCTCCTTAGATAACAAAGCAACTTCACAAAGGTTTGCATTCTCATAAGAATTCAACTTAAAAATTCTACCACATCTTGATCCATCAGCAAGGATCTCATCATTTTTCTTGATAAAACAAGTATTGGAGTTGAACTTTACATCACATCCATTATCAAGCAACTTTCCCACACTAATTAGGTTCTTTGTAAGTTTTGGAATGAAAAGAACATTAGAAAGTGCAAGAACTTTTGAAGATACAAGTTTCAATGGAATGTTTCCAATTCCTTCTATTGGATACTCATGATCATTAGCAGTATAAATAGATCTCTTTAGTCCTTTGTAAGGTAAGATTAAGTCAAATGACTCCTGTGAGCAACACATGTGTGAAGAAGCTCCACTGTCTATATACCAGGCTCCATCTATTTTGAAAGGTGATGATGAAAAACTGGACACCCTTGGAGAGTTTCTAGATTAGGTAACTCCTCCTTAATATCAAAAGACTGAACAAGATTATCATAGTCATCTCTCAAGCCATTCAATATGACTTGAAGTAACACCAACACATGAAAGCTCTCTATGTAAATCTTTAACTCTCAGAACATAGTTAGATACATTATCTTCACTTCTTTGGAAACTTTGGAAAATCTAATTCCTAAGAGTGAGTATTCTAGAAGTATGCTTTGCTTCATAGATGGTCTTTAGTGCATCCCAAGCTTCTTTGGCTATAGTGCAAGATCCTATCTCTCTCAAAATTTCATTAGATGCATTCTTCTTAATGAAATGTAGAGCCATTCTAGCTCTCTTCTTATATTTAGGAATTTCAACCTGTGCTTGAGGCTCCTCCTCAACACCAAGCACAATATCCATAACATCTTGGAGTATCAAAACGGACTCCATTCTTAACTTCCAAATTGAGTAATTAGAAGTGTTTAGTCTTTCATTGGCTTCTAGAAGATATCCTCCCTGAGATGCCATTATAATGAAGACTTCTTAGTTATTGGATTGAGATATGTTTGAGCTTGTTCCTATCAGACTTAGAGTTGCTGCTCTCTTTCACTATAGGTATTTTCAAGGTTGAACTACCTTCCTATGTGAAACACTTGCAACTATATTTGAGATGAATCTCAAATATTCCACAAGACAAGTTATCTAGATCAGACACAAAAAGTGGTTTGAGACACTTTGGCTGGTTTGAATCCTACTTTTGTCACGTGTGAAATGCTTCAAAAGAAAACACTATTGACACTCAGAAGGCTCAAAGGGTGTTCAAATACTTCAAACTCAGTCTTGATCTATACTTTCTTGTGTTGGATGCTCAAAACAATGGATTCAGAACAAAATATAATTGAATCAAATCAAAATGCTGTCACTCAGATTTTGGACCTATTCCTATCCTCTTTAAGAGCTTATAACTCTTGCTAGACACATCAGATTAATTTGGTTTTAATTTCTATGAAAAGTACAGATCAAATGCTTTCCATCAAGCTATAAACTGCTATCTTTGGATCTATAAGTAAGGAGAACAAAGGGACTGAAAATCTCTGATTTTCACACGTGCGGAATTCCAAAATTCCGTACTACCTCAATTTAGGTCTGGAAATTCAGTTCAAGTCCAATCCAATTCAAATACACTTCAGAGAATGGTTAGAAAAAGTGCAAAACTGCTTTTTTTGCTTGATTTAGCTCTCAATCTCTTGTACAATCAGATTTGTTAGCATGCAGAGCTTAATGAGGCTCTGATACCATGACAAAATTTCCAGAATTCACACATGTGGGGAATGTCCACGAGTGATTGATCTTGATTAAGCTTTGTGATTGGCACTATAACTTGATTCTAGATTGATCAACAAGATCTAGTTCAGAGGAAATGGCTAATTCACAATCTAGCATGCTAATCAACAAGAATATAATAGCCATGAATCAAAGAATGAATAAAAGTACAAGATTTCAGTGTATGAGCATTAGCCTCAACACGCGTTAGAGAGAGAAAGCTAGAGAGATAACAAGCAATATTAGTTTAGATCCAAAATGGCATGATATAGCTACAAAACTTTGGTTCTTCATCATTGATTGTGTGGAGAGCTACGTGTAAAAATTATAGCAAATAAGGATCCTAAAACACTTGAAATGATGAGGGAAACAATAGATTATGATTTCATAAGATTAGCACAAGTTGAACCATCAAAATCCATCAAAAATCTATGCTTGAACCTCACTAAATGGCCCAAATCCTTGAAGAAGGCTTCACACGTGTGAAAGTACGGCCTCCCACAGTCTGAGTACTGTACACCAGACCTACATTCAATCCTATAATCATTAGTAATCACAAGTACTTAAACAATCATGAACATAGAGAGCAATTGCACCATTATGAGAGAAAAAACATGAAATTGCTTGATTGATTTTGGTGAGATATCATCACCTATATATACATGATCCATCACGGTTTTGGGCAGGTATGAGTAGCCCTAAACCTATCCCTAGTTCTAATTTTGGTGGATCTTTCATCCCTACCAAGTTAGGGTTGGAATCTTGGAGATCCCTCAACAATGCAAAAATTACCAAAAATAGCTCCTATTTTTTCTCCCTTGTATCTAAGCATAATTTGGACTCATTCCAAAGGTTCTAACACTTAGGTCTACTTGAGAACATCCTTATGAATGGAATCCTATGCTATTTGGCACGTGTGACAAGCCACATCATGACCATCTAACTATTTACAAGTCATATGACCAAAACTAGTCAAGCTAGAATTGTGAATTTTTAGCACTCCTCCTCACTATCTAGCTTGGTTCAATCATTGCTTTACTAATCACTCCAAGTGATGATCTGAACTTCATAAAAGGTGTCTTTTGAAGTGGTTTAGTAAGTAGATCAGCTACACATTCTTTGCTTGGAACATGCTCCAAAGCAATCTCCTTGGCTTGCACCATTTCTCTCACAAAGTGATGGCATATCTCAATGTGCTTAGATCTTGCATGGAAGATTGGGTTAGATGCAAGGTGTTGGGCTGATATATTGTCATTGTAGATGATTGGTGCCTCCTCTGAATCCATGATCTTTAGTTCCACCAATAATCTCTTGATCCAAAGTACCTCCTTTGTAGTGGTTGTCAAAGCTTTGTACTCGGCCTCGGTTGAAGATAGAGATATAGTTTCTTGCTTTTTTGAAAGCCATGAAACCACACCTTCTCCTATGAAAGTTGAATAGGCACTTGTTGATTTCCTATCCCTCTTGTCCCCTGCAAAATCTGAATCACTAAATGCATGAAGGTTAATCACATATCCTCTATATAGAATCCCAAAATCCAATGTACCCGAGATGTATCTTAGAATCCTCTTAGCCTTTTTCCAATGGATATTCAATGGCTTTTGCATGGATTGGCTCAACCTACATACACTAAAGCTAAGATTTGGTCTAGTTATAGTGATCCACATTAAGGAACCTATAAGTTGCCTAAACAAAGTGATGTCCATGAAGGATCTTTCATAATCTTCATTTGGCACTTTTACTCCATTGGTGTGTCAACACTTTTGCATACTTCCATCTTAAACTTCTTCAAAAGACTTTGAGCATAGTTTACTTGACTTATAAAGATAAAATCAGACCCTCTAAGTACTTCTATGCCTAAGATGAAGTGAAGACACCCTAGATCTACCATCTTGAACTCTAAGGATAGATCTATCTTGATTTTTTCAATACCATCAACACTATTTCCACTAATGATGATGTCATCTACATAAATGAGTAAAAGTACAATACCAACATCATCAAACTTAATGTAAAGAGTGGGATCATATTCACTTTGAACAAAATAAAGTGAAATAAGATAGCAATGTAGTCTTGAATTCCAAGATCTCGAGGCTTGCTTCAAGCCATAGATGCTTCTTTGGAGATGGCATACTTTGTTCTCCATTCCATGCTTGATGAACCCTTGTGGGTGCTCCATATAGATATCCTCTTCCAAAAAACCATTCAAGAAAGCATTAGAGACATCCATTTGACATAGAATCCATCCAAAATGTGATGCAAGTGCAATGATTAGTCTTATTGTGACCATCTTGGCCACGGGTGCAAAAGTTTCCTCATAGTCTATCCCTCTCTCTTGAGCATAACCTTTTGCAACTAATCTTGCTTTATGTTTGTTAACACTCCCATTTGCATTCAACTTAAGCTTGAAGACCCACTTGCATCCTATTACATTCCTTTGAGGTCTCTCAACAAGCAACCAAGTTTCATTCTCAATCAAGGCATCATACTCATCCAACATAGCTTTATACCATTCTTTGGAGTTCAATGCATCTTCAACATTAGACGGTTCTTCAAAACTAGATAAAGCATAAGAAGTGGATGAGATACCCTCAACTTGCTGTCCTTTGCCTTGATATGTGAGCCTTGATGGCTCCACTTTTGCCCTTGAAGATCTCCTTGGTGTGATAGGTGGGTTTGGTGCTTGCTCCTCCATGAGCTCCTCCTCAAAACCAAGATCTTGCTCCTCGGCCATCTTCTTCTTGATTGTTGGAGCACTTGAGCCTTCTTCAAGCATATTCATATGATGTTCATCAAAGATGACATCCCTTGAAACAACAAATTTGTTCAAGGATGGGAGATAGACTTTGTAGCCCTTGCTTGAGCTTGCATATCCAAGCATGATCCCTCTTGTGGAAGATGGATCCTCCTTGGTTCTTGTTTCCAATGGCACATGCACATAACATATACACCCAAAAACTTTCAAGTGATTAAGATTGGGTTTCTTTCCATACAACATCTCATAAGGAGTTTTGCCTTCAATTGCTTTGCAAGACACCCTATTCATCAAGTAGTTTGCACATACAAGAGACTCACCCCAAAAGGATTTGGGCAAACAAGCATCTAATCTTAAAGCCTTAGAACATTCACATAATGTTCTATTCCTTCTTTCAACAACTCCATTTTGTTGAGGAGTGTAAGGACAAGAAGTCTCTTTCTTGATCCCTTCCTCCTCACAAAAGGCCTTGAACTCATTGGAGATGATGTCACTTCTAAGAATCTTGATGCTATGATTATGATGCTTTTCCACAAACAACTTGAACTTTACAAAAGTATCAAATACTTGAGACTTGAAGGAAAGTAAGAACACCCAACAATATCTTGAGTAGTCATCAATGAAGGTTAAAAACATGGATGAACCTCCATTAGATTTGGTGCTAGCAATGTGCACATCCGAGTGTATGAGTTCAAGAGGATGAGATGACTTTGTGATGGAGTTAGGAAACACCTTCTTATGTGCCTTGGATAAGGCACAAGCTTCAAAAACCTTGTCTTCCTTCCCAATAGACCTTGGTAGGCCTAAAGCATACTCCTCCTTGATCATAGCCTCCATGGAACCCGAGTTGACATGTCCAAGTCTTTTGTGCCATAAAGTAAAGGTAGATATCTTGCTCTTCTCGGCCAACATGACAACATTAGTATCCACAAATGCATCCAGCTTATAAAGTTTGCCAAGTCTAGTGCCCTTAGCCACTATCTTACCCTTCTTCTTGATGAAACATTCATTTGAAGCAAAGTCAACATTGAAACCATTGTCTACCATTTGGCCAACACTTAGTAGATTCTTTGTTATTGTAGGAATGTACAAAACACCTTCTATGTTGATCTTTTTGGAAGATCCTAAGCAAAGGGGAATGCTACCAACTCCTTCAATCTTACAAGCTTCATCATTTGCTGTATAGATAGACTTTATAGGTCCATCATAAGATAAGAGAGAAGAGAAAAACTCCCTTTTACTAGTCATGTGTGAACTAGCACCCGAGTCAATCCACCAAGGATCTTCTCCTTTGAAGCTTGTTGAAGAAAATATGGACATCATGAGAGAGTCCTCATGTGAACTCTCCTCCTCCTCCTCTTTGCTCATGTTGGCTTGGCTTTGATCTTGCTTCCTCTTGAAGCATTCCGAGGCATAATGCCCCATCTTGCTACAATAGTAGCACTTCACCTTTGATTTGTCCTTCTTGACTTTGGTGGTTGATGGAGATGCCTTTGGGGGTCCTTCTTGATCCTCAAGCTTTGTAGACTTCTTGAATGTTGATCCTTTGCCTTTGGACTTGCCTTTGCCTTTGGTGAAGAGAGCTTGGTCATCTTCACCTTGGATGGAAAGCCTATCCATCCTCTCTTGCATTTGGCTCCTTCTTGATTCCTCGACCATGAGTGTGCCTTGGAGTTCTTCAAGTATGGGTAGCTTACCCATAGTTGCATATCCCTGAACCAAATTGTCAAATTCAAAGCTTAGTCCATTCAATATGAGCTGAACAAGCTCTTCATCCTTGATAGGGTCACCTATAAAGGCTAGCTCTTTGTTCAATTCCTTTACTCTTAGGACAGAAGTATGTGCACTCTCTCCTTTCTTTTGATAGCTTCTATAGATTTGATTCTTCAAAGCTAACATTCTAGTTTGGTTCTTGGATTCATAGACCTTTTGCAAAGTCTCCCAAGCATCTTGAGCTGAAGTGCAATCTCCTACCTCTCTTAAGAGTTCATTTGCAACATTCATTTTTATGCAATGTAGTGCAACATTGCACCTCTTGATGTATTTGGCTTTTTCTTGAGGATGAATAGGTTCACCCTCCTTACCATTTACAATTTCCATCAGATCTTGCATGATCATGATAGATTCCATTCTAACTTTCCATATGGAATAGTTAGTTTTGTTGAGCCTTTCATTAGTATCCAAAAGATATGCATTTATAGATGCCATCTAGTCTCCTAATCAAGGACTTGACACAAATGAAGGTTACTTCTATTGATTTGATTGAAGGTATACCTTATCCCACTTCTTAGGGACCTGAAAAGATCAGTAATAGACTTCCTATAAAGATCTAAGAACGATCTCTAACAAAATCAAATCATAGAATACTAGAAACAATGCACTTGCTTGATTGAAGTAGACAATACTAGTAGAATTGCCAGGATCTAAGAAAAATGGTCAAATCTTATCTTCTAGAACTCTATACACATGTGTCAACATCCACTTGCCATGTGGGAGCATTTACTCATGCACATGCAAGGATAAGCTAACCTCTAGGTGACTAGTCAACTTGACTAAAAACTAGTCATATCATGTTCACACTTGACTTGATTGATACAAAATCAAAGTAGATATTTAAAATATGAAAAGTACTTTCTTTCACATGTGGGAACAGCTCCACACCTGTGAAATCAGATCATGAATATTGTACTCATGATTGATCTTTATTTACAATAAAAAATGACAAGTGAGAAGTGCTGATTTTTCAACACTCCTCACTTCTAACTTGGAAAATCTAATGTACATCTATCTACAATTCCAAGAGCATATCTTAACTTGTAAAATGGATCTTTGGACAATGGCTTGGTTAAGATATCAGCTATGCATTCGGATGATGGTACATGATGTAGTTGCACCTCCTTGGATTGTACCTTCTCCCTCACAAAGTGGTGAGCTATCTCAATATGCTTTGTTCTAGCATGGAAGATAGGATTGGAAGCAATTTGTTGAGAAGCTTGATTGTCACAATATATGTAAGGGATCTCCTTGGCCTTTAGCACATGTAGCTCCATCAAGAGTCTTATTAGCCATAGGAGCTCTTTAGTTGTTGAAGTCAATGCCTTGTACTCGGTTTCACAAGAAGATAGTGAGATAGTATCTTGCTTTTTGGAAATCCAAGATGTTACTCCTCCAGAAAGGAATGTTGCAAATGCACTAATGGACTGTCTATCCATCTTGTGACTTGCACTATCTGAATCCGAGTAGGCTCTCAAGTGAAAGTTAGATCCTTCATAAAGTATGCCAAAAGATCTAGTACTAGAAACATATCTAAGCACTCTCTTGGCACTTTTCCAATGATGCACTAAAGGAGCTTGCATACTTTGACTCAACTTGCTTACACAAAAACTTAAGTCAGGTTTAGTGATGGTTAAATAGATTAGTGAGCCTATAAGCTTTCTAAAGAGGGTGATGTCCTCAAAGGATGCTTCATCACCTTCATTAGTTGCTTTCACAACATGCTCCATAGGGGTGTCAATCCCCTTACAATATTTCATACCAAACTTTTCAAGAATGGAATTAGCATACTTAGATTGAGTTATGAAAGTGCAATTGCTACTTCTAGACACTTCTATCCCAAGTATAAACTTTACGAAGCCTAGATCTACCATCTTGAACTCACTAGATAAATCAACTTTTACTTTGCCTATGCCTTCATCATCATTTCCTGTCATAATGATGTCATCAACAGTAAGCACCAAAATGATGATCTTTCCTTCATTACATTTGAAATATAAAGAAGGTTCATAAGCACTTAGTACAAAGCCAAGGGAATAGAGAAAATCATGCAACCTAGAGTACCAAGCTCTAGGTGCTTGCTTCAAGCTACATGGCTTCTTCCTTAAGTAGCACACTTTTTGCTCCTCACCAACCTTGATGAAGCCCTCAGGTTGCATCATGTAGATTTCCTCTTCTAAGAAGCCATTCAAGAAAGCATTTGTCACATCCATTTGGTAGAGATCCCACTTGAACAAAGTAGCAATGCAAACGATTAATCTAATAGTTACAAGCTTAGCTACAGGTGCAAATGTTTCGTCATAATCCAATCCTTTTACTTGAAGAAATCCTTTAGCAACAAGCCTAACCTTGTACTTACTAATAGATCCATCTTTAGTGTACTTTATTCTATAAATCCACTTACATGCAACTGGCTTCTTCCCTCTTGGAAGATTTACAAGATTCCAAGTATGATTTTCTTCTAATGCATCGTACTCTACTTGCATTGCATCTCTCCAAACTTTAGATCTATATGCTTCTTCAAAAAATGATGGTTCTTCAAGCAATGTAACTAAGAAGGAGTAAGAGGTAGAAGATGTAGAGTCTTCCTCTTGCTTTCCCTTGTCCACATAGGTGAGCCTTCAGGGCTCGGCCTTGCCTCTTGTTGACCTTCTCGGCCCCCTTTGACTAGGATCTTTGTCTCCATCCTCGGATTTGTCAAGATCCTCCTCGAGTTTGTCAAGATCTTCAATGCACAATGGCTTAGATCCATTAGACAAGCTTTTAGCAAATTGTCACTCATCAAAAAGTACATCCTTGCTTGCCTTTACTTTCTTGGATATAGGATCATATATCCAATAGCCCATGCTATTTTCCCCATATCCAACAAAAATCCCTTTGAAGGAGGTAGCATCTTCCTTCCTTCCTTGTCTCCAAAGGGATGTGGACATAACAAATACATCCAAAGATTTTAAAATCTTTTACATTGGTTTTCTTACCAAACAAAGCTTGATATGGTGAGATCCCATCAATAGCACTACTAGGAAGTCTATTACACAAGTAATTAGCACAAGTTATAGCTTCTCCCCAAAATGAGAATCATTTTTCAAGATGGAACAAACTCCATTCTTGAAATGTACATCTAGTCCATTGTCCGTTAATTGTCCTACACTAAGCAAGTTTCTTGAAATGGTAGGAACATACAAAACATTATCTAGATCTATCCTTTTAGATGTGCCTAACCAAAGAGGAATAGATCCTATACCATCTATCTTGCATTCTTGATCACTAGCAGTGTATATTGACTTCTTAGAGTCATTACAAGAGAGAAGAGTTGAAAAATAATGCTTGTTAAAAGACATGTGGGAACTAGCCCCACTATCTATCCACCATGTGTCTTGACTTGAAGTTTGTAGATGCAAACATTAAGGATGTGTTGAATCCATCCTCATCTTCTTCCTCTTGAGCAATGTTCCCTTGATCTCCATTTGCTTGTTGATTCTTCTTCAAGTAACATTTTGAGGCAAAGTGTCCTTTCTTCCCACAAAAGAAACACTTGAGCGTTTCCTTGTTCTTCACTTTGCCTTTGGAAGTTGATCCTCCATTATTCATCTCAGCCTCCTTGCCTTGATTATTTTTGAATGGATGTTGTTTCTTCTTGCCTTTGGATGTAAAATTTGCTTTCTCCTCTCCTCCATTAAGTGACATGGCTCCCATTCTTGTCTTGAGGTGTAGGAGTCTACTCTCTTCAGCCACAAGAACATTGTGCAACTTTTCAATGGATGGAAGAGTGTTTTGAATAGCAAATGATTGGAACAAGTTGGTGAAATCATCATCTAGGCCATTCAATATAATTTGTACTAGATCTTGATCTTGGATCTTTTCTCCTATAACACTCAATTCCTTGTTAAGAGATTTGATCCTAAGGACATACTCTTGTCCACTCTCTCCACTTGCTTTCATGCTTTGAAAGACTTGATTCCTTAGCATGAGGATTCTTGAAGTGTTATTGGATTCATAGATACTCTTTAATGAATCCCAAGCCTCTTTTGATGAGGCACAAGAAGACACCTCCTTCAAGAGGTCATTGCATACATTCAACTTTATGCAATGTAGAGCTAATCTTGCTCTCTTATTTGGTTTGTTCTTGGGCAGCTTGAGGCTCTTCCTCAACTCCTAGAACTATGTCAAAGAGTTCATGGATCACTAGGAGTGATTCCATCCTCATTTTCCAAATGGAATAATTTGTGGAAGTGAGTCTCTCACTTGATTCCAACAAATAACATTGTAGAATAAATGCTCTTCTAAAATCACAAAGATTTATGAATTTTAAAGATCTATGAAAGGCCTAAAGCTCACAAGATTGCCTATAGCCTTGTCTTTATAAAACTAGCACACAAGCTTGAATGATACACAATTAGATCTTGACAAAAATTCCTAGATTTCACTCTCACAAAAAATTTTGCTTTACACTTTTCTTAGAGGTTTCACTTCAACTAAGGATTTGAACAAATCAGCCTCTTAGATCTGATCTTAAACTCCAAAAAATGATCACTCTCTTACTCGGTTCTGATACCATGATAGAACTTTAGTTTAGGACACTAATGATTGTACTTAACAATCATAGAGAGTTATTGGTTGCTTAATCAATGGATCTATCCAAGTTCTACACTTTAGATCTTGATCTAGATTCACTACACTTAGATTTAAGCAAGTGCCATGGATCAAATCTTCATAAACAAGTGAGATCAGAATATTGTCCACTACTGTACGGCCTGCACCTAAAACAACAAGTACATAGGTTCTTGATAGCAATCATTCAATAAAATCACAATTCTATTGACTAGAAATCTCACAAAAGTGTAGAATGCAAAAGTCTCATCAATCTCATTAGCAAAATGATGATCCTTTTATGGATCAAGTACATCTACGAGTCTGGTACAGTCCAGCGGTCTTCGCACGTGTGAAGAGTGCCACATCACTCAGATTTATCCATTTGATCCATCCTTTCCAAAGAGCTAGTCTCCTAGAATATAGAAATATTCTCTACAAAATAGGATCTAAAGTAAAAATGTTCAACTCTTATCTTCTAGAACTCTATACACACACATGAACATCCACCTGCCACGTGGGAGCATTTACTCATGCACATGCAAGGATTAGCTAACGTCTAGGTGACTAGTCAACTTGACTAAAAACTAGTCATATCATGTTCACGCTTGACTTGATTGATACAAAATCAAAGTAGATATTTACAAATATGAAAAGTACTTTCTTTCACATGTGGGAACACGCTCCACACGTGTGAAATCAGATCATGAACATTGTACTCATGATTGATCTTTATTTACAATAAAAAATGACAAGTGAGAAGTGACAATTTTCAACATTGTTGCCTTTTCATCTGTTGGCATTGTGGCAACTTCTAGTGATGTAGTGGCAGGATCTTCTGTAAAGGGCTTGGGCTTGAATATAGTGGGCCCAACCCCTTCTTCTCTTTCCCTGGCACTGTGGCTGCTGATGGTATGGAGAGATCCTTCTTTGTTAAAAAGTCAGATCCCCCTCTAGTGGATGGTTATAGTTTGTTTGTCAGCTTCACTGGTGGAAGGCTTTGCTGATGTTGATGTCTCGAGACTGCTTCTGGTCCAATGGAATAGATGGTGAAGTCGTCTGCTTAAGAAGTAACAGTGGCGACAAACAACTTTCGCTGATTCTTCAATGTAAAGATTTGAGCATAAACATTAAGAGATCCTACCCGTAATAATGCTACATAAAGAAACACACTAAAATCAAACGACATTGCACAAACAAATAGGCAAGCAACAGACAACATAGTGGATGGTATGAGAAGGGAAAAAGGTATAGCCATACACAGAGGATTCAAAACTACTAGTCCATGACATCAGAGAATATGTACCTAGAGACAATATAAAGGGCAAAAGCTTGAGAGGTTGGGATTCTAGCACTATCGGAGGATATGCCTAACAATGTTGCTACAGTGAAAAGACTTGATTATAGCTCAGCAACAATGCGGTTGGATCCCTAGGTCAGATAGTCCTAGGTGATGCTATACTGCCATGTCCAGTGATACTGCCATAGTCCTAGGTGATGCTATACTGCCATGTCCAGTGATAGGGATCATTTAACTTATTTTGATATGTCAAAAAATAAGCTTCAAGAGCAACACATGTTATTCTTCATGTAAAATAGATCAAAGTTATCTACGCATTTTGACAGATAGTAATACGGTGACTCTCTACAACTGTACGGAAATGTGATTGGCCTGGGCTGAGAGTATGTCATAGGATAATTTTCAAACCATGAGGTCACAGAGTAAGAAAGAAGCAAGAGAGTAAAAAAAAAAACAAAGAGCTATTGATTTCCTTGTATGTCTATAGATGCAAAGAGTTCTAATTGAGAAAGCTAAAAAATATGCAGGGGTTGTTCTTGCAAAGAATGTCGAATGATGCTATAATATGTGTTGCATGTCATACAAACAATATATAAATCAATACCAAAAGTATCTAAATTAATTACACATATTTGTCTATGATAGTATTACATCAAAATCTTACCATATAATGTGTTATATGATCTGCTCCCCATGCACTTTGAACTGCATCCACAAACTCACTAGTTGTTTTATGTATCATTTGTACATTAGTATTTGAAAATTGACCTTTTCTTAAGTACTTCACCATGTTGTCTATTTTTCTCCAAACTTCTGCTTTGAATAGCCAAGTAGAACCTTGTTCTTCGAAATCTTGAGTTGCAGCTATTATCTCTTTCCAAATCGAGTATTGAATATTAGTTTCTTTTTCAAAATAATTTGATAAAAATCTACGAGCTTTGGATCCTCCAATGCTTGTTAGAATATTCTTGTGAAGATTCTTGTAACGGATTCCAAATGCTAAAAGAGCCTATCGAATATCAAGTGATGGAGTCGAGTCGCCAAACTACATTAAAGAGCGTCGACAATCACCAAGAAGGAGTTCCAGAATCCATATGTACTGGGAACGCCAATGCCAGAGAAGTCGACAAGTCGCAGACCAGTCAATGAGCTAAAACGAAGCCCAGCGCCTCGCCAACATATCTTATGGTGGCAGGAATAAAAGCATGGTCGAGTCGGCATAAAGACTTAGATCTATTTGTAATATAACGTTAGACAACCGTAGAAGGTGCAGTGTACTCGTAAGCCTATGGTACGAGAAGTAGAAATAGATCTATGCCCTAATGGGCCTAAATTAAAAAAGGACCCGAGTAGTTAAAATTGCAATTTCGTTTAAAACTTTTTGGAAAGTCAAGTTCTTATGGCACATGGTTATGTAGAGAGAGAGAGAGAGAGAGAGAGAGAGAGAGAGAGAGAGAGAGAGAGAGAGAGAGAGAGAGAGAGAGAGAGAGAGAGAGAGAGAGAGAGAGAGAGAGAGAGAGAGAGAGAGAGAGAGAGAGAGAGAGAGAGAGAGAGAGAGAGAGAGAGAGAGAGAGAGAGAGAGAGAGAGAGAGAGAGAGAGAGAATCCTCCTCCTACCATTCTTACTTTGTAAAGCCCTCCTTTTTTACTTGTGGATGAATGATTGTTTGATTGTTGTTGTTTAATCATGCTATCACATTCTTGAAAGATCATTAGCACTTACCTTCATTCAACTAAATTCACAAAATCACACTCAAGCAAAATAGGTGCTAGAAAATCCCCTTGGAAGAGATCAATAGGATCCATTAGGTAGGTTTTATTTCCATTGTTGACCTCCCTTGAGAAGATCAACCTCAAGAGGAGAAGATCTAGAGCCATAGAAGCCTAGATAAGCCAAGAAACCAAGATCCAAGAAGAGGATAACCCAAAACAAAACCTCAAAAAGAAGAAACAAGAAGATATGAATCTCACACCCACATCTAAGCCATTCCACCATTAGATCCTACAACAAGATTGACACTCTTGGTAGGCTGTGATCTCAGCGAGTTTATGGATGTGGAGAGAACCATAGGATTGCTGGGTGCCCTAACAAGCTACAAGGCAATTTTGTACTACTTTGTTGTGATTGTGGGTGCAGACACCCGTACCTAATGTGTCCAATGAGAAAGAAAAAACAAGGAGAGAGATCTGTCCTGATGCATCTAATGAGTGTGGTAGGAGAATCCAAGGCATCTACGATGCCCGTATTCATCCAGACTAGAGCCCACAAAAGAAAAGAGAAAGAACCAACCAAATCTACCACTATCGGTCCTGCTAGTGGATTATACGGTTCTCTATACGTAGGTGAATACCCAAATCCCACACTTGAACAACGAAATTTTAGACAAATGAAGAAGTAGGTAAAAGAAGCCCAAGCCTTAGATCAAGCCAGAGAGGTAGCTTGCGAGCAAGACCAACGTCATCTTGAGGGTGAAAACAACCAACAACCAAACACTTCCTCTCGCTCTCTCGTAAATCTGAGATTGTTGTAGTTCATCCGTGAAACCGGCCAAAATGCACAAGAGCATTCTGGTTTGGAATTCCCTTTCCATAGCAAGGAGGTGAAAAAGGACCATATTGTTGTCCTAGTCGATCTATTGAGAGGCGATGTTAGAATACCCTTAGGCACCCTACTCAAAACGCATCTGACCCTTTGGAAAGGATATAGATGGACCAGATAGAGATAGACCTGAAGCGCACTCTACCAATCTGGTTTGGCATGTAGAAGTAGTGGGATCACAACCAGTCCACCAAGTAGGGGTAGGATGGGAGAAAGATGCCAAGCATGCAACAATCCCAATCACGCATAGGGGGTTTCCACGAGAATTGGCCATAGAAAAGACTTTTGCTTGTAAAACACTAAAAAAAGTGTTTGGAGTTTTCTCAATAGTTTTTTTTTGTCTCGTAATCAATGGGATGGATCAAAAGAAAACACTAATGCCACATTTTGTAAGGGTGCCAAAGAATCCAAACGAAGCTGATTTTACTTAAGTTCATTTGGTTGGTGCTCTTATATTCAACAACACTTTGTAGGTAAAAAGTGTATTTCAATTATCCAAATGTTCGAAATGATCCAAACTTGACCATTACCATAATTCACAATATAATAGTTGACTTTGATAATAGTCTTCTTGATTCTCTACTTGCAACTTGATAATACTGCCAAAGAAAATAAAAATCAAACAATGTTGGCATATTTGTCAATGTTAGTTGCTCTGAAAATTTTCAAAAAAATCAAAATAGGATTTTTATTGGTGGGTCACACTCGTGATCAAATTGACCAAATGTTCAGTTGCTTCTCAAAAAAGCTAAGACGCAAAAAAGCTTTTTCTTCAATAGTCTTATAGAGTATTATCGAGGACTCTTATACTCCTATACCAAATGTGGTTTTATTGTGTTGCACATCTGATTTTAGGGATTACATCAAAACGTTGGAAGAAAATTGCGTCGCACCAATAAATGATATTAGTTTTCAACATCAGTTCAAAATTGCAAATAATGCTGGTGGCATCACATTATTGTGGGGAAAGCAACTCTCTAACTCTGTGGCATGGTTACCTTCTGAAGGACTCCATTTTTTACAATTTGTGTCTGCTTCTCAAGTTAAGCTTGCACCTTTGTGTCCTCTAACTTCTGTCTTGGATGAGCAAAAAGCTCAAAGGGAACATTGGTCAGCAGTCAATTCATTTGCGACATTAAACTTTTTGGAAACACCATTCAAGCAACATACCAATTTTTTGATGAGTTTGATGGACATTGGTGGACGGATTTTTTTGAAGAGCAAAAAATATGTTTGCTTGATTTGGAAGACGCAAACTTGTCTAAAGAATTTCAATGGCCAACCAAATCTTCAATTCCAACAATGGCAGTTGATTGCTCTGTTGAGTCTTTAAACCTTCTTCATAACGAAGAACGTGAAATTTATTTGGGTTCTGTAAATGCTGCTAAGGATGAATGGTCTAGTAACCTTAATGAATTAAAGGTCGGGAGTCTCATTGCACTTTTGGCATCGAAAAATAATGAAAGTCATCCATTTTGGATTGCTAAAGTGATTGGCTTCATTCAGAACAACAACACTTTGGCCAAGATTGTACGTGTGCACTGGATGCATATCATTTCAACAAATGCTTTTTTGGGAAGATACGAGGCGTTCAACAAAGAACCAACCAAGAGTCGACAATATAAATCTTGAAGATGTGGATGTGTTTGCATTTAATTTTGAATTAACAATGACGAACCATTTACGAAAGTCAACAATATCTATTTTACAAGAACGGCTTGGGCTAAGTGCACAACCATCGTCTTCGACTCGGCTTCAACGCAACAAAGCCACAATAAACAGTTTTCTCTCAACATTGGATGTTATTCAGATAAGAACTTGTCGATAGACTCTAATGAAGAAGATGGATTATCAACTTCTTCAACTAAAAGGGAGAGCCTTGATAATATTTCAAGCACTGACTTCAGAGTTAGTGAGAATTCCTTGGAATTTGAATTGTAAAAAAAATAATATTAAAATTATTTTTAGTGTTTCAACATTTGTGGAGTTAGCGTAGTTGGCTTCAAATGTATTATGTGAGTTATTTTATGAGATTCTATTTAGACTATTAAAATATGGTAAGTGTTCGTCAATAGTTTGTTCACGTTTTATTAGAAAATTTAATTTTTTTGGACATGGTGTATTGATTCTTTTTTGGCCAAAATGCATATATTTTGTAAGAATTTTTTGTGATTTTCCGAAATTTTTTCATGAAAAAACATGATTTTGGGCAAAAATTAGAAAATTGAAAAATGATTACTCTTTTTTAGGATTTTGATCCGTCTCAAAAAATTTCACATTGCCATGATTAGTTTTTGCACAGGATGCTTTTAAAGGAGTACAAAAAATGGGTAGAAAAAACCACATGTGTTCATCATTATGTATGGGGGAATGGCACTAACCTTTTTATTGGATAGTCTTGTTATAAAAGATGACAAGACTATTAAAGGTATGTCCTTGTCTTTTTTTCACAAGATGGCCGAATGGAAAATCGATAGAATTCCCATTCTCTATCATGATGTACATCTCAATCTAGCACTAATAATTCTCGTGCTCTCAGACTCAGCTCTCAACTTCATGTCTGCTGGAAGCCCTTTTGAGTGGAGAGGTTCTGCATCGACACCTCGGGGCATGGCATCAACTAACATTATCCTCCTCTATAGTGTTGCAGGTCCCACTGCATGTTAGCCCCAAGGAAGCCCTTGTATTTAATGGCGGCATTAGAAGAGTTACTGTGGCATGTGTTTGTAAGTCCACAAGTAAACTCAATTTTGTAAGCAATAATACTTAGGAACCTTAGACTTAGACCCTATTCCATTTAAGTTTAAGTATTACCAAGTTATATTTGTAATACTTTAAACTTAGAAAGTCTAAATTTAAAGTTATTTCTAAGTTTAGAAGTCCTAAGTTTATTTTGTTAAGTGAACTTCATACAAGAAGTCACTTCTTATAATAGCTTAGCAATGAGCTTTGGGAGTATCCCATAAGCATCTTAGCATATGGGCCTACCACTCATTGTATATATAGAAGTGGATTTGGGAGCCTTAAGTAACACTTGTATAAGCTCAAGCTAATCTATTCTTGCTTAACTTGTGTTTCCACTTGTGGATAGAATACTTGGTGGTAGGTGCTCGAGCCCCACTAAGCTTTCCTCACTTGGTTTTATGTTATTGTGCTTGTTATTATGGGATTATTTCTCTTATGCACTCATCTTTCCTTCCCTTGTGGGAGTTATTTAGGATTACTTAGGAAGCCACTAGTTGGGGGGCAGCCATAGTGGTCATTAGGGTTAGGTTAATTTAGGTTAAAAAGAGAGCTAATCTAGGACATTCCTTAGTTGGGGGGATGCCTTAAGAAACTAGTTTTAGGTCATATTCTCTATCTAGAAGGGTGAGCCTTAGAGGGTTTGTTATGCAAGAGAACATAGAATGGAGTATAATCAAACCCCACCACCACTATAGTTCAATGTCTTTTAGGAACCCTAACCCTACTAGTTGGGAAGCCATAGTAGGAAGAAACCCTAAAAGACAACGTTGGCGCCGTTGCCGCTCTATTCTCCCTCTCTTTGCATTTTTTTCACTACCTTTTTTCTACTAGTGTTCTAACCTTATTTTTTGCAGATTTTGGACTCCATCTCTTTCCCATCATTCTCACACGCAGCCATCTTTTTGGTAACGGTGGAAGAACCAAGCCCCTTGGTCCAAAATTAGGGTTTTATAGTCATTTTCTTCATTTTTGAATTGTTTCTTTATTTTTTGCATCAAACCTGCATAACAGAACTCGCCCATCACTACAGAGCCCAAACAGAGCCTCAAGAATTCGAATATCAGCTCCGTGAGTTTTCGTACGGCCAAAAACTGGACCAATCAACTGTTTTGGCCTATTTTTTGACAACAAATCCATACCAAACCAGCTCAGACAAATTTGCCCATCACCAAGAGTGCAGATCCCACAGTGCCAAATCCATCAGACCACTGTGCAAATTCTCTGGAGCCTAAGGCTTGTCAAAAAAAGATGACTCAAACATGAATTTTTCCAAAAAATCTTTAAGACAAAATTCGCCCATAGTACAATTGGAACCAGCTCATCATGGGCGAGTTCCTAGGCCCATGTGCGAATGTTAAAAAAAAAAAAAATAGTATGAGGAATTGAGACCATAATTGTGAATTCTGACCTTATTTCCAATGGTGCTGAAGGGCATTGCCACACGTGATATCTAAACCTTGAACCTAATCAATGTAATTTCTGGCAGGTGTTGAAGGGTGCCCTCATCAAACGGTTCAAATCAACTAAGCTAACTCATAGTCCCTTCCTCCAGCTCACACATATTCAAATGCATGGGGATGAGTTAGGCTTAGGAAACCAACATGCTTGCTTGTCAAAGTGATCATTCGCATGTCATCAATATTGGTATTATTAAAATTGCCTAGGCTCCTCTAGTAATACTAATAACCTCGTGACCTCCTAGTACATAGACGCCTTGAATGAGACACAAACGTCTACAAAAGTGAGAGCACTCCGAACTGATGGTGGCAGCAAATACGTCTCTAATGAGATGTCCGAGTACATGGCTGAACATGGCATTAGAAGACAATTCACCACTTCTTATTCACCTCAACAAAATAGGATTGCAGAAAGGAAGAATCGAACTCTTCTCAATTCAGCCATATCCATGCTACATCAAACACACCTACCTGCGAAGTTTTGGGCAGAAGCTACTGCCACAACCTGTTACATGCAGAACAGATCCGACACCAAAGCCGTCAACAACAAAACTCCTCATGAAGTTTGGCATGGGAACAAGCCTAGTGTCAACCATTTAACAATCTTTGGTTGTATATGTTTTGTTCACATTCCAAAACAGCTTAGAAAGAAGCTGGATCATAGGACAAAGAAATGTATTTTCATTGGCTATCCTGATGAACATAAAGCTTATAAAGTTTATGATCCATCCACCAATGTAGTATTTGTCTCTAGGGATGTAATATTTCAAGAACATACATACTATGATTTCAAACAACCATCGATAAATTATGCTATGTCATTTCATCCTATTTTACGTAGCATGGATTCTTCCAACATTGACGTTCCTTCTACAAAACCTGCAGCTACAGCTACATAAGCCGAGCAGCCGACAATACTTGTCATCAGACCAGACCAAGCCACAACTCGAGTAGATCTGGAAAAATTCAAGACGAAGCATCATCGCATCCTGGTCAACGAAACGTCCGCAGATCCTCATAGACTCGGACAATTACTGAGAGGTATACACCTCAATCATTCTCGACTTCATCAGAAGAACCATAGAGCCTAGCCAAAGCAATTAACTCCAAGGATGCTATGAAGTGGCAAGAAACTATGGAAAGTGAGTACAACTCACTTTTGACGAACCAGACCTGGACATTGGTCGACTTCCCCACTCACAAGAGAGTTATAGACAACAAGTGGATCTTCAAGAAAAAGATTAACTCTGATGGTTCCATTGCTAAATGGAAATCACGGTTGATGGTAAAGGATTCATTCAAGTCCAAGGAGTGGATTATCAAAAAAATTTCAGTTCTGTCGTCAAGATGCAGTCAATCAGGACACTGATTGCGTTAGCAGCCACAGAAGACCTCGAAATGCCCCAAATGGATGTCAAGACAACATTTCTCAATGGCAACGTCGAATAGGAGTTGTATACCTTCCAACCAAAAGATTTGAAGTCAAAGGCCAAGAGCACAAAGTGTGCAAGCTGCACAAAGCAATCTATGGTCTGAAATAGGCCGCAAGAGCATGGTCCGATAGAATCAACTCTTATCTCATTCAATTGGGATTTGCAAACAATTCAGCTGACTCTAACATTTATTCGAAGCATATAGGCACCAATTCAGTTCACATAGCTCTTTACATAGATGATGCATTTATTTTGTCTAAGGACACTTCTCTTCTGCACACCACTAAGAGTGATCTGTCAAAGGAATTTGACATGACTGATTTAAGAGCTGTCCATTCTTTGCTAGGAATTCACATTACTAGAAATAGGCTCCAGAAGAAGATCTATCTTAGCCAGCATGCATATCTAAAAGGCATTTTAGAAAAATTTCATATGTCTGATTGCAAACCAATTGATACTCCAATGGATCCAAATATAGTATTGACTAAACTTACTTGTGCTGATTCTGATAGTGAAGTACTCGACATAGCGAAGTACCTTTATCATTCACTAATAGGATCCCTGATGTATGCAATGATGTGTACTAGACCAGATATAGCATACATTGTTAGCACGTTAAGTCAATTCATGTCTAATCCTAGGATCTCTCATTTGAAAGCATTAAAGAGAGTGATGAGATATATTCAAGGAAGTTTAGATCACATTTTATTTTATGATGAAAATGCTATCAACTCACTCGTCCTGCAAGGCTACTCTGACTCAGATTAGAGAGGAATAGTCTCTACTAGAAAATCTACCTCCGGGTTCTGTTTCTATCTAGCAGGGGGACCGATTTCGTGGAGCTCAAGGAAGCAGAAATCAGTTGCGCTTTCTTTGACCAAGGCAGAATACATCACAGTATGTCGAGCTTCAAAAGAAACTGTATAGATCAGGTTATAACCTCATGACTTACGTCACACTCAGCTCAATGCTACCACTGTTCTGTGTGACAACTTGAGCGTATTTCACTATCACTGAATCCCAGATTTTCTGGCAAATCCAAGCACATAGAAATCCAGTATCATTTCATTCGGGAGAAAGTTTTCTTTGGGCAAGTGGTCCTTCAATACTGCTCCACAACAGAAATGGTCGCAGACATCTTCACCAAAGCGCTTCCCAAGATCAAGCATCAAAAGTTCTTCAACATGCTGAACCTGACAAGGATACCAAGGCACCAATCATTGGATTTACTCCTCCTACTCTCCTAAATTCCAATTTTAATCTGCCTCCATTCATGCTGCATATTTTTCTAACGTTGTCACGCAGTCTGCATTTTTTTACACGCAAATTCGCACAGACGAAGCAAAAGCGAATGAATCGCGACACTATGTTCTTACACAGGTCATGGTGATAGGCGAAAAGGGGACACTACATTATTGAATGCCAAAGGTGCCCTAACAGATAAGGCACCCTGTAAATCTTATCCTAAGGCCATTCGTAAGAGTGACGCACTTTTGCGTCATCACCAACATTCACTTCGGTACTGGCTGACGTCGCACTCACCCCATGCAGTTGTGCTAATAGATTGGGCAACGATTGCAGCCACCCATGATCTCCTACAGATAGCACATCCACTCTGTACTTTTGCATCTACACACCTGTAATATTATGTATATATTGGATACCATCTGCGTATTCGATGATGATGAATACTGATGAAGCAAGATAAGTCTAGAATAAGTGAAGGAGGTTTCATTCCTCATTACAGACAGAAATAAGCCTTGTAGGACACGCGATTTCGTCCGCTACAGTCTTGTGCTCTACCGCATAATTGACTTGTATACTTGATATACTTAATTTGACACAGTTCATTTGTTTAGCATTTTAGATCTGTCAATATTGCTATGCTTATTCTTCATTCTGTCTGATCTTTCTTGTTGTTCTTTCTGGTAATAGACGATTAACTTTTAGTCTTGTCTTTCGCAAACAATTCGCGACTAATTATTAGTCGAGCACAGTCTAGCTCTTTGCGAATCATTCGCGACTGATAATTTGTCTTGCAATTCACGACAAATTATTCATCTAGCGCTTCATCCATTTAAATGTTTGCTTACGTAATCTAGAATGACTGTGATTTCTGTCACTAAAATTTTGCTCATTCTGATAGGCGTAGTCATGCTTACGGAGAGAGTCGAATAATTCATTCCGCTGCGCACGAACGTTTTCAATTCGAGTTCGCTTCTCGTTTGTTTCTTGTTCGAGTTCGTTTCTCGTTCGTGTTTGTCATTTATTCTTTCTCCCCTCTCTCCCAACATGATATCAGAGCTATCTTTATAGCTTGATTGGCCTCCACAATACAAGACTCTACTAGCCGAAAGAGTAATTATTTTCTTGTTCTGTATTTGTCAATATCATATTTTCATACTTAAGTCACTGATAGTTTCTCCTATCACTTAGACTAATTCTTCCACATGGATTCCCAAGGGAAAGCCAGTCCTCTCATGGACAAGCTTGATGGAGCCAATTACCATATGTGGAAATTTAAGATGAAAACTATACTAATGGCAAAAGAATTGTACGACGTTGTTACAGGTGCAGAAGAGAAACCCGAAGCGGATGACGCAACAATCGCCAAATGGAAGTTGAAGGATGGAAAAGCTTTCGCGCTAATTGTCCTCAACATCACGGATACACAGATTGGCCATGTATCCGAGGCCCAAACATCGAAAGAAGTCTAGGAGATCTTGAGCACGCTATGCGAAGTGTGAGATGTAGCTTCTAAGCTACATCTCAAGAAGAAATTCTACTCCCTCAAGATGACTAATGGTGATTCTCTGTAGAATCACATTAATCAGTTCAAGAACCTGCTAAGGCAATTGGCCGCTATCAGATCTGTCATAGACGATCAAGACGCAATGATGCAACTGCTTACAAGCTTGTCAAGTTCTTACGAAAGCTGGGTGATGATCATCGCGACTCATCCAGAGTTGACTCTTTGGAGAGTCATCACTATGTTGTTGCAGGAAGACACGTGAAGGAACGAGGCCTCAAGTTCCTCAGCTGATTCTCACGTCTTGTACACCAACAAGGGCACGACAAAGCAGAAAAAGAAGAAAGACCCAAAGCTATCAAAGCCAGACCGGAAACCAACTCAGCACAAGGAACAGTCGAATCTGCAGACAAAGAAGAAGCTGTTTTATAAATACTACAAACAAAACAACCACGAAATACAAGACTGTCGAATACTTCAAGCGAAGAACAACAGCAAAGGGCAGACGAATCAAGTGGCAAATGCAGTTGCAGAAGCTTCACAGCCTATTCAAGAAGCGGATCATGATGCCTTCATGACCAACCATCAAGGAGCATCTGGCGACAGTTCTCGGTTCTTGGATTCCAGAGCCACTTAGCACATGACTAGCCTGATTGGCTGTTTCGAGTCCTATACACCTTACAGTACCCAAAAATTCGTTCACCTTGGCGACAATAGCACACAAGCTATTAAAGGTGAAGGAACTGTCAAATTATGCTTTGCAAATGATCAATCTAAGCTACTCTCCAAAGTTCTGTATGTACCTACGTTATCCACGAATCTGTTCTTTGTAAGCAGAATCACAGATCTAGGACACAGAGTAGAATTTGAATGTGATCAATGTAAAGTAGTTGACAGTGTTAAAATTGAAAAAACAATCCATATTGATTTCTTGGCTTGCTACAAATGTTGTACCATGCAAGTATGTAGCTCATTAATGCAAAATGCCAAGTTTGGCTTACATAGAACTCGAGCTACATGGTTATGTATTATCTAGTTTGATAAATGCAACTTGCATATAGTTTGTAGACATAGAATTAGCATGATTATGCTTGTAGAAACTCGTGGCAATTCACATGCATTAATTGTAAGTGATCCATAGTGACATGCAAGGCATGCACAAAGTGTAATGGACACATGCATGATGATTTGGACATTTCTAGTCAGAACTAGTGCACTTGTAAACAGTTGGTAGAATTTCATGCATGACAAGTGACAAATGTCACATAGACTCTAGATGCCACTTTAGATGTCATTTTGGAATGGATGATTGTGGTTCTACCTTGAGCTACCTCAAACTCCATAAATATGTGTAGTGTTAAAAATTCACAATTCTAGCTTGACTAGTTTTGGTCATATGACTTGTAAATAGTTAGATGGTCATGATGTGGCTTGTCACACGTGCCAAATAGCATGGGATTCCATTCATAAGGATGTTCTCAAGTAGACCTAAGTGTTAGAACCTTTGGAATGAGTCTAAATTATGCTTAGATACAAGGGAGAAAAAATAGGAGCTATTTTTGGTAGTTTTTGCATTGTTGAGGGATCTCCAAGATTCCAACCCTAACTTGGTAGGGATGAAAGATCCACCAAAATTAGCATTAGGGATAGGTTTAGGGCTACTCATACTTGCCCAAAACCGTGATGGATCATGTATATATAGGTGATAATATCTCACCAAAATCAATCAAGCAATTTCATGTTTTTTCTCTCATAATGGTGCAATTGCTCTCTATGTTCATAATTGTTTGAGTACTTGTGATTACTAATGATTATAGGATTGAATGTAGGTCTGGTGTACAGTACTCAGACTGTGGGAGGCCGTACTTTCACACGTGTGAAGCCTTCTTCAAGGATTTGGGCCATTTAGTGAGGTTCAAGCATAGATTTTTGATGGATTTTGATGGTTCAACTTGTGCTAATCTTATCAAATCATAATCTATTGTTTCCCTCATCATTTCAAGTGTTTTAGGACCCTTATTTGCTGTAATTTTTACATGTTAAAAATTCACAATTTTAGCTTGACTAGTTTTGGTCATATGACTTGTAAATAGTTAGATGGTCATGATGTGGCTTGTCACACGTGCCAAATAGCATAGGATTCCATTCATAAGGATGTTCTCAAGTAGACCTAAGTGTTAGAACCTTTGGAATGAGTCCAAATTATGCTTAGATACAAGGGAGAAAAAATAGGAGCTATTTTTGGTAATTTTTGCATTGTTGAGGGATCTCCAAGATTCCAACCCTAACTTGGTAGGGATGAAAGATACACCAAAATTAGCATTAGGGATAGGTTTAGGGCTACTCATACCTGCCCAAAACCGTGATGGATCATGTATATATAGGTGATGATATCTCACCAAAATCAATCAAGCAATTTCATGTTTTTTCTCTCATAATGGTGCAATTGCTCTCTATGTTCATAATTGTTTGAGTACTTGTGATTACTAATGATTATAGGATTGAATGTAGGTCTGGTGTACAGTTCTCAGACTGTGGGAGGCCGTACTTTCACACGTGTGAAGCCTTCTTCAAGGATTTGGGCCATTTAGTTAGGTTCAAGCATAGATTTTTGATGGATTTTGATGGTTCAACTTGTGCTAATCTTATGAAATCATAATCTATTGTTTCCCTCATCATTTCAAGTGTTTTAGGATCCTTATTTGCTGTAATTTTTACATGGTATCAGAGCCTAAAGGTTGAAATGAGCTAAATCCTTGGTTTTCATTCAATTTGATCATAATTTTTGATCTAAATCTTGTGTAGATTGGATCTTAGCATCTAGTATTGATTCTAGAACTCAAAGTGAGTCAAATACATTGGAGATTGGTGTTGTGTGACTTCATTTGAAGGTGTTTAGGTGTCTAAAACCAGAGGCAAAGTTGAATTCAATTCACATTACCAAGATAGCAAGTTTTGCTTGCTCCAAGCATTGATTTCTAAGCGAGTTTTGGAGGTGATTTCATAGAGGAGGCTTTCTAGCATTCAAGGAGAGGGAAGATCAGAGTTTGGGGACTCTTCAAGGCTGTTCTAAGGTGTAGTAGGCACCTCCTAAATTGATTTAGGTTCAGTCCAACCATTGCTTGACTTATGCACCAAATTAGATCAATTTTTCATCAATTTTGATCATTTTTTGCTTGTGATTGGATAGTAGATTGTGCTGCATCCTCATTAAGTTCCATTTAGATCTTTTACAAGTGATTTTGGAAGTATATTAGGTTGCTAAAATTCACTCTTGATCAGATCATTTGGAAGCTTTAATGTTCTTTATAGAAAGAGGGGCAATTCTACTAGTATTGTCTACTTCAATCAAGCAAGTGCATTGTTTCTAGTATTCTATGATTTGATTTTGTTAGAGATCATTCTTAGATCTTTATAGGAAGTCTATTACTGATCTTTTCAGGTCCCTAAGAAGTGGGATAAGGTAGACCTTCAATCAAATCAATAGAAGTAACCTTCATTTGTGTCAAGTCCTTGACTAGGAGACTAGATGGCATCTATAAATGCATATCTTTTGGATACCCATATGGAAAGTTAGAATGGAATCTATCATGATCATGCAAGATCTGATGGAAATTGTAAATGGTAAGGAGGGTGAACCTATTCATCCTCAAGAAAAAGCCTAATACATCAAGAGGTGCAATGTTGCACTACATTGCATAAAAATGAATGTTGCAAATGAACTCTTAAGAGAGGTAGGAGATTGCACTTCAGCTCAAGATGCTTGGGAGACTTTGCAAAAGGTCTATGAATACAAGAACCAAACTAGAATGTTAGCTTTGAAGAATTAAATCTATAGAAGCTATCAAAAGAAAGGAGAGAGTGCACATACTTTTGTCCTAAGAGTAAAGGAATTGAACAAAGAGCTAGCCTTTATAGGTGACCCTATCAAGGATGAAGAGCTTGTTCAGCTCATATTGAATGGACTAAGCTTTGAATTTGACAATTTGGTTCAGGGATATGCAATTATGGGTAAGCTATCCATACTTGAAGAACTCCAAGGCACACTCATGGCCGAGGAATCAAGAAGGAGCCAAATGCAAGAGAGGATGGATAGGCTTTCCATCCAAGGTGAAGATGACCAAGCTCTCTTCACCAAAGGCAAAGGCAAGTCCAAAGGCAAAGGATCAACATTCAAGAAGTCTACAAAGCTTGAGGATCAAGAAGGACCCCCAAAGGCATCTCCATCAACCACCAAAGTCAAGAAGGACAAATCAAAGGTGAAGTGCTACTATTGTAGCAAGATGGGGCATTATGCCTCGGAATGCTTCAAGAGGAAGCAAGATCAAAGCCAAGCCAACATGAGCAAAGAGGAGGAGGAGGAGAGTTCACATGAGGACTCTCTCATGATGTCCATATTTTCTTCAACATGCTTCAAAGGAGAAGATCCTTGGTGGATTGACTCGGGTGCTAGTTCACACATGACTAGTAAAAGGGAGTTTTTCTCTTCTCTCTTATCTTATGATGGACCTATAAAGTCTATCTATACAGCAAATGATGAAGCTTGTAAGATTGAAGGAGTTGGTAGCATTCCCCTTTGCTTAGGATCTTCCAAAAAGATCAACATAGAAGGTGTTTTGTACATTCCTACAATAACAAAGAATCTACTAAGTGTTGGCCAAATGGTAGAATTTCATAAATGAAACCAACATCGAGAAGCTTATGAATATCTTCTCGCGATAGGTAGGATTGGTACAATAAGGTTTTGCTCTCACATGTATGGCACCATCATGTAATGGAATTGTGTGGACGACAATGTCAAGAGGAACTCCCTTCATTTCTTTATAACTCCACACAAACACATCTTTGTATTTGTGCAATAACTTTTCCAAATCCCATAATTGGGGTTGGATTTAGGTGGGCTCCTACGTGCACAATACGGTCTATGTCTTCATCATCATCCTTCAGATTGAGAGGTATTGTCTTTGCCCTCAAAAGAAGTTGATGGTGGTTGAGGCTCCTGTTTTGGCTTGACCATACTAATGATGACATCATGAATGGAGTGCTGGGGAACATCATAAAGTGGATCATCAACTATCTTGGGTGAAATATTAGGAATGTCCTCTACAGGTTGGCTTGTAGATGATGAAGCTTGACTAGGATTTTTTTGGTTTTGTATCAAAGGTTTGATTGGCTGTTTAAGCTTTTCACACATTTGAAATTGCTTATCAGTCAATCGTACATCACCTTTGATTTGTTTTTTAGCATATGGGATATTTGTGAATTTTAGTAGTAGGCATGCATGGATTTTTTTTTTTTTGTGTGTTTTTTCACGAACTAAGTCTTCATCAATGGTGTTCAAGATTTCATCATTGTGTATGTCCCATTGATAGACTTTTACCTTTGGTCCATATACATGATTGTTTACTGCTTGTGGATGTTGCACACAAGTCAGTGGTGATGGGAGTTTAATCACTTTCGATATACGATGGTTTCCTAAACGCTCGGGATCCAATAAGCGAATAAGCTGCTCATTAGATAACTCATGTTCTCCCACAATAAGAATGCCATCCTAACTAGTGGATACTTCTTTCAGGTATCCACTCAATAGGGAGTGCATCTATCACGTACAAGGGCAGGATGGGAGTGTTGCGTTGACACAATCAATGGTTGTGAAGGCCCAAATGGATGATATTGGTACTCTGCACGTAATGACCCTTTAGGGTGGAATCGATATTGTTGTGGTCATCATAGGTAGTTGAATACCAATCATCTTCAATTGTGTAGGCTTTATCTTCCAGGTGGCATCGATAGAGATTATCATGTCTCTGTTGCCAAAAACTATATATTTTTTCCAATCTTGAATCACTCCAGCCATTTCTAACCAAGGCAATCCAAGAAGGAATTGATAGGTGTGTGGTTCATCAGGAAAATCTAGTAGTACACACTCTATGGTGAAAATCAAACCGACGATTTTAATCGATAAATTGCTTATGTGACTGGCAGGTGTTGTGTTGGTTAGCCATACATAACGTGTACTTAGGCTTTTCAATGTGGATATTCCCCATGCCTTAGCTAAGGACCGGGCGATAATATTCACACCAGAGACCCACTTTTAAGAATGGCTTGCACGGATGGGTAAGATTTGTAGTGCATTGGTAAAGTAATGCTGTTACCTCTAACAACACCTATATGAAGTAAGTTCATATCAACATTATGAACCACTTCAACATTTTTCGGTTGTCTCAACTCATGTGGTACATCAGGCTGCTGGGAGCTTTGAGTATGACACCCCGCAAAGAGCATAATGATTTGAGCTTGTAAGAGATTGGAAAGAACCTCTATTCCTCGTGGTGGTTGCCCCTGTATAGGTAACTAGGCAGATGGTGGAGTAGAAGTCCTAGTTTTCAGCTCTATCAAACTCATCTCTAAATTCTTGGTATTGCCTTTGGGCTTCTACAAGGTCAGGGTAAGATTGTGGCATCATGGAAGCATTTGCAGAAGGATGTGGTTGTGCTAGGTCCTTAGACTAATCTAAGTCCTTATGTTGCGTGCATGTGACTGCATGCAACAACTCTTCAGATACCCTACGTGTTGGAACTATCTTCTTGGTTTGGTTAGGGCCATCTTTATAGCAATGCCATCTGATACAATCAGCACATTCGACTACAAAATCATATCAAAGTCTACATTCACTTTGAAAGTGAGTGGTTTCTCTGTAGACAAAACATCTTTTCTGAAGTGCTGAAGGGAAAATGGCATAACCATTTTGGTCGACTTGCATAGGTTGTTCCTCCGAATAGTATTGGTCATTGGAATAAGAGGTAGATGCCTCATCTACGTATGTGTTAGGATTACCATCATCATAAGTAGATTCATATGTTGGGGTGTCATAGGTGGTATTCTGCACTACATTTGCCTGAACTTGGGGACAATTTTGCTGGTTTGGCATGTTAGGTGGAGCAGATCCTCTTGGACCTGGGAGTGCCAATCATTGTTGTTGTGTAGGTGGTTGTTGTCTAGGCAATTCTTGGACTTGTACTGGACTCATATAACGGGGGTTATATGGTGCTTGTGGTTGTCCTCGTGGTGCATATTGTTGTGGTCTAGAATATTGCATGTTGCCTGAGTTGTATCTACAACTGGATGTGGTATGAGTGGTCGTATCATAGAGCATACAGTGATGCATTTTGTAAGATTGGTGTAATGGACACTCATTACCGGTATGTGTGCCACGACATTGTGGGCGCCATGTATCTTCTTGCCTATGGATAGCATTACCAGATGGCAATTGCCCTGACAACTAACTCTGAATAGACTTTAAGGCTTGCTGAAACTATTTGTTGAGTTTCTCCATCTGTTGTTGATGTCGTTGATTCATCAACTCAAATTGAGACTTCCAGATTTGGTTGGAATCTCGGTGCTCACTTGGACGATTATCAGGGTAAGCATGGTGAGCTCTTTTCTCTTTCTGGTCTTGATCATCAAATCCTTCATCTTCTTCACTAATGGCATCGGACATAGCAGACTTAAGAATAAAATACTCTTCGCTAGGTTTAAGCTCTTTTTGGATGCATCTTGGAAGGCCAACTATAAACCATATGATCAACATTTTATTAGTTGGCTATTCTTGGACTTGACTTCTAAGATGCTTAAAGTGCTCGATGTAGTCATGTACGCGTTCATATTTTTTTATTTTTATATTATAAGACGTACAAAGGGGCTTTTTGTGAGCCTAAAAGGTTGAAAGCATTTAATAAAAGACTCCTTTAGCTCTGACCAATCTTGTCGATCATCACGATCGAGGTTAAAGACCACTCTCGTGCTTTATCTACCATGGTCATTGAAAATAGTTGGACTTTTGCATTGTTAGTATATTCTCTGTATACTTCGCATACATTCTCAAAGACTTGTAAAAATCTATGAGGGTCCACATTACCATCAAACTTTGATAATTCTAATCGAGGTGTTCGTTTGTCGGATCATGCGGTATGGTGAGCATGTTGAACATGTTGATCGTCAAGATTACTGTCCATCTGGATGGTCTAGGATCTTGATTTACTTGAGATCTAAGACGATAAGGCTTGTTCTCATCATGTTGATGATTGGTTGGTGTGAACTCATTCATAACTCTTTCTGGTAAGTTGGCCATGAGAAATGATTCGATTCAGCTATTTTTTTGTTTGTTTTTTTTTTAAAATGTGTGATCGACATTATCTTAGAATATAATAAGATTTCCAATAGAAATTTTATAAAATATGGTCTGTCAGATCTGAGCAGTAGCTCATCGGATGCAATTGAATTAACAGTGTCAAATGAAATGTCATATAGGAATCAGTTTGGATGCATTGTTGAATGCAACACTATCGGCTACAATTTGTCAGATGCAATCTGGCGGATGTAACGTCAGATGCAATAGTATAGTCTGGTCGTCGGATGCAATCATCGTCGTCGGATGCAACTGTTTTGACTGGTTGTCAGATGCAATTGTCGAACACATGTTTTTAGCTTGGTGTGGATGCACGTCAGATGTAAAACTTTTAAAATTTAAAGCGGCGAGTGCAAACAATGGTTCAACCAATTCTTCCTCCCTTGAAAAAAATACAAGAGCGGTGGGGCAATGGGTTTCTAGAATCATTTTTGGTTGGGTGTGGATCAAATGATGTTTTCAGATGCAATGCATGCTGTTGGAAAAATAATGAATGCAAAAACGCATGCAGGCAAAAAAAAGCTCTCAAAATAAAATAAAAAAACTGGTTGAAATGAATTCTTAAGCAAGATGGAAGAAAATTATCAAGAGTAGCGGCGCCAATGTTTGCTATTATTTTTTTATCTATTCAGAATCTTCTAGACTCTCTTCCTACTGGCAATCTGATAGATTCTGGTTAGCTTATAGCCGACAGAGTCTGCTTGTTTCTGGACTTATATGGTTTGCAGTATAGTGGTAATGCAATGATAATGTACCCCACTTGTCAATTAGTACATCAACGACCTGATCTTGATCCTATTGATAATGGATGCTCAACTTCAATCTGGATGTATCAGAATTCGAATGCCTATGTTCTATAGTCTATTTTGGTTCTTTCTTTGATGCTTATAGATTGTAGATTATTACTAATCTAATCTAAGCAGTACAGAGAATGAGATTGAGACTAATCCTACTGAAATTAACAGAATCAACAACAGAACATCTACATTGAAACAATGTGAATTCTACACAGTGCTTGTTACAATTGTCACTCAAACAAAAACTCCTCAGGGAGTCAAGCACCAAGCAACATCAGATCAGAATGATTATGATCTACCACAAGGCCCTGCACATCTACCTGATTCTAATCACAAACCAAACTTTAAAGAGGAAGAATCAACAACAAAACACATTCATACATCAGTACCCAAATTTAATGCATGAAAATGGAGCATAGATGAAAATGCAATGGAGAGATATTCAAATTTCAATTCAACAACATTTCAATACAATATCACATGCTTGGAAACTCGTGGAGGAGGCCTCTATGTATACCCACGAGCTAGTGAATCCAATTCTAACATAATTTGGATTCCACCTCTTACAGTTGAGTCACCCCATTCTATAAAGATTTGGGTTCCACCTCTTACATGATAATATGAGGCCTCTTTATTAAATAGATAACTTAAGTTGAAAAAGTCTAAGTTACTAGCTTCCACATGGTTTTTCATCTTTCGGGAATTACCATGGGGCTCACAAACTATACATCTCAATCTAGCACTAATAATTCTCGTGCTCTCAGACTCGGTTCTCAACTTCATCTCTGTTGGAAGCCCTTTTGAGTGGAGAGGTACTGCATCGACACTTCGGGGCATGGCATCAGCTGACAATGGCCAGATTCTATTTGATTCCATATGAAAATAAGTAGGTTTTGCTAGTTTGGTGTTGATGCCTTGTATTCTGATGATTACTGTTGATGCAACATAAAATTAAATTAAAATTCACAAAATAAAGACAAACTATTGCATAAAGAGTTGCAAAACCAATAAGCTATGAAGTTGTAACAATGAGTGAATACTTATTGACATTGGATTTAAGTAGTATGACTGACAATACCAAATAACAATATTAGCCCGAATGATACTGTTAAACATATTGTACAACACATGCAAATAGATATCATTCTAGTTCTATGACCAAAAATTCTATACCCAAAAATTTTAGACATAAAATTCTTGGCTAAAGAATACCACACAACCTTTACTGCATAGTTACATTGAGTGGTTGATACATATAACTAGTAGATGAAATGGTAGACCCATAGATACTCAAAGTACTAGGCCATGCTAGATACTAGTTCCCATAAATGGCTTGGAGTATGACAAATTGTAAGACGTAGTTGTGGAGTATCTAAACTGCAATACTAGATCACATAGACCATAAATGCCAAAAAGGAGCGATCATTGCTATTCAGTCCAAAATCTACACTAGTATGAAATTGAAATACTTCGAGAATTTTCTTTAAAACATAGGAGTTTAAGGCTTATGCATCTAGGAAAAGAGGGGGTTTAGGGTCTAGTGCAAGGATCATGAATAAGGGGTTAGGGTTTAGGGACTTGGGCTCTGCTTAGTTCAAGTCCTTTTTTTTTGCAGATTTCAATTAACAATGTTGTCTTTAAAAAAAATTTGCTATAGAGATTCTATAAGGAAGTTACCTTTTGTGATTTGTGTTTTGTCTTTGGACAATTTGAGACATTTTAGAAAGAAATTATATTCAAAATTTAACATAATCGATACAATGTATCGAGAATTAGACCATTCCAAGTGCTAAAGCCATTAGAATGTAAACATGATACTAAATTGGCTGATATCTCGATAAAATGAATAGACTAACTAAAATTCCTATAGAAACCATGGGAGAAGATGCATCGAGTTGGTGCGTCCAACTCGATGCAATTAATTGATTTTTTTATTTATAAAATCCGATGCACTGCATCAAGTTGGATAAGAAAACCTTAAAATATGTATGTTTATTTATTTTTACGTTGCGAGCAAAAGCATAGTTTTTAAGGATTTTTGAAAAGTTGTTTACATATGCGTAATGGTTTTTTTATGATATAAGTTAAAAGAGGTCTTTTTTTGACAAATCTTAGGGAATAATCCAAATGTTCTCCTTAGCTGAAAAAATTACCCATTCAATAGGAAACTGTGTTCAAGACTAGAGTGACAATAACTGACCACATAAAAGACATTGAAACCAAAACTACAAACAAAAAACGTACGAAAAACTACACTAAATTGCAAGAAAACTAAACTAAAGACTAACATTGCAACTAAGTAGATGCTAACAAGTAACAAGATAATTAGATATAGACGACATTAAGATCACTATGAATTGATAGCAAGCAAGAAAGGAGGATGAAAATGAGAGCAATAGCAAGCAAAGAAGCAAGGATGAGAATGAGAGGAATGAGAGAAAAAATCAGAAATGGCGTATAAAGAGAATTTCAAATCGATTGTCGTTGGTGGGTGACGAATATATGTTGCTGCAAATGTCACCGCGGGTGACGCATAATTGACTTTAAAAAATTAGCAACGTATGTTGATATGTAGCGACATTTCAGTGATGTATGTTGGTATGTAGTGACGTTTGTTAAAAATTTAGTGATGTTTATGAGGTTTTTTTTACCAATTCTTGGATTTATGGACAATATTTTAGGCCGATCCTTAGATTTGTGGACAATGCTAAGTACTACGGTGATGTTGAACATTGCACACAATCTGTTAGATAAATATATATATTATTAGGAATGCAATTAATATTATCGAGAATTTTCCTGAGGAACAACATTGAGATGGTTGCTGATTCTCATGCATCGTAATCCATGCATTGAAATCAATGGAGCAAAGCTTCATGCCGAAGGTATATTAGCATCAATGGATTTATGTAGGTCGAACATATGCATCAAGCCAAGCTACAAGACATTGGATCATGATGCGTGCGGTTGATGAGTACTACTATAGAAGGATTTTAGGCCAATTCTTAGGTTTATGTAGGACAATGCTGAGTACTACTGTGACCTTGTATGATCATCTAATCGTTGGATATCCCCGGGAAAGTTGCAACAAGATTGAAAATCTGTTGTGTAGAACCTTTTCAAGAAATGATTGGCCAACATTCATGGCTTAGAAAATATTCAATGTTCAGCTCTTCTTGTGTGTATGCTCCATTACGATTTTGTACTTATTCTATGTGGCAGAATTTGAAGTTGATGATGATGTCATGATGATCATCTTCGTGTCTTGATCATGTGAGATAAAATATAATTGAGGTCATTCGTGGTTTTATATATGGTGGAGCATTTTGAATATTGCACCATATACAAAACCATGAATGATTATGATATATATAATTTCGATGTTGCATAGAGGCTGCTGAAGAAACAAAATATTTTTATTGCCAAAGCCTTGCTAACTTTCCACTCATTTTGACAGAAAAGACACAAGAAACAAAATTATTTGCAAACAATTTTACGACACACGACACGAAATTGTTTCGCGACACATAATCATTCTTGCTCCACGAACGACCAAGAAGATCATCCAAGTACCAAGGGGTACCAATGCACTGTGTGGTCCGTCGCACAGTTCTTGAAAAATTAGAAGATCAACAGATAATATTGTAGTTGTTATGCACATATTCTTCTGAATGATTGTACGATCTTGAATGAATTTTTGTCTGCTACTATTCATGTATCCGATTCACTTGTTTATTCAATTCCGCACATTGATTTGATTTTATTGACTGCTATAATAATTTATAACATAGATCAGCAGTGTCTGTCTATATGCTGGAGGATTGTAGGAATAATATAGCCGGCAGTGACCAACAATCATATCTAAATTTCACGGGAGCTGATTTTATTCGCAAATGTTTTCGCTTCGTGTTTCGTTTCGTTTCGTTTCGCGATCACTTGGCTATAAGCGTAAATCAATTTCAGAGCTCAATTAAGTTTTGTTTCGTTTCGCTTCATTTCGTATAGTTTTGTTTCGTCTCATCTCGTCTTGTTACAGAGCCTGATTGATCTTTTCGTGAATTCTTCTCTTTCGTCTAGTTTTGCTTTGTTTCATTTCATTGCAGAGCTTGACTAGATCACGAATTGTTCTCGAGCAGAAATTATTCATGATCAGAACAGTTTTGCAAAATTGTTCATGAATCGTTCGAGAGATTTCTATCAGTCCATTTCCAGAATTTTAGTGAAATTTTGAATTTGCACAATTTGCACGTTCGGATATTTTTCCATTAGTGGTATCAGAGCCTACCTTGTCATAATCTGACATAGCCAAAAAACTATCAGATCCAGGAGGCTAAGCATTCAAACAAAGAATCATTAACAAGTGAATAACACAAATTCAAGAGCAATGGCTTCAATAAATAGCATACAATCCAAGATCTGTACAGTTCTGGATTCATCAAGATCTAACTTCCTAGCATGGAAGGTAAAGACCTCGTTGATACTTAAGGGAAAAGGATTATTTCCTTGGGTAGATGGCACTGAGGAGATGCCTACAACAATAGACAAGAAGCTATGCAATGGAGGGACAAGAATGACAAGGCAGTAGCCTTGCTATCATCATCCATCGAGGATAGCCTGGATCTTGACCTGGCTACACTCTCTAAAGCAAAAGAGATGTGGGACACACTACTCACAAGATTTTAGATGAAATCACGCAGTAAGATAATAATGCTTGAGGATCAGCTGACAAACCTGCAGTGGGATGGCAAAGACCTCACTTTGTTTCTTAGAAAGATGAAGGATCTATTCCTTTCTCTACACAATTTTGGAGCAAAAAATGCAGTGTCAGCAGAGAAGCAGCTCACTTATCTGTTGAGAGCCTTATCAAGATCCTTCCAGACAACCAAAACATTGCTAGCAAAGGATCCTACAATGAAATTCAAAAAGGCAATTGTCGAGATTTGAGAAAAAGTCGAGGCTCGAGAGCACTTTGATTACAAAGATGCTTCTAACCAAGTCCTTTACAACAACAAGAAAAAGATAAAGAAACAATTCAAGCCTAAGAGGGAGTCAGATCAAAAGCAAGATCGTGGTCAGCAAGTAGAAGGAACCAGTAAAGACAAATGAAGGTCAAAACAACAAAGTGGAGACAAGAAGACCTTCATGAGATGCAAACACGAAGGGTATACAGTCGATTTGTGTTGGATCAATCCAAAAATTGAGTGTATCCACTGTCACAAGAAAGGTCATTCAGCCATGGACTGTCACCTGAACCCAAGAAACAAATCAACACAAAGCAAACAGGAGAACAATAATAGTTCGTCCTATGTCGAGGAGCTAGAGAGCTCAAAAATGGGCAAAGAAAGATTGAATCGTGGTAATTTGACCGCCTACAACTGTGCATACATGTGTGCAATGTCAACATGTGACACACAGGAGGTAATCCTAGACTCAAGAGCTACCTCACACTTCATTACATCAAGAAAAATCATGTTTGATTTTTGAAGTGTAGATCCATCAAGATTTATCGTTCTTGGAAATGGATCAAAACACCAAGTGAATGGTATTGATTCACTGTGGCTCAACACGAATGGCAGAGACAGACGACTCAAAGATGTTGGAGTTGCTATCAGTGGCAAGAATAACTGATGCAAGGATGCGTGTGACATTATCAGACAAAGCATGCAACGTTGTTGATGCAAGTACCAGTACCCTGATCACTCAAGGCAGAAGAAAAGACAATTTGTATCACCTAAAGGTATGCTTGCCTGCAGATCAAGTGCATCAGACTCACGATGATTCACCAGACACGCTATAGCACAGGAGACTATGCCCTACGAATTCAATGACACTATACCAAACAAGCCATCATGGAGCAATCACAGAGGTGAGCATCTCAAATGCAACCAGTTCGACGACCTGTGATGCATGTCTGAAGGGTAAGACGTCATGCACTCCATTTGCGAAGGACTCCTACAGAATGACTAAGATTCTGGAGTTAGTGCATTCTAACATCTATGGACCTTTCAATGTGATCTCAGTAGGAGGCTCAAAATATTACATTATCTTTATTGATTATTACAATAAATTTGCCAGAGTCTACTTTATTCACAACAAATCAGAAGCATTTGACAAATTCATAGAGTATGTGAATTGGACAGAGAGATGGACTGGTAATAAAGTGAAGTAGATCAAAACAGATCGAGATGGAGAATACATCTCGAATCCATTCGCTAACTTCTACAATGATCATAGTATCATTCATAGATGGACTATATCTTACACACCGCAGTACAACGGTGTTGTAGAAAGAAAGAACAGGACCCTAATGGAGGCTACCAGATGCATGATGGCCTACTCGAAAGCTCCAAGAGTGCTATGGGCTGAAGCAGTAGCTGAAGCAGCCTATATTCAGAACAGGACAGGAAAGTTTGGTGTTCCTCACATGGCACTACACGAATTGTGGTGGGGTAGAAAATCCAATCTGATTCAAATCCGTATCTTTGGCTATGCAGCTTATGCACATGTTCTTGATAAGCTTCAAAAGAAGCTTGATGAGAAAACTGAACAGGGATATCTTGTAGGATATGACAACAATTTGTCATACTATAGAGTCTATATGCCAGAGACAAACACTACGAAGATAGTTAGAGATGTCTAGTTTGATGAGAGCAGAACGATGGCCAACGATAATCTTGTCAGTTCCATAGTTCGTGTGGTGTCGTGTGAGTTACACCTGATTTGCGTATCCTGTTCTGGATGTAGGCAGTTGTAGCTACTGCTTCAGCCCATATCACTCTTGGTGCCTTCGAATAGGCCATCATGCATCTTGAAAGACAGTACTATGATCTGCCAACTGTGACAGAGGGAGCAAAGGACAAACATGAAGACAAAAATGTTTGAGTCACTTTGCATTCGACTGACAAATCAGACAAAAAAAGTTTTGAGAGGCAACTTACTGCTACAGTACCTGTAAACCGAAATGGTTCCGGACCTAGCAGTGCAGACAAAGGCAAAGGCATTGCAGTTCCAGAAGGATCTCCTAGAAGGTCAACAAGACAATGAAAAGCGCCAACAAGATATGTACCAGGCAACTCAGCTTCTACGTTAAAAAAATTCTATAGATTCAGTGGCGAACCACAGACATTTGAGGAGGCAGCTGAATGTCTAGAGAAGGACAAATGGATCCAAGCCATGAATGAGGAGATGAAATCCATGAGGAAGAACCAGGTATGGACGTTGCAGCCATTACCAGATAAGCGAAAGACTATAAAATACAAATGGGTATACAAGCTGAAGTATGGACCGGATGGAGATGTCTCTAAGTATAAGGCAAGACTTGTAGAGAAGAGATTCTCTCAGAGATATGGTATTGGCTATTCTGAGACCTTCTCTCCTGTCGTGAAACATTTGTCCCTATGTAAACTATTTGCATATGCAGCTGCTTATGATCTCAGGATTTACATTGTGTACAAAAAAACAGCCTTTTTGCATGGTGAGCTAGCCGAAGAGGTCTACATGGATCAACTTCCAAGCTATGTCTCGAATTCACTTCCTAATTATGCATGCAGAATGCATCGGAGTATATATGGTCTGAAGCAGTCAGAGTGACAATGGTAGAAGAAGAAAGATCAAGTCCTTAATTCTTTAGGATTCAAGCCACTATTGGCTGATCCAATGTCTATGTAAGAATTATAGATGGGAAGATTATCATTGTAGTTGTGTATGTGGACGACACTCTGATACTCTGCAAGAGTGAGAAGCTTATTGCTGAAGTGAAGAATGATATCTCGAAACATTTTGAGATTGCAAATATGGGAGAAGCCAGGTGTTACATTGGCTTACAAATTGACAGGGACTATGAGGGAGGTGAATTGTACCTTCATCAGTCCAGATATACCTAGAAAATCCTAGAAGATTTTGGGATGCTATTGCAAAGGAGCGAATACTCCAATGTTTGCAGGAACGATACTGACGAACGAAAATTATTCAAGGACTGAAGAAGAAAGGGAATTGATGCAGCTAACACCATACATGAAGCTGATCGGATCGTTGATGTACCTTGTAGATAACACATGTCTTGACACTGCTTATGCCGTGTTCAGGATGAGCCAATTCTGTACAATTCCAGGATCGACTCATTGGAAGATTGTAAAACAAATTTTGCAATATCTTCAATTAACAAAAGATTTTGGTTTGTGTTATTCTCGTGATGCAGGGTTCTAGATGCTTTCCTACAGTGATCCTAGCTGGGCATCTCTCAAGGACAACTGCAAAAGTGTTTCAAGAGGATGTACCATCACGTCAGGAGCAGCAATTCTCTGGATCAGCAAGAAGTAGACCATTGTGGCTCAGTCATCCTGCGAAGTAGAGTACGTTGCAGCAGCAAAGATGGCCAATGAAATAATTTGGCTCAAACAATTCCTTTACAAACTAGGCAAAACAAGAAATGAACCTCTGGTTTTGCAGATGGACAACACATTTGCAATACAGTTGACAAAAGACCATGTCATTAGAGGAGTTCTCAATATCAAAAAGACTCTTTGTAAAGATACTTTTATTTTTTTTTCTTTAGTTTCGACCATCACCAGGCCCAATCAAAATGCACAGATTTGAAATCTACGTAACGTAGTTCAAATAAACTAAAAAATAAAAATGCAATATAGAAAACTTTGAAATTTGTGTCTGAGCAGCATGGACGTATCCCATTGGTTTCTTCTTCCTGCTCGACACGTGCTAATCTGTCCGACGTCAATACCTCAAGTTAAATTTACTTGACTATGCTGGTTAGTATAATGAAATTTTCTAACTATACTAGTTATAGTTATAGAAATATAGTATGTATAGTTACATAAAATATGGTATACGCAATAACTGTGACTATGTTGGCATTCACATTAGATTAAATGTGATACGAAAAATTGAAATTAAGTATCATATCAAAGAGATTTTTGGCGCCCAAATTTGTGCTCCCAAATTCATAAAATGGAACAGCATTTGATATATAAATGTATATTTTTCTATGAATTCTATACATGTATTTTTTTTTATGCTATCTATATATGTTCTGATCTTAATTTAGTACTACTACATCATCCTTTGCACCATCATCAATAAAGAGAGGCTGAAGCCTTGCCCTAGCCCGTATACTCAAGATGATTTCTTGTTTGAATCTGTACACCTCGCTTGATGTGTACTCAGGAAGTGTAAACTGCAAAATAGAACATTCATGTATTAGTAATGGCTAAAAACATCAACAAAATAGAAAACTAATCATGATTCAAAAAATAAGAATAAGCAAAATTTATTACCTTAGAAATATCAACATCTTCCTGAAGGTTGAACCACTCAAAAAATAACCTGACATTGTATAACGTGTACCACCCACAGCTGAATGAATCATTTTGCTGTGGTGACTGCAAAATAATTCAGCACAAAGGAAATCAGTTATGAAACAGAATGAATTAGAATGAAACAATTACATTAGAATACGGATTTTAACATGCTATTAAGAACGATAGAGTTTACCTCCAAACTCACGATCTCCCAGTCCATGGAATGGGGAACATCTGTAGGAATATATTTACTTAAATATGGCAAATATATATCTACATTTTTATGCGTATTTTTCGCCGAATTCATCTTGACACAAAAACCTTTGATACTATTATTTACAGATCTCTTAATAGAGATCAAGTTTAAACTCCAGTGGTCACTGCAAAATAAGATTGAAAGTACTTTAGCGACAATTCCTGAGAACTATTTAAATTGAAAATGTCAATGTTAATGCATAAGACAGGAAGAAGCACTTAATATATCCTACTTGGTATGATAAAGAATGACCAGAAACTTTGTTGCTGGTGTGAATCCACTTGTCAGACACTGTGACAATGTGTCATTATTCTCCTTGAAGGCCTGGAGCAAAAAGTTACTCAGCACCAGCAACTCGTTGGATGAATCTCTTGCAATGTCAAATTGCAAGAGTGTCAACCCAGACTCTATCACAGGATCACTGATAGAAGTCCGTCTGTCTTTGAGATCCAAGCAATCTAAAACTCTAAAATTAATACTAAAATCAAGTTCATCTAGTCTAAAACAAAAAGGAGTACCAATTTTATCCATAGCATCCGATATGTCTTTTTCAAATCTAAGATACTCATCCAAATCTATATATGTATAAAAATTTGGAGGAGGAGGAGGAGGCAGATGTGTAGTATCTATAGGAATCAAAGCGGTATCCAAAATAGCTGTAGCTATATTTACAGCATTATCAACAACATCGTTATCTACAATTGATTCTGGGTCAGGTTTCACAGAATTTGTGGTGTCTACGATCTTTGCTTTCTTTGGAGCTCTCTTGGGGGCACTCTGCTTTCTAGGATGCCTCGTAGGAAGATCAGTCCTATCTACAGGTGTTGGCTTGGGAGCAGAAGGCTGAGATACGTGCAACCTACGGAACCTAACCCTCATTCTCATCAGGAGTTGAAAATCCTTGGGCATTATTGTGACTCTCTTGGAATGAATGGCAAGCAAAAATGAATCTTCAAAAAAAAGACTAAGGTAGTCTTCAGCAGCCTCCTGAAGGCACTGAAGAGCACTGGGTGTAAATTTGACCAGCTGTCCGAGATCATTTCTTGTTATGTTTCGGACAGCACAGTAGAATGGAGCCCTTGGGATCAACAACACAGTTGATGTCTGGTACTTGCTTATCTCAGAGAGCCACCTGCTGCGGTTGCGCATTCTATGTCTAGCAGGAGGGGTAATGGCCACCACAGGGGCTGAGGATGAGCCAGGAGAGAAGAAGTTTCTCCTGGTTTGCTTTCTCCTATCCATGGATGTGTACTATGCAATAGCGGACTTGCGCGCGACGGGGAGAATGAGAATGGAAGGGTGATAAAAATCTCGTAGAGGACCGATATGTACGGAAGGAACGTACGGTATATCGGACCTATGCAAGCTGAATATAACAGAAAGAAATTAGTTTTGAAGAAAAACGCACAAGTGTGATACAGGGGGACACGTAGGTAGGTGTATCGGACCTGTGCGCATGAAAGACGGTGGGTGGAAATTCGAGTGTGAAGGACGCGCACAAGTGCGATATGCGAAGCGAAAAAAAAAAGTGAAAAAAATTCATCGAAGTTTGTGATTTTATATCCTGGTTTGCACGTACGAAAGAATGTCCAATCACACGTGTGGGAGTTGTACGAACAAATGACAGAGCGACACGTGTCACGCTATCACTTTACACGTGTGAGATTTGTACGAGCAAATGATAGAGCGACACGTGTTTTTGAGCACACGAATGAACACGCAACATGTGTCCAGTTGTCATTTCACACGTGTCTAGGTGTCACGTTGCAAGTGCCAATAGCTGTAGTCGAATTGAAAGTAGACACGTGTCCATTGACCGTTGACCGCACGTGTGAAAATTTAGTATAAATGGCACGCAAACCGATTAATTTTTTACCTTTTTCCGTTATTGAAATTCGCGGCATATCGCTCTTGTGCGCGCGCTTTGTTGATCGTTTGCACTCAATGACACCTACTTGTGCTCAAGTGCGATATTCGGTATCTCGCATCGTACATATCTCTCTTGTGTGCCATCTTGGTAGTTAGTTTTCTTTCTCATCTCCCTCGTGCACAAGTGTGATATTCACTTTATTTCGATGGCCTCTTCCTCAGGGTCCTCACGAGATTCAGATTTGAGTTCATTTCTTAGTGAATTTGGGAATCCTGAAAATCTGGACTACTTCCATAGCCTATTCAGGCCATATCTACATGTTTTTAGGACTGCACAACCGAATTCTGACATTTTTTATCAACATTATGTTAGATTCAGAGATATACTTAGTAAGCCTGTTCACTCCAGTACATGCATTATACTGATCAGGTTCACTTCTTCTCAACTTTCAGACATAGACTGGATAGAATGTTCACCAAATTGTTTGATCTTTTCAAAAGCAGTTCACTGCATCCTTATTGCAACAAGAAATGTCGATTGGTTGAATATCAGAATGGTTTCGTACTTTTCCTGTTAGTTCAGATCCCAAATGATGATGAAATTTCTGTTGTTGACCCTCCCTTTTTATCATCCTCCGTTCAGTCAGCTATTAAGGACATCAGTTACTTTCTTATCGACACTCCTGATAAGGAAAGTGACTTCATAAATATAAATACTGATTCTCTACGGGATTCTTTTATTGGCCCAAATACATCTGTTGATGAATTCAACCCTACAGAGGATTCTAAATGTATATTCAATTTGCTTGTATATTATATTAATGACGATGTATATTCTATGTTGATTTATGTAAATTTTTTGACTATCGTGAAGACGAGGTTCTATGTTTATTATCTGACACAATTTTTGAATTCTCCGACTTCGTAGATTTTGAAACAGATGATCTTGTTGCTGGTATTGATTTTGATGATGAGGAAAGAATTATGACTGGTGAAGAATGCTTGACTAAGACTTTATCAAATATAGCTAAGGATGGGCGAGGCAAACCATCCGATGAAGAATTCACGGCATTTCAATCCCAGATGGGCTTCCCTCGTCCATCATTATTGCATTTCACGGATGATTCCAGTTCAGTACGTGGTCATTATATTGATCATCATGATCTGGTTACTGTTGATGATGAAGAATGTGTAAGTGCTTAGACTTTTTTGCATTACGATATTTCTAATCACTGAATGTGTTTTTGCTAACAAATTTCCTATTGTAGGATGCTCTCATAATAGATGATTTTGCTACGAGACGAGGTGGTTTCAGACAACACGCATCGTCTTTCCAGAGGGATAGTGGACTTGGCCACTATCTTAGGCATTTCCTAAAGAATGAGATCTGTATTGCTCATTCCAAGCTGAGCCCAGTCGGGGAGACTCTTGTAATGGCAGTTAAAGCTTTATCATTTTACCTAGGAGGACATAAATTTGTAAAGAGAAATAAGATCATTTTTGTCAAAAGATCTTATGTTTTGAACATTTTAGGCATTACTGATGGGAATGTTCCTTTAAGGAGCTCCCATTATTCATTGTATTCCACTTATATTGAGCTTAGTGGAAATAAGGATAATGCACATCTATTAGATGCATACGCTAGCAAAGAATTTCTTCATGACAATACTGCCATAGAATCTGACACAAGATCTGATGATGAATAGTTGACACTTTGTATGTTCATATAATACAATCAATACATTTACATTGAGTATTTCTCCTTTCTTGTTCAATGAATTTGCAAAGCAATTCTGAACATGTCATGATTTGATGATAATGATGATCTTGTACTCAACAATCATCTAATTTTCTCTTCCTGTATGAACTTGCATGCTTTTTTAAACTTGTTGTATTGTGTGGACTTTGTTATATGTCGAATTTGAACTCTGTCGTAGAACCACTGAAACAATTGACAAATGTAGTTTTGTTTTTCATTGGTTCCTCCATGTTGTGTATTTCGATGAAGTGTTGCTCGTGCTTGCTAGTGTGACTTCTCCATCCCTTGCGACGACCATACACTCAAGCTTTCATATGTATTTGCAAAAAATGTTGTATGATCTCTTAGTATGTGCTGCATATGTCAAAATCATAATGTTAGTCTTATGTTTGGATCTAAATATATATGAAAATCTGAAAGCATTTTAAGAATTCAATACTAACCATGTAATGAGTGATGTGATCATCTCCCCATGCTTTTGATACTGCATTAATAAACTCGACACAAGTCCTTTGGACAGCTTTCTTATCAATATCAGAGTATTTTTCTTTTCTTAAAATAACAATCATACTATCAAGCTTTTTCCATACACCAACTTTTAGTACTTTGGTTTTGCCGTCTTTTTCGAAGTCCTGAGTAGCAGCAATGATATCGGTCTAGACTGAGTGTTGAATATTAGAAGCCCTACCAATATGATTTGATAAGAAACGACGTGCTTTTGCTCCTCCTATGCTTGGCTTAGTTGACATGTTCCCATTCTTTCCTGAAAGCTTTTCATCTTTTTGAATTTTGACATGTCCTTTATGGAGTCTTGCTTGTGATAAAACATCTTCTAATCGAGAGATAGCTTTCTTTGCTAATGGTGTTGGCTTAGTATTCCAAGCAAAAACTATATGAAGATAAATGATCTTTTCTATTAATCTAACTTTTGCATGAAGAGTGCAAACATGCACATTTTTTAAGAGGATAGGCAGCACAGGTTTCCAGTTTGGATATGCATATTCTCTAGTAATTGCTGTGCTCCTAGTTACATCTTTTGTCATTTTCATACAATAAAAACAAGGGTGTTTTGATGTAGCACCGTGAGAGACATTATACATACATTTTAATGTTTTCAAATCACCTGCTAAGTGCCATTCAACATTGAAGTCTCCAACTCCTGGAACATTGAGAAGTCCTCCATCCATATGGTCCTTGATGATCATAGGATAAGATGTCCTTGAGAATATCCATGATAATATATCATGATCCTCTTTTAGCACCTGTCCAAAAAAATTAATCAGACTTAATTTACAATGTATTAATACTATTCAATGAATGTAATGTAATAATGAGGCTAGTTACTTGAAATGCTGCCAACCACCATATATCATTTTCTGACTGGACACTGAATCTGAAATCTTCTTGGTTTTTTGTTTGTGATAGAGCACCATTCATGAGAGTTATACTAACCTTCTCCATCTTCTGTCCTTTCACAATTTTTGACTCATCTAACTTAAGTACTATGATTATTTTTCCATTCACCTTTTCATAGGTTATATCATAGAATGTGATGATGTATCTCAACAAGTAATTTAGATCAACAAATAAATTGTTTGATGAATTATAGAATATCGATCTTCCATCAGTTTCATACACCTCCTCAATATGAAATGGAGTTACAGTGATCTTATGCATACCTATGTTTAATGTATCTCTCTCTTTCTTCAAGTGATATGTCCTAGAGATTGGGACTTTTCTAATTTAAACTTGCTTAAAAGCTTCTCTAATTAGTTTAAATATTGTTGCATATGCTTCTTTGCTAATACCCGCAAAATCACAAGCACCCTGAACTATAGTCTTATCTAAATTTTTTTGAATGTCCACCATCAAAGACTACTATTTTACACTTTACATTTGAAATCCTATTGTTCATCATGATACGCTCAGTGGATTTGCAAGTCAATATTGTGCCCAATGACATTCCTAGTGAAGCATTGTCTTTAATATTCCGAGGAGCTACTAATGCAAACCTACAAAAACAACAGATAGTTAACAGAATATCACCATAGCTGAAATTAAAATCAAATGTCATTGAAAAACTTACAAAAATCTGAATATGCTTACTTGAATGCACGGATCCTTCTATTTCGATAACCTCCTTTTGAAAGCGTTTGAATATCCTTGCAAGCTCTTCGCTTTCGCTTCTTACTTTCAGCCTTCTTCTTTGCCAAATCCACATCCTTCAATAATTGTAAGTTTTCAATACGAATAGACTGTAAGAGTGATTGCATTTGCTCTAGTTCTGATTTGATATTGATTGTTATCTTCTATAATGATTCATTATTTTTTTTAAGTTGTTCATTTTCTTCTAATGTCTTTTGGAGATGACAATCTCTATTCTGACAATAAGAAGATATCCGAAATAACTCACCTTCTAAAAAGTGAACTTTATTCATATAAAGTTGTTTTCCATGGTTCTGCAATCTTTCACAATATCCTAGTAATCCACTATGTCCATTGCATATCCATGTAACTAAATTAGTTATTGAAGAGCACGTGGGATGTGTCAAAGTGCTTGGATCTTGTGGATATAATGTTCCAACTATCCACAAATCCAAGTTTTTTTTCCTTTTGCCTTGTAACGAGAACGATTATCGGCAGATATTTGAATTCCTTTGCCTTCTCATCTCTGCAAAGGTGCCAAATCAATAGGGATATCCACATGTAGATGATACAATGTCATCATAAAAAAAATAATAGAGTAATCAGTTGCATCAAAGTACTATGACCAGATTCTATGAAACAAAGCAAAGCACTCATCTTTGATTATATTATATACTATGTACAATCAATCCAAACTCCATGCTTGTATGTTTGATTCAAATTTGGAAATGCCACCCATTTTTTCATTCCAATAGGTAGTTGGTGCTCATATTTCCATTCCAAAGTGATGATGGCGTTCATAATTGGAGATGGCACCCATATTTCCATTCTTGTGGAAGGAATGCATATGTAAACATTTTGCAATTTTTTCTGATTCGAATTTGGGGATGGCGGTCATATTCTAGATCTATTGAAAATATTGCCCTTTTCGTAATCAATGGAGGGAATATTTTTGAGTTTAGTAAGTTATACTGCAAACTGTTAACAGTTTTTAACTGTGACTATAGACACTGTGTTTAGATCATTGGGAGTTGGAGAGGCCTTGGGAGTGGTGTGGGCAAGCAAATAAACAATAGTGTTTTTTTTTTGATATTTTTGTATATCCTACATGGCATTCCTTAAAGGGTATTTTTGATATTGAGAACTCCTCTAATGGTTTCACTCAAGGACAAAACACATTGCAATCAAGTACCACTTGATAAGGGATCTGATTGGGAAGAAGATGTTGCAGACTACCTTCATTGGAACGAAGGAGATGGTAGTTGACATTTTCACAAAGGCCTTAGACAAAGGTCTATTCAAGAAACAGAGGAGCAGTCTTGGAGTCGTCAAGCTATCATGCTTTGAGAGGGAGCTGAAGAAACAAAATGTTTCTATTGCCAAAGCCTTGCTAGCTCTCCACTCTGATTTTGACATAAAAGACACAAGAAACAAAATTGTTTGCGAACAATTTTGTGACACATGACACGAAATTGTTTCACGACTCAAAATCATTCTTACTCCACAAATGACCAAGAAGATCAGCCAAGTACCAAGGGGTACAAGTATTTGATCAGATACCATGACATCAGCAGAAGTACTCTAGATCATGGCTAATTTGCCACTCACGGTAATTCGCGATTAGTTGTAGATGTTTAATCTTTCTAATCTAGAAGTTACATGACGCGACACGAAAAAGTTCGCGAACTACATACTTTCTGCTTGATGCATAATACGAAAAAGATGAAAATATACAGAACACATGTCCGCCTGTGAGCGAGACAATTTTGTGAAGAGGTAGCATAGATTTGAATAGAGTGGAGGCATTGTTGTTGAAGATGATCCAAATGAAACTTACGTTTCCAAATATGTTGATGAGCAACCATGCCACTACATTGTTCAACCATGCGATGTAAAGGAGGTCACCAATTTATTAAAGAGACATGTTACACCCTTTGTATGGCGGACATTCCTTACGGGTTCACTTTTTGAATGACGAGAGATCCTTCAAATACACAAAGGTCATGGATGTAATTATAGGTTTCTTGGAGGTCATTATGGCTCCACTTTGTAGAATAGTACTGATATTTCACTCCAGTTGGCAACAAGTAGGTGTGCACAAGGCCTTGTTTAAGGTTTGCAATGTAAGCATCAAGAATGTCATTTCTTAAATAAAAGTTTTGTTATTTTCATTTGAGACTTAATTTCACTATTCAAATAAGATTGTGTTTATATGTTGGATCAACAGATCTAGAAGTCCGCTAGTAAGCGAGACATTATTCGTGAGAGAACTGTATTTCTCTCACGCCAATGCACTGTGTGGTCCGTCGCACAGTGCTTGAAAAATCAGAAGATCAATTGATAATATTGTAGCTGTATGCACATATTATTTTGAATGATTATATGATCTCAAATGAATTTTTGTCTGCTACTATTCGTGTATCTGATTCACTTGTTTATTCAATTCCGCATATTGGTTTGATTTTGTTGATTGCTATAATAATAACGTAGATCAACAGTGTCTGTCTACATTCTAGAGGACTGTAAGAATGATATAGCTAGCAGTGACTAGCAATCATATCTGAATTCCACAGGAGCTGATTTTATTCACGAATGTTTTCACTTTGTGTTTCGCTTCGTTTCACTTCGTGATCACTTGGCTATAAGCGTAAATCAATTTCAAAGCTCACTTAAGTTTCGTTTCGTTTTGCTTCGTTTTGTATAGTTTCATTTCATTTTATTTTGTCTCGTCTTGTTACAAAGCCTGATTGATCTTTTTGTGAATTATTCTCTTTTGTCTAGTTTCACTTTGTTTCATTTCATTTTGTTTCGTTGCAGAGCTTGACTGGATCGCAAATTGTTCTTGAGCAGAAATTATTCGTGATTTAGCAGTTTCGCAAAATTGTTCACAAATCATTCGAGAGATTTCTATCAGTTCATTTCTAGAATTTTAAAGGAATTTTGAATTTGCACAATTTGCACATTTTGATATTTTTTCATTAGTTGCTGAAAATTAGTCAATGCATTCATAACATGAGTCATTCGAATTCTCTAAAGATCTCTTCAGTCTCTCTGACAATAATTGTCAATACGAGCCACATGCAAAAATAGAAGTTTTTGAGGAACAACATGGGCATGAGATACACATGCATTGAAGTCAATATAATGCTGCAAAATTTGTGCTGAACTTATATTATGCTTACCAATCATCAATAAATTTATGGTCAACAAGACATTGGATCATGTACATTTGTGCTATTGAGTACTATTAATGGTTGAAATTGGTGAAGCATGCTTTAGGGATGTTCATATTGGAGAGGGAATGGTGGAGGCCATGTATTGTCTAAGGGTCTTTGAATTGTTGCAAGATTGATCTTTATTTACAATAAAAAATGACAAATAGAAGTGACAATTTTCAACACTCCTCCTCACTTCTAACTTGGCAAATCTAATGTACATCTATCTACAATTCCAAGAGCATATCTTAACTTGTAAAATGGATCTTTAGACAATGGTTTGGTTAAGATATCAGCTATGCATTCGGATGATGGTACATGATGTAGTTGCACCTCCTTGGATTGTACCCTCTCCCTCACAAAGTGGTGAGCTATCTCAATATGCTTTGTTCTAGCATGGAAGATAGGATTGGAAGCAATTTGTTAAGAAGCTTGATAGTCACAATACATGTAAGAGATCTCCTCGACCTTTAGCACATGTAGCTCCATCAAGAGTCTTCTTAGCCATAGGAGCTCTTTAGTTGTTGAAGTCAATGTATTGTACTCGGCTTCACAAGAAGATAGTGAGATAGTATCTTGCTTTTTGGAAAGCCAAGATATTACTCCTCCAGAAAGGAATGTTGCAATTGCACTAATGGACTTTCTATCCATCTTGTCACTTGCACTATCTGAATCCGAGTAGGCTCTCAAGTGCAAGTTAGATCCTTCATAAAGTATGCCAAAAAATCTAGTACTAGAAACATATTTAAGCACTCTCTTGGCACTTTTCCAATGATGCACTCTAGGTGCTTGCTTCAAGCCATATAGGCTCTTCCTTAAGTAGCACACTTTTTGCTCCTCACCAACCTTGATAAAGCCCTCGGGTTGCATCATGTAGATTTCCTCTTCTAAGAAGCCATTCAAGAAAGCATTTGTCACATCCATTTGGTGGAGATCCCACTTGAACAAAGTAGCAATGCAAATGATTAATCTAATAGCTACAAGCTTAGCTACAAGTGCAAATGTTTCTTCATAATCCAATCCTTTTACTTGAAGAAATCCTTTAGCAACAAGCCTAGCCTTGTATTACTAATAGATCCATCTTGATTGTACTTTATCCTATAAATCCACTTACATGCAAGTGGCTTCTTCCCTCTTGGAAGATTTACAAGATTCCAAGTATGATTTTCTTCTAATGCATCATACTCTACTGGCATTGCATCTCTCCAAACTTTAGATCTATATGCTTCTTCAAAAGATGATGGTTCTTTAAGCAATGTAAGTAAGAAAGAGTAAGAGGTGAAAGATGTAGAGTCTTCCTTTTGATTTCCCTTGTCCACATAGGTGAGCCTTTAGGGCTCGGCCTTGCTTCTTGTTGATCTTCTTAGCCCCCTTTGACTAGGATCTTTGTCTCCATCCTCGGGTTTGTCAAGATCCTCCTCGAGTTTGTCAAGATCCTCCTCGGGTTTGTCAAGATCTTCAATGCATTATGGGATAGATCCATTAGACAAGCTTTTAGCAAATTGTGACTCATCAAAAAGTACATCCTTGCTTACCTTTACTTTCTTGGATATAGGATCATATATCCTATAGCCCTTGCTATTTTCTCCATAGCCAACAAAAATCCCTTTGAAGGAGGAAGCATCTTCCTTCCTCCTTGTCTCCAAAGGGATGTGGACATAACAAATACATCCAAAGATTTTAAAATCTTTTACATTGGGTTTCTTACCAAACAAAGCTTGATATGGTGGTGAGATCCCATCAATAGCACTACTAGGAAGTCTATTACACAAGTAATTAGCACAAGTTGTAGCTTCTCCCCAAAATGAGATGGGAAGTGATGCATCGAGTCTTAAAGACTTTGCACATTCACATAGAGTCCTATTTTTTCTCTCAACCACCCCATTTTGTTGGGGGGTGTAGGAACAAGTGTATTGCAATTTAATGCCATTGATCTCACAAAAGTCTTTCATTTTATTGGAGGTGTACTCTCCTCCATTATCACATCTTAGTGCCTTGATGGAAGTTCTAAGTTCTTCTCAACTAGAGACTTGAACTTAATGAAAGCTTCATATACAAGACTTTTCTTTGATAGTAACTCAATCCATGTGAATCTAGTACAATCATCTATAAATGTTACTTACATCAAGGCACCTCCATTATTTGCATGTGAAAAACTATGTACATCAGAATGTATGAGATCCAAGGGAGAGATAGATCTTGATGAAGATCTCTTGTAAGAAGATTTGTGTGACTTTGTAAGGCCACATGCCTCACACATCTTTCCACACTTTTTAAAGCTTTTGGTAGGCTGAGAGCAAGTTCCTTGCTTGCCATTGACTCCATGGATTGAAGATTAGGATGGCCTAATCTCTTATGCCAAAGCTCCACTTGAGATAGCTCCTCCCTAGCCAAGTTCACACTTTCATTTGCAACATTAGCATCCAACTTGAAAAGTCTACCTTGCTTAATGCCACTAGTTATGCACTTATCATTTTTCAAGATGGAACAAACTCCATTCTTGAAATGTACATCTAGTCCATTGTCCACTAATTGTCCTACACTAAGCAAGTTTCTTGAAATAGTAGGAACATACAAAACATTATCTAGATCTATCCTTTTAGATGTGCCTAAGCAAAGAGGAATAGAACCTATACCATCTATCTTGCATTCTTGATCACTAGCAATGTATATTGACTTCTTAGAGTCATTACAAGAGAAAAGGGTAGAAAAAAAAATGCTTGTTAAAAGACATGTGGGAACTAGCCCCACTATCTATCCACCATGTGTCTTGACTTGAAGTTTGTAGATGCAACCATTAAGGATGTGTTGAATCCATCCTCATCTTCTTCCTCTTGAGCAATGTTCCCTTGATCTCCATTTGCTTGTTGATTCTTCTTCAAGTAACATTTTGAGGCAAAGTGTCCTTTCTTCCCACAAAAGAAACACTTGAGCTTTGCCTTGATTTTCACTTTGCCTTTGGAAGTTGATCCTCCATTCTTCATCTCGGCCTCCTTGCCTTGATTCTTCTTGACTGTATGTTGTTTCTTCTTGCCTTTGGATGTAAAATTTGCTTTCTCCTCTCCTCCATTAAGTGACATGCCTTCCATTCTTGTCTTGAGGTGTAGGAGTCTACTCTCATCGGCCACAAGAACATTGTGCAACTTTTCAATGGATGAAAGAGTGTCTTGAATAGCAAATGATTGGACCAAGTTGGTGAGCTCATCACCTAGGCCATTCAGTATGATTTGTACTAGCTCTTGATCTTGGATCTTTTCTCCTATAGCACTCAATTCCTTGTTAAGAGATTTGATCCTAAGGACATACCCTTCTCCACTCTCTCCACTTCCTTTCATGCTTTGAAAGACTTGATTTCTTAGCATGAGGATTCTTGAAGTGTTATTGGATTCATAGATACTCTTTAATGAATCCCAAGCCTCTTTTGATGAGGCACAAGAAGACACCTCCTTCAAGAGGTCATTGCATACATTCAACTTTATGCAATGTAGAGCTAATCTTGCTCTCTTTTTGTATTTGGTTTGTTCTTGGGCAGCTTGAGGCTCTTTCTCAACTCCTAGAACTATGTCAAAGAGGTCATGGATCACTAGGATTGATTCCATCCTCACTTTTCAAGTAAAATAATTTGTGGAAGTGAGTCTCTCAGTTGATTCCAACAAATAACCACCCATGGATGACATTGTAGAATAAATGCTCTTCTAAAATCACAAAGATTTATGATTTTTTAAAGATCTATGAAAGGCCTAAAGCTCACAAGATTGCCTATAGCCTTGTCTCTATCAACTAGCACACAAGCTTGAATGATACACAATTAGATCTTGACAAAAATTCTTAGCTTTCACTTTTACAAAAAAAAATTTCTTTACACTTTTAACAAGGAATGCATGCGCTGCGGCGGATGGCTTTTCGAAAAGATCCCGAATTCTGCAGGAAGCCACGAAAAATCTCGAAAAGAGATAGACATCCCAAAAAGATCCAAAAAAATAATAACAGCCATGAAAGCCCCGAAAAGCCACGAAAGCCACAAAGATCCTGAAAGCCACGAAGACAAACATCCCGCAAACATCCCGAAATATCCCGAAAAGCCACCAAAGATCTCGAAAAACCATAAAAGATCCCGAAAAGCCACGAAAAAATTCCGAAAAAGATTTCGAAATTTTCGAAAAAATCCACGGTAATCCTCGATGAGGTTAGGGTAGCTTGGACTTGACCGTCTCTTTTATCAGACAAAAAGGGCCTTGACCGTCTCTTCTATCAGACAAAAATGGAGGCTAAAAAACTAAGAGGTCTTCAGAGTATTAAAACAATTGAGACTAGCACTTCTAGAATATAAAGATCAAAACTAGAGCAGTATTTATGGAGTTTATTTAGATTAACAATAGGTCTTAAATGATGAAACAAATGAGAAACCTATCGCATGGATTGACGAACTGTACACAAACTGATTGATGAGCAGACAAGGATTGATGAGCTGTACACAAACAAGAGAAAAATGAAAAACGTCGCTTAGCTTTGTGAAGACATGGATTGATGAGCTGTACACAAATTGAGAATCGAGGGCAAGGATTGATGAGCTATACACAAACAAGAGAAAAATGAAAAATGTCGTTCATCTTTGTGAAGACATGGATTGATGAGCTGTATACAAACTGAGGATTGCAGGGCTTGATGAGCTATACACAAACAAGAGAAAAATGAAAAACGTAGCATGGCTTGATGAGCTGTATAGAACTGAGAAACGCGGTCATGGATTGATGAGCTATACACAACTTAGGAATACTATATAAGCTGAGCCATTTCAATCCATGTTATTTAATCCAAACTTGTAGATGAGAGGCTTTTGTACAAGTAGTTACAGATCATTTTTAGAAGTCGTATTCTCGTTTAATTGATGTATATGTATTTTTGAAAATCTGTTGAGGAAGGAGTAGCCATGAGGTTAGGGCAGCTTGGACTTTCAAGCCCGATAAAAGACTTTCAGAACCTCCAATAATGACAACACTTAGAAAGGAGATTTAAGGCTCATCAAAAAAAAATGTTGAAATATTTTTACAACTTTTCAAAAAAAAGTTTCAATTAAATTTTTAACCTCAATTAGTTTTTCAACAGTATTAGTTTCTAACTTTTATTAGTTCTGAAACAAAATTTCTTAAAAAATATTTTAGATGGAGGTCCATCCGCCGCGGTGAATGGACTTCCCCCTCTTAGATAAACTTTGATAACTCGAATAAGCTGGGAAGAGAGAAATAGAGAGAGATAGAGAGGGGTGGGTGGGAGGGCGAATGGCTTTGTTTTTTCTTAAATAAATTCTTGATTTTTTTAAAAAAAAATGTAGAACTGAAACTTCTTTCAATTTTGTGTAGGGTTTAACATCAGTGGATTTTGTATAGGGTAAACTTCTTTCGATTTTGTATAGGGTAAACATCAGTCGATTTTGTATAGTATAAATATCTAAAAAAAAATTCATACCAGAAACAATTGGATGAAGGTGCATCCGCCGCGGCAGATGGACCCCCCTCAAACAGGTTTTATTTCTCAAATAGACTTTATTTCTAAGAAAAACCATTAAAAATCAATTTGTCAAAAAATAAATCTGGATTTTGGTCCATTGCGGCGGATGAACAACTCCTAAAAAATTTCACATCCGGAAAATCCCAAAATAAAATCGCGAATAAATCCTGAAACATCTTGAATACCTCGAAAAATCTCGAATAACCCCCTAAAAAATTTCAAATCCAGAAAATTCGGAAAAAATCGCGAATAAATCCCGAAACACCCCGAATACCTCGAAAAATTTCAAATAAATCCGAAAACCCAAAAAGAATCGAAGAAATCTAGAAAATCACGAAAAAAAATCGATAATGTGGAAAGCCATCCGTCGCGGCTGATAGCTTTCTCCATTTTTTTTTTTCCAAAAATGAACATCCCGAAAATCACCATAAAAATCGCGAATAAATCCGGAATATATCCCGAAAAATCCCAAAAATAAGGAGGATCCGCAAAGATTCAGAAAATTCGCGAAGACCGCAAACATACCAAAAATCACGAAATCTGCTAAGAACACGAAGATCAGGAAAATCCGTGAAGATCGTGAAAATCCCGAAAACAACTTAAAAATTCTGGAGGAAGCCATCTACCGCGGCAAATGGCTTTTCGAAAATCCCCGGACCCCCTACTTATGCACACTTTAGTCACTTTCCAAAATTAATTATGGGATAATTGGTATTCCACGTGTCAGCAACGTGTACATCTATTATTTTGAGCTTTTTTTTTTTTTGGTAGTCTTTAAATGAAAACTCATTTTAAAAAAAAGATTGGCCACAATTGTTGAGAAAAACACTATTTCAAACTTCTATATATAGCTTGGAAAAATTCCATGCTTAACTAAATGCTTATGAGATAAATATCTGAACTTAATGGCCTCTCTTCATTCCTCCTCATAACTATATTGTCTAAACCTTGAAACAATATATTGCCAAAACCAAAAATAAACTATATTGTCAAAAAAACTAAAAACTAAAAAAACAAAACATAATAAAAAGAAAATCACAGAAAACTTAAAGTTAAAACTAAATAATAAAAATTAAAAATGAATAACAAAAACTCAAAAAAAATATAAAACAAATCTATAATAAAAATCGTAAAACTATAAAACAAATTTAAATACTAAAAACTAGATATAAAAATTATACATATTGTAATTTTTTAAATAAAAAGTCAAACAAACTTTAAAATAAATCTAAATATAAATATTCAAATAAAAAAACAAACTAAAAAAATCTAAAAATGAATAATAAAAAGTCAAAAACTATAACACGAATCTGAAAATTAAAAAATACATAGTAAAATTGTCAAGAAAATATACATTAAATCTGAAAAATTGAAGAAAAAAACAAACTATAAAATAAATCTAAATATATATAGAGAAGTTAAAAAAATAAATTACAATATCTTAAAATAAAATAAAACCAATCTAGAAATTATAGTATGAATATTAAAAAGTCAAAAAAACTATATAATAAATCTATATACTCCTCATGCCTTCATTTATTCTACATTATTAAAGAGAAAAAAGAAGTAAAAAACATAAATATATTGTCAAATTCTTGAAAATACAAAAATCCCAAAACAACAACCTAATTTTTTTTAAAAAAAAAAATAAAATTAAAATTAAAAATAAAACTTAAAAACAATACAAATTCAAAATTAATAATAAATAAGAAAAATTTTAAAAACCTATAATTTAAATCTAAAAATTAAAAAATAAATAATCAAAAAATCAAAAAATAGATATAATAACGAATCTAAAAATTAAAAAATGAACACTAAAAGCTGAAAAAATAATATATATATATATAAACAAAGAGTCTTAAAGTGCTAAAGACAAAGGCTCAAGGACTAAGACCGAAAGGCCAAGGGCGAATGGGTGAAGGACCAAGGGCTAATGACTAAGGGCCTTAGGGCTAGGACCAAGGGTTACAGAGTAAGGACCACCGCCAATGACCAAGGACCAAGAGCCATCGGCCAAGGGATAAGGGCTAGGGCCAAGGGGCTAGGTTCAAGGGCCTAGCCAAGGTCTAGGGGCTAGGGCCGAGGGTTAAGACTAAGGGCAAGGTTTAAGGGCCAAGGGCTAAGGTAAAGAGCCAAGGGATAAGGGCCTAGTGCTAAGGCTGACGCTCAAGGGTAAGGGCTAATGCACGAGGGATAAGGGCTAAGGTCTAAGGTCTAAGGGTTCAAGGCCAAGTGCTAATGGTAAGGGCGAAGGGCCTAGGGACAAGGGAAAAGGCTATGGGCTAGGGGCCACGAGCTAAAGGACAAGATCTAAGGGCTATAATTGTTTCATAATTTTGTTACAGTTTTATAATAATTTTGCTAATTTTACTTTCAGTAGCTATTTGGCACTATTTATTACAGTTTCATAATATTGCTAATTATACTTTCAATAGCATTGCAAATCCTAACGTAAAGTGTACCTATATTATTTTTTCAGGGTCACTACATGGACTGCTCAAGAAAAGATATAATTCCAGTTGTTTTATTTTTTCGGAAAGAGGCGGTTGATTTGGAAATGTCTTAACTGCTGAATCAAACGAAACATGTTTCTTCAAATAAATTGGTATGAATAAAAGTGTGGTCCTAATTTCAAAGGTGTTTAAAATGAATTGTCCCTGGCCATACCCTCACAGTGAATTTGATCGCCTAAAAGAAGTTCACAACTATATTTCCATTGATCCCACTGCAAAAAAAATCTTGTGGAATAATGCAGATATTGTTGACATGAATGAACTCGTTCTTTCCAACGGTCCATTATACAACATTGATGACGTTGTTGATTCTATGGATTTTCAAGAGGTAGTAGTTTCCACTGCTAAATTCAAAAGCTACTATCCTAGTGAAAAAAATGCGCTTGTTATCGTTAAGAAGTTGACTTCAATTACAACAGAAGTAAATATTGCGAATGCCACGGTAGATGACGAAGACCCTTTCTACAAACAAAACCAAACAATGATTTGGTGTTTGTCAAAACTGTCTTTGCACTCTAAACAGAGAAAACATGTATCATTTACTGAACCATTAAGTGATGCTTTACATATTATTCTAATGGTTCAAAAAAGAGCAACATCAATAAAATGTTGGCCCGCCAACCTAGTGGTTCAAAAAGGAGTAGCATCCAAAAACTATCCTGGTTGAATTCATCCCACGTAGAGAAGTTGTGTTGGACAAGTTTGTTGCAACGTGACCTCCAGATGAAGATGTTGTGGAGGGTTCCATATCTATTTGGGTGGCAAAAGTTGTCAAAGTGAAGAAAAACTCAGAAGGCTTGGCCACAGAGTTTAAAGCATTATGGTATGAACCAAAATCTAATCAACGGCATAGAAACCAGAGACAAGTTGACAACTCGGAGCTGTACAAAAATTGCTTAGAGAAAGAATGGATTCCGAACAACGACGGACCACAATATATGGATGTAGATACAATTGTTCATGCATGGAGATCATAGGCAAAAATACAATTAAAGCACACGACTATATTTTGGAAAAATCAATATCTATTCTGGAAATATTAGTAGCACACATCAAAGAATACTTGTCCAAATTATCCGATGAATGTGCAGCTGATATTGATGAGTAGAGTTCATGATCATTGTAGATGTAGAGTCCTAGTTACAATCTTTGTCGCCATAATTATTGGACTTGTAATGTATTTAGTTTAGTGATTGTTGGCAGATTCCGGATCTGCAACAAGACCAAATTTGGCTCCACGTGTAATTCCTTCTGTAAATTCAGTTGTAAATCCAGCTTGGCAATTTTGTAGAAAGCCAACTTTTTGTATGCTAGGGTGTGGGCATGTCACCCTATTATAAGTAAATCATATTCCATGGCATGTATATTGTAAGACCATGATGAATCATGATGTAGAAAGTTTAACGACTTTTCGAAATTCTAAAGGTTGAAAATAGTTCCTAATTCTCAACCTTTAGAATATTGAAATAGTAAATCACTAGTCTAAAAGGTTAAACTTCTACAAATTTGTCTAGAATTGCACCAAAGTTGTGCATCTTTTGTAATTATAGTCTCTTGACTAATGTAGGGCTTGGCCCAAGACCATTAATTATAAATATGAACAACTTTTAGTGGCAAGTGACACATTGTGATTAAATATCTATGAGAGTTCTTATAATACAGCTTGTTCAAAGTAGTATATGATTTAGTGATGTTTATGTTTCTTTTAAATATCAAATTATGTTTATGTTTCTTTTCAAATTCTATATCAATGTTTATGTTTAAAAGTTGTCTATGTTATTCGGATTGACACTGATTTTGGACATTATTATATTTGATTTCCCAAAAACATCCACCATAACCCTTGATCTAACAATTGGAATGATTTACAATTATATTAGGTGCTCATAGCTATTGGACAAAAGCATCAATAAATTTTAGAAACTAAATTGTGACTTGTTAATCAAATTTGTCTTGTTTGGCTTATAGTTTTATTGAAATGAGATTTGAACTTGAGAAAATCCCACTTCAAGAATTAGTAAGTTTTATTTTTTTCTTAGTTGGCTCTTTTGGTACCATATGTAGAAAATAGTCCTAAATAAACTAAACAGACCAAAATTAATTGAGACAGTGTTCCTAGATAAAGAAACAAAGAGAGTTAAAAAAGTAATGTTCTCAGATCCAATAATAAGTCATGAGATACCTAGAGACCCATTTCCACTTAGACATTGTTCATATGACATAGTGGAAGATTTTGCCTCTAGAATGCCCACTATAACTTTCAAACAGTTATTAGAGGGTAATCAATACTATAAGAAAGAGATTAAACAATTCTTGCAAAAGAAAAAGAAAAAGAAAACTGTAGATGTAAGGTCTGGAGGCTAAAAAAGGTTTTTGATACTATATAGGCAACATCTAACTGAAACAATAATTTTATAAGTCGTTTTTCATAAAAAAAAATATTGTTCTTCCTTTTTCCATGCTGATGACTTTTCTAACTTTTGCTCATCAGGCTTAATTTTTTTTTTTACTATCTTTTTCAAACAAGAACTGAACAATTAAATATTGAAAACAAAAAATTGAAAAATAAATAAAATTAAAAATCATTGAGATCAGGCTTGCTGAACTGGCAGAGCAAACTGTCAAAACTTGCATAATCGGTTGCCATTCACCAGAGTATCACATAGTTTTCCGTCCAAGTGCTCAAGAATTAGTGCGCCATAGTTCAGGATTTCCTTCAATTTATACGAGCCTTCACCATAAAACTTCAATTTTTCCTTGATCAGCTTGGTTTTGTACATCAGTGCAAAATCTCCTGCTTTCAGATCCTTTTTGTGCAATCGACGATCATGCCATGCCTTTCGGCGGGCTTTCTCTGCTGCTAACGCATGAACTACCATCAATCGTGTTTCACATAATTTGTACAACGCTTCATGACATAGTTGTAAAGACTTATCATCATTTAATTGTTCTGTTCTCGCTATGCATAAAGATGGGATTAAAACTTCAATCCACATGACAACATCTTGACTATAAACCAGTTGAAAGGGTATTTGATTTGTACTGTTTTTGGAAGCGGTTCTGAATGCCCATAATACTGCATACAGTTTATATTCCCAAGCAAACCGACTCGCTTCAACTGTCTTTGTCATAATAGTGCAGAGAATCTTATTGGAAGATTCAGCTTGGCCATTCCCTCTGGGATAGTAAGGAGTACTAAATCTGTGTATAACAAAAAAATCTTCCAGTAAACACTTTATTGTTTGATTAACAAAGTGTGTACCCCGGTCACTGACAATCTCGATCGGACATCCAAATCTAATAATAATATTTTCATAAAGAAATTTGGCCGTAGATTTCACATCAGCAACTTTGACAGCTTTGGCTTCAACCCACTTGGTCATACAATCAGTTGCTACGATAATGTATCGGACCTGAGATCCTTGCATGGTAGGAAGAATAGGACCAACATAATTCAGTCCCCACTTTTCAAACGATGCTTGCGATAAAACCGGATGCAAGGATTCATAGTTCTGTTCAGTAGGCCGTCGTGCTCGCTGGCAAACATCACATGTCTGAATATAATTTTTTGTGTCCTTATGAAACGTAGGCCACTAACAACCTGATTGCAAAAGTTTGCAAACAATAATATCTGTAGAGAAATGTACTCCGCCCATGCCATCATGTGAAAACATGATTAAATCTGGGATTTCATGCGGTAAAACACATCTACGTAGAATATTGTCTGATCCATGACGATACAATTGTCCTGCAATCAATTGATAAGGTTGAGTCTTATGAATCAATTGTCTCTTCTGTACTTTTGTCAAAGAGTCATTCGGTTGTCCTAGCATCAGGTACTCAACAATATCCGCTGCCCACTCAGGTATTGCTTCGATATAGAACAATGCAACATCTGGTAGTTCATCATCCACTTCAGTATTAACTGGTGTGGATTCGATTCGCGAAATGTGATCGGCTAGATAATGTTGCTTGTCCTTTCGAACCACAATTCGAAAGTCAAATTCAGTCAATATAATAACCATCTTGCAATACGTCCAATATTGCATGTCTTGTTTACCAAGTAAAGTAACGGCTGGTGATCCGTATAAAATACAAAGTGCGTTTACATGAGATAGTGACGAAATTTTCGAACAGAAAAAATCATGGCTAACGCTTCACGTTTTGTAGTTGAATAATTCTTCTACGGATCTATAAGTTGTCTGCTTGCAAATCGTATAGGATGGTCCTTCTTATAATCACCTGGCTGCATCAAAACTGATCCAATGTTCGCATGACCCATAAACACATAAACTCCATGAATCGTTGTTGGTGGTGGTAATTCCACAATAATCTTGATTTTAGAATAATTTGTGGCAATACCATGTCTCGATATCACATGCCCAAGCACAACTCTGTGGGAAACCCATATCTGGCATTTTTCTGGATTTAGAGAAATTTGATATTTGCGAAATCTTTTGAATACTTTCTCCAATCGATCCAGGTGGTCTGTATCTGTACTATGGACTCCCAGGTCATCCAAGTAAATTTCAAGAAATTTATGTAGATAATCTTTGAAAGCAAATTGCATTACTCTTTGGAACGAACTTGGTGCATTACAGAGTCCAAACGACATTACTTTGTAAGCATAGGTGCCCCATTCTGTTGCAAAAGCTGTTTTGTGACGATCGACAGGTGCAATCGTAACCTGGTTGTAATCCATCCAAGAAACTATATGCTTTCGCTCCAGCAAGGTGATCCAAAATGCTTTCAGTAAAGGGTAACGGAAAGTGATCCTTCCACGTCACTTTGTTCAAAGCCTTAATATTCACACCACAAATTCTCAATTTCTCATTCTTCTTAGGAACAATGACAATCGGTGAGATCCATTCGGTATGCTCGATCTCATAAATGAAATTGGCGTCAAGCAATCTCTGAAGTTCTTTCTTTATCAAGTCCGCAACATCAGGATTACAACGATAGAACTTTGTAACCTTTGGAACTGCATCAGGTACTAAAGGTATGGTATGTTCAATAACTGACATCAAAATACCCTTCATATCTTGATAAGTTTATCCAAAGCAATCTTGATACTTAATAAGCAACATGCGGAGTGCTTAATGCTGTTCAAGATTAAGTTGTGATCCAACTTGTACAATTTTTTGTGGTTCTCTGGGTTCGGCAAGATTCATTGGTTGTGTCTTAGCTGGGCCATCATAAACATCTTTCGAATCTGGCACGTGTTCTTCGGGTTCACGATGTGTTTTAGGTAACATGATAACCACATTATCCAATGTATAACGTTTAAAATTTTTGGGCATATCATGCTGGACTACATCTGCTTGTTCCTTTTTTAAAGGACTTGTCTTGGACCTTCGCTAAGCCTTCTTAGGAGGAATTGATCATGGAGGTGAGGACTTCCGAGACGATGATGACTTGCTAGAATTTTGACTTGTAGAATCATCCTCGACTTTTCCTTTGCCTTTATCCAATAAGGGTGGCACATTTGCTGAATCAATCTTTTGAGGAGGATTGTCCCATTTCAGGACCGTATTATAATGTTGCTTGGCTTGTTTCTTCGTCATTGATCCTATGATCTTGTCTTCCTTCAATATAACTGCTTTAGGTGGTTTTATTGTTGGTTCATCAGGAACATTACGCACTCCAAATCTGGTCAAATCCATATGATTGAGAATTTGCTCATCCATAAGTTCTGCATTGTCATCATAAGTCAAGGCATGACTCACAGGTATGAGGTCATCTTCCATCGGATCTAGTATAGGTTCCGTTGATATCCAAGCTACATTCAGCACATTCAGTGGAAAAGTGATCGGTGTATCCAAGGTTCGATCCAATAAGGAAATCTCGCTCAAATCTGACTGATTATATTGTTGACACATATATCCTACTACACAATCAATCATTCCAAGAGGTTCATTCCAATTGACAGTATCCGTTTGAGAATCGTAATGAGCTCCAAAAATTTTCTCTGGTCGATCACAAGTATGATCCGTTATTGATGAATCATCATTCTCTTTTTGAACCACTAGTCTGATAGTCCAAGTTGAAGGATCAACTTTGACTGCACGTTCATGATTTTCAAAAGTGATTTTCCCGGTACTCCAGTTATGAATTACTTGCGTAACTTGTAACCATGGATGTCCCAATAGGACTCGGTAGACATTTGGTGCTTTTGGTAAGTCCATTACTACAAAAGTAATGACGAACTATACTCCTGCAATTCTTATAGGTATATCTTCAATCATTCCCCACAAACGAACTATCGTTTGATCAACTAGCTTAATGGCAAAAGTCGCAAGCTTGATCTTTGTAAGGCCCCATTTTGCACATAGCTTTGTAGAAATCAGGTTACCTTCTCAACTGCCATCTATCATAGTTGCTTCCTTAGGAAATTGTCTATGTTGTATTGGGAGGGTGATTTTTTTTTTCACTTTCCCAAGCTGCTCCGACAGGTAGTACTTCATTAGATTCTTCAAATCCAACACAAAAAAGTGGCTCTTGATGGACTTCTAGTTCTGCTTGAGCTAACTTTTGCGCTAAGACTTCTTTTGCTTTTGGCACCCACTTCAGGACCTCTCTCAATGAAATATTGATCTTACTAGATAAAATATTCATGAGTAGTTTTGTTTGCGGTGCTTACAGTTCAGTCATCTTGAAGGGTTCTTCATGATGATGCAACTGATCATTCATATCTATACGTGAATTTGTTGGTGGCTGCAATGGTGAAGAACGAACTTCGGCTGTTGCTTTAGTAGCTTCAAGCTCCTCTTCTTCTTGCAGATGTTTAATCCACTTCCTCATATCCTGATATCTTCTTTTTTCTACATGAAGATTTGGATAGACTCCAGATGTTGTTGGTATATCTGTTAATGGTATAATAGCGAATGTAGCCCATCACTAGGTCACCTGCACTCCGCTTGATAGAATGGTGACAAAAACACCCAAAATGCATTTCTCCTTGTCTATGATGTCGCTCTGTCCGCTAGCTCTGAGTAGCTAGTTTCAGGGGTCATTTTGGACCAAGGATGGCCAAAAAAGGTGCCCTCTAGCTAAAGATAGCCCTCTTCAAAAATTGCCCTTGCAAAATGAACTATAACTTCATATTGAAGTTTCTTAATAAAGAACCAGTGACTTTAAAAGTCGCGTCACTTTCAACAATTCAAAATGAGATTTTTTTAATGAAAACTAAGTGTCTTTTGCACTTCATGGGCCTTCAGGTCCTCTTCAAACCAATCGAATGGTTCATTGCAAATCCACGATCCACATTACTCCTTATCAGCAAGATCTTGACCATAAATCTGTTTCCTCTCAATCGGACGACTGTCCATAAATCCGTGCGCTGATCCTCAGCCCTGAGTCCGCGGGTTCCTTCAAGGCACTATGGGCCTCTCCTCTTCACCGCGCGCGCGACCTCCGCGACTCCACGCTCTCTCTCTCCTCTTTTTTTTGATGTTTTCAAGCTTCTCCTTTGCAGCAGCTATGGCAGCCCTCCCCAATCGATCTCCAGCTCCTTCTGCAGGTCGCGGCCATCCACGACCATCTGCAGCCTGGGTCGCACTGCCAGGGCGCCCACCTTTAGCTCTTAACAGCTCAAAAACGTATTTCCAATAGAGAAAAATCAAGACTTTTTGCCCTGCAAACCCTAGTCATGAGGAAGAAGAAGTTTTCTTGGGCATTTCTCAATCTTTTACTGAGATTTTTCTTGCAGCTACCTGCCTCACAGAGGTCGGCCTACCTCAGGCTTTCTAATGCAATTTACAGTTCTCCAATTGATGTGGTATTGACTGCAAACAAGTTGATTTTCTCATAAATTTGTCAACACCCCACAAAACTGGAAATTTCCCAAATTTTTTCCATTTTCAACCCAATCTGACCCTGTAAATTGCTATGGCTCTCTGTCACTGCTCTTTGCAAATCCTATGCAAGCCCCATTGCGCCAAATGGCTGTCCACATAGTGAATTAAGAAGCCAACACCGATGATTTCCCCAAAACCACCGAAACTACAAGATTTTTCGTGAATTTTCCCCGGAATCCACCTACGACGATTGTTCTGATCTTCCCCAAAGATCTGATCGAAGGAACTTTGTTGTCTCCTACCATCCGGACTGCCGATACCCCGTATGGAGTCCTCTCTCCTGAGACGCTTTGAGTGCTATTCCTCCTGGTGAAAGACGCTATCCCATAGCTCCACCAGATCGTGCATATCTGCAACACCCTACTGCTCTGATACCAAGTTGAAACTCCTTCAGGATCTAGTGCAGTATGCAGATCACAATACACAATCACCATAGCCACTCCTCACAAGCTCTCAAAGATGGCACAACAAAAGTTGTTAGATTACAAATAAACACTGTACATATAGAGTATTCACAAACTGCATGAAAAGGCAGGTGTCCTAAAATTGGCCTACCACCTGTCAAACTAGGGTCGGGCCCAATATGGCCAAATTCGACCGACAAACTTGGGACATGCCCCCAAGTATAGCAAGTACTGTAAATAACTCTATACAGGCTAATTTTTCCTATGTGTGGCTACTCGGCTAACCCAAGTAGCGGGCTACGGGATGAGTGCCCGATCAATATATCCTAATGGGTCACGTCCCGATCACAACCATATACAGTATACCAAATAAACTGTACAGTAATTACATCATCACATTTAGATCTTATACTAATGAATCATATCAAAATTGATTTCTAACTATATGGTCTCTGTATGGCATAATTTTGCGTAGAAACAATCATACAATCAATCATGGAAAATCCTAAACGTACCCTAATAAGTGTTACTTTAGACTTTCAGTGAGATACAATTGGAAAGCATGGATATGCTTAGGCGTATGGACAGTAGTGCTTGACACGCCTTGCTCTGTAAGGGTCGCTTGGGTTAGCATAGCATGGATTTGCTCTAATACCAGCACACGTGTCCACACCAAGTCTTTTGGCTAAGCAAAACGAAAATGGTTTAAACTTTTCATATTCTGTGCATAACTGAAAATGAACTGATATGGACCAATTGACCGTAAGCTGATCATCATGGCACTCGTCCTGATACGGTGATATAACGGCTTGGCCTATTGCCAAAACATGATTTGTTTGGGAAGATTAAACCATGTTTCAAATTGCTATTAACTTTGTCTAAGAATTGCAATAGACCGCAATGTTGCCTACAGTCCATTTCCAACTTTGTAGTAAATTGTAATAGATCGCAACCGTTGCCTTGGCAGTTGCCTACGGTCCATTTCCAACTTCGTAGTAAACCGTAATAGACCACAACCATTGCCTTGGCAGTTGCCTACGGTCCATTTCCAACTTCGTAGTAAACCGTAATAGATCGCAACCGTTGCCTTGGCGGTTGCCTATGGTCCATCCAACTTCATATCAGACCGTAATAGACCACAACTGTTACCTTTGCGGTTGCCTTCGGTATTCTTTCAAATGAAACCACAGACTGCAACTTGCTACTTGGTGGTTGCCTTTGGTCTTCTTTCATCCAAAACCACAACAGACCGCAACTCGCTACTTGGCGGTTGCCTTCGGTCTTCTTTCACATAAAACCACAACAGACCACAACTCACGACTTGGCGGTTGCCTTCAGTCTTCTTTCACATAAATTTGCAACAGACTGCAACTCGCTACTTGGTGGTTGCCTTCGGTCCATCCAACTTCGTCTCAGACCCCAATAGACTGCAACTGTTGTCTTGGCGGTTGCCTACGGTCCATTTCCAACTTTGTAGTAAACCATAATAGACTGCAATAGACCGTAATAGACTGCAATAGACTGCAACCATTGTCTTGGCGGTTGCTTGTGGTCCATTTCCAACTTTGTAGAAACTGTAATAGACCACAACTGTTGCCTTGGCGGTCGCCTACGGTCCATTTCTACATAGAACTTCTTATGGTCATAACAGACCAAATAAGGCTCGCAATAGAGCCGCACATGGCCGATGGTGGCATAAGACCGCAATATGGCCATAAAAGACTGCATAAAGATGCAATATGGTCGTAATAGACCGAATAAGGCCGCATTTGTTACCTTTGTGGTTGCCTACGGTCCGTTTTAACTTGAACGCAACTTAGAGGCCTTAACCCTGCAACAAATAACCTATGAAAATAACATGGTGGTCTTGCATTAGGACCGCATGAGGGCACTTGCGGCCATTTGAGACTGCATTAGGTATGTTTGCGTCCATTTGAGGGCACTTTCGACCATTTGAGACCACATTAGGACCGCCCGTCACCCAGATCGCCGTCAACAACATAACTTTGTTGATGTTCTACAACCCAAAAGGGTAATGACGCTATATGGGTCACAGTTGACCGTCTGACCAGAATGGCTCATTTCATTCCGACCAAAATAACCATTAGAGCTCCAGAGTTAGCGAGGTTGTTTGTGGACGGGCTATTTAAATTGTACGGTCTACCTTCCGGCATAGTCAGCGACCGGATGGAATGGGCTTGCTCTTGGGATGTAGCTCTTGGGTAGAGAGAAGATGACAAAATTTCTAACCTAGTATCAATTCTTTGTTGGATTTATCTCCTCTACTCTCCTAAATCTTATGTTAATCTAGTTCCATTCATGCTGCAAATTTACTTGCATTATCACACATAACTCTATTACTAAAGACAGACAAGAGAATGGCCCCCGACTTATCGACTTGGATAACTTATCGGGGAAGCCCGACTTGGACGACATGTCGGAGAGTCCGTCTTATCGACTCTCTCGACTAGTCGACTTGTCCAACTTATCGGGAGGTCCAACTTGTCGACTACCCAATTGGCCACAGCAACGACTTGCTCGACGTCTGAATAGTCAAAGCCTCCTCACGCTCACTTCCTGTACTATACAAACGACTCGGACAATGATAGCAACAACCATGATCTTCTTCAGATGGCACAACGGCTCCACGCCATCTCTTCATACACTCATCTGCACAAATGAAAATTGTATATAGATAACTATTGTAATCTAATCAATTATGCTGATCATGACACAGACATTGTAGATTCATGCATTGATGTTTTTTTTAGATTGATTGTCAGTAATAAGCTCATAGCTTTTACATAGTGGAGTTAGCTTCTTGAGCACGCGGTTTGTTCGCTACTGTCTTGTGCTCATAGCATTAAACTGACATGTATTTTTATACACTAGTCTGAGTCAATCACTGTCTTTTATTGCATTCAGAATTCTTGTCAAGATTGAATGCTTTACTAATATGTCTTGTGAAGAATTTCAGATCATTAGGATCCAAAACATTCCTTTGATCTTTGGTTCAAAAGACAAGCAAATCACCAACCTTGCCAACGTAGAAAAATCAGCATCCACACTATGAATGAGATGCAAAATCTAGGATCTATGGCTGATATGGATGTGGCAAAGGCCATCGAATTGCAAAATGTCCTTATAAGGGACAATATATGGCCTTTTGCCTTGAATGGAGATATGGACATTGCTACAAGAATTGTCCTATTAAACCTGGAACAAGTGCACCCTTGAATTTAATCTCAATGCAACCAACAATAGTTCTAGGAAGGACACTACAAGCTAAAAGCATTCTGACATACTGGCTCAATTCAGAACCAGAACCAACCACAAAGGAGCCCTTATACTGTGTGGGCTATGAAGAAACAAGCAACATCCTCCATATTGGGACAACGTGGAAAAGTGAAGAGCACAACATCACCCTTGAAATCAAGCGCAAGAGATTCGAGGACAAAGCAATAGTGGTAGATGGAAGATCAAATGTGAATATGATATCCACTACCTTGTATCAAAAATGGGGTTTGCAAGGACTGAAACCAGCGAAATTTGTCATCAAACTAGCAGATCAATCGTGTGTAAAACCAAAAGGTGTAGTTGACAACATTCCGGTAGAAATAGCAGAAATGTAGCTCATAATCACTTTTATGGTGATGGATATACCAGAGTCCCCTTCTGCCTACCACGTTTTACTAGGCAGACCTTGGTTGAGGATCACACAAGTAGTTCACAACTAGGGAACCAAAAAACTTACCTTTGAGAATAGACAGTAGGCTGTAAAGGTTGACCCAACCACATGGGCGGTGAAACCAATTACACCAAAAGCTGATGACGAATTGTCAACCATCGATCACACAATTGATCGCTCAAGGCAAGCCAAGGGAGGTCACTACGATTCTAAAATAAATATCGTGAGATGAACGGATGCATTGACGATAGTTGACTATATGGCTGAGCATGCTTGTCAACCTAATTCAGATCTAGAACCCAACATATCTTCACCCAAGTGCTATACCATGGACACACCAATTACTTTCGAGGTGAATATGATCAATGTAGCATGGCTGTCTGCAGAAACTATTGAGAACCTTGTGGACGATGATTTAGTCCCTTGGCAACATGCTTTTAACTACAACAAGGAAATTCAGCTGACTAACGACCAAGTTCTGCAACATATGGACCCATATTGCGAATGAGGAAAGCCACCTCAAAGATCACCCATGGCGAAGCTTTTTAGGATAGATCCACCAAAGACGCCAATGACTAAGAAGAACCAGATGAAACAATGCTATAATTAGGTGATCTGATGGATCGATCTACCAGAAGAAGCAATAGCCACGGTGCATATTGATATTCATAATCATGAAGCGAATGTCAACCTAATTCCCAAGATAGCCTACACCATGTGGGACAAAAAAAAAAGTCATTTCTACATTCAATACCATGACAGATTGCACCGTGTGCGTGTCAACACTGACTCACTTGCAACAATAGGAATTGCTACTGGTACCCGCCAAAAACCCTCTCATCGTAGTGCCCCTGCCCTCATCCAACTATTTTTAACTCCACTCGGTCCTGACACCCAGCTAAAGACTAACAATGGTTATTTGATAGAGGCTATCAATAACCCCATTGTTCAATCCGCCTCCTATCTCCTAAATAACTTCCTAGTCATTTCCAGCTTGCGCAAGGAGTGCATACAATCTAACCTCATGAGCCAAATTGTGGAATCCTATATGGAGTTCCCTAACCCCTCTGTAGTGCCCTATGACTGGTCCACCTTTGACCTCAATGAACTAAGGCTGGCCATTAAACCCAATTCGTGCAATCGAATAGCCACCGGGCCCATGCTATACAACCTTGCATGTACTCTCCTCAATGATACATAAAATGCCTACATCTCTTGAGAGAAAAGAGATATGGCAAGATTTGAAAAAAGAAGAGCGGCAACCAAAATACACGGATTGAGAAAACTCAAAACTCAGAAATAAAAAAATCAGCGGCATGACAACATTTGAATCAAAGATCAATCTCATTCTTCAAGTGCTACGTGAAATGATAAACTGGTATTTGAAATGTATAAAGGTGCTGAGTATGTTTCATTTATTTATTTTTTTGTTGAATTGATATTGGATCGTAATCTGCTTTTTCTTCTTACAATGAAAAAATTTCATTTCCATATAGACCTTCCTGAAGAATATGCTCCTTTGATTAAAAGAGGTGTCAAAGCATCTTGCTTGTCAGTTGATGATTGTTTGCGCTATTAGGACTAACGGAAAAGCAAATTTGGACCTCTGGGTAGACGAGACATTATATCCTAAAGATCTATATTCCATGCAGCATCCCAAATTTTCTTCTGCTACTCAATTGATATATTTTGTCTGTCTTGGAAAGAATGGTTTTCTAGGTTATTGTTAAAGATTAGATGAATATCGTAACGCATTTTCAATGGAAAGAATTTATTGTTTAGAGGATGTAATTATACGTATATCTTCAGATTGTGGTAAAAAAGACAATGTTTTACGAATAAAATTGCTAGAGAATGAGGTTCTCCAAAAAGAAAATGAAAATCTACGAAATAATAGTGAATTATTGCAAAAAATCATAGTGAGTACAAGAAAAGAGATTGATCAAATGAAAATCGAATTGAATAATAGTCGTTCTGCATACTCACAACTATTGAAAGATGTTGACTTGATAGGTAAAAAGGTAAAAACAAAAAACTGAAAGCGAGTGATCAACACAAATATTCATAATTTGTCATCAATAGGAGGCTATCGGAAAAGGAGAATTTATGCATTCAAGTAAGTTTTTGACTTTTGGCCTTTGCAATCTTTTTTATACTTCAAAAGTTCAGATCTTATATTGTTTTAACATGACTGTAAATTGTAACATTAATCATCTATTATTATTTTTTTCTTTTTTTGAAGATTTGCATTGGTTGGGAATCAAAATGTGAAATGTCTTCAAGTGATAGGTCAAGTGGAAGGTCAAGTGGGAGACCATCTAGGAGAAGATCTCATGAGGAGCCCAAAGAATATAATCAACAGTGGTTTGAGAATCTATCTCCCCAACGAAGAGATAGAATAAAATTTTTTGTGTTATCTTCTTCGGGTGAATCATCCGAGAGAAGAGCTTCCGAGGATGCCCCTTTCCCAATCAAAGGACAAAAAATCTATGTCTTACAATCAGTCAAATAACATGTTTGTCGATATGAATACGTTATTAAGATTTATTATACATTTCTATGATATTTCCACGGAAAAGGTAGACAGTAAGATAGTCTTGGTACTGAAGCTGGATGAATCAGAACTTATTAAAGGACAAAAAATGGAGAGAGTGAGTATAATACTCATGAATGGAGCACTTCAAAAGACTAACGATCAAGGAGATTTTAACTTCAATGTTCAGAACGAGAATGACATCTGGTGGTTGGCAGCCTTTGAGGTATGATATTTTAAAATCTAATGAGTTTTGATATTGTATGTTACTTGGGTTTTGATATTGTTATCAATTGACTAGTTTTTTGTCTATCCATTTTTTAGGTTTTAAAGGAAGATCATGACATTCTGTCATGGGTGTTTAGCAAAACAACATATCCCAGAATCATCAAAGAGCATATGGATAGGGAACTTTTCAATGTCCTTGGAATGGGAGACTTCAAGATAGAGTGGCATTTGGCTGGTGATTTGAAATCTTTAAAATGTATGTTCAACGTTTTCCATGGACCAAGCTCCAAAACTCCATGTTTATATTGTATGAAATCATCAAATGACATGACCAAGAATACAAGAATAACAAGAGACAAAGAGGATCCAAATTGGAAACCTGTTCTGCCAATTCCTCTACAAAACGTACATATTTGCACTCTCCATGCTGAGGGTAGAATAATCGAAAAGCTTGTGTATTGTCACATATTATATGCTTGGGAATTATCTTCCAAGGAGGCTATTTCTAGATTAGAAGATGTTCTGTCTAAAGCAGGTCTCCATAAAGGACATGTCAAATTACAAAAGGACTTTAAGCTTTCGAGAAAAAAAGAAAATGTACCTTGCAAGCCAAGCATTGGCGGTGTAAAGGCACAAAATTTTTTATCAAACCATTTAGGATAAATTTGGCATTTTAAATGCATCTGGCATGTCGGCGAAGGTTTCTAAGTATAGGAAGATGCTCGATGAAGGTTCTCAAAATGGCATAATGCTTAACATTCGCCAAAGGTAAAAATAGGTACCAACTGGTTAAAAGAATGTTCGCCCAACTTAGTATGGATATATCTGAGGTGGATCTTGCTTCTAAAAACTCGACAAACAATTCTAACTCAGTTTGTGCAAAACATGACCAAAAAAATAATTTCTCAGGTCATTTTTCACATAAGATCTGATTCCTGAAAATATTTTCCTTTAATTCTTTCTGATCTGATGACATTTCTAACTTTTGCTCATCTGTCCTTTCTCACTTTTTTTTTCATACTATCTTTTCCAAAAAAATATATCAATTAAGTAGTAAAACCAAAAATTAAAAAAACAAATAAAATAAAAGCATCATTCGCAATCATGTTAACTGAACTAGCGATGTAGGCTGCCAAAACTTACGTAGTCGGCTGCCATTCACTAGAGTATCAAAACATTTTCCATCCAGATACTCAAGAATAATTGTTCCATAGTTCAGTATTTCTTTGACTTTATACGGTCCTTCACCGATAAACTTCAATTTCCCCTTGATCAACTTAGTTTTATACATCAGCGCTAGATCTCCTTCTTTCAGATCTGCTATGCGTAAGGATAGTATTAAGAATTCAGTCGGCATGACAACATCTTGACCATAAACCATTTGGAAGGGTGTTTGATGTGTGCTACCCTTATAAGTGGTTCTGAATGTCCATAATGCTGCATGCAATTTATGTTCCCAATCAGACTGACTCGCTTCAACTGTTTTTGTCATAATAGCGTAGAGAATCTTATTGGAAGGTTCAGCTTGGCCATTAACCCTAGGATAGTATGGAAAGGAGTACTAAATCGGTGTATAACAAAAAAATCTTCCAACAGACACTTTATCATTTGATTAACAAAGTGTGTACCACGATCACTGACAATCTCAATCGGACATCCAAATCTGATAATGATATTTTCATAGAGAAACTTAGCCGTAGATTTTGCATCAGCAACTTTAACTGCTTTGGCTTCAACCCACTTGGTCATCTAGTCGGTTGCGATGATGATATATCTGGCTTGAGATCCTTGTGTCGCAGGATGAATAGGACCAATATAATCTAGGCTCCATTTTTCACAAGGCGCTTGCGATAAAATTGGATGTAAGGGTCCATAGTTCTGTTTTGTAGGCCATCATGCTCGTTGGCAAACAACACATGACTGAATATAATTTTCGGTGTCTTTATGAAGTGTAGTCCACCAACAATATGATTGCAAAAGTTTGCAAATAGTAATATCTGTAGAGAAATGTCCTCCGCCTATGCCATCATGTGAAAACATTATCAAATCAGGTATTTCATGCGGTAAAACACATCTATGAAAAATATTATCCATTCTGCGACGATACAATTGTCCAGCAATCAATTGATAAGGTTGTGCCTTATGAATTAATTGTCTCTTCTATACTTTTGTCAAGGAGTCATGAGGTTGTCCTAGCATCAGGTACTCAACAATATTCGTTGCCTACTCAAGTGCTGGTTCTACATAGAATAACGCAGCATCTAGAGGCTCATCATCCACTTCAGTATTAACTGGTGCGGATTCAATTCATGAAACATGGTCATCGAGATAATGTTGTTTTCCCTTATGAACCACAACTCAAAAATCAAACTCGGTCAATAAAAGTAACCATCTTGCAATACGTCTGGTATTGCATGTCTTGTTTACCAAATAAAGCAACGACTGATGATCCGTAGAAAATGCAAAGTGTGTTTCCATGAGGTCATGTCAAAAAAAAAAATTATGGCTAATGCTTCGCGTTCTATTGTTGAATATTTCTTCTCTGGATCTGTAAATTATCTGCTTGCAAATTGTATTGGATAATCCTTCTTGTATTCACCTAGCTATGTCAAAAGTGATCCAATCGCATATTTGGAGGCATTAGTGTGAACATGAAATTCAATTGTCCAATCTGGAGAACATAGTATTGGTGCTGAAGCTAATGCTTTTTTTAATTTTTCAAAGGCTTCTAATGCCTCAATTGTCCAAATAGGAACAATAGTCAGTTTGTATATAGGTCTCGCAAGATCAGCAAAGAATATAATGAAGATTCAATAATAAAAAGCAAAAAATGTGTGGATCCAAAATGCTTCTTGGTTTCCAAGGGGAGGCTCGAACCTGGGACCAAAGAAACTTTGGATGCCAAGATAACCAGTTGAGCCAACCCCGTTGTTGTGGATCCAAAATGGCATGAGATAGCTACAAAGCTTTGGTTCTTTATCACAAAATATGAGGAGAACTACACATATTTATGGAGTTTGAGGTAGCTCGAGGTGGAACCACATCCATCCATCATTTAATGACATCTAAAGTGAAAATTAGAGTCTATGTGACATTTGTCACTTCTCATGCATGAAACTCTACCAACTTTTTCCAAGTGTACTAGTTCTAACTAGAAATGTACAAATCATCATGCATGTGTCCATTACACTTTGTCCATGCCTTGCATGTCACTATGGATCACTTACAATTAATGCATGTGAATTGCCACGAGTTTCTACAAGCATAATTTGCTATTTCTATGTCTACAAACTATATGCAATTCGTACTTATCATTCTAGATATGACATATCCATGTAGCTTGAGTTCTATTTAGGCCAAACTTGGCATTTTGCATTTATGAACAACATACTTGCATGGTACAATATTTGTAGCAAGCCTAAAGTCAAGATGGATTATTTTTCCATTTCACCAATAATTTTTTAGGTCCTTACATTATAGTTGAACATATTGTTTCAAAATTATATTGTAGAATACTACAACTCATTTTACAAAAGATATAGGAGATAGATACAAAAATATATATTATGAGTATATTCAAACACATTCACATGATAATACATACATTGTGCACAACTGTGTGTGTGTGTGTGTGCGCGCGCGCGCATGCTCATGCATCCAAAACACATGCATGTGTAAGGACCTCTTTACAAAAAAAAAGGGGCAAAAGGGGGGGGGGGGGGGGGTTTGGGTTTAAAGAAAAGGGGGGCACTAGTTCAATTCAATAAGATCACTTTGGAATACCACGCATCATAAAGTCTATAATGGAATATTTCTAAGACACATAGGTCATGTCAAGGCAATTGTATGGTAGTTTCCCCAAAAAAGCTAAAATCATTTATACAATATGTAAAGCTTTATACATTTGTCATTGTGATTTTGTACCATGCCTACATTGAGCTTGTTGATTTAAGAGATTGTTCTATTCCATTCACTTTAATAATACAACATACAAGCTATCATCAATCATGCCTAATTTGAGTGAATTTTAATGTGTTATAGTGTATTTCATCTCAAATCAGGCTGATAGGCTTGTACGGGTTTACACCACATTGTGTTTAAAAAATGTAAAATTTTGGCCTATTTGTATGCTCATTTTACAGGATTGTATGGGTTATGTATATGCACAAATAATATATCAAGACATGAACATGGAAAATTTGTGTGTTTGTGTAAGTTAAAAAAGAAATTGTTTGTTCAATGGCATCTCATGACAATTACTTGTAAAAGCTAGATTGCATAGTCAAAAAGGTCTACTAACTAGTAGCTAAAACCTTCACTTTGTAGTTTACAATATATAGTTTAGTTGCATTTCCATAATCATAAAGTTGACGATATGCTTAAGCACAAAGTTATATCGAAAAAAAAACATTTCTTACCAATGAAATGACTCAATTCTCGAATGACTTGGTTTATTTTTCTAGCAAAAAAAGTATTTTCCTTACATCTTCTTGTGGTCCTTGATATAGATTGAACCATGAACATGTCGTATCAGCTTGAAAACTTGAATGCTATGAAAAGGCTTTGCCTTTGGCAGAGAAAAATGTTTGTTAGGAGTGTTTTCCTACTACTCGTTGGCTCCTTATTGTTCTCACTAGAGTGATTGTTTTCACCCTTGTACAAGGTGGGACTATTAGAGTTTTACTTTTCGTTGACATTGGTGCTTTCCTTGAGGTGCATGGTGATGTAGCTATGCTCTTGGGAGTTGTCTTCCTCACTTTGGTCCAAGGTGTGATTGACAATGTCCTCAAAGAGTACAAGAATGCATCTCTTTCTCCATCATCATCCTCACTAGTGTCAATATGTTGCACATCTTCTTGGTTTTAGTTGTCATCCTTCTTCGGAGTTTGTTCATATAGTAATAATGTGGGTGCTTACTCATATCTCCATAGATTATTGACTAGCAAACTACTAAGTTGAAAAGACAACTACAAATGACTTACAAGTATACAACTTAGCTAGTGGCATCCAAATATTTAATATGCATAGATGGACCAATAATGGCATTCTCAATATATACATGACCACACATGCTCAATTACGGCTCTCATGACCACATATGCTCAATTACGGCTCTCATTAGAGAGTGCACTGCATGCACTCCCTGCACCATGTCAGGGAGTGCAATGGTGCAATCCTCACCATTGCACTCCTTCAACAAAAAAATTCTTCCTCTGTGAGCCGCAAATCCACTCCCTAACATGGTGCAGGGAGAGTCTGCAATGCACTTGCTAAGTAGACGCCTCAATTACCATGGTGCACAATGCCCCACCACCAAACTAGACATAACGCCACGCTTCAATGAAGCCTTGGTTGTCTACAAGAGCATGTTGCATGAGCTTGAACTTCACTTTGGAGAAACAAACTAAATCTTTACCCTATGCATTGGGCGGGTGATCTTCAAAGGAGGACATCACAATAGACCAACCAATCATAGAAGCACACTCACCTCATAGAACAACTTAATGAGCTACCAACTATTTGCAAATATTTACATCTCCATGTACATGATGTGTTGCCAATGACATTTTCACAAAGGCCCCACCAATGATGTTTCTTCATAGCATTCAAGTCTCTTAAAAATTGTTGTTGGTAGGATATGTGGAAAGTCTAAGGAAGCAAGTTCTAAAAGTGGAAAGCCCAAAAGTAGTTGAAACTTGGAGTGTTATAGGGCTTAAAAAATCTTTAAGTGTTGGTAGGAAGTTTTGAAAGTGGAAGCAAATTGCAAAGGAGTACGAAGTTTGCTAAATGACTCTTGAGAGGTTATCAAATATTCATGATACGTGTCTTTGAAAGCTAGCTTATAGAAATGTGGGGTGATTCTCACATATACATGATACCTGTCAAGTTTGGGTATTTTCAACTCAAAATTTTATGATACCAATTGATTTTGATAATAATTTAATGGTCTTTGTTTTATTGAACTTGCCAGTTTTGGATTTTTATGGGAACAAATATACAATGACTAGAAATATTAGCTGATATTTTGTCACAAGTATGGCTTACACAAATATCCTAAAAACTCATAAAACAATTGTTATAAAGTTAGGCTCCTCAAAATCATTACTTTCAAAGTACAATAAATATTTTCATAAGTATCTCTCATTGAGAAGTCACTATCAAATTGACTTCTATGCAACATTTGAGAATTTTGTAAAAAACAAGAGGAAGGTGAAGGGCATTTCTCCTTGCAAAATCAAAACCTCAAATGAGATGCCGAGATAGGGTGGCAAAAAGGTTATTACCCACAAAAGACTTTTTGTGTTGGCAAAGAAGGTTATTGGACCCACAAAGAGCTTTTATTCCTTTTGACAAGTCAATGTTTTTTTTTTTTTCCTTTTTGGTAAGGGCTCTTATTTTTATTATTATTAGTGAGGGGTTTGGCGAAAAATGGCCATGATTCACTAATATTATTGCAAGTGGCAAAGGTACTAGTTCTTTGATACTAAATGAGAGAGTCCTCAAAAAAGGGTGGTTTCAGACTACATTGCCTGGCAAGTCCCAAATTTAAAATGGAGTCCTGCCATTGGTCCCGAGAAGAAAAATGGGTCTCCTCCCTTTCAAATTTAGCTTGAGTTGTCAGCATGTGGCAAATGCGATGGCATGCGATCCATGCCATGTAAGGGAAACTCAAGCCCGCTTTTTGGGCTTGGGGACATTGCCCAGCATGTTGAGTATCTAGAGGCAACACAACAAAAATGAACCAATCGAATGGTAGGGATTTGAACGAGGCTGTTCCACCAAGGATGGTAGCCGAGGTGAAAGGCCCTTTCCCACGACAGAACGGTTGAGGAGGTGGACCTTCCTTTGATGTGAAAACTTTTTTTAATATTTTTTTTTGCCATAATGTTTTGCATGCACCTTCCGTGCAAAAGGTCATGTAAAAAAAAAAAGAATTTTATTTACATGCACCTTCTACATCTCAAAAGGTGCATGTAAATAAAATTCTTTTTAAAAAATAAAACAAATAAAAAAGGAAGAGGCGCATAGATTTGATTTTACGTGGGGGGAAAGGTCCCGCCTGAGGGCCTTCCTTGCTGGGAGGGCCCTCGCCCGAGGGCAGGCCCCGACCAGCAAGGAAGGCCTGAGGGCCCTGCGTAATGCCATTGTGCGAAGGTGGACACTGGTTATTTTCTTTCCCTGGCCGTACAGTACCGACATCTAGCCGCACGCGTGGACTAGTTTTTTTTTCCGCATTTATGATGCAAATTTTTTTCCATTTGTGGTGGAACGTGCATGTGGACAGCCAATGACAGGCTGCCACATAGCACATGCACATTCCACCGTAGAGAGAGGAGAGAGAACGCATATTCCGTAGACAGAGAACGCACATTCTAGAGAGAGAATGACTGATTCCAGAGGAGAGAGAAAAGTGGATGGACATCCTGCTCCTGGAGGTGGTCCCAAAATACAAAAGAAACCTGAGCACATGGCATTACGGATTTTGAAAGTTGGTGTTGCGAGGTTATCAACTATACGTGAGACGTCCCAACACAATTTGGGTGTTTTCATTTTAAAATTTCGTGACACCGATTGATTTTGGTAGTAATTTAATGCTCTTTGCTTTATTAAACCTGATGATTTTGGGTATTTAAGGATTAAACACAACAGTTTCTAGTAGTATTGATATTTGTCTCTCAAGTATGGCTTACACAAATGTCATGAAATCTTATAGAAAACTTTATATAATATAATTCACCTTTCCAAAATTATGCCTTTAAAGAAACACTTGTATTATCATCAGCATTTCTTAATGAGAGGTCACCAGCAACTGGACTTCTATGTAACATTCAAGAATTGTGTAAAGGAAGAGAGGAAGGTGAAAGGCATTGTGCTTACAGAATCACAGCCTCAAATGAGAGGCTGAGATAGGGTTTGGACGAAAAGGTTGTTGGGCCCACAAAAAGGTTCCTTTTGTGTTGGAAATGAAGGCTCCTTCCATAATACATTTATTGCTAAACTGTTCACTGGTAGGAAAAACCCTCACCGGTCATAAGGAATAGAAGCTGTTTTTGGATTTCCAAAAATTTTTAGGCTCGGCCCGGAGGGGCCGAGCCTAAAAATTTTTGGAAATCCGAACCGGGCAAAATGGCCTCTGCCCGGCCCCTTCCATTGCGTAATGGAACCTTTTTAAACCAATCCTTAGTTGCCACGTGGCAGGTGCAAGCAAAATCAGCACTAACAAAATTTGAGACCAATCCGATGCTACCACGTGGCAGACGTAGGCAAAATCTGCACTATTTTTTTTTTAAAAAAACGGGTGACTATTCTGCTTTTTAATCTATTCAGAAATGGGCAGAATAGTCACCAAAAAATCCATTAAGGTCAAGGACTCGTTAGAATTTTTCCTAAGGTGCTAGCTCTCCAATACTAGATGAGCCAGTCCTTCACATGTGAGTGGTTTAAAGGTTTAGGTTTCTAGTTTTACTCCACTCAGCTGCACAAAAAGGAGAGCATGTGAAAAACAAAATCAATGTAGTGCCTCAGAAAGGCTAGATGGCCCAGTTTTTCTTCAGGGCTGTCAAAACTTAAGTAGTCTTCAAAGGAAACAAAACTACCTCCCAGAGCGGAATCCATGCACCTATGTTTTTTTCATTTCAAGATTTTTGACATGTACCTTCCGAAAGGTCCATGTAAAAAAAAAATTAGGGCAAAAAAAAATGAAAAAAAGAAGTGAAAGCTGTTTTCACGTTAGGAAAGTCCACCTCCTCAGCCCTTCTGCCATCAGAAGGGCCTTCCGCATAGGACAACCGCCCTTAGCAGGAGGCCCTTCCCTGGTGGAAGGGCGGGCCACAAAGGCCATCCCCTTCCCCCCGCCCTTGAATCTGCATTGGCTGGACTCTAGGTGTTAGTAAAATGTTTTCAGTCCAAGTTCCAACCTTATAAAAAAGATACAACATTTCAACAGCAGCAGTAAAGTACTGGAATAAAACCTATATATTTGAAATGTATGACTAAAACTAGTGCATTTTTCGCGCACAAAAACTGCAAACTTTGAAACCAATGGCTGAAATCATAACCTCAACAATCTGTAAGACTTTATCGGTTTTTCCTAAGCACCTAGCTGGAGCCGAGAGGAAGTGAACTTCAGACAAACATTCAATGTCTTGTCAAAAGGACACCTTTGAACTATGAATGATAACTAAGAACCAGCCCAATTAGAAAAGTTCCAAGCCAAACTTTCAACACTTGAATCACAGTGCTAAAGTTCTAGAAACTAATATATGAAATGCTGATTAGAAGACTTGACCTGCCCCATGTTTGAGGACTGCTCTGAACTCATGAAGTATGGAATGGGCAAGAACATATCCAGATTGGAATTACAAAAAGGCTATAGTTTTTATTCTTGGCAGCAATTAATCGTTAGCATAAGTATGTACATCATGTGGAAACTGTCTGCATGACTGCCAACCAGCACTTCAATCTAAAGAATAGGTAGCAGAGCTAACAAAATGAGCTGAATCAGAGATAAAAAGCTAGGAAGGCACATCTTCCCATTATCAAAGAGGGGAAGGAGCAATGAAATGGATCTGGTCGCTTATTCTAGTGTGTCTATCCACCCTACACCTAGTAAATGAACTACCAGTGCAGAGAAAAATTAGCCGCTTGAAAGCAGCATTTATGGAATTAGGTCACCCTTTCTACAGTGAACTCAACAGTTTTACATCCAATAGCAGGAGCACCAATGCAGAGCAGAAGTTTATGCAACCAATTCGCCCTCTCTGCAGATTCTAACTTGAATATATATATTTTTTCTATTAGACTTCAAAATTTTACAGCACTGCCGCCTTGGTGCCTGCAGAACAAATCACAGCACAGGACAATTATATAATGAGTCACAGTGGCCTTGAAATTATACTTAGAAAGAAAGCAAAAACATTTTGTTATCAGTTGAGAAATTTTTTTGTTCTTGCTCTGTAAGACAAGCACAGAAACTGTCTTGCCTTGAATTCTTCGGCATCCCTAATTAAAACACAGTTCTGAAAGGTTAACTGTCTTTCACAAATCATTCCTTACATGCAAACAAATCTGCATTGCTAACATCATGCATCTCCTTTGGTGATTTGATCCGTTCTGTGCTTATCGAGTGTATTAACAGAAATTGGAAAATATTTGAAACAATGTGATGGAATTTATTTCAGATTGAGCTATTTTTGTACCTGGTGCCAGGATTCATCTGTTTTCTCCTTGAGTACATGTATCCACTGAAGACCAGCTGGGGAGGCCATCTTCCACTTGCAACTACCTCTCCTTTTGCTTTCCCTGACATAAAGGCTTTCACTTTGATTATCCCCTCGGCTGCTGACATTTTTCATGTGGAACACCACTGGTTGCTCACAAGGAGACAGAGAGACTGGCCTACTGCTAAAGGGATAAGCAGTTTCCTCAGTGGTTCTGTACCAGCTGATGAAGGTTCTCGTTGGCAATTCCAAAAATCTCGGAGAATGCAAACCTCTATAGACCTGTGCTGCATACCCCCAAGAAACAGAAATGGACCAATTACGCCAGTTATCATAGCAGAATGATTGCTGCAGCATGCCAGCAGGATCAACTTTAATGGATTTTTTCAGATGTTTCAATGCTTGCAATCTCTTCATATTTGGAAAGACGGGATCAATTATGTCAAGGTGGTGTATGGATACAAGTGGAGCCACTGGGTGAGCCATCAACAACCCAGAGGCATCACCATAAACGTCAAACTGCAAAAGCCCACAGAGCTGATCAGAAAAGGTGGCCTTCTTGAAGATATTCTAGAGTAACAATCATGAGCAACACAACTCTTGCTGGAACTAAACTACAATTTGAATAAGAGTACCAAGCAGTGCTCATGAAGAACTGGCAAATTGTTACAAGCAACCACTCTTTTTAACCAGTTGATCTTGAAATGAGCAGGAAAGGGAAAGTCTGAAAACCAGCTAGATATGCAAGGCAACTTACCTGCTTAGTAAAGAATGGGAGGAAATTTTGACAATAGGTACTTGGAGTTTAAGGAAGTGCTAGCATTCACTTTGACGTAAATCCTTGACTTTCAATTAAGTACCTACCTTTCAGACTGACCTTCTAGATAGAAATGCTGCACATATATAGTCCTATTTTACCAAAGGTTTTGACAAACTTCATCCACAAATCTTCAAATATTAGTTTGCCATGACACGTCGGAAAATTAATTTATCATCTCTACCTTTCACATTGATTTTCTAGTTAAATCTCATTATGCAGATTGCAAGTGCACGTCTGAACTTGAATAGAAATAAGCCAACTTTTTCTTCTTTTTATCTCGTGGACTCGACTGCTTCCTTCACTAATTGACTAGAGACAATGTGAACATTATTCACATAATTGACTAGGGACAAATCTGACAATTATTTACATATTTACATTGATTCCTAACGACATTTCAAATTCTGGCACACCATGGTCCATGTAGTATGGTCATTGTGTCTTTTCACAACGGAGCACTAAGAAGTTTTAAGCTGACAAAGTTTGAGAATTTCCATATTTTTTAATGTTTGCATCTTCGACAAAGCAAAAATTTCCGAAGTGGTAAGTGCCCGGAAACATATTCATCGATGATCAAGAACTGGCAAAGTCCATTATCCAACCAGTTGTCGGATTTCGCTGACCAATTTTGTAAGTGGCAGAAAGTTAAGACCGTTTGACAATGAGAAGGATTTAGCTGTTATTAGTCAAACTTTACGAAATTCATGCAAGTTGGAAGTCTGGGAATGAATTAACGGGTCAGGTTGAGAAGCGGGCTGCGGGAGGAAAACAACCAATTTTCAGAAAGAAAACGTGAGAACACCACTGCTAGGGATCCTTGGACAGAGCAGGCCAGCTTTGAAAGTTGGAAGGAACATGCAAAAGAAAAAGCGAAAGGAACTTAAAAGAATATACTAGCTAGACCTGGCTTGATTAATCCTATAAAACATGACAGACTAATTCACCAAATTAAACTGGTATCTGTTCATGAACATGTACTCTAAGAAGGAAAGTGATACAGGATTGAGCTAATTGCAAAACTAGAGAGCAAAACCAGAAAAAAGAGAATGGTGAAGGGCAGCGAATAGCCTAGCCGTACTTGGTGAAAACCAGCTTCTTTGGTAAGAGGCACGCCCAACTCGGCCATGCAAGCCTGCAATCTGTCATCACTCCCAAAAAGTTGAGAGTATCTTTGAAGACACTTGTCCTGGATTCTTTCCAGAGCTTTGGCGAGAGGGTAGCTGATGGCAAATCCCCCACCTCCATACGCCATATTGTATGAAAAGTGTATATTCTGAGTATGGCTTTCTGAGTTTGATCCAATGTAATAGTATCGGCTGTGGTTGTATTTAGAGAGAACTTTTACTAAGTTTTCTGGAATGAAGACTGTGTCATCATCTCCCATCACAAACCAGTGCACATCTGGTAGATGGAGGCGGAAAGTCTCGGATACAATGCGAGAGATGCGAATGGCGGATCGGCTGCCTCTGGGATTGGTGTAGCTGAAGTTGGAAGTGGGGGAAGAGATTTTGATGGGTGGCATGGAAGGTGAGGAGTTCATGGGCTTGTCCAGCCACACAAAGCCTCGCATTTGTGCTGGCCTCCACCATAGCTTCACATACTCCTTGCGGCTTGCCCACAGCTTCGATGATGCAGCAATTCCAAAAACGATGTGCGCGAGATCTGTTGGGTAGGGGAAGAATGTTTTGCTTGCAGCAACAGGAACTAGAGCTTGATTCAAGCTTGGACGAGCAATGACGCGTTGACTGGAAGAAGAGAGCAGCAGCGACGTAGTAGTTAAGGCAGAATTGGATGTGGGTTTGGGGCTGCAGCCTCCTCCAATGCAATGGAGGGAGAAGGAAGGGCATGGAAGGCTGGTGAATCCGAGGAGCAGGACAGAAAAAAAGGAGCAGGCGAAGGCAGCCATGATTCCCAGCGATAATCTGGTGATCCCAGCTGCTCCAGCAAGCTGCTCAGCTGCAGATTGGTTGCCTGAACCCCCCAGTGCCCACGCCTTCCCGTTCGCCATCCCCGCCTCAACTACAGCTCCATCCAATGCATCTGCATGCTTCCTCTTCTTGCTCTCAGAAAATATAAAGAACACACTCATGATTTCCTCTCACAGAACCGACTCAGTTCCTACTCATTCTTCTGCATATATCACCTTTTGGAGATTAGACACAGAGGCACATTGTTTAAGCAAAGCTTCCTTAGCTCAGCTGGATCAAACACGCCTTACTTTGAGCTCCTCCATTGCGATCCAAATCTGGACGGAGAATATATGCGAGGAGTACACTTGGTAGCTTGAGCAACCACGCTTCCTAGAGGAAAGCTAGAGACATAGTTTACATCCTTTACCAGAATCTCTTTTTGGTTAAGCTACAGTTTGATGATGCAAAGTGGGTCCAGAACTCTTCTTTGGAGGAGGCAAATCATCTGTAGTGGACCTCACCACACCTCCACCTCACCTCTCCCTCAAAAATAAAAAGGAAAGTAGTTAGAATAGTTGATGTGAGCGTGTTTTTTGTTGTGGGGAGGGGGGTGGGGTTGTGGTTGGGGGTGATTATGCTGTGTATGGGCTTTATATTCTAGCAGCAATAAGCAATTTTGGGTGAAGGAAAGATTTTGGTGTGTATTGTTGTGCAGCAGAAGGGATGGATGATGGAGATGGTGTGAGAGAGATCTCAGAAGGAAGGAGATCAATGATTTAGTCTCAAAAAGGTTGCATTGAAAAGATATTGTCCTTTCTTCTCAGAAAAGAAAACAAAACCTTTAGTGGGCAGCAAGATTTAAGTAAGACCCAAACCACTTGCAGCAGCAGCAGCACTGCCTGCCTGCTGCTACTGCTGACAAATCCCAGGAGGTGATTGAGACACAACATAAAATCACAAGCTTCAACCTGGCTCATTTGCAGCTCACACTGTAAGTTGCCATCGAAGTGGGGAGCTGGATTTGCACTTGCAGATGAGCTAACCCAACAAAAAAAAAGCAAAAATTTGGAGGAACAAAAAGTATTGCAGATCTAGTATGGGGGAATTGGAGCATCAGATCAAACCCTAACAAAATTTAAAGCTGGTTAGGAAGAAGAATGTTTCATGTTTCAAGAGCAAAAAAGCAAAATTTAACAAATGCCTTAACAGTTAAGTCTGACTAATCCTTGAGAAGAACCCATAATTAAATTTAGCCGCCCTCATGTCGGTGATGGATCTGGCTCTCCAAGGTCGGATTTTTCTTCACACGTTCAGATTCTGCCACGTGTCTAAGCTGGACCGTCGATATAGCTCCAGGTTCTAGCCGGGACGCGTGTCAAGCATCCAAGCGTGGGATTCGAGATTCAATAAGGCCTTGTAAGCTGAACCCGACCGCCCATCTTTTAATGTGCCCGGACGATGTTAACCCCGCCACCGTTTGGATTCTTCCAGATTTTGCCACGTGTCTCAGATCAGCCGTTAAAATTTCTCCAAGTGGCGATGTGACGCGTGGCAAGCATCGAAGTGGGCGGAGGAGTAAAGTACGCCATAAATGCACAAGACGAAGGAGGATGTCCGAGACGAAGCGGGGCCCACCGACGGCACGCAAAGAAACTACAAACAATTTTCCGCGCTCCCACTCAGATACAGCCACGCGTCCACACTGCCACTTGGAGAAAATCCCACGGCTTGATACGAGAGCGTGGCAAGGGCCGATGATCTCCGATAGCATCCAACGGTGGCGGGCTGAAAAAGCCAGCGTGCAGATAAATCACGGGAGGACCAGTCCTGGAAAGGGGAGGGCTTAAGGCTTTTTGGCCTGAAGCCAGGAGGGCACGGCCAGGGGGTCACGGGCCTGGCAAAGGGGCCTTTAATAAACAAAGAAACTCACATAAAAAGCTGGGTGTCCTTCTTCTTTGGCCCCAACTGTCAACAGCCAAGAAAGAGAGAAAGAGGGGGGGCGGGGGGGGGGGGGGGGGGGGGGGTGCCTTACAATTCAGCAGCATCAGGGCTGTACACAAAAGCAACCCAAAAAATCAAATAAAAATATATTACACACACATAGAGGGGGAAAAGTGGTTTGGCTTGCAACCCACATGGGCCTAGGGGGCTTACCATGTTACCACATGATTGGGTTGTGTTTTGTTGAACTTATGCTATTGTTTGTGTGTCTCTATTTTCGTTTTTCAAATCCCGTGTTGGGTTTGACAATGAGATGGGGACATACACACATCCTGTGATGTGATTTATTTGAATGTGTAACATAGTATTCGTTGATATTGACAATATGTACAATGATTTGTCCCAGGTAGCACGTGTGAGTATATCTTTGAAGCTCCAAACTTCTTTCTTCTATGATGTAGTGCCATTAAGATTAATGTTTTGTCGTTCGAGATTGTGAACACACTGGTTGCCTCCTTATTGGGGTTGTGAAGACTGTTGCTACCTAATTCACAAGGGGAGTGAAGATCGGTGATGCATGCCTTCATGCCTTCGAGGTCATGATAATTGTACTGTCACCTTCCCTTTGAGCCTAAACTATGAAACAACATGCCCTTCGAGAGTTGAGACATTGCATTGACCTAGTGCCGAATATTGTAAATTTTGTGTATATCTAGCTAGTTTCGGGATGAGTCCTATTTTCGCCAGTCAAAGTCAAAAATTTACAGAAAATAGATACAATATATAAAATTTGTAAGAGCAGCTTTCCATGTCATCCATTCACCCGGGAACTACCTCATGCATTTTATAGTTGAACGGGTGACGCGTTCTCTCGAACACCTAATTTTTTTTAATCTTGCAAACCTGTTTGCCCACGCTTCCACCCATTCTCTTGATTTATGTCACTTTCCATAGGTGAACGCGTCCAATGGAAAGGCGCTCTTACATGATCCATGGCTTTACCCAATATATTAAATGTTTACTTCTCAACTACTCCCCCATAGGTCCTCCATTTGAGAGTTTAACTCCAATTTACCCTACAAGTATTACGACACGCATGAGAAAACTAAACTACTCCTTCATAGAAAGAAATAACTAGTTCAAACGTGTGATGGTGCAAAAAGTATGGCATATCCTTTTGTGTGTGTGTGTGTGTGTGTGTGTGTGTGTGTGTGTGTTGGTACATAGTAGGAATAGGCCAATTGTTTGTGAAAGCATAATCATGGACTCGTATGCTAAATTTATTGAACGACTAGGTAGGTGGGTACAACCATAATTTATTTTAAAGTCAATGTTTTTCATTACACTTGTAAGAATGGTTCTATCTAATAAAGAGCAAATTTCTTGGAAAACCTTGACACAAATTGAAGTAAGAGCACTCATATTTGTCTTGTAAATTGCTAAGCTTTTAAGCATACACAACAAGGCAAGGGCAAGAAATCTTACATGAGTTTTAGCTTTCTTGTTACATATTGTCAAGTGTATGATGGTTTTGGCTTCAATGATTTTAAAAATGGAAATCAAGAGCCATGAGAAGATTAAACAACTTAATTGATGGATGTCCAAAATAAGACTAAGCATATTAAGGATAGCCAATTAAAGACTTGTTATATGTTTAGTATGGTAGTGGGTGTTACAATATGAGGTATTTTGGTCTTTTCTAGAAGTGTTTATGAGCTCACCATGTCCCTATAGGTTTATAAATTCTTTGGCAAGTCCTAAAGTACATACGAACATATTCTTTAAGTCGAACACTTTTGATCTGAAGGTTTTGTAATGTGTATAACCTATATAAAAATTAGAGTAGATAAAGGGATTTTGACAATTGGCGAGTAAATTATCTGCAATTTTTGTGAGTTTTTTTTCCTATCTAGCTTTTAAACTTTCATGGCACATGGCATGCTATCAAATATAGGCTTTGCTATCTTTCATATATAGTGTAGGGCTCATTAGAAAGCCATGGATATATCTTATTATCCTCCATAGACCAGTCTCAACTTGTAGTCAAATACTAATTTGTTTACGCTAATTGATTCTACATAAAAAATGGAATATTTTATCTTTCTGGATAATCTCAATCCGAGCTGTAATAAGAAATTTACAACCATTCAAAGTTTTCAGGGCTAGAAAAGAAAATTTGCCCTTAACACCTAGAATTGAGAGCTAGCGTGCTACCAATTTCAACTGTAAGCCTTGCAACTGAAATTGGTTGCACGACGGCGTGCTCTCAATTCCAGCTACCAAGGGCAAATTTTCTTTTGTAGCCTTGAAAACTTTGAACAGCCGTCACTTTCCTATTATAGCTCAAATTGAGATGATCCAAAAAGCAAAAATGTTCCATTTTGTATGTAGAATCCATTGGTTCAATCAAATTTAGGTTTTTATTTTATCTTTGCAGCTGAAATCCTTAGCACGCAGGCGTGCTCAAGATTTCAAGTGCCAAGGACAATTTTTTTATTTTAACTTTGAACGATTATAACTTCCTTATTATAGCTCGGATTGAGATGATCCAAAAAGCAAAAATGTTCCATTTTGTATGTAGAATCCATTGGTTCAATCAAATTTAGGTTTTTATTTTGTCTTTGTAGCTGAAATCCTGAGCACGCCAGCGTGTTCAAGATTTCAAGTGCCAAGGACAAATTTTTGTTTTTAACTTTGAAAACTTTGACTTCCTTATTATAGCTCGGATTGAGATGATCCAAAAAGCAAAAATGTTCCATTTTGTATGTAGAATCCATTTTTTAATCAAATTTAGGTTTTTATTTTGTCTTTGTAGCTGAAATCCTGAGCATGCCAACGTGCTCAGAGAAAAAATAAATATGGCAAGAACAAATGTCCACAAACCACAAAAAATGGTAGCACCCCATGTGCTATCAATTTTATGTAACTTAAAAAATCCAAAACTCGCAAATGATTTACTCACAAAATGCCAAAGCCCTAGATAAAGTAGTAAAATGGTTTTGATGATAGAATTCTTGTGGAGTCAATGGGGAAGCCAAAAAAGTAGAGGATAGAAGGGCTAGGTTTAATATACTGGAAAATTTGTTAAGTCATTCAGGTCTTTTATAAAACCTAGAGTTGATTTTTCTTACTATGCTACTTAGTTATTGGATGTTGAAAACCAAACAAGGAAATTGCACCTTTAAAAACAAGTCAAGAAGAATCAAAGGCTGGAGAGTTATCTTTCCTTTATCATTAAAGGAAGCTTAAGCAAAAGAAAACAAAGTAGTGATTAGGAACATTATTAGGGAGGGACTTTCTCTTCAAATTATAACACTCTCAAAGACCAATTATAACTTGTATGAAAGCCAGAGTAGATAAAGTTAGTAAAATGGTTTTGACAACAGATCTCCTAAGCAGTTAATTGGGAAGCCAAAAAGTGGAAGATAAAAGGGCTAGATTTAATCGATTGGAGAATTTGTTAGTGATTCAAATCTTGCTTAGAAATAGAGGGAATTCTTCTTACTATGCTACTTACATATTGAAAATTGAAAATCAAACAAGAAAATTGCGCCTTTAAAGAGCCAATGAGTCAAGAAGAAGCACTAGATCTTTTGGGTGAAGGATGGGGAGTTATAGCTTAAGCAAAAGAAAACAAAGTATTGACTAGGAATATAATTAGGGAGGGTATATCTCTCCAAATCAAAAAAAACTATCAAAGACCAAATACTTCTTGTATGAGAGTAGATAAAGTTAGTACAATGGTTTTGACAAGATATTTCTTGAGGAGTCAATGGGGAAGCCTTAAAGTGGCAGATAGAAGGGCAAGGTTTAATTGATTGGAGAATTGTTAGTGATTCAAATCTTTCTTAGAAAAATTAGGAAATTCTTCTTACTATGTTACTTAGATATTGGAGATTGAAAATCAAACAAGGAAATTGCACCTTTTAAGAGCCAACGAGTCAAGAAGAAGAAGAAGATCTTTTGGGCAAAGGATGGAGAGTTATAGCTTAAGCAAAAGAAAACTAAGTAGTGACTAGGAATATAATTAGGGAGGGTATATCTCTTCAAATCAAAATACTATCAAAGACCAAATACAACTTGTATGAAGGCTATAGTAGATAAAGTCAATGAAATGGTTTTGACAACAAATTACTTGAGGAGTCAATGGGGAAGCCGAAAAGTGGAAGATAGAAGGGCCAGGTTTCATCAATTGGAGAATTTGTTAGTGATTCAAATCTTTCTTAGATATAGAGTGGATTCTTCTTACTAAGCTATTTAGGTATTGGAGATTGGAAAGCAAATAGGGAAATTGCACCTTCAAAGAGACAATATGTCAAGAAGAACAAGTACAATATTCTAGATGAAGGATGCAAAATTATCCTTCCTTTATCATCAAAAGAAGTTTAAACAAAAGAATACAAAGTAGGATTAGAAGTATGATTAGGGAGGGATTTTCTCTTCAAATCAAAACATTCTCAAAGACCACATATAACTTGTATGAAAAGCTAGACTAGATAAAGTTAGTAAAATGTTACTCACAAAACATTCTTGAGGAGTCGATGGGAAAGCCCTAGATTCAATCGACTATGATGTTTGTTGAAGTTATTCAAGTCTTCCTTAGAAACTAGAGTGGACTCTTTTTATTCGTGATACTTAAATATTGGATATTGAAAACCAAACAAGAAAATTGTGCCATTAGAGAGCCAACTAGTTTAGAAGAAGAAGTAAAATACTTTGGGTGAAGGATGCAAAATTATTACTCCCTTTATCATGGACTAACTATATATTTGATGAAGGTATATCTTATGTGTGAAAAAAACATATCCAAAACATACTTGATGGATCTCTAAGATCTTGACCAACTTTGGATGCACATCTAGATTTAGCTACAAGATAGAAATAATCAATTTACACATGCTAGAATTGCATAAATCACTAAGATTTGGCCAATTGCCCTAAACTTGTCCTAAATTGTAACTTCTTGGTACTTCACCAAAAAACCTAGATATTCTAGTCTAGATGCAATGTATGAAATCTAGCCAATTAGAATGGGTCCAAATCCAACCTCATCCATTTATCTACTTGAAAAAATTAGTAAAGACACTATTTAGGCCTCTATTGACAAATATAAATCTATCTCTAAGTTGAAATTTCATGCTGGCCTCAAAATTGCCAAAATAGATCAACTAAACTAGTTGAATTTTTCGCACTCCCTCTTCAACTAGTTTTAGCATATATTTAGATAGAACTCCAAGAGATGTTCTTTGCTTCATAAACAAGTCTTTTCCCAATGCTTTGGTGAAGATATCAGCCACACACTCCCTTTATGAGACATGCTGAAGCTCCACCTCATTTGCCATGACTTGTTCTCACAAAATGATAAGCCACTTCAATATGCTTGCTCCTTGCATGAAAAATAGGATTGCTTGCCAATCTTTGGGCTGAAAGGTTATCACAAAAGATTATTGGACTCTCTAAAAAATCCATCAAGTGAAAATCCATTACCATATTTTTTATCCAAAGCATTTCCTTTGTGCATGACGTCAAGGCTTTGTACTCGGCCTCACTAGAAGATAATGAGATTGTTGCTTGTTTCTTCGAAATCTGTGAGATAGCTCCATCACCTATGTAAATAGCATGAGCACTTATGGATTTCCTATGCATTTGATTTCCAGCAAAGTTAGAATCTAAAAATCCATACAAGTTAGGTGATGATCCTCCATAAACAATGCCAAAATCTCTAGAACCCGAGATGTACCTCAATACTCTCTTGCCTAGCTTCCAATGCTCCACACTAGGATCATGAATAAATTGACTTAATCTACCAACACAATAGCTAAGATAAGGTCTTGGGATGGTTAGATATATGAGCGAACCAACTAGCTTCCTATAGAGAGTAATGTCCTCGAAGGATCTTTAATTACCTCTTATAGTGAGCTTTACATTTGACTTCATTGGTGTACCACAAGATTTAGCATCTACCATATGAAATCTTTTTAGAATAGAATTAGCATACTTCTCTTGACAATGAGAGTAGATTGAGAAGTTCTAAATACCTGTATTCCCAAAATAAAATTCAAAAGACCAAGATCATGCACATCAAACTCTTTTTTTAGTGCAATCTTAATATCATCAATATATTGATTGTTGCCTCCACTCAAAATGATATCATCCACATACTCTACATGAATGATTATGTTAGGGCTAATTATTTTGAGCCTACTAGTGAGTCCCATCTTCCAACTAATCAAGATATGCTTATATTGATGCTTTATAGGAGGATCTATCTACAATTATGATAAACTTAACTCCATCTTGAATGTTTAGAAACCGATCTAGGCAATAACAAGAAACCAGTAATTGTCCCATGCATGATGGTATGACGGTGTAGTATACATACTCTTGAGTGGGGCTTGCCCATTCATGTTCAATTCCATGGCGCCCATGCAAGGGTGGACTACCAAGCCAAAGGCTAGCTTAAGATAAGTATAATAAGAAACTTGTCAACAAGCATGTGGCTCCCTAAAGTTTAAACCAACCCAAAAGACAAATTAGGGCTAAAAAGCCTTATATGAAAGTTATATGAATTACCTATCTCGGAACATGTGTGTGTGTCTAAACTTCCCATGTAAATGAATTGACTAAGTCTTACTATTGAGATTAGGGCCTTTCCTAAAAACATCATGATCATTGAGTGCCATGAAAGTAAACTTTATGGTTTTAACTAGCACTACCTTTTCTTTAGATTTTTAGCAACTTCTATCATATGTAGGTTCAAAAAACCAAGACATATGCATGATGAATGTAGTTCGATATCCCATCTTATGAAAGTGTACTCTTATTCCAATAATATGAAATTATAGTTTATTATAATCAACCAACAATAGTTTGTCCTCCAATAGGTGTTGAAATGGTAAGGCCGTTTTTGCTTCTCCTTGACACCCGGAGTATGACTCTAATCCACCACTATAATGATGATATACAAGAGAGAAAAAAACATACTTTCAAAGAGGTTATAGCCAATTTGAGTGGTCCGTCCCACTAAAATGGACCCAACATAACCTCAAATTAAGGTTTATCTAAGCTTTTAGGGCAATTCAACATCTCCTTTGTCAAATGAGTGGTTTATCTTGTTTAACCTTCACTTGACAGGTCCTTTTATTTGAAAGGATCAGCTTAAGAGCTTTCCCCTTACATAAGTCATTGTCACCTACAAGTATAATTCTTTGAATGCATGAAGTGTATTTGTGGTTTTTCAAGGTTCTCACATGTAATGAACAAGTGGAAGCCAATGTTTTAAAATGATTTTTTCAAAGAAACACACACACACAACCTTGAAAACTTGTACATGGTAGAGAGGTTTTATTATTTATCCAATGTAAATTTGTTTTGTATTGAATGAAACAATGTTAAATTTGTTTTGCCAAGTGATGTGTCCAATTAATGTATATATATAAGTACTCATCGTTCTTGTAATTTCAAATATTGGAGTGTGGCAACATATATCAAGCTGATTAAATGAGATACTCATAGTAATCTTTCTCATAATTGAGACAAAGATCCAAAATTTCTTTGGTCCCAAGTTCGAGCCTCCCCTTGGAAACCAAGAAGCACTTAACTAAAAGAATACTATTTATGGTGCTATTGCATATACATTGTATCATCAATGACATTAGAGCTACAAAATTGAATATTCGCGCTCATTGTTTAGAACTTACAAAATTGTACAAAGGGTGCTAGAGTAGATGCCATATTTAGTGTGTTGATGTTGATTCGCATCTTTTTTTGCAATCTCGAAAGAAAAGTAATAAAGAAGACATTTGAATAAACTCTTATGATTTATACTTGTTTTACTATAATACACAAATGGCAACACAAAGATGAATGTCTATTTTGGACAAGATAAGTGGAAGTTATTCACTTGGAGAATTATGACAAGGTCATTCAAAGGTGCATAGCTTCAATACAATCAATTCTATTTATGCTGTCAAAAGATAACAAGAGTGCAATCTTTCTTTGATTATCATCTCTAATTTTTAGTCTATGCCCTCCAATAAGTTAAGAAACAATTTTTAAGTCCTACATCAAGTATATTCTATTGGGAGATAGAATTGGATGTGTTACTCCTTCCTTTCTTAATCGATAGTCCCCTCCTGCTCATGGTAAGAGCTCTTCTCATGATCCTCTTTACTTACTATTTGAACATTGTAGGAAAACTTATAATGTACCGAAACTATAGCATCATCATATAGCTTAAATTTCTAAGATAAGATTAGGCAAAAAATAGTATTTTGAATTATAAATTTCTACATGCAAGAAGATGAAATTTGCCTCCAATTGTTGATTGTAGGTGCTCCAATGTTTCCTGTATTGACAATACTATTGCTGTCGCCTCTTATTTCAAAAGCATGCTTTTCTTTGAAAATATGTCTAGATGAATCTTTTCCTTGAATTAGGGTGACAAAGTCCGATTTATTGGGTGAATATTCTCACATATAAAATTTTATTATTGTGTTGGCAATTTCACAAGCTTTCCATACTTTGGGGTATTTGGACTTCATAAAACAACATATGTTTTTTCGAAGACTTATACTCCCACTAGTGCAACAAGTGTGTAAGTATTGTGTATGCTCGCAATTAGCCTCCCACCATACTGTGCTGTATTTGCGAGTTTGGCTATGGCTGTTATGCCTATATTCGATATTTGAATTGACACTGCGAGGGCTCCAAAATGACTTCTAAGAAATTGTCATATGTGGATGGAGAAAAATCTATAGAAAAGAGGAATCAAGGTAAAGAAATAAATCATTTTGCATCAAAATGTCTAAGGCTAAACTATCGCATAGTCAATACCTTTCAGCAATATCAGAGCCGTGTAACCAATAATTATGTTTGCTAAAGTTATAGAGATGACAATCCCCACGCTAGACCAGTAAAGCAAGGAGTGGTGGACCAGAAAGTTGCTTGTTGGCATGTCTCTGATTTTCATCCAATTGATCAGCAGATCATTGCTGGTAAGTTTGAATGTGTACTAGTGTCCAATTTTCCTCTAGTCAATCAGCAATCATCATTGGTAAGTATGAATTGTGGACTCGTCACACGCTTTAACGAGTTGCTTTTTATATAACTCAGCAAGGTAACTTAACCTTAGGATAATAATTCGTGCAAGGTCATGATGATATGTTCATAATGGAACCAAAGCCATTTCATGAAGCATCTCTACTAAGCTTCATAAGAGTTCTATTTAAAGTATTTTCAGCCTTGGTTGTTGAAAGGCATGCAAAAGCGAGATTTTGTAGTGACTTACACTCGATGCCCCAAGATGACACTACTAGAAAAAAATTGTGCTTACAAAAAAAGAACAAGACAACAATTTGCAATTGAGATGAGAAAGTTAGTTCACTTTTTTGCTCTGAAGATTGTGGGCATTGGAAAGTTATAAAAGTCTATTCACAGAACATGAGACACTTTTTCACTTCAATTTGACACATTTCACACTCTTTCATATTTCTACATATTCATGTTCAAATTTCTACTTGACACATTACAATTCTACCCTATCAGGAAGAGTTGGGGTGAACAAATCTACATCATTCTTACAACCTTTAGAACTTAGCCAACAGATCCTATGGCCGTAACATACAATCCATTAGCTGGGTACATAGGAGTCCTGTTGCAAGTCTTCAAAACATCGCTAATTGACTCACCGTAAGTGATGCCTGCACAAAAAAGAAACAATGCAAAAAACTTTCCATAATTCACACACTAAGAAATAGCAAGAATACTGAGAGAATTGAGATTTAAAATTCATTCACACACATCTTCAAACACGAATCGCTAGCCGCTAGCAAAACTTCAGCTGAAGCCTGCCATTTAGCAGGGAATCGTGATTCTGTGGCCCATTAGCAACTTAGCAGGCAGTGGACAGTGGGCACATAGATGATAGATAGATCAATCATCATATGACGTCATCAAGATTCAAGTGCAGATGTAGACCGTAGGACGTCAGTAGGCTACGTCCATTTCAAACGGTTGTTTCGCATTTGACATTGAATTTGAAGAGAAAAGGTCACAGCTCAAGAGAAAGAGAAGGTGAAGTCTCTCTTTTCCCTTTCCTTTGGAAAAAAAGGAGACATTTCGAGGAGAATTTTTGAAAGATTACTATTTCAAGGTCATGGAGAATTGTCTAGTTAATGAGGAATTGATTTCCAGAATGCATAAAAAAAAATTATTCCTTTTTTTTTTGGAACACAATGATATAAATGTTCTAAGGAAGAATTGGCAAAGGTACTATTTCGAGGGGGTATTTGGGAGCTAAACTATGGTGCATAAACCTGCTTAAGACGGGTGCTTAACAAAAGAATACCTAAAACTCCTGCTTGTCTACAGTATTGTCCATAATCAAACATGCAGTCCTTCAAACTCCAGTTCTCTTTACCATTGGTCCTTGGTCAAGGCCCATCATGAACCTAAAGCTTTTATGAGCTAGCATATAGATGTACTACTACTTTCATATCTATAACCATGAAAATAGAAAGCTTTATAAGGATCTAAAGATTGACCAAAACTTGAAAATATTACCGTTTAATACATGATTTGTACCTCAACTGATGCTAACAAAATTTGAAAGTTGTTTTTAGGCCATCACTATATAGAACATAATTTTTCTTCAACTGGGACCATAAAAATTGAAATTTTTGTCATTGTTCCATAGTACGGAACACTAGGGGATCCGAATGCATTTCAATTAGGTTTTGATAATGATCCCTTTGCTTTAGAGGGACTGTATCTTTCTCAACCTTGCTCAAATAGAGATGAGTTAAACTGCAATTTTGGAGGTCAGCCCAAGATTTTCAACTTTGTAGTTCTAAGATTCTTCGTACAGTCTCTCATAAAAAAGTTATTAGACATGTTATTCAAAAGACAGATTTGTGAAGAAAACATTGTACAGAGATTTGGTCATGACCCTGAACTACTTAATAACTACAGGTCCAATCCTTAATATGCAGGGGGGGTTGGAACCAATTTGTGAGCAAACCCAAAGAAAGACATTGCAAAGAGGAAAACTTAAATACATAAAGGCACTCATAGTCATGGTATACAACTATCACATGACATGTGACATGATATGATATATAGTTACGGTTACGACCCTTGGACAAGAACCATAGGAGCAGAAGACTGTGAAAGTACAGTACTTTAGACCTTGAATGAGTGCATTTAATGCATCACAAGAGTGATTGATTGATTGATCACAAAAACAATGCAAACTAGACACAAAAATGAGATCTAGATTGGCAATTTAGCATAAATCAATCGAGAGCAACCTTTAATCATCAATCAAACACGAAGTACAGCCCACACACGTGTGGAACAGTACATAGTACGGCCTGTAGACTGAAAACAAAGTGTAACTCATTTTGATCTTGCTTAGATCCAAGAAACATCAAGTACATAGAGTAGAAACTCGAGTTTTGCCAATGAGCTCTCAAAAATAATCTAAGTGTTCACTATGGAGAGTCTCCTTATAAAGTCCTCAGCCAAGGATCTTATTCTAAGCATGCCAATACAAACAACAAACAAGGGAATGGATGGTGGAAAAACCAACCCAACCAATCCTAGATCGAACGGATCTAGCCCCCAAGCTATGGATCAATCTCAAAGAGGAGTGAGGCATCACACCAGCAACATACGGCTACTAGTCTCACAATCAAGGATACACTAGTGAGAGCCCAATAGGTATACTTATACCCTCCAAGGCCCATGCACCACTAGTAGTGTACTGTGACACCTCACTAGACACCTCTGCAGCCTATCGGCCACGTCATCCACTTCCCCAATGACTCACTGATAGACCCATACAAATCCACCATCAAGAGTTTAGGCCTACAACCATTAATTATGACCTTATGCACATAAGGGCCCCAAATCCCTTATAGTCACAACTAACTTACGGGTTGTTGGTCTACTGATCCCTAGCGTGAACACGATACCCGAGACCAATTGTGGGCATGACACTCCTACATACAAAAGCCTCTTCCTTTGTAAAGTTAGGTGAATTTCCAGCATGTAATAAGGAAGTTAACTTGGCTTTCTTGCCCTAATTTGCCAACCTAGCCTCATTCCAAGAGTCATGCTAAGTAGGTGGCTAGTTGGTCAATCTCCACCATAAATCTAGGATTTAAATCCTACAAAGTTCAAACTAGGAATCACTACCAAATTGACTTCACCTACTCTTTAGACTTGATCTAAACTACACTAGGGTAGGTTTCCCACGTGGCTCCATGGCCTCACACGTGTGGAACCCACTTATGTACATTTTACATGGTTTTTGATCAAGCTAGATTTGCCAATTTATATGCCTCATAACAAGTACCTCCTCACATATGGGCAAAAATGATTATATGCAGTACTCTTGAAGATCCATTAGAGGACAAATGAAAGTAAGGCTAGGGTAGGGAGTTGTCCCATGAGTCATGTCGGGGTATGGTATATTATATTCAAGGGGTACTCAATTATATGTAGGACCTCCAGCAACTAAACAATAGCAAGTAGTGGCTGGAGAGCCTATATGTACCTGAGTAGCAAATTTGTACCATGAGTCATGTAGGGTAATGGCATATGAGATTCAAGGGCATGAATAGCAAGTGTACATTTGGCATTCAAGTACCCCTATCCTAAGAATCATCCATGTTCTTTTGTATATCCTAGCCTCAACAACAAGCGTACTCTTGCATGCTTCGCCCTCAAACTACAAGTGGACTTTTGGGCACTTGTGCATCCCTTTCCTTAATTGTTCTCCATACTTCAATAAATGCACATCATATTCACATTTTCACCTCAAGGACTCTAAGAAGTCAAAAATTCGTTGAGTAGGTGAATCAAGTCATAATATTGTGAAAATTAAAACATGTGTGGATGCATGATGGAGAAGATTGATTACCCTCAACCATCTAAGGTATGTGTTGTACTTGTGTTCCTCTTGTGATCAACCAAGTTGGGCTACTACGTGGTGCTCACCCTTTCATGGTTCCTATGGTTTTTGTTGTGCGAGTACTACATGCGAGTTAGAATGCTTTTTTGATTATATGATGGATAAAACCTTTATATTATGTGTGTGCTATTAAGTTGTAAGTGTGTTCAACGATCTAACATTGTATGAAGGGTTCCGATGCAAATTTTCTAACATAGTATCAAAGCATTTGAGAGTATGTCAAATTTCTGACACCAGTGTGCATTTGAGAGGTCAATTTGTCCAAACAGGACAACCTTGCTACTCCAAACTCCTTACTAAAATCTATGATGAGCCTCAAAAGGTCTCACCCATGATGGTGACAATGCCTAAACATTGGACCTTGGCTTATAGCAATAGTGTCAGCTTTCTTTGGGGACCTCGCTGTTGGGGGTCGTTGCCCCCCAAACCCCCCACCGGGGGGCTACCGCCCCCCGAACCCCCTAAGCATTTATTGAAAACCAGAGCAAATAACAACCAAATAGCTATAAATAAGATCTGTTTGTGCCCCATCTACTGCACTTTTGAGAGGCAAAACGCTCGTTTGACCATTGATCCCCTAAAAAAATTTCAGCCATAAGCTATTTTCCCAAAAAAAAAAAAAAAAAAAATTTTTTGCGATTCTGGGAGGAGAAACGTGTTTCTTAGAAACGCGGTTTCCGAAACGTCTCCTCCCAAAAACGCGATTCTGTGCAACTATGTTCCAAACACATGCAATTTTATGGTTTATATTTTTCGGCAACTACACAAGTTAAATTTTCATTCCGAATTATGTTTGTTTTATAGCCCACATTTAAGGTAATGTTTTATTGTGTGCAAGTGTTAAGGACATACATTTAAGGGTACCTAGAAGTTGGACGCACTATTTCCCTCCAAAAGTGCTACCCTCCCTTCTTTTGCACATTATGCATTTGGGTGGAACATTCCCTTTTGGTGCCCAAAAGACTATGAACAAGAATTAAGGTCACTCATTGGATACCTTTTGATTATTGAGAAGCATGGGCTCATCGTGGGAGAACTCAACTACATTTTCCCGTTTATCATCTTGCATGCACATACCAATATGATTCCAAGTTCCTTGCACCTCATTTTGATTAAAAAAAATAGTAAAACCAACTTATTTTATCTAAATGCTAATTTAATTTTTATCTACTCAAGATATGTGATCGTGCAAAAAATTAAATAAGCAGTTCTCAAATGAAAAAATCATGCATTGATGGGTTCTATGTGCACAAATTGCTACCAAGATACATTTAATATATGTAAAAATGGCCAAGACATGAGCAAAAAACGAGATCAACCATAGGACGAGAAAATTCTTGCAAGCAAGAAAAGACCTAAATTGAAGCGCTACCTCACACCAAGTGTAGCCACTATTTGCATCGTTACCCCAATCAACCAACACCACTCCTATGAATATTCATCAACCAAGGCTAACCTACACTTTAGTTGCTTGTCTAAAAACCCAATATAAGGTCATGACACTCTAGCCAACCCAAGTAAATTAGCTTCTTGGAACTTGAAGAATTGATTTAAAATTATATTGATACACCAAAAACAATCAAATAGAAAGAGATATATCAATTTTGCATTGTTTTGGTTCCATTGTTACAACCCCCTAGAGCCAGCTCTTACACCAAACTAGAGACTTCGCATCTTACCCAATCGTCTACTTTTAACTCTTGAAGCATGCTTTAATCAACTCTCTATGTCTCTAATATAAAAGAGCAACACTCTACCAAGAAGTCAACTAGCTTCTTAACACATTGATTTTATAACTTATTCACACAAAAAATAATAAAACAAGCATAATCTTCTCATGTTTACTTCATTTTGGCTTTGGTGTTACAACCCTCTTGGAGGTAGCTCTTACCCTACCGTTCATTCCGAAACGTACTGGGTCAGAACGTTTTTTTTTTTAAATTAAACCAAGAGACTCTCTCTCTTTGACGGGTCCAATTTTATTTTTTTTTTAAACTAAAAAACCCTAAAAAAAAATTTAAAAAATTTAAATAAATAAAAAACGGACATGTCCGTACCGTCGTACGCACCCGTGGCTTCATTTTTATTTTTTTTTAGTCTAATTTTTTTTTAAAAATTAAAAAAAAAAAAAAAACCGGACGCGTCTGCGTCCACTGTCCTCTTCCTTAGATGTATATATATATATATATATATATATATATATATATATATATATATATCAGAGTACCCTCTGGTACCGCTGGTATGGTACCGCCGTTATCATATCAGTGGTACCGCCGGTACGGGTACCGCCCTGGGATCCGCGGTACCAGGGCTGTACCATTTTTAATATTTTTTTATTTTTTAATATATTTTTAATAATTTTTTTTTGCATATTAACTACCAAAAAAGGACAAAAAAAGTAAAAAAAAGGGGTTCTGGGTGTAAAAAAAGAGGGTACAGTACATGATGCAGGGGACTGTTGCAGTGGCACATGGGCACTGCGGGTGAGCAGACTGAGGGGCCAATGGGAGACCAACACAGGGGTGTAGCATCACATGGGGGCAAGTACAGAGGCACATGGGCATTGTGGGTGAGCAGACCATGGGCCCAATGGGAGACCAACACAGGGGGGGAGCATCACATGGGGGCAGGTACAGAGGCACATGGATGGATGATGGGGATCCACATGGCCGATCAGGCTGTGGGGATAAATAGGCACTCACAATGCCATTGTGGTCGGCATTTTCAGAGGTTGTGAGAGAGCTAGTGATAGACAGTGAGAGAGCAAGCGAGAGCCGGTGACAGGCTGTGAGAACAGGCTGTGAGAGACAGGTTGTTTGAGAGACAGGCTGCTGTGAGAGGGTGTTCAAGGACTAGGGTGCTGTGAGAAGAAGGTCGATCGAGATGGCAGAGCACATACCATCGAAGGCCGAGGGCGAAGCCAGGAGGAAGCTTGAGGAAGATATCCGAAGGCACAACGAGAGACATCGGAAGCAAGAGGCAGATATCCGAGAGATGCTGCAACAGACTCGGCAGAGAAATCCGGAACCGGAACCGGAGCCACCCGCCCCCGCTGTGGATCCTGTCCCCGCTTTCGAGCTGGATCTGGATGAGCAGATCGGAATGAATTTCACACGACGGCAGCTCATCATGGTCAGGGAAAGGGCGGCCAGACGTCGGGCTAACCAGAGGCAGCTCGGGCTAACCGGGACGCAGAGCAAGAGCGACAAAACAATGCACCAGACGAGGGCGAGGAGTCGGTGGAGGATCAGTGAGGGATGTTTAGAATAGATAAGGTCCAGCCGTATGTGGCGAACTATTGCTATGTAGTTTTCGGCAGTTTGTGGTGCAGCAAATAACTAGTGGCTGCTTAAAAAAAAGACAGTATATGTGATGTTATCTTGACACAACGGTTGAATATATACATAGTTGTTTTTTGTGCAACGCGAGCCTGGTCATGTAAGATGCAATCTCTGTAATTTTTTTAAATGCAGATGTATTACATGTGTTTATGAAATGTCGTTTGGGGTGTAGGGATGATTGTTGTGCTCATGATGTAGGTGCATATATGTGAAGCTAGCATTCACTTCAAACGAAATTAAATGAAAATAGGATTCACACACGCACATAGAATTCGACATAAAATTGAAAATAAAGCATCACATGTACAGAGCGACATACGCACAATGTGCAGCAAATAATGTAGGCCAAACACTGTATATAATGTGAAAAATCATCTGAGTACAATGGTAGACCGTCTGCTAGAGACAAACTACTGAAACTAAAACAACAGAGCCACAATCAATGCTCTGGCTCTGACTCAGACGAATGCTCTAGAGACAACTCAGGGCCCCGAGTTGACTCTCGCAGCCGATATCTCTGCCTGTCTGGAACTGGCATGGGCTGCGTATCCGAGGGGGAAGACTCGTCATCCTCATCCTCCCAATCAGCCTCCGCATCAGCCCCCAAGCAGGCCAAACCAACAACACCTGCTCCAACTGGCTGTGATACTGCACCTCTACCTGTACCTGGAGCCCTGCGTGGTCGTCCTCTCCTCCCTGGCAGTTTCTGTGCCTTGCCTTTCTTGTTCGGTGCACCCTTGGGCCTTCCTGGTCTCTTGCGGACAAGAGGAGCTGTCAATGCCTCGTCACCCCCATGCAAATCACCTGGCTGGCTAGGCTGGGCCCATGTTGAGGCCGGCTGGGATAGGGAAGCAAAAGAGGGAACTCCCTGTGCACCTGAGCGAGGAGGATGAGCTCGTGGAGTGTGTGCCCGTGGGGCTGCTGCAGGTGGAGGAACTGGCTGTGCAGGAGGCAATTACAGCGGCGATATGTACTGAAAGGGGCGCTGCGGTGGCCGGTACTGGTACATCATGGGTGCTGCCAGAGGGGGAGCCAGTGGAGTGGGTGCTGCCAAAGGAGGAGGATGTGGAGTGGGTGCTGCCACTGGGGAGCAGCTGGAGGAGCCACTGTGGATGTGGGCGTTGCAAGAGAAAACCTGGGCACAGATGGTGGCCTGCCATGGAGACCTGGCGCTGCAGAAGTGGACGGCGATGGAGGGGCTACAGGCCTGAATGGCATCGGTGGCACTGGAGGAGCTGTGCGGCGCACATATACCCTCTGAGGAGCTGGAGGAACTGCAGACACCTCGTGCGGCTGCTCTGGCTCGGTCTCTGTGTATGGCATGCTGGCAAGAGATGAAGGGGGTGCCCTGACACTCGGCATCTGCTGAGCCTCTGAATCCAATGTGGCAATCAGGTCGTCCAGCTTGGCATCTGAATACAAATGCTCTGGGCTCTGGGCCTCATCCTGTGCACCATCCCCTAAATCATCTTGTGCTCCATCCCCTGAATCAACCCGTGCCTCATCATGTGCACCCTGTGGACCCTGCATGGCCTCCCAATCTGTGCAATCAAAGTCATCTGGTGCCTCCTCTGGTGCGTTGTCGTAGTAACGGCCATGACTCTGTACTGCACGCATCCAAACATCTGCCGGACCGGCATCTAAATCACTCTGCCCTCTATCAAGAGCCTTGTCCATCATGTCAGCATAGGTAGGTATGCCACTACCCCCCCCTGTGTGCCCTGCCTGTCTCCCGGTATAACCTGTGCCATGTGCCCCACCTCTGCCACGTGATGCACCTGTGACCCATGCCCGTGGCGTGTGCCCTGCACCTGTATGGTCTGCCTCATCTCTCTCTGAACTGGCAAACACAACCCGAATGGGCTCATCCTCATCATGCTCATCCTCTGACACTGGCTCGTCTGCCTCATACAAAGGAGGCTCTCTGTGCTCAAGCCCAAGCTCTCTCTCTCTCATCTCAGCAAGCTCCCTCCCTCTCTCTGCCATCAACTGTGTGCCCAAGTCATTTGCAGGCATGGGATGGACGCTGTCCGTAGGCAAGTCAACCTGGCGCTCCAAATCAGATATCTTCGTCTGCAAGGTCAAAATATTGCGTGTCAGGACAACAACTTGATCAAAAATGGCAAACTACATTTTAGTGAGACGTAAAAAAAATGCTATGGGGGAATAGCCCATCACCTGCAATGCACTCGTAATGGTCGACAGTCTCCTGGCGAGACGTGCGTTGGTGCTACAGAACACCAACCGCTCTAGCTGACTCACTGACAGCCTGTTTCTTCTCCTTGTGTGAACCAGGGCCCATGTGCTCCAGTTACGCTCACACAAGGAGGCAACGCAATCCTGTGGTACGTGCAATGAAATGCTTCAGCACATGTGCACGGGTGGAACGTCAACGAAATACAGCAAGGGAGGATGAAATGAGATGCATACCTGAGAAAGGACATGCACTGCAAGACGCTGTATGGAGGGATAGGTGCTACCGAACATGGTCCACCAGGTAATGGGGAGCTGCCTCCTCTCTGGATCCTGAGCAGCTAGGTGACCGAACGTGCCCATGCCAAAACGAAATGCAGCTAGCTCCTCCATGAGTCTGATAGGATCCAAGCCAATGTGTGGACCCACCCTGTAGATGTACTCAAGCCAATCCGCCTCGAGCTCCCTGTCTGATATCTGTGTCGGAGAGAGGAAGAGGGGATGCAAGATGTGTGCAACGCTGTGGATACTCCTGTGAAAGTAGTTCCACCGCGTCTCCCAGATGAACCTCAGCTCCGTCATCCTACACGAAGACGAAGCAAATTTAAAAAAAAACTTAGCATCGACATAAAAACAAACTAGCAAACACTGAAAAGATAAAGAACAATTTCGCTTACCTCTCTGGCTGCAAGATGGGCAGCTGCAGGAACTGTCCGATCCGGTCCATGAGCTCATACAGCAGTCCAAGTGTGTACCCCTCGTTGTCAGCCATGCAGAGCACAATGTAGAGTGGTCGAAGCAGTCCTGACAATGTCTGTGCATCCCTCCAGAACTGGTCTCCCCTCACCGTGGAAGAAAAGTGCTCCCCATCCTCCGTGTGCTGAAACGTACTGGTACGCCAAAGATCACTGGCAACCATCTGTAGAAGTTGTGCCCTGCACCTGATCAAACGGTCGATGACCACCAGGTTGAATGCAAAGCGTGTGGGGGCTGGCTTACAGAGGTCCAAATGGCTGAACACCCGGAACATGGCAAGAACACGCCTCTTCCGGGTGACAAAAGTCACCAGGAAGAGGGCCTCGCGGACGATGGCTCTAACCCAAGGAAGTGCACCTATGTCCCCCATCAAAAGGTTATGCCGTGCACTGCACAGGGGGTATGGACGATGTGAGGGAACTCTCTCTCTAGCAGGACACCCATTTGAACGCAGCTGGTGGCATTGTCCGTCACCACCGTAACGACATGTTGTGGGCCTATGGACAGGATGGAAGACCTAATGACGTCGTACATGAAATCTGCAGATATGACTCTCACAGGCTGGGCACTAGTGGATGCATTGGCTGTAGACGTGGAATGCAGAGAGTGGGATGCACTGGCAGGGATGGGTGCAGTAGCATAAGTGGGGTGCATTGGTGGAGGGGCAAGATCTGGCATGGGATACGAAAACTGCTGGCTAGGGAGATCATCCGGATGGGAAGGGAAAGAAGAAGGGATCTCATCCACATCCTCGAAGGCCTCGTCAGTAGCATCCTGGGCCTGCTCGGGTGGCGGAGAATCCATGAGAAAATCGTAAACTGGGGGCGTGCGAGCAACAGGACATGGTGGTGGAACCGCAGTGGCAACTGGCGGACGTGATGGGACGGGATCCATAGGAATGGGTGCAGATGGGGGTGCGTGTGGTGGAACTGTCTGAGGGGGATGAGGGGCAATGGGACGGGACGAGGATGCACTCCCTCTCCTCGTGCGTGCCAGCCAAGCAGGCAGCAACTCTGGGTCAGCCACATAAGGAGCGGTGCAAAACCGGAGAACGCCCTCCGAAATGGTGTTCTCCCCCGCCACAAGACATGGCCCGTAGGTGTCCAGTAGTCGCTGCCTGTCGAGGACGGACATGCTGCCACAAGGGGCAGCATTTAAGGTGCCATCATTTTTGGCGTGTGCACCGAGCAGGTGGCCTTTAAGGCGAGTGAGGGACGCAGCAAATTCGACGAGGCAGTATCGGCAACGCACGATCTTCTGACCGGTCTTGTTGGACTTGTCGGCAACCCGCCTGACAATCTCTACCTCGTCCCACAGACTGGAAAGGTCGGAATGCACCATTGAGATGGAGAAAACTAGGGAAAAAATGCAGATGAAGCTGGAGCTGGAAGGATGGATTGCTAGAAAAAAAAACAGTAGGGTTCACTGTTGGAGAGACGCTAAAAATGGGCAAAGGCAGGGCGAAGCAAATCAGATGCAGGGCAGGGCGTTGTGTGGGCAAAGGGCGACGCAAGGGATCGAAGGCAGCCAGGCAAAACAGCAGCGATGGCAGGGCGGAGGAGGGCGCAAAAAATTTTCAGAGAAGATGCGAGGGGGGCGGGTAGATTTAGGTCAAAAAATAATTGAAAAAAATATTAAATATTAAAATTATTATTATATTGTGGTACCGCGGTACCATGATACATAAATATATAATTATGATTATGGTCCCGCGGTACCGGGATCAGCGGTACCCAATACCGCGGGACCTATGATACATATATATATAATAATATATATATATATATATATATGGTGTTATATGAAATTGGAATTTGTATTAGGAAGGCTTAGGATCCAACTGTAGCTAATGTGTTTTTGTTAATGTAGAAGAGATTCAGAACTATCCTCACAATAAATTTTCAGTTCGAGCAATCTTAAAACAGAGATCGTTGGGGTGGAACAGGGAATAGATAAAATACAAGTGGCTGTAGTGCAATCATTATATGTAATCAGCAATGTAGATTGCATACGAGTAGCAAGTGCATGCAATAAATCATGCAAGGGAGATGTGACTGAGGTAGAACAAATGACTGACAGGAGAATCTTGGACAGTGTAGATCTATCTGTGGGTTGTCCTAGTGGTGGGAGTGAGGAATCGCCACTACTCACAGAATGGAAGGAATTTTGCAACCAAGATTACCCGTAGAAGTATAATGCATAGAACTACGATCAACTCTAGAACCAGAACCCAATCCCAAATGGAAGCCAAATGTAGAGAGGGCTTAGTTGCCCGTTCTGTCTATTAACTCTTAGGATATGGTTTTTTTTTGTAAAAGAAAACGTATTATTTGTATTTTTTTTGGGAGATCCGTTCCGCGTTCCGGAACAGGCAACTAAGCTCTTACCTAACACCTGAACATTAACAGAATCATTCACTTAAGTCTTTGATACTCCTTCAAGTTAAGCAACTATCACTAGATGTTCTTCTCCTAGTTTGTAACTTCTTAATTAGTTGAAGCTAATATTATAATGGTGAACTTTAAATAGGACTTTCGTTGACTAACACAAGTCATAAGGATTATACACACAAATCTTCATTGAGCAACAATAACACAAAATGAAAATAGACTCTAAATAAATTGTGCACAAGTAAGATATGTCTAGTATATGTTTCCTATGCTCTTTACTATTGAGATTCTAGAAAAATACCATAGTCCATATGCAAATGCAATATTGAATTCTTTCAAAGACATAATTGTCAACATAGCTACCTTAATGTTTCCTTGGTTCCTCGCCTTATTTTGCAGCGGATTGTAGAGAGCCCAAGTCTTTGATGTGCTTCAAATCTGTGGCATCCTGAAAACCCTATAAAAATGTCATCAAACTCACTAGTCATGTTCCTTCCTAGTCAACCGGCCAACAAGTGTATGCAATAGATAATTGACTCATTAACCAAAAAGGGCCTAGAACCAATACCATAATATAACCCGTCAACTTCCAAAATGTCAATCTGCAATCAGGTGGAATGATAATCAACTCATCAATGATTTCAAGCTTGTCCAGTCCAAACGAAATAAAAATCACTCCATTACATGCAATTTACCAAATATCAACAAACAAACAAAGAGAAGTGATGACTAGTTTATGAAAAAAGTTAGGAGAAATTCTCATAGACAAAGAGGAGTATATTACAAATATAGAAAGCAACATGATGTAGAACGATAACTGAATATTTCCATGAGTATATGGAATGAGCTAAATTGAATATACTCAAAAGCTATCATGAACCGATCTCGAGTTATTCTCCTCTAAGAAATTAGCCGCCAAACTATCAACAACTAACAATGAGAGTTTAGGGCATATCTTTTGAACAAAGAATTTAGATGAAGGCATGAATATGAAGCACTTGACTAAAACATGCAATAAGGACTTGATTGTTGCATACGAAGAAACATTATGAAAAGCTGACAGTGTTATTAACTCAATCATAAATTTAGAATCACTCAAGCATTAAAAAACCATAAAAGATGAAGCAAATAGCATCCTCCAATTATAAATATTGAAAGAACTCAAAATTATCAACAACTGATTGCCTACGAGGAAGAGCAATGAATCTGACACAGAACAAAAAAAAAAATACCAAATCATAAGATTTCAAATGAATGTCTCAACTTCAATTTGTGTTGTACTAAAATAGCTAAATACCTAATTTAAAAAGAAAGCGCAATCCGTGCAAAGGAGGTCTGCATTTCTACAAAAAATAGTGTGCCCCTCCTCTAGAAGCCCAATCTTCCCTATGAATTAAGAAAACCACTGGTAATCACTTCCCTAAGGATAAAATAGGCACAAATTCTAACAAGTAAAGTAGATCCTAGGCTTGTAAACCCTAAAAATACTATATGTCCATACCCTACTAATGAAAACATTTTTCCCAATCTATCATTCACAAGCGCGGAAAATGAATGATGAAAGGATCGTTTGCCAGTATCTAAAAACCGAAAGACTTAGATTATGATAAGCGGGAATAACAAAAATAGTAGAACAAGGCAATATAGTGAAAGTAGTTTTTATTAAAGATGATGAATTACATATGATTGATGCTTCCGCTATCTACTCTAATTGCACTATGATAATAGCGCATTTATTCTGCTATGAATTTCGCCTATGGCGGAACAGAGAGGAGAAGAAGAAGAATGATGAACTTGTAACAACTTTGAAGAACTTGTAAGAACTTGAAACTACTATGATCAAAATGATCTATTTATAGTTTTTGATGGCATAGCCCTAACGGAATGCGTCATTATCCACGTAGCACGTGCCACGTGGGGCTACGGGATTGGAACCGAAATGTGGTGGATAAGGATCCACTATTCAATCTGTTTAAGTCGAGTTTGGCACCCTCGACAATCCATCGCCATTATGGTCGATTCGAATTTTTTTCAATAATCCCTCGAATTTTAAACTGTGTCGACAATGCGTGTATTTTTGGAGTCGGCCATTTGATGCTTGAATAGCAAGTCGCGAACGTATGTTTGTTGACTGATGTAAATCAATTTATGATCACGAACTCTAAAAATCTATATACCAAGGCAGAAATGGGCCTCCCCTACTAAATCTGTCATATCAAATTCCTTCGATAACATCTTTTTGACATCCCTTCAGCATTCGAATGTCATTACTAAAAAGTAATGTGTCATCAACATATAATGTAATGATATCGAAAGATGAATCAACTAATTTTTTATAGACATTGCTATCAGCTGAACTAGGTATAAAGCCTTACTGAATAAAGAATTTGTTAATACGATGAAACCAAGCACGAGATAACTGTTTAAGCTCGTAAAGAGCTTTTCGAAGCTTGCATACTTGACGGGTGTTACCCTCCAACTCATAGCCTTCGAGTTGAGACATATAAATGTCTTCTTCAATCACACCATGTAAAAATGCTCTCTGTACTTCCATCTGGCGAATTTCCAGATCTACCACCTCTGCAAATGAAAGTAAAAGTCTGATTGATGAATGTTTGACCACGGGACTGAAAGTTTCCGAATAATCAACATTTGGGATTTGAGAAAATCCTCTGGCAACTAGTCCTGCCTTCCATCAATCAACTGATCCATCGACTTTGTACTTGATTTGATAAACCCATTTGCAAGAAATGAATTTTTACCAACTGGCAGGTCTGTAACAATCCATGTCTAGTTCTTAATAAGAGATTGATACTCTCGGTCCATTGTTGATTTCCAATGATCTGCATCTGGACTAGAAATTGCCTTAGAATAATCGACTGGCTCCTCGACAAAATAACAAATGGCTATGGCATTGTCGATAAATCTGTCGAGAGGAAATTTGTGTTGATTCGGTCTTCGAAGAACTGGCATTTCCAGCTGCTGCTGCTGAAGAGCCTGTGTCGATTCATCTGCTTTTGAATCATTGATTGAAGTAGAGTTGAGATTCGAACTTGATGCGATATTGGGTACGGATTCGACATCTGTAACTTTCTCCTTTCCCTTGAGATCGACAAATTGATCTTCAAGAAAGATAACATCTCTACTTACTGTAATCTTCTTAGTCACTGGATTGTAAATCCTATAAGCTTTATGATTCAAAGCACAACAAAGATAGACTTAGAACTAGTAGAATCTACTTCTTTCAAAGTTCTGCTGGAATTTGTGCAAAAACGATACAACCGAAAGTTCAAAACTATCTTACCAAAGGTTTTCAACATGTCTAAGGCTTTGGATCGATTCTAAAGATATGCAGCTGTCGAGACAGCTTTTGCCCAGAAAGTCTTCGATAACTTGCATGTAGAATGATACTTTTCGCGTACCTATCTCAACATAAAACTCCTGGAAGTATTGAAGACCATCACTTTGAGTTCAAATTTGTACCTTGTTCTGAATTCGAATTATTATTCGACTTTCGTACTTTATGTACGTTCTTCGACGTCTTCTTCTTATCAAATTTCTTCAAATAAAGAGCTTCTGATTCTGGTACCGAATGGGAGAACGAAGATCCATTTCTCCGGATCTCTTCCTACAATAGCATAGACAAAAATCTTGCTAATGTAAGACCTTGCTGAGTAGAAATGATAATCACCCAACTTTCGTACAAGAAGGCTCGACAGAAGAGTCATGACGACATTTGCATCGTTGATTTTTGCACCACCTGCAATCATCTGCTCAAGAAGATTTTCGAAGTTGTTCAAATGACTCGTAATCGAATTTGCATCAGCCATTTTAAATGAGAAAACCTTTTTCCTTAGGTAAAGTTTGGCAGTCACATTTCTAATGTCATAAAGAGAAGCTTCCAACAAAGTTTGAGCGCTTCGAATATGACTAATCTGATTATCTTTGATGTTGAGAGTGATAAGGGCGAAGGCCTTCCCATCCTTCTGCTTCCATTTGATAATGGCCGCCGGATCCACAACAAGCTTAACCTCAGGATCTTCGACAACTTTGCAAAGCTCTTTTGCTTGTAGGATCACCCTCATTTTGAATTTCTGTAAGTGCTAGTTGTCGCCATCCACAGTTTCGATAGAATTCGAAGATGATGAATCCATTGTAGACAAATCTGATTTAACCGCCGCTTTGCTGAATGAAAAGCTACAACTGAGAAAATTTAGAGCACATGTTGCAGGTATTGATTTCCACTTTACATAAAAGATTCACAAATTTGGAAATTGGAATGTTCAATGAATTGCAACTTACATTCATAAGGGACAATTGAAAGAAATCAGAATGATGAATCAAATAGTTTAAGCTTCAAACCGTGAACTTCTGACTTCAAACAAGTTACAACCTATGACAAAATTCAAATTCCATAATACATATTCCAAAATCCAAATTTCAAAATAATAAACTCAAATAGGTTATAGGACTCGGGACTCGGGAGAGCCACCTCTCACTCCCCAACCCACTTACTACTTACTAAGTCCTAACACACTCCCTCCTCTCAAGTTTCAACTTTGAACTTTCATGGATGATGGCTCAAGCCTCACACTCCTGCTAAGTTCTAATTAGTAATGAATGCTTCTAAGCTCTCCCCCTCTCCCTCACACTCACACTCTCTCTCCTACACACACATTGCCTCTCCCTCTCACTCCAATGATCATTTTCTCAATGATTCACCCAAGATCCAACACTTAATGGCAAAATCTAAACCAAATGGCAAAAAGCCCCTCTCCTCTAAGCTCTTCTCTCACTCCCTCTCTCTCTTCTCTCACTCCCTCTCCTCTTCTCCCCTCTTCTCTCCTCTCAAAAAACATGTTTCGGAAACCCTCAAGCCCCAGTCGCAACCTAGGGAAAAAATTTGGCAAACAACGGTTCGAACTTGGCCATTCAAACCATGATTCATGGTTTGAACCGCGATTCGACCAAACATTGGAAGGGACCAAGAATGAAATGGTATGCTAACAATTGCCATACCCCAAGCTAATACGATAGACCATGCCTACCATCTGGATGATGTGATAGAAAGCATATGAAACACGAAGAACCACCAACCAAGTAGATCTCATACTGACCAGAGGGACCATGAATGTTGGAACATAGCAATGGCAATTAATTCAGAAAAGCTAACCAATGAAGACCACGCTTAAGCATGGAGTGCCCAACAAGTCAAGCCTAATGTAGGCACACCGCCAAACCTCAGAGTTGAAGCAACACAAAAGGCATCTAGAATTTAAAACTATCCCGAGTACCATAGATCGTATGTGGTGGACTAGATCGGACACATTGCATCAAAAATCGACAAGATACTCTAGAAAACTACCATATAGAATAACCTTAAGAGGAGCATGAGTCTTAGCTCTAGCTACACAATATAGAAGAAAGTGGGTGCAACAATACTTGGATAAAGCTTAGTAAGAATAGTTGGAAGAGTAACAATAGGAACATGATGTACTACATATGGCAAATGATTATGATTGCTCATCAATAATAAGAGGAAGAGTATGTACCTCAATGGGAACAGAATGTGGCCACTCTAGACATGCATATCCTTTAACATTTCTGAGTAAGTGGCTCTACAATAGGTAGCTCACAATGATCCTCTGCCTGGTCCTCATCAAATACAAACTCTATTTTCACACAAGTACTATGTACCTCATGATACATATCTATGCAGCTGATGTGTGTGGAACTTCATGTAAACCAACTAAATGGCATTCTAGGTGTACTACTATGTTGTTTGCATGGATAGTGAGTCCTTTAATCAGCTAGTACTTGGGCAAAGCACTTTCTAGATTGAAGGTGGGCCGTATTTTGTTTTAGCGCTACCTTGTTGAAGTTAGTGCAATAATGTGAATTCTTCGTCAGAACTTCTCTACTATTATTAAAAGTAAAAAACCAACATCAGATAACCGAAGGAGAAATCGTTTTCTTTTGTTGCTTTTTGGAAATGAAATTCAGTTGTTTGCCTTAGGTTTGTAACCATCAACCATTCCTTCGTGGATTGTTGGAATTTGACCTCACTTTATTCCATTTACTATAGGTATCTTTAGGATTCTGCTAATTGGCATTGTTGACACTAGCAGAAGCTCGATCAATATATAGGTACTACCAATCTAGCAATGAAGAGGAGAGAATCCCAACTATCCATAGGGTAATTGTTAATGGGGAATCACAAAAGCTCAAGTACTTGATGGGTAGTACTTGAAATAGGCTTCTGGTCGTCACTTAAACCATGTCAAAATAGCAACACGTGAACTTCTTGGAAGCATCCCATGCCATTCAATATTCTACAGGGTGGCTTTTGCATTCACCTCATGGGTATGCTTCTAGTCTTGTTGATACACCAAAAGTACAATTGTGACTACTATTGTATTGGAAATTTCAAATGAAACAAAGGTTCATTTGGATGAGATAGCATATCACACCACAAGACTTCTAGATGGGACCAAGGTTTATGGTTTGTGTGATGTTGCTCTAGAATATATAGCCACAATCCTGTGCTAAATTCCCAGTGTACGTGTAGCTAACTCTCATTTATGTTATACAGTTAATTGTATACTATCAGAATTTTTGGCCATGCATCACTGAAGTTACCTCGAGTACTCCCTGACCTCCTCTAGATACCCTTAACATAAAGTTAGCGCTCACTTAACCGAAGTTAAATTAGGGACATAAAAACATGACCCTTCATTGGCGTTGATCGCCATCCATTCTTGGGTCTTTGTGAATATGAAAGCCAAAGTTAGATGCCACAATCCAGATATTCAAATGCTTCTTACTTTTAACTGGATGTGAAATTGGATGATAAACATATAGACATCATGATGTGCGAGCATGACATGCAAACATAAGGCATAACAGCAAAAGTAGACCTGAAGATATATCTTCATAAGGGCTCAATGAGGCACCAACTGACTTATGCTAGGTGCAACTAAAAAGGTTAACAACAAGTGGAGTGGCAAGTCCACATTAACTCTACCCAATTTTACTTTGAATGTTCTAACTTCTAACATAACAGCACTAACGGCAAGGGAGGCTTCCCCTAACTAATTTTTTTCAGCAACTCATATTTGGCGCACCAACAGACTTCAACCCACAAACAGAAATACTAAATGCCAATCGGATCATAGGCATCAGGAAAAGAAAGATGAAAGTTTCTTATTGTGGCTCACAGGTTCTTGAAGCCCAATGTTAGCAATGCTTTGCATCAAAGCTTTCACTTTCTCGGGATCATTTGACCGGGTCCTGAGTAACGGCCTTCGAATTTGATCAAGCGGAAGGTCCGCTATCACGGGGCCTCGGATCCTTCCTCCATCCACAACAGCGCCTACAAGATACAACAAAACAGCGTCTAGCTCGGAAAATGCCTTCCATCACAAAAAGGGCTGTGCTCGACACGCGGCGTCAGTGATTATGCTCATGCTTTTGATCAAAGAAGGGAGAGAAAATTGTAAAAAATCAAAACCAGAATTAAGAGGTGTATTGGGCCCATACCATTGTTAGAAATCTCGCCACAACGGACTCTCAAAGGGGACACAATTGTACGATTTTGGGGAAATATCATCGGAATGGATGCCAAAGGTGGCATATCTATTAGATAGAGCATACAGTAGATAATTCCTTTCAACCTAATATACGATCTTGAAGCTAATCTAAGAGGAACATTACAAACTGAGCACGCTTCGCTCTAAAACTTATCTGGGCTGTCCAGTATCCGAATCCAACCAGCTCTTTGATTACGATAATCTGCAGTGCAGCCAGAGAGCACACAAGACAAGCATGATGCATAAGCAGAAGCTCTATCATGAAATTGAACAGGCTATATTTTCCAACACCTCAAACTTGAGCTAAAGAAATGAAGAAGATTCAAGTGGCAGTTGGGTTTCTTGCAACGCAGCAATTATCCAGTAGTATGGATTACAGATGGATTGATCTGACTAAATGGAAATGAAAAGTGTTGTATACCTGATGGAGGAGAGCATGCTTGCTGGGCTCATCACGAGCATCTTTTGTGGCTATTGTTGATCATATGCTGCTTCTAGCTCTCTCTCTAATTATTCCACATAAGAAAATGTATGTTTTTGAGCACCAACCATTTTCACACAGCAGGATTTACTCCATAGCTTAATATGAGAAAATTATTTTCCATGTGACTGCCTTGAGATTAAATTTTCATTAGGGCATTCCTTATTGACCCAAAGTCCAGGCTTAGAATGAACCCACAAGGATTGGGATGAACCCACAAGGCACAAGATTGTGTACTGTTGTGATCTAGGAGATCTCATCATTTCCAAACCATGTTAAGGGCAAGTTGGGAATCATAGAGTCTCATCATTCCTTCTTTTCTTATCAATGTCTAATTGCCCAACTTGGGTGACAACCCAGTTGCCACCCTCGCCAACCCCAAATGCCATTGCTTAATTTGGCTCATGCAGTTGGGGGCTGGAGCCAATGGCTAATCGTCGCCACATGCCAATGAGGACAAAAAGTCCAAGGGACCTTTTGGCTAGGATCAATGGAGACAATTTATGTATCATAATGGTAGGCCCAATAGTGACGGCCTAGCAAAGGGGCAAATTATAGAATTGAGGTCATCGACATGTTTGGTTGACACGTGGTGTGAATTGAATCATGTTCGATGAGGGGCCCACTTATACTATGTATATATATAAGTGGGAGAGCCCTTTTGTCATTCACTCAGTCTAGTCTGAGGTGGATGTAGAGCACGTGCAAAGCCAAGATGTATCGCTAGGCTAGGAGATGTGTGCTAGGAAATGACCAATCGCACGGGACATTGGTTATTATTGGAGGCCTAACCAGACATGAAGATATCAGTAACTCTAGTGCATGGGGGTGAGTCGACAACGACTCTATGGATGTGTCGTAAAACGGCAGGGGCGCGTGAGCGGCAGGGAAGCTCGCGGATTGAGCGCGGCGTGTAGGAACAGAAATGCAACAGATAGCAGCAGAAATATTCAAGTAAAAGAATTCATACAAAATGCGCAAATGAACGATGCAGTCTGATTGAAAAGAAATTCAATTAACACTTACATAGCTACCGTCCACAAATAAGTATATATAGACTTTAACAGACAGGTCTAATCCAAGTCATATAATTAAACCCATCATACCATTTATATTAGAAATAGTCGAAGTATAACCAAAGGTTTAAACAAAAAGCAATAAACTTCAAAGGAGACATCGTTAATGAAAGTTAAGCATCAACGAGTAGTAAATTCATGATCATTTCATGGCACTTCAACTCTTCATATCCGTTAGTAGCAACAACCATATTGAGGGGATTAGAAGACTTTTCACACAAATTTTTTCATTGTTAACATTTAGAGTGTTGTCTGATCAAAAGAACTCAAGATAGTTCATTCATTGTGATCATAGTTACCGAAACAAGCAAGTAAATCATGAGAGCATTTCTTAATTAGATGTGTGTGTGTGTGTGTGTGTAGATACACACACACACACACACATAAATATACGTATATATATACATAAATATACGTATATATATATATATATATATATATATATATATATATATATATATATAGATAAAGAGTGCCTGTCGTTGACGGGCAATGGACGGCCGACGATCTAGTGGGTATCTCCATCGTTGATAGGCGGCGGACAATCTAGATGATGGGCAGTCCTAATGTGGTCTAAAATGGTCGAAAGTGCCCTCAAATGGCCTAAAATGGACACAAATGGCCGCACCTAGTGCGGTCTCAAACGGTCCTCATGCACTCTAGGCGACGATCTGGGTGACGGCCAATGATTTGGATGGCGGCCGATGGTTTAGGAGAAAAGTCGATGGTCGTTGAGGAGTGGCCGATGTATGTGTATATATATCGATGACGGGTATGCCCATCATTGACGAGCGACCGGTCGAGACGTGTATGCTCAGAGCAGGCGATTGATGATTGAAGACGGACATAATGTGTGTAAGCCCGTCGATGACGAGCGTCCGGAGATCGAAGACAATAGAGAATGTGTTAGTACAAAATGTGTGCTTGTATGCGATGTATGCAGGTTTAAGGATTTGAGAGCCCAGCAAAGGTTTGTGTGTGTGAGTGTATGTGTATTTGTATGTGTGTTTGCACGTTGTGTGTGTGTGTGTGTGTGTGTGTGTGTGTTTGGACGTAACAAATCTAAACAAAACTACACATTATCACAATAATACCAAAATACAAATATTAAAGTAAATCAAATTCGTATAGAGTCATCACAGTCAAATATATCATATACCAAACCTAACAACCAACAAAAGCTCCGAGTTGAGGAGAATATGCTCACCTACATCCATCCACAACAACAACCGTGTTAGAACAGGGACATTATTGTGGGAACTACAAGTTTCTACACATATTCTCAATTGTTATCCATGCCCATATTGTTTCAGCTTTAATCAAAGTTACAAAATTATAAAGTTAACAGTGTATAATTAGTGCTTGAAAGTCAACAATTACAAAAGTACGACTAAAGTAGACCCCAATTCGGAACTAGTAGCCAAACTTTACCCCAGTCTAGCAGTGACATAACTGTCTAAGAAGCATTTCTTAAATCATACAACCATAATGTAAAAGGCTGTATGGTTAGAAAATCACATATTTGAAAGTTGTCAATGAAATTACCGTGTCCACCAATACACATTATAGTGTAGTAAGGGACACGATAATGAAAGACAAAGTACAAACCCATGTAAGATAGAAATGTCAATAGTAACTTTGAAACACTGAAAACCCAGTATTGTTGGTGAAATGTTACAAGGCAAATCTAGCCAAGTATGATTGGATTTTTGAGGGGAATCCTCTCCAACACATGAGTGGTGTGTATGTTTTTGAACCTAACAAATCTAAACTAAACTATACATTATCACCACAATACCAAAATATGAATATTAAAGTAAATCAAATTCGTATAGAGTCATCACAGTCAAATGTTGGGGGTATTCCCAACAAAGTGTAAATAAATAAAATCCTCCAGGGCATGCCATGCGTGTATTAGCCCATGGCCCAATGAGCACGCAATTGAAGTTGTAAATAAAATAAACTTGACTTGGGCCTTGTAATTAAAATAAAACTAGAGTCCCAATGTCATTTTTAAACTTAGAGATCACTTTCTAGAGTTGGGTCCAAATCGGGACTCACATGAATCTTGTGATTTCTAATGTACTTTTTGTGGACCCTTGGATCAAATTGGGTCCAAGATGAATGGTTAGGATCATTGTGAATATTAGCCAATAAGATTGAGGGGCAAGGGCCTTCCCCAATTTATAAAAAGGCACCATTTGTACACTATTTCCATGCTTAATGAGAAGGAGGAAACTCTACCATTTTTGGAAGAGAAGCATCCTCATTTGCTATTCACTACTTGCTATTGCTCTTGGTTGTGTTTTCTATTGCTTTCTATTTCTATGTTTTATTGTTTGTCATAGTGAATGTTTTTCCATTAGCAAGCATAAGGAGCATTTGAGCTAACCTCCACCCTCACTCTCTTTCTCTCTCTTTCTCTTCTCTTCTCAATCTCTTCTTCTGTTCTAGTCAATAAAGCATTACTATGGCATCATCGCTTAGGACACGTGAATCATGCATCTATTTTGAACATGTCCAAACAATCCATGGTCCTTGATCTCGACTATCCTTCTGGTAAAGTCGATCTCCCTGTCTGTCATAGCTGCATCTTTGGAAAGCATGCTAGGATTCCTTTTAGATCAAACCATATGCATGCAGCAAAAAAGATCTGTTAGATGTTGTTCATACAGATCATCCCTTCCCTTCAACCAAAACTATGATGAATTTTAGTGTAGAGGAGTAGAGTTAAAGAGGAGTAGTATAGTGGTGAGTAGAGTTAAGGGAGAAAGTAGAAAATTAACTAAAAGTAGCATCTATGCATAGTTAGGCACCTATCCAGTGATCTAACCTTTGTTGACATGCGAAAGGGCTATACTACGAAATATCCACGACACTACAATGGCGTCGTTGTCGGGAATAGGTTTCCACTAACTAGTTTAGTTGCATTTTAGCTATTTTCTTGCTTTTTAGAGTAGTTTAGGTAGATTTTTGGGAGTTTAGAGTTAGTTTTCTCTATTTTTTTGTGTTTGGACTGTTCATAGCTAGCGGAGGAGGTGTGAGAGGGTAGAGGAGGCCCTGAACAACCTCTAAGGGCTTGAAACCCAAACCAATCATCCAAACAGAGAACAGGCTGTAAAGGTAGATCCAACCACATGGGCGGTAAAACCTATTGCACCCAAAGCAAATGACGGATCATCCACGACAGATCATACGATTGACCGCCCAAGGCCAGCCAAGGTAGGTCACTACAACGTCAAACTTCTCATCACCATCCAACTCATGGGGATTACCTTTTTTTGTTGTTACTGGAGTGAGATACATTTTGCGCTCATGTTTCGAACAATAATCTGGATGTTTTCGCATTAAACAATGTAAAGAAAATGATATACTGTAGAAGTACTACCCCCTTGAAGGAATACATTGAGCCTTTAATATCTCCATAGGCGGCTTCTCCTTTGTTGTGGTGACCACAAATCCCATAAGTTTGTAGCCTTCTGTTGTACATGGTAGCCAAAAATATACCCCTAACTCATTCTACTTCCAACACCACACATTTGTATAGTCTATGGGGGCCTTAAGAGCTGGGTTCCAAACTGATCCGTCATTTTCAAGCTCGGACGATTCTTGGGGAGCTTTAGTACTTGACTTTAAAGCTGGGCTTAGATCTACCGATCCTCTATTTCCAAGCTTAGACAATTTTTAAGCAGCTGCAGTATTTGGATTTAAATCTGGGTTTAGAGCATATCCACCATTGCCAATTTCAGATAGCTGATGAGCAGCAAACCCAATGCTTTGCTTGGTGATGAGGAGATAGGCGAGGCTTTTGATGGCACTGTTGTGTTTCCTTCCTTATGCTCCCCTAAAGATCCAAATTCATGCTTTGCAAGTAAGTTCTTGACCTCCTTAAACAAGCACTTTGTACAATACCCATTAAAATCTTCTTCAGGCTTTTGTTTCTCAATTTTCATAGTGTATTGACAAGCAACATGACAAGGTACGCGCTCTTAAGGCAGAACAAATGAATAATATCATAATAATTGTATGTAATCAGATATATGATCTTGATTCTTCTAATAGAGATAATTTTGAATTTCTATGGGAATAATGGGGAGAACTGGTACTTTTTAAGTACTCTTTGCCGCATAAAAGTAGAGATTAGTAATACTTTGCAAATTTGATTGAGGGATATTGTTTTTTGCCAAACCTTCCTAGCAGATACAACCAGAGGCATAGTATTGGGCTATTTTCAAGGAGTGCCCCACATGCACTCCCTGCCATAGGTGCAATCCTTACCACTCCCTTTTTATAGATTTATTTATTTTTTCTTTTAATGGTAGACTTACTCCCTGAAATTGGATTGGGAGTGCATGGATTGCAGTTGTTAAGTAGCTCCATTTTATACATTTCATAACATGTGTAGGTCATATCTTACATAAATCGACCATCATATTGAGTTTGGGGACCATCATATTGGCATAATGATGAGACCTCATACCTTCCTTGGAATATGATTGGACCTAATATGATTAGCCCTTCTTCAGAACATTCAGATTGGTCTTGACATATCACACACGTGACCTCAATAGCAGGAGTTGGAGAGACATAAGAACTGGTCCCCAAAAGATCTGAAACATGTTCTTCCAATTCTAGATGTGGTGTTGTACCATAGTTGTCTGGGTTCCGTGGATCACCATTGCAATTAAGAATCTCCCTGTACAAAAGTTGACTTTCATGATAGAAGGCTGTTGTTTAAGTTTGCTCTTCCCTGACGATCTTGGCAGATAAGAGCTTATAACCATCTTACTGGAACTCCTATCATAAGTGACTTCCTCCCTCCTTCAAAACATCGCATGCATGCACCCTCAGAAGCAGTATTTTCACAAATCGCACTTCATTTCTTCACACGTTTCTCATTCTCTGTCTGATATATGTTCTGGTTTGGAATAGCTCGAAGGCTCTTTGTAGGGAACTTTGTTGTTTGTTTATGGTTCTATATGACTGATGAGGAGCTTTTGTGATTGTCAATGTGCATTTTAATGGTTTAGTTTGATGCACTAGTTGCAACACTGCCTATGACAGAAGGGGGTGAGGAGACTTAGATGAAGCGCATTGCACAACTCCAGGTGCTTCTAATACTTCAATATGGCTAGCTTGGTTTAGATCCTTAAGCATTTCAAAAACAGTAACCAGATGCTCTTTATGCTCGACTTAATTGTTGCTATGAACCAATATGTCATCAAAGGAAATTCTAACAAATGGCTTTGATCCCTATTTATGCATTCCATCATAGAGTTAGAAGTAATAGGTGCATTGGTAGCCCAAATGAACTATACTAATATGCATCAACATCAAATTCTCAAAGATATGGTAAGTCTTTCTATAATATCTTTTGGTTTTGTAGGAGCACCATTCACAAAGTAAGTCAATGGATTGTGGCCATGCTTTTTGCAAGCTCAAGCATTTTTATTCTAAGACAATACTTGACCCCTACTGAAATTTTGGAATCTTTCACCCCTTCGCAGACAAGTATGTCTTCTGCTTTAGAATACACGCTTCAAAAACTTTTGGTTCAACACATTCTAGCGCAATCATTTGCACATTTTGCATTCATCATTTGCTGCTCAGATTCTAATTCTTTAACACCACAGCTTGAAACTCTTGAATCTTTGAAATATTTGCAACTCTCTAGCTATTTTTCAAATACTCCTGGGCTGATATAGCTTGGAATTAGTAAAGACACATGCATGCACATGCACACACAACACATACACATACATATACACATACACGTGTGCACATACACACACTCGCACACACATACACGTGTGCACATACACACACTGGCACACACATACTCACCACATACACATACACACACTCACACACACATACACAACACATACACATACACGTGTGCACACACACCACATGCATGCACAACACATACACATGTGCACACACACCACATGCACGCACAACACATACACATACACATACACATACATGCACCCACACACATAACACACACACACACACACACACACACACACACACAAATGCACACACACATGCAAACACACATACACATCGATTGTTGTTGTGGATGGATGCAGGTGAGCATATTCTCCTCAACTCGGAGCTTTTGCTGGTTGTTAGGTTTGGTCAATATGATATGTTTGATGTAGTGTTGTGGATCTTTCGTAGTATAGCCCTTCCACCTGTCAACAAAGGTTAGATCACTGGATAGGTGCCTAACTATGCATAGATGCTACTTTTAGTTAATTTCCTACTTTCTCCCTTAACTCTACTCACCACTATACTACTCCTCTTTAACTCTATTCCTCTACACTCTCATTCATCATAGTTTTGGTTGAAGGGAAGGAATGGAGAAGAAGAGATCGAGAAGAGAAGAGAAAGAGAGTGAGGGTGGAGGTTAGCTCAAATGCTCCTTATGCTTGCTAATGGAAAAACATTCACTATGGCAAACAATAAAACATGGAAATAGAAAGCAATAGAAAATACAACCAAGAGCAATAGCAAGTATTGAATAGCAAATGAGGATGCTTCTCTTCCAAAAATGGTAGAGTTTCCTCCTTCTCATTAGCATGGAAATGGTGTACAAATGGTGCCTTTTTATAAAATAGGGAAGGCCCTTGCCCCTCAATCTTATTGGCTAATATTCACAATGATCCTAGCCATTCATCTTGGACCCAATTTGATCCAAGGGTCCACAAAAAGTACATTAGAAATCACAAGATTCATGTGAGTCCCAATTTGGACCCAACTCTAAAAAGTGATCTCTAAGTTTAAAAATGACATTGGGCCTCTAGTTTTATTTTAATTACAAGGCCCAAGTCAAGTTTATTTTATTCACAACTTCAATTGCGTGCTCATTGGGCCATGGGCTTATACACGCAGGATGCCATGCCCTCGCAACACATTTTATTGGAGGATTTTATTTATTAAAACTTTGTTGGGAATACCCCCAACAGGACCCACGGCCTGAAGTAGTGCCGGTCCCTCGGCACTCTGCCGATTTAGTAGAGCGTTCTCTTGGACCGCCTCTAGTGGATGAGATATCCCGTAACGTCTTCCATAAATTTGAGACGGTCCAGTTTCTTTGAGTCCTTTGGCGTGTGGAAGGACTTGTGAACTCCTATCAACCATTCCTGATCCACCCATGCTTGGAATCGTTTCGTCCAGGGATCGCCAAGGAATGTAGCTCGGTAATATATGCGAATGACTGGTAGCTGGTCTTTGACTTTGTCAAAAGCGAGCGCCTTATTTGGATCAAAAAATATGGAGGGAAGAAAATCATCCCATTTTATTTCAATGCCCATTAAATATTCCAAATCCCAGGCGTAAGTGGCTGTTGTGCAAACTGTGGGATCGAGACAATTGATGTAGTGGCTGGCGAATGCGGAGAGAACCCTTCTGACATCTACATCTGTTGTCCACCCATATTCGGATTTGATGATTGGCCAGTTGAAATTGTTGTGTGTGATCTGGTCCAGAGGAGTCTCTCTCAAATAACTATTGGCGCCATTTCAGTTGTGGTTGGAGGGCGGATAAGGCTTGCAGTTCTTTTCCTTAATGGTCTGAGCTGAGAATGATAACTGCTAGTCGCCTCTTGATGACTCGTGGAGATATTTGAATAAAAATTCATTGATGTTCTCCTCCATGGATTTCGGTCTTCGGAAGGCCTAGCTGGCAGATATGTTACTGGGCCCTGGCTGGTGATTGCACCTTGGCTCTGGTCGCGCGTCTCAGCAGCCGCATCTGTCTGGCCTTGGTCCTGGCCTTCGGACCCTTGGTTTGGTTGAAATCCCCCTGCTGTCTGCTGGCTCTGATCTTGGCTTGTACTAGCCTATGCAGCGTCAAAATTAGGTGGTGGTGGAATTACCACGGGGGAGGGCTGGGCCTTCGTTTCCATGTATTTCTGGCATGCCTTGAGGGCTTGCTTGGCCTGGGCGAGCTCTTGCGTTGCGCTTGCCCGATACTTATTGAACTCCATATGGTAGCTGTTCAGGGTTTGGCTATAAATCTTGACCTGACACCGTAGAAGATTCATCTCTGATTGGAAAAGCAGCCTTGTGTCCGGTGCAGATTGAACTAACTAGACGAGCTTCTTATTTTGTAAGGCTTTAACCTCCGTCCCCAGGCGCATGTTCTCTGCTTCCAAAAGTGCAAGTTGCGTCTGGATGGGGTCAAGCCGTTGGGATGCTTCAGTTTGAAGCTCCCGCACCTTTGTGGAGACCTCCGTCAGCACTTTGAAAAGGCTTTGAATATATTTGTTTAGGCCCTCCTCCTTCTGCTGTACCTTGGCAATCTCCTGGTGCCCTGCTTGTTTGTGTTGCTGAGCCAGAATCAACTCTTGCTGCAGCTTGGTGAGGTCTGCTCGCAGCTGTGTATTACTTGTTGCCAACTATAGTACCTTGCTTTCCAAAATAGCTTTGGCTGCTACCGCATCCAAGATGTATTTTCCTAGGGTTTGGTACGCCGTCGTTAGATCCGTGGGAGCAGTTGGTACACTGGCACTGGCAGGGGCTTGTGTTGTATCGACCCCAACGACTTGTGGAATTCCGTCGTCATTGTCTTCGATCAGGTTTTCATTTATCTTGATGTCATCTGGGGCGGTAGGGTCAGTCCGATCTGGTGATGCTACAAAAACTGTTTATACAAATGCATCATCAGACAGCAGTTGGCTGTCCTCGACAACCTTTGGCGAAGCGGGTGGGGCGTGAGAAACAACTACGGAAACAGGGATGATCATGGTTTGTCTGGACGAGAGGATGGGAGGAACAGTGGGGAACTGAAGAGTGGTGTGGAGTATGGAAGAAGGTGAGGATGGAGCAGAAAGTGTCTAGCGTGGGGATGAGAAATTGATAACTTGCATCCATGCCAAAGTGTCAGGGGAGCAGTTGCGAATCAGAAGGGTTGAATGTGAGAGGAGCAACGGTGGTGGCAGGAGTAATGGAGGATGCGATGGTGATGGATGGAACAGCGGACACTGGAAGAGAAGTAGGAGTGGTATCAACAGAAGAAATGAGGATGGAGACAGAAACAGATGTGGATGGAATAGGAAGAGAGGTAACGACAACAGTAATTGGAGTGGGGGTTGCACAGAAGAAGAAGTGATGGTGGTTGATGGAGTAGTTAGTGGAAACACATCGTCAGGTAACAGGTGGAGATGTGGATGTAGAGGCAGTGCCACGCATTCGTTTGTTGGCCGTTGTGTTAATGACTGCAGGTTGGGACGAGGTAGATGCTTGAGATGGTGAATAAAGGTTAGTATGTGGCACAAGGGTAGACAGGAGGGATGATCGTTGGAAACCGCACACTTTTGTCTCAAGAAGTGCGCAGGCAAAGTTACACAACAGGGGGCCTGCTGCGATTCGCTCACGGTTGTTGGGTTTGATGGAGTTTGTTAGTTCTCGAATAAGGAAGCTATGCCAGTCGTATGGCACAACGGAGAATTAGGAAATTCCAGAAAGGATTCCACTATCTGACTCAGCAACATAGACTGGATTCTGTCCTTGCGAAATGTTGAAATAACCAAAAAGTTATTCAACATATGCGCAGCTGTCCGAATGACGGGTTCTGTGATAGCTTCTATCAGGTAGCCATTGTTAGTCTGGATGGGAATTTCTGGTGTGGTTTGGTGACGAATGGTTTGATCAGAGCTTTGGCGTGGTGATGGGAGATGAGTTGACGATCACCGGACATAATGCCAACTGTGATCATCGAGTCGGCGTTAATCCTGACCTTGTACGTGGTACCTTGGTACAGGAAGTGGAAACGAGCCTTGTCCTCGTCTCAGGTGGTGTAAGCATGAAGGGTGAGGCCCATGTTAATCTCAAAATGGAAGAGCGCCGAGTAAAAACCCATGGCTTCAAGGAGGGGCCCGGCTGTCTGCAACCATGGTTGGATCAAAGTGTCAGAGGGTAGAGGCCAAATCTGCGTGGCCTCGGGGATGTCACGTTGGATCACCTGTTTGGTGCCAGAGTCTTCAGAGGATGAGGAGGCCATATTAGCAATGATGATTCGTGGTCGAAAACGTCAAAAAAGTAGAAAAATGGTGGAAAATGGAAGGAAACAGTAGAAAACTGAGAATAATGAGTGTTGGATGACAATGATTGTAGTTCAGAGCGTAGATCGGTGTTTGATATGAGCAGATGACAGCTGGTAGGAAGTTTGGTTGAAAATAGAAAACTTGGTATTTTCAGTGAAAATTTCGGCAGAGCTTCGCTAGCAAAGGTGACAAATGACTCGAATTCAGCCCTCATAGAGTGGAATTTAGAGTGCGTATTAGGTGAAATTCACTTTTCCTTGCTCAGTTCCACCCAAATTTTGACAGGCATCTTCTTCACAAAATTCTAAGACCTCAGGGAAGTCTGCAAGAGTTCAGAAGGTGATTTGACTGCTATGCGAAGGTTTTGCGAGGGTTCAAGTTGTCTGCGAGGGTTCAACTCTCGCAGGAAGTGATCTTTCGCACAACTTGTTCCTGTGATTGGATTTTCAAGATCAGACTATGTAGGCAGGCTAATTTCACTGCTCTGATTTCATGTAGCCATCTTGCGAGAGTTGGTAAGTTGATCTTGATGCTCTGTGAGGGTTATGAAAATTCTGCTTCTGGGAACTCTCGCATACACTAAAAAATGATGATTCCTCCATCAGGAACTCTTGTGGAGATTTTCATGGATGCATCTAGGTCAGATCTGGTGACTGTCCAATTTTCAAGAGCTATCTCCTAGGGGATCTCAAAAAATCATGAAAAAAGTGCTCCTTCTAGGTGGTCTCATGAGGAAGAATACACCACCGAAGAATTCCGTCTGGACCTCTTCGGTACAACTGGCCGGCAATCAGCTGATAAGGTCTAGCTTTCAAGATCAATTTCTGTTGTTCCGCCTTTGGTAGTGATTTGTCTGGTTGGCCCTGCATTAGATATTCGACAATGTCGGCAGCGCATTTTGGTACTGTATCCACGTAAAATAAGGCAACATCTGCCAGCTCATCGTCGGGTTGGGTTGCAATCTCTTTCCCTTGATTCGTGACACATGATCTACCATGTAGTGTTGTTTTCTCTTGCGAACTACTATCCGAAAATCAAATTCCAACAACAACATGAGCCATCTGGTGATTCTCCCGGTTCTGCAAGTTTTATTAACGAGATATAGCAAGGGTTGATGGTCTGTATAAAAAGCAAAATGTGTGGCCATCAAATAGTGTCGAAACTTCTTAACCGCATAGATCATTGCCAGTGCTTCTCGCTCTATGGTTGAATAATTCATTTCGGTATCACTGAATTGTCAGCTTGCAATTCGGATTGGAAAATCCTTTTTGTGTTCACCTAGCTGGGTTAAGGCTGCTCCAACTGCATACTTCGATGCATCCGTATGCACGTGGAATCAATGGACCAATTGGGTGGTAGGATTGGTGCTGAGAACAATGCATCCTTAATCTTTTGGAAAGTCTTTAGAGCTTCCTCATTCCAATTTGGATCCGTTGTGAGCTTGTAAATTGGTCTGGCTAACTCCGCAAAATCAAGAATGAAGATCCTATAATAGTTAGCATGACCCATAAAAATGTAGACCTCGCAAATCGTCCCCGGTGGTGGTAGATCAACAATGATCCTGATCTTTGATAGATCTGTGGCGATCCCATGTCTTGACACTATATGGCCGAGTATCAAGCCATGTGTCACCCAGAATTGACATTTTTCTGGATTCAGGGAGATCTGGTATTCACGGCATTTTTGTAGCACCTTCTCCAAATTGGATAGGTGTTCTAAATCTGGTCCATGCACGCACAGATCGTCCAAGAAAATTTTCAAATTTTTTTGCAAATAATCTTTGAATTCTGCCTGCATGACTCGCTGGAAAGTGCTTGGGGGCATTGCAAAGTCCGAATGGCATCACTTTATAGGCATAAGTTCCCCATTTCGTGGTGAATGTTGTCTTGTGCTGGTCCTGGGGGGCTATTTTCACCTGGTTGTAGCCGCTAAAGCCGTCCAGAAAATTGTAGGCTTCATCACCAGCTACTCTATCGAGGACACTTTCCATAAATGGTAAAGGAAAATGGTCCTTCTTGGTGACTGTATTAAGCGCCTTCAGATTCACACAGATACGCATTTTGCCATTCTTCTTGGGTACTACAACTATCGACGATACCCATTCCTTGTGCTCGATTTTGTAAATGAAATCTGCATCCATAAGTTTTTGCAACTCTTGCTTGATCAGTTCTGTATAATTCGGGTTGTAGCGGTAGTAACGGCTTATCTTGGGGACTGCTCCGTCCACCAAAGGTATGGTGTGTTGGACTACTGTTGGCGGAATGCTCTTTAGATCAATATAGCTCCAGGCAAAACAGTCTTTATATTCCACCAACAAGGATCGTAGTCCCTTGAACTGCGTGGGTGTTAACTGCACTCCCACATGCACTATCCTTTCTTCTTCTCCTAGTTCCGCAAGATTCATCGGTTGTGTTCACGCAGGTCCCTCGAAGACTTGTTCCGCTGGTGTCTAATTTTGATCAGGTTCTCTTTGGGCTTGCGACATCATGATTACCACGTCTTCCAATGTATAATTCTTGAAAGTATCAAGCATCTCATGAACTGGAGCTCGTCGAGATTCCTCTTTCATCATATTGATCTTGGCCCAACTGGTAATTTTTTTATTTTTTGTCACCTGTGTAGAAGATGACGTTGTATCTGAGTCCAACTTGATTGACTTCAAGGAATTCAACACCTTCTTCTTGCCCTTTTTTGTCATTTTGATGGGTTCATCCTTGTTGTCTTTCTTTGGGACTGCTGTGACATTCGCCTCATGGTTGCGAATATCAACGTCTACTGTAGCTATTGCCTCTTCGGGTAGGTCACTCCATCGGATCACCTGGTTGTAGCGTTGCTTCAACTGATTCTTCTTATTCGCAGGTTGTTGGAAGGAACCCGGGTCGGCTTTAGAGCTTTCACCCATCCAACTTCTGAGATCAAAGGACACTTCTCGTGTTTGTCTGGTATCACCAATATTCTTAGGTGGTTTCCGCTCCGAAAATCGAGTGTTTCTGCTCGTTTCCAGAACTCAGTTCTTTTCAGTTAGGTCCTCTAGTTTAGTCTTGTTTCAAGCAGATTGTTTGTCAGTTCAACATTTGTATTCCCAGCCTGTTAGTAGGATGAAACAGTTTCATTCACTCCAGCTGCATGCATTTACAAGCCATGTAACCAATCCTTGCTCAACAGATTACCGTTTGGAATCAGAGAGCAATCTACAAATCTGTCTACTAAACTACTTCAAGAAATCATGGAACAATACAACATCAAGATTAATCTACACAACAAAAACAAGAATCAAGAAAGCTAACTACCTAAAAGCATTCTAGCATCACAAGAATCAAGAAATGCACCTCTCTTGATGCTTGGAATGCCCAAGAACGATCCAGGACATGATTGTTAGTGAATATGCAAGATCTGATCCACAATCTCAGCCTATTTAGTTTACCTAGATGCTGAAAATTACAAAATCAAGAAACAAGAAAGCTAATCCACATCTATATTCCACATTGCAATAAAGAAAGCATGAAATCTAATTAATCCACAACCACAAGAAGGAAATCAAAGCATGTTCATAGGAATTTCACACAAGAGAATTTAGCCATGAACAAGGAGCTTCTCAATTGCCAATAACTCATGGAGGGTCTTCTTCATTCCTACAAGAGAAATGAAAATACAATAAAAGCTCTCTCACAAGAGAGGGAGGCCCTTAAATAAGCAAGAGGGTTGTCCATGTGGTGCATAAGTGGCAATTCCACTAATTTAGAAACTACAAGTGGAAATAGACCTTCCACTAGAGGTCACCATCAAAAGGTGACTCACTCTAATTAATTTAAGAGGGGTCTACATTTATTTACATTGCCTAGGAATGTTACTAGCTCCTACATGGTCGTTCATTCTCTAGGATTCACTACTCACATGGAAACAATCTGTAATCCTAGCTAGTAATCCTCAGCTCTCATGCTCGGCTCTCAGCTTCTCCTGTTCTCCTCCTTCTAAGACCTCCTCGGTCTTGAGTGAGAGATGCTCTGTGTTTTCAGCTTGGCTTGACATCTAGGGAATTCTCCAGAATCTTCTAACATTATCCACCCCTAATCTGTTGCAAGACCCACTGCAACACATGTCAGATGATGTCGTTCTGCTTGGTGCTTGGAAAAGCGTGGATCTTCGTTCGCTTCTATACATTCTAGTGCTTATTATTCGCAAAACTGTTTCGCAAAATGGAGATCTCTCAATGGCCGCTACATCCCAGCCCTCTTGAGAACCTCTTGTGAGTCCTGCTCGCCTCGTCGCCTTGCCAACTGTTTTCGCTCGCTCATTTGTCTTCCCAAAGCCTCGAAGACTTGGAAGCATAATTTGCTTCATAGGATAATTGCCCCAGGTAATCACGTATCTTCTCGATGAAGCCCATTTCTTGCTAGTCCTCTATCATGGTGGCATACCGGGACGATATGAAGGCCACCCTATAGTAAATCTGGGCCATCATTTCATGGTCTTCTTCAGACTAGAGAGCCACGTTGGAATTGATCCTTATTGGATCCAAGCCGTGATCCCAAAAACATTCTTGATGCATCAGAGAGGCCATAGATTTGTAATACTTGACGCTTTCTCGTACGTAGAGATCAAGTTAGTCTTATACTTGTGTCCAAAATCTAACAACTGTAATCTTAGGTCATCCAAGGAGATATTTCCTAAGAATCCTAGAATCACCGGCCAGTTTACCACTTCGACCCATGGTCGCTCTACAAGCCAGAGATTTTTTTCATTTGAGCGGCATGTAAAAGGGATCAATTATTTTCCATGCCGGTGCCCTCAGGTATTCTTGCAGTCGCCTGCTATACCTTAGAACTTTGCTTCGCCATTCAGGTTGCGGTTGCAGCACCGCAATGATCTCAACCCTTGTGGAATATTGGCTTTGATCGATTTTCTCTTTGCCTCCCCTCATATTGGGAGGATATTTCCTTTCAAACCTCTCTGATTCCTTGGTATCTATCATATTATTCCTTGGCCTGGTAGGTGAGGCTGCCCTACGTTGTTGTGGTGGCCTTGCCAAGTAGTCGTCTAGGGCCTTAGTGTCCGTATCACTTTCTTTAGCTCGCTTGCTTGTAGATGGCTCAGCTGCGTTCGTATCTTGCATGGGCGAGAATCTTCTGGTTTCCGACATATCTGCTAGGAAGTCATCATCACCACCAATGTCAGTGTTAGTTTCTGGAGGGTCATGGATGGAGTGATCAGGAGAGAGAGACATAGGGATGACATGTGTAGGAGGAGGTGGGTTTAACAAATGTACGCCCCGCACCGAGGGAATGTAGCTATTGTAGGAACTCATCTCGTCGGGCTTTGTATGTGTCAACTGGACCTTCTCGGCTTCTCGTTCCTGAATTAGTCGCACGTATTTTTCCATCTGGATGGTTGTGGCCTGTGGGGCCTGGAACTGTATATCCTCGGGCTTAACCAGAGGAGCATCAACTGTCATTGCACCTGACAATCCATCTCGTGCTTGGTGGATCTAGGCCATCTGGTGCTTCAGTTGTTGTTGGACCTCTTCCAATTTGATCTTCTGTCCGGCCATCACGTATCTTATTTCGTTTACTTCTTTTTCTTTTTCCTTGGCCAACTTCTGCTGATGTGCGATCTCTTGGCTATGGTACTGGACCTTATTCTCGAGCACTTGGTGTTGGCTTACCAACCAATGCATATGGTAGCTCACTTCAGATAGGTCGATCATTGAGCGCTTAGCTATTTCAGAGAGCTTCTCAGAGCTGGGTACTGATCAGGGGTGTGAGTTGGTGAAGCTAAATTAAAGAATAGACATTGTGGAAGGAAAGAGAGTGGAAGTGGAGGGAGTGGAGAAACAATGTTAGTAGAAACAATGGTGGTGGTGGTTGGTGGAGGGATCTGCTTTTTTTGCATCATCATCACTGATCTCCATCAGGTCCACAACATCAAAATATTGTGATGTGTCCGTGAGAGTATGGACTTGTTGGGCCGCTCCCATGTCTTGGGTAATGGTACTCCCCACTCCTCTCCTCCCCCCCAAACAGTGTGCCTTTGGTGAGTGTGGCAGCATTGGCGCTGTAATCAAGAAGGGTGGAGTTGTTGCCTGATCTGGTGGCACAACTAGTGTTGTTGTTCTTGTGTCTGCTGCTGTAGATGTAGCTGTTCCATCATCTCTGTCGATGATGTGTGAGGGTGATGAGTATTGCTGTGAAGCTGTATCCGAGGTCAAGCTGCCATCCGTCAAGCTAGATGATGCCGAATGTGATGGAGTGGCTTGGCTCAATGCTCTTGATTTTCTCTGGAGGGGCTCTCCCTCAGATTCGGATTCGTCTGACTCTGTGGCATGTGGAGATCGCCTTTTTGCCATGAGTTTTATTCTTCTCCTTTGCTGGCGTGTTTCAGAAAATGTTGTCTTCGAGCTATCTATTGCTTTCACTGCCGAAGACCCTTCTGCTGCTAGATCTTGTTGGGAGGCTGTTGATGTTGGTTGTTTTGGTACCAGTTGGAGGATACTGGTATTCGACCATTTTGGTGCTTGCCCTTGTGGCGAAGACTGTCGTGCTCTAGATCGTTTGGACTTCTTGGACTTAATGGGAATGTCCCAAGCTTTGTCCACAACATGCAGTATTCCTTGAAGGTGGGGCCCATTTTGCACCTATGTGAGTGTGATATCCGTCATTAGGTACCCAAGTATGGTTGTCGGCTGTTTGTTCTTGATACAATCATGAAGGCAGTCCGAAGCAAACTGTGCCCAATCATAAAGATTTTGGGCATGCACTTGTGAATCGGCCAGCATGTGGAATAAGGACATAGGTACCCGCAGGACCTTTGTTCTTGAATGTTGTGTGTACTTGGTTAAGTACACACACGCAGCTGCTAGTGGTTGATCATTAATGGCCTCAAGACGATACCCATCTTTATTCTTCCATTTTGCCACTGATGGATCAATATATTTAAAATATACTATTTGCTCAATCTTTTGGAGCATCCTGGTAACAGCATTGGGCCCCCAGGGAATCCTAATGTAGGCAAGTCTGCTGCCGCGAAAGATATATTGTAGACATAGTTCTTGTTGGGAGGAACTATGAATTGGCAAGACCTTGCAGTGACATTGTAATTGGCATACGCCATATGGAGCAAGTATGGACTCTAATACCCCGGCAGGACAAGAACTTTGAACTCAATTTCCTTGAAAAAGTGTTGTGCTTGCTAGTACCAGGCTGAGCGAAAGCCTTCGGTCGAGATCTGAGTGAAAGTCGTCGGTCGAGATCTGACTAAAACCACTCAGTCGAGATCTGACTGAATATTATTGAAAACTGGATCTCTATAATGTGAGTGGAGAACTTCATGATGATACATACAGAAAGGAGGTGGGCCTAAAATGTGACAAATCTTGTCATTTGTTGACCTATAACACGCATGGTAAATGGAAATTTATAGAAAAAAATGAAGATGCACTAAAGTAAATAAATATAGGCATGAAGTATAAAACAATAAAAGGATACAAAAAGTAGACATGCAAAAAGACGATACAAAACAGGAAAAAATATAAACTATATACCATGGGATTAGAGTTAAATGGGATCAACAAAAAACAACTCTTTGTAATACCACTGTAGATGACCACCATTGACGACAATGTCTAGGAAGTGTTTGCAGCTAGATTGCACCATTAGGAAAGATTTTATTCATAACATACAGTCCCTCACTTCTGAATTTCAATTTTTCGGGGTGCTTCTTAGATGTATAAAGAAGCACCTGGTCACCTAAGTGTAAATCCTTGTTGCGTACGTGACGGTCATGTCAGGCCTTTTGATGTCTTTTGTTAACTAGTTGTGTGTGGTAAGATATGGTCTAGTTTCGCATAACTGGACTAATATAAATAGCCTGGTCTTTACTTGTTGCTCAATTGTAGCTTTCTCACAAAGATCTGTTGAGAAGGCTTCCATGACTCTTAGAGAGGATACTAAGAACTCAACAAGCATTACCGCCTCTTGACCATACACTAGATGGAATGGGGTAACCCACCCAATGGCTTTCTTTGGAGTTGTGCAGTAAACCCATATAGTTGAGAAGAGTTTTATTTTCCAATCGAAACAACTTGTCTCTACTATCTTTGTCAATATCTTACAGATCGTCTTGTTAGTGGACTCGGCCTGGCCATTACACCTAGGATAGTATGGTGTACTCTTTCGGTGAACTACAAGGTAATGGTATACCAAATTATCAATGATGGCATTTAAGAATTATGTGCCACGATCACTAACTAGCTCAATAGGACAACCAATACCTGTAATAATATTTTCGTAAAGAAAATGCGCTACAGTCTTCACATTGGCGTCCTTTGTTGTCTGAGCCTCAACCTATTTAATGGCGTAATCTGTGGCTATTAGGATATAACGGGCTTGGGTGTGTTTCGCTCCTGGGCTGATTGGTCCTACAAAGTCGATTCCCCATTTATGGAAGGCTTAGCCTTCTATAATGAGAGTCAAGGGTGTGAAGTCTGCTTTCGTTTTTTTCTTGGCTCGCTGGCAGACATCACATGTTTTAATGACAACAAATGTGTCTTTGAATAATGATGGCCACCACAAGACTGCTCGAAAGATAATCTTAGTTGTCGCTTCAGCAGAGAAGTGACCACCGCCAATGCCCTCATGAGCCTGAGATATGATAGGCCGTATCTCAGATTCATAAGCGCATCTTCGGATAATATCGCCAACATCCCTTTTGTAAAGTTGTCCTGCTATTAGTTGAAAGGGCGCTACTTTAAGCAAAAAAAAAAAAATTGCAACTGTATTCAGGCCTTTTTTGAGTCTGCCCATTGTTAGGAACTGAGTGATCTCCTCAGCCCATAAGGGTGTAGCGTCAATCTAAAAAAAACATGCATAAGGAAGATCATCGTTGACTGGTGCAGTTGCTTTTTCAGCATTAGGGAGTTGGAAAAGGCATCCCACCATGAAATGTTGGGTTCCTTTTTTAACGACTACTCGGAAATTAAATTCCTCTAGTATTAATAACCATCGAGCTATTCATCCTATTTTACATTATTTGTTAACAATATATAACAGGGCCTGATGGTCAATATGGAAGGCAAAGATTTGGCCTAATAAGTAATGTCGGAGTTGTTGAACGGCATAGACCATAGTCAATGCTTCTCTTTCGGTTGTGGTATAGTTTACTCCAGTAGGCACCAGTTGTCTGCTCAAGAAACGTATTGGAAAATCTTTGCCATACTCGTCCCGTTGTGCAAGAACCTCCTATGGCATACTTACTAGTGTCAGTATGAACTCTTTCGTGTAGTATGGCAAACGGAGTATGGGTGCCATGGTAAGGGCTGTTTTTAACTCTTCAAAGGCTTTAATATGCTCCTCGGTCCATCTAGGGTCTACCACAACTAAATAAACGAATTGTGCCTTGCCGACATAATCGATTATGAAGATGCGATAATAATTAGTGTGACCTAGGAAGACGTAAACTTCTTTCATTGTTGTCAACTATTACCTTGATCTTTGAAGGTCGGTAGAAATACCATCATTCGAAATGATATGTCCGAGTACTACCCCATGGGTGACCTAGATTTGACACTTGTCAGGGTTGAGTGAAGTCCAAAACCTACGGCAACGAATGAAGATTTTTTCTGATGCCTCGAGGTGCTTGTCGGCTGAAGAATGTACACCCAAATTGTCGAGATAAATCTCAACAATCCTGTGTAACAAGTCTTGGAAGGCCATTTGCATGACCCTTTGAAACGTTGAAGGGCCGTTGCATTAGCCAAAAGGCATGACATTATAAGCATAAACACCATTTTCTGTTGCAAATGTGATTTTGTGTCTATCTTCTGGAGCAATTTGTACCATAAAATAGCCACTAAACCCATCCAAGAAGTTGAAAGCTTCGGCTCCCGCCATTTCCTCAAGGATTTGTGTAGTTAAGGGTAAGTGGAAATGGTCTTTCTTCATAACCGCATTAAGATTTTTTAGATCAACACATACACAAAGTTTGCCGTTTTTCTTGGGTACGACCACAATGGGTGATACCCAATCAAGATGTTGGACTTCATAGATGAATCCAGTATCCAACAATTTCTTAATATCTTCATCGATTCGCTTGTGATAAACAAGGTTACTTTGGTACGGCTTAGTTTGAATAGGCTTAGCATTTTCTTCTAAAAGAATAGTATGGACCACTACTTCAGGCAGGATCCCTTTCATTTCAGTATAATTCCATGCAAATACATCCTTGTATTTGCGGAGTAAGGTCTATAGATCAAGAAGCTGATCTGGCGCAAGGTGGGCTCCAACGTGAACAATGCGATTCACATCCTCATCAGGATCTTCAAGATTTAGCTTTATGGTTTTGGCTGGGCCTTTAAAGGACAAGAAACTTTTGTAGGTTCCCTTTGTGGTTGTGGCAGTTGGATGACTACGTCATCAAGTGTAAAGTCCTTAAACTTGCTTGGTAGATCAAAAGGTGGTTTCACAAAATTCTCCGAAACATTGGGAATCACTTGTGTTGAGGCACTACTAGATGTGGAAGCTTGGTCAAATTGTTTGGTTTTTGTCTATGTAAACAAGGGCTTAATCCGTTGTTGAAGCTTCTCACGCATTTGTTTTTGACGCTCGGTTAATTTTGTATCAATAATTTTAGTTTTTTGTAACCAAGGCTTTTTTGGTTGTTGAGGAAGCGGTGTTGTTTCCTCCCGTATCATGTCGTCATCTATTGTATCCCAGACTTCATATGGATACATGTCCCATGTATATATCTTTGGTTTGGGTCTATAAGTTGTGGTGTTGAGTAATTTGGATGTTAGTTGGACGTGAGCCAACGGTCTTGGTGACTTGAACTTTTGTGGAATTGATTTTGGCAGATAACATTGGACATCTAGATAAAGGAGTACATGTTTATCTGTCATTTCAACATCATCCATGGAAAGAATACCTTATTCTGAAACATGGGCGGTAGAGACACTAGGTTTTCATAAGTCGTGGATGACCGATCATTGTAAACCTTGGCTAGCTTTATATGTCCAGTTGAGTCAACCATGACCCATTTTTTGTTATTGCCGAAGGTTATCTTACTTCTTTTCCAATCCAGTACAACACATGCCATCTGTAGCTAGGGTGTACCAAGAAGAAGTTTATAGGTATTTGCATCATATGGTAAATCTAGAATGACACAATCAATTACAAATTTGACACCTGCAATGCGAACATTGATATTCGATAAATGACCTACAGGGTCTGTAACTCACTGATCAACCATGCGAAATTCCCATGGCTTTGCCAATGACAAAGCCATTATATTGACGCCTGATCCACTATCAAGGATAGCGGACACTGCGGGATAGTGTTTATAGGTCATAGGCAAGGTGATGCTAGTCTCCTTAGCAACACCTATATTCATGAGATTCATAGGAATCTGAGTAATTTTAGGAATCTCTTCTTGTTTTCATTGTTCGTCATGAATAGTAGGCAGTTGAAAACTACGATGGATATAGCGTTGAAGCTCTGTGAAAGATTTTATCGCGCTATGGAATGGCATGGTGATTTGAGCTTGTAGGAGTTCAGAGAATACCTCAAGTCCCTGTAGGAATTGCTCTTTTTCAGAATTTTTGGGTAGATAATAGACCTTTTGTATTTTCTTCCTCTCACAAAAACTCATCTCTAAATTCATTGTACTACCTTTGTTCCACTTTTGGATTTGGGTAATCTTTGGGTAAAGTGGAAGCTGGCAAGGGGCTTTCTTGATTGTCAGCTGATTTGTCAGTGTGTTGTTATTGTTCTTGGTGTTGGCGTTGTGCTTAAGTAAGAACTCTAAAACGTCTAGATGATATATGACATGCTGGAAGGATCCTGCTAAGTTGTTTAGGACAGTCTTTGAAACTGTGTTTGCAAACACAGTGTGGACACTCCGCATGATATTGGTTCTTACCTTTACAATCAACCATGAAGTGGCCAGTTTCACCACAAATAAAACAGTGATTGCTCATTAGTCCCGTGGCAATAGCATAACCATCTTGGATGGTTAGCTGTGCTTGGCTTTCTGAGTTCGTAAAATACTCATCTCATTTGCACGAGCACGAGTTGTCACTTGGATATGGTTGAGAACTAGTAGATGAGAGTGTTGTATCATGATTGTATGTGTGATCTTAGGAGCTGTCCACAAGATGTGTTTGTGCAGATTCTCGAGGGTGTCTATATTTTTGTGCTCCTAGATCAGGTTGTCCCCTTGGAGGTGGACCTAAGAGTGCCAGCTGTGGTTGAGGTTTATGTCTAGACTGTTTGGGCAACTCTTGTATATCAACTACATTTCTGTGGTAGGTAATTCGACTATTATCCAATTTTGGTTCTTGATAAGAGATGCATATTCTTTATCCATAGTGAGCCTTTAGGTGCGTGGTTCCTTGGGCTCCACCATGTAAAAAGGTGGTTCATGACGATGCAACCGATCGTTCTGATCAGTGCACAATGGTGAGCCTGTTTGCGGTTCCTGTTCGCTGTCAGCTGGAGGTTCCATAGGATTGTCCCTTTCTTGCTCTTTTTCCTCCGCTTGTGCTCTCTGTACCCAGTGTCGTATTTTTTGGTATTGTCTTCTTTCTTCTCTCACATTCGGATATGGCACTAAAGTTGAGGGTTGGTCATCAGTGACTGATGGTGCTGGTGAGGGAGCCACTTCTTTCCTCTTCTGTGCTCGTGTAACAACTAACACAGGAGCATGGAGCTGTTGCCCTTCCAGTGGCATCCCCATTGGAACTGCTGGTTGTTGTATTGCAATGAAAATTTAGTGGTGCACCAGTTCTAGGTCTCAATGGACAATTCTTGAAGTAGTGTCCATAAGCGCATTCTCAACAGAAGGATGTATATTGTCCTTTGTAAGGACATTCTACAATTCTGTGTCCTTCGCCAAATCCGTAGAAGCCGTAGTTCCTTCCGCCTTGACGCTGAGTTTGAGCTGCATAGGCTGCAAAATATTCATTTATGGCAAGATCCATAAATGGTTCGTCCGGTCCATACCATTGTTGCTACTCAGGTTGAGGTGGTACTTGCATCTCTGGTTCTGCTGCTGTCAGGTTTACATGAGCCACTTGTTGATTGACTGGCCCTAGTGGTCCAAGTAAGGCCATATGCTGTTGCTGATTCGGTGTGCCGTACCTTAATGCCGCGTTTGGTGCTCCTTGATGATATGGATAAGAAGTCTGATGAGGACTCCTCTTTTTTTGAACAATCTGGGGGTTAAAAGGGCAAAATGCCGTATCAAGCGATGTTGCATTGCATAGATGGCAAAATCTATGTGTCAATCTCAGATTTTGCTTTAGGACTGGACACTTGTTCGTTGTATGGTTTTGTGTGCATACTGAACACCATACATTCTCCCGTTGTGGATACTGTAGCTGGTTTGGTTTCGATTGGTGTGGCGTTGCTGCTACGGCTCTTTGTAAGGCTTTTAGTTTTTGATCAAACTATGCCATAAGTTGCTCCATCTGCTGTTTGTGTAATTTTGTCATTTGATCCAACAACAGTTCTGTGGATAGAACGGATGCGGTTGATGACGATGATGCTATCGAGGGAGTAGGAGTATGGGTGGAAGGATATTCGTCATCAGATCCCTCATCCTCCTCCCCGATGGCATCTTCCATAGCTTCTTACAGAGTAGCGTACTGCTCTCGTCATTTCAGTTCTCTTCTGATGCTTCGTGGTAGTTCGGCTAGGAACCACATGATCACCGCATGATCGGGAGTTAGGGCTACATTACACTCGGATCGTAGATGTTGGACCCATTCAATATAGTCCCTGACTCTTTCTCGTTTTCTCATCTTGACTTTGCTCAGTAGGAGAAACGAGTCTTTTAGGAATTTCCTTGGCTTAAAGCACGTGATGAGAGCCGCTTTAACCGCTTCCCAGGTAGATTTTTCTTCCTCTGACAGGTTGAAAAACCAATCTTGGGCCACTGCTAATAGGGACATGAGAAACAACATCAACTTTTCTGCATGTGTCCGTTCGCCATAGATTTCACAAGCTTGCTCGTAGATCTGGAGGAAGCGGATGGGATCTGATGATCCGTAGTATTTTGGTATTTTCAACCGTGGTGCTCTTCGGACTACTTGCAAGGGAGCAACAGGTACGGGTCGGCCCATTGGATCCATTGGTGCTGATTTCGGTTCTACCTCTTGTTGCACAACTACTAATTTGGGAAGGTGTGGTGCTTGATCTACTATCCTTCTTGCTACTGATCATCCAGATCTCAGATTCATCTGATGGTGGGTTCCAAAGTAGTTGGATCTTGCTTGCATAGTGTGATGCAGTCTGGATCTTAAGGATATATCAATCTGATCGGCCGGAAGTGAAATTTAGGCCTTTTATGATGGTTTTTCCTTGATAACTTTCTACTCCTTGCACTGATTGACCTGAGAGAATAGCTAGATCTGGTGCAGATCTTTCCACTGATCTAGTCTGCGAGGGTTCTCTTGTGCGAGGGTTGCCTGTCCAAGGGTTCTTTAGTTGTTTTTGTAGATAAAAAACTTAATATCTCTCAGATCTTTGGGAAGTAGCTCTCGCAAGGATCAAAGTAGCTGAATCTGGGTCAGATCTCACCATGGAATTCTCTACGAGAGTTAACTCTGATAGTAAGTGAAAATTTAACTGTATGCGAGGGTTCAAAACCACTATTTTGGCTTGATCTTCACCAAATCTCTATACTAACTCTCGCAGACTTCATCACTAATGGAAATTGACATTCTGAATCGATTGAGAGGGTCTGCAAGAGTTCTCACTAGAAGGCTTTACTAGATCTTCACTTTTTAGTGATTTTTTAGCACTTAAACCCAATATTCTGCTCACTGGAATCAAACTAACTCTCGCAGGCTCTTCTGTGTCCTTGTCTCACTGAGATGGAACTTTAGAATCCTCTGCGAGAGTTCTTGCCCACTACTAAAATTGAAAATTTTGATGTATGCGATGGTTCTCTGGTATTTTCCCACATTTTTTTCATTAAGAACTCTTGCACAGGCACTTAGACATCAAACTAACTCTCGCAAGTTTCTCTATGTCCTGGTCTCACTGAGATGGAACTTCAGAGGGCTTTGCAAGAGTTTTGGTGAAGATTTGTATTTTTTTGGATTTTTTCAAGAATTTTTTAATTTTTTTATGATTTTTCTCTGATTTTTGCAATCTGCTTGGAACTAATTCTTGCAGGCTTCTATGCAGATCTGGGACAGTACCCTGGAGCTTTTGCCAATCATGCAAGGGTTAACTCTTACTGGTTTTGAAGATATTAAAATCTGATGAGATTTTAGGCTCTTTTTCCCTCCAAAATGCAGATTGGTGTGGCTTTTGGGTTTTTTGGCTGATTGGTTTGGGTTTCAAGCCCTTAGAGGCTGTTTAGGACCTCCTCTACCCTCTCACACCTTCTTCGCTAGCTGTGAACAGTCCAAGCACAAAAAAAACACAGAAAACTAACTCTAAACTCCCAAAAATCTACCTAAAACTACTCTAAAAAGCAAAAAATAGCTAAAATGCAACTACACTAGTTAGTGGAAACCTATCCCCGACAATGGCGCCACTATAGGGTCTTCGATCCGATGTAGTAATAGCCCTCCTGCCTGTCAACAAGGGTTAGTTCACTGGATAGGCACCTAACTATCAGAATATTGGAAAAATCTATCTAATGTTGTAAGTAGGGGTCCTAAAAATGCCAAAGATGAATTGAGCTCTTTTGGCTTAGTAAAGACCAATCTTAGAATAAAATATTCAAGGTAGGTAGAAATAGAAACTCGAGCCACCATAGGAATTGCCATTTGTATTGTGCATGCCACATTTAATGCATGAAAAGACTAGGTGGCACAATTAGACATAGTGAGGTGGCTTGAATAAGTCTAGATAGCTTGAGAGGTGGATTCACAACTCCAATTCAACTCAAAGTAGGAGGAGAGTCCATGGATCTATATATATGTGATGTACTCTTATTGAGAAATTGATGAAATTTGTGTGTAATGCAAATTTGGAGACAAGCTCTTTGTGCCCTCTCTCTCTACACGAGTTTTGTACTTTCATACTTTCTCTCTAGCCGAGTTGAGACATTTATTGTGCTTAGTTTTATGTTTTGTTGACAGATCTTGCTTGTAACACAATAATATTTCTTGTATGATCAGCTTTTCTATTGTCAATCAATGCTAGTCTGATCTTTATGGTATTATTGGGCTTAGGAGATCAAAAGTACATGTGTAGGGCGTCCCACACGTGTGAAATCAACATGGTATCAGAGCCAACCTAAGATTTGCAGATTTGATCAGATTTCAAGCTAGGAATTGTCTAGATTCTATTTTCTAGCTAGTTTGCAGTTTTCTGGTGATTTAGAGCTTCAAACACTTTGAATGGTCCAGATCAGGTACTATACGGAATTTCAGGTTTCCAGATAGCCACTTCAATACTTCGTGAGACTCCTTGGAAACTTCAAATGCAGCTATCCACCATATGTGATTTTTCAGTTTGGTGGTTCTCTCTCACCTCAGATCCAAATTTCATGCAAATTAGCCCATTAGAAAGCTAGAAATTGTAAAATTTGATGCAATTTGAATGATGACAGTTGGATAAGCCAATCAGAAGTTATAAGCTTTTGAATAGTCGTAGGTAGGGTGCCTTGACCTGTGGCAAATCGTGAGTACATGTCATTTATTGCTTGAATGATCACAAAAATCATCCAGAAGTTGACCAATCTCATCTATATGTGATTTAGACAAAATTTATAGGTTCTAGGCAAATTGTTTCATACAAATAGATTGTATTTGAGCCATTTACATTTTTGGAGTATTTCACACATGTGAAATTCAGAGAACCATAACTTTTGCCATACTTCGTCTTTTTTGATAATTCAAATCTTGTTTTAGAGAGATTGTCAACCTAGTGAGATCTATTTCACAGTTTTTGTTTAGTCTTACATAGGATTGGTTCCTATAGTGAAAAGATAAGCAATTTTTTCATCCATCTTTTTTGATTTCCATCATTCTTTATGACTTCAATGGATGTCCTTCTATTAGAAGCAAGTGAAAGATTGTCAACCTCCAATTACTCAATTTGGAAGGTTAGGATGGAATCTATCTTAATACTACAAGATGTGATGGATATTGTACTTGGAATTGAAGAAGAACCACAAATTCCTCAAGAAATTCCAAAGTACAAAAAGAGAGCTAGGATGGCTCTGCATTATATTAAGATAAATGTCTCAAATGACATCTTAAGAGAAATTGGTGCTTGTACTTTTGTCAAAGATGCTTGGGATACTCTCAAGTCCATCTATGAGGCAAAGAATACTTCTAGACTTCTAGCACTAAGAAACCAAAATTTTCAAAGTGTACAGAAAAGTGATGAATGTGCTTCAGCTTATGTAATGAGAGTTAAAGACCTCCATAGAGAATTGTCATGCATAGGAGACTCCATCAACCAAAATGAACTTGTTCAAGTCATACTTAATGGGTTAAAGGAGGAATATGACAACCTTGTTAAGAGTTATGCCATTAAGGAGGAGCTACCAAGTTTGGAAGCACCTCAAAGTGTACTCATTTATGAAGAATCAAGACAAGAGTATAAACTCTTGAAAATGGAAAGACTGTCTCTCAACATTGATGGTAAAGCTCTCTTTACCAAAGACAAGCACAAGACAAGAAGTAAGAATCAACACCAACCCTCTTCAAGCAAGAACAATCTTATTTCCAAGGAGAAAGGAGAAGATGATGAGTCCTCTCAAGCTTCCACATCCAAGAAGAAGAAGAAAAACATCAAGTGTTTCTTTTGTGGCAAGAAGGGGCATTATGCCACCAATTGCTTCAAGAAGAAGAGTCAATTCAAGCAAGCCAACATTTCTAATAAAGAGAAGGAAGATGCTCATGCAAGTGATGGAGAGGGATTTCTTATGGTCTCAAGTTTTTCTTCATCACCTTTCAAGAAGGATGGTTCGTGGTATATCGACAGTGGAGCTTCCTCACATATGTGTAGCTCCAAGCATTATTTTTCATCCATGTCACCTTATGAAGGAGCCAAGAAGTCCATCTACACAACAAATGATCATGAGTGTGTTATTGAAGGCATAGGGACCATTCCCTTAAAGCTTTCATCATCAAAAGTTCTTTCTCTGTCTAAAGTACTTTTTGTTCCTAAGTTAACAAAAAATCTTATTAGTGTTGGGCAATTGTTTGATAGTGAACTAGATGTGAATTTCAATGTTGATACGTGTACAATCAAGAAGCATGATGAAATCCTTGCATTTGGGTCTAGATATGGTGGAATCTACAAGCTTGATCCCCAAGAATATGCTAACTCTTGTGATAGTGCCTTTGCTTCTCACATGTCTTTGGAAAACTATGGCATAGAATGTTGGGGCATCCTAACTAAAGTTCTATGGTGTCCATGGTCAAGAAAGCCAAAGCTATTGGCTTGCCTAATCTTATCTCTAAGAATTTTAAGCCATGTGAGGCTTGTGCCATATCTAAGTCTCATAAGAAGCCTTTTTCAAAGTCATCTATCAAGACTACACATCCATTAGAGCTCATACACTCGGATGTGCACTTCTCATCATCAAAGAGCAAGGGTGGTGCTACTTGCTTTGTAACTTTCATTGATGATTTCACAAGACTTACTTGGTTATATCTTCTAGCTTCAAAGTCTATGGTGTTTGAATATTTCCTAAAGTTCAAAGCTCTAGTTGAAAAGCAATTTTCATACAAAATCAAGATTCTTAGAAGTGATGGAGGTGGTGAGTACACTTCCAATAAATTTCATGATTATTGTGAGCTTGAAGGCGTTAAAAGGGAGTTTTCTTGTGCATATACACCATCTCAAAATGGGGTGGCTGAAAGAAAGAACAGATTATTGTGTGAATGTGCCAAAACCATTAGAATTGAGGCATCCTTGCCAAAAGACTTTTTGGGTGAGGCCATCAATTGTTCAAACTGTCTTTGCAATCGACTCCCTCATGTTGCACTTGGAGGAAAGTCACCATATGAAGCACTTTATTTGAAGAAACCTAAGGTTGATCACCTTAGAGTATTTGGATGCATATGCTTTGTCCATATTCCCTTGGAAACGAGAAAGAAGGATGATCCTTGTGCAAGCAAAGGAGTAATGGTTGGATATTCATCCAACAAGAAAGCCTATCGAATCTACATGCTCTCTACTTCTAAAGTAATTGATAGTAGAGATGTAGTTTTTCATGAAGAAGAAAAGTCCAATCTTGGAGGGGCCAAGATCAAGCAACCTCAAAATCTATCACCTTTTGTTATTGAAGACAATAAACATATGGAGGAGTCAAGATTTGAAGATGGAAGTCCTCGGATTTTCACTCCTAGAAGATCCATGAGGGAGAGATCCGAGCCTAAGAGGCTCACTTATGATGACAAAGGAAAACAAGTGGATCTTGATTCCACTTATGATGCTTATTTTGTTTCTCACGAGGAGCCCAAAGATGTCCAAGAAGCCCTCAATACCAAGGAGTGGTATGAGGCCATGAATATTGAATATGATGCCTTGATCACCAACCACGCATGGGAGCTAGTGGATCCACCACCTAACATGCATATTATTGGATGCAAGTGGGTGTTCGAGATCAAGTACAATCATGATGGCTCCATCAACAAGTACAAGGCAAGATTATGTGCTAAAGGCTTTGCACAAATATATGGCCTTGACTATGAAGAAACCTTTGCTCCTGTAACAAAGATGGTGACAATAAGAATCATAATCTCTCTTGCCTTATTTTTTAAGTGGAAATTGTATTAACTTGATGTCTCCAACGCTTTTTTGAATGGCTATCTTGAGGAGGAGATAAACATGGAATAGCCTCAAGGATTTATCAAGGATAAATCTAAGGTGTGTTTGCTATTTAGAAGTCTTTATGGCTTGAAGCAAGCACCTAGATCATGGTATTCAAGACTCAACAACTTTCTACTTTCATTAGAATTTGTGCTTAGTGACTATGATCCTTCTATGTACTTAAAGTTTGATGGTAGTAATATTGTCATTCTTCTAATCTATGTAGATGACATTATTCTTAGTGGAAGTTGTTTGATGCTAGTTCAAGAAACTAAGGATGCATTAGGAAGAGAATTTAAAATGCAAGATCTAGGAGAGATCCATTACATTTTAGGCCTTGAGATTGATTTTCATGAAGAGTATGCTTTTATTTGTCAATCTAGATATGTCTTTTCTATGTTGAGAAAATTCAATATGCAAAATTGTAAAGGCATAGATAATCCCATGGAGCAACATGTAAAAGATCCTATTAAAGGTGATGAAATATTCTTTGGGGACATCACACTTTATAGGAGTCTTATAGGCTCTTTGGCTTACTATCACTAACAATTTTGTATTGGGCTCTCTTACTCCATTCGCAATAACTTTGAACTTTTGGTTCGCATCCTTCACAAAGCAACGATCATGGACGAATTCTACTTTCAACTTTTGATCAGTAATGACTCCAACAGAAAGTAGATTTCTCTTCAAAACTGGTACATAAAGTACCTCCCTGATCATCCTGCTTTTGCCATCATGTAGTTGGATTGAAACTGTGCCTATCTCCTTGATCATGCACACTTCACCATTTGCTTGTGAAACAGATGTCCCATTATCCAATGCCTTCAAACTACTGAACCAGTCCTTGTTACCTGTCATGTGTCTTGTGGCTCCTGAGTCAATATACCATGCTTTATCATCTTGATTAGATGACAATGCAGATATGAAGATGCTAGAGTCTTCAATCTCACCTTCATCGACAAGGTTACTTGCTTGTTTTGGTTTCCCCTTGTCTTGTTCCGCCAGGAATTTGCGACATTCACCTTTTCAGTGGCCCTTTTTACCACAATGGAAGCACTTGTCTTTCTTGTTAGTTTTGCTGGAAGATCCTTCATCCTCTTGAGACTTGGCAAATTGCTGTTTAGTCTTTTTCTTGCCCTTGCCTTTGCCTTGTTTTTGGCGTGTTGCAAGTGCCTGATCTCAGTATTTTGACGTCTAGCTTTCACCATTTCTCGTCGTTGCTCTTCCTGCATCAAGATTCCTATGAGCTCGTCAAAGCTTGGCAATCTTTCTCTTGATGCTATTCTGCTCACAAACATCTGATAGGGTTCTGCAATGCCGCATAATGCATTATGCACCAGCTCCACATCACGTATGTGCTCTCCAATAGAATGCAGTTCATCTCTCATTGTCTTGATTCTGGTCATGTACGTCTGAATGTGCTCTCCTTGCTCCATGCGGGCACTATTCAACTTTGACTTCAGAAACATGATTCTTGATGGATTTGACGTCTCGAACTGCTCCTTTAGCACATCCCATGCCTATCTGGGTGTAATAGCATCACAAATGTGGGTAATGATGTGATCCTTCACTGACAAGTTAATGAAGGTCAAAGCTTTTCTCATCTTTTTGTCGAACACTTTGATGTCTGCTTCATTTGGCGGCCTTCTCTCATCACTTGTGACGACTTCCCACACATCTTTCTCCATCAGTATGTTTTTCATTTTGAATTTCCACACTGCATAGTTGGAAATCCCGTCCAATTTGCTACTTCCACTCAAAATGGACTCTCCCATGTTTGCCATCGCAAAACTGCTTAAAACTTCTCCCTTAGGCTAAGAACAGTATGTCAAGGCCAGCAGTGATGTTAGAAGTTGAAAATAATAACCTGCACTTTTTTTCTTACCAGGCCACTCGCCGCTTTTCCACCAATTTGAAAGCCAAATCGGCATCGCCTTCCGAAATGCACTTAGTCATCAACTCCCAACAACGCGCCCAGTGGAATGGTGAAACTACTTCTGACGTACTCCGAACACTTTCTTCGCTGCAACTGCTCTGTTTTGTTGTACCGTACTTGCAGGTACAGTCCGGGTGCCCTTTGTTTGGAGGCTATAGCCTTTCGTTTGGGTCAAAACGGGCAAAGGTCCCAAAAATAGGGACTTTTCTAGCTTTTGAACTGTTTCTTCACTTTGAAGAAACTTCACTCTTCACTTGTGAAGGGACCCAACTCAACTTTCAGTATGAAAATTTTTAATGAAGTTGAAAGCCAAAATGCACTTCAATTCTTCAGGACCCTGTTTCAAGTTCATCCAATGGTTGAACCAAATCTTGTGGTTCACATTTCTCTCCCATCACAGATGCTGGACCGTTGATTCATTTGACACCTCATCCACAGGTTCAAAGTACATCTGGGCATTGAACTAAACTCTTGCAGACGCTATGGTCTTCGATACACTAAGCTGAGTATTGCGTTGGGCGCGCGAACAGCCCGCGACTTCCCTGCCTGCGGCCGCGCCTTCTTTCCCTGAAAAATGTTGGATCAAGCTCTCCTGTGGATCATTTTGAACACGATCTGAGGCCTGGAACAGGGTTGCCATACTGAATTCATGACTGTAGAGTGTTCAGTCAAGAAATTCCGTGGAGAAACGGTGATTTTAGCTCAACTTGAGAAAGTGGCTTTTTCACCTTTTTACCGCAAATCTGCTAGGTTAACTGTCTGGAGACAAATCTCTGACAGAAACCTCAGAATCTCTCCATGGCTCATTGACAATGTGATTAGCTTCCTTCCTGTCCTTATGGCATCCAAAACGGTGCACAAACAGCGAAGAAATCACCAGTTATGTATAAAAACCGTAACCCCAAGTTCGGTTTCAATTTTCAGCTGGCTTCGAAATTGTCAATTTTTCACCAAATTTTTCCCTGTCTGATGCTATGCACAGGCTAATAATCCCTCTGCTGAGCCTAGCAAGCCTCTATAAATTAGAAACCGTGCACTAGTGCTTCTCCTTTCGTCTTCAACCCGCCGTAAAACCCTGAACTCTCAGAAGACAGTTCTCCCAAAGCTCTCTTCAACGGCGACACTGTACTGTGTACACTCCATGTACGGCTCTGATACCAACTTAGAATTTTCTTTGCACAGGAACACAGATCATGCTACACAGTAACACAGACAGAAAATCACTCTCCTCAGCAAGCTCACATAACAACTGTATTTCTCAAAATGAAATTACACTATACATATAGTTGTTCACTCAGGCAACCCATGCATGACCCAGGTTGCCGTTGGCGGGACGCGTGTCCCGTCAACTTGCCTCGTGGCGAGGCCAGCTGATCCTTATCCATTGATAGGACCCACAGTACAGTAACACAATGATTCTAACTTTAATTCTAACTGAAAGACCATGTGATCACTCATGTAAGTGATGCCACGACGGCTAGGGGAGCTTGGGAAGCTCTTAGAATGCAATTTCAAACTTGCAATCTAGCTCGGGCCATGTTCTTGAAGTCGAGATTGAACATAGTAAGGATGGAAGAAAATGAATTAGTGGGATCTTTCTTCACCAAGATAAAGGAGCTGAGAGATCAACTTGTGGCGATTGGAGAACCAATCAGGGATATTGAATTGGTACATACCACAATGAGCGGTGTCTCGGAAGGGCTACAGATGTTTGTGAGTGGCATTGCTTCGAGGGAGAGGTTGCATACTTTTGAAGACTTCCACGAAATCATGTTGCAAGAAGAGTAGCATCGCGAAGTGGTGAAGTCAAGGCAAACGTTCTTGCAAAACAGGAGCCCTACAGTTGCGGTTCCAAATGTGACTCCCGAAAAAGCATTTATTGGAATAAAGACAAAAATTGACAAGTTTCGTGTCATTGGATGTAAGGCCTATGTACATGTGCCAAAGGAGGAGCGAAAGAAACTTGATGCCAAAGCAATCAAGTGTACCTTTTTCGGTTATGATGAAAGGACGAAAGCTTACAGGTGTTTTGATCTTGTAATGAATAAGATTCACATTAGCAAAGATGTGATCTTTGATGAAACGCATAGGTATGAAGATGAAGACCATGCAAGTGGTGAAAGCATCAAAATACTTCCCACAATTCTGGAGGAAGAAGATGAAGAAGATGCTCCACAAGATGATGCACGTGAAGACGAAGTCGAGAGGGCGAGTATGAAAGGACACCACCTATTCAAGAGCCTAGGGGGAGGTACTTGCCAAAAGGAGCAATAAAGGAGAAACCGGTTGGAAGTAAGAGACATTACTTAGACATCCTTTGGGCATACTCTCCTCGTAGTGTATCACCTGAATCTAAGATACCAAAATGGTATGAAAAGATCATGAAGGATGCAAAGCTAAATCAACCAGGATCTAGCACACAAGGTGAAGTGAGAAGATCAACCCGGGAAAGGAAGCTGGTAAGAAATTATCTCGTATTGATGATAGTGCACATGTTGATGCTACACTACTTTGTCAACTAGTTGGGAGTTTGATATATCTTACGACTACACGTCCTGATATCTGCTATGCTGTAAGTTTGATTAGCCAATTCATGTCATCACCCACTATGGACCATTCGAAAGCTGCAAAAAGGACTTTGAGGTATGTGAAAGGTACACCTAACCTTGGTCTAATCTACAAAAGACAAAGTGTTTCACCTAAGTTGCAAGGTTATGTTGACGCTGATTGGACAGGAAGTATAGATGATAGAAAGTCAACAACAAGTTATGCCTTCAATTTTGGTAGCGGTTGTTTTTCATGGTCTAGCAAGAAGCAAGATACTATTTCTCTTTTTTCTACAGAAGTCTAATATAAAACGTTGAGTTCTGCTACCCAGGAAGCTGTTTGGCTACGTAAGTTGTTATGTGAGATTGGCATGAAGCAGGAAAATCCCACTGTTATTTTCTGTGACAGTCAAAGTGGAATACAATTGGCGAAAAGTCCTATCTTTCACGCAAGGACAAAACATATTGAAGTGAAATATCACTTTGTGCGTGAAAAGTTACAATCTGAAGATATAAGTATTGTACATTGTTCTACGTTATTACAAGTTGCTGATATATTTACGAAAGCTTTAAGTAAAGAAAAGTTTGAGACTTTTAGAGCCAAACTTGGCTTAGATTTGGTTATGTAAAAAGCCTTTACTTGTAATACTATCGTGGAGGTATGTTCCATGAATAGAGTAAACTCTAAAATAAAAAGAGACGTTGATCATTGAGGGAGAGAGTTAAAATAACAATGATTGACTTATACAATGCTTTCTTATTTCGACGGCACCACGTATGCTTAGTTCTAGAGTTATCGGGCCATCTTTCTTTTACGAGCCCTTTGAGTGCTTTTAACCAACTTATCTTTGTACTTACTTATTAGTTGAATATACAGTTTGAGGAGAGCAATTCTGTTGTCTTGTTGCACTTGACGTTGTGCTGTGGTGATTGATCTGGTCGGGTGTTTAAACTGTGTTTTCTTATCTTCAGCTTGGCCATTCCCTCTAGGATAGTAGGGAGTACTAAATTTGTGTATAACAAAAAAATATTCCAGTAAACACTTTATTGTTTGATTAACAAAGTGTGTACCCCAGTCACTAACAATCTCGATCAGACATCCATATCTGATTATAATATTTTCATATAGAAACTTGGCCGTAGATTTCACATCAGCAACTTTGACAGCTTTGGCTTCAACCCACTTGGTCATGTAATCAGTTGCTACTATAATGTATCGGGCCTGAGATCCTTGCGCGACAGGGTGAATAGGTCCAACATAATTCAGTCCTCATTTTTCAAATGGTGCTTAAGATAAAACCGGATGCAAGGGTTCATAGTTCTGTCGAGTAGGCCGTCGTGCTCGCTGGCAAACATCACATGTCTGAATAAAGTTTTTTGTGTCCTTGTGAAGCGTAGGCCACCAACAACCTAATTGTAAAAGTTTGCGAACAGTAATATCTGTAGAGAAGTGTCCTCCACTCATGCCATCATGTGAAACCATGATTAAATCTGGTACTTCATGCGGTAAAACACACCTTCGTAAAATATTATCTGATCCACGACGATACAATTGTCCTGCAATCCATTGATAAAGCTGAGCCTTATGAATCAATTGTCTCTTCTGTACTTTTGTCAGGGAGTCATTTGGTTGTCCTAGCATCAGGTACTCAACAATATCTGCTGCCCACTCAGGTACTGCAGCATACGACAGTTTATCATCCACTTCAGTGTTAACTGGTGCAGATTCGCTTCGCGAAACGTGATCGACTAGATAATGTTGTTTCCCCTTTCAAACTACAATTCGAAAGTCAAATTCAGTCAATAACAATAACCATCTTGCAATACGTCCAGTATTGCACGTCTTGTTTACCAAGTAAAGTAACGGTTGATGATCCGTATAAAATACAAAGTGCGTTTCCATGAGGTAGATGTCTGCTTGCAAATCGTATAGGATAATCCTTCTTATAGTCACCTGGCTACGTCAAAAGTGATCCAATGGCGTATTTTGAAGCATCCATATGAACATGAAATTCTATCGTCCAATCTGGAGAACACAGTATTGGTGCTGAAGTTAATGTTTTTCATAATTTTTCAAAGGCTTCTAATGCTTCTACTGTCCAAACAAGAACAATAGTCAGTTTGTATATAGGTCATACTAAATTCGCAAAGAAGATAATAAAGATTCGATAGTAGTTCGCATGACCCATAAATACATAAACTCCACGAATTGTTGCTGGCGGTGGCAATTCCAAAATAACTTTGAGCTTAGAATAATTTGTGGCAATGCCATGTCTTTATATCACATGTCCAAGCACAACTCCGTAGGAAACCCATATCTGATATTTTTCTGGATTAAGAGAAATATGATATTTGCGACATCTTTCAAATACTTTTTCCAATCGATCCAGGTGGTCTGTATTTGTACTATGAACTCCCAAGTTGTCCAAGTAGATTTCAAGGAATTTCTACAGATAATCTTTAAAAGCAAATTGCATTACTCTTTGGAATGAACTTGGTCATTACAGAGTCCAAACAACATTACTTTGTAAGCATAGGTGCCCCATTCTGTTGCAAAAGCGGTTTTGTGGTGATTGGTAGGTGCGATCTTAACCTGGTTGTAACCACTAAATCCATTCAGAAAACTATAAGCTTCAGATTTATATGCGCTCTCAGATGATATGGGCTAAGCCCTCTATCCCACATCATATTATATTGGCAGAGTTTGTCGCTTCTTCTATTCAGATAGAGGCATTGTTCCATATTGTCACATTCATACAGCGCTTAGAGGATCTCCAGCGTAGAGGCACACACTATGCTGCAGCAGCTCTGTCGTCCTCCCAGCACCTACACTCTGAGAGATACTCCTTCTCGTGGTATTCCCAGGCCTGTCGTCTCCTCTCCACATTGAGTATTCACATTACGGATCTATCAGATGGTACTCATCAGTATATTAGAGGATCCTTATACAGGGCATATCTTTAGAGCACTTGGCAGGATTCATCTGGGGTGAAGACGGAGTTCTATCGAACACATTTTCTATCTCGGGATCCTGCTGGGTATCCCATTGTACCCAGATACCTAGTGGACAGTATTTCACACAGACTGCGGATAGTGATGGGTCAGTTCCGGGTTTCCTCTCACCAGTTAGCCATTGAGACTGGTGAATACATGGGCATCCCGAGAGATGCACGGATTTGTAGTATGTGTGATCTACATGATATAAAGTATGAGTTTCATTTTCTCTTCAGATGCCCAGCTTACTGTGAGATTCGAGGGAGATATTACTGCTTGTTTCGAGACCATCCACTTGCACTTTCTGCCTTGATATCGTATGAGGACTCTAGATGTGTTGCATTGATGATCTGGGAGATGATAGACCTATGTATGGCGAGTCTTGACGCTGACACCTCCCCCCTGATACAGCTGAGCATACAGGAGTGTCTATCCCGTCTCGGACAGAGGCAGGAGAGTAGTGACTCTGATGGAGAGGCTGAGATTCCAGATGCCACCATACATAGATGACAGAGGCAGTGTCGTCGACAAGAGAGACAGCCAGCCCGCAGGCCACGGCCTGCAACTTCACGACATCGTAGACACCACCGATCATCTACTCAACGACAGAGAGATGCAGCTCGCATAGAGACAATGCCACAACATACTTTACATCATTTTTTCTCACAAAGCAGAGAGACATCTATGATGCTTGACTCTCCTTGTGCATAGTACTATTTCCTGTTTTATTGTAATTTTGTTTCTTTTAGGTGGTTGAGCTTTCACGCTCCCACCGGGTACACTTGACATGTACCTTTTTTTCAGTCCTATGTACCTTAGGGTACTCCATGGACATTAATAAAGATCTTTCTTTCTTTCTTTCTCACTCTTTCTCTCTCATATAAAGTATAATAACACTCAATCCCAATAACATTCAGATCCAATAATTAGTAAAATCCAAAGAAAGCATGAGAGATGGAGAAGGAAAGAAGAAGAGCAAGGACATTCATCAATCCATTTATGAAGAGAACCAATCTTCCTTATTGAAATGAGAAAATGAACATGAGGAGCAACTCGAGTTGGTCCCTTCTTATAGTAAAGAGGAGGACCCTGGCCTCTGAATTCTATTGGTCTAGTCTTGCCTCTCTTTTTATTCAAATTTAAAAAATTGTGGGAACCATCAAAATTGAGGGAAATCCAACTCTATTCGCTAACTTGACATTTAGGCCCTGTGACATTAAAAGTCCTTCAAAAAGGCCTAAAGTCCTTTTATTGACTTATTGAATCAATCAAATAACTATGTGATCATTGGGTTGGACTTACACACGTAGGGTGCCAAATACTTATTAACTAGGGTTAGGGTTGCCTTGGGATCGGCAAACCCTCCAACAGCGAATCAGTGTGAATCTGAAGGCCCTAAATGCAGTCACCAAAAAGGATCATTTTCCTTTACCCTTTACGGAAAGTGTCCTCGACAGAGTAGCTGGCGCCACAGCCTACAATTTTTTAGACGGCTTCAACGGTTACAACTAGGTGAAGATAGCACCCCAAGACCATCATAAGACAACATTCGCCACGGAATGAGAAACCTATGCCTATAAGGTGATGCCATTCGAACTTTGCAATGTCCCAAGCACTTTTCAACGTGTTATGCAGATGACATTCAAAGAGTATTTGCAGAAATTTTTGAAAATTTTCTTGGACGATCTGTGCGTGCATGGACCAAATTCAGAACACTTATCCAATTTGGAGAAGGTGCTACAAAAATGTCACAATTTTCAGATCTCCTTTAATCCAGAAAAATGTCAATTTTGGGTTACACATGGCTTGATTCTTGGCCATATAGTATCTAGACACAAGATCGGCATAGACCTATCAAAGATTAGGATCATTGGTGATCTGCCACCAGCAGGGACGATCAACAGAGATGAATTATTCAACCATAGAATGGTAAGCACTGGCGATGATCTATGCAGTGAAGAAATTTTGGAACTACCTGATGGCCTTACATTTTGCATTGTATACGGACCATCAACCCTTGCTCTATCTCGTTAACAAAACTTGCAACACAAGGAGAATCACTAGATGGCTACTTTTGTTTTTGGAGTTTCATTTTCGGATAGTAGTCCGCAAGGGAAAACAACACTACATGGTAGATCATGTATCACAAATCAAGGGGAAAGAGGTTGCAACCCAACTCGATGATGAGCTGACCGATGCTGCCTTATTTTATGTAGACACAGTACCGGAATGGGCTATCGACATTGTTGAATATCTAATGCGAGGCCAACCAGACAAATCACTACCAAAGGCGGATCAGCAAAAATTGATCTTGAAAGCTAGACCTTATCAGCTGATTGTCGGCCAACTGTATCGAAGAGGCCCAGATGGGATTCTTTGGAGGTGTATTCTTCCTCATGAGACCACCCAAATCATTTTGCTTTCACATGAAGGCATGGGTGGAGGCCATTTTGCATCCGACATTATAATTTGCAAGATTCTACAATCAGGATGTTGGTGGCCAACGATTTATAAAGATAAGAAAGAATACCTAAGGAAGTGCGATGTGTGCCAAAGGGCAAGGAGACCAACGAGATTGAACTATGACCTATTAACCTGGTCTTAGCTCAAGCACCATTCAAAAAGTGGGGACTGGATTACATCGGTCCAATTCACCCTGCAGCAAGAAGTACCCAGACTCGATACATAATCATAGCCATGGACTATCTCACCAAGTGGGTCGAAGCCAAGGCAGTAAGAGTAGCTGATTCTAGGACCACTGCCAAGTTCCTTTATGAAAATATCATTGTGCGCTTTGGATGCCCGGTGGAGATAGTCAACGATCACGGAAGTCATTTCATCAATGAGACCATCAAGGTCTTGTTGGAGGAATTCTTCGTGATCCATAGAACTAGTATGCCTTATTATTCTCACGGTAATGGGCAAGCATAATCATCCAATAAGATTTTTTGTAGCGTGCTCACGAAAACAGTTGAAGCTAGCAGATCAGATTGGGAACATAAGTTGCATGTTGCTCTGTGGGCATTCAGGACAACATACAAGGGGAGCACTGATCAAACACCTTTTCAATTGATATATGGTCAGGATGTTGTAATGCCAATAGAGTTTTTAGTCCCTTCATTAAGGATTGCCACAACGCAATGTCTTAATGAATCCAAATCTCTACAACTACGCCACGAAGCTCTGCATAAACTCTGTGAGACACGCTTACTAGTTGTACATGCACTGGTAGCTGAAAAGGAAAGACGCAAAGCATGGCACGATCGCAGGCTACAAAAGAAGGATCTTTGTTTTGGAGATCTGGTCCTGATGTATAGAACCAAGGCGATCAAGGGAAAATCAAAATTCACAGGCAAAGGTCCTCATCGGATCAAAGAAATTCTTAATCATGGAGTCGTGAATCTAGAGAAGCTAGATGGGACACCGTTCGACACACCCATCAACGGTAGCCAGTTGCACAAGTACTGGCCACCGTAGTGAGATAGATCCAGATTGGTGGTGGCACGTTACGAGAAGCTATTCTGCTAGGCCACACAACTAATCTTGAAAGCAAGATATTGTATCATCAAGAGTTTGCTCTAGGATATTGTAAGAGCAAGAAAAAGAACAAGCTCAAACATATTGAGAAACATGATCTTTCATGTGATGAGGCATTTTGTAAACTTCTTTTGAGGTTGAGTGAAGTATCAACTGAGGACACTTATACCTTAAAAAAGTATAGAGCCTCAACGAGATCAAGTTAAAGGTTGATTTCAAGATTAGATCCTTTGAGAATAGAGTTCATAGTGAATGGACTATTAAAGCTAGTATGCTTAATCTTGTTAATCAATACTTTTGCTCAAGCTATGATCTTGATCTCTATGGTCTTGGTGATCATTGTGAGGCATGGAGGCCTCAGTTTTCTACTTTTTTGGTGCAGCTATCTCCATGCAAATGGACTTTTCAAATCCGAGATCAACATGAAGCATGGAGAAGGCATATTGGAATAGTGGCAATTTGGTGGAATTAACAAGAGATGTCCATCAAGGAAATCTTATCATAATTACAGTAAGGAAGCTACTATGATGGATTCTTTGGAGGATCTTCAATACAAATGCAAGGCAAAGCCAACCTTGGAGTATTTCAAGTTCAAATGTTCAAATCAAGTTGTTAGCTTTTTAGGAGGAGTCTGAAAATCAAGAAGCCATCCAACTTGTCTATTGGGGTTGATGAAGATTTTCATCTTGCATGTAGTGTTGAAAGTCGTAAATTTGAAAATTAGCCTAGGAGAAACTCAAGCTACATCTCATGCAATCATGCCTAGTTGTCATACGTGACATGCATGTAGATTTAGATAGTGAAATGGCCAATATTGGGCTAGTAGAAACTCGAGGTACCATAAATGCATTAAGTCCTACTTTGTCAAAGTGACATGCAAGGCATGCAAAAATGGTTGTTGACACATGCATGATGATATGTACATTTCTAGTTTAGAAATTGCCACATGTAGAAAGTAGGTAGATGTAGGTGGTTGAATTTGCATGTAAAGTGATATGTGTCACTATTTTGGTAGATTAGACCTTTAGATGTGGAAAAAAGTGGTTGCATGTTAGTACTACCATGAGTTTTCATCATTCCCTATATATGTAAGTGAGAATCCTCACTATTCTTGATGATGAATCAAACTTTGTAGCAAAACCATGTCAATTTGGATTGTAATTTTGTAAGCTTGTAATATGATTCTCTCTCTAATTCGGGAAAGCCTTTTTCTCATGTAATTGAATTTCAATGCACTTTCTCACACGTGTGGATCAAAGTTTCTTTCTCACACGTGTGGAATAAAGTTACTTTTGATTATTTGCATTATGAATTGTGTTCTAGCCTTGGATTCTAGTGTTAGATTGTGTGTTTCACTTTGATTGTCATCTAGGTGCTATTTCAAAGCTTAGGGAAGGTCATTCTCACTTTTGTGGTTTTCCCACACATGTGACTTGTTGGTTTTCTCACAACAAGTAAATCAGATAGAGAAATAAAACACAAGAATATTTGACTGTGATTAACACAGATAATATGGAATCTATAAAATTGAAGTTGTTGGAGTATAACGATCAGATCGACGAAAGAAAATCAGGTTCACAGTAGTTGTGCACTAAGCACCGTGATCTTACTACGTTTTTTTAGTTGATCGAAGATGTAACTGATAGATGAATTCTCTCTCTCTCTCTCTCTCTCTCTCTCTCTCTCTCTCTCTCTCTCTCTCTCTCTCTCTCTCTCTCTCTCTCTCTCTCTCTCTCTCTCTCTCTCTCTCTCTCTCTCTCATGGATAGTATCTAATGTTGCGGCATCCCCTTTTGTTACAAAGCTAAAAAAAAGTTTTCTCATACCTCTAAAGGGCAAACCCGTAATAATATAAGTTGTTGGTGGGAATTTTTTGAATTAGTCCCTTATTTAAATGGTCAAGATTCATCGCATTTCATCCAATGGTTGTTATAAGTTACGTCATACACAAGGCAAGGTAAGGCTACTTCTATGAAAGTTCACCAAAGGTCTACTTTCCGGCTATTTATACACTGCTACTCTCTTAATTTTTTCACCTTCTCTCTCCTCCTCTTTGTCTTCATCACTAAGTTCTTGGAGGATTAACAGCGCCCAAGTGTTACAAACTAAGAGCCAGCAGGTATGAAGGCGCCTTACATACTTGTTCCTTTATTGGAATTTCTTTATGTTTTTTACGTATTTTATCAAGTATCAAAATATGCGAAATATGTGGACTGTTGCATTATTTACGTATCCAAAAATGTGAAAATGGCATTGTCACATTTTTTAAACTTCCCCAAAAAAAGGCACCTTCGCATTTTTGTCTTACAAATAATTGCAAAAAAACCAAAGGACTGCACTTTGACCATAGAACTTTAGTTTTAGAAACGGTTTTTACTTTTGTGAAAAATGCAAAAAACATGAAGAATGGCTTCCGGAGTTTATCTTTCATCGCCGATCCTTAAATTTATTCAGAACTTACTCATATATTTTCATACACTGGTTATCACAGAATGACACATGATCTTGCTCGTTGGAATACAACAATTATCACACTCCTCTAGTTGGGAATACATGTGCTTTATCACATTGTTTATGATACATTTACTATCATGCGGATGACATCCACCTTTAAATATGTTTCCACTGATCGATGTTGTTGCATTATACGGTTTTATGAATGGGGTTCTGATCTACTTACGATTAGTAGACCAACGATTCAATTGCTATTTGCCTCTTACGTATGATTTTATCATGATAGCTACAAATATGTTAATTGGAATGCAACTTTGTTGTGAAAAAATGATTGCAGTCTACATTATCAAGACGTAATTCTCATCATTCAATCCAAAAATACACCGATCACGGGTACTACACTTCTACCTTATGCTCCTATAGAACAAACAAAGAAATTGTTGTGTCCTTCATACCTTGATGAAAAGTATTGGCTGTAACTGATGACGCACTGTCGATTAACTCTATTGATGCTTTAATCATAGTAACTCATCAATGAAGTATTGTGGTTGTAAGGCATGAAGTATTGATAGTCACACAAATACAGCATGTCATCTTCACAGGATAATGCTTCCACCACTATCCAGGTATGAGCTTTATTATTACTAGCAAAGAATTTCACCACTTCGACTATTCGAAGACAATACCAAAACAATGTTCTCTTCTAGTCCATAAGTTTACTTTGTAGAATTCTTATTGCCTAGACGGTTGGTTTCAAGCTTGTAACAATACAACCCAACACAGGTAATTGTACCCATTTTTGGCTTAAAAAACTCTTGGAACGCATGGATTTGTGCAAGGGTCATTATAGTTTCCAATGTTAGAATGGCATGGATTTGTCCTAACATATTGATTGGGACTATACAAGCAAAAGGTTTTTCTTCTTTGTTCTAAAAAAAATGGTAGCTTAAATAGCTATGTAAATCCTACACATACCCTTTCAAGTTTACACTCGAACTAAATTAGTAATCGAGCTTGAACACCCATAGAAAGCATGGATATGCTCAAGGGTTTTGACACCATTACACGACCCATTCATGAGTCCACATGTTAGTATGGCATTGATCTGCCCTGAAATTGTCATACATGTGTCCTTGCTCAACCAAAAAACTCTTTTCGAAAAAATGATTTGCAAATGTTTATTTTAGCAAGTGTCCTTTCATTTATTTGAGATATATATTGAAAATTGCTAATTGATATGGGATGGTGGTAGGTACCAGTTGGATATCTTTAAATAAGTCTTGTTTTATGGTGCTTTACTATACTATACTTTTTTTTTTCAGCTATATTTTACCTTGTTGGCTTATGAATAAAGATTGCTCTCACTCCCTTGTTAAGTATTATTTAAACTAGATTGGGCCCTTGTTGGCCTATTATCTTTATTAATTACTGTGAAGGGCCTAAAGAGGGAACCGCCTTGTTCTTAAGGTTAGCTCCTTTTGGGCCTACAAAGCGTACATTGGACAATGTGAGCCGTTAAGGTTTTGCAATTGAGGTGAATGCCATATAGCATAATCTTCTAATAGAGGAACTAATCAACCTCTATGTAGAGATTTTGCATGGATACAAGAATGGTCCTCTCAAAAGTTACAAACCATATGGTCAAAATGTCCCAATCAATCTTGTTGATGCTTCTTACACTCGGGTCGACTATACACGAAATTCCTATGCATATTAAGCATACCTTAGCTTGCAGAGGGGTCCCACAGCCTTAGCCAAACCCTATGTCGAGGAAGCTGTGTCAGGCGACATGTAAAGCATCCAACTCACCCAAAAAAAGGGAAAACCCAAAAGGAAGCGGCCTACCAATAGTCATGCATCTGAGATCATAGGTGTTAGTCAAAGACGTGGGATCATTCTGTTGGTCAGCCACACTTATAGTGGGAAACTACTTTTGAGTCCTAACAAACTTTGTTCTGATACACAACTACGAAATGTGAAAAGAAATACGTAATAGACCTTTTAGGTAATCACCCAGCCTGGACTACCTGGTAAATGTGGCACTAATGGTCACAAATGACGATTATCATGAGTGAAGTCAATCCTACAAAAATAGGTTCGATGCTAAGAATTGCGCTGAAGTTATTAAGGTTGCTGCAGAAAAAGAGCCAAAATAAGATATCATTGCAGATATATCGAGAGAGGGCGGCTGGGTTGCAAACATATTTCTAATCTAATTCCTGGTGCATGATTCACCTAATGCCAAATATGAGGTCACAAAACTCGTTTACTTACGAGTATGTTGCATAAAATTGCAAGGAAAATCCTGTTAGATTTCTTATGCTGAGGCTTAAACAAATCGTTCAAGTAGTGAGCATCTTGAAAAACCGAAGGCCGTTTTTTAGGCCTTCACATTTTTTTCCCTTTGAGATTTTCTATGACTTAGAAATCATTTTAAGACACCTTCGTCTTTTTCGCCTTTTTCGCCTCTTAGCAAAAAATGCGACACACTGGCCAAGTGGCCAGAATAACTGAGAAATCATTTTAAGGCACCTTCGTCTTTTTTTGCCTTTTTCGCTCCTTAGTGAAAAATGTAACACACTGGCCAAGTGGCCAGAATAACTTAGAAATCATTTTTAAGGCACCTTCGTCTTTTTCGCCTTTTTCGCTCCATAGCGAAAAATGTGACACACTGGCCAAGTGGCCAGAATACCTTAGAAATCAATTTAAGGCACTTTTGCCTTTTTCGCTTTTTCTGACCGACTTCGTCAATGGATGAGTAACCCTAAAATAGCTGGACAAACAAATATCCCAAAAGCGGATGACGGTTACCAACTTTTGTACATATGCAAAGATTGGCATAAATAGCCTTAAAGGGTTGTAAGATATTTCCTCTCTTGTAAATCTCTATATTAGCTGAAACAAACTATGTAAGTGTTAATTTTTGAAATTTTTCTTTCAATCAGAGTTATCTGTAGCCAGCGTTATCACGCTCAGCAAGCTAAAGTTATTACTTCAAGCCATTGTACTCACTGTTGATATTTATCAGAGTGCAATTCTTGTCTCAGATATCTCCTCTCTTGTAAATCTCTATATTACCTGAAACAAACTATGTAAGTGTTAATTTTTGAAATTTTTCAGTCAGAGTTATCTGTAGCCAGCGTTATCACGCTCAGCAAGCTGAAGTTATTACTTCAAGCCATTGTACTCACTGTTGATATTTATCAGAGTGCAATTTTTGTCTCACTACTGCGTCGTTCATTTGCACAAACTGTATGAATTCTTCTACTTGAATATTTCTGCTGCTAATTGTTGCATTTCCGTTCCTACACGCCTACGCTCTGAGCAACCAAGCCTCCGCTACGCTGACGACCACCGCTTTACGACAAATCTCCAAACTATCATTTTCAAAATAAACGTGAAAACTTTTGAAACGGTTCAAAATACTAGAAGAGAATAACCATTTAGCAGTTTTGTCATTTTTGCACCAAAACATGTTTTTTTGCGTAGAGCACAAAAAAAGAAACAAAAACAAAACATGTATTTTGACTTCAAAAAAAGCTATTTTTATGATTTTTTAATAGTCAAAACTAACCTATTGAGGGTAATTGATTTATAGCTTGGGGGCTAGATTCGATCGATTTAGGTTTGGTTTGGTTCGATTATCCACCATCCGATTCTCTTTTGTTTCCTTGTTGCGGTTGCCTAGTCTTTGATCCTTGGTGTAGGACTTGAAATAAAGCCATCATCATCATTTGCAATTTTAGATTGGTGCTTAAAACTAATGATATCACATTGAATGTCATGGAAGTTGGAGCACTCAAAATGGCTAAAGAGCTATTTAAAGAGCAAAGTCTAAATGAGTCTCAATTTTCATATGTGCTAAGCTTCTAGCTCAAGTACACTCCTTAGTTCCTATTGGATGATGGGATCATGTGATAGCCATCATCATGCCAAGGAGTGTGTGTGTGTGTGTGTGTGTGTGTGTGTGTGTGTGTGAGAGAGAGAGAGAGAGAGAGAGAGAGAGAGAGAGAGAGAGAGAGAGAGATGTTGTGGAGCAAAAGAGATTCCTACCTTTCCATTGGGCCACATGTGATCTAAAATCTTAGTGACCTTGGGGATGCTGGCGGTTTTTTGAGGTGAATACTAGATTGAACGGTAGACATTCTAGTAAGAGAGAGAGAGAGAGAGAGAGAGAGAGAGAGAGAGAGGAGGGTGGTGGGGGGCACACATGAAGAAGCTAGTTCCTAGCTATGCAACTAAGAATTGCACAACTAGGAATTGGCACCAAAAAATGGCCTTTGCCCACATGGGGCAAATTTTTTGGCCGTGGTAGCACAAGCTAGATAACCTAGATGTGCTTTAGGATTGGCCACCACTCATCCACAAAAGCTTCATGTGGATGAGAGAGAGAGAGAGAGAGATACATTTCTATAGTTGCTTACAAATAGTGCACGCTATGCATAGAGTATGCATTGAGTTCTAAATTATATAGAACCTTATATTAGCATGTTAAGATTTGAGATCATGAATCATTGGAATGAAATTATGAGCTGGAAACCCATGGATCATGGATGATGGCACTGCATTGACAAGGACCCACATAGGGCTTCCAAAGTCAGGAGGACCCACATAGGGCTTCCAAAGTCAAAGATTCTCCTGACCTACTGCTCCCTTGAATCTATTATCTCCCTGACCTACTGCTCCCCTGAATCTCTCTGAACCCACCTTTTCCATGCATTCCATTCTACCAATGCTGTCAAAAGGTGGAATCGTTACACAAGAAAAGCATCAGAATTGCGAGCCTGGAAAGATCTCCAAGTGGGCTGTGAGGGAAGGGCTAAATTTGGCTTTGGTTTTTTTCATCTACCAAGCCGGAAGGGGAAAGAATTGGGTCTTTTGTCTGAAGCTACGGCTGATTGCTTCTACTCCTTGTCTCTGCATGGCTAGGATAGCAGGTTGCAAATTTCTAAAATAGCAGTCTGCTTATTTAGTGTTTTGGACAAGAGTCAAAGGCTTGCTCATGTCTTGGGGTGGACTTGTTTTTGGCACAGAAAGCAACAGAATTGAGGCCGCCTCGGCCATGGCCCCCAGCTTTTTGCGAACAACCCATCTATCAGACACATGACTGTCAACGATAGAAGTCATATGTACCTCTGTCCAATTGCAAGGCAAAGAGCATCAGGATGCCAAGGCTCTGAGCAGCTTCAAATCTAGGCTTTCAACAGCAGTGACAAGTTCTTTCCCAAAAAGGATTGAGATATGAGAGCCTCACTTGTTTGGGATTTTCCCTCTGGATTAGAAGCAATTCTTTTTTTGTGCTTGCTTGATATGCGGCTTCATATGCCTAATCCTGCTTCTCCTTAGATTTTTTAGGTGAGCCCGGTATTGTTGCAGTAAGATCAGCTAGATACCTGGTTGGTATTTTATGAGCAGAGAGTTTGGGCAGGTTATCTTATAAATGAACATAGTTTGCAGCTATTATCACAATTGCATGGGCGTTAACTTCATGAACTAGGAAATTATCTGTTCTTCCATTATTGTGCAGGTTACGCTCATACTTATTTTTAGTAGCGTCTGGCTGGAAAGTAATTAGCAAAGATAAGAAGCTAAGGAAAGAACAAATCGACTGTGCATGTTCAATTTGATCAATCTGCAAAAGAGATGATAGAGAGCATGCAAAGTCCCTGAATGAGAAAATTTTGCCCGTGGATCTTCAGTAGATGGAAGAATCCATGTTATATGCTTTTTTTTAAACTCATTTCCTGGTCTAACAGGACCAGATTCTGGCCTGATGCAGAAAAGAATAACGAAGGCTTAACTTCAAAAACCTATCCTCCACTTCTGCATAAGACTGTGTCTCTGGTTGTGGTTTATTGCCTATTTTTTTGAGAACTCTTGCTATTCTTGGTTAGACCAAGAGCAAAGCTTGTTAAAACTCGCCTTAGATACTAATATTTCCTCGACCACAGGTTTGATCTGTTTGTTGGGTTTTGATTTTTCAATGAGACTTTCTGAGACTTAGCATTCTATGTAAGAATATCAAGCTTTTGTGCACTGGGGGATTTCAATGTTAATTTGAAGGAATTAGGTACTTTCTTTTTTTATGTGGATTGAAGGAGTAAGCTTTATGGATTGATAACTGGGTATGATCATTGATTGAGCCTTGAATTCTTATTCACAGTTCTTAGCTCTGAAAAAGCAATGGAAGGAGATATAGACAGTGATTTTTCTTCAAATGTTTTGCAGCTGTGTTCAATGACTAAGGTACAATATAGTTGCAGGATAGTGATTTATGTGCTGTGGCAGATCATGTGACACCGTGAGGTTATTCTGCAGATATAGTCTTCCTTTTTTTGGCGAAGAATTTGGCATCCTCTCATCAGGTGAAGATGTATCTGGTTGAGGACAAGGGTGGCGCCATAGCTTTGATGCTTGTCTCTTTATTCTTTTTGGGGACATGGCCAGCCATCATGAACTTCTTAGAGAGAAAAGGTCGTCTTCCTCAGCACACTTATCTTGATTACTGCATCACCAACTACCTTGCTGCAATCCTTATCGCTTTCACACTGGGCCAGATTGGAAGCAGCACTCCAGAAACTCCAAACTTTCTGACACAACTGAAACAGGTAAACTCATTGCAGAGAAGGCAATGCCCTGTGGTTGTAGTTAGATATTGTTCAGCTAAATCAGAACTGTCATAGGAGAAAAGTTTTGACTCAAAATGGCATGTTTTGAGTTTGGGTAAATAAGAATCAACAGAGGAGATTCAGTCCAAGGATAAGAAATGTTCACAATCGAAGTCCTTCATGTTCTTTCCCTGGTCTGCTACAGGATAATGGTCCTTCGGTCGCCTTTGCAATGGCTGGTGGTGTGGTTTTGTGCTTGGGGAATCTTTCACTCCAATATGCATTAGCATTTGTAGGGCTTTCAGTTGCAGAGGTTATCTCCTGTAGCTTGACAGTTGTTGCTGGTATGCTCCTTCCTTCACTTTTTGAATCTTTTGATTAACCATTGATGGTTTTATTTTCAATCAGTCAAATTTCCACTTTTTCAACTTTGAATTTCTGCTATCCGATAACATGTCATTGTCAAACTTATGTGGTGACAGGTACCACAATGAACTATTTCCTCGATGCCCGAATAAACCGTGCAGAAATCCTGTTTCCTGGAGTAGCATGTTTTTTGGTTGCAGTCTTTTTAGGATCAGCCTTACATGCTTCAAATATGGCTGACAATAATGCCAAGTTAGAAAAGGCTCAGATTGGAGATTCGCACAAGGACAAGTATGTCAATATAGTATAAAAGTTTGAGCTTGAAGTTTGATCTAAAAGCTTGTGTAAGTTTTAGAGTACAAAGAACCAATAGAGACTAATGCTACATAGAAAGGAGTTGATTTTGTTAGCTGAAATGTAGCTAAAACAGTATGGTGGTTTTACACCCCTTATTCATCAATCGCGGTTTACCATATCAAATTTAGCCTTATTGTCGTGGGGTAATTTTTCATGCATTATATTTAAAGTATAGCTCTTAACCTTATAGAGAACACAGGAATTCCTTCGTTCTTATTTCTTGATTTGTTCTTTGATCAGTTTCACGGATGGATCAAGCAATTTGGATAATTTAGAATCTGCAGCTAAAACTATTGGTAACAGTATGCTCTTCATAATTTCCCTGTATTGTGTCTTGTCATTCTATGTGTTCAATTTTCTCTGACCTTTATGATCCAAATTGCATTTCAATAGAATCTGAATTTTCCCCTTCATGTTTGAGATTTCTACATGTATAGCTCTTTACTATGTCTTCACATTATGTAATCTGTTTGCGACATTCTCTGTAGGAAACTCTTTTGATATAGATAAGAAGCTTGATGGAGATAAATTAACCTCAAGTGAGGGTAAACCTATCGGGGGAACTGCAGAATTTCTTAAACAGCTGGAAAAACGACGAGCAATTAAGGTAACATATACGTCCTCACTTGATAGCAGTTATCATGATCATGACTTAAATTTTGTAATGTGTCATAAATCATGACGTGAATTTTACAATGTGACACAATATTATACTCACGATTGATCAACTAACTTATTGCTGGAGTTGTTACATGAACAGGATACAGCCTCAAGCACTATCCTTGGTCTATTTATAATCTTTTTCGCCGGTGGATGCTTCTCACTCTTTTCTCCTGCATTCAACGTGGCAACGAACGATCAATGGCATACACTAAAACCTGGAGTGCCACATTTAGTGGTCTACACAGCTTTCTTTTATTTCTCAACTTCCTTCTTCGTCTTGGCTGTTTTCCTGAACATATTTTTTCTTTATAAACCTATTCTGGGATTGCCAAAGTCTTCATTTTCAAAGTACGCAGCAGATTGGAAAGGTCGGCCTTGGGCACTACTAGCTGGACTACTGTGTGGTCTGGGAAATGGGTTGCAATTTATGGGTGGCCAAGCTGCAGGTTATGCTGCTGCAGATGCTGTGCAGGTTGGTATTCTTTGTCAAAACTTTGTAGGTTCCCCCCCCCCCCCCACCAACTCCCCATTTTCAAGGCAAGCTTCTTTCGCTCTCCAGAAAGAAAAACCAAATTAGGGGTTCAATTTATGGGCTTTTTCCACATCATGTGTCCTCATAGCTCTCACTGCTACTGATTCTATTTGTGCACTAGTCACATTTCCAAATAAAAAAAGTCAGAGTTTTATCTAAACGCAAAGACCTGGCATATTTTTTTGTTCTATTTTGGCAGGGTATGATCACGTGTGATCTCCCTCTTTCAATGCTGACCATTCCAGGCATTATGCTGGAAAGCCCAGCATAATCAAGAGTGTAAGCCAATAAGGAAATGAGCTTTTTTTTTTTTAAAGTATAGTGCTTTATGCAGCAGTAAAGCTCTCACCCGCTTATGGGTTCTGAGCCCTGCCCTCGGGCTCTGCCGTTGTGTAGGGACCCTCAAGCCCCATAAAGCAGACGAAAACTTTACTAAATTTGGATTTTATCAGCTTCTTCTCATAGACTGCGCCTATAATTTAACTGTTTCTATGAGGTACATAACCCTTTCCTTTCCAGATTATCTATGTCCATCTATCTACTTATTAGTCTATCTTCCCAATTTTTCATGCCACCCTAAACAAGCCACTTAACTGTAATAAGCTCTTTGTGTTTAAGCATCCTTCCTTTCCTACAAAAACCAGCAAGTGCTTGTGTAAGACTTTTGGTTCTGGTGTCATAAGTACTTCACATACTTTCTTGTAACACATTTGAATTATATTATCAATATATTGGCTGTAGCATTGCTTTGAAAACTTGCATGACAAAGCCTTACAGTCCCCCCTTGCAGATTTACAACATTTGCTGAGTTCTTTGTATGTAAAAGAAATGTCTGAATACTAAAGTTGCAGCCTGTAGTCCACACTAGAAAATGAGCAGAAGATAATTTAAGGTATGACTGATCATGGACAACCTGGAGTAGAGATTTTATTTTGAAGCTGTAAAATGATTCATGAGAGATGACTCATATAACATTCATTGTGCATTTTGCTTGGTCATTCAGTAATGAATTTTTTTTTTGCAGGCAATGCCACTTGTAAGCACAGTTTGGGGAGTGCTAATTTTTAGAGAATATTATCGATCTTCGCGTAAGACATATGTCTTGCTTGCTTCAATGTTATTGATGTTTGTTGTAGCAGTTGCTGTCCTTATGGCATCATCGGGTAAGCGAAAAACCCATTGATTGGTCAGAAATGAGAAACACAAAATGACTCATGGCGCCAAACCACAAGCATTTTAAGTTTCCAATTGTTTTCAGAATATTTATTAAATTCACAAGCTTGAGAGAAAGTTGATGATACTTGAGGCATTTATCATTGTCAACTGAGAGCTAGCATGGCACACTGTAGGATATATCTTAAAGCGAAAGATTTGTACATATGCAGCCTATTGTTAGGCAACAATCAAGCTCCTAGTAGTAGATTAAATGCTACTAGATTTCTAGCCTAGTCTCCTTTACCTTGAATGGAATAGAATGATCAATGATATTTTGAACATCAATATTTGTGTTTAGTATTTATTTAAAAAGTAATTGTTGACTTTGATCATTTCATATTTGTTAATTCAACAAATGTCATGATTCAGGCTTTCAAAAATCACAACAATGCATGATTTGAAAACTACATCACAAGTACATGTTGAATTTTAGAAAAGCAATAATATCAAAATTTTACCTGGACAAAGGCAAGGAATTCTTAAATCCAATAAGTTTCTTGTATACATTTTATAAATGTACTTTTGCAATTTGTTTAGATTATAATTATGCTTTTATACACACACACACACACACACACACACACACACACACACACGCACACATTTTACAAAAGTATACTTTGCAATTTTTTTGGATTATGTTTATGACTATGATCTTATATGCGCGCGCGCGCACATCCACTCTCTCTCTCTCTCTCTCTCTCTCTCTCTCTCTCTCTCTCTCTCTCTCTCTCTCTCTCTCTCTCTCTCTCTCACGCGCACACACACACAAGCTACTCATTATTGGAATAATCGCCAAATCCATTGCTTTCACCTGAATGTGAGTCACTCCAAATCTTTGTCGTTCTACATTAACACAAACAAACAAAAATGAGAAACATATTTGCATCAATGCAAAATCTTATTTTATATTTGGACGAATATAATAAACACAAACATTGTAAAATACCTCACTTTTGAATGGTAGCCCTCCAGGATCAATGTCTCCCCAAAAAAAACGTGAAATCTTTTTTTTTAAAAAGGGTGAAATCCTAAAAAAGAGTAATCAATTAACAGTTTTGTAATTTTTGCCCAAATCCTCGATAATGCTCTATAGTACTAATAAAGAAAAGGCTTTTTTGTGTCTCAGCCTTTCAAAACAACAGCTAGACATTTGACCAATATGATCTTGAGTGTGACCCACTAATACATATCCTATTTTGATTCTCATGGAAATTTTGAAAGCAGCCAACATCGACAAATATGCCAACATTGTTTGATTTTTATTTTCTCTGACAGTATTATCAAAGTTGAGAATCTTGGGAAGACTATTACCAGATTTAGCTATTATTGTATGAATTATGGTAGTGGTTAAATCTGGATCATTTCAAATGTTGGGATAACTAAAATACACTTTAGACTACAATATGTCATTGAATATAAGAGCTCCAACCAAATGAACTTGAATGAAATTTGATTCAATTAAATTCTTTGGCACCCTCACAAAATGTTGCAGTAATATTTTTTTGTTCTGATTCATTCCATTGATGACGAGACCCAAGTACTTTTGGACTTGGATCGACTTTGTAATCCCCACTAAAAGATACAGACAAAACTGGTTTGATAAATTGAAAAATGAAATTCAAAACATGGGTGTGAAATAATGACTAAAAACAACAAAATGTAAAATCTGTGAAAATCAACATTCTACACAAAAAAAACCAAGATATTAAGAGAAATACACATGAGATGGACATAGAATCATAAGAGATGAGTTCTCTACATCAAAAGAGAATACACTGATTTGTTTTCCACCTAATATTGCTATTTATAGTTGCTCAAATGTCATTTGACCACTTGCCCCAAACTTAACCTAAATGGTAATTTCTTGGTATCTCACCAAATGACCTAGAAATTCTAGTCTAGATGTAATGTATGAAATTAGCCAATTATAATGGGTTCAAAATAGACCTCATCCACTTATCTACTTGCCAAAAATAGTACAAACACTATTTGGGTCTTTATTGACATAAAAAAAATCTATCTCTAATATGATTTTGGCCTCAAAATTGCCAAGATCAAACAATTAAACTAGTTGAATTTTGAGAGAGAGAGAGAGAGAGAGAGAGAGAGAGAGAGAGAGAGAGAGAGAGAGAGAGAGAGAGAGAGAGAGGGAGAGAGGGAGAGGGAGAGGGAGAGGGAGAGGGAGAGAGAGAGAGAGAGAGAGAGAGAGAGAGAGAGAGAGAGAGAGAGAGAGAGAGAGAGAGAGAGAGAGAGAGAGAGAGAGAGAGAGAGAGAGAGAGAGAGAGAGAGAGAGAGAGAGAGAGAGAGAGAGAGAGAGAGAAAGAAGAAGAACAAGAACAAGAAGAAGAAAAAGAAGAAGGAGAAGAAAAAGCAATGCTGTAAAAGCCAGAGGTGGAAGTATGTTGTCTCTGCAGCTTTTTTATAGCTTTTTGAGGCCACCACGAGGCACCCAATTGATGATAATGCACACCGTCAGATCTTAGCCTTGATAGGTAGAACAATCCCCATCATTAAATGAGAAGCTTGCCGAGCAAGCTTTGCAAAATTTGAAAAAGCCCTCCATGCAATGTTTATAACGTATGAAAGAATACAAGAAAGTGTTGTTACATAGTCTACTAGTTGAAAAAAACCAGCACAAATATTATCAAGCATTTTGCTCTTATGTACAGAAGTATAGCCAGGAGGGATATGCATCAAACATCATCCATGAGAGAGAGAGAGAGAGAGAGAGAGAGAGAGAGAGAGAGAGAGAGAGAGAGACAGAGAGAGAGAGAGAGAGAGAGAGAGAGAGAGAGAGAGAGAGAGAGAGAGAGAGAGAGAGAGAGAGAGAGAGAGAGAGAGAGAGAGAGAGAGAGAGAGAGAGAGAGAGAGAGAGAGCTTGTTCTAGACACTTTGCTTCAAAAACATCCTAAACCCCATGGGCACCTCAATCTCACTTCCATTCACCACTCCTAAATGGATTTGGCAAATGTTTTGTTTGTTTTGTTTCTATGCTTATTACTCGGTATGTTTGGTGTGTAAAGAAAAGCAAAATTTGAATCAGATGATTTTGAATGTGTACCAATGCTCAAAACCATCTATATAATTTTGATTAAGTTCCAGTCATAATATAACCGAGCATTGACAAGTCTAGATCGTGTGAAGTTTGCAGGGATTATAAATGCTTTGCAAAATTTGATAAAGTTCATAATGACCTAAAAATAGGAAATGCAAAGAGACCAATAGGCTATGACCTAGTTAAAGATTTTGTAGAATTAGAAGCACACTTCTGTCTTGTTGCCTCTCAAATCAATTTCTCATTACGTTGGGTCATTGTAAGATCTATGAGATGTCAGATTCTGAAGCTCACTTGGATTGTTGGTGGCTATATGAATGTTCCTAATTAGGCCATAGTCTGATGGTCTTTTCAAATCTCATATTTTGAGGTTACTATTGACTTGATCATATTTTTCAAAGCATTCATGATCCTTGCAAACATGTCAATAATGGATGCTTTCATTGCATGAGCTGGTGTCTTATTACAATGTTTTTTTGTGTTATTTAACCATCTCCCCTCCCACATGACGATGGTTGTCTTCGACACCTGAGGAGCTCGCCATATCATACTGCTCTTCCATTTATTTCAGAACTATACTTCACGTTGAATCTGATTTTAGTAGTACAACATACAAGCCATCTCTAATCTCTTCGGTGGACTGTACTCTTGTTTTAGAGTATGAGTTAATTGTTAAGATCCTGTTGGGCAATCAAAACACTTAAAGCTGTGATTACATTTAGCATAAACTGTCTATTAGACTGTTTTTGGCACCTAGCAGCCGATTAGAATGGGCGAGCTATTCCGCAATAATTCTGCTCTCTTCTCTGTTCACGTTCTTCTATCTCCCTTGCCCCATCAGATTGGTATCAGAGCGTAGCTCAAATAAACCGAGTTTGTTCTATTTGTATACTATTATTATGTCTCATATAGGTAGCTCTTCATCTTCATCACTTAGTGAAGCTAGAGTCATTGACAAGTTCAATGGTTCCAACTTCTACATTTGGAAGTTAAAATTTAGAATGATGTTAATAGATAGAGATCTTTGGGATGTAGTAGAAGGTGCAGACCTGAAACCAGAAGATGGTGATCAAGCAAAGACCTGGAGGATCAAAGATCAGAAGGCCTTAGTATGTATCACACTCAATCTGGCCGACTCCCAAATATCTCACGTTACCACGTGCAAAACCTCTAAGGAAGCACTGGACTTGCTATCAAGTCTTTATGAGACCCATGATGTAACCACGAGATTACATCTTAGAAATTCTTTACTCTTAGCATGTATGATTCTACTACCATCACTTCTCACATCAATAGCTTCAAATCCCTGTTAGATCAGTTATCAGCTGTAGGATGTTCTATTCAGATGATTATTTCATCATGACCTTGTTTTCTTCTCTTCCAAAGTCCTATGAGCACTTTGTGGTGATGATCTCCACACAATCGCACCTCACCCTTCAGAAGGTGATTGGTCATCTTCTTCAAGAAGAAATGCAGAGAAAGACTAGCAGCCTATCCATCAAAGACAAATCCATGGCTCTATACACGAAGAAGAAAGACTATTCCAAGGGCAAGAGTCAAGTGCAGTAGCAACAACATAAGCCTCACACTCGAGGTGAGCATGGTGGATCACGCAAGAAGCTTTTTTGTAGATATTGCAAGAGAGCCAATCACGACATCAAGGAGTGTCGCATCCGCATCTACAACGAGGCAAAGAAGCAACAACAGCAGCAACAACCAGACTCCTCCAACACAGCGGAATTCAAGGAGCCAAATACACATTTGTTAATGGCTTACAATAGCAGCAACGAAGACTGTGATAGCTGGTACCTGGATAGCGGCGCTACCTAACACATGACCTCTCGCAAAGAATGATTTATGGAGTACACAGCTTACAGCAGAGACCAATTTATCTACCTTGGAGATTCTAGCAGCATACGCGTGGAGGGCAAAGAAGTAGTGAAGATCAGCTTCAACAACAATCTGTCCATTTGTGTTCCTAACGTGTTTCATGTTCCACAGTTGTCAAAGAACCTGTTATCAGTCTCTAAGATAATTGATGAGGGCTACACTGTTACTTTCTCATCTGAGCAGTGTACAATACTCGAGGAAGATACTACTTTGACTACATGCACTAGAGTCGCAAATCTTTACGTACTCTCTAATTCAGTTGCATTAGCTAGTATCTCTAATGAAAATGTAAACGACAGTGTTGTTATGTGGCATAATCGATTTGGACACATGAATACAAGATCGCTTTCTTATATGCGTTGTAATAATTCAGTTGATGGTTTGAATTTCCCGTCTTTATTAGATAGGAAATCTTTTTTTTGTGAATCATGCATCTATGGGAAGCACTCTAGAGGCAAGTCTCCAAAATCACATTCCATAAAAAAAAAGCATCTATGGGAAGCAATTAGGTCCAAGGATGTTGTGAAGTGGCAAAAAGCTATGGAAAGCGAGTACAACTCACTTTTGATGAATCAAACCTGGACACTGGTCGACTTCTCCACTCACAAGAGAGTTATCGACAACAAGTGGATCTTCAAGAAGAAGATCAACTCTGATGGTTCCATTGCAAAATGAAAAGCACGGCTGGTGGCTAAAGGATTCACTCAAGTCCAAGGAGTGGATTATCAAGAAATTTTCAGTCCTGTCGTCAAGATGCAGTCAATCAGGACTTTGATTGCATTAGCAACTACGGAAGACCTTGAAATGCACCAAATGGATGTCAAGACAACATTTCTCAACGACAATGTCTAAGAGGAACTGTACACCTTTCAACCGGAAGGATTCAAAGTCAAAGGCCAAGAGCACAAAGTATGTAAGCTGCACAAAGCAATCTATGGTCTGAAACATGCCGCAAGAGCATGGTTCGATAGAATCAACTCTTATCTCATTCAATTGGGATTTGCAAACAATTCAGCTGACTGTAATGTTTATTCAAAGCATATAGACACCAATTCAGTTCATATAGCTCTTTACATAGATGATGCATTTATTTTGTCTAACGACACTTTTCTTCTACACACTACTAAGAGTGATCTGTCAAAGGAATTTGACATGACTGATTTAGGAATTGTCCTTTCTTTGCTAGGAATGCACATTACTAGAAATAGACTTCAGAAGAAGATCTATCTTAGCCAGCAAACATATCTAAAAGGCATTTTAGAAAAGTATCATATGATTGCTTGCAAACCAATTGATACTCCAATGGATCCAAGTATTGTATTGACTAAACCTACTAGTGCTGATTCTGATAGTGAAGTACTCGACATAACAATGTACCCTTATCATTCACTAATAGGATCTTTGATGTATGGAATGCTGTGTACTAGACTAGATTTAGCATACACTGTTAGCACATTAAGTCAATTCATGTCTAATCCTAGGATCTCTCATTGAAAAACATTAAAGAGAGTGATGAGATATATTCAGGGAAGCTTAGATCACATTTTATGTTACGATGGAAATGCTATCGACCCACTCGTCTTGCGAGGCTACTCAAACTCAGATTGGGGAGGAATAGTCTCTACCCGAAAATCTACCTCCGGGTTTTGTTTCTATCTAGCAGGGGGACCAATTTCATGGAGCTCAAGGAAGCAGAAATCAGTTGCGTTTTCTTCAACAGAGGTAGAGTACATCGCAGCATGCCAAGCTTCAAAAGAAGCTGTATGGATCAGGTTATTACTTCACGACTTACATGACACTCGGTTAATGCTACCACCATTCTGTGTGACAACTTGAGTTGTATTTCACTGTCACTGAATCCTAGATTTCATGGCAAATCCAAGCACATAGAAATTCAGTACCATTTCATTCGGGAGAAAGTTTTCTCAGGGCAAGTGATCCTTCAATACTGCTCCAAAAGAGAAATGGTCGCAGACATCTTCACCAAAGCGCTTCCCAGGATCAAGCACCCAAAGTTCTTCAACATGTTGAACCTGACGAAGATACCAAGGCGCCAACTGTGACCTTAAGGGGGACTGTTGGAAATTAAGCCCACAATTTTCTCCTTGGTGAATGACTAATTCTATTTCATGATTCTTCTTGCACGTGTATTGAACATTGATCTAGGGTCAGGTGAAACCAACTTTGGTTCTACGTCTGCTCATCTGATACCTGCAGGAATCACAAAACTTAGACATCCAATTTATTTGAAGAACGTCTACAACGGGCTTCCGGTTGATCTCCAGCAAAGGGTAACCAATCCTATCATAATTTCAAGTTCAGATGTTAAGTTCAATTACTTGAAGTCATTGAAGACTTGGCCATCTTCAACAACTTCCACGAAATTAGCATTCAGAACAAGTTTGCAGAAATACATTACCTTTTCAACAGTCTGTAGAAATACACTATGTTTTTCAACAGCTTCGACTTTTTCGCATTTCCCCGAAATGCGAAAACTTGCATAGTTCAAAAGTTTAACTATTTTCAACACCTTCGGCTTTTTCACATTTTTTCAAAAAATGCAAAGAGAGAGAAAATTCCCGAAGGTCATCTACTTTCATGAGTTAAACTATTTTCAAGACATCTTCGCTTTTTGAGGGCACCTTCGGCTTTTTGCAAAAAAATACGAAGAGAGAGAAGAATCCCGAAGGTCGTCTAAAATAAACGAGGAATGTTCCAACGACGTCCTTGTCTGCATCAACAATGCTGAATTATTGACCATAAATATTGTGTACAGTTGTCACAAAAGCCATATACTTCCAAGTACAACGGCTTTCCTAATTAGATGACAAACATTCAATGTAATTAATACATGGATGAAATATATAAATAGATCATCCAAGCACAGATTACGGGTTGCTCCGTCCATGAGACACATTATTTGAGCCTCTGAATTGCGCCGTCATTTTTTGTTGTAATTGCTATTTGTATTGTGCTTCAGTGTAATATAACAACAACTTGCTTTTATCTGTGTACAACGTAGATGAATGCTTGTTGTGATTGAATGCACTTTCATTGCTGTTTGATCGCGCTTGTTTACTCACTCTGATTAGAATACAGACGTCTACGACTCCTCAGTTTATGATCAGATGATGGTTGTCTTCAACGCCTGAGGAGCTCGCGATATTATACTGCTCTTCCATTTATCAGAACTATACTTCACGTTGAATTTGATTTCAGTAGTACCACATACAAGCCATCTCTAATATCTTCGGTGGACTGTACTCTTGTTTTAGAATATGAATTAATTGTTAAGATCTTGCTGGGCAATCAGAATACTTAAAGCTGTGATTACATTTAGCATAAACTGCTTATTAGACTATTTTTGGCACCTAGCAGCCGATTAGAACGGGAGAGCTGTTCCGCAATAATTCTGCTCTATTCTCTGTTCGTGTTCTTCTATCTCCCTTGCCCCATCAAAGGTACAAAATACTATCATGGCGGGATGGTGGGCTATCAACCCACTCTCCCATCCATGCATAGGATCGTGGGCTGTCAATCTACTTTCCTAGTTTAGAGAGCATACATGACGTGCCAATGTCAAGCATGGCACATTAGTGCATGTAGTTAATGGTAATGCAAATCACAACAACAACAACATAGTTAGTGATAGATTATTGAAAATGTCCAAATCCCAAAAACATATCATTTGTTTCACCCAAGTATGTACTAGAATATGGCTTTGTCTTGCAAACGTATTCCAAAGTTTAGTGTTAGGAACTTTGGAAAAGTGGATTAGAATTTTTTTTTTCTAAAAAACTCATACATATTGATATTTTTTTGAAAATGGATTCTTAATTTTTTTAAAAGTTTGTTTCAAAGGCTGTTTTGAGAATTACTATGCACATCAAGAATAATATGATCACATTTTTATGAAGATTTCGTGTTGATCTGGATTGTTATAACACAATAAACCCTAAAATGAGAAAAATTGAGAATCTAATCCGGAACAAAACAACTACGAAATAGGTCCTTGGGGGACATATTAGCAAGCTATTTGAATTTCAAACGATGATGATGATGAGGAGGTGCCTATCGCAACCATTGCACAAGAGCTTCTAGGAGGGCTAGGAGGATGTTGTAGGAAGATGGATGTCGGATGATAGATATTAGATGTAGAACTAAAATCTACATTTTAAAAAGTAGTGTTTCATGATTTTCCTAGATTGATTCCAAGTTATAACATTTGAGTCTTGACTTTTAAGTCCTTGCATTTCTATAGCCCCCTCTTACACACAATACAAGAAGTGAACAAGATTCAACTAGGGTGTTAAGGCAATGACAGCCAAAGATGCCTATTGACTTTGCATTAATGATAACCAAGAGAGGCTTAAATATCTCAACCTAGTGCTCAAAAAAATGGGCAAACTATAGGATGGAACCGACAAGTTATCTCAAAAAATTATAAAATGTCAGACTATTTTTTATACAAGCATATCTTTTTATAAGTAAAAGCCTTCAAAAAACCGAGAAATTCTATAACATGTAGGTTTTTGAGGATAACTCATTCTCGAGCACTATCTCAACCTCAAAGCTTTGCAATTAAAGGTAAAGATAATCTCTTGTAAATTCAAGAAACATTTGTATGGTGTAAACAATTCTCCAAGAACCTAGAACTCATGTATTGATGAATATCTCTTGAGATTTGGTTCCTTGAGAGGTAAATGTGATACTAATTTCTATATCATGAATGAAAATGGCCATGATCTTCTTGGTATTATATGTGGATGAACTAATTGCCATTGAAGTAGAAGTACTTTAGTCAACAAGACAAGTCTACCTTGGCACATTTTGTTTTTTTTGGGTCTTGGAATTAATAAGTTTCATATACTTGGAACCGTAATGCCTTGTGCTCAGGTGTCCTTTGTATTTTGGGACCACCTCCAGGAGCATAATGTCCATCCAATTTTCTCTCTTTTAGGAATCTGTCGTTCTCTCTCCTCTCTCCGGTGGAATGCACATTCTCTCTCCGGTGGAATGCACGTTCTCTCTCCTCTCTCCGGTGGAATGTGCATGTGCTATGCGGCAGCCCGTCATTGGCTGTCCACATCCACATTCCAACACAAACGTAAAAAAATTTGCGAAAAAAAAACGGCAAAAAACTGAAAAAAAAAATTGGTCCACGCGTACGGTCGTACGGCCGTACCGTACGGCCAAAAAACGAAAAAAAAAAAACAAAAAAACCTTCGCACAATGGCATTACGTAGGGGAAGGCCCGAAGCCCTCGGGCCTTCCTTGCTGGTGGGGCCTGCCCTCGGGCTCCCGCCATCGGGCAAGGGCCCTCCCAGCAAGGAAGGCCCTCAGGCAGGCCCCCCCCCCCCCCCCCCCCCATATCTATGCCAATGGAAGTAAATTTTGAGTTGACTAGCTTTAGTGATGAGGATGAGGGTGCAATTATTGGAATCCTATACAACCATTTGATTGGAAGTCTGGCCCTTTGCTGAAGCAAGGCTCTCCTTACAACGACTCTCAGCTATGCAGTGCTATCCTAAAAAGCTATTGAAGCTTGAAGATTTGTCGAGACACGCAATAACGAAGCCAATAAGTCCTTGGTTTTACATAGGAAAAGCAAATCCATGCCTTTCCAAGGACAGTGTGACAAAGTTGAAGCAATAATGCAGTGGGACCTACAACACTCAGAGGGGAGGATAATTTTGACTCCTTCATAAGGCATAATAGTGACAAATAGTGCTTTGCCATCACCATTATGATTGAGGGATAATTTGTCCATCCTCATAAGCTTGTTCTCATGTCTTAATTCTGCAGCAATAAGAACACCTTGTAATGCCTCCAAGCTAGGTAGCTCTTCCTTGATAACATAGGATTGGATAGGATTGTCATAATTATCTTTCAGGACATTGAGAATGTCTTGGACTAGCTTTTGATGGAATCTACAATACAAGCAAGCTCCCTATGGATGTCTTTGACTCTCAATATATGATTGGTTGCACTCTCATAACTCCTTTGGCAACTTTGGAAGATTTGGTTCTTTAGAGTGAGGAGCCTAGAGGTATTCTTGGCTTCATAGATAGTTTGAGTGAGTCCCAAGCTTCCTTGGCTGAGTTGCGAGTACCAATCTCTCTCAATATCTCATTAGAGACATTCATATTGATATAGTGTAGAGCCATTCTAGCTCTCTTCTTATATCTTTGAACTTCTTGGAGCACTTGAGGCTCCTCCTCAAGTCCAAGAACTATGTCCATCACATCTTGGAGTATCAAGATTGAATCCATCCTTACCTTCCAAATAGAATAATTGGAGGTAGTTAATCTCTCACATGATTCCAATAGGAAGGAACCCATGAAAGCCATCAAATGTAGTGGAGATACCTTGTAGTGAACAATAAAGTGTTGCTTCTCTCTCACTATAGGATCCAATAAAGGTGTACTACCAACTCCTATGCAAGATCTTGCAACAAAATGTGAGATTAAGCTCACTAGCTTTTTCAATCTCTCTCAAACTAGATCAACCTCTCATTCAAAGATGGAGTATAGGCAAAGTTTGGGTCAAACTCTCTTTAGCACGTGGAAAGCACTAAAAGAATCCACAAATCACTCAAATACATTCAACATGCATGAAACAATGTGGCTATGACCTCAAAACTATGACTAGATCTCAAATAGATGGGATTGGCAAGCATTAAACTAAGTTTTAGGATCAATCAGGCAAGTTATGGCTCAAACCAAAAGTGTCCAACCAGGTCTTGTTGCTGCCCTACCTACCCTCATTCAAAAGGCTATAGCTTTTGAATGCCTCATCCAAATGATATGAAACAACTTGCATCAGAAATAGACAATTCTAGCTTCTAATCAAATTATCAAGCTTAGATTTTGGATCTACCTTGGAGGAGAACTCATCAACCAAACTTGGCTGACTCTCACATGTGTCTGATCACTACAATCCATATATTACCAGATCAGACCTAATCAATGTCCTATTGATCTGTTTTGATCCAAAAAACATCAAGATAGCTAGGAAAATGGGCCTAGTCACTCTTAAACTTGATTTCAATGCAAAAATAACTCAAGACTTGATGAATACATGTGATCATTAGGCTAGCTCTGATACCACGTGAAATTTTCGTGTGTGGGAATGCTTCAAAGTGTGATTCATTAGAGGAGTTCTAAATCCAAAAAGGGCCCTTTGTAAAGATTCTCTTTCTATTTTTTTCTCAAATTTTTCTCACACATGGACCAATGAAAACACTCAAATTTGAAATCTACGTAACGTAAATTTTTTGATTCCACATTATTATTGGCATAACTTTTTGGTGGTAAGTCCGATTTCAACGAAGTTTAGTGCATTGCGCTAGCACTTTCCTATGATATGTTACATGACATACTTCTGAGCTATAGTTCATGTGTACTTGACTATTTAGCCTCTAGAGCCAAAAATGGCACAATCAACTTCCTACACATAGATGCTTGATGGAAAAGCTTAATCAAACCCCTAAAGTCAACATAGATAGCTTTTTGATTTTTCACATAATGAACACTTTGATATTGTTTTAGATCTTGCATGAGAATTTTTTTTACATGAAAACTAAGAAGGGTGATGTATTTCTGCCAAAGATTCACTTTTTGGGGTATGTTGTTCTTGAAGATGGCATCCAGATGGAACTTGCTGTAATTAAGGATTGGCAAAACCCCAAAGATGTATACTAGATTCAATCTTTTTTAGGCCTTTGCTTATATACTAAAAGATGTATACGAGTGATAGACCAAATGAGAAAGAAACTAGTTGGTGTACTTAAAGGGGAAAGAATTTCTCATAGATTCTGTAGTGATTAATCCTATTACAACATCGCCCTATCCATCATTGATAGGCAAAACTTGGCTTAAGAGTCTAATATGATTACCTATTAAAAAAAGAGACAACTACTATTTCATAAAGCCCTTGGGTCAAACTGATTAGATGACATTATTATATTTTGGAAGAGATAGTTATGAAAGAGAGACACCTATACTGGACTTAGAATATACATTTGAATTTTTGTCTTCATTTAAAATGATTTATTTTAAAACGTTATCAACATACATAAGTGTTTATTATCTATAACATTATGAAATTGAAGAATTCTACTATGAGTAATGTTAAAAAAATATTGGAAAAAAATCCCACTAATTTTACAAAAGGAAGACATGAAAATTTGGAGCATGAAAGGATCGACATTTGTATGTATCAAAGGCACTTTTAATTTTTGAAATTGTGTAGTATAAGAACTTTTTTATTAAATATCAAATGTCTTTGCTTGGTCCATTTTGATATGAAAGGAATACCAAAAGGATATGTAGAGCTTAACATTGAGCTTAAAGAAGAAACATATAGTGCATTGAATTGAATTTCTAGAATGACTGAAGTTCACGAGGACATCATTTGAGGAGAGCGATGTGTAGTGACCACCTTACTACATTATTTCTTGCATAAAAGATCTAAAGTGATTAAATTTTCAATTTTCAATGTCTACATCTTAACAACGAAGTTAGAATAAGGTTATATATAGTAAATGTGGGCTTAAAGCAAAATGTGACCTAGTTAAATATCGAATATATGATACAAGCTACTATTTAGTGAATAAATCCACTATTCGATATATGACGAATTCAAACTTTTTGTTGCATCATTTGTAGTAGAAGTTATAGAAGAAATCAAATAAAAATTGTGTGGGCATGGAATTAAAAATATATGATCTTCTGCTATGTAAAATATTACCTTTTTGTTTAGGTATTTTGTGGAGATTTAGGCTTAGTCTTTTGATAACTTGGAAACTCAAATGCTTTGATATTATGATATCAAAGAATCAAAATGATACCAACAAATGTATAATTTGTGCTACACATGTGATGTATATATTGATGCAATGCATATGTTTAAATGTTTAATATTTCTTAAAAACTTGAATTCTCTGTTTTCTTTATCTTCCAAGGAGCAATTATTCTCTAGTTTGAGACAAGCTTGTTCTATCTTTTAAATCCCTTTGTTGTAGTTGCTATAGATAGTCTACACATATTGTATACATACATCAATGTGTGTGTGTGTGTGTTTTCGTTCGTATAATGTCTCATGCTCAACCATGCTTTGTGTATGGTATGATGCTATCTTGTCTTAGTTGTTATTTTTTACTACAACGAGGCCTAACAATAAACTAGGGATATCAAAGACCCAAGTCCCAAGCTAGGTTCTAGCTTCGATAAACTTTGACTAGCTCATACTCCAGCATATATTCATGCAAGACAAGGTCAAATTTTCTCATTCTTGTGGTATAAGGTTTCATCAAGTGATGCTGGCAGCTGGTGTATTCTGAAATGGTTGATGGATGAATCTAATAATACACAATTTATATTCCTGTGTGTATCTTAATCTTACTTGGCCATTAGATTTACTACCTGCAGTGAGTAGCAGCTGCATGCATCTACAGGGAATATTAGCCGAATTACATGTGCTTATTCAGTATCTTCTTGCCAGTTGATGCTTCTATAGTGCTCGAATCTTGAGAGACTTGGAGCAAGTGCGGTTAAAATGCTGCCACAGGTTAGAGTAGAGCTTAAAGTGGGAAAAGAAAAGTAGTAGCTATTGTAATAGCTGCCGGAGAATGATTGCAATATAAGTCTAAATTACCTGACACGAGCATCTTTTTCAGCTTTATATAGAACGTGTCTAAGTAGAACTATTGATTGATTCCTTCTCAGAATCTTAGCCTAGCGAACACGTTCTGTAGCATTCATAATCAATCGCATTCTATGCATTCTGTACATGTAGGCATACAGTACATATTCTGCACCACCCCTCCATTTTTGGAAAGGCCATAAACATTGACAGTGCATACTGTATACTATGAGTGAAAAACTGACCCGCCGGGCAAGAATAGGGCTGCAGCTGCTTGAACACAGAGGAAAGTTCCGAGGAATGTGGACCCACAATCTAAGATGCCGGTCATTTCTGTAGTCGCTAGACAGTGGAGAGTCCAGACAGCCTCAGCACACAAAGAACGTCTGGAGGTGAATTGTGAGCGCATCCTGGGTTCAAGTACTTCTAGTTGCTAGAGCCGTTTCATCTTATCCTGTGACTCAAATATGCAATATGCCTTCAAGCATTGAAAACTGAAATTTTGAAGATGATGACACTCTCAGACACGTAGTCCAAGACGGCCTGCTCCTTTCAATTGCTGCAGCAAGCTAGACGTCTTACTCTTCTTGAAGTCTTGTCTTCTTCCACTCCTTTCATTCGCGTACACTTTTTGTCCAGAATCAGTTGGTCCCATCTTCTGGTCTCTAGCCAGAGAAACTGGATGATACTATGCCATTTGTATCGTCGCATGGAGTATTGAACAGGAGGCACCTACACCGTGGTTAAGCCGCAAAGAACAGGACATTCCATTGTGAATTATGAAACGTTTACAGATTACTTGAGTTATCGTCCATACATTTTAGGAATCTTTCAGTACTCTTTGTAGATATGTAAAGATTTAGTCGTGCTTGTATATCTGTTCAATAGTAGGCACTGGGCAGCTCTAGTTAGATGAAGTACTTAGCAGAGCATTCGAAATGATTTCAGACTTACCCACTTCTCCCCGCCCCGCCTTCCTCGGCGCCATGTTACCACACTCGATCTTTCCGTATCAGCAACAGCAACACCGGAAGCACCCACAGGAGGAGCAGTTGAGCCCCACTGCTGCATTCCGGTTTCTGCATGACGCCGCCCCGTATGCATTGCCGCTCGAAGTAGTGTGCGGTAGGACAACTAAGACACGGGTAGCCCACGATGACTCGTGGGAAGCTAGAGCATTCGAGGAAGATGTTGCCAAATATAGTAGCCTGTGGCCTCCTCGCTCCTATTCATGCAAATATTGTTCTAAAGATTTTCGCTCAGCCCAAGCGTTAGGAGGTCATATGAATATCCACCGAAGAGAGCGTGCATTTGAAAATAGGTCTAACGCCTTCAGTTCTGTCAGCCTCCGGCCGTCAGCCAACCTTGCACCCACGAGTCAAGCATCTGGTGAAGGCAGTAACTATTTAGCTGCGTTTGATGGCTGTTGGATATACCTACCAGATCCAACTGCGCAGCAATTGCAAGTGCTGCACCCGTCCAGCGCATCAGAGTGCTCTGACTATGAACAGAAAACGAATCCCTTTGCATGTTCATTAGCTTTTGGATTATCGGCACCAATCTCCAAATCCACAACTCCATCAAGTGTTGTAACAAAAGGCTCCCTTTCTTTTATCACAAGCATGAACCTGACTTCAATGCACGAAATGGGTACTCCAAGCAACACTATAAAATCAGATACACTTTCAGACAGCTCGCCACAATTATCTGATCAGCAATCAAGCCAAATGGGACGACCTGAAGCCAGAGTTGGAATGCAAGGAAGATATTTGAAAAATTCAAAACATCTACAACAACAAACCGTACCCATAGAGAATGACTTGCCTGTGTTGGATCTTGAGCTGAGATTAGGCATGGGTGGTCTGTAATTCTATAACTAGATCAAAGCATAACATTCTTTGAGAAGTTAGGCGTTGGTCTATCTATGTGGTTTAGTTGTTAGAATCAAGCTGTAAAGCTATGACGTTTTTCCTAGCAGAAGAAATGGTAATAAGACGGCCATCCCATTAAAGCAAAAACGAGTTGCATTGATAGGCTTTCAAGCTGGCTGCTGCAGGTCTTTCGTAGTTCAGGATACAAGTTAATAATGTGATGCCTTTCATACGATGTAACTGATTAAACGGCGGATGCTGGTAAGGGCTTATCCTCCATGGATGATAGCTGGCTGTTCAAAATTCTCGGATTCCTCAGTTTGCAAATTTCAGAGTACCAAAAGGCTTTATATACCTTATTTGAAAATATTTTAGAACTTTGTATGTATATTTTACAGTGGATATGGGTGCAGCTACTGGTGATGCCAATACTTGAAAATGATTTGATCTACTGTCTTAGAAAAAATGTGCAACTATAAACATAGAACAAGCCTCATCTCGAACTATAAAACAAAATACTTACTCATTCATTCCACACAAATTCTTCTTCCCAAAGGTTTCGTGAAAGAAAGTTCGAATATTGTGTAACAGTAATAGGCTGGTTGTAACACCAAGGTCAATTAGGTGCTCATTTTTGTAAAAGATTTTTAAAATGTTGGATTATTCTCCTACTAATCGACTAATCGACTTTTAATCTTCATCCAATTGATCATCTACACCTGCAGTTTTCTTCGTGTTTTTACACATTCTATAGACCTACTCGGAAATGGTTTACAGGTGGCTATTGTCACTTCGGCCACTTCGGCCACTTTGAAGACTTCTACTCCTTTACATTTTTCGCATTTTTCGGCTGTCGCATTTTCGCATTTTTCGACTTTCGCGAAAAACAGTTCATTTATGAAGAGTGGCAATTAACATTCAGTTTTGAGTTTAAGCCACCTTCTTGCATTAATTATCAGCAAATGATTTTCCAAGAAGTCCTAACTGGACGAGTGCCAACACATTACAGCCAACTGGATGTCGCAATTGACGACCTAATCTCTTAGTATATATAAATGTTCATACTTCTACGTTAATAGATCATTAGCAAGCAATTGATAATGAAGCATAGTTAGCATCTCTCTCAAGCTTTCAAGCTTGAACACTCTTGAGTATTCTAGCTCAATTCTTTAGAGTTGATTTAGAGTTTTCTATTGTGCTTACTGCTTATTAGCGGAAGTGCTTAATTCAGACAGAGTTACAGTTACTCAGAGATAGCTCAGAGCACATGGCTTTGATCTGCAATTCCTTTGTGCTCATTTCAAATTAGGGCCCTTTTTGAACTCAAAAAGGGCCTCTTCCTTGCCTAAATATGTTTGCTAATTAGGATTAATTAACTCATTAATCATCCTATGTGGCAGTTCACCCTGGGTTTATCATGGGTTAAGTTCTATTTTAGTAGGCTTCACTTAGGCCTAACATAATATAGCAAGGACACCTAATTTTTAATGTAGCCAAAAAATTTAAATCCAATATAACATCTATTTTTTCAAGGCCTTCAAAATTCATCTTTTTAAGCTGAGAATGAGTGAAAAGGGGGCCCGATATTTCCTTGGGCTCCCATTTTGAAAAAAAAAATTGAAAAAAAATGGGGGAGGGGGATGGGAGTACATCCCCCCCCCCCCCTCCCCGCTCTCTCTCTCTCTCTCCTGCCCACTTGGAGCCGCTGAGCCGGGTGGGAGCGCGATGAGCGCGCGCTCCCAGGTCTCCCCCCTCCCTCTTTGACAGGACATCGAGGGAGGGGGAGATGTTAGGTGTGGCCCTCCGGGCCACGCGATTCAACGAGGGCCAGCGGCCCGGAGGGGTGGGTGAGGCGCGACGGGCCAGCTGGCCCCGAGGGAGAGAGAGAGAGAGAGAGAGAGAGAGAGCGGAGGGGGGGGATGTACTCCCATCCCCCTCCCCCATCTTTTTTTAAAATTTCTTTTTCAAAATATTGGCCCAAGGAAATATCGGGCCCCCTTTTCACTCATTCTCAGCTTAAAAAGATGAATTTTGAAGGCCTTGAAAAACGATTATATTGGTATTTAAAATTTAAATTTGAGCCTTGTCAAATCATCATTACTATGGGGTGAGCAAGTAGAGTTAGAGGAGGGTTACTAGGAGGGTTAGAATTTGGAGATCTATTTTACACCATTGGATGTGCCATGTCATATGGACCATTCCATCTCACTTGTCACTCTCTTATTGGTACACATGTCGTCATTAACACTAATTATAATTAGTGAAGAGGCCCTTTTTGAGTCCAAAAAGGGCCCTAATCTATTCTGATTTGTTTCTTTCACTGAATCAATCTATCTTTTATTGCGTTCAATATCATATCAGTATGCATGCATCTATGTAATTATTTTGTAACTGATAATCTCACTAGAGGAGTTTCTTTAGATGTAAATTACTATTAGATTTGAAAAACTCAATGAAAGCTAGCACTGGATCAAAAGTCAATAGATTAAGTTGGTTCCTATCTTTTTATATATATTTGTAGATTTTTTTTCAAATGCAAATGTTCATAGAACACCAACATTATTTGTTTGTAAGGATGTGCCAGATGACACTCTTTCAGATCTGATGGATGTGGGTTGGGAATGCAAGGCAGTCGAAGATATTGAATGTATAACTAAAAAATCATCTATGATATTTCATTATTGCATTGCAAGACAAATGCTTAGTCTTACATTCCGTTACCAGAGATGGAAACGAATAAGTGGGACATGGATGCCACTCGATCAAGACCTTCAAATGGTTAATCACACAGATCGAAAAGAAGTCCACATTTTCAACAATGAAGATATGCTAACTACAATTATAGTGGAGGATCATTGGAGCTTAAGTTATATCAGACAAGTGCTGGTCTTAATGCACAATGAAATTCTACCAGAACACTTCAGAGTCATTATCAATGGAAAGCTCGTAAGATTTTAATCTAATTTGTAAATTAGTCAATGATCATATATGTAACTTTATTAGAGAATAGAGAAATTAATGTGAAAGATTCAATTAGTTTCATCACATTTTGCAATATTTTCATATTTGGCATATTGAGGCCAAAACTTTTTTAGACTTAGAGGTTGACTTTTCAAAGTTCATTAGTCTAAATTTCATTTGAATAGACACTTTTTGAAAGTGTGGGAAGGTTAGAATGCGAGTTTGAGTAGATTCAATTTGAATAGTTGGGTACATTGAATCTAGACCCAAAATTAGTAGGGTTAGCATTTTGGTGGGAAAGCCAAGTGGCCAAATAGGATTTGGACCTGTTATAAAAGGATGTAACTTGTGGAGAGAGTAATATTCTCTCTTCTCTATCTCATTTCATGCTTATACATGGTTCTCTTGAGTTCTACTATTCATTGGTGCACTATCTTGGTGATTGCTTGAAATTCTATGTGTAGAATGATCTATATTTGCTATTTTTGGATCCACCCGTGTGAAATACAGTAGCTTGCTAGTTTTGTACGGACAACAACAGTACATAATCATTTCATTCAAGTTTGATCAAGTTCTATTGGTGTTTGCATCTCAAATTGTGTGTAGATGCTGATTTTTCTAGTGAAATTGGTGGTGTATTTCTCTTTCTAACCAAAGAACATTCAAGTAGATTGGATCTTAAGGATCTGAAATCTTTTACATGGTATCAAAGCTTGTGTTTCAGGTTATGAAGGAGGAAATCAGATCTATCAATAATTTGGTGGAGATATCAAGTCTAGAGCATGCTAGAGAGGATTCTACATCAAAATCATTTTTGCTTTTGTAGATTGGATCTTTTGTAGATCAAAACACTAAATAGGTCAATATACTTCTTCAATTTCGATTTTTGAATTCACATACTGGATTTGGCCGATTTTTGGATCATTGGTTCAGCCTAAGTGGTGGCTTATAGATTGCATATCAAATTTTCAACATTTGCATGTAGATTTGAAATAGTCAATTTTTTGTGATTTTGTTAAAACCCTAATTTTGATTGGATCTCTAGATAGTGAGGTTGCGGACTTCATTTGAGTGTGTTTCAATCTTAGGAAGTGGAAAAAATCATTAGATTGAGGATAGATCATAGATTGATCAAGATTCCATTATTCTATGGGTTGATTTGCTTGGATAAGTGCTAGAAGAGAATTTGTGAGATAGTTTCAATTCTTGGTGATTTCTTTTGAAAGCATTTGTTGTTGTTCAAAGGAGTGTTTTGTGCATTGAAGCAAGTTGAAAGAGAAGATCGGGTCATTGCTACATGACACCCTCAATTGGAGTCATGTTGGAAGCCAATGATAGGCTTACCTCAAGTAACTATTCATTGTGGAAAGTGAGGATGAAGTCACTTCTTGAGATGAATGATGTTTTGGATATTGTTGTAGGTTTGGAGGAGAGACCAGCAACACAACAAGATCAATTGAGGTATGACAAGAGGGCCAACAAGTCTACACATGATAAAGATGAATGTTACCAATGAACTTCTCAAGGAAGTTGGTAAGTGCACATCATCTTTGGAAGCTTGGAATTCATTGAAGAAGCTTTATGAATCCAAGTCTACTTCTAGAGTGTTGACTCTAAGAATGCAAATATTTTCTTGTTTGCAAAAGAATGAAGAAAGTCCAAGTACTTTTGTTTTGAGAATGAAAGCAGTGAATGATGAGTTAGCTTGCATAGATGAAAGCATTAAGGAAGGAGAGGTTATTCAAGTGATTCTTAATGGCTTGTTGGATGCTCATGCTAACATTGTTCAAAGTATTGCTATTCAAAAGACTTTGCCAAGTTTGATGGATCTTCAAGAGATCTTGATCAATGAGGTATGAAACCATAGTTTGGTGACAATGTTGGTGGCTAATTCTTATGATGCTTGGATGTAAAAGTGTATTCTATCATAGGCTTCAAGCAAGAGGTGGAACTACATCGACACTTCAAGAGGATGCTATGTTCACAAAGGGAAAACTCAAGGGCAAAACCAAAAGTAAGTGGTCTAAAGGGCAAGATCAAGTGGATGCTTCTTCAAGTGGCAATAAAAAAGATAGATCAAAGCTCAAGTGATTCTATTGTGGCATCAAAGGACACTTTGCAAGTGAGTGCTACAAGAAGAAAAGAAATCAAGAAGACAAACAAGGTAATCTTATTGTTGATGAGAATGGTTTGGATATTCAAGATGCAAATGATGATGCTTTTGTGATGTCTTCATGTATGCTTGCTAATGATGGAGATCTAGATCCTTGGTGGATTAATAGTGGAGCAAGTTCGTACATGAACTTTCACAAAGAGTACTTCACTTCTTTGTTGGCATATGGAGATGACAAGAGGGTGATCTACACGGCCAATGATGGTGAGTGTGCAATCAAAGGGATTGGCAAAATTCCTGTCTCTCTCTCTCTCTACAAATAGGAATGTTCATTTGAAGGATGTCTTGTTTATTCCATCTATTACCAAGAATTTACTTAGTGTGAGTCAAATGCTAAGTAAAGGCCTCAAGGTGGAGTTTGTTGAAGATGTTTGTTTGATTAAAATGAAGGATGTGTTGATTGGAAAAGGTAAAAGACAAGAGAAGTTGTTCAAACTTGATGCTTGTGTTATTGCTAACCAAGTTGGATGTGTTGCAAGAGAGCAAATTTTTATTCAAGAGGTTTGGCACAAAAGGATGAGACACCTCAACTTCAAGTCATTGGAGGTGATGGCAAGGAAGAAGGGTGATTGGTCTTCCAAGTTCTTTAAGTAATGCCAAGCATGTTTGTGAGTCTTGTGCTTTGTCTAAGTCACATAGACTACCTTATACTAGATCTATTTCTAGATCTACAAAGCCTGTTCAACTTGTACATTCGGATATTCATGGATTTACTACAATTAGCAATAGTGGAGCTAAGATGTATGTAACATTCATTGATGATTTTAGTAGATTTTGTTGGATCTATCTACTAAAGAGCAAGGATGAAGTGTATGATGTCTTTGTCAAGTTCAAGAATGCAAGGGAGAACCAATTTTCCACAAAGATCAAGTGCTTGAGAGGTGACAATGGTGGTGAGTACACATCTAATAAGTTCAGGGCCTTTTGTGATGAGCATGGGATCAAGAGGGAGTGTACAACATCAAGGACCGCACAACAAATTGGAGTGGCTGAAAGGAAGAATAGGACTTTATGTGACAGTGCTAAAGCTATGAGGTTAAGTGCTAATCTTGACAAACCATTTTGGGATCAAGCTTTGTTGTGTGCCAATTTCTTGTGCAATAGGTGGCCGAGTGCTATTTTGGATGGAAGGACACCTTTTGAGATGCTATTCAAGAGGAGGCCAAGTGTCAACTTTCTAAGAACTTTTGGATGCACATGCTATGTCAATATTACTCTTGATGATAGGACCAAGGAGGATCCATCTTCAAGAAGAGGTATTTTTGTTGGATATAGTGAGGTGAGTAAAGCCTATAAGGTTTACATTCCTTCTACTAACAAAGTGATTGTTGGTAGAGATGTCATTTTTGATGAGAGGAACATTCCAAAGGTGTCTTCAAACATGATTGATGGTAGAGTGGATGGATCTAACATTCTTGATGTTGATGAGAAGGATCCTACTTTGGATGGTGGTGATGATGGACCTTCATCAAGTCAAAAGCTGAGGAGAACATCAAGAGAAAGACAAGTACCTTCAAGGCTCACATATGATCAAAAGAGTAAGCAAGTAGTTTCTGAAAGTTATCTTTCCTAACCTCTTTGGATGAGCCTACAAGTGTAGATCAAGCAAGGAAAGAAGAGGAGTGGATCCAAGCAATGGATCTTGAGTATCAATCTCTTGTGAAGAGTGGAACATCTTTTGGAGGATCTTCTTGTGTACATGGAGCTATGCAAGTGGATGAATGTTATTTTGCTGTAAAATCAAGTAATGGATCTGGAAAACAAAGTTTGTTCAATGACTTTGATGATCAAGTTGAATATCAAAAGGTTGATCTCAAAGCGCTTCAACCAGTCAAAAGAGAAGTTGGCAATTTGGAGCTAGTCAAGAGCATCAAAGGAGAGGTAATTGGCAAAGGTATTATGGATCTGTTTTTACAGAATATTGAAGACTCAAGTAAGGTCAAAGGAGCAGCAATGAAGTGTTGTTCAAGTTTACTTTACTTGTTCTATCTCATGTTTGAGCAATTTCATGTGGATGTGTGCAAATTGTCAAGATATGGTAAAACTAGCTACATTGGTGAACATTGTTTTGATGTTGGATTTGTACTAGCATTTTTGGCTGATTTTGTTGATGAAAATGAAGCTATTGGAGGTTCATTATGTCACTCATTCATGGTCAAGTCATCAAGGCTTGATGGCATCTTATGGCAAGATGGAGATGGAAGCTCATTCATGGAGTATCATGGTAGATACATGGCAACAAAGGACAAAGGAGGAGCAGACATGCAAGCAAAAGTTGATCACTCACATTTATTGTTTGTTTGTTGTATTTTTCCAGAGAGTTCAGAGTTGGAAGCATGGTGGAATCATTTCATTTACATTCTATTTGATTCTTCATGTACTAGTCACATTTTGACATGTAAAATTGATGTAAGAAATAGTGAAGTATCCCAAGTGGACACTATTCTCTATATCAATCAAGGTTGTTTCTATTTTGAGCTGAACATGATCATTGAAAGGAGGTCTATTCTTAGGAAGAAGATCATTTTTATGATGGATCAAAGTTCTATTGTCAAAAACTATGCTAGGAGCAAGCATATTGAGATACAATATCATTTTGTGAGGGAGCGAGTCATTGCAAAGGAGGAGAGGTTGACTTTTCAAAGTTCATTAGTCTAAATTTCATTTGAATAAACACTTTTTGAAAGTGTGGGAAAGTTAGAATGCGAGTTTGAGTAGATTCGATTTGAATAGTTGGGTACACTGAATCTAGACCCAAAATTAGTAGGTTTAGTATTTTGGTGGGAAAGCCAAGTGGCCAAATAGGGTTTGGACCTGCTATAAAATAACTCATGGAGAGAGTAATCTTCTCTCTTCTCTATCTCATTTCATGCTTATACATGGTTCTCTTGGGTTTTACTATCCATTGGTGCACTATCTTGGTGATTGCTTGCAATTCTATGTGTAGAATGATCTATATTTGTTATTTTTGGATCCACACGTGTGAAATACAGTAGCTTGCTAGTTTTGTACGGACAACAACAGTACATAATCATTTTATTCAAGTTTGATCAAGTTCTATTGGTGTTTGCATTTCAAATTGTGTGTAGATGCTGATTTTTCTACATTGGTGAAATTGGTGGTGTATTTCTCTTTCTAACCAAAGAGCATTCAAGTAGATTGAATCTTAAGGATCTGAAATCTTTCACAACTAACAAGTTGCTTATCTTTCATGCAGATACGAAAAAGACAAGAAAACACAACGTCCTGCAAGGATCTTCCAATAGATATTAACATTGTAGAAGAACAATGAAAATCCATACAATTAATTGTACAAATTGGTATTTGTATTCAATAAAAGATCATCCAAATTTGGGGATTTTGTACATCTATTCAAATGATTTTGCTTCTGTATGTCTATATCTCTATAATTCTATTTCTATATGTTTATATGTCTATCTATTCAGCTTGGGTATTATTATTGACATGTATACTTAATACACTTAATCTAATAATAGTTCTTTGTTTTGTGTTCAGATCTGTGTTAATATTGCTACCTTATCATTCATTTTGTCTGGCTTTTCTAGTTACTCATTCTGGTAATAGATGACTAATATTTAGTCTTGTTTTTTGCAAATCATTTGTGACTGATTATCAGTCGAGCTTAATCTTTCTCTTTGCGAATCATTCGTGATACATAATTTGTCTAGCTATTTGCAACAAATTATTTTTCTGGCATTTCATTCATTAAGGTTTGGCTGCGTAATCAAGAATGACTGTGATTTTCATCACTAACATTCTGCTGTTCTGATAGACATAGTCATGCTTACGAAGAGAGTCATATAGCTCGTTCCACTACGCTCGAACACTTTCTGTTTGAGTTCGTTTTTCGTTTGCGTTTCATTTCTTGTTCGTGTTCGTCTTACCCCCTTTTGAGCTAATTTTTCGTTCCTTATATGACACATTTCTCCTCTCGTCTCATCTCTCTCTCTCTCTCTCTCTCTCTCTCTCTCTCTCTCTCTCTCTCTCTCTCTCTCTCTCTCTCTCTCTCTCTCTCTCTCTCTCTCTCTCTCTCTCTCTCTCTCTCTCTCTCTCTCTCTCTCTCTCTCTCTCTCTCTCTCTCTCTCTCCCAACATGGTATCAGAGCAATTTTCATAGCTTGATAAGCCTCCACAGGACAAGACTCTACTAGCCGATAGAGTAATTGTTTTCTTGTTCTGTATTTTCAGTATCAGATTTTCATACTTAAGTCACTGATAGTTTCTCCTATCACTTACACTAATTCTTTCACATGGATTCCCAAGGGCCAGTCCTATTATGGACAAGTTTGATGAAACCAATTACCATCTGTGGAAATGTAAGACGAAAACTGTACTAATGGCTAAAGAATTGTATGGTGTTGTTACAATTGCAGAAGGGAAACCCGATGCAGATGACGCATCAATCACCAGATGAAAGCTGAAGGTTGGAAAGGTTTTCGCGCTAATCATCCTCAACATCACAGATACCCAGATCGACCATGTATCCGAGGCTCAGACATCGAAAGAAGTCTGGAATATCTTGAGCACACTATACGAAGTGCGAGGTATAGCTTCCAAGCTACATCTCAGGAAGAAATCCTACTCTCTCAAGATGATGAATGGTGATTCTCTACAGAATCACATTAATCGATTCAAGACTCTGCTAAGACAAATGGCCACTGTCGGATTTGTCATAGACGATCAAGACGCAGTGATGCAACTGCTTACAAGCTTGCCAAGCTCTTACGATAGATGGGTGATGATCATCACGACTCATCCAGAATTGAATCTTTCGAGAGTAATTACTATGTTGTTGCATGAAGACACACGAAAGAACGAAGTCTCAAGTTCCTCAACTGATTCTCAAGCCTTGTACACCAACAAGATCATGACAAAGAAGGAGAAGAAGAAAGGTCCGAAGCAATCAAGGCCAGATCAAAAACCAGCTCAACACAAGGAACAGTCGACTCTGCAGACAAAGAAGAAGCTGTTCTGCAGATACTACAAGCGAAACAACCACGAAATACAAGACTGTCGGATACTTCAAGCGAAGAACAACAACAAGGGACAGTCAAATCAAGTGGCAAATGCACCTGCAGAAGCTCCACAACCTATTCAAAAAGCGGATCATGATGCCTTCATGACCAACCATCAAGAAGCACCTGACAACAATTCTTGGTTCCTGGATTCCGGAGCCACTCATCATATGACTAGCTTTATTGGTTGTTTTGAGTCCTATATACCTTACAATACCTAAAAATATGTTTACCTTGGTGACAATAGCACACAAGCTATTAAAGGTGAAGGCATTGTAAGATTAAGCTTTGCTAATGATCAGTCTAAGCTACTCTCTAGAGTCCTTTATGTACCAAATTTATCTACGAATCTGCTCTCTATAAGCAGAATCACAGATCTAGAACACATAATAGAATTTGAATGTGATTAGTGTAAAGTAGTTGATAGGACAGGCAAGATCCTAGCACTCGGAAAGAGGCATGGATACTTGTACAAAATTAAGTCATTGCTTTTCTGCCTCTAGTCAGGCTCTCAGTACTTCTATTCATTCAAATAAAGGTTTACTTTGGCATTATAAACTTGGTCATTTAAATCATGTTGTTGTACAACGAATGTCTAGACAATCTATTGTTCTTGATCTCGACTATCCTCGCGAAAAAGTCGAGTTATATGTTTGTCAAGACTGTCTAGTTGGTAAACAGACTAGGAAACCATTTAAATCAAGCCATCAACATATTGCTAGAGGATTGCTAGATGTTGTACATTCAGATATTTGTGGCCCGATGAAAAATCCTTCACTAAAGGATGCCAAGTATTTTATAACTTTATTGATGAATTTTTCAGAAGGACCATGGTGTATTTTATGAAAAAGAAATTAGAAGCCTTCAACTGCTTCAGAATCTTCAAGGAGCATGCAGAGAAGGAGACTGGAAGGATGATCAAGGCTCTCAGGTCAGATAATGGTGGAGAATATATCTCTATCGAGTTTAAGGAGTATTGCCAAAGCCAAGACATTGAGCAGCAATTCATCACTCCTTACAGTCCTCAATCTAATGGCTTAGCCGAAAGGAAGAACCGTACCTTGGTTGAATATGCCAAATGTATGCTATCGCATGCATCGTTGCCCAAGAGATTCTGGGCTGAAGTTGTCTCCACTGTAGCTTACATCCAGATTAGATGTTCGATCAAGGCCCTCTCAGGCAAGACACCCCACGAGGTGTGGACAGGCTCTAAGCCTTCTTTGAAGAACCTAAGAGTGTTTGGGTGCATTGCCTACGCGCAGATCCCAAAAGACACGAGAAAGAAATTGGACTTCCAAGGTCTCAAGACCATCCTGATTGGATATACTTCATCTGATAATACTTATAAGCTGTATGATCCTGATATCCAGCAAATCTTGTATAGCCGGGATACAGTCTTCATCGAGGATCAGTTCATCGACCTCAAAGGCAAGGATGTTGCTCAAGAAGAACTCTCATCACCTACCGTTGACACAACAGTCCCAGCTTCTGGCTCAGGCGTGTCTATTGTCGACCCACTTCGAGACAATGAATCAGATGAAGATGTTATTGCTACCTCGTAACAAGTCCCAAGAGTGGTTCATCAGTCAAATCCTCCCAGAAGATCAAGCCGAGTGCGCACACAGCCCACAAGGTATACTCTAGAGTCTATCTGTTTCTTGATACAGGAATCGATGACAGTCGAAGAGGCACTCAACCAACCAGACTCTGATCTCTAGAGAGAAGCTATGGACAGAGAGCATTCATCTCTGATCAAGAATCAGACATGGTCATTAGTCAGCTTCTATTGGCTGCAATATTATTGATTTCAAATGGATTTTAAAGATCAAATACAATGCCAACGAAGCAACTGATCAAAGGAAGGCAAGACTAGTAGCACGAGGATTCACCTAGATTCCCAATGTCGACTACAGTGAGACTTTCAGTCCAGTAATCAAACATTCGTCGATCCGAATGCTCTTGTCTTATGCTGCAGCTGCAGACCTTGAAGTGCATCAACTTGATGTACAAACAGCCTATCTGAATGGAGTTATACAAGAATAATAAAAAATGACCGTAATTTCCATCACTAGCATTATGCTCGTTTTGATAGGCATAGTCATGCTTACGGAGAGAGTCATATAGCTCATTCCGCTGCGCTCGAACACTTTCTGTTCGAGTTTCGTTTCTCGTTCGTGTTCATCTTATCCTCTTTTTGAGCTAATTTTTCGTTTCTTACATGCGACACCTTTCTCCTCTCATCTTATCTCCTTCTCTCCCAACAATCGCTTCTATGTGCGCCTTGTTTGTTACCTTATTGTATCCTATTTCTTTATGCGCACAAGAGCGATACGTCGTTCATACATATCGCTTCTGTGCGTGCGTAGTGTTCTCCCTTCATCTTCGGTTACTCCCCTCTCGCACAGATCCGATACTATTCAATGGCTTCCTCCTCTGATCCTAGTCGTGAGCATTTGTTGTCTAGTTTTTTCTCTGAGTTTGGTATGACTGAGGGCATAGAGTACTTCAAGTCCCTCTTCCGGCCTTTTCTAAATGTGTTCAGTACAGCACAACAAAGTCCTGATGTTTTTTATGACCAATATATCAGATTCAGGGATATAGTCAATATCCCTCCAATCTCTGTGTCTAATTTGTCGTTTATGCATTTCACTAATCTTGTACATACTTTTTCTCATTATAAGCAGCAGCTAGACATGATGTACACTAAACTTTTTGATAAATTTAAGAAATCCAGTGAATGTAATGTTTGTAATCTAGAATGTCGTTTTCTAGAGTATTAAACCGGATTTGTGTTTTTCCTTTTGGTACGAATCCCAGTAGCGTCAGATACTTTGATTCCTGAAACTTAGATCCCTTCATCCTCCACTACTGAACATTCCATAAAGGATATCATTCATTTCTTGATTGATACTCCTAATAAAGATACTGAATATTTGAATGCAGATACTGACATGTTGAGGGATGCTTTCATTGGCTCTAATGCCAATAATGAGGAAGATATTGCTAGAGTACATTCTAAATGCTTTTTTGATTTGCCAAAATATTATATAAATGAAGGTGTCTATATTACAACGGCAAATTTACGTGTTTTTTTAAAATTATCGTGAGGATGAAGTGCTTTGTTTATTGTCAAGCACCATTACTGAGTTCTCTGACATTGTTGATTTTGAAACCGAAGACTTAGTGTCAGGCATTCACTATGATGGTGAGGAGGAAATTCTGACTGGTGAGGAATGTTTGTCCTGGGCTATGACAAATGTTAGTGCTCATGGACGAAGTTTGCATTCTGATGAGGAATTTATTACATTCCAAGCCCAGCTGAGATTCTCTCGTCCATCAGTTATGAAATTTGCTGATAACTCTTCTTCAATTGATGGTCACAATATAGATCATCCCGATCTAGTTGCAGCAGATGATGATGAATGCGTAAGCTTAAAAGTTTTATTGTACGTTTGTTTTTCTGATGTATGTGTTTTGCAGAATTCAATTTGTGCTAAAAACTCCAATCTTGTAATTGCAGAATACACTTTTTATCGATGACTTTGCTACTCGTCAAGGGGGCTTCAGACAACATTCATCATCTTTCCACAGGGATAGTGGCCTCGGCCACTACTTGAGGCATTTTTCTCATTCCAAATTCAGTCCAGTTGGAGAGACAATGATAATGGCTGTGAAAGCCTTATCTTATTATTTAGGTGGACATAAATTTGCGAGAGCAAATAAAATAATTTTTGTGAAGAGATCTTATGTTTTAAACATATTAGGATTTGTAGATGGGAATGTACCATTAAGGAGTTCCCATTATTCATTGTATGCAACATATATAAAATTGAGTGGTAACAAGGACAATGCGCATCTTCTGAATGCATATGCAAGTAGAGAATTATTGCATGATAGTACAACAATTGGACAAGAGTATGAATCAGATACCTCTGAATGATGATTTGTATATATTGAAAATTGTGAATACAATTTACATTTGTAGCAACTTTATATCTCTGAATTTTTAGCTTCTATGTTGCTCAATAAATTTGCAAGCTTTTCTAAGGGTGATGATCATATTGGCACACTTGGATTTAACTCTTACTAGAGTTATCATTATGGTGCTGCAAGTTTGAAGATTTTGTGATTTGTCGAATTTGAACTCTACGGTAGAAACACTGAAATAATTGGCAAATATAGTTTCGTTTTTCATTGGTTTCTCCATGCTGTGTATTTCGATGAAATGATGTCTGTGCTTGCCAATTTGACTTCTCCATCCTTGGTGATGACCAAACACTTAGGCTTCCATATGAGTTTGCAAAAAATGTTGTATGATCTCTTAGTATGTGCTGCACATGTCAAAATCGTAATGTCAGTCTTATGCTTGGATCAAAATATATAATATAATTGATAGCTGGTCTGAGCATGCATACTAACCATGTAATGAGTGATGTGATCTTCTCCCCATGCTTTTGATACTACATCAACAAAATCGACGCAAGTCTTTTGTAAAGCTCTCTTATCAGTATCAGAAAATTTATCTTTTCTTAATATCTTATACTATCAAGCTTTCTCCATACATCAACTTTCAATTATCTTGATTTGCCGATCACTCCTAAGTCTTCAGTGGCAGCAACAATTTCTTTCCAGACTGAGTGTTGAATTTGTGAATCCTTATCAGTATGGTTTGATAGGAATCAACGTGCTTTTGCTCCTTCGATGCTTGGCTTAGTTGGCATATTTCCTAACTTTCCAAAAAGCTTTTCATCTTTTTGTATTTTGACATGTCCCTTATGTAGTCCTGCTTTTGATAAAACATCTTCTAACCGACAAATAGCTTCATTTGCAACTGATGCTGGCTTACTATTCCGTGCAAAAACTATATGAAGATAAATGAGCTTTTCTATTATCCTTATTTCTGCATGAAGAGTGCAAACATGCACATTTTTCAAGGGAATAGGCAATACTAGCTTCTAGTTTGGATCTGCATTTTCTCTATAATTCCTGTACTTCTAGTTACATCTTTTGCACATTTGGATGTAGCACCGTGAGAGACATTATACATGCATTTCAGTGTTTTTAAATCACCTGCTAAGTGCCATTCAACTTGGAAGTCTCCAACTCTTGAAACTCTAAGAAATCCTCCTTCCATATGGTCCTTGATAATCCGAGGATAAGATATCCGTATAAACAAGGATGTTTAGATGTATCATTGTGAGAGACATTATACATGCATTTCAGTGTTCTTAAATCACCTGCTAAGTGCCATTCAACTTGGAAGTCTCCAACTCTTGAAACTCTGAGAAATCCTCCTTCCATATGGTCCTTGATAATCCAAGGGTAAGATATCCTAGATGATAATATATTGTGATTCTCCTTCACACTGTCCAATGCATAAAACCAATTTAGTTCAATATGAATTATGAACCAGGGTATGGAATTAAACTTGAATATCCAACCATGATCCCTTTGCTAGAGCATGGATCATCCATCTTCCTTGTTTTCAAGGGAAAAGTTTTTCAAATATTAACTGCAAAAAATTTTGAAAGATGTTTTAAAATTTTGTTATTTTTTTTATTTGAACTTTGCAACTTTGTATATTTAATCCAATTGCTTTTCTTTGCCTTGCGAAGAGTGATTTGTCAGCTGGATAGCTGAAAACATTGTTGTTAGTTAATTGAGCCCATATGCTTTAACAATCCTGACGTTGTTGTTGACAACATGATAACAAGTATTAATGTGTAAAATTTTGAGCTACCTTTGAAAAATCTTTGTTGCATTTCTTCATGGAAGCAAGTCTGTAGTAATTTCATGACCTTCGTATATCTCATGTTGTTCCATATAATGATGTGCACTCTCACTTTGGCTAGTTTCTTAAAAAACTTTCTAGCCCTGGGCCTTAGAAAACAATAGTAGTTTTCATGCACTCAGTTTATGTCTCTTTTGAAGGATCTTACAAAAGGGCCATCCAATTCTATTTCGTAAGTGTTTACCATTCAGATCAAAGACAACCAACCTACCGGCCCTAGCTGGGATGTCATCAGCGTCGGGGGCCCTGGTCATTATTGGAGTCTCGTCTTTTATCCACCAAGGGGTGGGTGCTACAAACACATAAGAACAAGAAAATGACATCACCATAATGCGATTCTGATGGAAAAATTAGGAAATACTTGTGCAAATCTATCAGGCTTTGTGACGAAACGAAATGATATCGCACGAAACGAAACAAAGCGAAACTTGAATGAGCTCTGATATTTTCTAAAGCAAAGTAATTGCGAAGCGAAATGAAATGCGAAGCAAAAACAGTCGTGAACAAAGTCAATTCCGATGGAGTTCAGATATGGTTGCTGGTCACTGCCTGCTATATCATTCCTACAATCCTCCAGAATGTAGACAGACACTGCTGATCTATGTTATGAATTAATACATCATTCAACAAGATTGAACCAATGTGCGAAATTGATAAAACAAATAAATGAATGATGGCAGACAACAATTCATTCAAGATCAAACAAAATTCAAAATAATATGTGCATAATAGCTACAATATGATCTATTCTTCCTGGTCCTTTAGAGCACAAAGTGTTTTGCATCGCGAACATTTTTGTTTCGTGTCATGTCGTGCTATTCGTAAACATTTTCGTTTCGTGTCATTTCATCAGATTGAGAGTTGAAAGCTAGCAAAGATTTGGTAATAGAAACGTTTTATTTCTTCAACTCCCTCTCAAAGTGTGATAGTTTGATGACTCCAAGACTGCTCCTTTGTTTCTCAAACAGACCTTTGTCTAAGGACTTTGTGAAAATGTCAGCAACCATCTCCTTCGTTCCAATGAAAGTGGTCTACAACTTCTTCTTCTCGATCATATCTCTTATCAAGTGGTACTTGATTGCGATGTGTTTTGTCCTTGAGTGAGACATAGGATCCTTTGTCAAATGTATTGTGGATGTATTGTCCATCTGCAAAATCAAAGATTCATTTCAAATTTCACCTACTTCATCAAGGAACTGTTGGAGCCACATGATTTCATCGGCCATCTTTGCTGCTGCTACGTATTTAGTTTCGCAGGATGATTGAGCCATGATGATCTGCATTTTGTTGACCCAGAGAATTGTTGATCCTGAGCATCTGCAGACCATAAACTGTAGTAGAATAGCATCCACTACATAGATTAAATTCTCTACAAGTAAAATACTTATCTTGTGAGAATGTCTGTGAGATCCATAGGTTCTCAATAATACTGGAGTAAAGAGATTCAAAACACTGATCTGAATTCTTACTCAATTAATAGACTAGGACTTAATTGTCACACTTAAGAGCTCTTCCACATCCTTCAATAATTGCAAGTTTTCCATACGAATAGATTGTAAGATTGCTTGCATTCGATCTAGTTCTGATTTGATATCGAACGCCATCTTTTCTAATGAATCATTATTCTTCTGTAATGATTCATTATGCCTATGTAATGATTCATTATTTCTTTTAAGTTGTTCATTTTCCTCTAAAGTCTTTTAGACATGACAATCTCTTTTTTGATAAAAGGAAGATATGTGTATCAACTCACATTCTAAAAAGTGAATCTTTTTCATTGAAAACTGATTTCCGTAGTTTCGCAATCTCTCACAATATCCTAATAATCCATTATGCCCATTGCATATCCATATTACTAGATTAGTTATCGAAGAGAATGTGGGATGAGTCAATGTGCTAGGATCTTGGGGATACAATGATCCGTCAGTCCACAAATCCAAGTTCGTTTTCCCTTCTGCCCTATAACGGGAACGATCAGCAGTAGATATTGGAACTCCTTTGCCTCCTCGTCTCTGTATGGGTGCCAAATCATTAGGAATATCCAAATGTAGATGATACAATGTCGTCATCAGATAAAGCAAGACAAAACAAAACAAAGTACTTATCTCTGATTATATTATATACTTTGTCCCTCATATTTTCAGTCTGATGTAGAGATGGCGCTCATAATCTCATAGTCACAGTCCGATGTGGAGATGGCACTCATATTTTTAGTCCAATTTGGAGATGGCGCTCAAATTTTCATTCCAATGGAGGGATGCCTTTTTCCCTGATTTGTGGACGACATTATTATATAGATTCACATTGTTCTACATCTTTGTATTCTTGTTGAATGAAACTAACTCTACTCCTCTTATGCAAACATCATTATAAGAAAATGTATGGCTATCTCTTATGCCTAAGTTATTTTTACATTATCTTCATATCAGGTTATCAGCATTAAAGAATTGCATGGCTGTCTTGGACGCTAATCGTTTCTACAATCTCTCTTTCATGGCAGTCTAAGACTCCTACATTGATAATTTTATTCAACACCAAAAAGTAGCTCGCAATCTCCGTTCTCTAAATAATCCATGATCCTTTTAACACAGTTATCACTGTGCTTTCATCATTATTGTCTTCATCCGTTGGTTTTTGTCAGAATTGTTCTTTCATCATTGTATTCATCAAATAGATTGACATCAAATTCCAACATATTTGTGGAGCTCATTGGCAATCTCAAGGTACTCCATTGTACATTGAGTTATTGTGATCCAAATGCAACCAAATCGATTTCTACTTGTTTCTCAGGTGCAAGCCATACTACAGCCTGTTTCTCACATGTGTGGGCTCGAATTTCAATGTTCATCAATGGTTTTGATTGTTAATGCTTGTTGTTTGTCAAATTGCCAATCTAGATCAACTTTTTTGTGTCTAGTTTTTTGGTAGATTGTTAAGCAAGCATCCAAGCAATCTTGTGGATCTTTTGTAGATCCATTTATCGTCCTAAAGTATAGTGCTTTCACATAAATATTTCTAAGAATTTTCTCAGATTTTTTTGAAGGATGTTTGTCATCATGCATTGAAATATAATAGGCACATTACATAGACCGAAGGGCATACGTGTATAAGCGTATGTCCCCCAATCAGTAATAAAAGTTGTTTTTGATTTATCTTCTTCCTTAATGAAGACTATTGTAACCTGAAAAACTGTCTAAAAAATTGTATCTTTCGTATCCAGCTACTTGGTCTAGGATCATGTTTGTATATGGTAATGGATGATAGTCTTTTGCTATGGTAGCATTTAACTTTCTAAAATCTTGACATACCCTTATTATACTTGTCTTCTTCTTGGGAACTATCACTATAGGTGATACCCATTCACTACTTAGAACAAGATATATGATACATGCTCTTATGCATTTATCTAATTCATCTTTCACTAATAATGAATTCTTTGGATTTAACCTATATTGCCTTTGCCTAACTGGTATGGCTCTCTAGATCAAGTCTATTCTATGCTCTCCCCATTTAACCGGTATACCAATTAAATCTTCCATTGACCAAGCGAATACATTTTGATATTTCTTAAAGAGTATTATGTACTCTTCTTGTTCTGACTGGTGTTTATACAAATTCATAATTTTACCCTTACTAATTTCTATTTCTACATAATCAGTCTTATTTACCATTCCTTCAGTCAAGCTTGCTCTAGTTCCACCCAGAACTTCCCTTGTCTCGGATGTTGGAAACTCATTATCTTCTTCCTCGTCTATCTCATAACATTCTATGAAATTGATCTAGGATTCTGTAGGTCCTGCTATCTCCTCCCCTCATCTCATAAGGTGACTTCCTAATGGGCTGGCTGTGAGAATGCTTGGAAAGAATATTTGTTTGGTGGACCAATTTATAGTAGCATTTGTCTGGTATAACCATGGTCTTCCAAATTGTTGGAGGGTTTGCGGATCCCAAGGCAACCCTAAACCTAGTTAATAAGTGAAAGGGATTTGGCACCCTACGTGTGTAAGTCCAACCCGGGCCTAAATGTCAAGTTAGTGAATAAAGTTGGGTTTCCCTCCAATTTGGATGGTTCCCACTCTTTTTTTTAAATTTGAATAATTAGGGAGGCAAAAATGGACCAATAGGATTCAGAGGCCAGGGTCCTCCTCTCTACTATAAAAAGGGACCAACTCGAATTCCTACACATGTTCATTTCCTCATTTCAATAAAGCACATTGGTTCTCTTGTGAAATGGATGGATGAATGTCCTTGCTCTCTATTACTTTTCCTCCATCTCTCATGCTTTCTTTGGATTTTGCTAATTGTTGGATCTGATTGTTATTGGGATTGCATGTTATTATACTTTTTATGAGAGAGAAAGGGAGAGAGAGAAAGAGTAAGTTATCTTCATTACGGATCTAGTGTTAGTGGATGTAGTTTTAATGCTTAGGGTTAATGGATGTTAGAGTTAGATGTGAATTTTCCATTCATGCTGAAATCTGAACTATACTATCACTCTCATGGGAACGAATCTATGCGTGACAACTAACTTCGTCTCTTTGATGCTAGATTGATTAGATCTTGGATTGAGGTTAGGCAAGAAATAAAACCCACTACAATTTTGGCGTCGTTGCTGGAGAGATATGCCAATTTTTCAGTTTGTAGCATGTTTTGTGGATGGTTAGCTTGCATTAGGCATCTTGTCATTGCAAGAATAGTGTTAGATCTACATTTAGGGTTAGTTTGGGAGTGGTTTTACTTGATTTGGGTGGATTTGCTTGTATGAAATCTAATCTGATTATAGAACAGGGAAAGCTATTCAGATCACCAATCTCCAATTGGATTAGAGATATTAGAAAAAACAACAAAAATCGGTCAAATCTACCAGATTTTGGTAAAAAAGAGACAAAAATCGTCATCAGAGCTGATAACTTTTTGCCCTCCTTCAGGAAACCTTCGCTGAGTTGCAGACACCTTCGATTTTGATCACAAAACTTTCAGTTTGAAGGGCAAACAATCCTTTCTAGCAGATTTTCAAAAACATCATCAAAAGCCTAAAAATACAGAAAAAGAACCTTTGTCCGATTTACTGTGCATAGGTGTGATTCATATCTATTACTGCCAGGTCGAAAAAGAATAATACCAAAAATAGAAGGTTTTCTCAAAGGATCAATTTTCATATTGCCATATTTTTGCCAAAAAAGTCACCTCTTTTGCAAAAATACCACTATTACTCTTGATCCTTCACCAAAACCTTCGCCGAGTTTCCAAAACATTCTATTGATAATAAAATACTATTTTTGAGTTCGGCGAACATTCTTCTTGTCCAGGTAATAGAAAATCTAGATTTTTACCCTCGCCAAAATACATAAACTGTGTTTTTTGTGTGTCAAAAACCTTTGTCGGGTTTACCATAGCTTTATCTATGTCAGATTTTGAATCTGAGAGTTTGGCGAAGGTTATTTCTCTATAAATTGTCAGAAAAACCTAATCAAAAAGTTTTTTTTTAAAATAGCACTCCTGAACCTTTGTCGAGCCAATCTTTGCCTAGAGAACCTTCACTAGTACTATTTTTAGATTTTGATTTTCCAAATCAAGTCTCTGACAAATTTTGGGTCAAAACTAATACAGTTTGATTTGGATTTTGAGAAATTTTTCATTTTTTAGAAGTATCAATTGAATAAATTTCAAAATCTTCTTCACGATATAGAAATCAAATTCTTGAAGAGTGGAGTAGATCTAGCAAATATGATTCGGGATAGTTTTGATTGAAAAATCTAGATCCAATCTCATTGTCTGCTTGATTTATATTTATGAAGATGGCTGCCCTTGGAGGTGTTCCTCAAGAAGTCAATCCAATAATTGTTAGAAGAGCACCCCGTCTGGATCTACCCAAATACAATGGATTAACAGATCCAGTTAGATTTCTTCAGATCTATGCTGAATCCTATGAAGTCTATGGCGAAATTTTTTCCCAAGATAAACTTAAGCTTTTTCCTATGGCCTTAACAGACGCAGCAAAATATTGGTACTATAATCAAGATGAAACTGAGCGTGCAGATTGGGAGGTTGTTAAACGAGCCCTTATTGCATGGTTCAAACCTCGAAAGTTTATGCTTTTAAGTAAAATTAAAAAGAAAAGCAGAAAATGGTTCGAGATTACATTGAATAGGTGAAACGGTACCGTAGGGCCAAATTTGGGGCTATTTTTGGCTGGTGAAACCTGCTACAGGGCGGTACAATGAGGCTTTGTTGCTTTAAAATCATTATTACTTACTCCTAACAGGGTAACAGCGTGTTTGGAAGTGGTAAATGCAGTATGGGAGCAAATGGTAGGGGAATTGTGTGGAGAAAGCTAGTATTGGTGATAGAAGTGCAGTTTGGCGGCGTGACTACTCATCATTGGCGACAATTTTGAGAAGGCAAGCGGTCACAGGTGAGAGATAGGCATGGTATGCCGGTTACAGGTGAAAAATTCTTGTGATCAGGTTCAACTCTTGGAGTTCAGACCAACCAACGTCAAGTGGCATTTTGGGGGAACACTCTCACAGGTATGATCGGCAATGGCATTGTCAAGTCAGGTGATAGCTACATCGACACACGCATCTGTAGCTTGGAAATTTCTCGTTCAGAGGAAAATATGGGCTAGCTTGGAGGTATACACATATTGGCGGTCACAGGTGATCGAAGTACGAGGTGGTGCCAGTTGAAAGCCATTGGGCAAGTAGCAGACTTGCATTGGACGAGCTGTGTGTGGGACACGCAGAGGATGAAGAACGGGTCAGTAATCACACTTTGGATGCTCTTGGCGAGTGGTGAGTGTGATGATTTTGTGGTTTTGCAGTTGGTAAGTCAATTTTGATCAAGTCATTGTAGCTGTGGAGTAGTGTATCAGGTTTGTCATCGAGAAGATACACTTCAACTGCCAGTTTGGATAAGTCAAGTCAATTTTCCATATCAGTATTGCATCATGGATGCAAATTCTAGCGATGACAAGATGTAGATCGTTTGGTTTGGGCCATGGAAGATCTCACAGGTTCACTTGGAGGAATATTGGCATGCACAGTCATGTGAGGGACTTGATGGTGGCTTTGGAGTTCACATCTCAGTGTATTCTCAGGGAGTGATTTGGAATCATTCACAGGAGTAGCTTGGAGCTAGCTTGGGGGAATACAGCTGGGCACTACAGGGTAGATGCTCAGATCTTTGTGATCAGGGATGGCATTGAAATACCTGGTAGGGATAGCACTGCAAGATGACATGGGATGATCATTGGGGGACAACTATTTCAGATTGGACTTGAGTCATTGGCATGGACAGGACTTACAGGTGGAATTCATGATGGAATCAGGACACTGCAAACGCAAATGGACAAAGCATGAAGCTTTGAGAGCCAGCTCTAGGTTGGAGAGCTGATGGAGATCGCACAGGGTGTGATCGGAAGGCAAACACTATGATGGGTATTTTGCTAGCGATCTACTAGAGGGGACACTGATGGCGAGGACTTCTTGGTGTGCTCATTTGGGAGTACAGGTTGGCATTACAGCAGGGAGCCAGTCATTGGCATTGGCATCGATGGGAAGGCATCTACCATCACGGGCATGGATATGCTACCTATAGCTTTCATGCATTTGGCTGTATTTGCAGGAGTCTAGGCTTGGCACAGGTATTGGAATTTCCATGGTGCAAATTCTCATGTGGTGAGATCATGGGGAAGCCTAGAGGAAGTCACTCAGAGCCATATACCTCAGTATGATCAGGGAGACAGTAGTCTCGGGATCCCATGAGCGGCGACTCAGGGATATGCTTGCTTTGGCATGGTGTCGGGTGGCACATAGCCAGGGAGAGCGAGCAAATGCTAGGAGCCAAGTGGATCAGGTGATGCTTTGGAGTTCGGCTTGTCTAGCAGGATGGTGACCATGATCGGAGACATAGGTGAGCATAGTATGTGGATGACGAGTCCATTGGGGTGGCACTCAAGGAGATGCTACAGTTGCTCAGGTATGATATGTCGTTTGATGTATGGACGATGTTCTTCAACTGGTGCATCATGTGATGACCTAGGGACGGGTCATGCCTACTTGGTGGTAGGTTGCATGGAGTGTACCTAGGGTGGTACATATCCTGAGAGCATGGAGTGCATTACGAGGTGATGTGGATCCAGCATGCCCATGGTTGTGAGCTGACAGGGAGCATGAAAAACGCATAGTTATACCACGTATTTGTTTTCAAGTTTTGTTTCCTAACCTGACGATATAGTTGTCAATCAGGAAATCATTCCATTGATAAAGTGTATTTATATCAAAAGTATGCCATTTGCGTGATTGTTTTTTATCCCATGACTATTTGAAAACTCTGCGAATGTGATTCCATCTATAATAGAGTATATCTCATTTGGAATGTTTGAAGGCATATTTGATTGTCTTTTTCATGACAGTCTTTAGTCCTTCTGGACCATCCAAAGGTATATTCTCGTAACATTTTGAAATATTTGCAACCCATAAACTGGTAATTAGGGGTGGTAGATTTAGGTAGAAATCTATAGATGACTTACATTGCCAATGTAAAATTGTCTGCTCTTAGGATACTCTTGTATGTATTTGCCTTAAGGCCTGCACCCTCCATGAGGAACGGTAACAACATACCCAAAGTTCTTTATCAAGTATAGTGAAGCAACAATTGTGAGCATTGGTAATCCATCTAAATGAACCTTTATGGGCTTTACAGGTACAGAGAAGATATGGTAGAGAATCATTACCCAAGAAAAAATCTAGGTAAAAACTTAGTAATAGTGTTTATTGAATATGACAGGTAATCCTTAACCAAGTTAGAATGTTCATTGGGAAAAGGAGTAAAATCTGGACTGTTAAGTCTTTGTATGCCCAGCTTTCGTACAAAGTATTTACATATGAAATAGGGGTTGTGTTGTGCTTTATCGATACCATTTACGTAAAGAAAGTTGGTAAGCCATTGTAGTTCATTATTAGTAATCCTATTCTTGTTAAGATTGGCAATATTTCCATGTAGTCTTTTACCCTTTTTGATGTAGCTCAAGGCAATGTCTTTGCAAAAACCAGCATGCTTTATTTTTATATTTTCGTCTAAAAGTGTGTATGAAGGTAAAAGTTTCATAAGCTTGAACCATCCATTATAAAGTTCGGAAGCAACTTCATTCACATTAGATTGCCGTAAAGTAATATGGTTTAAGCCTTTCTCTAAAGATTTTCGTAAGGTGGCACTTTTGACAACACTACAGTCTGTGCATATGACATGACCACATTTTTCTGAAATGAAATTTTTGAAACATTTGAAAGTAAGACATTGGCAGGAATGTAGATTTTCTATATCAAATTCGCAAAAAACATCATAAGGGAAATACCATTCATTTTTAACACTTGGTAGATATGACTAGCCAAAGATAATATCATGAAAGAGTTCGTCTACAATACCAAAAAGTCTACGTAAAACATGAGCATAAAAGTGCTTCACATGGATAGTCTCAAAACTGTACTACGGTAACATAGATGTAAAAAAAGTCTCCATGTGTTGTCGCTAGTGGTGAACTGAAAACGGCCGGTCGCTAATATACCGATTTCCCTTCTAACTGTCCCATCTTCGTCCTGCACATCGATTTGGATCTGTAAAAGTTCAATTTTTTAATTGGTTAATCATCTTTGGTACCACTACTTTGTCCTTCCTTTCCTTTGAAATCTGAAAACTGCTTTTTCTTTCCAGTTCATGATCTAGGCATGATTGAGTTCGAATTGTTAAGAGTGAAAGCGCCAGTTCTTTTGTTCAAGTTATGGAAGTACTTATCTTGGAGGGTAGAAAAACTAGGGTGCTTTAGAAGGCACTCTATTTCTCGGATGTTTTTGGCATCACCCAAAGGTGCAAGAAGTTTGGAAGAGGAATCCTTGGCATGTTCTATGGAAGCGTCAATCATGTATTGGCGGATAAAAAGAAAAGTAAGGTGCGATTTCACTACATCCCTAGCAGATTTATGAAGCCACATGAAAAATGCATTCAACTGATTTTGGAGTGAAGCACCAGGAAAAAACTTGGCTAGCTTATTCATCATGAACTAGATAGCATGGTCAAACCAAATGATGGAGTAATTTTGTATTTTTCACCACATCTATAGCTTATCTTCATTTTCTGATGCATTCAATATGCTATCAAAACTGCTAATAATCTTGGCTTGAAACAAGTTACCTTCTCTAGATCCTATAGTCAACATCTTATTTGAACTTTGTTAGATCATTCGGCATGTATTGCCATCAAACAGGACTCAAATTCTGAGATCGGCCATCTTTGATACTGATAGCAGGTTTTTTATCAATGAGGGTACATAGAGTGCTCCTTCTTTGACTTTGACACCACTATGATGGCTCTGATACCACTTTATTGTGGTGGAAGCTCTTATTTGATCAAGATTTCACTATTCTATGTGTTGATTTGCTTGGTATAAGTGCTAGAAGAGAATTGAGAACTTTCATATCTTTGTGATTTCCTTTTGAAAACATTTTTTGTTGTTCAAAGGAGTTCTTTGTGCATTAAAATAGATTAAAAGAGAGGATCAAGTCACTTCTACATGGCTACATCAAGTGGATACTTGTTGGAAGGCAATGATAGGCTTACCTCAAGTAACTATTCATTGTGGAAAGTGAGGATGGAATCACCTCTTGAGATGAATGATGTTTTATTGTTGTAGGTTTGGAGGAGATACCAACAACACAACAAGATCAAATGAGGTATGACAAGGGGGCCAAAAAGGCTCTACACATGATAAAGATGAATATTACCAATGAACTTCTCAAGGAAGTTGGTAAGAGTACTTCATCAAAGGATGCTTGGGATTCATTGAAGAAGCTTTATGAATCCAAGTCTATTTCTACAGTGTTGACTCTAAGAAGGCAAATCTTTTCTTGTTTGCAAAAGAGTGAAGAAATTTCAAATACTTTTTTTTTTAGAGTGAAAGCTTTGAATGATGAGTTGGCTTGCATTGATGAGAGCATTAAGGAATGAGAGCTTGTTCAAGTTATTCTTAATGGATTGTTGGATGCTCATGTTAACATTGTACAAAGTCTTTCTATTCAAAGAACTTTTCCAAGTTTGATTGATCTTCAAGAGATCTTGATCAATGAGGAATATAGGCTTCAAGCAAGAGGTGGATCTTCATCAACATCTCAAGTTGGAGAGGAGGCCATGTTCATCAAGGATAAATTCAAGGGCAAAGGCAAAAGTAAGTGGTCTAAAGGGCAAGATCGACGGGAGACTTCTTCAAATGGCAAAAATAAAGATAGATCAAAGCTCAATTGCTTCTATTGTGGCATCAAAGAACACTTTGCAAGTGAGTGCTACAAGAAGAGAGATCAAGGAGACAAGCAAGGTAATCTTACTCTTGAGGAGGATGGTCTGGATGTTCAAGATGCAAATGATGATGCTTTTGTGATGTCTTCATGTATGGTTGATAATGATGGAGATCTAGATCCATGGTGGATTGATAGTGGAGCAAGTTCACACATGATGTTTTACAAAGAGTACTTCACTTCTTTGTTTGCGTATGGAGATGACAAGAGGGTGATCTACATGCCAATGATGGTGAGTGTGCAATTAAAGGGATTGGCACAATTCCTATTTATCTCTCTACAAATAAGAATGGCCATTTGGAGGATTTTTTGTTCATTCCATCTATTACCAAGAATTTACCTAGTGTGAGGCAATTGCAAAGTAAAGGCCTCAAAGTTGAGTTTGATGGAGATGCTTGTATGATCAAAAGGAAGGATATCTTGATTGCAAGAGGTTTAAGACAAAGGAAGTTGTTCAAACTAGATGCTTGTGTTATGCTAATCAAGTTAGATGTGTTGCAAGAGAGCAAATACCTATTCAAGAGGTTTGGCATAAAAGGATGGGACACCTCAACTTCAAGTCATTGGAGGTAATGGCTAGAAAGAAGGTTGTGATTGGTCTTCCAAGTTTCTTAAGTAGCATCAATCATGTTTGTGAGTCTTGTGCTTTGTCAAAGTAACATAGACTGCCTTATTCTAGATCTACATCTAGATCTACAAAGCCTTTTCAAGTTGTACATTCGGATATTCATGGAATTACTACAATTAGAAATAGTGGAGCAAAGATGTATGTAACTTTCATTGATGACTTTAGTAGATTTTGTTGGATCTATCTACTAAAGAGAAAATATAAAGTGTATGATGTCTTTGTTAAGTTCAAGAATGCAAGGGAGAACCAATTTTCCACAAGGATCAAGCGCTTAAGGAGTGACAATGGTGGAGAGTACATATCTACCACGTTCAAGGCCTTCTGTCATGAGCATGGGATCAAGAGAGAGTATACAACACCAAGGACCCCACAACAAAATGGAGTGGCCGAGAGAAAGAATAGGATTTTATGTGAAAGTGCCAAAGCTATGAGGTTAAGTGCTAATCTTGGTAAGCCATTTTGGGATCAAGCATTGTTGTGTGCTAATTTTTTGTGCAATAGGTGGTCGAGTGCTATTTTGGATGGAAGGACACCTTTTGAGATGCTATTTAATTCAAGAGGAGGCCGAGTGTCAATTTTCTTAGAACTTTTGGATGCACATGCTATGTCAACATTACTCTTGATGATAGGACCAAGCTTGATCCATCTTCAAGGAAAGGTATGTTTGTTGGATATAGTGAGGTGAGTAAAGCCTACAAGGTTTACATTCCTTCTACTAATAAGGTGATTGTTGGTAGAGATGTCATTTTTTATGAGGGGAACATTCCAGAAGTATATTCAAGCAATATTGATGGTGATGTGGATGGATCTAACATTCTTGATGTTGATGTAAAGGATCCTACTTTGGATGGTGATGATGAAGGACCATCATCAAGTCAAAAGCCAAGGAGAGCATCAAGGGAAAGACAAATGTCTTCAAGGCTCACATATGATGAAAAGGGTAAGCAAGTAGTTTCTGGAAATTATGTTGCTTTCCTAACCTCTTTTTATGAACCTACATGTGTAGATGAAGCAAGGAACAAAAAGGAGTGGATCCAAGCAATGGATCTTGAGTATCAAGCTCTTATGAAGAATGGAACATGGAGATTGGTGGAGTTACCTAAGGACAAGAAAGCTATTGGATGCAAATGGATCTTCAAGATGAATACAAACCAAGATGGATCTATCAACAAGTACAAGGCAAGGTTGGTGGCAAAAAGATATGCTCAATAACATGGTATTGATTATGATGAAACCTTTGCACCCATGGCAAAGATGGTGAGCATTCGGGACATCATTTCTCTTGCTACTCTTTATGGATGGGATCTATGGCAATTGGACATTACAAATGCATTTTTGAATGGTGATCTTGAGGAGGAAGTGTACATGGAGCAACCCAAGAGCTACATTTTTTCTACAAAGCCAAAGCATGTGTGTTTACTACAAAAGAGTTTGTATGGCCTTAAGCAAGCACCAAGGAGTTGGTATGCTAAGCTTAACACTTTTTTACTCTCTCAAGGGTTTTTATGAGTGAGTATGATCATTCACTTTATTATAGATTTGTCGAAAATGATGTTACCATCTTGCTAATCTATGTGGATGATATCATCTTGAGTGGTGGAAACAATCAAGATGTGGAGGATATCAAGAGTGCTCTTAAGAAGGAATTTGAGGTTCATGATCTTGGTCACTTGCATTACATTTTGGGAATAGAAGTTATTAGATCTTCTCAATCTACTTTCATTTGTCAAGAGAAGTATGCTAATTCTATTCTAGAAAGATTTCATATTGTAGATGCAAAAGCTTGTGATACACCAATGGAATCTCATGTGAAGCTAACTATAAAAGGTAATGAAAGATCCTTCGTTAACATTACTCTCTGGAGTAAGCTAGTTGGTTCACTCATCTATCTAGCCATTACAAGACCAAATCTAAGCTATTTTGTTGGAAGATTAAGCCAATTCATGCAAGATCCTAGTGAGGAGCATTGGAAGCTAGGAAAACGAGTTTGAGGTATATCATGGGAACTCGAGATTTTGGCATATTGTATGAGGGATCATCATCTAACTTGTTTGGATTTTCAGATTCAGACTATGTTGGAGATAACATGGATAGGAAATCCATAAGTGCTTATTGCATTTTCATAGGTGATGGAGCTATATCATGGATGTCGAAGAAACAAGCCACTATCTCATTGTCATCTTGTGAGGCCGAGTACAAAGCACTTACACATTGCACAAAGGAGATGGTATGGATCAAGAGGATGATCAAGGATCTTCACTTGCAGGATTTCCAGAGAGCCCAATCATCTATTGTGACAACCTATCAGCCCAAAATCCGGCAACCAATCCTATCTTTCTTGCTAGGAGCAAGCATATTGAGGTGGCATATCACTTTGTGAGGGAGCAAGTCATGGCAAAGGAGGTGGAGCTTCAACATGTTTCTTCAAGGGAATGTGTAGCTGATATCTTCACCAAAGCATTGGGAAAGAACTTGTTTATGAAGCATAGGACATCACTTGGAGTGTTATCAAAGTCCATGCTAAAACTAGTTGAAGAGGGCGTGTGAGAGATTTCAACTAGTTTCGTCAAAATTGCTACATTTGTTTATATGGCATTTGAGGCCAATTTCATATTAGACTTAGAGTTTGACTTTTAAAAGTTATATTAGTCTAAAAGCATTTGAATAAACACTTTTGAAAAGTGTGGGAACGTGTAGAACACGAGTTTTGGAGAGATTCAATTTGAGTAGTACAAACATTGAATCCAGTCACAATAATAGTTTAGGGTTTTTCATTATGGAGGGAAACCACAGTTTAAACTTAGGTTTGGAACTGCTATAAAAGGTTGTAACTCGTGGGAAGAGGGATCATTCTCTCTATCTTATCTCATTCATGCTTATGCATGGTTCTCTTGGGTTCTACAGTCCATTGGTGCACTATACTTGTGATATTTTGCAATACTATGTGTAGAATGCTTATTAAATGCTATTTTCAGATCCACACATGTGAAATATAGTTGCTTACTATTTTTTATAGAGAGCAATATTATTTTATGTTTTGATTGATGTTTGATCAAGATCTATTAGAGTTTGCATCTCATTCATAGTGTAGATGTTGGTTTTTCTACATTGGCAAGATTGGTGATTTGCTTGTCTATCTAACCAAAGATCAAAGGGACATTTTGGATGTTAATGATTAGAAATTATTCACACAAGGCACGGGTAGAAGAAGAAAATTAATGGCAATAAAGGTAAAGAAGAACATGGCAGCAGCTCAAAAAACAACCTACCGGTGAAAAAGTTAAACTTCTATAGGGATCAACATAGATGTAGGATTTTGATGAAGTGGAAAAGAGAAAAATTATCACAAATTCAACTAGCTTTAGCTCAGCACTCGCAATGACAAGGGAAAGAAATTTTTACATTTACTTTATCGTAGTAGGATTCTTGAAAATATCCATGTGAAGCAGTTTTATGCTCATGTTTTGCTACGGTTGTTTGGTGTCATTCATGATTCATTTTATGATATTACATTTGGGTAAGTATAATTGGCATTTTTCTTTTGACATGTTTTGTGACTTTGAGATTCAAAATATTCATCAATGCTATCGTATTACATCTAAATTTCTTAATTGTCTATTTCAAATAAATCTGGTCATGTTGTTTCTATGGATTATGGAATTATCATAAGTACGCATCTACGTCAATCTTTAGAAAAGGGCTTAAATCACATCATTCCACAACAAAACGATATTAACAGTGTTTCTTCTAAACTTTATTTTAGTTTAAACTTATGAGATTGATGCCTGAGTATGAAGATCTAGAAGAGGGTATTGTGAACAAACATGCTTTATTTTGTAAGAATGATGCTCTAGAATTTCTTTAAGAACAAGAAATGGATCCATATCAAAACTGTTTCTCTCGTTAAACTAGAAGAGGACAATAACCTATTCTCAATTCGTACAATGTTATTATATCTCAAGTGATTGCAGCAATGTATTGTTGTAATAAACAACTTACCTTTCTCACTGAAAATCGTTGATCATGCATACCATAGGGCTCACGTTTTCTGACTACCAATCATATAGTAATCAATGACTAATCAACAATAATATGCACATCTGATACAATGATTCAATCACTCTTGCATTGTCACTTGACTACATATTGCTCTCATACTTTGTAAATGTCTTGTTCAAACAAATGACTAACAATGTTGAAACTCTCGATACTTTGGAATGTTCCCAGCTTACTACATGTTCGGAATGCACTTCTACTTCTCTTGCGTAGAGCTTTTCACCTTACTACGAATCTAGGTACAACACCTCAAGCCTACTTATCTATGATATACGTTCTCTTGTTTAACAATCACACTCCGATGGAAGCTAACACTCGCTTTTGCTCATAACAAAAGGTTTTCTTTCACTAAGTTAACACTTAGCTCATTAAGTTTTTGGACGCTAGCTCGTGGTGTATCTTTCTTAAGGATCAACACTCAATATTCTTCTTGGCATGCATAAAGACTCAATAATTGTGGAAGAATAATCGCATCCTCACAGGAAAATACATCCACCTCGATTGAGGTATGAGCCTTATCTATGCATAGTAAATTCTCTTCATCATGGAAAGGTAAAGGAAATATCGTTACTAGTTGTAACAGGCATATACTTGACATTAGCAAGCTCTTTGTCTCTCTTCGATCGAAGCGTTATTATGACCCATCCAATAGCTCACCAAAATATTTTCAACAATATTTTGCTTAACCTAACACATTCTTTGGTAATGTAATTAATTTTTTTTGGATTGGGTACTCTTGGGACGCATGGATTTGCGCAAGAGTCGTAACAGTCTCTTGGGTTAGCATGGCATGGATAGGCCCTAACACTACTTTCAAGACTATACTAGCCAACTCTAAATGTCTTACTTGCCGCTTAAGTAACTTTTTAAGTTTCATAATTGTCCTTTCAAGTTAAGACTCTGAATAAAAGTAGGATTTAAGCTTGAGCACCCTTAGAAAGTATGGATATACTCAGGAGTTTTGACATCAGTACATGACCTATTATGTTTAACAGGTCTAAGGGTTAGTATGGCATAAATTTGCTCTAATACCTTTGCACGTATGTCTTTGCTATCCTATTTGCTAGGCAATTTGTAACTACGGTGACTTTTTTGCATATATTATGATAATTTAAAACTGATTGATATGGACCAACACCACAAACACTGATCAGTATGGCACTCGTCTTGATACAATTAAAATACGGCTTGGCTTATCGCTAAAATTCATACATGAACGGGAGGATTAAACTATGAATTTTCATTGCTAATCACGTTGTTTAGTAGTAAAGCCTATTTTGTACATGGATAACAACTGACATTCAACGCAGCGTTGACACCTGTCTTCCTCGCATACTGACTTGCACAACTTTGTGTTGTGGGATGGTGGTAGGTACCAGCTGGATGTGTTGAAATAAGTTTTGTTTTATGGTGCTCTTTTATACTGTATTTTGCTTGTCAGCTATATATTTTACCTTGTTGGCTTATGAATAAAGGTCACAAAGGATTTGGTCTTGCTTAAGCAAGAAGAACTATGTGTATGCTTTTAACTCTCTCTCTCTCTCTCTCTCTCTCTCTCTCTCTCTCTCTCTCTCTCTCTCTCTCTCTCACATCCAATGAATTCAAAGACTTCCACAAGGCACATTGGATACTACAACAATTTACAACAAGCTACTCACCTCAATCCAATGGAGTAGCCGAAAGGAAAAATTGCTCTCTCGTAGAGAGGGCAAAGAGCATGATGGCCCATGCCTCATTTCCTAAACATTTTTGGGCAGAAGTAGTCATTGTAGCCTACATACAAAAGCGACGCATTATTAAATCCCTTGGCAACAAGACTCCTCATGAGATTTGGACAGGATTAAAACCTTCTATTAAAAATTTTAGTCTTTAAAGGCATTGCCTATTCACAAGTCCTTTTTGAATAATAAAGACTCCTATTAGCATCAAGTCAATTTTTGTAGGATACTCCTCTAATCACAAAGCATACAAGCTCTATAATCCAATCACACAAAAGATTTATGCAAGTAGAAATGTAATCTTTGTTAAAGATCAATTCTATAATCTAAAAGGACATGATATACCCAGCATTATTTGGCTATGGCACTTCAGACTCCAGGACCGATACTCCTACAGCTCAATTGAAACATCCACCATCAAGATTTATGGATAATACTCCTTGCTATTTTGTGCAGAAATCCAACACTATTAAAAGCTATGTCACTTGTTCATGTTGACCAATGGAGGGTTGTCATCGACAAAGAATATGACTCTCTCATGATGAACAATACATGGACAATCATGGAGCTGCCTAAGGATTAAAATATAATTGCATGCAAATGGATTTTCAAAATTGAGTATGCTGATGAAAAAATTGATAGATTCAAAGCCCAACTTGTTGCAAAGGGTTTCTCACAGATTTTGAATATTGACTAATCAAAAACCTTTAGCCCAACATTCAAGCATACTTCCATTCGACTCCTACTTTCATTTGCAGTTATGACAAACCTTGAAGTCCATCAAATGGACATTCAAACAACATTTCTATATTGAACCATTAAAAAAGACATTTATGTCACAACCTGAAAGATACAAGATCAATGCTTAGGAACATGTTGTATGTAAATTGTTCAAGGCTCTCTATGGACTGAAGCATTCTCCAAGAGCTTGGTTTCAGAAGATCAACCATTTATTCATTCAAAATGGGTTTGTTCCTAGCTTAGCATAGTCGAATGTTTACTCCAAATATGTTTCTACTTCCTTTATTATCATCACCTTGTATGTAGATGATACACTATTGTTTAGTAATAATCTGAAATATTTGTAGGAGGTCAAGGATAAATTTGGGTCCACCCCACTAATGTCTCAAAATTCAAATCCACAAGAATTAACCCAATAGACCGATTTACATCAATCAACAAAAATATTCGAAGAATGTTTTGGGTAGGTATATGATGTCAAATTGTAAACCGAGCTACTTCCCATTACATCCGAGATTAAAATTATCAAAAGACTAGTGTCCACAAAATGAGGCAAAAAAAGAGGCTATGAAGCAAAATCCTTTTCGTTCCATAATTGGCTCACTAATGTATGCTATGCTTTGTACTCATCTTCATGATCCTTGATATAAGCTCTTGCTCCTCCAATCTTAGCTCCCACCTTATAGCCCTTGCTTCACTCCTCACCACTGTAGCCACAACCATCACTAGCTCCACCATTAAAAAAAATGTATAATTTTTCTTTTGATGTGCTTTAAAAACCTACTTTAGCATGAGGTCCAAACATTGATGTGACACCAACTACTTTTCAATGTTTGAAGTTTGTACACATGAGTATAGAGTTCAAGTACATGTCTATGGAACTATTGTCACTAGTACTTACAAGCACAATAAAATTGTATTCTATGATTGCATTTTTTGAAATAAGCGTTAAATGGTTAAACCATAAAATTTGACCTTGAGTTTGAAAAGTGATGATAATATGTATGGGAAGACAAAGAGCACACTCAACATGTCCCTCTATTGCAAGGGGGCTCAACACTTTTACAAAGGAATTAGTGAAACACAATGATCTCTAAATGACTAATAAAAAGTGAGTCTTGTTGTCACAAAATGACTTCAAAAATTGAATACACTCATTTGTGTGAGCAATGTCCTTAAGACTAAGTTCCAACCTCCCATAATCATAGAAATATAGAAAAATCATTTGCACTCATAATTGACCCAAGAACAAGAAAGGTGATAAAGCAAAGACTAAGACTAAGGATTTTGTAGAGAAACGTTAGATGATAGTTCTCTTATTTTTTTTCATTACTATTGTCAATTTGTAGATGTCTAGCACTTTCATCTACTCACAAAATGTGGGCGTTCAAAGTTTATAGCATTGAAAAAGTTACATTTAAGAAAGAATAGAGTTATTAGAGGTTCTTGCTAGGATGCCTTACCAAAAGGCTTGACCATGAACAAGCTTCCACTTTCACCTGAACACAAAATGTGGGCATTCAAAGTTTATAGCATTGCAAATGTTACATTTAAGAAAGCTTTCACACCCCAAGTTCAATTTCAACGCATACGTATGCGCAAACACCCAAGCTGAAGGCCTCTATTCAAGAGAGGCTAAAAAGAGTATTAATATTTACAGTATGGCCCAAAAACACAGACATTGGATACATATGTGTGAAATATTTCATTCAGATTAAAAATTTGCAGCTCAAAACTCAAAAGTATTCAGATATGTGTGAGGTTGAAAATGCAGCAACCTAGCGCTATTATGTATTCTAATTAACTTACCAAAACAGCCACAGTTGTAACCCCTTAAATTAAGATGCCACACATTAGCTGTACCTACCATTTCACAACTACATTAACGAGCTCACTTGAATCCCCGTGCCCGCCCCTCCCCCCCCCCTCCCAAAGCTAGAGCTGGATTTTTGCAATGCTAAATTTCAATAGTTTTCTGTGTGTAAAGTTTTGGACAAAGTTTCATAAAAAAAAATCATACTTTCTCGATTGTTTTGTGATTTAATATTTTTTGGGCAAGCTTAAGATTCTTAAGTCTTTGCCCAACCAATAAGAGGGCCTTAGGGCTTGAAAGCCTTTAAATTTAATAAATCAAGACAATGAAAACCTGAAGTCAAAACTCCTTTGCATTCAAAGGGGTTGTTTTGTTCAAAGGGGTTGTTTTGTAAACTCAAAATTTGAACCAAAAAAACTATCCAATATGATAAGTATGAAGCTACAACTACAACGACTTAACCAGAATATGCTTCAAGCTAATGCTATACTTCAATCTAAGACTAAAATATATCATTCAAAAGAAGCATAAATAAAGATGATACTTCTAATTTAGTATGAACCTAAACTATAATTGCATGATCTGAATTGAAGCAACTCCTAATTTATAAACCCTCTTTAGGTAGAATCCTCATCAACTTCATAGCAGGTCAAGAAAATCACGTAGAAATACTCTTGGTGCCAGTGTCGACTTCCCTAGAGTTCAACAAATTGTTACAAAAAATCTTGTCAATGCACTAAGCACTAAGTATTGGTTGCCCTAGTGTAGATTTGTTGAGTAGAATGAGCGGACACCAGACGGATTGAACCACGTGACATCAACTCCTTGATCGCCTTGCGAGCAAGTGATCCAGTAATCTGCAAAAAACCACATTATCATGCGCGATATTTGATAGATGATTCATAATGGCTGCAATAACTTTCATACAAATTGGCAGTTGTGAGCTGATTTGAAAACTCATACCAAACATAACCCGCTTGTAGCAATTTTCCCTTTCATAGTTAAAGACAACACCTACCCGAAGGCGATCTGACAAGACTGATGGAGTGATAAGCTTGTACTTTGGAACTTCCGATAGAAGCTTGTCATACGTGGCTTGATCAAACAGTACCATGTTATTCACCTTCTCTTTTTGTTTCCCTTTGCTCCACTTCTGAAACAGGACAATAAAGGGACTTCAAAACAACGTTGTATGAAGTATCGAACATTTTAATGCTAGCCGAACAACCAGAACATTACTGATCAAGACCATCCAATCTGAAAGGCACTAAGATTTTTGGCCCAGTGCCCTTGGGTTATTCTACAAGCCACATCTCCAACACTAATCATTGGAATTTTCCAAAAAACATTCAGACTTTGCCAAATCTCCAACACTGATCATTGAAAATTTTCCAAGTGGCAATGGTACAGATGGCAAAAACCCAAGCGGCTGGGCGTACAATACACATCTTTGCCAAAGCTTATATTAATTATCTTCATATACCTATTGAGTTGATGAAATATGAATGTGAGGGAAAAACAGATAGAGTTTCAATTAAATGTCAATCAAACCTTTTTCTTTTGCTTTCCTCCACCACCACTTTTAGCTGGCTTGGCAGCTGCAGGTGCTGCCTTTTCCTTTTTAGGAGCCTGCAGCAAAAAGGTCAGATTAGAATCCTTTTCCTTTTTTCCTTATCTAGAAGACTTGCCACTATACAACATAACACTCGTGATTATGGACAAGGGTACATTTATTCGCAATATCATCGATGGTCGCCCATGGCATTTTATAACAAGCACACCACACATGGCAGGCCATTTTCACAATTTTCACTCCCCCTCACACACATGCGAGGACTCAAACCTAGGTGGGCAAGTCACAGCAAGAAGGGATCTCATTGAAGCTTCTATGACGCACATCTGGGGCCCTGATCTGACGCCCTAATGTGAAACCCTGATCTGAAACCGGGAAGATAGAAGGTGTAATGTTACACGGCCTGACCGCCCTAGCGACAGCCCTAAAACCTCAAAGGCATGCGTCATAATTGAAAGCACATCTCACAAAACAGATCACACTATCGCTAAAAAAACATCAAACGAATGATCAATGTGAGAAACAAACAAACCCTAACCTAAAACCCATGGATGATGGAACCATATGAAGCTATGACACGACGGAAAAGGAGCAACAGCAGCAATGATTAATGATAGCATTACCATAGCAGCTGCTGATCGGAACACAGAACCACGATCGCTGCCTCCTTGCTCTTCCCTCAACGCAGCCGATCACAAAGAATGCAAATATGAAAGAATTCTGAACAACACTAGTTGTTAATAGTTGCGAGCAAAAAAAAAAGAAAAACTGAAGACTTGGCATTACGTGATATTCCAAGAGATTTAAGTAAGTCAATAGGTCATTCATTGCCATGTAGCGACCATTTATTGAGTTGGCACGAAGCTCTCATATGTGTGAGAAATTAGACTTCCTCGATTGGCCCCTATATATCAGAGGCACCGCACTAGGGAAACGATTATTCAGCTTGGCCACACAAACAACCTCCATGTGTATAGGTGACCTACAATAGCAAGTCATCCATTGCCTTGCCAATTAGCCAATGGCAAGGCTTCATCTTTTATCCCGCAAGCAAACATGCCGACTTTTCAAAACTTAATATTTTTATGAATTCTTATTTTTCTTCCAAATGTGTCAAACGATGTGGCATGCACCTAGATTACACATGTGACACTCACATCATTTAGATTTGGGCTATTATATCTCTGGTTATGAACCTAACCAACCTCTGCCATGAGTTAGGGAAGCACCATCGAGTCCATGTGGTTCACAAATAGGTTATATACTTAACTTGTTAAACTTTTGAGGCCACTGGAGTGCACTAGGACACCTCATGTAGCTTTGAGAGCTCTTGGTGAGAGTTCAATGTTCTCTCTTGGCTTCTTCTTGGTGTTTGTTGCTCTATTGCACGAGGGGAAACAAATGCTTTTTAGATCGTCTCTATTGGATGGGAGGATCGCCCCATGCAAGCTCATTCAGGGATTCTTCATGTCACAAGCTTTCCTTTTCTTCTTGATCTTCGTAGGCTGGATACTAGGAGCTACTACAATGGTATTAGAGCTTGAAATGCTTGGATCTAATCTTGGAGATCTTGAAGTGTTGTTTCTTTCTTGTTGCCTAGCGCCCATGTCTGGTGAGGTGAATTCACAAATTTTTCAAAAGATTACAGGTGAAAACATTGTGTAACAGTGTAAAGAGGTACTTTTCTCTCCTTTGGTGCAATTCTTTTCATTGAATCTATGCTTATTGATGGGCGTGGTGGTTTGAGCCACAGACTATTGAGGCTAAATCACTCTAGATCAACATACAAAGTCAAAAATATTGCTGGAATAAAGGTTTCTGAGTAGTTCAAACATATTGATTTTCAAGCAAAGTTATGTTGTGTTTTTTGCATGACTGCATGGGTCTTCTTGTGCAAATTGCCTCTTGATGCATGCTATAGCTTGAACATGTTAGCTTTCGAAGGCACATTTCTAGATGAGAGTGCTTGTCAAAAAAATTTGTGCGTATACAGATCCAAGCGCTTGAAGAATGCATGCAAGTTTTTTTGTCACTTTTGAAAATAGGCTTGTTCTTGCTAATTGGTGCATGAAAGTGCGTAGAATTCTCTTTTGGGCAACCAGGCCTATGAAATCTTGTAAAAGATGGTCAAGTGCACACTGTGAAATTGTTTTCCAAAGTTTGCTATCAAATGTTTGCTTCAATATGGGAAGCATTGGTTCTTCTTGTTGGCTGCATGATTTGATCTAAGAATTTCATTGTAGTTACTACACCCTATGTGCCTCTACCATCCAAGTTTGGAGTAATTAGGTTGAGAAGCTAGGGAGGGTGAAGCTTTCATACTTTCTAAAGAAAAAACTAATTGCCCATTGGTTCTCGCTCTCTTTGCATGAGATATTAACAGTAGTTACTATATTGTAGGGCACTCATGCATGCCAATTTTCATAGCAATTGGCTGCATGATCGATAAAAATAAATCGTTACAAGTTTCTAACATATATTTTGCATCAAATTTGTGTGGAAAAGTTGCTAGATTCATTCTCTTTGGAATCCCAATTATTGACCACCAAATTTTGGGTACAAGCCAACTATAAATGGGCAACCCTACACATAGGGCTTAGTAGAATTTTTACATTGCTTTGTTCAGTTCTAATCGTTTCATTGAAACTCTAAATTCTTTTGTGTGCAATTGAGGATGAAATACAATATATACAATATTCAACGATTGTTTTCTCCCATTACTCTTTAAAAAAGATCACATGCAAGTACATAACGCCAATTAAGTGATAAAAATTTGCAAATCATCTTCCAAACTATTGTTTATTTGCAATTACGTCAGTTGCTTGTAGTACTTTCAATTATTAGTGCATTTTTTAGAGCATATACCATTAATTGGACTATTGTATTTGAGTTGAATGCAAAACTAAATGGTCTCAACTAACCAGTATCAAAGAAATTAACCTTCTATTTTAAGCTAAAAAGAGGAAGATAAGGTGGCTATGCAAATTGAAAACATCTTTGATATGAGACATATTCACCCTACTAAATCCTCTTGGAGTGTTATGGTCCTTTTGAAAAATAAAAAGGATGGGGGCATTTGCTTGTGTGTAGATTTTAAACAAATTGATCATAAAAAATAGGTATAAGTTACCAAGGATGGATGATCCGGTTGATCATCTGGTTGGAGGCATGTACTTCTCTAACATTGATCTGAGGATCGAGTACCATCAAATCTAATGAAGATGCTCAAAAAATAGAATTTCAAAATAGGTTGTCATTATGAGTCCAATTTACCACTTGAGTTGACTAATGCACTTGCAACTTTCATATAGATGATGAACCCTTCATTTTGTCCACATTTGGAAAAATGTGTTCTAGTGTTTTTAGATTGTATACTAGCTTATACTAAGGCACTTGATGAGCACATTAAGCATCTTTGTAATGTTCTGAAACACTTTATGCAAAGTTTTCTAAGTGTGAATTATCTCATAAAGAATTACTTTATCTTAGACATTGTATCACCTCTCAAGGGATTGAGATTGATTATGATAAGATAAAAGGCTGTATTGGAATGGCGACAATCTAAAATTGTAAGATAGTTAAAATAGTTTTAGTTTTTATGGTATGGTTTCATGAACACATAGAAGACTATGCTCCGATTGTTGCACCCCTCAACAGCGCTTTGACGGGGAAGAAAAGGCAAAAAAGGACAAGATCAACCCTCCTAGCGAGTGCAATAAAGGGTTGGAAGAGTTTTCAAACACTCAATGAGCTAATTGCTTCTAACTCTTATCGCAATTTGTCATCATTAAAATGGACCAGTGATTTTGCGATTGGAATCATTCTATTTGAGGATAATTTGTCGATAGAATGCAGGCTTGGATTCATTGGTGGGTGAGCTAATTTACAATTCATCAAATTGTATCTGTTAAGAACATTATGAAGATACCTTTGTTGAGTGATGTAAATCAGTAGATTTGCTCTATCTCTATGGATTTGAATTCGAAGACAGAAGTGAGCTTCGCCCAGATCAGTCATGTCGAATTCTGAGAACAGCATTTGTTTCGAATCCTTGACCATATTGGCATTGTTGCTGAAGAGCAACGTATCATCAACATACAAGGTGATGATAATGAAGGATTGCAGCACTGACTTTGAATAAACATTGCAATCAGCAGTGCTTGGTTCAAATCCTTGTTCAATGAGGAATGTGTTGATCCTCTACAACCAAGCTCTGGCAGACTGTTTCAAGCCATACAGTGCTTTATGGAGTTTACAGACATGATTCTGCATGCCTTCCAGACAATATCCTTCGGGCTAGATCATATAGATATCTTCTTGTATAATTCCATTCAGATAGGTTGTTTGTACATCGAGTTGATGTACTTCGAGGTCGGCAGCTGCAGCATAAGACAGGAGCATTCGGATCAACGAATGTTTGACGACTGGACTAAAAGTCTCACTGTAGTCGGCATTCGGGATCTGGGTGAATCCTCGTGCTACTAGTCTAGCCTTCTTTCGATCAATCGCTCTGTTGGCATTATATTTGATCTTAAAGATCCATTTGCAATCAATAATATTGCAGCCAATAGGAGCTTCGACTAATGACCATGTCTGATTCTTGATCAGAGAGGTGGTTGGCTAAGTGCCTCTTCGATTGTCGTCGGTTCTTGCATTAAAAGACAGGAAGACTCAGGAGTATACCTTGTGGGCTGTGTGCGCACTCGGCTTGATCTTCTGGGAGGATTCGACTGATGAACTGCTCCTGGGATATGTTGTTGGGTAGCAATAACATCTTCATCTGATTCGCTATCTCAAAGTGGGTCGACGATAGACGTTCCTGAGCCAGAAGCTCGGATTGTCATGTCAATGGCAGGTGATGAAGGTTCTTCTTGAGCAATATCCTTGCCTTTGAGGTCGATGAACTGATTCTCGATAAAGACTGTATCCTGGCTATACAAAATCTGCTGGCTATCAGTATCGTACAGTTTGTAGGTGTTATCAGACGAAGTATATTCGATCAGAGTGGTCTTTACACCTTGGAAGTCCAATTTCTTCCTTGTGTCCTTTGGGATCTGTGCGTAGGCAATGCACCCAAACACTCTTAGGTTCTTCAAAGAAGGCTTGGAGCCTGTCCACACCTCGTGGGGTGTCTTGTCTGAGAGGGCTTTGCGCAATCTGTATGAATGATTCATCTTGAATATTTCTGCTACTAACTGTTGCATTTCTGATCCTACGCCTACGCTCAAAGCTTCGAGCTTCCGCTACCTGTCCTCTCGATTTACGATAGTTCATTGCCTTCAACTTGTCGTTATTGCTATCACCTCTTTCCAATACTAATATCTTTGCTACTTTCATTTGTGGGGTTGCATCTTGGCTTTCCAAAAATCAAGAAACTATCTCACTATCTTCATCAAAATCCAAGTACAAAGCTCTAACTTCCGCTACCAAGGAGGTTCTATGGATAAGGAGGCTAGTATTTGAACTTCAAGTGTTGCAGCCTATCAACTGTTGTGATAGCCAATTAGTCCTTGCTACCAATCCATTTTTTCATGCTAGGAGCAAGCACATCAAGATTGCTCATCATTTTGTGAGGGAGAAGGTGCAAGCTAAGGAGATCCAATTTCAACACGTGTCATCTTCAGATTGTGTTTTTGATATTCAAGTGAAGACCATGTCTTGGAGTGGCAAATAGATCTTGTAAATAGATCAAGCTAGTTTTTTTAGGAGTGTGAAAAATGCAAAATATAGCTTGATCTAGGCCAAATATCGTTGTGCATATGTAAACCCACATGTGGGGAGCCAGTTCCCATGTGTGAAGAGTAGGCATGGAGAGGCTCATGCATAATATCAAGAGCCATGTAGGTAAAACGGCCAGGTTTGTAGTCAACTTACAATTTTGGTAATTTCTAGCTTTTTCAAGGTGGTGCAATTTCATTGGAAAGGGATGAGGTACTATAAGACACAAATATGCAAGTACCGTAATAGCCACACATGCGTGAAATAGATCAGCTTAGGTCGAGCTTCGTCCTTTATGTAAATATTCCAAATTGGAGATCATTTATAAGTGAATCAAGGAAGATCAAAAGTGATATTTGCATAAGCTTGTAGAGTCTCTCAATTACTTACACCATAGATATAAATCTATTTGGATCCCTACCGAGTGTTTAGAGAATATTGATGATAGCTATATGAGGCCATGTGAAGCATAAAGTTGTTTCTTAGGTTGACCTCTAGTAAAAGTCCTCCTACATGATTTTTGTGCATTTATTGCTCGCATTTGTGGATATTATGGCCTATGATGATGTCTCAAACCTCTTGATGATAACATCCACTCCCTCTATACTATGCTTTATGGTGTCCAATTCTTCCTCTCTACTACTCCATTGGATTGAGGAGTGTAGCTAGTGGTGAATTGTTGATGTATTCCATAGGCCTTGCAGAATTCCTTGAACTCGGTGGAGATGTATTCTCCCCCTCCATCAGAATGTATAGCTTTGATTGTTCTCTGGGTCAGATTTTTTGTAGATGCTTTGAACTGCTTGAAGAATATGAAAGTGTCGGATTTATTCTTCAGAAAGTAAGTAGGAGTTCTCCTTGAAAAATCATCAATAAAAGTCAGAAAATAAAATGCTCCCCCTGTGGAAGAAGTTTGCATTGGGCCACAAAGGTCACTATGTACAAGATCTAGCAAATCTCTAGAAGTATGAACAAAATCTAAAGTAAATGGACTTCTAGCATGCTTGTCGATAATACAGCTATCACATGGAAAGCAGATTTTTTGTAAGGTTCGGAATGTATAAAACATTGGACTCCAACTTAACAGCACCTCTCATTCGACCATGACTGTTCCTTCACCTTTAATGGAGTGTGTTGAGTTGTCTCCAAGTTGCACAACTCTAGAATGGGTGAAAGGCTTGTAGTTTTTGAACCAGTACCGATGATGGGTCATGTTCTGAGTTGCTCCAGAGTCCAGGTACCAGGAATCGATATCTTGAAAATTTTCGACCCTGGTCATAAAGGCAGCTTTTATCTTCCTCTTCAGGTTGGATCAAGTGACTGGTTGAGGAAACATTTGTTTGTTGTTAGAATTGCTTCTTCTTTTCATTGTTGTACTTGAGTGTTCTGCAGTCCTTGATGAGATGATCAGTCCTCTTACAATATTTGCAGAAGAGTTTTTGCATAGGTTGGGATGATGAAGAATTCGACCCTAGGCTAGAATTCCACCTTGAACCAAAATTCGACCTTGAGCCCAAATTCAACCCAGAGCCAAAATTCGATCATGATATGTTGCTCTTTTTTCCTGAATAATCAAATTTTGTGGATTTCTTTGACTTGAACTTTTGATTTCTCTTTGTGTATAGAGCCTGAGGATCTGATTCTGAGCCTAAGGAGGATGTATTTCTTCTAATCTTCTCTTGTAACAACATTGAGATGACTTTAGATAAAGTTAGTTGCGGCGGGGTCGAAATAGCCATGACCCATGTTTCATAGGCATCAGGGAGACTCGATAACAGAGTCATCACTGCATCTGAATCTTCAATGTTCGATCATGTTGTAGTCATCTGTTCCATAAGGTTTTTGAATGTGTTGTGATGGCTGGAAATAGTGTCTGCATCAGACATCTTCAATGTGAAGAATTTCTTTCTTAGATGGAGTTTAGAAGTGACATCTCAGATGTCATAGAGAGTGCTAGGATGTCCCAAGCATCCTTAGCAGTCTGTGCAGATCAGATATGACCGATTTGAGAGTCACTGATGTTCAATGTGATTAAGGCAAATGCCTTGCCATCTTGTTGCTTCCATTTGGTGATGCTAGCCGCCTAGCCGCATCAGCCTTTGGCTTGATTTCAATTCCATCGACAATGTCCCACAGTTCCTTGGCTAATAGAACAACTCTCATCTTGAACTTTCAGAGATGGTAGTTCATAGAAGAGCTAGAAGTAGAATCCATTCTGGTATAGTATCGATATTGTTGGTAGAAACAACAACAACGGATTACTATTGGTTGTGCACTTGTTGATATGAGGTCTCGGTAGAAACGAGATTGAATCTGCAATGAAAATTGCAGATTACTGAGCCACCCACTCTGATACCATGTCGAAAATCAGAGAAAATCGAGACTAGCAACGGAAGTGGTGAGGGTACTTGTGGGATCGGAAATGCGACAATCACCAGTAAAGATCGAGTTCAAGATTAATCAGATATTACAATGCGCAAATAGAATAGAACAGTAGTGGAACATGAACTCAAATTGATATCAAAAACATAAGTACAATGCATAAAGCTGGGTGCAAAAGTTGTAGGCGCTCAAAGACAACTTCAGTTGAGTTTGTTGATAGATGGCATGAAAATCGAAAAGCTAAACTTAACTATATTTACAACATAATGCCTGCAGGATGATAACCTGATCAGTGCGTTGACTCCAATGTAGATCTTCCTTGATGATTGGAAGTTAGATGATCAGTACATTGAAAACTGACATTAATCTACTTAATTAACTACATCCATCCTGCAGTAGGTAGCCATCATTATATAGTGAATGTATGTACAGGAGTAGGTGGACTGTCACTATTGTGATGCGAGGCATAATCTTGACAGTATCAAAAATTTACAAAAACTCAAAAAATCTCGGATTTTTCGAGTCAATACGGTATCATAAAATTCTAAATTTGACAGTGTCAAATTTTACAAAGGGTCGAAAATATACGAGGGGTCGGATTTATATAAAGGGTCGAATTTATTAGACCCCCGATCCGATCCGGGGTTGAAAAATCTCTCTTTGATGGAATTAACATTGGGCCAGAAAAATTCGATCCTGAATTTTTTGATACTTTGTAAGTAAATTTGAGCCTTCTTCTTCCTTCATTCTTTTGTTGTAGTTTTTCTGAATAAGTATAAACAGGTTTCAGGATGCTCATTACCTAATGGAATTGGGCTTGAGCGTGAATTCCAACAAATCCATGCATAGAGACTCTATTCTAGATGAATCTATGTATAGGGGAGTTAGGACCTTGCATGTCTATGTGCACAGGTGGTTGTAGGCTCTATATAAGGAGGCCAAACTCGCCCTACTACTCACATTTGTGGTTGATTCATTGCCATGCTCTCACTATACTTTCATGCTTCTTTTTCCTTGGCTCCGGGGGTGAAGCTTCTAGAGTTGATTGGTTGCTTTCATTTGGTTGGGTGGTTTCTCCATAGTGTGTTTTCCTTTGTGTTTCTCTTGTAAGCAAGATCTTGAGGAGCTTTTCCTTATATCCACTTTCCAAGTCAGTCTACAATTTTACTCGCATAGTAGAATAGTCTGCATAAATACACAGATATTTGAAGCAGAGCAAGGTTGACTCAACACTCGACAGTACTTGAGTTCGAGCCTCACGACTCACCATCAACATCGACTCGACAGTCAACATTAACCCGAGTTGACACTCAACAGTCGACTTGATTCAATAGTCAAGTGATCATCTTCCGAATCCAATACATATGATGTCATTGTGAAAATTGTCAACATTTCCTAGCTAGTTTGAGGCCTAAATTGGCTAAAATTGTAAATAGTTTTGGTTCTGGAGTTTCACACGTGTGAACCAGGCCACAATGTTTTTATTTACTGTATTTTTTCAGTATGATGAAGTGTCAAACTTCATACCCTTCAAAATGAGACCATTTTGATGTATTTTGGTCATATAAGCCATTTTTAGCTATTTTTCCTATATAGGGAATATCTAGGGTCAAGTACCTTCTAGAGAGAGGAGAGAGAGTCATCTTCCTCATCCATAAATAGTAGGGAAGTCGTGGAGAACAGGTTGGAGAAACCTTTTGTATGCTTCATTGAGATCAATAGATCATTGTCATTGTTTCTTCCTCCATTGAGAGCATTGTTGTGTGTATTGTCTTCAAGCTATTGTGTATGATCTTAGGTGCTTTCCAAAAGTGGTAGGCTGATGTATTATGGACTGTATAATGCTATTTTGGGCCGCACTTGATGTTTATGGAAGTTTCCATTTGTGATAAATGCTTTTTGATCAAGTTCTTTGCATTCTAGGTAGCATAGAATGTGTTGCCAATTCCTAGCTTATGTAGTTTGGAGTGCAAGCATTCAAGCCAATGATCTTGGAGTTTAGATCCACTTAGGATCTGTATTTTTCACATGGTATCAGAGCTGGTTGGCTTCTATTTACAGTAAGTATTCCATTTTTGGTGATATTTGGATGTTTGATCAAGTTCTAGCATGATTTTGCATTGCTTTGTTGATCAAATCTTACTAACCTTTGTTTTGTGAGTTGAACTTGTGGATCAAAAGCATATTTCAGGTCTATTGAAGATCAGAGGCTGAAAAGAAACTATTTTGGATCAGATCATAACACCTAATCATTTGTGATTGTGAGGCTTGTGCATATTCAATACTAACAATGTTCTTTTCAATCCTATTGTTGACAATCTCCATTCTTGGATGAACACTCTCCTTAAGTGGATGAAACTTCTCCTTAAGTGGATGACAAATGCTCTTTTGAGTGAGTTGTAATTCTCCTAAAGGCTGAGCAAAGCTCCCATTTGGATGAAAGATCCCCTTTTTTGGGTGAACATATTGTAAGCTCCATTGTGAAGAGCATATTGTAAAGATTGTCATCAATTTTGGCATAAATTTTGGTGTACTTTGTTGAGCATGTAAGTAACTCTCCTTATGTAATTTGATTGGAGCATTTGCTGGAAGGTGTTAACCATTATGCAAGTGTGTTTTCAGGTTCTTAACAGGTTGAGGAACATTCTCATGTGAAGTGATCTTAGATCTACATCTAAACACCAAGATTTGACAAGATAGTGAAGCTAGTCTTGTGATTCACTAAGTGTGCTCATTCATTCACCTCTAAATCTTGTATTTATCACTTGCTGGAGTTTATAAACTTTTAGAAGTGTGGTTTACATGTGGTTTTACAGGTTGAATCAATATCTTAGTGTGTTGATCATATGTTGATCAAGTTTGTTCATTACTAGGTAATCTTGGCATCCTAGTTTTGGGTATTTTCTAAGAATGCAAGTAACTCTTCACACCATAACTTGATTTGGTCACTTGCTGGAAAGTTTGAGAGCTTAAGCAAGAGTGTGTTCAGGTTGGTTTGATTTTGTAATCCATTCTTAGTGTGTGCAAAGTGTTGCATGTGTTTCAATTTTCCTTTCTATGCTTGGAAACCATCTAGGTTCAAGATAGAAGTGTTTTAGGGTCCTAAATCTTCATAGATCTCTTTATCTATCATTTGTTGAGAGAAAAGTGAGTGCTAAGTGCTTTAGGACAGAACCTAAAAGTTGAAGAAACATTAGAATCATGGCTTCCAATGGTGGGATCATGCTAGAGTCTAGTGAAAGGTTGAGTTCATCAAACTACTCTACTTGGAAAGTGAGGATGGAGTCCTTACTTGAGTTGAATGAACTCATGGACATAGTTGCAGAAATTGAAGAGAGACCTCTCACACTTCAAGAGCAACAAAGGTTTGATAAGAAGGCCAAAAGGGCTCTTCATATCATTAAAATGAATGTTACAAATGAACTTCTCAAGGAAGTTGGAAAGTGTCAAAGTGCAAGTGAGGCATGGAATGCCTTAAAGAAGCTCTTTGAATCAAAGTCCACATCTAGGGTATTGACCCTAAGGAGACAAATATTTTCTAGTAGGCAAAGAGAGGGTGAAAGTGCTCATGCATTTATCTTGAGAGTTAAGTCCCTAAGTGATGATTTAGCATGCATTGATGAGAACATAAAAGATGGTGAAATAGTCCAAGTTATGTTGAATGGTTTGCTAAATGAACATGCTAACCTTGTGCAAAGTTTTGCCATTCAAAGAGTCTTGCCAAGTGTGGTTGACTTGCAAGAAATCTTATTGGCTGAAGAACATAGGTTGCAATCAAAGCTTGATGGTGCATCCTTGCAAGGTGGAGGTGAAGAGGCTTTCTTCACAAAAGGCAAATTCAAGGGCAAAGGTAAAGGCAAAGGGAAATGGTCCAAAGGTGGTAACTTTGATCATGATGATCACTCTTCCTCTTCCTCTTCTACTAAGAACAATAAGTCAAAGTTCAAGTGCTTTTATTGTGGGATAAAAGGTCATTTTGCAAATGAATGTTATAAGAAGAAAAGAGAGCAAGGAGAGAGGCAAGGAAATCTTACAATAGATGAGGAAGAACATAACACATGTGAATCACTTGTTATGACTTCAAGTTTGTTAGCCAACATAGATGATAATGATCCTTGGTGGATTGATAGTGGAGCCTCATCTCACATGACAAGACATAAGGAATACTTTACATCCTTATTGTCTTATGAGGGAGAAGGTAACATCATCTACACTGCAAATGATGGTCAATGTGACATCAAAGGCATAGGCACTATTCCTATTTCCCTTTCAACAAATAGGAAAGCAAATCTTGAAAATGTTTTGTACATTCCTTCAATCACTAAGAATTTGCTTAGTGTAAGTCAAATGATTGACAAAGGACTTGATGTGGAGTTCATTGGAGATGCATGTTTGATAAGTAAATGTGGATCCTTGATTGCTCAAGGTAGGAGGCATGGTAAACTTTTCAAGCTTGATGCATGTGTGATCTCTAATCATGAAGGATGTATGGCTAGGGAGCAATTGACAAACCAAGAAGTTTGGCACAAGAGGTTGGGCCATCCCAACTTCAAATCTTTGGAGGTAATGGCAAAGAAAGAGCTTGTTCTTGGTCTCCCTAAAAGTCTTGTTGCAAACAATAGTGTTTGTGAACATTGTGCCTTGTCCAAATCTCATAGACTTGCTTATTCTAGATCTACTTCTAGATCTAAAGAAGCTTTTCAACTTGTGCATTCTGATATTCATTCTTCTAGTACAACTAGCAATGGTGGGGCAAAGATGTATGCAACTTTCATTGATGACTTTAGTAGGTATACTTGGATCTATCTTCTTAAATGTAAGGATGAAGTGTTTGCTGCATTTGTCAAGTTCAAGAATGAAATGGAAAACCAATTCAATACAAAGATCAAATGCTTAAGATCTGATAATGGAGGGGAATACACCTCAAATAGGTTCAAAGACTTTTGTATAGCACATGGGATTAAGAGGGAGATGTCTAGTCCTAGGACTCCACAACAGAATGGAGTGGCCGAGAGGAAGAATAGAACCCTTTGTGAATGTGCCAAGGCAATGAGACTACATGCTAATCTTGCTAAGTCTTTTTGGGGGGAAGCTTTAGCATGTGCTAACTATCTATGTAATAGATGGACAAGTGCTTCCTTGGATGGTAAAACTCCTCATGAGGTTCTTTATGGTAGAAGGCCGAGTGTCAAGCATTGTAGGATCTTTGGATGTACATGTTTTGTCAATATCACACTTGATGATAGAACTAAAGAAGATCCTTCATCAAAGAAGGGTGTGTTTGTTGGCTATAGTGAAGTAAGCAAGGCTTACAAAGTGTACATTCCTTCTACAAAGAAAGTTGTCATAAGTAGGGATGTCATCTTTCATGAAGAGAATGTTTCCAATGTTGTTGATGTTGATGTTGATGTGCCTACTAATCATCATGATGTGCAAGATGTCTTGGATGAAGATGGAGATGCCACTCCAAAGCAAACTTCAAGGAAGACTCAAAGGCAAAGGGCTAAGCCATCAAGGCTAACCTATGATGAAAAAGGAAAGCAAGTGGTGGACAACTCTAACTTTGCTTTTCTTACCTCTTTTGATGAACCAACTTGTGTAGGTGAAGCAATTCAAAAGAAGGAATGGATCCAAGCCATGGATCATGAGCATCAAGCACTCATCAAAAGCAACACATGGAGGTTGGTAAAGCTTCCAAAGGACAAGAAGGCAATTGGTTGTAAGTGGATCTTCAAGATCAAGACAAATCAAGATGGATCAATCAACAAGTACAAGGCAAGGTTGGTGGCAAAGGGGTATGCTCAAGAATATGGTATTGACTATGATGAGACCTTTGCACCCGTGGCAAAGATGGTAACTATTCGAATGCTAATCTCTCTTGCAACTCTTTATGATTGGGATATGTGGCAAATGGATGTTACTAATGCCTTCTTGAATGGTGATCTTGAAGAAGATATTTACATGGAGCAACCCGAGGGCTATGTTTCACATGATGAGCCTAATCATGTGTGCTATCTCCAAAAGAGTTTGTATGGGCTAAAGCAAGCACCAAGGAGTTGGTATGCTAAGCTCAATTCCTTCTTACTTTCTCAAAACTTGGTTATGAGTGAGTATGATCATTCTCTCTACTTTAGATTGAATGAAAATGATATCACTTTACTTTTGATCTATGTTGATGACATTATCTTAAGTGGTGGTAACAATCTAGATATAGATGAATTCAAGATGGCACTCAAAAGAGAGTTTGAAATTCAAGATCTTGGTAAACTTCATTATATCTTAGGAATAGAGATTATTAGAACTTCTAAATCTACATTCATATGTCAAGAAAAGTATGTTAACTCTATTCTAAAAAGGTTTCATATGGAAGATTGTAAAGTTGTTTCTACTCCTATGGAATCAAATGTAAAGCTAACTACAAGAAGTAATGAAAGATCCTTCAAGGACATTACTCTCTATAGAAAGCTAATAGGATCTCTTATATGGTTAACCATCACAAGACCTGATCTAAGCTTTGTGGTTGGTAAACTAAGTCAATTTATGCAAGATCCTAGTGAGGCTCATTGGAAGCTAGGAAAGAGAGTACTTAGATACATCTCGGGATCTAGAGATTTTGGCATCTTGTATGGAGGTACTACACCTAACCTTTGTGGATTTTCAGATTCAGATTTTGCAGGTGATCAAATGGATAGGAAGTCAACAAGTGCCTTTGCAATCTATCTTGGAGATGGAGTGGTCTCATGGCTATCAAAGAAGCAACCAACTATCTCTCTATCTTCCACCGAAGCCGAGTACAAGGCATTAACAACATGCACCAAGGAGATTCTTTGGATCAAGAGGATGTTATTGGATCTTCACTTGCTGGAACCAGAGAAGACTCCAATCATACTTTGTGATAACCTTTCAGCCCAAAGCTTGGCAAGCAATCCTGTTTTTCATGCAAGGAGCAAGCACATTGAGATTGCTCACCATTTTGTGAGAGATCAAGTCATTGCCAAAGAGGTGGAGCTTCAACATGTCTCTTCAAAGGAGTGTGTGGCTGATATCTTCACCAAACCATTGGGAAAGGACCTATATTTAATGCATAGATCTAATCTTGGAATGTGCTCAAAGACTATGTTGAAACTAGCATCCAATGTTGAAGAGGGAGTGTGAAAATTGTCAACATTTCCTAGCTAGTTTGAGGCCTAAATTGGCTAAAATTGTAAATAGTTTTGGTTCTGGAGTTTCACACGTGTGAACCAGGTCACAATGTTTTTATTTACTGTATTTTTTCAGTATGATGAAGTGTCAAACTTCATACCCTTCAAAATGAGACCATTTTGATGTATTTTGGTCATATAAGCCATTTTTAGCTATTTTTCCTATATAGGGAATATCTAGGGTCAAGTACCTTCTAGAGAGAGGAGAGAGAGTCATCTTCCTCATCCATAAATAGTAGGGAAGTCGTGGAGAACAGGTTGGAGAAACCTTTTGTATGCTTCATTGAGATCAATAGATCATTGTCATTGTTTCTTCCTCCATTGAGAGCATTGTTGTGTGTATTGTCTTCAAGCTATTGTGTATGATCTTAGGTGCTTTCCAAAAGTGGTAGGCTGATGTATTATGGACTGTATAATGCTATTTTGGGCCGCACTTGATGTTTATGGAAGTTTCCATTTGTGATAAATGCTTTTTGATCAAGTTCTTTGCATTCTAGGTAGCATAGAATGTGTTGCCAATTCCTAGCTTATGTAGTTTGGAGTGCAAGCATTCAAGCCAATGATCTTGGAGTTTAGATCCACTTAGGATCTGTATTTTTCACAGTCATCATTCGAACTTGTTGAAAATTTCCAGAATTCACACGTGTGGGGAATGTCCACAAGAGTGACTGATCTTGATTAATCTTTGTGATTGGCACAGTACCCTGATTCTAGATTGTTCAACAAGATCTAGTTCAGAAGATATGGCTAATTCACAATCTAGCATGCTAATCAATAGACTATGATAGCAATGAATCAAAGAATGATTAAAAGTACAAGATTACAGTGTTTTAGCATTAGTTTCAACATGAGTTAGAGAGAGAAAGCTAGAGAGATAACAAAAAAAACAGTTTAGATCCAACCAAGCATGAGATAGCTACAAAACTTTGGTTCTTCATTACTTTGTGAATGAGAATGATATGTACATATATAGGAGAGCCAAAATTCGTGGTACTCCTTGCATTCAATGCACATCCTACACCTATTCAAGTGTAAACAACTATTAACTTGACACCTAACTGCTAGCATGCACAGGTTGCACCTAACTTCTACCTACTTTTTCCAAATGGCAATTTCTCAACTAGCCATGTACAAATCTACATGCATGTGTCCATTAGAGTGATTGCATGCTTTGCATGTCACTATGGAAACTTAGGACATTATGCATTTATTGTGGCTCGAGTTTCTACAAGGTCATAATTTACCAATTCCATGTGAATCTCTATATGCATGTCAAACTAGACATTGTCAACATTATTGCATATCATACTAGACCAACTAGACTTTATGCATGTCACTGGAATTTGATCTACCTATCCCAAACTCGCCCTATTCTACAAGGATATGTGCTCAATTCACATACCTTGGATATGTACAAAATATTTACATGGGTAGGATCTCCCAAACATTAACAACAGATGATAGATATATTTTACAATTTTTAACACTCTTCCTTAAAATATATCTATTTGATGTTGGTGAAGATCCTTTGAGTTTGGATTCTTTGCTTTTCATTTGAAGTGAAGATGAACAAAGAATCCATCATAGCACTATGCTTACCAAATCCATGATAAGTTCTCTTTGATAGAAATCTTTTCCAAATGCCTTTGAAAAATATTCCACCAACCTGCTACTATGCCAATGTACCTCCTGTATGTCTGATGTCGATCCTTGGTATGCAAAGTCCACATGCATGAAGTTGGCTGCAAGAAAAACTGAAAAAACCGAGGCTTCCATGCCTCATCATGACCACAAAGATCATAAAGATCAAGATTGTACCATGAGCAATATTCAAGATTAAGCATACTAGCTTCACTAGTCCAAAAAATATGAACTCTAACCAAAATGGATCTAATCTTGAAACCATCAAATTAAGGCTAAATACTTTTTTGAGGGTGTAAGTGTCCTCAGTGGATGCTTCACTTAACCTCACAAGAAGTTTACAATATGCCTCAATACATGAAAAAACTCCTTTTTTCAAACTATGAGTACTAAACTCATACTTGCTCTTACTCAATTTAAGAGCATACAAATGATGGTACAACATCTTGCTTTCTAGATGTTTTGGAAACATAATCAAGTCACAAAAGACAAGAAGTAATTCCAAACTAAAGACTTCATTCAAAAACAGAATAGTCTTACTTGATCTTTGAGATAAGCAAATCTCAATTAAGCAAGATACATCATTAATCAAAGAAAAAGAACAATAGCTGAGTAAAACAAAATGAATACCACTTTTACTTATCTTTTCTTTTCCATGAAATAAGATCAACAAGGACTCGGCCTTGTACAATGATGAAGATCTCCTTGGACATGCATGTTGAGGATACTCCTCCTCAAACCTCGACCTCATCACAACTTGATTACTTGCCATAGTAATGACTTGTGATGCACTATGAGACACTGTGCTCTCGACCACTTCCAAGATAGAATATAGATCTTCAAAATCAAGAACTTCTCCATGCTCAAACACCTTCAAGATAGAGAGTGTAAAGGCTATGTAGCCTTTCTTGGTGGATAAGCATCCAACCATTATCCACAAACAAGGATCACCATCCTTCTTTCTTTCCAAGAAACCACATACAAAGCAATAGTCTTCAAGAACACTGAGGTATACAACCTTAGGCTTATAACTGAACAAGACTTCATAAAGTGTACTCCTTCCATTAGCTTCATAACTCCATAAAGTTTTGCACGATGGAACATACACATGCACCAAAAAACTTGAAGAGACAAGACACAGCCAAATGTAACTTGTGAATCCATCAATAGTACATGCAAAGCAAGAAACACCTTATTTGCTTACTGATAAAGAAAGATGAACATCGGAATGTTCCAACTCCATAGAATGTTCTGTCTTTTTAGAAGACATTAAATATGGATCCATAAGTGATTTTGCCATAGAATAAGCCACTCTTGGCTTGATCTCCTTGACTATAATAGGCATAGACCTGAAGTTGGAAACATACAACTTCCTATGCCATAGCTCCTCCTTGGAAACATAAGTCATCAATGCAGCATCACATAAACTTGAATTTTCATGCACATCTAGCTTGAAAATACCTCCATATCTAGATCCACTTGCAAGGATCTTATCTTCTTTCTTTATGAAACAACCATTGATATTGAAATCCAGTTCATAACCATCATCTAACAACTTTCCTACACTAATCACACTCTTTGTGAAATTAGGCACATAGAGAACATTGGAAAGTGTAAAATCCATAGAAGATGTAAGTTTTAAGGAACAACTTCCAACACCTTCAATTGCACATGCATCACCAACTGCTGTGTATATTGATTTATTAGGATCTAGGACAAATTCAATAGAAACAAAAGAATCTTTGGAGCAACTCATATGAGTTGTTGCTCCACTATCAATATACCATGATACATCATTAAAGGGTAAAGCAGAAAAACTAGACATCAAAAGAGATGCCTCTCCACAACTTGCATGTGAGTCTTATATTATACAACTGGTTTGAACTTCTTGTGTCTTCTTCTTGAACTTAGAAGGATGAGCTGACTCATCTTCTACTCCACCATAGTCTTTGTTCTTTGCTTTTTTCTTGGTGAAGGCACGAGAGTACTGGTTCTTACTCCTCTTTCTTGACTTGATCTCGGCTTCATGAAGGTTCTTCAGAGTCTCCCAAGTCTCCTTGGCTGAGGTGCATGAACTAATCTCTCTCAACATCTCATCAGAGATGTTCAATTTGATGATATGTAGAGCAATTCTTGCTCTCTTCTTGAATTTCTAAGCCTCATCAAAAGCTGCAGGTTTAACTTCAGTTCCAGTTACAATATCCATTACACCATAGAGAATCAACAAGGATTCTATCCTATCCTTCCAAACTGAATAGTTAAAGGTGTCTAGTCTTTCACTAGCTTGAAAGAGACAATCTCCTACAGATGCCATGAATGTGAAGACTCTTGTAATTGGACTGCAATATGTTTGAGCTTGTTCCTATCTGACTTAGAGTTGTTGCTCTCTTTCACTATAGGTATTTTCAAAAAATGTACTACCTTCCTATGTGAAACACATGCAACTGTATTTGAGACAGATCTCAAATATTCCACAAGACAAGCTAACTAGATCAGATACACAAAGTGGATTGAGACACTTTGGTTAGTTTGAATCCTAGTTTTGGCACGTGTGAAATGCAACAAAAGAAAACACTATTGACACTCAAAAGGCTCAAAGGGTGTTCAATTACTTCAAACTCAGTCTTGATCTTTAGTTTCTTGTGTAGGATGCTCAAAACCATGAATTCAGAACAAAGTAAAAATTGATTCAAATCAAAATGTTGTCACTCGGATTTTTGACCTATCCTAATCCTCTTTAAGAGCTTATAACTCTTGCTAGACACTTCAGATTGATTTGGTTTCAATTTTTATGGAAAGTACAGATCATAAGCTTTCCATCAAGCTATAACACTGCTATCTTTGGATCTATCAGCAAGGAAAACAAAGGGACTGAAAATCTCTAACTTTCACACGTGCGGAATTCCAGAATTCCGTACTACCTCAATTCAGGTCTGAAATGATCCAATTACACTTCAGAGAAATGTTAGAAAAGGTGAAAAACTGCTTTTTTGCTTGTTTATCTCTCAATTTCTTGTACTACCAGGGAAATTAGCATGCAAAGCTTAATGAGACTCTAATACCATGTTGAAAATTTCCAGAATTCACACATGTGGGGAATGTCCACAAGAGTGATTGATCTTGATTAAGCTTTGTGATTGGCACAGTACCCTGATTCTAGATTGTTCAACAAGATCTAGTTCAGAAGATATGGCTAATTCACAATCTAGCATGCTAATCAATAGACATAGCAATGAATCAAAGAATGATTAAAAGTACAAGATTACAGTGTTTTAGCATTAGCTTCAACACGAATTAGAGAGAGAAAGCTAGAGAGATAACAAGAAAAACAGTTTAGATCCAACCAAGCATGAGATAGCTACAAAACTTTGGTTCTTCATTACTTTGTGAATGAGAATGATATGTACATATATAGGAGAGCCAAAATTTGTGGTACTCCTTGCATTCAATGCACATCCTACACCTATTCAAGTGCAAACAACTATTAACTTGACACCTAACTGCTAGCATGCACAGGTTGCACCTAACTTCTACCTACTTTTTTCAAATGGCAATTTCTCAACTAGCCACGTACAAATCTACATGCATGTGTCCATTAGAGTGATTGCATGCTTTCCATGTCACTATGGAAACTTAGGACATTATGCATTTATTGTGGCTCGAGTTTCTACAAGGTCATAATTGACCAATTCCATGTGAATCTCTATATGCATGTCAAACTAGACATTGTCAACATTATTGCATATCATACTAGACCAACTAGAATTTATGCATGTCATTGGAATTTGATCTACCTAGCCCAAACTCGCCCTATTCTACAAGGATATGTGCTCAATTCAAATACCTTGGATATGTACAAAATATTTACATGGGTAGAATCTCCCAAACATTAACAACAGATGATAGATATGTTTTACAATTTTTAACAGAACTTACTACCATGTAGTAATTGCTCTCTTTTCATGACTATTACCTATACAGTTTACATTAAATAGTATATGCAACTTTGTAATCTCCACATCGTGCCTAACACATTAGTCAGCCATGATCTTTGTAACTAACGTATATATACAATGAAACAGAATAAGGAGAGTATATATAATCATCAAAGGGTGTGAATCGGATTTTGTATGTGAACTCCATTGTATCATATTATCCGACTCCTTGGAGTCAGAAATCACAAGAGAAGAGTGCATGGTAGTTGTTGATGCCTAGTAGTATTATTGTCTTCATGGTTGTCTAAGGCACCTACACATATATTCTTTTGGTCGAAAGAACAATCTAAGTAATTCTACAATTTGTGTTGATCCTCCTTTTATAATCTTAATATTGTTTTTCTCTTGTTTGGATAGGACTCAAACAACCCTCATGATGTCGAGCACATATCCAGTAGAGTGTTATCATATCATAGCTAATAATCCAATGCCATCCAACACCAAGGCACTTTGAATAGATTGGATCACAATGAGCACCAATGTGAATCAAAATTTTCGCAGTTCAAAAATTTGCAATTTTGACACATATCCATTGAAAATGAGTTTGTGTCAATATCACTTTTAATTACATATCAAGCAAAAAGTTTGGAGTATGTTGGATCAAAAAGAGCACCAAAGTTATTTCAAACTTTTGTAGTTTAGAATTTTTCAATTGATACACAAACTCATCCTTCATCTTTATGTTTTAACAGCTTGCAACATATTCAACAATTTGATTTTCTATCATATTTGTTTATCTAATTTCAAGATGTCTAAGTGTCATCTCCGTATTGATCTTCCTATAGAATAGCCCAATGTAAAAAAGGATTGTGAAAGGATCCACATTGTCAACTCTTTGAAATCATGCATCATAGGATGAAGAACATGAAAAATTGTGATCTATGGGTTGATGGAAGTTTATATCCATTAGATCCAAGCTCAATGCAACATCCTAACTTTGGATCAGTCACACAACTCATAGTGTGTTTGTGTGAAGGAAATAATGGTCTTTCAAAAGTTATGGCATTGGTAACATAATGCAAAAAATCCAATGTTTGGAAAATATGATGAGTAGTTTGCTTACTAACTACAAAGAAAAAGGAAATTTGTTATTGCAGACAAGAAAAGATAATGAAATCTTGAGGTCAGATGATTCTCGTTTGCAAAATCTTATATTATCTTAATCAAGAAAATGACCATATAAAACTAGTTATACAAATACTACGTATCTCATATTATTAGATAAATGAAGAAATACAAATACTGGATAAGAAACTACAAAGTAATAAGCAAAAAAGAGTTGTGTTAAAAGGCATTAACAAACTTTCATCAAATGGAGGTTTTGTCGATTTTTTTTTTTTTTGCTTTCAAGTAAGATTTTGTTTTGAAATATTTGTGTCGATCAGTTTCATTTTGTGTGCCATTGATTGTTATTTAATATTCTAAATCTTATTCTCATTTTGCAAATCAACATTAGTTACATGTCGAAATATGAAAGGCAAAGACATGATTGGAAAATCTTTGAGTGCAATATTAACAGCCAAGTCAACAACGAGTCTACTAGGCAATTCTCGAATCTGGTCTAAAATTGCTGAGGACCTTCACGGTTTAGTTGATAAGATAATTGATATAAAATTGATACAAGGAGCATGTGATTGTTTTGGTATTTGTAGGGATGAGTTGCTGAAAAATTGCAATGCTGGAATGATGGAGTAGTGCACGATTCCTCGGTGCATGCTCTACCCCTATCTAATCGAATCAGGTTGGTGAGTCAAATGACTCGACTAATTACACTCGATTCTAACTTCAAACTTGTTAGAGTCAATGGTGTCGACTACGTAGGCAAACACAAAGAAGGTTTTGTGACTGATATTGCAGAAGTGAAAGGGGTAGACAATTCAGACAAAACGATAAGTTAAATCAGACATAATAATTAAGAAAGGTCCTTCTTACTGTCAAGAACATATCTCTCGGGCTGCACCATGTAGATGTCTTCTTCAATGACTCCATTCAAATAAACTATCTTGTATATTGAGTTGATGTACTTTGAGGTCGGTTGTAGCAGCATATGATAGGAGTGTTTGGATCGACAAATGATTGACTACCAGTTGAAAGTCTCATTGTAGTTGACATTCGAGATCTGAGAAAATCCTTGTGCCACTAGTCGGCGGGCCTTGCTTCAATCGATACTCTTATCAGCGTTATACTTGATCTTAAAGATCCATTTGCAATTGATAAGATTGATGTTGGCATGTAATTCAACTAATGACCATGTCTGGTTCTTGATTAGAGAGGCATACTCTCTGTCCATTGCCTCTCCCCAGAGATTTGAGTCTAGTTGTCTGAGTGTCTCTTCAACTGTAGTCGGTTCCTGAATGAAACAATAGATAGACTCTGTTGGCTGATTCTGACGAATCCCCAAGATACTCGGACAGAGCAACTCAAGAGCACCTCTCACCTTAGACCGAGGAGGTCTATGAGAAGACGAGACTAATGAAGACTGAGCTAGGAAAAACAAGTAAGAATTGTGTAAGCCTCATGGTGAATCCCGGAAGATGGAATGACCATGTAGGAACTAGTATTTCTAAGCAAATGCAATAAATGCAAGTAGACCCCTCTTAAAGAAAGTAGAGTGAGCCACCTTTTGATGGTGACCTCTAGTGGAGAGCAATATTCCACTTGTAATTTGTGAAATGTGGCAATTCCACTAGGATGCCACCTAAGGAGCTCTCTTGCTTATTTAAGAGACTCTCTCTTTGTGAAGAGAAGCTTTTGCATTGTATCTACTCCATGCTTACTAAGAAGGTTTTCCATGAGTTTGATGCTACACTAAGCTCCTTGATCATGATGGTTTTCTTGAGTGATGCCCCTATGATCATGTCCTTCCATTCATATTGTGTGTGGTTATGGATTTAGAGTGGATTAGTTTTCTTGCTTTCCTAGTTGTGGATTAGCTTTCTTGTTTTCTTGTGGATTAATGTAGAAGCCAGCATTCAAGTAAACTAAATAGGCTAGATTTGTGGTGTGATTCTTGCATATCTCTGTACAATCCAGTTCTTGACGTTCTTGGAATGTCCAAGAATCAAAAGGCTGGTTGGTTTCTTGATTCTTGGACTTCTAACATGCTGTAGATTAGTTTCTTGTTTCTTATTTTGTCAATTTATGCAAGGTAGCTCAGTGTTAATGTAGTGTAGGCTTTGATTTCAGTCCGTTTTAAGTGTAGATAGCTGTAGAATCTATAGAATGTTCATTGGTTTGTATGCTGATTTGTGAATGAGCGTTCTTGGCTTGCATCCATGTAGAATGTAAGTGCGTTCAAGAGCGACGTCCCTGAGTTGTCCTTTGACAGGCAGGACATAAAGAAAATACTAAAAATGACACTTTGTTCCTTTTGCCTGGGTTGGCATTGTTAAATCAAGAAGACATCTAACGAATGCCTTTAAGCCTGGTAACAAGTAGAAACGGTTCTAAAGAAGTAGAAAGAATCAGATAAACGAGTAAACAACAGGTCCTCTGGAGTAGGGGATCTGTCAACATTTGACACTGTTGCCCGTTGAACTCCAACACATTCTACATCAGAATCTCGCAACCTTGTCCACACTCAGATCCTTGCAATAACATTCCAATTCTCTAAACAAATCCGAGTTTCTACACACTGACCAGAGCCACATCGTTGGCTCCATCGTTTCCAAATCCACGAGTTGTTAGCCTCGCCAATCACTTGTTAATAAACACGCTCACAGACTTGGATTCGATTCTATTCAAGCTCACACTCCTCCCGTTCCGCACGCTGAAATCTCAACAGGAGCCCAAGCTTTGACTGTCAACCGGAGCTCTAGCTCACAGATCAACTGGAGCTCACGCTTCAAATCTCAATCGAAGCTCTCTGTGAAATCTCAACCAAAGCACTAGCTTCAGATCTCAACCGGAGACCTCAATAAACTCTCAACCGGAGGCACACCTTAAATCTCGACCGAAGCGCTCGCTGGAATCTCAGCCGACGTGTTCGCTGAGATCTCAACCAAAGTGCTCGCTGGAATCTTAGTCGAAGTGCTCGCTGAAATCTCAACCGAAGTGTTCGTTGAGATCTCAACCGAAGTGCTTGTTGAAATCTCAACCGAAGTGCTCGCTAAAATTTCGACCGAAGTGGCCGTTCAGACCTCGACTGGAGCCAAACCGCTCGCTGAAATCTTGACTGAAGTGATCTCGACCGGAGCAATCTCGATCGAAGTGCTCCCTGAGATCTCGACCAAAGTATCACTGGAGTCTCGACCGAAGTGCTCCCTGAGGTCTTGACCGAAGTGCCGCTGAAATCTCGACCAAACGGATTCGATCAGATCTCAACTGAAGCAATCAGATAAAATCTCGACCGGAGCAAGCAGATCAAATCTTGACCGAAGCAATTAACACCCAATCTCGACCGGTAAAACTTTTGATCAACACCTCTGATTGCCATTTGGACCGAACCACCATCTTTCCAACACCTTCGAGAATGAAAAAAAAAAAAAAAAAAAAAGGCATGAATACCAATTTTTTTTTCAAAAAACAACACTCATACCAATAGAAAGCCCTTTTTATACTGAGTCTCCACCTTCACTTCCTTCAACACCCTAAAAAATCCAAAAAACACCAAAAAAACTAAACAATTGAAAACACCAAAAACCCTATAAAATCTAAAAACACCAGCAACTCATACCCCAGTACCCAATGGACCAACAAAACGATCCTCAAGTCCCAGACGATTATCCATATGAGATCAGGTCCCCTGAACTGAACAGATCAGACGTCATACGTTCTACCGAATGAGAGCCGAACTCCAAGAGCCATCCACAAACCCGTTCAATGGACAAGAATCTAATAGAGCCGAGTCTTCACGCGCACGACCCCGTTTTTATGCTGTTGACCCCTCACAGGCCAGAACCAGCCTTAATGGAGTCCCTGCTACCCACGGAGCTCATCTTGAAAGACGTACACCCAAGCTAGGTCTACCAAAGTTTGACGGAAGTTTGGACCCTCAAAGATTTTTGCAAATCTTTGAGAATGCATGTGATGTAGATGGCGAGACATCACCCGACACCATGATTCAACTCTTCTCGATGATCATGATCGATCGAGCACGAGACTGGTTTTTTAACCTTGATCGTGAAGATAAACGTGACTGGTCACTCTTGGAGGAGGCCTTTATCAAACGCTTCAAGCCATTTCACTTGATAGAAAGCCCTTTTGTCAAGCTAAGTGATATCAAAATGACAGAAGACGAACGAGTACGAGACTATATTGAGCATTTCAAACATCTCAAAAGTCAAGTACAAGAACAGTCCTCTGAACAGATGCTCATCATCTGGTTCTTAGTCGGCCTTCCAAGATGGATTAGACGTGAGCTTAAATCTAATGATGAATATACGAGCCTAAAGTTAGCTATGTCTGATGCCATCAAGGAAGAAGACGAAGGATCTGATATTGACGAATTTAGGGAAAGGCAAGCACCACGTGCTCATGTCCATGAGTCAAAGCCGATCGAGGACACCCGAGATCAGCTTTGGAAATCCCAGTTGGAGTTGCTTAATAAGCAACATCAACTAAAAATGGAAAACCTCATCAATGAGTTTCAAGCTATCCTAAAGTCTATCCAAAGCAGTATGCCTGGTCAGTCAAACCCTGCACATGTACCTTATAGACGACAAACAATATGGTGCCCACACTGCCAGGCTACGCATCCTGTTGATGCTTGTCCTTCATATCCACCTATCCAAGCACATACAATTCAACAATATGAAGAACACCCATCCCAATATGGAAATGCCTTGCCTTATCATGAATATCCACCAGCAAGTCCAGAACCACTAGCCATACAAGATGGCTACGCTGTTATACAAGGGCCACTGCACACCAGATGTTTCATCTATGGTGAAACTGGCCACTTCATGGTTGATTGTCCAGTCAAGACCAAGTACCATCCTGAGTGTCCCAACTGTATAAGAAAACACAGTTTCAAAGACTGTCCAAATCAACACGCTAAGATCCTACCTTCCCGTCACGTCAGTTATGAATCACAATAGGATCTTCACGACAACAATATGAGCACCATAGCAACCAACAGTTAAACCTGCTGCTCGATCGAGAAGTTTCTTGTAAACTTCTACATCACCGTCCAATACGCCAGTACCATAATGCAAAAAGACAATCTAAAATGAGTCCTTGTTGAAAGAAAGTGAAACCAATATTCCGTCATCTGCTACAATGTCCAACCAAGAGCAACCTCCACAGGGAATTTATAGTTTTTCTCCCCTTTTACAAACTCAAATCTATTTGTCTTTCCACATGCAGACAAGATTTCCAATGTGCCAATACACAACAAATCTAGGATTCGGAAATCCACTTAGAGATTCGGTTCTGAATCTCTTGTTCGACGAGGTCCTCAGGACATAGTACCTCACCCATGCCTGCATCTCACGCTATATCTTACAACATCTGTTATCCATGATGATAGATATTAGTGTCACTAACCCTGCCTTGTTTTGACAAGGGCATATGAGAGTAAGTATCATTACTCTACAAAACAAATAAACTATTCCAACTATCACGATGACTTATCAATGTTGATCAATGCAAGTTTTGTTCGACAAGTGCCATACAATTCTAACTCTCCGTAACATTTGTTTATTTCCTTGTTTCTCTTCACCTATTTCGTGTGATTGCATGAGAAATAGCTACTGCACGAGAGTCTTCTGTAGAGCATCTCCAGAACACATTTTCATTCATCTATCCATCTTCAGATTATCTTGTACATCAGTTTAGAATTTTTTGAGAAATATCAGAAATCCATGGACAAGTTAGAGTTGATTCCTGCACCTCATTGCCATATTATTCTTTGAGTCAACTACAGCAAGATCGAAATAAATTTAGTTAAAAATTTGTTCAATCTTTAGTCTAGTAACATGTTCAACGAGTTTCAACTACGTGTTCCACACGCCGATCCAATCTTGAGCATGAACAGTCACCAGCAACAACATCCCCACCAACAGATTTTTTTTGTTTGGCGGGGGAGAGAGTGGATCTGCTTGGATCCACTGGAGCAGTTACGCTGCCAGCAACAACACCAGCAAGATCGACAGCCAAGGTCAAAAACCCAAAGTCGACAATGACAAGGCTAAGAAGACAGATGGGCAATCCAAAGCTACTCGATCAGAAGAAGTACCCCAGTCACGACGAAGATCCTTCAGAAAGAGAAACACAAGCATTGGAAAATCAGCTTCCTTCTTCAACCAACCACTTGCCATACTTCTGCGCCCATTCTCATGTCTATCATCCACACCATCTACCGTTGTCACCACCACCCTCGCTTCCATTTGTTTGTTTATCATCAGTTTACTGTTCTTTTGAGAAATTTCTAGTTTTTGATAGTCTTACCGAAGCAGCTGATAGATCATTGCAAGTGTCTTGTGGAGACCAACTACCACCTATATTGGTTGTTCAGCCGAAGAAGATCTACAAAAGCAGGCGAAGTAGCTTGAAGAAATAAAAAATAATAATGCAAAGAAACTGAGGAGGAAAGGACAAAACTTAAGCAACAGATGAGTCAGATCGATCTTGACCAAAAGAAACTCTCTGGAGTAATGATAGTTGAATCCCTTCTTATGAAGCCCAAAGAGATCCAAAAGTAACAGATCAAAAGAAAGAGCTGTAGAAAATGAAAGATGAAGACATCCGTGAACCTGCAAATAAAGCAAGCTCCTCACCCAGCAAGTGGTGGTCGAAGCTCGACATTGCAAGGGTCCAAGGCTGCAACTGTAGAACTATCAGTTTCTTCACCTTGTCACCAAGCCTTCATCATGTTTCCTCACCGTTACCAAACCGTCCATCCAAAACTGTTTCTACCACCAAATTTTTGATGATGAGTCCATCCCCTTGAGACTGATAACCAAGATTTGTGCTACCTATCAGAAAAGAGCATCGACAAGACTGGAACTTCAACTGAGAGAAGAACCACGGAAACACCCAGAGGCAAATGGAGGATACAGACCTCCCTGAAGAAACCAAAGATGGAATTTGCCAAGAAACCAAAGATGAAACCGTCAATGGCAGATACAAGTGACTAAACAAAGAGACATGAGGAAAGCACTCGAGCATGCAAGTTATGAAGTTGCTAGGAGCTTACCAATTTTGAGAATGTCAACCACCTATAGCAATAAGACATTCTAATCCAATCGTGGCAATTTGTGAAAAACAGTTTTTGTGATAAAGACTGGCGACAATAAGCACTTGGTTTTATGTAAGCGAACGAGGATCTACGCTTTTCCAAGTGACGATCGAAGATGCCAATGCAAAGCAGAGCGACATCGTCCAATATGAGTTGCAGTGGGTCTTGCAACACATTAGGGGTGGGATAATGTTGGCTGCTTCTGACGAATCCCCAAGATACTCGGACAGAGCAACTCAAGAGCATCTCTCACCTTAGACCGAGGAGGTCTCTGAGAAGACGAGACTAATGAAGACTGAGAGCCGAGAAATACTAGCTAGGAAAAACAAGTAAGAATTGTGTAAGCCTCATGGTGAATTCCGGAAGATGGAATGACCATGTAGGAACTAGTATTTCTAAGCAAATGCAATAAATGCAAGTAGACCCCTCTTAAAGAAAGTAGAGTGAGCCACCTTTTGATGGCGACCTCTAGTGGAGAGCAATATTCCACTTGTAATTTGTGAAATTTGGAAATTCCACTAGGATGCCACCTAAGGAGCTCTCTTGCTTATTTAAGAGACTCTCTCTTTGTGAAGAGAAGCTTTTGCATTGTATCTGCTCCATGCTTAATAAGAAGATTTTCCATGAGTTTGATGCTACACTAAGCTCCTTGATCATGATGGTTTTCTTGAGTGATGCCCCTATGATCATGCCCTTCCATTCATATTGTGTGTGGTTGTGGATTTAGAGTGGATTAGTTTTCTTGCTTTCCTAGTTGTGGATTAGCTTTCTTGTTTTCTTGTGGATTAATGTAGAAGCCAGCATTCAAGTAAACTAAATAGGCTGGATCTGTGGTGTGATTCTTGCATATCTCTGTACAATCCAGTTCTTGATGTTCTTGGAATGTCCAAGAATCAAAAGGTTGGTTGGTTTCTTGATTCTTGGACTTCTAACATGCTGTAGATTAGTTTCTTGTTTCTTGTTTTGTCAATTTATGCAAGGTAGCTCAGTGTTAATGTAGTGTAGGCTCTGATTTCAGTCCGTTTTAAGTGTAGGTAGCTGTAGAATCTGTAGAACGTTCATTGGTTTGTATGCTAATCTATGAATGGCGTTCTTGGCTTGCATCCATGTAGAATGTAAGTGCGTTCAAGAGCGACGTCCCTGAGTTGTCCTCTGACAGTCAGGACATAAAGAAAATACTAAAAATGACACTCTGCCCCTTCTGCCTGGGTTGGCATTGTTAAATCAAGAAGACATCTAACGAATGCCTTTAAGTCTGGTAACAGGCAGAAATGGTTCTGAAGAAGTAGAAAGAATCAGATAAACGAGTAAACAACAGGTCCTCTGGAGCAGGGGATCTGTCAACACTCATGAATGTACCTCATGGGCTATGTGCGCATTCTAATTGATCTTCGTGGAGGTGGCGTCTGTTGATGATCCGGTCCTTGGTTTTGATGCTCATGAGTAGCAGCAACATCTTCTTCAGACTCGTTGTTGACTATTTGTCAAAAGTAGGTCTTCATAAAGGACATGCAAAAATACAAAAGGATGAGAAGCTTTCAAGAAAAGTGAAAGAAATCCCTTGCAAATCAAGCATCTAAGGAGCCAAAGCTCGCCGCTTTTGATCAAATCATTCTAGGAAATCAACTAAGATCCAATACACAGTTTGGAAAGATGTTATTTCTGCCACACAAGATTATGAAGACAAAGGAACAACAAGGCTTAAAAAAAATTGAAGTTTGGAAAAAGCTTGACAACATGGTCAAATTGCTCAGAAGAGAAAAACTTTGTGGTGGCTAGCTGGAGAATATGTTGTAACGGTTTTCTTGTTAGGATTATTGTTGTCCAAGTTGTATAGGAAGACGATTTGTTTGTATACAATTTTTTGCGTGAAAGTGAATGTATATAGGAAATATTTAGAACCAAAACTAGTTCATTTCTTTGTCTTACATATTATTTGTATTTCTTATCTACATCGATGCATGTTCAAACTCACACATTCATCATGTAGCAAATGAGACACATTGAGAAAACATGTGAGAGAGTCACAATCATGTTTACTAGAGGCCAAGATGTCATTCCCAAGCACAAATAAAATTCAATTTGAAAAGCTTTCTTGTATTTTTGAAAAAGCTCATTCGAGGCTCATCTCCCATGTATTAAAAAAGCATGAAATCTTTTGAATTTTTGAAGTTTTTAACTAGAATTTCACTTTTACATAAATAGATACTAATGGTTAGAATACTTCATTTCATCTTGCTAAAGCCACCCAAGGCTATTACAGTTCCAAAATGCTTTCATATTAGTGTTCGGGACAATCGACAAAGTATAGGAATGGAATCGACGTCTTTTCTCAAAAATCGACATTGTAAAAATATGATGATTTTTATATAGGAAAATAAATCCTTTTATGTGTAATATTCCTTACAAAATTGAGAAGCTTAAAAAAAAGGTAGGATTTTTGAGGATAACTCCATTTTTTTTTTTGAGCACTACTTTCATATAGCCAACCAATTCTATAAAGAAACGACCAAAAATCATGTCTTTTTGGGGGGTAAAAAAATCAATACTTTTTTCACATGTTATGTTTTTCTATGACATGCAACTGTACAACTATCTTCCCTACATAGATTTGACTTGATCTAGCAACTTTAACATTGATTTGCCTATCAGTATCTAAGATCTAAATCTAGCCAAACATTGCCAAAATTCCACTTTTCTAGCTCGTATTCTAATGTTTCTACTCAATTCAAGTCATAAACATGCATGCATGTCTACAATTACCGATGAACACGTGAAACACTACTCAAATTAACAACATGCAGAATCTATTCAAGGGTTAAGCTTGCAATCACCATGATACTACCACAATTCTACAAATCTATGAAAAACGACCCACTAACCTGATAATACCTTAGACGAAGATAAGATTAATTCCGAAGAACTAATAACTACATAAAGAATATAAGAAATAGCCTTACTTGAAGAGGTAGCACAAACAAGAAGGATAATAGACAAAAAGTAGTGTTTCCCTATCGAAAGCTAGAAATAAAATTCATCAACTCTACCTTTCAATACAATTGCAAGCCTTTGCTCTGATATCACTGAAAGGACCCCCAAGAATCAAGCTCAAAAGGAGACATTGCAGCCAAAACACCCCAATCAAGTAGAAAGCCTAAGATCACTCACCTAAGCTTTACCCCCAAGCCACAATATGTGAGAGAGAGAGAGAGAGAGAGAGAGAGAGAGAGAGAGAGAGAGAGAGAGAGAGAGAGAGAGAGAGAGAGAGAGAGAGAGAGAGAGAGAGAGAGAGAGAGAGAGAGAGAGAGAGAGAGAGAGAGAGAGAGAGAGAGAGAGAGAAGAAGAAGAAGAAGAAGAAGAAGAAGAAGAAGAAGAAAAATTCAGACAATTCCAAATGGGTAGGAGGGCGAGTTTCTACTAGTAGATATAGCCAACGATAACTTGTGCATGGTCCCATTCTAACTCCCAATCGATAGTCTCTTTGCATGCATGCAACCAATACATACCATGTACAACTCCACATGTCATTATGGGAGTGCTTGGCCCTTCTCAAGGTTATTAATCACATAACTAGCCTTGAGTGGAATTTTTTAGCGTAACTAATAATCTCGAACATTGGAATGCCTAAATACCCATGTCAAGGATTCTTCCAAATCCTATGTACCAGACATGGACATAACACAATACAATTGAAAAACATCCAAAAATGACAAAAAAGAACAATTTTTGCATATTTCTCTCACTTCTCAACCGATTGTGACATGCCTACCTCTATGTAATGTTTTTTATGGAGGCAAAGGGGCTTGCCAAATCTCAAATAGATAGAGTTGATGTTTTCTAGATTCTAAAACATTAAGTTTCTAGAATAAAACACCTCTAACGTCACATGTACACTGCTTCTAATTAGAAAGGAACATGCACATTTGCTTAATAGGTCAAAAAACATGAACCATGCTTTTATATCAACAAATCTGGTTGAGGAACGCCTTAGATTTGCAGTTATGGAAAAACCATATTATATGGCCCTCAAGCTAAAACTTAAATAGTTCTCACTATATTGAATGTATTTCATTGATTCCTTTTGCAAGCAAGATCATTTTATAGAAACTAAAGAAAAAGAGCCTAAGATGGTTTGGACCATACACTCAAATCCAAACATATGTCAAATGCTAGCAAAAATGAATTATTATTTTTGGACTTTGCCCATGAGTGGTCGGGGTTCACCTTGGGTGGTCAATCCCACACCAAGAGCCCTCTACCACCACACCACACCACACATGGGCAGATAAAAAAGAAATATTTTGACAACACATTAAATGCCTTATAAAACACATTTTAGCCCTGACATGAACTAACTATTAGTCTTATAGACCAAAGATGACCTAGACTAGGCTTTCACTTTATGTAAATCCATTCAATAGAGCCGCAGAACCAACAAATCATATTTTATGACAAAATAGCATGGCAAAAAGGTCATAACTAAGGTTATGACATAAGAACGCTCATAACCCTGAAGATTGAGCACAAACATGTTTGTGTACATTAAACAAACATGAATAAAGTAAGAGAAACAACCATATCTAAAACCTTATCTTCAGATCACAAAAAAGCATATATTTCTTTCTTAAACCAACAAAAAATGTCAAGGAGATTGTTGTTCCCCTTAAGGAACATTCAAAAGTGCTTATGCAGAATCAACAACTCTTCTTGACAATTCTAATACACATGTGAAGTCCACAGGTCATAGGAGTTGATTTGCAACTAGAATAACAAGGCCGATAATAACCAATAAAGCTATCAAGACTGGAGAACTCTCCCTTGTGTTGAAGATTGATCATACAAGCTATCCATCGCTAGATAACTAGTGTTGACATCAGATACTACCATCTCCAGCATCACAAAAGGCTAACTTAGCTCAGAGTGGAAGATAGACTCTCAAGATCACCTGGCAACCGAGAGGAAGAATGAATAAGGAGAGAAGGGAAATACTAGATCAATACTCTAGCCTCCTTCATCCCCTCCTACCGAAGGAGGCTTCCATATGCCTCAGATCCAAAGCCTAATACTATGGGCAATATATAGGGACATAACATCGTCTATCTCTTTTGAGTTGTTAGCTCCATTTCTACAAACACGAAGCCCACACCTCATACAACCCGCAATTGTCGGTCACCCAATATTAAAGTTTTATGGGAAAACCCTAAGCAACCACATGCACCATAGAGAAGCCAATATTAAAGTTATGGGAAAACCCTAAGCAACCACATGCACCATAGAGAAGCCAAAATGTTTTGTCATAGTTATTGATTTTCCATTGCATTTGTTAAGCTCCAAAACCCTAGTCATAATTTAGGAGATTCTTTTGATCTATTATGTTTGTTCAAAGATTTATTTAGGGGACAAATGCCAAGAAATGGGTGATGGGCCCAATCGACAACTGCCAAGTCACCAAATTTTAGGCTTTATATAAGTCACCCGATTCTAGGGCTATCTAAATGATGATGTGGACCAATCAAAATACTCAAAACACTCCATTATATGTGCAGTCTCTCTCTCTCTCTCTCTCTCTCTCTCTCTCTCTCTCTCTCTCTCTCCATCAACAAGATATAGAGTAGTAGAGGTTCTCGATCATGTTTTCGATCCATTGTTATGGCCAATCACTTCACCTGAGCACTCATCATCATCATCATCATCACCATGCACTGTTCCTACTTAACAACACTGCACTTATTCATTCTATCTGAATAATTCTAAGCTAAGCTGTTACTCATCCATTACATAATCCTTGCATTTGGTAGCAGGGATGATCAGTGCGATGGCAGCAGTTGGGACATCACTGGGAATGGCTTGTCCTTCTCGGGCATCCACACCCTTGCCCACTTCATCTTCAGCATCTTCTTCCACCCGGAATTCGGTCTCAGTTTCTTTGCCTAAAGCTTCAATTTCAAATTGTCGAACAACACCTTGCTCTTTTAGAAAATGCCTCATTCTGCAGACCTCAATGACCTCACATGCGCTGCGGCGCTCGCCATTCTTCGATGCAGGAGGTCAGCTTCTATGGACTTGTGCATGATCCTTTTATTCTCATAAACTTTATTGCTAAGGAAATTCATTTGAAGAGGTTTTGTGGCATGTCAGGGTTAGCTAAAGTCACATTGCCCAGTTCAATCTAAAGCCCTGGGATCTCTTAAACCTAAATTTAGCGTCAGCATGCTTTACGTTTAAAAGATGCTGTGTAGCAACTAATCAGAATTTACAGCCTTCCAAAACGATTCACAATTCAAATCAAAATTTCTAGAAACCCCTTTTTCTCGGGAAATATCTGACTAAGTTGTGTTGATTCAAATCGTGATTTGACTCATGAGTCTTGTAACTATGCGCAGCACTACTTTTTCCCAAAAAAGGATGAGGTTTTAGATATCAGGCTAGTTATAATGCAATACATGTACTTGTAGGTTTTATGCTAAGTTGACCTTGGATGGTGAAATTACCTCGTGACTTTAGAGCATTTGTAGTTCTTGGAGTCTTGAAGTTGATAAATTTCTGATGTATTGTATATTCAAACTCATGAGAGCTCTTTAGTCTCAAAGAATCACAATTTTAGTTCCCATTTGATTCGAATCGATTCTAAACTTTGTTTTTAAAGTCTGATTCATTTGAAAGCAGAGAGTTGGGAAACTTCGAAATATACTCAAAATTGGAATTGAAAGAAAAAAGCCCCGCAGTCTATAAAAAACACAACGAAACTTGACAATTGAAGTTGATTTGAATCAATTCAGAATATTATGAACTGAGATTCTTTAGAACTAGGATATCGGTTCATTGGCTCTTGAACATATTTGAACAGATTCTGAATCTGAATCTCATCAAATAAAAAAACTTCCCTTCCAAATTCTAGTCTTTCTGAAATTTCAAATGTTTTAGGGTTTCTTGATTGTTTAGCAAGAGCTCGATTCGAACTTCTTGAAGTAAGTTTGAATTGATCTAAATCTTCTGGATTCGAATTGCCTAGAAAGGGTAATATGGCATTGTTTACAATGCCTTTATTGTCTTTCCAACTTCCAAGGGAGGCACCATGGAGTTTTCATTCACAATTGAAGAGCATTTAAATCAAGAAAGTTTTAAGGTTTTTAGATTGGGTTAGGAGATCCGAGATGATTTGTGTATTTATTTTGTTTTCTAAAATTGCAGCTTTGACCTATGTACGCTCACATTTGGGCTATAGGCATTTTGAAGGATGTGTATTTGACCCAAACTATCATAATGTTAAAGTAGTTGTCGCATGCTTGGTATTCTATGCGTATTCAATATTCTTAAAAGATGTTTTGCTTGAACAAGAGCATGCCATTCTAAAGGGGTAGAAAGTCAAGGATTTACCACTATGTTTTCAAATTAACTTCAGCTATTGTTTGAGGAAAATAATCAAATTTCTGTTATTGGGTTTTTTCAGGAGACTTTGCATCAATTTCTTTGACAATCAATCATGGAAATGGCCAAGGAGGTGGTGCCTTAGGAGTGCAAATGAACATTTTTGAGCGAATGATTAGAATTGTCAGGGTATGTGTATCTTTCACAAGCATTTATTCTAAAAAATAGATTGTATGGTGCTATAGAAGTGAACCCAAGCATTGCATCTTGAAGAAGAGAACTTTGTGTAAGTATATAGAGGGTTTGAATGGAAAGTGTATTACTATTGGACATATCCATTATATAGTTAGTTAAAAGAGATGCTCAATAGTGACGGAATTTTAACCATGAATTCCATGATGTTGGTTAATGCCAAATAGAAACAAGCAATAGATAGAGAGATAAACAATCAAGATAGTTGCTCACCATTTTCTAATTAAAGAAAAGCAGTAGACATAGATTAGCAAAAGCATTATGCATTTGGCTTTTCCACTTATTATCTATGTTAACTTTCTTGGGTCTAAAGTATCTATCAATCTTAATATGTAAACCTTAGACCCTCCAAAAGCGTTTGAATTAGGATAACTAGTCATTAAAGGGCTTTGAAGGGGTTAAGTGGCTAGTAGCAGTTATCAAGCTAGGTAGTCTTATTTGAATTTAGTTATCTTTTGAATTGAAGTTTAAACTATAATAGACCATTGTAATCATGTTGTGATTTATTGGGCTCATTTGCATTGGTAAATATTTATTCAACCTCCATTCTCCTTGTGAAAATTTTTCATAGGAATGTCCAATGCTAAGTTTCATGTGACCAATTAACATTTATCAATGAAATTGTTACACAATTGATGCTATTCATTATTTCTATCCTATGGGTTTTCACTTCTTTTAGCATAATTCTTGTGATTGCTGCTATATTACTCAATGGCACATGAAGTTTGTGGTATCAAAGCCTTAGGTCCCATTCACATCTACAATAGTTTGAGGAAAGATGGATTGCATTGGATGTGTAATACACCTGTGATGATGTTGTCCCTGTCTGGAAGATGGACGAGACCATTGATGAATAAGTCTTTGAGTATGTTTTAAAAGGTGGTCTATCTCTGCCTCTGTTTGATACATTGCCATTTGCCCTGATGCCTATCAACAATTAGATTTTCCATCTCATGCTCTGACTCACCCCTCAAAACTTGATCATATCTTTGTCGACACCTAGAGAAAAATGTGGTAATGCTAGGTTTCATGCCAAAAGGCGTATACGACGAGAGAAGTACATCCAAATATGATGGAAAGCTAGACGGGTCAATGCTGTTGAAACACAATTATTGCATTATCTAAACTACTAGAACATAGGAGTCCGAAGAAGATGGTGCGGTTGAAGGTGTGTGAGTGTGTAGTGGAGCATGTTTTGTATGAGCCTATGTACTTGAGGGTTGAGACAAATACATATGGTAAGTAAGGTCTTCATCCAAGTATATCGTGGTACCCCGCAGTGTAGATCTCTTAACTAGAACTTCATGACGACCAGTTGCAAATGCAAAACGTATGACAAAAGTACATGGATCTTTCTTAGGCCGCCATGCAGTATCCATATCTTTGTGGTGGTGTTGAAGACTCTCTTCAAGAAACTTTTTAGCTTCACCAACAGCATCATGGGAGTTCGTAATACCTCTGACTCGGACATTAAGCACCTTTTGCTCTCGCAAACGGCTCTCGGTGAACGTAGCTGAGATAAATGAAGGTGGGGTGTCGTAGAACAACAATATTAGGACCTTTAAGCACATCTGCCCAAGATCGGACAACGGTATGATGCTGTTCCACTTGACTTTCAAGCTGTTGAATCTTAGCTAAAGTAGTCGAATGAGAGGAAGCTTCGATTTTGATAGCTGCAACTTCTTGAGATCATTGATAGACGAATCTAGTTTCTGAAGATGATATTGCACAACTTGGATCATAGCTTCAAGAGAAGAAAGTTTTACTTGATGGTTGTTGAGATATTCATAGGAACGTAACTGATCTGCACGATTGATGGAGGCAAAAGTGATTCATCTTCTGGTGTATTGCCTCTTCTGGGGTATTCGGGGTCAAAGGATCGGCTATAATGGATTCACTATTAGCAAGAATAGGATCTGATGGAGAGATAGGGATTGCAACTGGAATAAAAGGTGAAGGTGAAGGTGGATCTGAAATGGAAGAGGAAGACGGAAGCAGATGAAGAAGACGAAGTAGCGTTGGAAGGAAGGCCAAGAGCCCCTTTACAGCGAGGCATCTCAGGCAGGTGTTTGTTAGGCCAGATCCGCGCCGAAATGCGAGCAAACAGCGATGGCAGACAGGTAGGAATTTGATCCGATCAGGTGCTGAGCGGGCCAGATTTGCAAGCTAGTAGGATGGCGCTGGCAGAGAGAGAGAGAGAGAGAGAGAGAGAGAGAGAGAGAGAGAGAGAGAGAGAGAGCGAGCTTTAGTAACGGGCACCCGTGGGTGCATAAGACCAAAAAGAAAATATGTACAAGCAACAGTGGGAGCATCATCCATAGGAGGACGAGGCCGTAAAATGCTATAAACTAGCTACGAATGAAAGTAGAACAAAGCAGAAGTGAAATAAGCCCACAAGCCGGGCTAGGTATAATAGAAGAACTACAAAAAAAGTACCAATGCCCACAACCCAGGCTAGGTGGAGAGAGAGAGAGAGAGAGAGAGAGAGAGAGAGAGAGAGAGAGAGAGAGAGAGAGAGAAAGAAAGAAAGCTTTATTAATGTATTCTCCATGCCAAAAGGCATAGATGACCAAAAGGAGTACATGTCAAGTATGTGAAAACCATGGGAGTGTATATAAACGTCTCCAAGAAAAACTATGCTTAAAAGAGAAATGAGTAATATAATTGTAAACTACAAACTGCCAACTGTCCATAAGTGGGAGCAAGAATAGCTGCCAGGAGTAGAGTAGCAAGGATGCGCGGCCTCAGCACCCTGAAATGCTCGTCCAGTCAGCTGCGTGTCCAGTCAGCAGCCAGTCAGCAGAATGTGCGCTCAGTTGCGTGCCCAGATGTGCGCCCAGTCAGCAGTGGCCCAGTCAGCAGCAGTTTGCTGCGCCCAGTTAGCAGCCAGTCAGCAGGTGCGCTCAGCTCTGTGCCCAGATGTGTGCCCATTCAGCTGCGCCCAGTCCGCATCCAGTCAGCGCTCAGTCAGCAGAAGCGCGCCCAGTCAGCGCCCCGTCAGCTGCCAATAAGATAATGATATAGCCCTGTTCCATCAAGTACAGCTGCTGTGGAAGAAAGATGTGATGGGTATAACGCCTGGAGGTGGTCTCGATATATCCTGCTGATGTCGCCAAGAAGGTCGTCTCCGAGTAGTGGGTCTGTGGGCAACATGAGTAGTGCGTTGTGTAATAGAGAGTCACTATCTTCGCCACTATCTGTTAGGAATTAATGGATTAATTAATTCATTGTAGAGGCCAGCCTGCGTGCTAGAAGGCCTATTTCTATTTTTAGTATAGGTGCTATCTATTTTTAGTACAGGTACCTAAGTTAGTACCAATTTTGCTAGAATAGTTAGCATTGATTTTTATTGTTAAGACTTCATAATTAGCATCTCAATTGCTATTGTAGAAGGATAGCTTTTGGATAGCTTTTGCTTTTCATTGTGGACAGCCTCTATAAGAGTAGATGGGCGCCCACCTCCATTGTTATCTCAGTTTCCAACCTATGAAGCATAGCTTCTTGCAGTCTCTCTTCTTCTTCAGCTTGTGGTTGATGTTTTGTGTGAGTACTAATAAGATTAGTCTACTCCGATTAGAGAATCTCTTCGATTCTAACATGGTATCAGAGCCATCTCGTTAAGATCGGGATCTACGGAAGGAGATGATCAGCGCTGCAGGTTTTACTGGTGGAGATCGCATCTAGTGGAGGTGCTATTTGGTGAAGGTTGTATCTGCTGGAGGCGTCATCTTGTGCAGGTTTTTCTGGTGGAGGTTACATCTGGCGCAGGTATCTTCTGGACATGTAGTAGTTTCAGACGGGCAGATCTGAGGGAGGCAACATCCAGGACAGCAAAATAGGTCTTTTCTTGTGCAGGTTTTATGTGGTGCAGGTTCATCTGTAGGTGGCAGGCAATACCTGAGCAACATCTGACCAGAACAGAGGCATATCTGAGGGCGACAGTTTTTGGTGGAAGCAACATCTGGGGGCAGCAACGTCTGACCAGGACAGGCTTTATCTGAGGCAGTTTTTCAAAACAGAGGCACATCTGAGGGCGGGTGGTGGAGGCAACATCTGGTTCAGGCATATCTGGGGACAACAACATCTGAAAAATCAGATCAGATTTGGAACAGATAACAACCAGATAGGTGTTATTTGAGTGAGGCAGAACCTGGACAGGTCAGGTAAGAACCAGACAGGGTTTATCTGGGACAGGCAGCAATCAGATAGGTGATATATGAGAACCAGCCAGGCTCCATCTAGGACAACAGACAGGTAATTTTGAGGCAGGTAGTATTTGGACAGGTGCTATCCAGGGAAGGCGACAATCAATAGATTGTTGCATGCAAGTATATTCTTAGTAAAAAAGCCTGTCATTTTTGTACAAAGATGGGGAGTCTGAATGAATCTGTTCTTCCAGAATCAAGCAAGTTAGATGGATCTAACTACAGCTTGTGGAAGTTCAAACTTTAGAATATACCTCAGGACAAAGATTATTGGGAAATTGTCATGGGACAAGAGGTGATGGCTCACGGTCTCAATGATCAAGATAGAAGGGCATTTGAGAAACGGGTGCAATTTGCGCATCATATCATCAACTTATCTGTGAAGGATAAGGTGATTCCTCTGATCAGGAATGCAGTTGGGCCTAAGGATGCATGGGATATCCTTAAGAACACATATGAAACGGTAAGTAAGTCTTGAGCGTTGTTCTTGAACAATAAGCTTCATACCTTGAAAATGGAATCAGAAGAATCCATTACAGATTTTATTACCAGAGTGAAGGATCTAAGAGATCAGTTGTCTTCTATAGGGGAAATTGTACTTGATAATGCTCTAGTACAAATTGTTTTGAATAGCTTACCATTACAATATCAGAACTTTGTTATGACACTAAGTTTGAGGGAGAGATCGCCGACATTTGATGATCTCAATGGTTTGCTACTTCAAGAGGAATTACGAAGACAAAACCTGATGTCTAGGGAAGACTTCAAGGAACTGGGATTCTTTTCCAAGAATCAAGGTAAGAAGGGCAAGAAGAAAGGAGGCAAAAAGGATCAGAAGCAGGAAGGCAAGGACAATACAGAAAAAGAGACAGTTCCAAATCCAATCCAAAGAGAAATGTTAATTGTAACTTTTGCTGTAAATATGGTCATTTTGCGTTTGAGTGCAGGAAAAAGAAGGCAATCCAGGACAAGAAGAAGCAGTCAGGCAACTTCATTGGCACAAGTGAAGCTATGGGATGCTATGAGTTATTCTCAGCTTCAACATCAAAAAACTCACAAGACTGTTGGTATATTGATTCTGGAGCAACACAACATATGACACAACATCGTGAGTGGCTCACACAGTTTGATGACATTGGTGTAAATTCACATGTGAGAGTACATTTACCTTCAGGGAATATAGGAAAAATTAAGAATGTTCTCAATGTTCCAGGTTTAAAAAAGAATTCACTTTTTGTTTCTGCTATAGCTAAACAAAATATGAAAGTTGAGTTTGATGATCAGAAGTGTCTCATCAAAGACTAAAGCAAAGACTACAAAGTTGTGGTCAAAGGATTGTTGGAAGGTCGACTTTACAAACTTGATGCAACTACATTGGATCATCAGGTTTGTCCAGCTTCTGATAGTATGGAGAGCAAGATATGGCATGAAAGGTTTGGACATCTGAACTATAAAAGCTCACAGGTTCTAAAAGACAATAATATGGTAATAGGATTACCTAATATTGTATCTTCAGGAAAAATTTGTGAAGGATGTGTTATGGGCAAGCATCATCGTATGTAGTTTCCCAAGGATGGAGCATATAGAGCCAAGGAGATCTTGGAGCTTGTTCATACAGACTTATGCGGTCCCATGCAGACTGAGTCTATAGGGGGAGCATCCTACTTCATGACATTTGTGGATGATTTTTCCAGGAAGGTATGGATATACTTGCTTAAGTATAAGAGTCAAGCTTTTAAGTTCTTTACTCAGTTCAAATCACTTGTTGAGAAGCAGACAAGAAAGCAAATCAAGATTCTACATTCCTCTGGTTTTGTGTACCATGGTGAGCAGGTGGTAATCCAGCCAGTGTCAGCTGAGGATTCAGGTCCAGCGGTGGACAAGTCGGCATTCACTGGTCAGCAGTAGTCAACAGGGCTTGCTGCTGCCCCGGAGTATTATTCTCAGCTCGACTGCCACGCAAAACGGCCGCCCGATATCAAACCAGGAAACAAAGCCAGATCAAAAAACTAGACGTTGCTCCTGCCCAAAAAAGGTGAGGCTACACCACAACCTTCACTGAGAGAGAGGGAGAGAGAGAGAGAGAAAGAAAGAACGAAAGAAAGCTTTATTACTGTCTTTTCCATGCCAAAAGGCATATAAGACTAATGAAGTACATGTCATGTATGTGGTAACCATGGGAGCGTATAAAAACGTCTCCAAACTGTAATAAAGAAAACATCTAGTGCAAACTAAAATAGACACATATGCGAGAGTGCGCATAATAATCACATGTATCTAGGGTAAGATGTCAAGGCTGTGCTGCTGTGCTGATGCTGTAAAAAGATGTAATGCGAGCCACAGAATGGGAAAGCACTGGAGCCTGCCGGCGGCGTCTGTGAGCATGAGCACGTGCATGTGTAATAGTAGTAGTACGCCTCTGCGTAGAATGTCTAGTAATCCTGGTGGTAACATGATGGTGGGAGGTACACCTCTGTCTCTGATCTCTATGAGCATGAGAGCGGCCATCATCCTCGTCGTCGTCATCATCATAATCCTCATCCTCAGGTACTACATCATGCGATCTCCGTCTAGTAAAGAACGAAGTAATCAATGGCTGTGAGGTAAAATGCTAAGGTGTCTCGTATAAATCTCTCCGTAGTCTGGACATCTCGTGTACCATCAGAGCGACACACCGTGGGTCCTCATAAGCTGTGAGAGCATAGAGTGGTAGGCATCTCTCGGAACAGGCAATGATATCGCCCTCTGATCTCATAATATACAGGGCACCTAAATATAAAGTGCTCCTCAGACTCCACCTCACCTAGAGAGCAGAACTGGCAAATCCGCTCCTCTCTGGAAATACCGTGGAACCTCCCGGTCTCAATAGCTAGCTGATGAGAGGACACCCTGAGCTGCCCCAATGTGAATCTGAGGCAATGTGACTGTCCCGAGTCCAAGTAGCGCGGCATGACCGGGGTCCCTGATGCATCTAGCTCCAAGAAATGAGTCCGGTAGAAAGCTGGCTTAACCCCTAACTGGTTACGCCAAGTCCACTCTAGATATGTGCGATAAAGGAAGCGTCTGATATATTGATGTGTGCCGGAGGGGAGCTCTGTGATGGAGATGCCAAATGATACAAGTAGGAGGTGAGAGGCCTGAGAGAACCATGATAGCCTGCAACCCTGATCGTGAAGATGCTGTGAGGAGGATAGTGCAACCTGTATGTATCGCCTGTCTATCTCTGGTAACGCCTGTATCCTTTGTATATAGGTGATAAGCTGAAGAACTGCCTCGATCTGTATAGGTGGAACTGCAAACCCGGCCAGGAGAATCTCATGTGGAATAGAAGGCTTCGCTCGAATCAACCGAGCTAGCATGGTGGTCTGTAATCGTGAGAGACTGGCCCAGTGTGAAGAAGGGAGACCTACACACCATGTCTCTGCCGCATATAAAGCCGTGGGGGTAACAATGGTATCGAAGAGGCGACACTTACTGCGAGCATCCTGGATGGACTTTCGGAAGCAAAATCGCTCTAGCTGAACAAGGGAGGCATGTCCTTTCCCTAGTCGAGTGGTAGCGGCCTGTCTCATGCTAAAAGTAGGACCTGAGAAAAGGACCCCCAAGTATGTGTAGGAAGGGACCACCTCTAGAATCTGCCCACCCAAAGTAAGCTCCTGTCGCTGCATGAATGCCCTCGAAGTGTTGAAGACCATAACCTTGGTCTTCCCAATGTTCACCCCTAGGCCCCATCTGGTGCAAAACTCATGCAAGCAATCCAACTGTGGCTGTAGACCCTCTCTGGTCGGTGAGACCAATACCACATCATCAGCATAAAGGAGGATAGCAATCAAGATGTCACCAAGCCTGCAGCCAGTACCACCACCCTGTGTAATGACTCTCTCCAACTCATCAATATACAAGCCAAAGAGGACTGGTGACAACCCTGCTTCACCCCAATAGTGCTCCAGATGTGCTCAGATATGCCACTGCTATGCCGGAAACAACCAAGGACACGCTCATAAAGTGCCATCACAGCAAGAACAATGTCGGTGGAGAAGCCAAGGTCTCGGAGTCTCTGGATGAGCAATGAGCGAGGAACAAAATCAAAGGCTTTCCTGAAGTCCACAAAACAACAGTAAACCCTCTCTCTCCTGTGCTTAGCCTCCTCAATCAAGGCTCGCAATGTGAAGATGTGATCTGCCGTAGAATAATGTGCTCGGAAACCAGCCTGACCCATGGCATGTAGTCTCCGCCTCTGAGCTCACAACAGATTGCAGTATAGTACCATATAATTTCGCCAGGACATGCCCAATCATAATGGGTGGAAGTCAGAAACTATGGGTACAAAGGATGGTGACCCCATGAGATAGTCAACGACACTATGTCCTCCACTGTGAGGGTGGCATGTATAACTGTCTGAATGTGGCCAGCAGGGTAAGCCATTATAAATGGCTAGCTCATGTGCCTCTCCAAACTGCAATAAGTGCTCACCATATGAAGTAGTAGGTCCAAAACTATCCGCGGAGGTCCTGGTAACTCCAAGCATATCACTGTCCAAGGCACGAACATGTAGCTGATCAGTGGTGTCGAAGAACTCTATCTGTCGTGAAGATGTCCGGGCATTAAAATCCCCCGTGAGGAGAATATGCCCCCGCTCTGAAAATCTGATAATATCTGGTGAGAGGTCCTGATATGGAGATCCAATACCCTCAACAAAAGACGAGGACTCTGGTGGAAAGTAACATGCTACAATAAAAAGATCTTTATCCAAGCCAATATCCTGACCCACGATGCGAGTCTAGGTGTAGCAGGCCTGCTCGTCATGTCGGATGAAGTCAATACTCGAGTGAAGAGTCTCCCTGTACAAGTAGGCGACCCTACCTGAACCACGTCCACCAGCAGATCTAGTCTCTCGTCGGAATACTGAATCCCATCTATATCCAGGAAAAGAAGGAAGTCCTCGCTCTGGGCTCTCGTGTGTCTCCATGAAGAATAATATATCCCTGCCTGTAATGAAATCAACAAGGTCCCCTGCCGTAGAAGATGAGTGTATGCCAGCACAGTTTCACACTCCAATCCGAAGGTGATGTGTATGGGGCCCCGGGGTGCTCCCACCCCCGGGCACCCCAAATCCCTAGCGCTGGGATCTGCTAGGTGCACTATCAAGAAAGCGCACTCGCCCATCTCGGTAAATGACTCGTCTGCCAGACTCACGGGCTGCTTGAAAGGCCGTACGCCTCTCCTCTACCTGGATATATGTGAGGTCGTCATCCATATAGATAGTGGTGCCACAAAGCTTAGCTCTGCACCGCAAAGCATCTCGGCGACTCTCTAGAGAAGTGAAACGGATAATGAGTGTAGTGGCATCTCTGGTGGTCCTCCAAGCTGTATCTAGCCCATCTGTCATATGTAGAGTGGTCTCGAGAAATCTCGTGGCTTCGGCAATGGCATATGTGTCTGGTATCCCACGAACCCTGATGTTGTGGGCCTTTTGCTTCCTTGACCTCTCTTCCGAAATGGTGGCTGAGATGACGGAGGAGATGGGGGCGCTAGGTTTGGTGCCTTTCTGCAAGACTGCAGCCCATGAATCTTGATGCTGCTCTATTTTACTCTCAAGCTCCTTTATCTTGGTGTTGGTCGATTCCGAGGCTGCAACCTGCTTAGTGTTGATCACCTGCTCTAACGAAGCGACTTTGGACTGCAACACATTTTTTTCCTTGAGTAAGGAGACCACTATTCCTTTCAGTTGTGATAGTTCATGTTTCAAAAGCTGGAAATCGGCTTTCATTTGGTCAGCTTCCCAGGAAGAAAATAGTTCTGTTGATTTGGAGGGAGTGTATGGGATGGGTACCGCAGATGGGGGAGCTGTGGGTTCTTGGGGAATAGGGATAGGAAGAAGGCTTGTAGGGGTGGCCAGAGCAATAGGGTGGGAGATTGATGGAGATGAGGAAGAGGCAGAAGAAGAAGAAGATGAAAGAGAGGGAGGAACCACAGAGGAGAAGGAAGAGAGTGAGAGTGGGGAAGAAGAAGAGTCTTAGGACAGCGAGGGGGAGGGCACAACTACAGGCAGCGAGGAGTCTGATCCAGCAGTAAGGGTGGTGTTGGCTTCAGCGACGGGGGAGGAGGAGATGGATGTTACAGCGAGGGGGGTGCTACTTTCAGCGAGGGGGGTGCTGTGTCCAGCGATGGAGGTATTGCTTCCAGCGAGGAGGTAGCTGTTTCCAGTGATGGGGGAGGTATTTTCAGCGATGGAGGAGGTACTAGTTTCAGCGAGGGAGGGGGTGTTTCCAGCGATGGAGGTATTGCTTACAACAAGGGGGTAGCTGTTTTCAGCGATGGGGGAGGTACTTTCAGCGATGGAGGAGGTACTAGTTTCAACGAGGGAAGGGGAGGAGACAGTAGCGAGGGGGGACTGGGTGGTCTGACGTGGAGGGAGTGAAGAGATGGCGCGAGGGTCAGCAGGAGCAGATCCGCGTGGAGCCATCTCCACGAGAGAGAGAGAGAGAGAGAGAGAGAGAGAGAGAGAGAGAGAGAGAGAGAGAGAGAGAGAGAGATTTATTAACGTTTTTTGATGCCAGAAGGCATATAAGAAAAGGTTAGTACATGTCGAGCGTGTATATCAACAAAGGCAGCGGAAGATTGTCTCCAAACAACAAACAAACAGAAATACTAGAGTCTAAAAACTAGTATAAAAATGAAAAAAAACATCAATTCTATCAGAGATGTAGTGCCAAGACCATGTGTAGCCAATGATATGCTAGCTGCATCAGCCTCTGGCTTGATTTCAGTTCCATTGACAATGTCCCACAGTTCCTTGGCTAATAGAACAACTCTCATCTTGAACTTTCAAAGATGGTAGTTCATAGAAGAGCTAGAAGTAGAATCCATTCTGGTATTGTATCGATATTGTTGGTAGTAACAACAACAACAGATTACTATTGGTTGCTCACTTGTTGATATGAGGTCTCGGTAGAAACGAGATTGAATCTGCAATGAAAATTGCAGATTACTGAGCCACCCACTCTGATACCATGTCGAAAATCAGAGAAAATCGAGATTAGCAACGGAAGTGGTGAGGGTACCTGTGGGATCGGAAATGCGACAGTTACCAGTAAAGATCGAGTTCAAGATGAATCAGATATTACAATGCGCAAATAGAATAGAACAGTAGTGGAACGATGAACTCAGATTGATATCAGAAACATAAGTACAATGCATAAAGCTGGGTACAAAAGTTGTAGGCGCTCAAAGACAACTTCAGTTGAGTTCGTTGATAGATGGCATGAAAACCGAAAAGTTGAACTTAACTATATTTACAACATAATGCCTGCAGGATGATAACCTGATCAGTGCGTTGACTCCAATGTAGATCTTCCTTGATGATTGGAAGTTAGATGATCAGTACATTGAAAACTGACATTAATCTACTTAATTAACTACATCCATCCTGCAGTAGGTAGCCATCATTATATAGTGAATGTATGTAGGTGGACTGTCACTATCGCGATGCGAGACATAATCCTGACAGTATCGAAAATTTACAAAAACTCGAAAAATCTCGGATTTTTCGAGTAAGTATCGAGCAAGTTGAAGTAGGGACATGTAAATTTTTTCTAGTTTTCTATGAGGAAGTGGGGACTTCATTTGATTGGCTTTGCTCTTTAGTGCTAAACGTTCGTCATGACCAAGGTTGGCCTTCACATTAGAAGTGATACAAACTTAGTATGCGTTCTTTGTAGAAAAGTATGAAATGTAATATGGTCTCCCTTCACAGACTAACAATGTCTTTCTTGTATATGGTGGTCAATGTAGTGGGCAACTCATGGAGTCCAAACTATCCAGCAGACTCCCTCTCCAACATCTTCCTAATCATTTTACAATTTGTGTCAGTGTCCATAAGCAGCAAAGTGATCTCCACCATTCTCTCTCTGAACAGAGCAGCTTCAGCCAATGCAAATGAAAGGTTGCTAGAGTAGAAGAATCTGAAAACCTTCTTGGTTGCTTGGTCATGGTGTGTCGTTTGCCACATTCTTGGAATAGTGTGTTTCCTACCTCTATTTGGTCTACCATTTGGAGCAGGTTGTGGTGGTTGCCCTCTTGAGTCTTGATCCATGATGTACTGCAGGCTTTTGGCACCCTAAGCCCCATCTCTTATGAATGCGTGAGGCTAATGCATTTCGAGCAGGTTCTGGTGGTTGCTCTCCCGATCCATGTTGTGTGGCAGATATTCAGCCCTCTAAGCCTGCTCTCTCACTCAATCCATGAGACTCCTGTCTGTGAGAATTAGCTGCTGCATGTGCGCTGGATGGCGTGCTTGAAGAGGCATGTTGAAGCGATCCATTGATGCTGGAGCAGGCTGAGAAGGTCCTGCATCTGATGGAGATCACCTGGAGGGTTTAAGAATATATCGGAAGCAGCTGTGCTTGTAGCTGAAAACCAGGATGCATCTGACCCCGTAGTATCGATCGGCCATAGTTGTGCCTATAGGTTTATGTCACTTTATGAATGGGCCTAGGTTCTTGTCTTGTCAACTCTCAGAGCTTGTCCCCCTTGTCCCCGGTAATGTGTGTGCATAAAGCCATCCCTTCTATCCCACCATCAAGCCATGTAAGTTGTAATGCGATTTGACCCTCATGAGAGCACCTGAATAAGTGTATCTGCTATACATGCTATCTATGTGCTCATGATCTAGAAGCTTTCACAACATGCAAATAAAAACACACACTAATCATTGCCATAAAACTTGGTTTTCTGTTTTCTCTCTCCAGTGTCCACAGTCAACAAATTGTCATCTTCTTGTTCACAATCCTTTCTTCTGGCTGCTAGCTTTGTTAGAGCCCGCATGTGATGATTTTTGAGCACCCTGGACCCTATTTGCTCAACCCTATTCTGGTGCAAATGACAGGCCTTTGTGTGTTATAACCTTACAAAACATTGTAGCATGCTGTGGTATGGAATGTTAACCTTTTGGAAAACTCCATGTTGGGAACCCTGTTTTTACAAAACTATGATATAGAATTTTGGAGTTTTTTGAATCTATTGGCTAACGTGATTATGCTTCTCTATATCTGTTTTCTGGAAGATAAAGGAAAAGCAAGATAATTGACTTGAGAAATAAGGGTGGGTGGTTGTAGGCTTGGATCCCGTAATTCTTTATTTAACTTTTATATGATTATTTAAACTTGTATTAAATCTGTAAAGAGACTATTGTCAGATATTTTTCTTTATTTTTTAGTAGTAGATGATGGTAAATTTGTATATTTGGTGAATCTTCAGTCATATGCAAATGCTTTGGTATCTACGTTTGAAGATCCAGAGAAGCTGCTGGACCAGACTGTGCTCGAAATGAACGAGGACCTTGTAAAAATGCGACAAGCTTCTGCCCAGGTTGGGACGACATAGACATTAAGGGCAGTAACTTTAGTTCTTTAGTCGCTGGCGGCTGCCAGCAGTAATGAGCAGCTAGAGAGTTACTTTTTACTTGCATCATGCATCATGTTGGTTTGCACTTTTCTCTACTGCAATTTAATCTTTTTTGTAGTTCAGTATTTCAATTAGAAAGTTGATGGGCTATGTATCATTCCCATGAAAAGACATAACTTTTTATTGTTGGTGGCTCTGTAAGGTTCTTGCTTCTCAAAAGCAGCTAGAGAAAAAATTCAAGCAAGCCCAACAAGCTGCAGATGACTGGTGTGTGGTTGAATTCTATGATGTTTAAGAAATTAATCCGATTGGAACAGAGATTCCATTAAATTTTTTCATCATATTGAGTGTTTGCATGACTTTGGAAAACAGGTACAAAAGAGCAAAGCTTGCATTGGAGAAGGGAGAGGAATCCCTTGCACGAGAGGCGCTGAAACGCCGTAAAACTTATGAGGTGTTTTGGCCTTCACCTATGAGAACGGGTTCATAGTTATGCTCTTGTGATATGCTAGAAGCCCTTATGTGGAGAAGATGTTAAGGATCTTTCTGAAGTTTTTCATAATAATATGCTTTTTGGCTGAAGTAAAGAATCTGTTTGATATGTTTCTACGAGGATAAGTAGCCTTTGGCATGGCTTCCAGTTTATAATGGTTCTGGATGCTAAACTGTTTAGCTGAAGGGACTTACCGCTCTGATTCTGTGAAGTCAATCAACTATATCGAAGCAGTTTGAAATCCTAGCATAGAAGAAGAATAAGGTTTCAACTTAACTTTCACTTAAAAAGTTAATAGACCTCAACCAAGAATGATTCTCTATATGGAGGTGATGTTTAAAGGACTGGAATGTCTTTCTCAGCATTTGTAGTTCACTACATTTGGACACTCTGATTCTGTCATTTTTTTGTTGAAGTGACAACCTGTCAGAAAATTTCAATGAAAGTTGCAATTATCATGATGTACACAGACTGCGGCGTTGTCTGTTTCTTCAATGTTAGGTTTTCTATGTCCACTGTAGATGCAAGTTCTGTGATTAGGCATGTGCATATTTCTTCCTTACCAGTAATTTGGATTTACTCATCAAGATTACTGTTGAAACATTGGCAGGTTTTCCCTCACTCTCATTGCACTTCTTTAACTTGCATTTCAGGAAAGTGCAAAGGCTTTAAAATCTCAATTGGAGCAGCAGACGTCAGTTGTGGAGAAGCTAATCTCCAACACTCGGGTATGCTGATTACCTGAAGTAGGTTGTATCCATTTAATTATTATCTCCAAGAGTCTTAATGTCTTTCTAGAGGACTGTAGTGCTTAAGATTGTATGTTTATAAATGCAGTTAAAGTTTTAGTTCCCTCTAAAGTTATCACAGTTTGCATAAAAGTTTCAGAGATGCTGAGCTTTAAGATCTCTTATACGATTATTCTCTCATAGCTCTAGATTCTACCCTTGCACATTTTTTAATGGATGCTCGCTCACACATATACCGCTGCCCATGATCCTTACACGTGAGATGTGTTGGATGTGGACAATCTTTGGCCTTTGAAGTTCTTGACAAGACTTCACAGTTCAAGTGATATTGCCAGGGAGAATTGGTTATCTAAGTTGAGCCTCTTGGAGCCCCTATGAATGGACCGTGCTTAAGAGCACTGTGACTCCCACACAAGATCAACACTAGTGACATCAATGGAGTGGCTAACTGCATTCGCTATAACACTGCATTATCATTTGGGATTCAACATGCCATTGGTATGAACAAGAAATACTGAGCTGATATTTAACTTGCGAAAACCAGCACAGTTGTTATATAAACTCTTCTCCCCAATCACTCCTCAGGCATTTGATTTTTGGTAGAACTTTGACTTTTCATGAGTGCTTTAAAGCCCATAAATTTTTCAAGTGCTTGAGGTTTTTTCTTTACAAGGAATATCCAGCAATACCAAGAGAAATTATCAATGCAAATCATATATTAAGAACTTTTCCTAATAGATAATGAATGAACGAGTTCCCATAAAGTTACTCCTCCGATGCTTGCCAAGAATGCAAGCTTTTGCAAATCATGAACTTTAAACAAGCCTTTAACCACATTTAGAGTCATTTAAATATTTACGACAAAGGTGGCCATAGCGATGGTGCCAAAGTAGGCTTTGGCTCTCCCCTTCCTTTGTCACGACGAGCATGCTCACCTTCTTGATGAAGTTCAACCTATACAGTTTGTCCTTGCCCCTTATTCCTTGGGCTTTTACCTTGCCATCTAAACGCGACTTCACAAGGAACTATCATGATAAACTTGACCATGTTTCCATGATATGCAATACTTAAAATTTTTTTTAGCCAAATTTGGAATGTACAAAGCATTATTTATAAAGCATTGATTGGATTCATTGAAATGGATGGGAAATCAACTGTCCCTAACATCATGAGTGCTAGTATCACCTAGCACCAGTTTGCCTTTGCCTTAATGCTTTTAAAGGTTGGAAAACCACTCCAAATGAGAGGTGATATGTGATGTTGCCCCTCTGTCCATGTACTAGAATTTATCTTTTTCTCCACTTTTTGCCTCAACACAAAGGGCTTGCTTATCCTCGACATCACGACAATCAATGTATGATTAAATTTGGGCAGCCTCATTGGAAGATTGAATCTTCTCTGTAGGCCTCAATGCAATAGAAGCTTGCTTGATTCGACACTTAGTCTCAACATGACCTGTTCTGGCACAATACAAGCAAGTTGTTATGGACCCCTCGGGGCCCATGAACACAACACCTACTTGAGGTGTGGACGTGGACTGGAGCCTTTAACTTGACTTTGGCCAGTGGACCTAGACAGCCACACGTCGTGGGACCTGCCACGTGTCAAGGACCCATTTGTCTACCTTGGCCTTATGTCTAGGTTCCAGGGGCAGCTTTCCATGGCCTGTGTGTGTATAGGGGTAGGACCCATGGGTGGCCTATGGCCCTTATGCATATATATGATTAGGGACCCTTATGAGGATTCATTCTCTCTTTCAAGGAATAGGAGGAGGGAGGAGCACTAGTGTATGCCAACACGATCTTGTTGTTTGTGCTAGCCAAACGGGTTTCCAGTTGCAAACTAGGGTTTATCGCTTTGAAAAAGCTGTTTTATTCCAAAAAATTTGTGGCAGCCTGGTCGCCCTAAAAGAGCACTTGGGAAAACAAAATTTCTGCGATCTCAGGCCACATGGAACTCCTCTGCTTGCACAACAACTTGTGTGGGCCCTGCCTACGTGGCAGCTTGTGTGGCCGCCTAGGTGGCACTCTACATCTAGATGACAGCTTCTAATTTGATTCTTCTGGATTTTGGAATGTATCTATCCTCTTGAGATGTGGTGTCACCTGAGCACACTACTTTCTTTTTGAGGGTGAAGAGGCGGAAGGAGATAGAAATTGGTGTGGCTAATTGCTTCTTCACTTTGTTTTGAGTGATTTGCATTCATTTTGTGTTCTTCTACTTCCTATGTCAAGCTTGTGTGAGCCTTCTATTCTTTTCAGCCTATTTCTCCTTACTCTTGAGCGATGGATCCTACTAAGGATTTACCATCAGAAGCCATGGATGATGGCGATGTTTTCCTCCATGGTGACCGCTATGACTATTGATTCCAATCAGTTGATTGGTGCTATCAACATACTTCAACAACAAATCATTGATTAATGGCACAATTCATTCCAACCAAGTTTACTGTTAAAGCATTTGAACTTGCTTAGTTAAGTTGGACCCAATTTTGGTCTAGTGATAACTCGTGGGTCCAAGTAAAGTCTAATTATGTTAAGGGACCCTACTTGACTTTTGGGAGTGCCCTACAATTAGTAGTGGGTTTGGAAGGTTCAAGGTTACAGGCCGATTCGAATCGGCCGATTCGTCCCGATTCGAACCGATTCGAACCGGCTAGCTAGGTTCGAATCGGGAAATGGTTCGAACCGTTTTCTTTTTGTTCTTTGTTTTTTTGGTTGAGGGGCCAAAAAACGGTTCGAATCGGTTTGAATCGGTTTCCGGTTCGAATCGGCCCCTAACGGTTCGAAGGTTCGAACCGCAATAGGTGGTTCGAATCGCGGTTCGATGCAACTATGGGAAGGTTCTAGAACTTACAGTTTGGAAGAGTCTAGGCCCTTGGAAGTCCTATTTATATGTACTCATTGTTCATTTGTAATTCATTCCCTTTCAAGCATTGCTACTACTTTCTCTCTCCTTGAGGGCGCCTAACCCTCTCCCTCTTCTTCTTCTTCTTCTTTTTCTTCTTCTTTTTCTTCTTCTTGTATATGGAGATTGAATGTTACAAGGATCTTGGCACTTTGATTTCCTACATGGTATCAGAGCCATGGATCTTCTATGCTTGATTTAGGGTGCCCTACCAAAAGAGTTTGTCTTCACTTAGGGATCACAAAAATTCAGCACCTTTGCTGATTTTTTGGAGTGAAGATCCGTTCAATTTTGACTCGGAGGACGCCACACATCAAAGGAGATAATGGGATTTTGGCATTTGCTACTACTTTCTCTCTCCTTGAGGGCGCCTAATTTTCTCCCTCTTCTTCTTCTTCTTCTTCTTCTTGTATATGGAGATTGAATGTTAGAAGGAAATAAACGATAAAGTAGGCGTTATTTCAATGCCCCCCCTTGATGGCTATTTTATTTATACTAGCACCTGACATCCATTGAAATTTCTTAAATCTCCCTTTACTAAGAGCTCTAGTCATTGCGTTCCAGTCTTTTGAGCAGAGATATACTCAGGCTGCTCTCATTTCATCTCAGAGCCTTCACAGTCAGGGCTACCATTTGGCTTGGTTCTCTCAGGCCTCCAGACTTCTTGACACACTCGGTATCTCTATCACTGCACTTCCTTCTGGTACCCATGACTACATCCGACGATTCATCTATAGAGCTTACCTTGATCGAGCCTGGCAGGGTCAGTTGAGTGTCAAATTCGACTTTTATCGGCTTTATTTTTTGGAGACTGATGTATCAGGGTCCCCAGTTCTACCACACTACCTACGCTCTGAATTATCACATGGTCTCAGATTCATATTGGGTCAGCTCCGTGTCTCTTCACACCAGCTTGAGATTGAGATTGAAATTGAGATTGGTCGGTTTCAGGGTACCCCACGAGAGGATAGGATCTGCCAGCTATGTTCCCTTGGTGCGGTGAGACTGAGGAGCATTTTATCTTCATTTGTCCAGCTTATTATGAGATTCGCGGGAGATACAATTGCTTGTTTAGGGTTACACCGCTCACTTTGCGCTCACTTAGATCGATTTTATATGCTTTTCTTTTAGTCTCGGAGACGTTTTTCAGACGCTCCCATGTGGTCCACATACTTATGTACTTATTTGTCTTATATGCCTTTTGGCATGGAAAAGACGTTAATAAGCTTTCTTTCTTTCTCTACTTCTTTGTCGTTAGTGTCGCAAAAACCAGTTGAATTTCACCACTTTGCACCTTCTCTCGTACAAAGTGCTGACACACCTCTATGTGCTTCATACAAGCATAATACACAGCAGCTGAATGCAACTCTGATTATCTCATTGCAAAACAGTAGGATCTACTTGAGTGATCTGCACATTACCAAGTAGCCTCCTAAGCCAAATAGCCACATAGGCAGCCTTCATAGTTGCCCTATAGTTAACTTCTATTGATGATAGAGCTATGATGGGCTACTTCTTGTTGCACCAAGAAATTGCCCTTGAACCAAGGCAATAGGCACAACCTGAAGTAGACCTGCGGTCTTCTCTATTACTTACCCAATCCAAATCGATGTAGCCTTCAAGCTGAAGCTCGCTTGCACCTGCGTATCCAATCCCATAAATTGTTGTCCCTTTGACATACCTCAACACCCTCTTTGCCTCTTTTCAATGGACTTCAGTTGGGTTGCTCATAAACTGGCTTGCTACAATAACTGAGTTATGAACACAATATCACAGATATGGCATTATTTTAACCTAAGAACATAATCTGAACATCACAAATATCTGAGGCTAAAGCTCTCTACCTGAGCAATAGTAGGAGATGTCTCCAAAATAACAAGCTACCAAATGAGGCCTTAGTGGCAAGGTTACCAGCCGATTCGAATTGGCCAATTCGAACCAATTTGAATTGGTTGGCTCGGTTAAAATTGGGAAAAGGTTCGAACCTTTTTTTTTTGTTTATTTTCCTATTGGGGGTATTCTATTTGAATTTTGTGGCCCATGGGGACTAGTAACTTAATAAGTTCTAACATTAAAAAGGTTACATTGGAAGTCATTGCGATGAGCGATACTGTTTGAGTCTTGACAGATGAGCAATTCTCCAATAGTAACTTCTGCAGGGTTTCAAAGCTCTAGTTTTCTCTGAGCATTCTCCATTTTCAATTCCACATGCTGTTTTTCAAGATCCAAATAATGCTCCAATCTGGTCCCACCCTGTGTTTGGATTGAATTCACTATTTAGCTTGCTGCATGGATCATCTATGGGTTTTGTGCGAAAAGTAAATCTTTCTACCAGAACAAATTGTTACATAGATGAATCACTTCGAATCTAGTTTCCTAGTCAATAACCTTTTCACAACAAGACTGGGCCACCTCACCTAAAAGGTTTACAATTTTTCACTAAGCGTTGAAAACTTCACACAAGTGCACAAAAGACCTACTTGAGGGACTAAGGCTCTCCACTTAAAGGTTGGGCCACATTTAAGGGTTTTTACCATTCACGAGCCCTTAGCTCCTCCTCTCTCACATGCAGGAAGTCATCGGGACTTCTTCCTTCACCATTCTGCAACAAATCTTAACATTGAAAGCTCCAATGTGGCTTATCATTAGAAGAAAAATGCTCAGGGCTGCAGATCGGGCTACAAGAAACATTCTCCACAATTGATATGTGAAGGGAGAGACTTCTAGATATGATCTTCACATCCATATTGTCACCATCATGAGATCACATGAGCTGTCAACTAACTACACATCAACATGTAATTAGCTATGTTAATACGTCGTTACATTATACTGTCTATAGAGGTCATTTGAGTGTACTTAATCACAACTCTTGCAAAGTCATAATATTGTTGATATGGATATGAAGATTGTATCTGCAACACAAATGGCATGCTCCAACCTGGAATACTAAAAGCACATTGAATATAAGCGATAGCTGATCCCCTATAAGGAAGAGCAATGATTCTCCTGCCAAGAACTCAAGAGTATTTTGAATTGTAAGCTCAAATGTATCTCTACTTCCTATTCTTAGTTTCTTGAAATTAGGACCAAATCCCTAATTTGAAAAGGAAGTGCTAAAGTATGGGCAACATTTTCCTCCTTAAATAGTCCCTTTAAGGCCCAATCTGCCATGTCAAGGGCTACCTGTCCCTAAGAGGCCCAATCTGCTGTGAATAAAAATAACCACCGATCCATAGGTAATCATTACCTTTTGATTAGAACAATCACTGGTTCTGCCAAATTAATGGATCTTGGGCCCATGATGAAAAAAATACTGTATGTCCATAACCACTGGCACCTGCTTTGGACAGTGGATTCTTATAGGGCTCAATAATAATTCATACTTTTTTGTTTTGATCCTTTTAACCAATGAAGATAGTGGGAGCTTGAAAGGGGCTTTTGCTAGGGACTATCAATACTCTGTCAAATAAATCAGCTACTTGGTGCTCATTCTCAGTCTGCTCATACGTAGACATCTGATATGGAGCTCAAGTACCTGTTAATGTGTGGAACATGATCAGGCTGGCGAGTTACATCACAAGAAGGTGGTAAGGTTCAAGGGTTTGCAAAGACACAAACATATACCTGTAACAGATCACTGACTGCCCAGGGAACATTCTTTTAGATGAGAGCCTCATGTGTGTCTCACTCATGAATACATAGTAAAGCTGCATGCACTCTGAGCCTGTGAGAGGCTCCGATCAAGCTGCTTCCTTGAAATAAGTTGAAAATTATCCTGAAAATAATTGCCATGAAATACATGCCGCTTCTCCTGATGCTCCTAGGTAATCGATCCAATGTAAGAGCCCCGAGGGGAACCAATCTGCAATAATGTCATACCTCTCTGTATGCACAATGTGCTAATCTGTCTATGCTATGAAATTTTCATTATATGGTAGTGCACTCCACTTAGAATCTGGGTATCCTAAAATGTGTGAAAATTGGCTACCTCCATACATGGTGTATGGCGAGCATTCTTTGGCTCAATATGTAACTTAGGGTGCAATGCAGGTGTTAGTAAGAGAGTGTGTGCTGTGTCTTTATTAAAGCAATATGCTCTTTTCCTTATATGCATATGCGGGATGGACCACCCTCACCAGCACATGTGTGAAAATGATTTGTGCAAGGCACTTGGCCTTGTTTTTAGGTGCATCTTCAGTATCGATGGCCTCCTAAAAAATTTGAACCTAAGCGTCAATGTTTAGTGAGCATTTGCAAAAGAACCTGTAGCAACTGCAGGAGGTGATGGTAGAGGAATCGGTGCTGTGTCCCTTTATGTGAGCATTCATAAATGTCTCAACCGAATGGAATAGTGATAAAACCACTCAGTAACAGTCCATGGGAACACTAAACTTGTACCTCCTGGCAAAACACAGTAATGTGCAACCCTTGGCAACAAAAACCTCAATAAATCAGACAACACCTAATAACCACCTTAGGAACGTGGAGGTTGACAAGCAATAATAGTTGATTGTTTCAAATCTGGCTAGTTTCATTTCTGATCATATTCCTAGATGCCATTAAAACATGGTACCATTTTGAAGAAAAAATGTGTGTTTGTCTACATATCGTTTGTCACAATAACTCTATGCAGACACTTAAATATGCTTTCACACGAGCAGGAATATTGCTCTCTCAATGTTTATTCTGCTGGTAGTATGAAGGGAAAAATTCAACACAATGGCCATTTTCTCGTTTGTAAGATGGATATTTGAAACAAACTCTTATTTTGCAGCTCTTAGAGAGTAAAATACAGGAAGCCAAGTCCAAAAAGGATACTCTTAAAGCTCGTGCTCAATCGGCCAAGTGAGTAATCCTAATTTGTAGCATAACAAAGATAAGCTTATCCATTGCGTAGTCAAGATCGCTTGCATTTATGAGTTATACTAGAATCAGTTCCGATCAATTTTTGTACAGAAGCATGGAGCAGGCTAACTTTCAATCTCGTTTCAAGCTTTAAGACTTCAGATGTTATTGCAATAACATCCTTATATGGATGTTTGATCTGTTGTGTGCAACAGAACTGCTCAAAAAGTCAACGAAATGCTTGGGAATATTAACACTAGCAGTGCACTTGCAGCTTTTGAAAAGATGGAAGAAAAAGGTTGGAATCATTATGCAATTTTGCCTGTGGCTGAATTTTTGGCCAATCGATCAAAAGTGCTAATGGTGATTTACCTGTTAGTGACTGTAGCGTGCTTAGCTAGAATCTCTTGCAATCAATTTCTAGGCTATACACATGGGTTGTATGCTCCCTTATGACTGCCATCTAGTTTTGTCTCTCTCTAATTTTGTGTTTTGCAAGGCAATTTGTGTCAGCTGCTTTATTCCCATCCTTTTCTTCTCTAATACTTTTTTGTTTTTGGAGGTTTTTCGCAGGGCAAATTCCTTTTATTTGCTATACCGCCCATCTTGTCTTGCTGGAGCTCAACCTGCTATTTGCTTTACCGCACATCCTTTTCTTTGCTGATTTTTTTTCATTTTTTATACTACCCATGAATTTTATGCAGTTCTTACCTAGACTACTAAGCTAATGTTGTTCTGCAACTTAGACTTTGAATCTCTGCAGAAAAAGAAAAGGATATTTTGGGAGTATTGATATCATATGAAGTATAGAGCTTTGGCTGAGTTGGGACCTCAGCTAGTATCTTGTTTGTGCATTGAGCAATGAGGAGTGAACTATTGTTTGTTTTGCATCCACTTTGCAATATGGGACTGATCTGTGTTGGGTTTAATGATGCAGTCACAGCTCTAGAAGCTGAAGCTGATGCATTGAATGAGCTAAGTACTGACGATCTTGCTGGAAAGGTGCTCTACTGCTTATATTGCTGTTGCCAACTATACGTTTCTTCGTAAATCTCTATTTATTTGGAACGGATTTCTCCAACTCTTGTAGGCTTGATATAATAGACTGTTCATTGTTCACATTTACAAGTTAGGATGGTTGCTGTACAGTTTGCGCTTCTGGAAAGTGAGTCCGTAGATGATGATCTTGCGGCTCTGAAGAGGGATGTCTTGGCGCCCTCTAAGGTATCATCCATAAGTTTCACATTTGCACATGATAGTGTTTTTTGGATCATGGCATGTATGAATTTTGCTATCAACAAAACTTGTACCAAGCAGATGAAGTGGATGATTGATGGATCATCCACAGCAGTTACAGCTGATTTGAATCCGTCCATCGTTTTTTCCCCAATTGCAGCTCATTCTATAGAAGAATGACCTAATGCTTTATAAAAATTCAAATTTTTCCCCCCAAAAAACGGGATCTCGTGAAAATGCAATTTAAATCGCAAAGGAATTGAATCAGTTCAGAGGGCTTTATATTGCGGTATTTTTTAGCTATGTTCCACAGGTGAAGGACAAAAGAAAACATACATGTAATTTACAAGTTATTTGACTTCGGAAATATCATGATGTGTGACCTCATCGTTGGACCGAAAAATACAGTGGTAAAACTGAGAACAAATGCTTCTTTTGCTATTTTGGCTTTTCTTCTAGTTCTTCTTCCTGCGTCCTTGCCATTTGTCACATGCATAATACAATTTTGTTCTGCATCCCTCCAATGATAGTTGTCTTGTGTACCTTTTGTACTTGTTCTTGGGCAAGTTTGCTATATCGTTGAGCTTTCTCATTAGATTCTTTTAAATATTTTATAACCAAATTGTTATTCACAGTGACTGGGAGCCTATTTGATAAGGTACTAACTCAGAGAGACATTTATGTACATGGGAATCTATTCTGGTTTTTGCAGCGGACAGCAGAACTTCCAGAAGGTCGAATACCAGTAAGTAATCTTAGAAGCTCCAGTTCAAATATACCTTTTCAAGATATTGAGATTGAGAAGGAGCTCAATGATTTACGGAGAAAGGCGAAGGAGTTCTGATTGCTGTGATTTCAGTTGAGCCTATTCTCCTTCAACCTACTACCGAAGTCTTTCAGAAGAGTTGAGTAGTAATATATTTGCCAGCTTCTGGAAAGTTATTTTGGCCCACTAATCCATCATTTGTAATTTAATCATTTGAAATCAGTGTAAACCAACTCTTTGTCACATGCTTATTACTGGTTTGTAGATGAATTGGTTGAGTCGTGCTTGATGCTTAATTTCCAATTTTGTTGGTTGTCTGTATAAATGTCAAGCTTTTAAGGTTCAGTTACACTTCAAAGGCAAAAAATTGACCAGTAAATATTGTTGCCTTGATGTTATGGGTTCTTATCTGCAATTTGTGATCAGTATTATTGCTATTTACTTAGTTAACAATAAAAGCTATCAAATGATTGTTCTCATATCAGACGAAACTCATTCTGAAGAGGCCCTTTGGTCATGGATCACATAGTTAGAATGAATGTTGATTGCAAGGGTTCCACACCATTTCAATTTTTTTTCCATTCGAGGAAAGATTTGAATGTACATCCTCTTAAGTATAAGTTTGAGAAAATCTCAGCTGGAACAGAAAAGGATAACATTTCTTCAAAATCAAAAAAGTTGTTGGCATGCAAGGGTTTGAAATCACAAATTCATCCTTAATGAATAGACTGGTCATTTTCACTTGCCTCTGGTATATATATGAGAACCGACTCCTTACTTGTGGAAAGAAACTGGACAAAAATATCTCAGGAGGCAAGGCTATGCAAGAAACACCGGAAAGTTTTTTAACCTGACATTTACCTATGGGCTCAATTTCAAGCTGTTGGATTAGTTGTAGAAGTTATTTGAAGATATTAATTAAAAAATTAAAATCTTTTCATGAAGTTTTGTGTTGCCAAGTAGCTTCCTTATATGAGAGAAAAGATGCAACAGAAATATTAATGAAATAAACATGAGTTTCACGCCCATTTTCATAGATACTATGTTGAGATGTATGTTGATTGAGCATGCTCTTTGCTAGACACTTAATATCTTTTTTCCCCTCAATTGTCTACTGTATCCTGGAAATATGCTCGATTCTTACTAGTACTCTATAATTGATAATTTATATTAGAATGACTTTTAAATGACCCTCTATTGGATTTTTGGGAGTGACATTCTACACTTTGCTTGGCACGCTGTCATTGGGCAATACCTGACTTGGCTCTTTATCAATATCAATTCAGCAGAGTCTCAAATGTTCAAGATAAATGATTGAGCATTTGACTAACAAAACAATGTGGAGGATATTGGAATATTGAATGAGGCAAACTATTCAAAGAATCACCAAATTTTTGCGGTTTTCATGTGGGGTGTTTTTAAAAGTTTTTGATAAGAAAAGTTCATTCATCTTTTATCTGAAAAATTAAGTGAGAGAAAAATTTGGTGCAATCAAGCCTACGTACGATTATTTTGTTCTTGTAGTTCTTAAAGTAAATGTTGCAAATAACCGAAGAAAAAGAAAAGATGTTGGCCATCTACGTGGAAAGATTTATTTAAAATTATAAACTCGATCTTTTTGCACTAATAATGAGCATAATTCCATTTGAGTCATTAGGAGCACAATGTCTACAACCATTGGGAAGAGATGACCAATAAAATGCCATTGAGTGGGGATTTGTGTTTACATCTTAACTTTTTGCAATTATTTGATTTGCATAGACTTAAAACCCTCACTTTAACAATGGTAGAATGCAAATGAAGAGACTGTGAGCCTACGAACTCCAACTCATTTGAGATCACCATGTTTTGACTCTTACAAACTAGAGGATGACACTATTGTCTATTTGGTTTGGAACAAATATAGAAGAGATTAGACAATTATACCTAGACCTAGACTCAAATGAATGCAAACACCTATGCAATGACGAGAATGGGACTTGTATCCTAATGTTTTGGGCTTGAAATTATGAAAATTTTGATTTTTGATGCTTTTGTGCGAGTCTTTTCGGGTTTTGTAATAATGGTTGGAAGGCCTAACTTAGCCAAATAAGGCCCCTAACTTGTATTAAAGGCACAAAAGACCACTATAAATAGCCAAGGTCGTGCTAAATTTGGAGGCTATTTCTACATTCACTAATTTGAAGCTCTCTTTAATGAGCTTCTCTTCAATGAGAGTTATGGCTTTGCCAATTGGTGGCTCATGTGCCTACCATCACCTGAGAGCTTACTTATGCTCTAGCTTAAGGCCCTATCTAATGAATGATTATCAAAATTAAGATTCTTACTTTCTTTTGCCATATTTGGTGAAGCTTATTTTATCATGTCTAAATTTCTTGATTTCTTGTTTTGCCATGTAAAATGTGATGTTCATGAATGAATTAAATGTTAGGATGCGATGATTGGCCCACAACAATTTTTGTATTAAAGCAAGAAATCCTTTGTGCATGATCCCTTAGGTATCTTATTAGTCAGAGACATTGACTGAAACAATGTAGTTGAGGATTGTTTGATGGATTGTTCAAGGGCACTAGGTAGCACGTCTTATATTTGTTTGACTACCAGTTGCATGATTGACTCCACCAACATTTTCATTTGTGATATTGGTCTAGATTAACTATCTTGACAATTACCACATAGTCCTATGTTTGAGTCATAAATGAAGTGGATAAGGCTGAAAACATGATATTAAGTTGATTTATGTGTACTTGCTTGGATCATAAAACTAATGAGAAAACATTGACTTTTGCCTTCTACATTGTGCATTTGAGATCATAACTTGATGTACTTTGTGTTTTATTTTATTTTACTTATCCTTAAGCATATTTAAGTTATTTTACATTGTCTTCACACATGTAGGTCAAGATAGATCCAGACCATTGATGTTTTAGATCTTTTGGAGCTTTACTCTCAAACTAGTCATTTCCATGCATTCTAGCTTACCTAAAATCATTGAAACTTGTTTGAATGTATGAGTGGTAACTCCTAGGCTTCATAAGTGATTGAGAATCCTTGGCATCCTTAATTTTTAATATCCATCACCCTCTTAGAGCTTCCATCATGTCTTCCAAAACTTTTCTTGTAACAAAGCACCTAGCATTCATGGTCTTATCTTTAAAAAAATTGGCTTCATACCTTAAACAAGTCAATATTTTGGGCACTCTCCCCATTGCAAATTTTTAGGAGTGATAAATTCCAAACCTTACAAAACTAATCCTTCATCTACTCATGATCCTAGTCTTGTGAACCATATAGGTATTTCAAAGGATGTTGTGAAGTTTCACATTACCTTTAGCTTTTTTGATATGGACAAGGCCTTATATTAAGTGGAACGTGATTAGATATATTAATGTTGTTCCAAGATGGATATTCTATATGTGACCTAGATAAGCTCTTAACAACCCAACTTCCTCTTGAGTTTTGTTCAATGATTGTTTCTTTGATGTCTTCCAAGTTAAACATCTATGAACATTTTGCATTATCCCCCTTGCTTTTTGCAACTAATATTGAGTTTTTATCATTTGTTTTATGCTAGGCTACCTTGCTAAGTGAAATTGTACAATCATGTACCTCTCTAAAGCTTCTCTCTCACCAACTTTTTGTTTAAGAAGTCACAATGCTCTCAACCCTTTCTAAGCCATGACTTTGCAATCCTATCAACATCTCCAAATGAATTATGCTAATTCCACTTTCTATTTAATCAAAAGACAAATTTGAGTGTCTTGTTAGTGCCACCAATTATCCCTCTTCACTTCTTAACTTGGGAGTTTGATTGTCCCTTTGAGCAATGCTATTTGCCTTTTGGATTTCCATATCACTTCTTCACAACATTATTTTTCATTTTATGATTATTTTTATACTAAATTTGCTATGTTAAAGTCATGTTTGTTTTTCACATCTTTTTTTCTTACCATATAGCTTTTGCTTAATTTTTTTTGCTTCATATCGAAGCTCTGTAGGATACTTTTGCTAAGTCCCTCCAATATTTGGGATGCCAAGCCATATCCCATAGCCAGTATGTAGTCCCCATGCTAAACAAAGAAATTTGGTACCATTGAGCAATCCAATCCAAATCATTATTTGATCTTGAAATTTATCTCCACCTCGATTACTCTAAATCAAAATTGGAACATCAACCTTTTACATTACACAATTACGTCTATGATGGTGTCTCATCTCTTGTAATTTGTGCTCACCCTACAAGATCTATTAAGCTACCAATGCTAGCTATGTTTTTAGGTTTGTATATATACTAAAAAATTTGACTATCATCTCATTGATATTTCTTGCTCTCTTTGGTTGGGATATGCCTAGTCAATTCCTTAAAAACAAATCTATGTGGGTCTCCAATCTCTTTGTTGTTGTCAACACTCTTTGTTACGCTGACAACACTTGCTTTAAACATTTCTTGGTATGTAAAGGAGTCCACATAGCACATCATCTACATCCCTTTGTGTCAATTTATACCTAGTGTCTCATTGACAAAAAATGAGCATATCCTTCATGATGAAGTCGATCTTTTGATGGTTGACCTAAGCATTATTCCTAACCATTAGATTGATTTCTCTTGTTGGTACCCAACCATTTCTTACTCCAGCCATTGGATCCATGATGATAGCTATGTTGATTCTCATTTTAATATATATATTTCTTGTCACTTATTTTGATATAATACAAAATAAACATATTATTGATAACTTGTTGTCTACTGAGGACATGATTGGCTATGGCTAAATGGATGATCAATGAGCTTGTAGGATGACTAATTAGTTAGTACTTATATATATGCTAAGTTTGGTCATCATTGCTTATTAATACTTAAGCTGACTTTAAGCCTAATGAGGCCATCAAAGTCTAATAGCTAGTTATTAGGGCGATCTTTGTTTTAGTGTGATCACCTTTATTTTTGGTGATTCAGTGTGTGCTAAGCTATTGTGATGCTCTCCTTTTCTCCTTCATGTGTGTGTGCACGCGCATGTGTGTGTGTGTGTGTGTGTGTGTGTGTGCGTGCGCACATGCGCACACATGCCCGTGTGCGTGTGTGCACGCACGCGCGTGTGCAAGGTTGCTTGAATAATAATGTTTGTATGACAATAATATGGACAACTACTATACAATGCAAGCTCATTGATGTTTGAATCCCTTCTAGAAAAGGGGTGATTAACAGTAAATTGAGACTTGTCTCTAAAAAGATTCAAAGCTCTCAATTACTCAAAGTTGAGCTCAAGTTTATGGATCACGAGTAGGTGAAGTAAGAACATGAGATTTCTAGACAAGGTCTACTAGTTTTGCATGTAGGCACTCTTTCTCTCAACTCTTATTTGCTTAGCATTATGAGATTGCCAAACTTCAAGTCTTTCTATGTGATTTGTCTTTCATAATCTTATGTGGTTTGGTAGATTCTAAGGAGGCCCCCTCTTTTATTTGGTACACATTCTAAGCTCTCTAATTTTGTAAATTGTTGGGGACTCCCCTAGTTTCTTTTTGGCATTTTAAATATGTATATACATATATATGCCATTGATAATCTCAATAGTAAGAAATAGTAGTACTTCAATACACATGTATCCAAGCCATGATATTATTGTATAACATCAAGGAACCTAATTAGAAAGCACCTCTTGTCTTCTTCTTCTTTTTGAAAAAAACCCTTTATCCTTGTCAATCCAACCTTCCTCCCTAGATGATGACCTTCTCCCAAAGTTGAAAGAGAAAGTCTCTCTTTCTTATTGAAAATTCAAGGACAATACATTTGAGTCTTTTGTGTATCATCATCATGATACTTGATAAAAAAAAAATAGCTTTTGCATTCAAATTGCAAACTCATTATGTTGCTTTAAGAGTGAAGATTTTTTCTAAAAAAATCTTGTCTTGCAATGTAGCAAGTGGCACTCCTAATGAAATAGAGCTTCAACTTTGAAAAGAGGCCTTCTTTTCTTGTCTTAATGACTCCACTCTTGAAGTGTGGATGGAAGAGGTTAAGAATGGATATACCAAATCACTCTCTAGACTTCACAAATCACAATCATGTTACTCTACACTAAGGTTACTCTCAATGAGTCCAAAACGTTTATGGTCGTATGTGTCAAGTACTCTACTGACATGACAAATGAGTGCATATGTATATGTATGTTTGCAAGATTCTCAATGATTTTTGTTATAATTTTTTTTTTGGTGATTTTATGATTTAAGATTATAAGAGTGTAGTGTATATTAAGCATCAATTTTGTGACTCTTCTTCTTTCTATTTGGCAATATACATCATCTAGCTTTGAATAGATTAAAGTCACCAAATAGAAATGGTATACTTGGATGGTTATCTTTCTTTGAATGGTTCCACAACATCTAAAAAGTATGTTATAAATTCACAAGATATCTTCAAATTGACAATTTACACACACACACACACAACACACACACACACACACACACACACACACACACACACACACACACACACACACACACACATGTATATGTATGTATACAAGGTTGCTCTCCACATCTCATCACTAAGTCCTAGATGTTGCAAGGTAGCTTCAGCATTTTTGTTGAAAATGAAAACATATGTATCACATACGTCTTTAAGAGAGCAACTTAAAGAATATACACAAAGAATCATAAGAAAATTTTACATGGACATTTTTTTAAAGCACAAGCCATAAAAGTGCATGCATTGAGAAGCACATAGTAAACAAGACAAATTGATGGATACAAATGCTATAATGCTAGAACAAAAAAGGAAGTACTTCTTACTTTTTGTTGTAAAACACAAGTAGAGGAGGCATTAAACAATATGTGGGATAAAAAATGCATCACTAGAAAATTGAAATGCAGGTGTGTGTAAAAAACTATAAGCATAATAAATAACAAAACATTCAAGTCTAGCACTTGTAATAGATGTCACACTTATTACAACAATATAAAGACACATCAGATTAAGATGTTTAGTTCTTGAAAGTAAAAACATGAATTTTGACTTCAAGTTCTTAATATTATCTTCTTGACATACTATTGATGTTCTTGCATCTAAGTTTGAGCATGTAAAATTATACTATCACTCCTCCTTCTTTTTTAGAATAAAAACAAGACCAATTCAATTTTAGATGCATGTCAAATCAAGATGAAGTCTATTCTTCTTGTTGGTTTTACCCTACAACATGTGCATGAAAATAGTTCTCTATCAACTTATCTTTTATGATGTGAATGATATATGCTTGGTCTACCAAACTTGATTCTCAAGCTGATTTTATTCTACATGGAACTTCTTTCTTGACTCTATCACTTAATTATTGACATTTATATACACTTTTGTCAACTTCAATGGGGGATATTTTGCATATGAGGTGCTACTTGATTAAAGTAGACAAGGTTGACTCTTCATGTATGTGAATATCCACACACATGTGCACATGTTTGTATATATGCAAGCATATAGTTAAAAGAGTAATATGCATAAATATGGACCTAAAGATTGGTGATTTGGACAAAACTATAATTGTGAAGAAAAACCATACTCAAAATATGAGTTTTTTACACATTATCTATTTTGAGTGCCTAAAAGTTGGCCACTATTATCAAGACAAGTTTCCATGAAGATATTTTGATTAATAAGGTCATTATTGAACACTTTAGGTTCGGTGGATCTCTCATCAAAATTTATATGGCCTTCATCAACTCACTTGAAAGAGTAATGTTGGATACCAAGACTCGAAAACACATATTATCTTTGGACTAAAACCTTAAAGCTTTACTTCTAAAAAGATTTATTGTTTCTATCAGGTGAGATGAAGTTCACATTGCATATATGACCTTTGGTTATGCTATAAAAGTGGAAGATTAATTCCAAGGTTATAGTTCACTTGAATGCTTAAATTCATCTACATAAATGGATGTGCTATTATTTTCCCTGTTTCTTTCAGGAGTTTTGGCAAGCCCATGTAAGTACAAAGGATTTCCTATATTTAAAATAAATAAATAAATAAAGCAACTGAGCATGAAATTGATAATGTAAGATTTTTTCACAAACTTATTCCAAGGTTAGATAAGAACATCAGAATATAACCTTGGACCCAACAAGATATGGTCAAATGACTATGTCACATTTCTAAGAAAAGGATGTATCAAGAAATTTTTTGAGCCTAATGCTAGTCAAATCAAACAAAGGAGCAAATGGACAATGTACAATAAAGGGCTATACTCTGTCATCCACCATTCGTGAAAAAGAGAATATTCTACGAACTTTTCTAAAATGGTTCAATAACTAAAAATATCATTCTGCGAAGACTACGGTAGCACATTATATGCTTTTTCTTACTTAATTATAACTGAAAAACATACAAAGTCGCAACAAGGAAAAAGTAAAAACTAGCTCAACGAAACTTTAAAGTCAAGTAAACTTTGCATACTAGATGACATTACATGTTATTAATGATTGTAGAATTATTTTTTTGAAGTGAAGTGGGATTCCAAAAAAGAATTATCTTGAAAGGTGGTTTCATTCTTAGCCTTTCAAATGTTAGAAAGTAAAGCTAATTTGAAAGTATGCCATTTTCTGCTTTAGGTCCTTATTACAATAAACATTAATATTATTTCATGAGAAAATAGATTGTATAGTAGCTACTTGATTAGATCTATTTATTATAGACACCAAGTAAAACAAGCAAATGTTAAAAGACGACAAGAAATGAAAAAAATAAGAAATTGTTCCATTTGCAAGTCCACAACACGTCTTTCAATTGAGTGAGAGATTCTATCCAATTTGATGTTTTTTGGAAGTTCTTGACGCAAAGTTCTCCATTGAAAAGCATTGAACTTCCAATGCTCTCTAGAGTTATTAAATTTTATGAACTAAACCACATTGCATTCTTGCATGTCCCATTGTTGTTTGAGTTTATTTCATTTTCTCTCATGTTTCCTTTTTTTCATATATAAAATTATGTTTGACATGTTAGAAAGCTGGTCCTAGGTGATATAACTACATGAGTTTTTAAAGCTTATGTGAAATATTCCTTGATGTAGAAGAATCATCAATGCTGGAAATATTAGTAGTGTCGAGGGCATCTAAATAGTGATCAATAGCATGAAAGAGCACCTACAACATAAGCATCGAGAACATGATCTGAAATAGCTAAAATATTTGAAACATCAAGAGCGGTGTCGATATGTTGATGACTGGTATCATATAGAGCCTGTACATATTCCTGCAAGAAAGTGATGTGATAAAAAAAACATATGGTATAGGTTTTCCAGTAGCATCGTTGACAAGACAACCGTACCATTGAACAAAAAATTGGACAATTTTGTGGGCCTATGTTGTATGTAAACTTGGATAATATCCATAGAAAGATAAGGAAAGAGGTCAGTATCACATGAAAATGGAGCATGGGATTCCCCAAAAAAAGGAGACCTAAGAAGTAAACTAACAGGAACAATATGACATACCTTAATAGTAGGTGAAAGTTAAAGATGATATGACAAGAGACTTAATTTTTCTAGAACATGAAAGGACCAAAATATCGAACAACTAATTTCTCAATATGTGATTGCCCCTATACAAACTTATGTCTAGCAAAAAATATATGAAAAAAATTCTTTATGTCCTTGAATAAACTCAAGATACTGTCATTGGCTGAGTGAACTGATCAAATATGCAATGTCTGGTCAAGTGCAGATCATTGCATACATCATTGAGCCGATGATGGAGTGAAACAGATATTGCTTCATCTCCTCCTTTTCTGCCTCAGTTTGAGGAGATTGTTCCTTTGACAACTTCAATCCAAGGTCGAGTGGAAAGGGACTCGGTTTGCAGTTGGCCATTCCATACTTTTTCAGCACATTTGTGAGATATCTTTGCTGGCTGATGAAAATCAGACGGCTGGATCGAATTTGGAAAATTTCGATTCCGAGACAATAGTGGGCTGGACCCATATCAGTCATTTTATACTCCTTGGCTAGCATGCATTTCGTTTCCTTCATTAGATTCAGATCGTTATTGAATAATAGTGTATCATCTACATAGAGAGTGATGATGAAGAAGAATTTCGAGACAGACTTGAAGTAGACATTCGAGTCTACTGAGCTTGGAATGAAACCATTCTCAATAAGGAATGCATTTATTTTTTGAAACCAGGCCCTGGGTGACTGTTTCGGCCCATAGAGTGCCTTGTGAATTTTGCACAGAAGGTGTTACTTTCCGTTCAGCTCGTATCCTTCTGGTTGTGACTTCAATGGTCTCATACTGCCCGCTCTGATACCATGTCGGAAATCGAGAGGTTAGTCAGCGAAAGCTCAAGCGGGTGCGTGTAGGATCAGAAATGCCACAAACAATAGCATAATATTCAAATTGAATGATTCAGACAAATGCACAATGAAACGATACAGTAGTAGGACTGAAAATTTGCACTTAGATTAATGTCAAATAGTGAGTACAATGCTTGAAGTGATAACTTTAGCTTACAGTCGTTGAGAGTGATAACTATGGTTATAGAAACTCGAATGATCAGAAGAAGTTTTCTGATGAAGATTCTAGGATTGATATCCTACAAAATATCTACCGCCTCATTACAGTTAATGCATGTACAAGTGGGCAAATTATCAACACGAAGTCGTTGGGTCGGATTTTAGACCGACAGTATCGAAATTTATAAGTGTCAAAAAATGTACAATGACTTGAAAAATATTGACTCAATAAATATAGAATTTTTGAGTCGATCTGGTATAGAAGAATTCTAAAAAAATTTGATCCTGAATTTTTCGATCCTCTGTTCAGAAATTTGATCCTTTTGTTTCTGGTTTTTTAGGATGCTCATTATTGAATGGATTTGAGACTGAGAACCCAATCAAAATGACAGTTTTAAATAGATTATGCACTTGGGTGTTGATGGCCTAAAATTACAAGTGCCTATCAAATACATCCAAATTGGTCTTCGAAGGCCATTGTCAAATTTTAACACTGGTGGGGTGGATTAGGTAATGTTCTTGTACTTAGAACATTGTGTCACTTAGGTAATGCTCTTTTTAGTGTGAATATACGTTAATGTTCTCTCAATCTCTTTTTCTTATTTAAGGATAGTGAAAACATCAAAGCTCCTCATTGGACCATAACCCACTCGCCATTGTATTACATGATACTTCAGAAGCCTTCAAAAAGGAGTCTCGATTTATGTATAACAAAAAGACTCTAGTTTAACATATTTAAACCTAAGGAAACAAAACAATCAATATGGGATTCTAACAAAAAGATTATGTATAGGGTTCTGAATGGATTTGGAAACAATATCTACAAATTTCTCTGTTATCTTATTAAGCTCCTCTTGGATTATTTGACCTTCAGAAAAAAAAACCTTCTAGGGAGGTTGATGAGTAACAAGAGGAGGGAAAGCTGATCCTGAGTCTAATTCAGAGTCCGAAGATGCTGAACTAGTGTCACGACGATGTGGGGCCACATGTTAGAGATGACTTTTGGAGGAAGGGAAGCAGTTGGCCTGCAAGATACAGATATTGTAGGATGAGACTGCTTCTTCTTCCTGCTAGAGGTGGTGGGGAGGTTTGTTCTATCCAGAGGCAAATTTTTGGAGGTGCTAGCATTATCTAGATGGAGATTTGAATAACACTCTCAAAGTCTTTTGAGAATTATGAAATCCTTGGGCATGATGGTAACACGCTTACCATGCACGGCCAAGAGAACGAAATGAAGAAACAAAACGTTTCTATTTACAAAGCTTTGCTAGCTTTAAGTCCTCTGCCTGACGAAGATGTTTACGAACACGAAAGTCAAGAGACATGAAGCATGAAAGTTTTGCGAACACCTGATGGGAAGACAGGAACACGAAAGATTCACGAACGAGAATCTTTTGCGGTCCAATACGAGAAAGTCAGACGACGGAAACGAAACCAACGACGCGACACGAAAAACGTCGCGAAACCTTTTCTGCCCTCAGGCTCCAAAGAGTACCAGTAAGATCAAGCAAGTAACCAGAAGCACAAATATCTGATCTGATGGCATGGCATCAGCAGATACACTCTAGGTTGTGGCTAATCTGCCACTCTTGTAATTTAATGATTAGTTGTAGGTGCTTAATCACTCTAATCTTAAAAGTTACAAAGAGCGACTATATACTTACTGGATGATACTTGACAGATACACATATATAGAAAAGTAGTTTGGTGCTAGTAAGCAATCAAGACGAAAATACAGAGACGAAGTTCGCCTGCGAGCGAGACAAGCTCTGTAAGCAGGATCCACAAGTCCGCTAGTAAGCGAGACATCCACTCATGAGAGAACTGTATTTCTCTTACATGTCCAGCGATCGCATCTGAACTCCATCCGAACTATTTGCGATTGTTTCGCTTTTGCGACTGCGTTTCGCTTTTGCGATTTCTTCTCGCATCAGTGGTATCAAAGCCTACCAAGTTCATCATAATCTGACATAGCCAGAAGGCTATCAGATCCAGGAGGCCAAGCATTCAGACAAACAACCATCAACAAGAGAACAGACTCCAGAAGCAATGGCTTCAATCAGCAGCATGCAGAGCAAGATCTGCACAGTTCTTGATTCTTCAGGATCTAACTTTCTAGCCTGGAAAGTTAAGACATCACTGATACTTAGGGGCGAAGGTTTATTTCCCTGGGTGGATGGCACAAAAGAGATGCCTACAACATCAGACAAGGAGCTATGCGAATGGAGGGAGAAAAACGACAAGGCAATAGCCTTGCTATTTTCATCCATCGAAGATAGTCTCACACTTGACCTGGCTACACTCTCCAAAGCTAAGGAGATGTGGGATGCATTTCTCACAAGATTTCAGATGAAATCAAGAAGCCAAATCATGATGCTGGAAGATTCGTTGACGAATCTACAGTGGGATGAGAAGGACCTCACTTCTTTCGTAAGGAAGATGAAGGATCTATTCCTATCACTACATAACTCTGGAGCAGAGAACGCAGTGTCAGCTGAGAAGTAGCTCACCTACTTGTTGAGAGCGTTATCCAAATCATTCCAGATGACAAAAACCCTGCTCGCAAAAGATCCTACCATGAACCTCAAAAAGGCGATTGTCAAGATTCGAGAGGAAGTCGAGGCCAGAGAACACCTTGATCACAAGGATGGTTCTGACCAGGCCCTCTATGGCAACAAACAAAAATCCAAGAAACAATTTAAGCCTAAGAGGGAGTCGAATCAGAGGCAAGATCCTGATCAGCAAGCAGAGGGAACAAGCAAAAGCAACTGGAAGAGCAAAGAGAGGTCGAAGCAACAAGGTGCAGACAAGAAGACTTGCATGAGATGCAGAAGAGACGGGCATACCGTTGATACATGTTGGCTCAATCCAAAGATTGAGTGTATCCACTACCTTAAGAAGGGTCATGCGCCCATGGATTGCCGCCTGAACCCGAGAAACAAATCAGCGCAGAACAGACATGAGAACAACAACTGTTTATCCTATGTTGAGGAGCCCGAGAGCTCGAAGATGGGCAAAGAAAGAACGAACAGAAACTGTTTGACTGCCTACATCTGTGAGGACGTGTGTGCAACATCAACATCTAACACACATGAGGTGATCCTAGATTCAGGAGCCACCTCACACTTTGTGACATCAAGATGAATAATGTCTGATTTCAAAAGTGCGCATCCTTCAAGATTCATAGTTCTTGGAGATGGATCCAAATATCAAGTGAACGGTATTGGTTCACTGTGGCTCAACACCAACGACAGAGACAGACGGCTCAAAGATGTTCTGTTCGTGCCTACTCTGCAACAAGACTTGCTCTCTGTAGCAAGAATAGTAGATGCAGGGATGCGTGTGACATTTTCGGACGAAGCATGCAACGTGATTGACGCCAGTACCAGTACTCTGATCTCTCAAGGCAGAAGGAAAGGAAACCTATATCATTTGAAGGTACGCCTACTTGAAGATCAGATGCATCAGATTCATGATGATTCGCCATACACTCTGTGGCACAAGAGACTCTGCCACCTGAACTCAATGGCACTTTATCAAGCAAGCCATCATGGAGCGATAACAGGGGTTAGCATCTCGAATGCAACCAGTTTGACCACCTGTGATGCATGTTTGAAGGGCAAGATGTCATGCACTCCATTCATCAAAGACTCCTACAGAATGACTAAGATTCTGGAGTTAGTGCATTCTGACATCTACGGACCATTCAATGTGATCTCAGTAGGAGGTTGAAAGTATTATATAACCTTCATTGATGACTATAGTCAATTTGCCAATGTATTTTATTTAGAATAAATCTGAAGCACTTGATAAATTCACAGAATATGTGAATTGGGCTAAGAGATGTACAGGCAGCAAAGTGAAGCAGATCAGAACAGATCGAAGTGGCGAATACATCTCGAATCGCTTCACTGACTTCTACAATGATCGTGGCATCATTCACAGAAGGACTGCAGCCTATATGCCACAACACAATGGTCTTGCAGAAAGAGAGAACAGGACCCTGATGGAAGCAGCCAGATGTATGATGGCCTACTCAAAGGCTCCAAGGACACTGTGGGCTGAAGCAGTAGCTACAGCCGCATACATCCAGAACAAAACAGGTAAGTCTGGTGTCCCTCACACGACACCACACGAGCTATGGTGGGGTAGAAAGCCCAACCTGTCTCCAGATAAGCTTCGAAAGAAGCTTGATGAGAAAGCCGAGCAGAGATTTCTGGTAGGTTATGACAACAACTCATCATACTAAAGAGTCTACATGCTAGACACGAACACTATAAAAACAATGAGAGATGTCAGATTTGATGAGAGTAGGACAATGGCCAATGACGATCCTATCAGCTATGAAGTTCTGGAGAGACAATACTATGACCTGCCGCAAGTGACAGAGGGAGCAGAGGACGAACACGAAAACGAAAATTTTTGAGTCGTTTCCCATTCGAGTGACGAATTTGAAGAAGAAAGATTCGAGAGGTAGCCTACTGCTACAGTTCTTGTAAACCAAGATGGTTCCGGACCGAGCAGAGCAGACAAAGGCAAAGGCATTGCTGTCCCAGGAGGATCTCCTAGAAGGTCAACAAGACCCCGAAGAGCACCATCAAGATATATGCCAGGCAGCTCAGCTTTCACATCAGAAGAGTTCTACGGATTCAGTGGCGAACCACTGACTTGCAAGGAAGCGATTGAAAGTCCAGAAAAGGACAAATGGATCCAGGCCATGAACGAAAAGATGGAGTCCATGAGGGAGAATCAGGTATGGACGTTGCAGCCATTACCACATAAGCACAAGACTGTCAAATGCAAATGGGTTTTCAAGATCAAATACGGACCAGATGGGAATGTCACAAAATACAAGACAAGACTGGTGGCGAAGGGATTTTCTCAGAGATATGGTATTGACTACTCTGAAACCTTCTCTCTTGTCATTAAACATTCATCCCTACGTCTGTTATTTGCATATGCAGCAGCTTATGACCTCAAGATCCACATTGTGGACGAGAAGACAACCTTCTTGCATGGCGAATTAGATGAAGAGGTCTATATGGATCAACCCCCAGGATATGTCTCAAATTCACTTCCTGACTATGCATGCAGAATGCATAGAAGTATTTATGGTCTGAAACAGTCGGCCCGACAATGGTACAAGAAGAAAGATCAAGCCCTGAAATCATTAGGATTCAAGCCATTGTCGGCTGATTCCAATGTGTATGTCGGAGTCATAGATGGGCAGATCATCATTGTGGCTGTGTACGTGGACGACACTCTGATACTTTGCAAGAGTGAGCAGCTGATTGCTGAAGTGAAGACAGACATCTCGAAATATTTCGAGATCGTGGATCTGGGAGAAGTTAGGTGTTACCTAGGCTTACAGATTGAAAGGGACTATGAGGGAGGTAAGCTATACCTTCACCAGTCCAAATACACCCAAAAGATCCTAGAGGATTTTGGGATGTTGAATTACAAAGGAGCGAATACTCCAATGCTCGCAGGGACGGTGCTGACAAGCAATGGCTGTCCGAAGACTGAGGAAGAGAGAGAACATACGCAGCTCACACCTTACAGGAAGCTGATAGGATCACTGATGTACCTTGCTGACAACACACGTCCTGATATTGCTTATGCAGTATTCAAGATGAGCCAATTCTGCATGAATCTAGGCTCGACACATTGGAAGATTGCAAAACGAATTTTGCAGTATCTTCAATTAAAAAGGGATTATGGCTTGTGTTATTGTCGTGATGCAGGTTTCACGATGCTTTCCACAGTGATGCTAGTTGGGCATCTCTCAAGGACGACTGTAAAAGCATCTCAGGAGGATGCACCATCGCATCAGGAGCAGCATTTCTCTGGGTCAGCAAGAAGCAGACCATTGTAGCCAAGTCATCCTGCGAAGCGGAGTATGTTGCAGCAGCAAAGATGGCCAACGAGATAATCTGGATAAGGTAGTTCCTGGACGAATTGGGCGAAACAAGAAACGAGCCTCTGGTTTTGCAGATGGATAATATCTCTGCAATACATCTAATGAAAGATCCTGTGTTCCATTCGAGAACGAAGCATATTGCGATCAAGTATCACTTGATCAGGGATCTAATTGAAAAGAATATGCTGCAGACCGCCTTCATCGGAACGAAGGACATGGTTGCTGACATCTTCACCAAAGCCCTGGACAAAGGACTTTTTGAGAGACAGAGGAGCGGTCTCGGGATCGTAAAGCTATCATGCTTTGAGAGGGTGCTGAAGAAACAAAACGTTTCTATTTACAAAGCTTTGTTAGCTCAGCCCTCTGCTTGATGAAGATGTTCGCGAACACGAAAGTCAAGAGACACGAAGCACGAAAGTTTCGCGAACACCTGACGGAAAGACACGAACACGAAAGATTCGCAAATGAGAATCTTTTGCGGTCCAATACGAGAAAGTCAAACGACGGAAACGAAACCAACGATGCGACATGAAAAACGTCGCGAAACCTTTTCTGCCCTCACGTTCCAAAGAGTACCAGTAAGATCAAGCAAGTACCCAGAAGCACAGATATCTGATCTGATGTCATGGCATCAGCAGATACACTCTAGGTCGTGGCTAATCTGCCACTCTTGTAATTTCCTGATTAGTTGTAGGTGCTTAATCACTCTAATCTTGAAAGTTAGAACGAGCGACTATATACTTAATGGATGATACTTGACAGATACACATATACAAAAAAGTAGTTTGATGCTAGTAAGCAATCAAGACGAAAATATAGAAACAAAGTCCGCCTGCGAGCGAGACAAGTTCTATAAGAGCAAGGTAGACTAAAAAAAACTGAAAATCAGAATATTGCTTCCAAGTGCGGAGTACGATTTCAAAAAATAAAGAGGACAAAGAACGTGTTGAAATCGATATCGCGAGGGCAATATCGATTTTGAGTGCAGGAGAAGAGTACGGAAAAATACACAGAGGTGTCACATTTCGAAAGCGATATCCGGACAGAGCGATATTGGTTTCGAGCGCAAAGGGCGTGGGTAGAGCGAAGCGGATATGGTAGCACACTTGAAAGCGCTATCGGAATGAAAGTAGAAAATGTTTTGCGAGGAAAAATGATTTCTCTCCGCAAAGTACATATAAATTTTTTTTGCATGTGCTAAAGTCGATTGTTGACATGTGGTAAAATTTTACAGGTCCACATGTCCGTCCGTATGTGTAATTATGACCTCATTATTATTGACTTGTGTGTACTCACACGTGGACGCATCAGATATCGACACATGCAACTGTCGCATCATATCATTGCTTGTACGGAGCATCATTTATAGCCCATCATTGATTGCCACATGTATAATACGATTTGATTCCACACGTGCGATTTTTTTTTATAAATAGGTGCTTTTTGGCGCACATTTTCACAATTTTTTTTGGAATTTCTCTGCTTGATATCGTTTTCAAGCGCACTCTTTAAACTATGTCATCTCACTGCCTCCGTTTGCACTTGAAATCGATATTGCTCGGGTATCGCTTTCGAGCACGCCTAGTGATTTTGTTCTACTTTTACTTACATAGGTGCTAGAAATTGATACTCGGTAATCTGATATCGACCTCGAGCGCATAGTAGCTTGCAATTCGCCCGGCCCTCCCATTTTGTGCCTGAAATCGATATATGTTGTTAATTATTTTGTCAACCTTCATTTTTCTAGTAATTTTTTTAGCAATGTCTAATTTTGATTCTAGTATGCTATCTTTTTTGCATGAATTTGGTATTACAAAAAATATAGACTATTTCAAGACACTTTTTTTTTTCTTTTCTTTTTGTTCTTCCTTCTATCACAGAGGGTCATGGTGTGGAAGCATTTTCTGAGATTTAAAGCACAATGACAATAACAGAGCTGGAAATGGCGCTAAACACTTATTCGACCCTAGAGATAGATATGGTAGTAGCTTTATTTCTGAGATGTCACTTCTAATTTGAATTTTTGAGTGTTTCCAACTATTGGGAGGGAATATTTCGACATTTTGAAAAATTATATTTTAACTACGGTTAAGCACCAATAACGTTTGATGTGGCTAAAATAAGGTACATTCATTTTCATGGAAAGTAGTGTGGGCAAATGCATAAAGAAGTTTAAAAATGATATTTTAATTACTTAATTGTTATTTTTCTCTCTCCTACATGGCATTTCTTATAGGGCCCTCTTTGGGCCCATATTTTCTCTAACCATTGCAACTTTCCAAAAAGTCCACAATGGGATGATGTGCATGTCCGAGCTATAAGTAAAATTTTTCTACTAGTTTTGTGCTTTTGTATATGTGTGTTCTAAATTCTTGATATAAAAGGGTGGAAAAGAAGTGCAAAACTCCATCCTCACAAAGTGTAGCTAGCTAGCTAGCCATTCTTATTGTATCGTGTGTGTCAATCAACATACAAGATTATTGACAACGATAGCATATGTCAATCTAGCCATTGTGTAAATGTTGATTTTGAAGCATATTTTAAGATATGGATTTTTTTTTTTAAGAACGATACTTTAAAATGCCTTGAGTAGAGGCATTTTTTGTTCTAGCACGAAGGAGTCTAACAGTCATAAGAACAAACCCTAAATACATGACATATATAAACTTTGACAATTGGGAGTCTGTGTAATGGCTTACTTTCATTATCTATTTATAGTTGCATAAAAATCAAACCCATAGTTATCTGCAAAAACAATAGTTAGTGGTTAGTGAATCCATAAATGAAGAACTTGTGAAAATACTACTATATAAACAAATATCAAGATCCATCACAAACATTGATGGTACTTAGCCTTCAATTATCATAAGAGACAAATTACAATCTATTTAGTGAAATTTAGACTGTATCATCCATTGCATAATCATGGATGCGACATTTTATCGAGTCACTACAAAGAAAAACACACATACATTCAAACTCTACACCATTTTCTTCTTACCACCTTATAAATCAGTGGGTACAATTGACTTGAAAATGATTCTATTGTATTTTCTTTAAAAGATGAAATGCCTAATGCATAACACCACATAGCACTTGATGACTACATGACTTAAGCATCGATGCCTGATGATGACTGTGTTTGTCTGCATAATCTATGCTCTTAATACTATACGTTTTCTCAAATCAAGGTCTAGTCAATGTGCACCAAAAATAATATGTGAACAACCATCTGAGCAATGCATTCTCTAGTCTATGCAAATATTTTGTTTGTCACGTCTCATTATAACTAAGCAACATTCAACGACTAGTTTATCGATGTGTTATGCAAAACGACAATTTGCCTTATGTACTCAAGAACAAATTGTATCCCTCTATTCGAGCTACATTCTATCAGTTTTCAAGTTCATGGGCCACAAAAAATGGCCTCATGTAGCCAAGTTAAAAGAGGAGGAGGAGGAGGAGAAGGGTGATCATTCACAACTCTTGACCTCTAGTCCTCTTTAGCTAGTCCTCTAGTCCTCTTTAGCTAAGTCTTATTCCACTTAGGAGTATTACTTGTTTATCTTATACTATTAGCAGCACTTTTGTTATATTCATTAGCTTGTTATTCAAGGTGCATTGTTGAGCACTTATTACAACCAACAAAGTTGACATTAAATACTTACTATTCCAACAACATTCAATGGTTTTGCTACTGAGGTTCATTGATTTTTTTTAACCTTATTGTTCTAGCTAGATTATGTGCCTAGAATTGATCACTTTCTTGTGAGAGTGTGTGTCAAGCTCTTCGTTATAAGGTGACGATTTCATAGCTTCAAGCGATATTTAGAGATATTAAGGGTAGTTTAAGACTGCACATTATCTAGCAAGCCCTAAATGCAAAATGGAGTTCTCCCATTGGTCAAGTGAGAAAAGATGGGTCTCTCCCCTTTTCAGACTAATATTGAGTTGACACCATGTGGGAGATGAGGGACCCTTGCCACATATGGGCAACTCAATCCCATTGTGTTGGATCTAGGGACATTGCTTGGCCTGTTGAGTTGCCAAGGGCAACTTAAGAAAATTGGACCAATGATATGGCTCGGATTCAAACTGACCAATCAAATTGTGGCTCTCCATTTAGTGCTTACAAAGCAAGTTTGGTCCATTGCTTGTCAACTCACTTACCAAGATTCAAAAAGTGGCAGCAAGTAAAGGGCTAGGCAAAAGGACGTTGAGAGTTTGAAACGACCCTCATTGGAAAAAGGTCGAGAACATGAATTATGGTGGCCGGAGCCCCCAGTCCCTTTAAGTAACTATACTTGTCCATTTGGTAAATGACAAATAAGTGAGGGTATTGGCAATTGAAAAGAAAAGGCTCCTTCTAGGAGGCTCACCATTGCTCTAAGGGCCTTGGCTATTTAAAAGAAAAAGCCCCTTCAAAGGGGTTCACCATTGGTGTGACCTCAAAGCATGAACAAATGGGGTTTCTCACTTTCTCACCATTAGCATAATCTGTACTAGAGTAGTCACTCCAAAGAAAAAACTTGTTAGAGGAAAAAATCTTGCAATTAATAATGTTGTCTAGCATCATTAATGAGTCCTACCTATAGGGGAGTGTGACCATACCTGAAAAATAGGATGTACCTACTAGTGCCTTTTTCAATCACTTCAAAGAGGTACACACCCAAGTTGGTAAGGCACATGGAGAATCACTAGTAGGTCAATTCCAAGAGACACATTACCAAGTTGGTAGGTATGGAGTAGCAATAGTACCTACTACCCATGAGATAAGCACTAGCACCTACTACCAATCAATGCTCTAGCCTCCTCATAAAGAGTTCCTTGTTTTAATGTCACACATCATAGAATACATCAATGAAGGAAGGTACTACTTTCTAACACCTTGGCATTGCTCACCAAAGCTCAAAAAAATGAATACAAAATAAATATTTTAAATGAGACAAACTTAAAAAGCATGAATGAACCCCCTGGTCCCCCCCTCTTTCCATGAATGAACATAAATTGCAAAATGCACATGCATTGTTGATTGTATAACAGTTGTAAAGTACATGCATACAGCTACCCTTGGTACCTGACCTTTAATTAAAGGGCTGGCCCTTAAGACCCCTACATATCGTCTCGCGAAGGATTTCTTTAATGAGCAGGTGTCCTTTTCATGACAAGCAGAAATGTTTGACGGGTTCTTCCTTCTCGTTTTTGAAAGGCTCTTTCTTCTTTCTTTGAAGGGCTGCCTTCAGCCATCTGCTATGAGCAGGTGTCCTCGCATTGACAGGCCGAAATGTATGACGGATCGTTGGGTTCCTTCTTGAAGGGCTCCGTCTCCGTGGCGTGGAGCCTTTTCTTTGAACAGAATGTTTGACGGATTGCTACGTTTCTTTTTGACGGGGTCCGTGGTGCCTTTTTTATTTGAGCAGGTGTCCTTGTGATGACATGCGACGGGTTATTTCTTTTCTTTTTGAAGGGCTTTAGAGCGCCGTGCTGCCTACGCCATACCCGTTTTGGGAGGAGTCTATCCGCAGCCGTCGATGTGAGGTGGGGACACAGGATCGTGCCACGTGGTGTACGGTGGCCAAATGGCAGCCAGGGATTGGCCACTCCTGGGCTGGAAAGCGCTGTCCCAGGAAAAGGGGGTGGCGACCGCAAAATTCTTTGCCTTTTCTTGCACTTCTACGCCGGAGGCGGTGGTTGGGCTGACCAACTCCGCGCCGAGTAAACCGGCGTAGGCGGTCGCCCAAGCCTTTGAACCGCCTTTCCACAGGCTACAGCCGGTAAGCATCGAGCCTGCAGAAATGAATACCGGCCAAGGAGGTCTGGCTCGTCACCTTCTTCATCCTCCCCTCGATTCTAGTCTCTTTTTTTTTCGTTCTCTTCTCGCCTGCTGCTGCTGCTGCTGCTGCTGCTGCTGCCAAAGGATTCGTCTGTTGCGATCTAAGGATTCTGCGCAGCCTTCACTGCATCGATATTTGTTTGGATCGTGGAGTGCGAGGGTATGGCTGAACTTTTTTCTCATGGCATCATCCGCTCTTCTCTTTATTTTCTAGATTTTGCATTGTTTATTGTGTCGGTTTCATATTCTTTCAGAATTTACCATACTTGCCTTCATGATTCATTCGTTTTTGAAACTTTCCTCCGATGTCTGTTTCCAATCTTACAGTCATTTTGAAACTATTATGCGATGTCCGTTTCTGATCCTACACTAATCTTTATTTTTCCTTCATTTTTGAAACTATTATGCATGTCCGTTTCTGATCTTACACTTGTCTTTATGTTTCTTTCAGTTTGTAGACTATTTGTGATGTTTGTTTCTGATCTTACGCTTGTCTTCACATTTCCTTCACTTTTGAAACTATTATCCTCTGTTTTCTTCATCTTTTAAACTACTACACGATGTCTCATGTTTCCAGTCTTACATTTGCCTTCATGTTTCGTTCACCATCTCTCTAACTATTATCCGAGGTCTGTTTCTGATCTTACTCCTGTCTTCATGTTTCATTGGTTTCTGACACTATTATCCGAAGTCTGTTTTCTAGATTTTGCATTGTATAATGTGCCGGTATCATTTTCCTTCACAAATCACTATACTTGTCTTCATGATTCATTCGTTTTTTAAACTTTTATGCGATATTATCGTCTTTTTCCTTCACTTTTGAAAGTATTATGCGATGTCCGTTCTGATCTTACACTTGTCTTCCCGTTTTATTCATTTTTGAAACTATAATGTGATGTCTGTTTCTGATCTTCCACCTGTCTTCATATTTTTTTCATTTTTGAAACTACTGCCCAACATCTGTTTCTGATCTCACACTTGTCCTTATGTTTGCTTCATTCTTGAAAATATTACCCGAGGTCGGTTTCTAAGCTTACATTTGCCTTCACGTTTCATTGACCATTTCTGTAATTATTATCCCATGTCTGTTTCTGATCTTACTACTGTCTTCAGGTTTCATTCGTTTCTGAAGATATAATTCTACGTCTGTTTTTAATCTTACACTTATCTTAATGTTTCATTCATTTCTGAAACTATTGTCCGAGGACTGTTTCTATTCTGAGAATTTTAAGCTCTTTCAGAGATAAGGTTTGTGTCACCTGGTCTTCAGACTCAGAGATAAGGTTTTCATTTTCAAAATGCGTCACCTGGTCTTCAAACTCGCTCTGTTCCTAATCATCTTCACGGCAATTTAAGATTCTACTTTCAAAGATATTAATTTTTTTTCGGTTTAGGTATGGGAGACTTGCTGTTGAGTATTATAGCAGGGGTGCCCTGTTTGATTTTCGGCTTTTTAGAACGTTGAGATCTTGCTTTATAACAAGCTATTTCCAAAACCTTTCAAACCTTTTTTAAAACTGAAGCCAGTGGTTAACCATTCTTTCGTTCATCAGTTACGAGTGTGGGCCCTGATCCTTAAGCTTGAGGACGGTTTAGCTTGTCGTGTACTTTACCAAGTATTTTTATGGCTTTTTTCTTTCGCAGCTCTTTGGAGCTCTAACTATTGTATAATTGCATTGAAGTCTCATTCTCTGAAGCGCCTGGTTACGTTGTCTCACATCATGAGGGGATGGATTTTATGGGTCATGGCTACACTTCATCAATGAGCTTTTGTTGAAATTTTCTCTTTTATTTAGTGTTCTCATTCATACTGCATGGAACAAATTCAAGTCTGTAATGTAATTTTGGCATAGCTACACACCGATGCTCCCAACAGAGAACATTTGATGTAAATGCAAACAATAATATCTCTGGTTCACCCCTTATCTTGCAACTTTAGGCTATCGGTCTGCTAGAATTTTTCTAACCTTCGTCGTAAGTTAGGATTTTAGAGCAAAACGTGTGTCGTGACAATCTCTTCCTTGTGCAGGGTTGAAGCAGTCCATGGAAATTTACGCAGGAAAGCTTGGAAAAGTACAGCAACTTACTGCAATCTCTACGCTTGAAAATCGAGCAGAAATGAGCGAGCGCAGATGGTTCAGACCTGGATATCATGTAGAGGGATCTGATGAGGAAGTCATTTGTCCGAAGCCACGAAGAGTGGCCCACATGTTATATCCTTGTCCAGATGTCTTAAAAATCCCTCGAAGGCCACGAAGGTAATTTCTTGGAATCCCATTTTCCAAAATGTTATCTCGGTAAATTTCCTAGCGGTTTATCCTCTTCTAGTGATTTGGGAAAAAGCTCTCATTGCAGGGCTTGCAGAAGCACTTGTTTGAATAGTAATTTTTTAAATACGTAACGAGAAGTGTTCTAGACTAAATTTCTCCTCATGGCTTTTCTATGTAACATTTTTATGGTTTATAATTCACCGTTAATTCTGGGCGTTTTTTGATGTATTTTTTTTTTTTGAGGCTAGTTATATCATGCAAACTGTTTTAGGAGCATCGTCTACTTTGCAGACATTGGAGCTTGGTGATTTTTGTGCTTGATAGTTTTGTTGAATTAGTGAGGCGTGCGTTGGTCGGTATCTGAGGCTTCCAGCTTAGTAGACAATTATCAGCTTTACCGTGGTACTCATCTGTTCTGTGTTTCTTGCTCATCCTGCAGCCATTCCGTCTCTCGTGCAGATGCAGATCCAGGCTTTGAAATTTTGGATATATTTCTCAGCAAGGTACTCTTGCACTCTTCGTGCATCACTTCCTCTGTTGCACCTTTTAAATCCACTTGAATACTTTCCGTAATCTTGCATTTCTTTAAAATCCTTTAATTGCCTGAAAATGTTTTGCAGGGTGGACTAGGAGAGTCTCCCATTTCAGCGTGCTCTCCGCCTTATTTTTGCGGTTCACCTCCAAGTCGCTCGAGCAATCCTCTTATACATGATGTACAGTTCATCCATCAAAGATTCACCCCGTCACCATCTGTATTATCTCAGCCAAATTCTTGTGAATCGTCTCGTGGAGGAAAGCCACTGGTGCGAGTGGAAGGCTTTGCTTTTGCTGGTTCCGATTCACGGTGTAGCGTTTCAGCTCGAGCTTAGGGGATTTTGTGAAGGTTTAGTTTAGTTTCTAAGGTCCTTCCCCTTGTCACAAATTTTTATACAAAAAAGATTTTAGGTATTCGTTATTGAAGAGGTATGTAGCTGTTGTGAGGTGATATTGGGCCGGCCTTTTTACTGGTCCTGGAATATCTTCACATAAATCGTGTAGAAATTGGGTAATCAGTAACACGGGAGTTTTTTTGGACTTCATCGGAGAAATACACCTGAACATATGGGTTTCAGGCGTGGGCTAGTTGAACTACCAACTTGTAGAAGTTTTGTGATGATCCAGCTTCAAAGACCGTCGTGTACAGTTCAGCCAAGTAGCAGCTGGGGAATGGTAACGCAGAGCCTACATTAACAACCCGGTTTTCATCCTGTACATTTGAGCTAGATATAGCTCTTTCGATTTTTACGGCAAATAGTTGTACAGAAAAATTTGTATCCTACTGTAATGTCAACATGCAAGAGGCCTTGTGAACACTGCAGGTGACGCTCTCCTGTAGGTTGTATAAGGGAAGTGAGTGAGTAGTAATATGTTCAAGCAAGACTAGCTAGTTGTTAATATATTTATATCTAAGTCTGATCTTTGCCATTTTAATGGTATTATTTTAATGGAGTCTGATATTTTTGCCATTTTGGTTCCTTCAAGAATATTTCGGAAATGTGGATTTTCCAGTTTTTGGGATGAATTGAGTGTTCTAATTCCATGTAGATGCAAATTTGCATGATTATTATCAAATTTTGTCAATATCTGTGTCCATGTGTGACATACTTAATTCACTTGATTTGGGTTAAACGAGTGCTCGGAAAACCTCTTTTGAGTTATCCTCAAAACATCTGCATTTTATAGAACAACTGAGTTTTTCGAAAACTTTTACTCATGAAAGGGTTTATGTGCTTGAATAAAAAATCGTCAAATATTTATAATATCGATTTTTGAGAAAACTTGCTTATTCCGTTAGTATACTTTGCCGAATGCGCACTGGCTTAAACCTAAAGAACCTTTCTCTCATTGTACCTAAAGAACCTTTCTCTCATTGTACCAGACACAAGAACAAACATGAAAGACTTGTAAGCGGTAGAATTGGGTAATGCATACTGAAAGTAGAAAACCAGCTGCATGCTGAGTTTTTTGTATGATCTTGTGAATTTTTTCCTTTTTGAAAACAGTTCGACGTGATTTTTTATTCGCATAATTTCATTGACCTGAAGCCCTAGGATAAAACCTTCAATTTGATGTGCTCATTCCTAGTTTAAGAACCTAATTTTTTGGAAGAGTTTAGTGTTACGAATGTATTTGAAGATAGTGGCTCAACGTAGTGGCTGAATGAAGCTCGTATGATACATATTTTCCATAATGTTGTATGTTTGTAATGTACTGGTCATTTGTATTTTCCTGAGGTATATTCAGGGCATAGTTGCAGCGCGATTCCCGAATCGCGATTCAGAATCGCGATCAGAATCTCGATTCCGATTTGCGATTCGGGATTTTCCCAGAATCGGGTAGAATCGATTTTTTTTTTTTTTTTGAATTTTTTTTAGGCAATATGGGTATCAGATGAAAGCTCTGATCGAGGGGATTATGATTGTGTAGTTTGCCGACTGTTTCGGGTGCGAAACACCAAAAAGTGCGTTTTCACTCGGGGAGTTGGAAGGCCAAATCATGAAGAGGCCTTACCGTCGGGGCCGTGGTCTACCGGCAGCCCCCGGACCCCGCCGTTGGGGGGCGTTGCCCCCCAAACCCCCCGTTTCCCAGGGGGCTACTGTCCCCCGAACCCCCTAGAGCTTCTTGTTATATAGACACTGTACATAAAAATGCCACCGCCCCCCTGTAGATAAAAATGGGGTCCAAATACGCGCCGAGAAGGGTCCAATATTTATGCCCCCAACTGTATGTACATTGCACTCACATCTCCAGTGAACCAATTGCAAAAGTGATCATCATCCATACAGTTGATAGTCCAAACTGTAGCATTCACATTTACTGAAAACCAGAGCAAATGACAACTAGATAGCTACTGAAAATAAGGTCTGTTTGTGCCTCATCTACGGCACTTATGAGAGGCAAAACGCTGGTTTGACCATTGATCCCCTAAAAAATTTTCAGCAATAAGCTATTTTTCCATTTTTTTTTTTTTTTTTTTTTGCGATTCTGGGTCGCGAATTGCGATTCGCAAAATCGCGACCCGCGAATCGCAGACCCAACGAATCGCGATTCGTTGCAACTATGATTCAGGGAAACAAAAGCATGGTGAGTAATTTATTAACTGGTATTTAATGCTTTGTTTGTAACAGTCCTACCTGTTTATTGTTACAAGGCACGCATAACAAATATAGCTTTTGTGCGTCAAGAAACTGATATGTTCTTTCAGTTGTTGGCTTTAGATCTAAAATGCACATCAGCTGACGTAGGGATATGGTCCCATGAAGCCGACAAATAGCCATTGTTCTTGGTTTGATGATCTAACCATTGAGGCTGACTAATTGTATTTCAAGTTTGCCATAGTCAAGTGTTTTGATAACAAGTCTTTTTTTTAAATATTCTGGTCGTGACAAGTATTTATAGCAGGTCCACATTATCTTTGATTTCATCAAAGATAGAACACCCTTATTGTGGATCCTAGAAAACATTGATTTTCAAATTTAACAAATTGTTAAACCTCTTATGATTCTTAACTAATAACATCTTTGTCAATATTAGAGGTAGTTCGTGCACCAAAAGGGCCTTTTGTCAAGATACTATTTTTGACTTTCAACTATTTGACGTACACACATCCTAGTTATGTATTTACACCTATGAAATATCATAACATTGTTCGTCGATCAGAAACAAATTGGAGCTTTTCGATCATATTTGTGTAGTACAATTCAAACTCGTAGGGTCTTGACTTGTGATTGGACTTTACTTGTTGTCCACAGCTTTCCAAGTGCCTGAGTCTTAGCACTAGTGGTTAAGATATGTCTATTTTGAACTAACTATAGTTAAGCTAACACATGTGGTTTAGGGAAGATGAACAATGTTTATTAAAAATTGGTTTATTGGTTTCTTATTGATTCATCCAGTTTTAGTTTCAAACTCTACTATTCATCCTTGTGTAGTTTCAAACTATGGTATTCATCCTCTTTTAGTTTTCTGATGGCTTCTAGCAACTGTAGACCATGACGAAATATTGCCTCAGTTTTTGTTTGTATAGAAAAAAGACTTTGATGGCTCTTGGTTACCATGTATCTATGGAAAATTTCAATGGTATCAATACATCCATCATGAAAAGGTGCATTTTAGAGAGAAAAGAAAATCAAATGTGGATAATAGGAGCTTTTGGAAAGGTAGAATTTTAGACTGCAAAGTTTCATCTAGCGGTTCACCCATTTCAAAAGTCTTGGTTCAACATGTTTGTGTGCATAAGAAAATCAAACTAGAAGGAGAAAGTTCAAACGATAGACTCAAATGCAATTACATAGTGAATGGGAACGAATACAATCCCTTGCTAGCATCGTAGATGTTATTCATTTTGATATTGGTCTTCTTTGATATTAAAACCACTTTTTGAGATTTCTTTTGGCTGATTCTTGTATTTTCTTCTATGACTCATCTTACACATTGTCCATGAATGGTTTAGTTGGAAGATTGGAGGTGATACAGAATCGAAGTACATCTTCTTTGGTGACTCCAATTCACATCAAGTCGAAGGCCAAGGCTCTATTCGACTACAATTCTCTGATGGCATCATAGGCAGCTTAATGGTGTACTTTATGTATCCAAATTAACAAAGAACTTATTGTCTATAAGCAAGATCACTGATCAAGGCTATAGAGCTTTGATTACTGCTAGGCGATGGACTATTTTAGATGAGAATTCAAAGAAAATCCTCTATGCTTATAGAGAAAGAAATTTTTACATATACTGAGTCACGATGTTGCACTTTCTGTGAGTTGCTCAGTTGCTAATTTATGGCATCAAAAATTAGGACATCTAAATATGTGCTCAATCTTGTATATGCATCATAACAAAATGGTCAAGGACATGAATATGAATGATGTCACTATAGCTAATCAATCTGTCTGTGAAAGTTGCTTACTAGGCAAACAACCTAGAACCAGATTTCCAAGAGGACAAGCCAGAAGAGCCAAGTCCATTCTGTCATGGATACACAGTTAGTTATGTGGTCCTATGAGTGTACCTTCCTTGGGTAAGGCTCTATATTTTATTACTATTGAAGGGCTTGCGGATCCCAAGGCAACCCTAACCCTAGTTAATAAGTGAGAGAGATTTGGCACCCTGCGTGTGTAAGTCGAAGCCGATGATCACATAGAGATTTGATTAATTAGAAAGTCAATAAAAGGACATTTAGGCCTTTTTGCGAGACTTTTAATGTCGCAGGGCCTAAGCAGATTGGTTCTCTTCAGGAATGGATTGATGAATATTTTTGCTCTCTATCACTTTTCCTCCATCTCTCATGCTTTCTTTGGTTTTTGCTCATTGTTGGATCTGAATGTTATTGGGAATGTATGTTATTATACTTTTTGTAAGAGAGAAAGAGTAAGCTATCTTTATTGTGGATGCGTAGTGTTAATGGTTAGGCTTAATGGATGTTAGAATTAGATTTGGATCCTCTATTCATGTTGAAATCTGAACTATACTATCACTCTCATGGGAACGAACTTTCGCATGACAACTAACTTCGTCTCTTTGATGCTAGATTGACTGGTGAGAACGCACTCTGATCCAAATCTATATGTCTTATGCTTTGATGGTATGGTTGCTTTGGTTGCTCTTTATGTTGATGACTTGATTATTACGGGAAATTATCAAGAGATGATAGATATGATCAAGAAAGACCTCATGGAACAATTCGAGATGACATATCTCAGCATGATGCATTATTGCCTTGGAGTAGAGGTGTGGCAAAAAGGACACGAAGTGGGTTTAACACAGGTAAAATATGTCAAAGAGTTGCTGCACAGGTTTAGGTTGCAGGATTGTAAACCAGTAAATACTCCTATTGAACCAGGTAAAAGGCTTTCTAAGCTTGATGAGTCACAGTCATTTGATGCTACATTGTATAGGCAATTAGTAGGGAGCTTGATTTACCTTACCACGACTAGACCAGATATATGCTATGCTATTGGCATTGTAAGTCAGTTTATGGCAGCACCTACGGAAATGCATTGGAAGGCAGCTAAACGCATTTTGCGTTATGTGAAAGGCACTTCAGATTATGGCTTGATTTACAGGAAGCATGATGGTTTACCTGAGTTGTGTGGCTATGTGGATGTGGATTGGGGAGGTGACTATGATGATCGTAGATCCACCATAGGGTATGTATTCTAGTTTTGTGGTAGTTGCTTTTCCTGGTCTAGTCAGAGGCAAAGTACAATTGCTCTTTCCACCACAGAAGCAGAGTATAAGGCAATGTGTAGTGCAGCACAAGAAGCTATATGTTTAAGACAAATCTTGGAAGAAGTTGGCATGAAGCAGAAAAATCCCACGACCTTACATAGCGACGATCAGAGTAGCATTTAGCTAGCAAAGAATCCAGTGTTCCATGCGAGAACTAAACACATTGAGATTCAGTATCACTTTATACGTGAGAGGCTGCTGAGTCGTGAAATTCATGTTGTTCATTGTAGCACAGAAGAACAACTAGTTGATATTCTCACTAAGCCACTTGTTGGAGAAAAGTTTGATAAGTTTAGATCAAAGTTGTCTGTACTTAAAGTTTGTTGACTTTAAAGCTATGTATATGACTGTATAAAAAGTAGACTCTACTTTAAGGGAGAGAGTTAGAATTAAAGTAGAATCATTGTGTTACTGTACCGTGGGTCCTATTAGTTGATAAGGATCAGTTGGCCTCGCCACAAGGCAAGTCGACGGGACATGCATCCCGCCAACGACAATCTGGATCATGCATGGGTTGCCTGAGTGAACAACTATATGTACAATGTAATTTCATTCTGAGAAATACAGTTGCTATGTGAGCTTGCTATGGAGAGTGTTTTTTTGTCTGTGTTACTGTGTAGCATGATCTGTGTTCTTGTGCAAAGCAAATTCTAAGTGTGTTTTACTGCATAAAGTCCCAGATTTAATCATATTTTTACATGATGGCATGGGTGGAGGACACTTCTCTACAGATATCATTGTTTGCAAACTTTTGCAAACAGGTTGTTGGTGGCCTGCGCTTCATAAGGACAAAGAAAATTTTATTCAGACATGTGATGTTTGCCAACAAGCATGACGACCTATCGACAAAACTATGAACCCTTGCATCCAGTTTTATTGCAAGCACCATTTGAAAAATGGGGACTGGATTATGTTGGTCCTATTCATTCTGTCGCGCAAGTATCTCAAGCCCGATACATTATCGTAGCAACTGATTACATGACCAAGTGGGTTGAAGCAAAAGCTGTCAAAGTTGCCGATGCGAAATCTACGGCCAAGTTTTTGTATGAAAATATTATAAACAGTTTTGGATGTCTGATTGAGATTGTCAGTGACCGGGGTACACACTTTGTTAATCAAACAATAAAGTGTTTACTGGAAGATTTTTTTGTGATACATAGATTTAGCACTCCCTACTATCCCAGAGGAAATGGCCAAGTTGAATCTTCCAATAAGATTCTCTGCATCATTATGACAAAGACAATTGAAGCGAGTCGGTTTGATTGGGAACATAAACTGTATACAACATTATGGGCATTCAGAACTGCTTACAAAAATAGTACAAATCGAACACCCTTCCAACTAGTCTATGGTCAAGATGTTGTCATGCCGATTGAATTTTTAATCCCATCTTTACGCATAGCGACAACAGAGCGGTTAAATGATGATAAGTCTTTACAACTACGTCATGAAGCGTTGCACAAATTATGTAAAATCCAATTGATGGCAATTCATGCCTTAGCAGCAGAGAAAGCTTGCCGGAAGGCATGGCACGATCGTCGATTGCACAAAAAGGATCTGGAAGCAGGAGATCTTGCATTGATGCAAAACCAAGCTGATCAAGGGAAAATTGAAGTTACCGATGAAGGCCCATATAAAGTAAAGGAAATCTTGAACTATGGCGCAATAATTCTTGAGCACTTGGATGGAAAAAGATTTGATACTCCGATGAATGGTAGCCAATTACGCAAGTTTTGGCAGCCGGCTCCACCAGATCAACAAGCCTGTTTGTTTTTCAATTTGTTGTTTTCAATATTTCATTTGTTCAGTTTTTGTGTGAAAAGACTATAAAAAAAAAAAAAATTGAGAAAAGACTGATGAGCAAAAGTCAGAAAAGGCATCAGCATGGGAAAAAGGAAGAACAATATTTTTTTTTTTTATGAAAAATGACTTAGAAAATCACTGTTTTGGTCAGATTTGGCTGTACAGTATCAGAAACCTTCGCTGAGCCTCCAGACTGTACATCCACTTCAGATTTATCTAATTTGGATTGGGCGAAGGTTCCTGTCTAGGAAATATCTAGTTTTTCAGCCAGACAAAGGATCAGTAATATGCCATTTTGCGAACAGCACCTTACCCTCATTATGAACCTTCGCCGGCCTGATAGAGTTGGAATTCCTGTTAGGATCTAGTGTAGTATGCAGATCACATCACACAATCACCATAGCCACTCCTCACAAAGATGGCACAACAAAAGTTATTAGATTACAAAGAAACACTGTACATATAGAGTATTCACAAACTGCATGAAAAGGCAGGTGTCATAAAATTGGCCTACCACCTGTCAAACTAAGGTCGGGCCCAATATGTCCAAATTCGACCGACAAACTTGGGACATGCCCCCAAGTATAGCAAGTACTGTAAATAACTCTGTATAGGCTAATTCTTCCTATGTGTGGCTACTCGGCTAACCCAAGTAGCTGTCTACGGGATCACTGCCCGATCAATATATCCTAACGGGTCATGTCCCGATCACAATCATATACAGTAAACCAAATAAACTGTACACTAATTACATCATCACATTTAGAGCTTATACTAATGAATCAGATCACAGGCTGATTTCTAACTCTCTCCCTTAAGCTCAAATGTGATAAGAGTGAAAAACAATATATTGCAGCAGCATTTGGAGTGTCCAAAAGATGTTATGCATATCACAACTACTATGTACTTGACTCACACTCAAGCACACCAACAAACCACCAGGTTTGACTCACAAAGTATCATGTAAACACAATGCTCATACAGAGAGTCTACCATACTCTCAACCAACTGACTCGTCTCCAATCCGACTTGAACACAAGTGGTCCACATGAGCGACATGGCTCAAACTGAGGAAATCCCACTGCCACCATGAGACTTACATCCTCCATCTAGCTAGGCTGACATCCTATCAGACACTTACAAGCACAAACCTGTAAAGCTGACATAAATGAGCAACTGAGACTCAACCTGAGGAAATCTTACTGCCACCATAAGATTGCACCCTCACCAGATAGACAACTAGTAGACAATGACAAGTCAATGAGTGTAAAATGACTACTTTGTTCCTGACGTAGCAAATGCACAACCATATACGACTCCGACTCAGATTTAGACTCCCGTGACAAGGCAACATGCAAGCCCACACACACTCACGCAAACCAACATGAGTGATAAAGCATCAAATACATGACCAAGGCCTGCCCATAAGTGGTATCCTGTCGTACCAACACCTGTGCCACCTGTAGATCCGTTGCGACACCACTAGTCACCAAATTAGGTCCTCAACCATGGCCTGCACCTGTACCAAGATGCTCCCACGTCCAAGCATATACATTTATCCAATAAGTCCTGAAAGCTGATCCCCACCCATTCCCAATGCTCCAAGCACAAGAGTCTACCAAAGACTCAATGAATGAATGTACACAAACCTCACCATAGGCTATACCTGAGTAGCTCGCCCACCTCTCAGAGATACTGATAATGATCAGCCTGTCCTACATCCCATGTAAGTTCACTTTCCATGCTTGACGTTGCCAACTCTGATTTGACCAGTCTATAGGCCTCCCACCAAGGAGCCTATCTCTCCACAACAACCATCATAGCGTCCAAGCCAAAGCAAATACAAACTAGATCCACTATCGTGATGAATAACTCACCCACGATCCATAGCATATCAGGTAGGATAGCTCCAGAACCCTGTACCCTCCTGTACCATCTGATCACCAAGTATCCATTACCTGCTGATAGCTCCCCAAGAATCTATCCACCTATAGTGCAACTAGACTCCAACTGGATCTAACCAAAAGCTGCATCCTGCTTACCAAAAGATGATGGATAGACACAACATGTGACGCCAACCTGGAGATAACTGTGCATATAACCATGCAGCTCACTTGATCATTCGCCAAAGTATCAACTATCACTCCCTGAGCAACCATCTCCATCTCTGTCAGCTCACAACCATGGGCATGTTGGATCCACATCACCCCGTAATGCCCTCCATGCCCTCATGATATGTACCACCACAGGTACACTCCATGTCACCTACATCCAAGTAGGCTTGACCCGTCCCTAGGTCACCACATGATGCACCAGCTGAAGAACACCATCCATACATCAAATGACATATCATATCTGAGCAATTGTAGCATCTCCCTGAGTGCCACCCCAATGGACTCGTCATCCACATACTATGCTCACCTGATGTCTCCGATTCTGGTCACCATCCTGCTAGACAAGCCGAACTCCAAAGCATCACCTGTTCCACTTGGCTCCTAGCATATGCTCACTCTGCCTGGCTATGTGCCACCTAACACCATGCCAACACAAGCATATCCCTGAGTTGTTGCTCACGGGATCCCGAGACCATTGTCTCCCTGATCATACTGAGGTATATAGCTCTGAGTGACTGCCTCTAGGCTTCTCCCTAATCTCACCACCTGAGAATCTGCACCAAGAAATTCCAACACTTGTGCCAAGCCTAGACTCCTGCAAATACAGCCAAATGCATGAAAGCTATAGATAGCTTATCCACACCCGTGATGGTAGATGTCTCCCCATCGATGCCAATGTCCAAAACTGGCCCTCTACTGTAATGCCATCCTATACTCCCAAATGAGCACACCACGAAGTCCTCGCCATGAATGTTCCCTATAGTTAGTAGATCGCTAGCAAAACACCCATCATGGTACTTGCCCTCCGATCACACCTCGTGCGATCTCCATCAACTCTCCAATCTAGAGCTGGCTCTCAAAGCTTCACGCTTTGTCCATTTGTGTTTGCAGCTTCCTGATTCCATCATGAATCCCACCTGTAAGTCTTGTCCATCAAATGACTCAAGTCCAATATGAAATAGCTGCACCCTAATGATCATCCCATGTCATCCTACAGTGCTATCCCTACCAGGTATTCCAATGCCATCCCTGATCACAAAGATTTGAGCATCTACCCTACAGTGCCCATCTGTATTCTCCCAAGCTAGCTCCAAGCTGCTCCTGTGAATGGTTCCAAACCACTCCTTGAGATTACACTGAGATGTGAACTCCAAAGCCACCATCAAGTCCCTGACATGACTTGCATGCCAATATCCCTCCAAGTGAATCTGTGAGATCTTCCATGGCCCAAACCAAATGATTTGCACCTTGTCATCACTGAAATCTACATCCCTGATGCAATATTGATATGGAAAATTGACTTGACTTATCCAAATTGGCAGTTGAAGTGTATCTCCTTGATGATAAACCTGATACACTGCTCCATAGCTAAAATGTCTTGATAAAAAATGACTTACCGACTGCAAAACTGCAAAATCATCACACTCACCACTCGCCAAGAGCATTCAAAGTGTGATTACTGACCTGTTCTTCATCCTTTGTGTGTCCCACACATAGCTCGTCCAATGCAAGTCTGCTATCTTGCCCAATGGCTTTCAAATAGCACCACTTCGCACTTCCATCACCTGTGACCACCAATATGTGTGTACCTCCAAGCTAACCCATATTTTCCTCCAAATGAGAAATTTTCAAGCTACAGATTCGTGTGTCAATGCAGCTATCACCTGACTCAACAATGTCACTGCCGATCATGCTTGTGCGAGCGTTCTCCCAAAATGCCACTTGACGTTGGTTGGTTCAAACCCCAAAAGTTGAACCTGATCACAAGAATTTTTCACCTGTAACCGGCACCATGCCTACCTCTCACGTTTGATTGCTTGCCCTCTCAAAATTGTCACCAATGATGAGTAGTCACATCGCCAAACTACACTTCCGTCGCCAATACTAGCTTTCTCCACACAATTCCGCTACCATTCGCTCTCATACTGCATTGACCGCTTCCAAACACCCTGATACCCTGTCAAGAGTAAGTAATAATGATTCCAAAGTGATAATGCCTCATTGTACTGCCCTGCAGCAGGTTTCACCAGCCAAATTTTGCCCCAAATATGGCCTTACGGTACCCAAATGGCGAATGTAGCTTATTTCTAGGTCACCCGCACTCCGCTCGATAGAATGGTGACGAAAACTCCCCAAAATGCATTTTTCCTTGTCTGTGATGTTGCTCTATCCGCTGGCTCTGAGCAACTAGTTTCAGGGATCATTTTGGCCCAAGGATGGCCAAAAAAAGGTGCCTTCTAGCCTAGGTTAGGCCTTTCCAAAGGGTGACTTGCAATTTTGAACTATTTCTTTGCAATGAAAATTTTTAATGAAGAAAAGACTTTCAAGCCCTTCGGGTCCTTTTCAAAACTTCCTTCTGAAATTTTTCTATTGAAAATGAAGGCTATTTTGCCCTTCATTTCTTCATGGCCTTTTCAAAGCCCCCTTCCAATGGCCCTTTTTGATCCTAAGGCCCACAGCTGAATATTTTCCACCATTAAATTGCCAAAGCTCGATCCAATGGCCACGCTCCACTTGTGCGTTTACCTACAGCCCTCCATACACTATACACTTATGGCAAATAAGTGTTCATTTTGGCTGGCTGCGCGCAACGTCCGTGAGGGTCTTCCACGGCCTGTTCCAACCTCTCTCTCTCTTCCTCTCCTTTGCTTGCTAATTTCCATAGCTATGGCAACTCCAAAAGATCTGATCCAACACTTTTCCTGGCGTGCGGCTACCTACGGCCTCCTAGCCACACCTTGGCAGCACAGGGCACCCTACTGCATGATTTTATAGCATCAGAAAAGGCTTCCTACAGAGAAAGATCTATGCTTTTCACTCTGTAAACCCCGGTTTTCAAACCACAGCTCTGAGAGAGGATTTCTTGGGCATTTCTCAGTCTTTTACTGAGATTTCACTTGCAGCTCCTACACCACTAAGGTTGCCCTCCCTCAGGTGTTTTGAACCAATTTACAGCTCTCCAATTGATGCGATATTGACCACAAACAAGTCAACACCCCATGAAACTGGAAATTTCCCAAATTCCTCTGTTTTCAATCGAATTGCTTCCTGTAAATTGTTATGGCAATCCCTCACTACTCTTTGCAAATCCCTTGCAAGCCCCGTTGCGCCAAACGGCTGTCCACACAGTGAATTATGAAGCCACCATGGATGATTTCTCCAAAACCACCAAAATTGCAAGTTTCTCCGTGAATTCTCCTTGGAATCCACCTACGACGATCGTTTTGATCTTCCTAGAAGCTCCAAAGGAACTTTGCTGTATCATGCCATCCGGACTGCCGATACCCCGTATGAAGTCCTCTCTTCTGAGACGCTCCAAGTACTATTTTTCCTGGTGAAAGACGCTATCCCATAGCTCCACCGGATCGTGCATACCTGCATCACCCTGACGCTCTGATACCAAGTTGAATTAGGATCTAGTACAATATGCAAATCACATCACACAATCACCATAGCCACTCCTCACAAAGATGGCACAACAAAAGTTATTAGATTACAAAGAAACACTATACATATAGAGTAATCACAAACTGCATGAAAAGGCAGGTGTCCTAAAATTGGCCTACCACCTGTCAAACCAAGGTCGGGCCCAATATGGCCAAATTCGACCGACAAACTTGGGACATGCCCCCAAGTATAGCAAGTACTGTAAATAACTCTGTACAGGCTAATTCTTCCTATGTGTGGCTACTCAGCTAACCCAAGTAGCCGTCTACGGGATCAATGCCCGATCAATATATCCTAACGAGTCACATCCCGATCACAACCATATACAATAAACCAAATAAACTGTACACTAATTACATCATCACATTTAGAGCTTATACTAATGAATCAGATCACAAGCTGATTTCTAACTGATAAATGATCTTAAAATGTCAAAATTAGATTGGCCATAGCCTCAGATCTTGAGAAAATACATTTATGACAGTACCTGGGCAAAGGACCCTCTTGGGCGAAGGTTAATCCTTCGCCAGCCCTGGAAAACGTTCGTTTGATAGGTTCAGATCCCCAGAAACCTTTGCCGAGATTTATATAGCCTATTTTTGCAATATTGTATATGCCTACAAATTTTGGTTCTGAATTAATCAGCCAAACTAGTATTCAGTGTAATCGACCCACCAGATCCACCTATTAATTGGATGAATTCGATTCATTCCTCACTTGTGCTAGCGAAGCTCTTGCGAATTTCTCCCGCGACCAAAGCCTTCCAAACTTCCTAAACTGCTTTATGATATACTTTCACGTGTCTTACATTTCCTTTCTGCTCATCATGTCTTCTACAGATACTTCCCAGTCTCCGCGTTATACTATCCATCGTGATGTCCCATCTGCAACGGACATCATGATCCTTCCTAGCACAAGCATGGTCACTCAGTGGATGACCCTTGCGGAGCCTCTGCTCACTGCAATGGGTATTCATGAGAGAGCCTTTTCTGGCAAAATCAACATGGATTTCATCACTCTTGCCTTCAGTACGTGGAAGGAAGAGAAATCCAGATTTTATATTACCTTTCAGGGAGCAACACACAAGGTGCATGTCATTGAGGCCACCCTTGTAGCCATAGGTATAGCGTTAGGTACACAAGCCTCACCCAATCATAAGCAGGCCAAACAAGCCATCCAGCCATACATCTACCTCACCAATGATTTGCACTGGACCAATGACGGATACTTCCTTGATGCCATCATTGAGCCTTCCAAAACCCTCTGCTGCCCAGCTACTGAACAACTTCCTGATGGTTGGCAACCTCAAGAAAGACCGCATCACTTCACAAGTCCTCCATAGGATAGTTGAGTCCTATACCAAGTTGGCCAAATCCCCTCTTGAACCATATAATTGGTTCAAGACTGTTTATGGTGAGCTCAAATGAGTTATCAAGAGCAATACTAAGCAGCAATTCGTTGTTGGCTCTTTGTTGTCTCTTCTAGACGCCTCTCACCTAGAAAACAAAATCCATGGCTTCCACCTGGATTTTGTGCTTCCGGTCTATGAAGAAGCATCAGCCGAGTCGTCTCACCAGGCCTCAAGTTCACATAGTCGACGTCGTCTGTAAAAATTACAGCAAATAAGGATCCTAAAACACTTGAAATGATGAGGGAAACAATAGATTATGATTTCATAAGATTAGCACAAGTTAAACCATCAAAATCCATCAAAAATCTATGCTTGAACCTCACTAAATGGCCCAAATCCTTGAAGAAGGCTTCACACGTGTGAAAGTACGGCCTCCCACAGTCTGAGTACTGTACACCAGACCTACATTCAATCCTATAATCATTAGTAATCACAAGTACTCAAACAATTATGAACATAGAGAGCAATTGCACCATTATGAGAGAAAAAACATGAAATTGCTTGATTGATTTTGGTGAGATATCATCACCTATATATACATGATCCATCACGGTTTTGGGCAGGTATGAGTATCCCTAAACCTATCCCTAATTCTAATTTTGGTGGATCTTTCATCCCTACCAAGTTAGGGTTGGAATCTTGGAGATCCCTCAGCAATGCAAAAATTACCAAAAATAGCTCCTATTTTTTCTCCCTTGTATCTAAGCATAATTTGGACTCATTCCAAAGGTTCTAACACTTAGGTCTACTTGAGAACATCCTTATGAATGGAATCCTATGCTATTTGGCACGTGTGACAAGCCACATCATGACCATTTAACTATTTACAAGTCATATGACCAAAACTAGTCAAGCTAGAATTGTGAATTTTTAACACTCCTCCTCACTATCTAGCTTGGTTCAATCATTGCTTTACTAATCACTCCAAGTGATGATCTGAACTTCATAAAAGGTGTCTTTTGAAGTGGTTTAGTAAGTAGATCAGCTACACATTCATTGCTTGGAACATGCTCCAAAGCAATCTCCTTGGCTTGCACCATTTCTCTCACAAAGTGATGGCATATCTCAATGTGCTTAGATCTTGCATGGAAGATTGGGTTAGATGCAAGGTGTTGGGCTGATATATTGTCATTGTAGATGATTGGTGCCTCCTCTGAATCCATGATCTTTAGTTCCACCAATAATCTCTTGATCCAAAGTACCTCCTTTGTAGTGGTTGTCAAAGCTTTGTACTCGGCCTCGGTTGAAGATAGAGATATAGTTTCTTGCTTTTTTGAAAGCCATGAAACCACACCTTCTCCTATGAAAGTTGAATAGGCACTTGTTGATTTCCTATCCCTCTTGTCCCCTGCAAAATCTGAATCACTAAATGCATGAAGGTAAATCACATCTCCTCTATATAGAATCCCAAAATCCAATGTACCCGAGATGTATCTTAGAATCCTCTTAGCCTTTTTCCAATGGATATTCAATGGATTGGCTCAACCTACATACACTAAAGCTAAGATCTGGTCTAGTTATAGTGATCCACATTAAGGAACCTATAAGTTGCCTAAACAAAGTGATGTCCATGAAGGATCTTTCATCATCTTCATTTGGCACTTTTACATCTTGCTCCATTGGTGTGTCAACACTTTTGCATACTTCCATCTTAAACTTCTTCAAAAGACTTTGAGCATAGTTTACTTGACTTATAAAGATAAAATCAGACCCTCTAAGTACTTCTATGCCTAAGATGAAGTGAAGACACCCTAGATCTACCATCTTGAAAAGGATAGATCTATCTTGATTTTTTCAATACCATCAACACTATTTCCACTAATGATGATGTCATCTACATAAATGAGTAAAAGTACAATACCAACATCATCAAACTTAATGTAAAGAGTGGGATCATATTCACTTTGAACAAAAGAAAGTGAAATAAGATAGCAATGTAGTCTTGAATTCCAAGATCTCGAGGCTTGCTTCAAGCCATAGATGCTTCTTTGGAGATGGCATACTTTGTTCTCCATTCCATGCTTGATGAACCCTTGTGGCTGCTCCATATAGATATCCTCTTCCAAAAAACCATTCAAGAAAGCATTAGAGACATCCATTTGACATAGAATCCATCCAAAATGTGATGCAAGTGCAATGATTAGTCTTATTGTGACCATCTTGGCCACGGGTGCAAAAGTTTCCTCATAGTCTATCCCTCTCTCTTGAGCATAACCTTTTGCAACTAATATTGCTTTATGTTTGTTAACACTCCCATTTGCATTCAACTTAAGCTTGAAGACCCATTTGCATCCTATTACATTCCTTTGAGGTCTCTCAACAAGCAACCAAGTTTCATTCTCAATCAAGGCATCATACTCATCCAACATAGCTTTATACCATTCTTTGGAGTTCAATGCATCTTCAACATTAGACGGTTCTTCAAAACTAGATAAAGCATAAGAAGTGGATGAGATACCCTCAACTTGCTGTCCTTTGCCTTGATATGTGAGCCTTGATGGCTCCACTTTTGCCCTTGAAGATCTCCTTGGTGTGATAGGTGGGTTTGGTGCTTGCTCCTCCATGAGCTCCTCCTCAAAACCAAGATCTTGCTCCTCGGCCATCTTCTTCTTGATTGTTGGAGCACTTGAGCCTTCTTCAAGCATATGCATATGATGTTCATCAAAGATGACATCCCTTGAAACAACAAATTTGTTCAAGGATGGGAGATAGACTTTGTAGCCCTTGCTTGAGCTTGCATATCCAAGCATGATCCCTCTTGTGGAAGATGGATCCTCCTTGGTTCTTGTTTCCAATGGCACATGCACATAACATATACACCCAAAAACTTTCAAGTGATTAAGATTGGGTTTCTTTCCATACAACATCTCATAAGGAGTTTTGCCTTCAATTGCTTTGCAAGACACCCTATTCATCAAGTAGTTTGCACATACAAGAGACTCACCCCAAAAGGATTTGGGCAAACAAGCATCTAATCTTAAAGCCTTAGAACATTCACATAATGTTCTATTCCTTCTTTCAGCAACTCCATTTTGTTGAGGAGTGTAAGGACAAGAAGTCTCTTTCTTGATCCCTTCCTCCTCACAAAAGGCCTTGAACTCATTGGAGATGAATTCTCCACCATTGTCACTTCTAAGAATCTTGATGCTATGATTATGATGCTTTTCCACAAACAACTTGAACTTTACAAAAGTATCAAATACTTGAGACTTGAAGGAAAGTAAGAACACCCAACAATATCTTGAGTAGTCATCAATGAAGGTTAAAAACATGGATGAACCTCCATTAGATTTGGTGCTAGCAATGTGCACATCCGAGTGTATGAGTTCAAGAGGATGAGATGACTTTGTGATGGAGTTAGGAAACACCTTCTTATGTGCCTTGGATAAGGCACAAGCTTCACAAACCTTGTCTTCCTTCCCAATAGACCTTGGTAGGCCTAAAGCATACTCCTCCTTGATCATAGCCTCCATGGAACCCGAGTTGACATGTCCAAGTCTTTTGTGCCATAAAGTAAAGGTAGATATTTTGCTCTTCTCGGCCAACATGACAACATTAGTATCCACAAATGCATCCAGCTTATAAAGTTTGCCAAGTCTAGTGCCCTTAGCCACTATCTTACCCTTCTTCTTGATGAAACATTCATTTGAAGCAAAGTCAACATTGAAACCATTGTCTACCATTTGGCCAACACTTAGTAGATTCTTTGTTATTGTAGGAATGTACAAAACACCTTCTATGTTGATCTTTTTGGAAGATCCTAAGCAAAGGGGGATGCTACCAACTCCTTCAATCTTACAAGCTTCATCATTTGCTATATAGATAGACTTTATAGGTCCATCATAAGATAAGAGAGAAGAGAAAAACTCCCTTTTACTAGTCATGTGTGAACTAGCACCCGAGTCAATCCACCAAGGATCTTCTCCTTTGAAGCTTGTTGAAGAAAATATGGACATCATGAGAGAGTCCTCATGTGAACTCTCCTCCTCCTCCTCTTTGCTCATGTTGGCTTGGCTTTGATCTTGCTTCCTCTTGAAGCATTCCGAGGCATAATGCCCCATCTTGCTACAATAGTAGCACTTCACCTTTGATTTGTCCTTCTTGACTTTGGTGGTTGATGGAGATGCCTTTGGGGGTCCTTCTTGATCCTCAAGCTTTGTAGACTTCTTGAATGTTGATCCTTTGCCTTTGGACTTGCCTTTGCCTTTGGTGAAGAGAGCTTGGTCATCTCCACCTTGGATGGAAAGCCTATCCATCCTCTCTTGCATTTGGCTCCTTCTTGATTCCTCGGCCATGAGTGTGCCTTGGAGTTCTTCAAGTATGGGTAGCTTACCCATAATTGCATATCCCTGAACCAAATTGTCAAATTAAAAGCTTAGTCCATTCAATATGAGTTGAACAAGCTCTTCATCCTTGATAGGGTCACCTATAAAGGCTAGCTCTTTGTTCAATTCCTTTACTCTTAGGACAAAAGTATGTGCACTCTCTCCTTTCTTTTGATAGCTTCTATAGATTTGATTCTTCAAAGCTAACATTCTAGTTTGGTTCTTGGATTCATAGACCTTTTTCAAAGTCTTCCAAGCATCTTGAGCTGAAGTGCAATCTCCTACCTCTCTTAAGAGTTCATTTGCAACATTCATTTTTATGCAATGTAGTGCAACATTGCACCTCTTGATGTATTTGGATTTTTCTTGAGGATGAATAGGTTCACCCTCCTTACCATTTACAATTTCCATCAGATCTTGCATGATCATGATAGATTCCATTCTAACTTTCCATATGGAATAGTTAGTTTTGTTGAGCCTTTCATTAGTATCCAAAATATATGCATTTATAGATGCCATCTAGTCTCCTAATCAAGGACTTGACACAAATGAAGGTTACTTCTATTGATTTGATTGAAGGTATACCTTATCCACTTCTTAGGGACCTGAAAAGATCAGTAATAGACTTCCTATAAAGATCTAAGAATGATCTCTAACAAAATCAAATCATAGAATACTAGAAACAATGCACTTGCTTGATTGAAGTAGACAATACTAGTAGAATTGCCCCTCTTTCTATAAAGAACATTAAAGCTTCCAAATGATCTGATCAAGAGTGAATTTCAGCAACCTAATATACTTCCAAAATCACTTGTAAAAGATCTAAATGGAACTTAATGAGGATGCAACACAATCTACTATCCAATCACAAGCAAAAAATGATCAATATTGATGAAAAATTGATCTAATTTGGTGCATAAGTCAAGCAATGGTTGGACTGAACCTAAATCACTTTAGGAGGTGTCTAATACACCTTAGAACAGCCTTGAAGATTCCCCAAAACTCTGATCTTCCCTCTCCTTGAATGCTAGAAAGCCTCCTCTATGAAATTACCTCCAAAACTCGCTTAGAAATCAATGCTTGGAGCAAGCAAAACTTGCTATCTTGGTAATGTGAATTGAATTCAACTTTGCCTCTGGTTTTAGACACCTAAACACCTGAAAATGAAGTCACACAACACCAATCTCCAATGTATTTGACTCACTTTGAGTTCTAGAATCAATACTAGATGCTAAGATCCAATCTACACAAGATTTAGATCAAAAATTGTGATCAAATTGAATGAAAACCAAGGATTTAGCTCATTTCAACCTTTAGGCTCTGATACCATGTAAAAATTACAGCAAATAAGGATCCTAAAACACTTGAAATGATGAGGGAAACAATAGATTATGATTTCATAAGATTAGCACAAGTTAAACCATCAAAATCCATCAAAAATCTATGCTTGAACCTCACTAAATGGCCCAAATCCTTGAAGAAGGCTTCACACGTGTGAAAGTACGGCCTCCCACAGTCTGAGTACTGTACACCAGACCTACATTCAATCCTATAATCATTAGTAATCACAAGTACTCAAACAATTATGAACATAGAGAGCAATTGCACCATTATGAGAGAAAAAACATGAAATTGCTTGATTGATTTTGGTGAGATATCATCACCTATATATACATGATCCATCACGGTTTTGGGCAGGTATGAGTAGCCCTAAACCTATCCCTAATGCTAATTTTGGTGGATCTTTCATCCCTACCAAGTTAGGGTTGGAATCTTGGAGATCCCTCAACAATGCAAAAATTACCAAAAATAGCTCCTATTTTTTCTCCCTTGTATCTAAGCATAATTTGGACTCATTCCAAAGGTTCTAACACTTAGGTCTACTTGAGAAAATCCTTATGAATGGAATCCTATGCTATTTGGCACGTGTGACAAGCCACATCAGGACCATTTAACTATTTACAAGTCATATGACCAAAACTAGTCAAGCTAGAATTGTGAATTTTTAACACGTCAATGCAGCGAGATCATCATTCTTGACTCGCCTTCTGCATCACAACGTCGCACTAGGCATACATCGTCAGCTGCGCTTCTGACCCCTACTGCTGTTCGCACTGAACTTCCTATTCACCTCACCTCTGCTTCCACACAAGAACAGTCTGTGACCAATTTGGCTACCATTCCCATCACAGCTACCCAGGCCGCCTCACCCCTGCACACCGAAGCTACTTTCCCAAACACACAGTATTTTATGGATATGTTTGATGATTCCGACCCCCTTGGGGCCGCCAAAATTTTTGAAATGCCCCAAAGCCCTGCGCCCTTTGAACTCCAATCCCCTGGAAGAGGATTCGAATAAATCCATGACACTACTATTGGTGTTGAAGACTCAAGCCAACAATTTCAAGCTGAAGATGCCCCAACCATACTTTGGGTCGACCAAACTGCGAAATCATCGAAGAAGTTCGACGCCACCGTGCATGAGGGTTTTGAGGTTTGAAGAAGAAGACGTACCGTCATCTATTTTACACCAACCAGAGACAGTACCATCAGGTCCTCTTGCTATTGCGGCCTCCACAACGGTAGATTTTGGTGATGCTCTCGGTTTGGTTTCAAGCGTTGCACAAGTGATCCAGTATATGCTTGACAAGAAAAAAGAAATGGAGTAGAGAATTTCAGATCTGGGATCGGAAAACACGCTCATCAGCCAGAAGATTGTCCAGCTAGATCATACTTGAAGATTGCCAAGTAGCATGAAGACAAATCTGAAGCTGAAAAGAAGATGGCCCAGCAACATGCTGATCGCCTGGAAGGATACGTCTGTTCCGTACAAAATGCCCTGACAATCACACATGATCAGGTGGATAAGGCCGTGCAAGATGCAAAACAAAAGGTGCAACTGCTAAAGGGTCAATTGTAGATGGCGGAGCAGGATTGCACGCGTCTTCAAGGTGAATTTAATGCGACCACCCTTGAGCATGATGCATATCTTCAGACACAAATACCAGATCATCCGGTCACACCGACGGAGATCGCGTATTTGTTCAAGAAAGTGGAAATGTACAAAGTGTCCCTTCAGAGATTCCAATGTTTCTTTGACAGATTCAAAGGAGCAGTTTCAACTAAGTTGTCCAAGGCTAAAGAAACCATCAGCGCCTATGAAAAAGTAGCCGCTCAGGACCACAAATCCTCATACTGGTCATGCCACAATTCTCCCCTACGCGCCAAGATGTACCAATGGATACAGGGCTAGATTCGGGCATGGACTAGGGGGGAGCTCCAGACATACCATAACAACCGCCAATTTTATTGGCAGTGCAAGTGGGTCCATCCTCATTAAGGACCACACCACTATTCAGAAGGCCCATCAGCGTCGAGGACTAGATCCAGAGCTTCTTATCACAACATCTGCATGACTCCTCGCGTGGTGGATGGGTCCTTAAGTTCAAGACCTCCGAGATAGAGGTCGGCAAAGAGTTGGACAAAATACCTACATTGGGAGAGCAACCGGCATGGAGAATTACCGTTTTTGATAAAACTCCGGACTCAATAAGGAGTTATGTGGCCAGCCCTCACCAATTGTGGGTCAATCCTTATTATGTGCCAATTTCAAGAAGGAATAAATGGAAAGATTTGGGATTGGCTATGGACAAGATCACCATCCATACGCCCAATTGGCCAATCATCCATCAGCCCTACAGTTGGACAATATCAGTGGACTTCCATCGGGATTTACAAGCATACCAGAGAGAGTATGTCCACTCTCCAGATCCGACAGTGCAACAATTGGCACTATTTGCAAAAGATCTAACTCTGTTGGCATCAGTGGCAACCATATGGGACGATTGCCTCCCTCCTCTGGCATTCGATCCAAATAAGCCGCGACCTTAGAGAATATCAAAGATCAGTTGCCGGTTGCTCGTTAATACTTTTGTGCAGCAATGATGGGAGGCTCCTGGAAATCACGCTTCACATCATGGATGACCTTAAAGTGGATTGCCAGAGCCCATCATTGTTTCCTACCCCACAATTTGGATTTTAATACTGCCCGTCTTGATTTTATGGAGAAGATGCAGTACCATTTGATAAAGATTCGGCGTGAAGCCAATAAAAGTCCCCAATAACTGCATCTCGCAGGTGTCATGGGACCGCCACCAGTTTTGGTGGGTAATACTGTTGAAGGGTTTGCAGATCCCAAGACAATCCTAACCCTAGTTAATAAGTGAGAGGGATTTGGCACCCTGCGTGTGTAAGTCCAACCCGATGATCACATAGAAATTTGATTAATTAGAAAGTCAATAAAAGGACATTTAGGTCTTTTTGCGGGACTTTTAATGTCGTAGGGCTTAGTGAATAAAGTTGGGTTTCCCTCCAATTTGGATGGTTCCCACTCTTTTTAAAATTTGAATAATTAGGGAGGTAGAAATGGACCAATAGGATTCAGAGGCCAGGGTCCATTTCTGCCTCCCTAATTATTCAAATTTAAAAAAGAGTGGGAACCATCCAAATTGGAGGGAAATCCAACTTTATTCACTAACTTGACATTTAGGCCCTACGACATTAAAAGTCCCGCAAAAAGACCTAAATGTCCTTTTATTGACTTTCTAATTAATCAAATCTCTATGTGATCATCGGATGGACTTACACACACAGGGTGCCAAATCCCTCTCACTTATTAACTAGGGTTAGGGTTGCCTAGGGTTAGCTTACCATCAATGGGACCAGACCTACAATTATTCAGCCACAAGATGCTATGATCCCAGTCATTCACCAAGGAGAATCATCTACTCAAGCACATGTAATTCAAAGGTCTGAAGGACAACGACAACAACCTGATCATTTTATCCCTCAGGCGTTCATCAGTCATGATGAACCTTCTACAGTTGCAGAAACTCTATCAATGCCCAATGTAGACAATTGGAAGGCTGCCATGGATGCTGAGTATCAGTCTCGAAGAACAAGATCTGGAGTCTTCTCAATCCTCCTACTGAAGTAAAACCAATCGACTCCAAGTGGATCTTTAAGCTAAAGTTTAAACCAGATGGATTCATATCCAAATGGAAAGCTAGACTGGTGGTTAAAGGCTTTGAACAAGTATATGGGATATACTACACTAAGACCTTTAATCCAATGGTAAAGCATCAATCTATTTGTACCTTATTGGCTATAGCTGCTGTAGAAGATCTAGACATTCACCAGATGGACGTCCAAGACGACATTCGTACATGGATTTATACAAGAAGATATGTTCGTCTATCAACCAGAAGGTTACGTCCTTCAAGGCAAGGAGCATCTGGTATGTAAATGGCATAAGGCTTTATATGGTCTTAAGCAAGCTCCCAGGGCCTGGTATGAAATAATTAATCACTTCGTGTTGCAGCACAATTTTACTTCTTGCTCCGCAGACTGCAATGTATATCTCAGACGTAAAGGGTCAATCTATGTCATAATAGCATTATACGTGGATGATTCTTTAATTATCAACTATTCAAATCAATTATTACTGGAAATTGATTCTCTGCTTTCATCATAGTTTGAAATGACTGATTTAGGCCTAGTCCATTACCTTCTTGGTATGGAGATTAGCAGAGATCGCGCAACCAGAAGGATACCTATAAACCAAGAATCCTACTTGACTAATGTACTCCACAGATATGGCATGGAGGACTGCAAGACCATAGACACACCTATGGATCCAGGAGCTAAGTTGTCCAAAGACATGTGCCCCAAAACTCAAGCAGATCAGCAAGAAATGTGCAGGTATTCTTATCAGTCTATCATAGGATCTATTATGTATTCTATGATCTGCACACGACCTGATCTAGCATATGCAATAAGCACATTGTCTTAGTACATGTCCAATCCAGGTCTATAGCATTGGAAATCTCTGCAAAGAACACTGAGGTACATTCAAGCTACAAAGCACTATGCTTTGAGCTACAACGACAATACAGAAGCTGCACTCACATTGACCACTTATTTAGATTCAGATTGGGTAGGAGATGTGGATACCAGAAAATCCACATCAAGCTACATTTGTTTCCTTGCAAGAGGACTCATCTCATGGACCAATATAAAGCAGAAATGCATTTCTCTGTCCTCCACAGAATCAGAATATGTTGTAGCTACATCAGTAGTGAAAGAAATAATCTGGCTAAGGAGGCTGCTATAGGATCTGCAATTCCCAAAGATCAGTCCAACAATACTCCAGTGCGACAATCAGAGCTGCATAGCTCTTTCTCTAAACCCACGAACTCATAATAGAACTAAGCATATAGAAGTTCAATTCCATTTTCTTAGAGAGAAAGTTCAGAGTCAAGATGTTGTACTAAGTTACTATCATACAGACAGTATGTTGGCTGATATTTTGACAAAGCCATTGTCTAAAAATAAACATTCTACTTTAGTAAGTACGTTAAATCTCAATTGAAGATCAGATTCATAGCAATTAGTTTAAGGGGGAGTGTTGGAGTTTAATCTAACTCCTACTCATCTCAACAGCCCTTTTTTCTTATCTAGATTTTACTCTCTCAAATGTAACTTGTAGAAAATGAACTGTTTTGAAAAAATCTGTATTTTTATTGCCGCAGTTTGATTTTTACTTGTATTTTTCTACACAGACAAAAAATGCAAAAAGCCCGACACTGTGTCTTTACACGAAGTTTTCTAACAGGCGACACTGCAAGTTTTACATGGGTTTCTACACAGGCAAAAATTGTGAAAAGTACATTAAGTTGGAAGTGATATTTTTAACAAATTCAATGGATCTAACTTCTACCTTTGGAAACTAAAACTTTGGATGATGCTTATAGATAGAAACCTTTGGGATGTTGTAGATGGGTCTGACTTGAGACCTTTGGGATGTTGTAGAAACAGGTGGTCCGACCTAGACGACGATGACGTAGTGAGGGCATGGAAAATCAAGGATCATAAGGCCTTAGCATCAATCATGTTGAATTTGGCCGACTCCTATATTTTCCACGTTACCTCATGCAAGTTCTCTAAAGAAGCATTAGATTTACTAACAAATCTCTATGAGACTCAAGATTTAAGCACCATCTGTGTGGAAGGAAAAGGGACAGTCAAGATCATATTCAACAACAATTTTTCTATTTCCATTTCGAATGTTCTTCACATACTTCGGCTATCTAAGAACCTGTTATTGGTCTTTAAGATAATTGATGAGGGCTACACTATTACGTTCTCTTCTGAACAATGTACAATCTCGATGAATATATATCTATTTTATCACCTTCATAGATGATTATTCTAGATGGTCTACGGTCATGTTCATAGAACATAACTCAAAAGCCTTTGAATGCTTCAAGAGATTCAAGGTCATGGCTGAGACCCAAACATCTTACAAGGTAAAAGCACTCCGAAATGATGGTGGTGGCAAATACGTCTCCAAGGAGATGTCCGACTACTAGGCTGAACACGGAATTTGAAGATAATTTACAACTTCCTATTCACCTCAGCAAAATGGGATTGCAGAAAGGAAGAATCAAACGCTTCTCAACTCAGCCTGATCTATGCTACGTCAAGCGCACTGGGCCTGAAGTTTTGGGTAGAAGCTATTGCCACAGCATGTTACATGCAGAACAAATCCAGCACAAAAGCCGTCAACAACATGACTTCTGATGAAGTATGGCATGGACACAAGCCTAGTGTCAGCCATTTAAAAATCTTTGGTTGTATATGTTTTGTTCATGTTTCTAAACAACTTAGGAAGAAGCTGGATCATAGGACAAATAAATGCATTTTCATTGGAAATCTTGATGAACATAAAGTTTATAAAATTTATGATCCACCCACCAATGTAGCATTTGTTTCAAGGGATGTAATCTTCAAGGAAGATACATTCTATGATTTTCGACAAAAGATGTGTCATTTCATCCTATCTTACATAGCATAGAATCTTCCAACCATGATGTTTCTTCTACAGAATCTGCACCTATAGCTATAGGTAGCTCGAGCAGATCTGGACAAACTCACGAAGAAGCACCATCGCATTCTGATCAACCAAATGTTTGTAGATCCTCACGGACTCGAACAGTTCCTGAGAGGTATATACCTCAATCTTTTTGAACTTCGTCAGAAGAACCTAGACCCTAGCCGAAGCAATTAATAGAGAGTTATCAACAACAAGTGGACCTTCAAGAAAAAGATCAACTCTGATGGTTCCATTGCAAAATGGAAAGCACGACTGGCTAAGGATTCACTCAAGGCCAAGGAGTGTATTATCAAGATATTTTCAGTCCTGTTGTCAAAATGCAGTCAATCAGGACTCCGATTGCGTTGGCAGCCGCGGAAGACTTTTGGCACTTTTCCAATGACATATATTGACTCAAATTGCTTATACCACAGTCTAGATCAGTTCTAGTGATTTTCAAATAGATCAAGGAGCCAAGAAGCTTTCTATAAAGTGTGATGTCCTCAAAGGATGCTTCATCACCTTCATTAGAAACTTTCACAAGTTGCTCCATAGGGGTGTCAATCCCTTTACAATCTTTCATACCAAACTTTTCTAAGATGGAAGTAGCATACTTGGATTGACAAATGAAAGTGAAAAAAAAAAAAAACAATTTACTTGGAGCATCTTCAAGAGCAACAGCTCTTGAACACCACATTAAAGTAATAAACAACTTTGGAGTCACAACCCTAGAATAATCAAGGACATCTATAAAAATTCAATAGAAGGTGATGTAGCCCATGAGCTGCTCTAGTACCTAGCAATATGGCCATAGTCATGTCTTTGTCCATCAGTATAGTGAAGGATAGTTTCTTACATGTAAAATGTAGATGTGAACCTAATACATTTCTTTTGTGTGAAAATGTCAAAATCATGCTTGATCTAGGCCAAAATCATGTACATATTATGTTTACACATGTGTGGGGACTGTTCCCACATGTGAATTAAATTTATTTATCATTTAGATGAGTCATATAGGTTGTACATACCATTTCATTTGAGATCTAGTGGCTAAAATGGCCAAAATCTAGTTTTCTAGCTATATGCCACTTGGCATCATTTTATTGGTAGGAAAAGCTATTTCACATGGATAGGAGTGATCTCACACGTGCCAAGGATTTCTCACATGTGTCAAAACATCAGTAGTAGGTGAGATCCAACTTGTAGTAGATATTTGTGCAAGTCCCTATAAATTAGGAAAATTGCCTAAAATCAAGGGAGGTGGCTATAAGTTAGGAAACTTGGTCCATGTGCCATATTGATGATTATTGGTGGATCCTTTGATGAGTAGGCACTCTCACACGTTCCAAATCAGCTGAGTAAGCATCAGCTCTTGTGTATATATGGTGGCTCATTTGGCCATAATTGATATGGAAGCTAAATCTTGGTTTTGGAGCAATTCTAGTGTTTTCTCTCTATTTGTCTTGTGTTTTTATGCATTGATTGGGTTCTAAGCTTAGTATACTTTATTCTCAGCCTATTTTCCATACTCTGACAGGTTTTCACACGTGTGAAACCAGAAAGTACAAGTTTTGATCAATAATAATTGTTCTTGTTAGATTTATTCATCTAGATTTGATCTAAATGCTATCTAATCTTGTGTAGATTGATAGGTTGATGTAATCTAACATCCAATCACACTTGTGGATCTGATTCAGATCTATTCTTGGTCCATTTTTCTGTACTTTGACATGGTATGAGAGCCAAGTACAAGTGCATTTAAGACATTGATCTAAAACTATTCCCAAATTGGCAGGTTTTTTAAAACAAGCTAATATTGAGGTAGCGAGTTGAAATGGATAGCTAGAGCCAAAATATTTGTACCAAATCTTGCTGTGGGCTGAAGGTATACCTTCCACACATGTGTGGCCATACATAACCTGTTTTGAACATTATTTTTCATTTTGGTGCAATTTGAGCTTCATACACCCAATTTGAGTCAATTTAGTGCATTTTTCAAGCTTTCACTTGCATTGTTTCTATTCCATTGAATTGTTCTTGGTTTAGATCAATCATATAGGTGGATTAGAGCTTGTTTACAGTACATTGAAGTTTAATCTCTGTTTTTTTTAGTGTACCTTGAAGTTGAGAGAGATTGAGTGCTATAAACCAAAGATTAAGGAGTGAATTTGCAAAGTTGAGATTGTAATCTATAGATCCATCATTCTAGATCTGTTCTAAAGTGGTAGGGTTAGGTCTACAAGCTTATTGATTGCTAGAATACACTATAGGTTCAGATCTCTAAGTGGAACCATCTAAGTTTCAAGTGCATTTACACTAATAATGGCATCAATGGGTGGCTTCTTACTTGAAGCTAGTGAAAGGCTTTCATCAACTAATTATGCCATTTGGAAAGTTTGAATGGAGTCATTATTTGTACTTCATGATTTGTATGACATTGTTCTTGGTGTGGAAGAAGAACCTCAAGTAGCTCAAGAATTAGTAAAGTACAAGAAGAGATTTAAGTTGTCATTACATTGCTTGAAAATGAATGTAAGTAATGACTTGTTGAAAGAGATCTCATCTTGTAGCACATCCAAAGAGGCATGGGATTCATAAAATCTATTTATAAATCCAAAAATACTTTAAGAATACTCATGCTAAGAAATCAAATACTTCAAAGCATGAAAGGAAGTAATTAAAGTGCCCAAGATTATGTTCTTAGGATCAAATTTTTGAATATTGAGTTATCTTCCATTAGTGACAAGATTCAAGACAATGAGCTAGTTCAAATCATCTTGAATGGATTAGGAAATGAGTATTCTAATCTAGTTCAAACATTTGCTATTCAAGATCAACTTCCTACTATTGAAAAACTTCATAGTGTGCTAGTTTCTGAGGATAGTAGGATGCTTCATATCAAGAATAGGATTGGTTCTCTTTCTTTTATTGATGTGATGACAAAGCTAACTTTTCTTTGAAAGGCAAGAAGAAGAAGGTTCCATCCAAGAAGACCCAAGATGTGGAGGTCGAGAGCAAGGATGGAGCTTCAAGTTCAAAAGGCAAGAGTAAGAAGGACAAGAAGAAGCTTAAGTGTTTTTTCTGTGGTAAGAAAGGACACTTTGCATCCGAGTGTTACAAGAAGAAAAATGCCCAAGAGAAGGACAACCATGACAACCTTGTGCTTGAGGAGGAGGATGAATGCAACTTATCTTTGATGGCTTCCTTAACACAAACATCTAATCACAACACATGGTGGATTGATAGTGGGGCTAGTTCCCACATGACTCACCAAAAAGACTACTTTTCTACCTTACTTTCTTACAATAACTCTAAGAAGTTTATCTTCACTGCAAGTGATCAAGAATGTGAGATTGTAGGATCCATTCCATTATGTCTTGGATCATCTAAGAAAGTAGATCTAGACAATGTTCTTTATGTACCTTCTATTACAAAGAACTTGTTAAGTGTTGGTCAACTTAAGGATAGTGGATTAGATGTTCATTTCAAGCATGGAGCATGTTCCATCTTGAAGAATGATAAATGTATTGCTAATGGCTTTAAGCAAGGAAGGTTATTTAAGTTGGATGCTAATGTGATGGTTGGAAGTGTTAACATGGCAAGGGAGGAGCTCTCTCAAGTGGAGCTATGGCACAAGAGGTTAGGCCATCCTAACTACAAAGCTATGGAGACCATGGTGAACAAAGGGCTAGCAATTGGACTTCCCAAAGCCATATCCAAGTGTGGCAAGCTTTGTGAAGCTTGTGGACTCTCCAAGTCATAAGCAACATTTCAAGAGATCTTTGACAAGATCTAACTCTCCTCTTGATCTTATTCACTCAGATGTTCACTCTTTTCCACATGAATATAATGGTGGAGCTCTTATGTATGTCACTTTTATTAATGATAAATCAAGATACTCTTGGATTTACCTCTTGTCTAAGAAAAGTGGAGTGTTTGAAACCTTTGTGAAGTTCAAAACTCTTGTAGAAAAGCAACTTAATGCTAGCTTGAAAGTATTAAGATGTGATAATGGAGGGGAGTACATCTCCAATAGTATGAAAGAGTTTTGTCAAACTAATGGCATTAGAAGAGAGTTTACTTGCACATACACCCCACAACAAAATGGGGTGGCCGAGAGGAAAAATAGAACACTATGTGAGTGTGCTAAAGCATTGAGATTAGATGCATCACTTCCTATTTCATTTTGGGGAGAAGCTATTTTATGTGCAAACTTTCTATGTAATAGAATGACTAATCGTGCCATTGGAGGTCTCACACCTTATGAAGCATTGTATGGCAAAAAGCCAAATCTTAGTGATTTGAAATTTTTGGATGTACTTGTTATGTACACATTCCTTTAGAAGTAAGGAAAAAGGAAGATGCTACTTCATTTAAAGGCATCTTTGTTGGTTATAGTGAAAATAGTAAAGCATATAGGATATTTGATCCTATTACCAATAAAGTTGTAAGTAGAGATGTACTTTTTGATGAATCTCTCAATGGCAAAGAGAAGGTACTTTCCAACAACTCTCATCTTATCAGTGATCATGCTATGGCCAAGGAGGAGCTTCAAGGAGTTGAAGACCAAGAGGATCTTGCTCAAGATCCAAAGGTGCCAAGAAGATCAACAAGAGTGAGGGAAAATTCTAGTGACAAAGGAAAGCAAAGGGAAGATTCTCAACTACACACCTCTTATTCTTTCTTGACAACTATGCTTGAAGAACCAACATGTTTTGAAGAAGCAATTAAGTCTCAAATTTGTAAGGATGCTATGCAAGTAGAGTTTGATGCTTTGTTGGAAAATCAAACTTGGGATCTTGTTAATCTACCTTATGGAAAGAAGCCTCTTACTTGTAAATGGATATATAGATTGAAGTATAATCAAGATGGTTCCATTCATAAGTATAAAGCAAGACTTGTAGCAAAAGGTTTTTTACAAGTCAAAGGCATAGATTATGATGAAACCTTTGCTCCTGTTGCAAAGCTTGTAGCCATTAGATTGATCATATGCCTTGCTACTTCTTTCAAGTGGGAGCTCTTTCAACTTGATGTGACAAATGCTTTCTTGAATGGATTCTTGGAGGAGGAAATTTACATGTGCCAACTTGAGGGCTTCATCAAAGATGGAGAAGAAGACAAAGTGTGCTTTTTGAAGAAGAGTCTTTATGGGCTCAAGCAAGCACCTAGAGCTTGGTACTCTAGGTTGCATTCTTATCTTATTTCCATTGGATTTGTTGTAAGTTCTTATGAACCATCATTGTACTACAAATGTAATGATGGAAAGATCATCATTTTGGTTTTATATGTTGATGATATAACTCTCACAGGAAATGATCATGATGGCATTATAGATGTAAAAATTTCCTTGTCTAGTGAGTTTAAAATGGTAGATCTAGGACTTCTAAAGTCATACTTGGAATAGAAGTTACTAGATGCAATGATTTTACTTTCATATGTCAATCTAAGTATGCTGGATCCATCTTAGAAAAGTTTGGCATGAAAGATTGTAAGGAGTTAAAACTCCCATGAAACTAAATGTAAAAGTTTCTAAGGAAAGTGATGAAGCATCCTTTGAGGAAATCACTACCTATAGAAAACTTATTGGTTCCTTGATCTATTTGACCATCACTAGACCAGATCTTAGCTTTTGTGTTGGCAAATTGAGTCAATACATGCAAAGTCCACTAATATGTCCTTGGAAGAGTGCCAAAAGAGTGTTAAGATACATCTCGGCTACTAGAAACTTTGGCATAGTATATCAAGGGACTAATCTTTGTTTGAGAGCGTACTCGGACTCAGATTTTGCAGGTGACAAAGTGGATAGAAGATCCACAAGTGCCTTTGCTACATTCCTATGTGGAGGAGTCATATCTTGGCTTTCCAAAAAGCAAGATACTATCTCACTTTCATCAACCGAATCCGAGTATAAAGCTATGACAACAACAACAAAGGAGATCCTATGGCTAAGAAGACTATTGGAGGAGCTTTAAGTGATCAAGGCTGAAGGTATTCCATGCATTTATTGTGACAATCAAGCAGCCCAACAACTTGCCAACAATCCAATCTTCCATGCTCGAACCAAGCACATTGAGATTTCACATCACTCTGTGAGAGAGAAGGTACAAGCAAAGGAGATCAAGCTCATCCATGTTTCATCTTCAGATTGTGTTGCTGATATACTTACCAAACCATTGAAAAAGGATCCATTTGTGAAGTTAAGATTAGCACTTGGAGTTGTAGATAGATGCATACTAGATTTACCAAGCTAGATTTTGAGGAGGAGTGTGAAAATGTCAAAATCATGCTTGATCTAGGCCAAAATCATGTACATATTATGTTTACAAATGTGTGGAGCCTGTTTCCACGTGTGAATTAAATGCATTTATCATTTAGATGAGTCATATAGGTTGTACATACCATTTCATTTGAGATCTAGTGGCTAAAATGGCCAAAATCTAGTTTTCTAGCTATATGCCACTTGGCATCATTTTATTGGTAGGAAAAGCTATTTCACATGGATAGGAGTAATCTCACACGTGACAAGGATTTCTCACATGTGTCAAAACATCAGTATTAGGTGAGATCCAACTTGTAGTAGATATTTGTGCAAGTCTCTATAAATTAGAAAAATTGCCTAAAATCAAGGGAGGTGGCTATAAGTTACGAAACTTGGTCCATGTGCCATATTGATGATTATTGGTGGATCCTTTGATGAGTAGGCACTCTCACACGTGCCAAATTAGCTGAGTAAGCATCAGCTCTTGTGTATATATGGTGGCTCATTCGGCCATAATTGATATGGAAGCTTAATCTTGGTTTTGGAGCAATTCTAGTGTTTTCTCTCTATTTGTCTTGTGTTTTTATGCATTGATTGGGTTCTAAGCTTAGTATACTTTATTCTCAGCCTATTGTTCGTCCTCTGACAGGTTTTCACACGTGTGAAACCAGCAAGTACAAGTTTTGATCAATAATGATTGTTCTTGTTAGATTTATTCATCTAGATTTGATCTAAATGCTATCTAATCTTCTGTAGATTGATAGGTTGATCTAATCTAACATCCAATCACACTTGTGGATCTGATTCATATCTATTCTTGGTCCGTTTTGCTGTACTTTGACATTTTGCTCTTGTACTGATCAGTATGGCTTGTGCCTTGATACGGCTTCGTTAAAGGGAGAAATGTATTGCTTAGTAATGAAGTAAATGATTGGAAAGATTGGACGTACTTGTTATAAATGCAATTTAGCTAATAAAGTAGTGAAAAAAAAAATCTGACTTAACCCTACCCTATGTTTGCAATTTAGGGCAAAAAAAAAAAGTGCAAAAAACAAAGAAATATTCTACCAAAAATTTTAAACCCTAATTTTGAGTTTAAAACCTAAAAAGAAGAAGAAGAAAAAATTAAAAAAAAGCCCTAAACCTAACCCTTGCCCGTGCCCCTCCATCGGCCTTACCCATCCTTCCTCTCCCATACCCCTATCTATACCCCGGTGCCTCGTACCCTCCCTACTGACATCTCTTTCCTCCCTGCTGACGTCCCTACTTCTCTTTCTCTTCATCTTGGTGTGCTACCCCGAATATTCTTTATTCTCTCCTCACTTCAGCATCTTCCTAAGAATATTCTATGTTCCATCTATCAGCTCTCTGCAGACGTGCCACAAGCCATGATTACATCATGGCTACATCACAAAATATTCCACGGAGAGTATCCGACAAATATTCTATTCCTATGCCCCATTAAAGTGCCCGAGAAAAATATATATATATTGGTCTTTCTCATTCCTTTGGCGGTCCCTGTTTCTTTCACGAGCACATGGTCATCCATCTTAATGACCAAAGAAAAAAAAACATCGTCAAATTCCAAGGTTGTTTACGGTTTTCATTTATTCAACGGTCCAATGCTCCAAAGAAACGAAACTTTTCTCTTAAGGCCACTATTTCTAAGTTCGTTCATTTCTTATTCTCCACCAAGTTTTTAAACTTCCATAACTTTTTTATATGATCTCGGATTTCAGTACTGCAAGAGTTAAAAGTGCTTGGTTCTCCGAGCTCAATACAATAATTTTACTTCCGTAATCATTCCTCCGATTTTATTTTATTTTTCTATTTGTCTTTATCCTTTTCTAAGTTCTTATATACATTGAATTTTTAAAATCTTTGAATTCTCATAACTACTCCGTGTGACCTCGGATTTCAGTGCCGTAAAAAGCAAACTTTATCAACTCAACAAGATTGACAGTGTAGAACTCTTATTTCTACCAAATTTTAACCTCTAAAAATGTTCTTTGTAATTGCCTTAATTGAGAACTCATGCCTATTGTCACTGTTTAACTACACCTTGCTGAATTTGGTTTCCATACCATTCCAAAGTTCGTCCCAAGATTACAATCCACAGTTACAAATTCAGTTATTCCACATCAAATCCAATGGATTGGGATTATGAACAAGAGGATGACAATCAGTCATACTGTGATGATAGTTATGACAATGATGTGGACAAATATTGGGATCAAAGTGATGATTACAACGAAGATTATGACCAATGTGACGACATTGTTGATGACAATCAGTATCAAGACCAGAATGATGATTTTGCTAATGATGATCAGTATCAGAACTACAAAGACAATTCAAAACTTGACCATTACTCTGAAGATTTCAACAATGGTCAACAAAGTGAAGAACAACATGAACCAGTCATTGAAGATGGCTCTGCAGATGAAGCAGTTGAACCATTTGATGGTCAGGATGAACTAGAGTTCAATGATGGTGATTATCAGAATCAAGATCAATTCCAATTTACTACGGAAGATCAGTTCGAAGCGATAAGCGTGGATGAGCAACAATAGGTGCAAAGTGGAACAAAAGATCACTATGAGCCAATGGACCAGTTCTATGATCTTGATGAACTCAAAAGGCGACATCACCATGGTGCAGAACAACATTTTGATTATAATGAAAATGATAATGTTGACTATGAGGTCTATAAAGATGCTTATGAAAGTGAAGAAATTGACAAAAATGAAGGATGTTCTCTCTATGCCACTACATGTATGATTGGTCTTTCTTTGATGGGTACATCATTTGCTGACACAAATAATTGTAAGGAGGGAAGGAATATTACTGCGACAAGTGGAGTGACAAATTTCAGTCCCTATGACAATTTTGTGGGAAGTCTAACGCCATTAACTCAACAACAGCGGGTTAGCACTCATGCAATGTCAAGTAATAATGTAAACCGTAATATCAGTAAAGTGACCAATGGAACAAAGAAAATATTAGGTACACTTTTAACTGCCATATAGGATAGTACCGAACAAATGAAACAAACAGGGCAACAATTACAAGAAAGGTCAGAGTGAAGATGAGAAGAAATGTACAACAAGATGGCCACTTGTTTTGACTCTATCTTGCAATCGGCTAGTATTCCACAACAGCCAATTGATATTCGAACTAGTAATCCTGAATTGTGTACCACTGTTGATGTCTACAAAACAACGCTTCCTCTAATCCAAGGGAAAACTTCCAAGCCAAAGGCAGATATCGATCAAGATGTTTTGAGCAAACAAGATTATGAATCTTCTGATGAAGCTGATGATTTCAAGAAAGAAAGCAAAATTCTTAATATCGATCTATCTTCCACAAAGACAAATCAAAATCAACAAAGCACCAATGGACAAGTGGATGAAGACCAACTTGACAATCTAGATCAAGTCTTGTCCGACAGTTGTACTGATCAAGACCATGGTCAAAATAAGGAGGTATACTATGAGCAAAACAAACTTCTACAATTGCAGTTGAATGGAGTACAATTCAATTGCCGAGAATTATGCTCTACTCCACAAATCAGTGGTTACAACCATATTATTGATAATGATCTATATGGATTTATTCCTGAACAAGAATCAAGCGAGCGATATAACACTGATGCAAAATTCAAATACCAATACAGCAACGAGCTTTTTGATGATGAAATTGGTATCAACATTGCTTCAATGAAGTCAATAAGATCCATCCAAAGATCTGAAGCAAATTTGCATCGAGCTACCAATCAATGAATCTAATGTGATATTGATGGAAGGAGTTGGTGCAAAATCCTTGCATATTGTTGCATTAGAGGATGTCATCAATCCTTTCAACAAGGAAAATATGTTAATTTGGAAATTGAATTGAAAATGGTTAAATTCCTTGTGTACAGATGACCAAAAAGATCCCTACACTACATGGGATTTGATGAATCCGAATGTGGGATGCATGGCTCTAATAACTGCTCTGGAGTTAGAAATGGGTACCACTATCCTACATCTAGGAGAAATGCATAAGGTTATAACACCGGATGCAGGGACAAAAAAAGACGCATCTGGAATCAGATAGCCCAACCAATCAAGGCAGATACTAAGGAAGAAGACTCTCGAATGTCTGTTGCTTGGATCCTGTCAACCCATGCAAAACTAATGCAACTTGAGGCTTTCTTGTGTTTGATCAATCTCTTCTTCAGTGATCTTATCAAATCTATGGGATCAGTTGTAGATCAAAGGTTCTTTATGAAGAATTCTCGTTGCAACCTTGTTCTATGCTAAAAAGTTGAGGCAACAAAATCTGATGGTAGACGGCTAATGACGAGAATAATACAAGAAAAGATGTTTGTTACTCAAGTTGGCCAAATATCTTTGACTACCACCAACGGATTCATGAAGCATGGCACCAACAAAAGAGCTACATGGTCTTCATTTTTGAGGGCAAAAATGCTTAAAGTAGGGGGAGTGTCATGTGCTGCATGTAATTAGTCCATGAGCGTACTAATGAATTGCCAAATATGGCCATGGAGCTAAAGTAGACTAGACTTAGTCATTAAGACAATTAATAAGGTGGCTCGAACAACCTCGCTATAATTTAGAATAGCGGAATTGTAATAATGATTGTAAGGCCCAATTTAGCTAAATAAGGCCCCAAACTTATAGTAGAGGCACAAATGACCACTATAAATAGCTAAGGTCATGCTAAATTTGGAGGCTATTGTTCATTTTGTAATTTTGGAGTTTTAAGAGATCTTGGAGTTTCTTTTGGAGAGCTTTCTTGATGAAGAAAGTGGTTCATGTGCCTAAAATCACATGAGAGCTATGATCATGCTCTAGAATCAGGCCCCTATCCTTTGAATGATCCATAATCATGAATAATGATATTTTACTTTGCCTAATTTGGTGAAGGTTTGCTACTTTTGTCTAGTTTCTTGATTTTTGACTAGTTTTCTTGATTTCTTGCATTTTCATTATGATTTGATGTTAATGAATGTATTAGATGTTTGAATGCTAAGATTGGCACATGACAATCTCTATTGAGCTCTGGATAGCTCTTGCTCATCTCACTGATTTAGAAGTCCAAGCATGCAAGCTTGCTATTTTGCATAAGAATCCTTCTTTTGATAATCCTATTACCGTTGATACCATTATCAAGATGAGTAGATTTGAACCTTCAAGATGTCCTTTTAGGCATACCTGGGCTATAACTAGAGGCCATTTTGACATTGGCTTTAACAAAATGAACCTTCATCAAGCTAGAATCTGGAACTGAAAAAGACCCTTCTTTAAGTGCAGATGCGATGATAAATGCAAAAACAATTCTTCTATCATATGGTTTGGTCACTCTATCTGGTATATAATGAATAGTCTTTTCATTTTCTTTCCTGGTGCATCTCTGCAAAATCAGCTTAATGTCTTCTTCCTTTGGTTGCATAAACCTGCTAGACAGGTTGTCAAGTCCCACCTTGTCTTTCTACATATCCGACAATACATGATTGATGCTGCCATTGATTAATGTCTTCTTCCTTTGGTTGCATAGACCCGCTAGAGAGGTTGTCAAGTCCCACCTTGTTTTTCTGTATATCCGACAATACATGATCGATGCTGCCATTGAACTTTCCATAAACCCTACTGCTAAGCTCCTTGCATAACTTGGCAATGCTGAAAATGTTTGAGAAATTGAATGCCTTTTGAAAAAACCTAGCTTTTCTATATTGCAAGACAAATACTTCCAGAATACTAGCAAAAAAATGGGTTCCTTCAATCTGAACAATCCAAGCTCAGTCATATCAAACAGTGGCAATAACAGGAAGAGAAAGTACTTTCCAAACAAAGGCAAAGAAGGGCAAAGCAATGGTGGTAAGGGGGATCTTCCTATCAGAAAGCTGAACTTTTACCGTGATTGACCCATGTGTAGGAGGACATAGAAGAAACAAGGATATTGGTGGCCAGCAATACTGGTAGACAACGACTAGTGGTTAGAAGAGACAGAGGGAAGTTGTTTTTTAAATTTACGTGATTATAACAGATGCTTTGAGAGGATTGATGTTAAACAACTATATGCTGAAAACTTACTTCAGATTTTTGGTCATATTGATGAGACTTTTGAGCTTATCGTGTTTGGTTGGTCTTACTTTCCACATTTAAAGCATGAATGGTATAAACCCTTTCAAGTATTTTGTCATTTCAATGTTGACAACATTTACCTTGTACTTGCGCTTACTAAATAAATGTTTTAAGGAGTTCATTTTCAAAAATTTTGGGCATGTTGTCTCGATGGATACTGGAATTATTAGAGGCAAAGCTTTAAAGAATGACTTGAACAAAGGACTTAATCACATCCCATTGTGCCAGTCTAATATAAATGAGGTAGCTTTAGAACTTTATTGTGGATGGTTTGAATTGGCAAATTTTTTACCTACTTATCAAAATATTGATCATGAGACTGTTATGGAACATGTCTTGATTTGTCGCAAATGCTGTAACAAACTTTTTGAAAAATACCAAGTGGCTACATGGAAAAAGTATTATGAATAACAAACTTACAAATGCCATTAATGAGTGTAATTGGATTACTACCAATCTATATAGAAAATGAAGACGCTTCGGATAATACGGTCAATTTTTTGAATATCACCACTACCTTTGATTCTTTATCAGGTAAGTTTCATATGAAAAAATTTGACAGGCAAAGGGAACTTCCGTTCTCGTTTTTCCAATATATACAACTGCCAATAGGCCAATTATGAACTCATATAAAGTTATTGTCGCTCAAATTATTGCTGCCATGTATTGTTGAAACGAACATGATACCTTTGTGGATGAGGTCGGAAACATTGTTCTTGATTTTCAGAGTAATGGCTTCATGAGAGGAAGATTGTGTGAGATTATAAACAACCTATTCCTACACAATTTGTTCCTTGGACTCAAGTTTACTTTACCAAAAAATGCTAAATTTCTTTTGGTGGGCAGTTAGCACTCCATCTCAGGGGTGCTAACTGCCCCCTGAGAGGCTTTGCTAGCTATGGGTATGGTTGGTGAGTTCTCTCTCTCTCTCTCTCTCTCTCTCTCTCTCTCTCTCTCTCTCTCTCTCTCTCTCTCTCTCTCTCTCTCTCTCTCTCTCTCTCTCTCTCTCTCTCATGGGCTCTGTTACATACATATATCGCTTTATTCGCTTCGCAAGCCTCTGTGGAATGCAAATGTCACGTACTAACCTTATTTACTAGTGGGGACAAAAAAAATACCTTACTATGACAAAAGACCCCACATAATAGAAAAAAGTTTTTTTTTTTTTTAATGGTGAGAAAGTTGTGAATCTTTCAATGGCTAGGATTTGTGCACATTATGGACAATCAATCTAACGGTGAGCAGCAATTTGCACTTAGTACACCTAAGTGTCCTCTGGTTCTATAAAGAGGGAAATCACACAACCCTATTCACTTTTTCTCATACTTTCTCTCTCTCTCTCTCTCTCTCTCTCTCTCTCTCTCTCTCTCTCTCTCTCTCTCTCTCTCTCTCTCTCTCTCTCTCTCTCTCTCTCTCTCTCTCTCTCTCTCTCTCTCTCTCTCTCTCTCATTCCTGCTCTACTGGTGCTCTACCTTATGGTGATTGCGATTGAAGAGAAAAACTCGTGAATGCTACTGGAAGAGCAATCATGTGAACGATACTGCAAACTAAGGTGAGAGTGATTCGAGGAATGGCAGCTCACTGATAATGAAGGATGTATGTTGTGCTTTATGATTAGGAATGGATGCTTACTACTTGCTGTGATTATTGTTGTGTAGTAGTGAGTATTAGCTTGCAAATCTGTGATTGGATACTCTTGCTATGGTTGGCGCTGGACAACAATCTAGATGTTGGCAATAAATATCACTTTTTATGAATAATGTATAGTCGCTGGCCAGCGCTCTTTCTGTAGCGGAATTGGCCGCTAGCCAGCGCTAGTTTTTGGCAAACACATTCATTATGTTACTGTGATTTTGCAATGCCTTGCATGCAAGCATAAGTCCATGCATTTTTCAGTATGGAATGATAGCAAAAGTGCGATGGACCGTTGTCCTTCCATATAGATTCCGATGATACCAATGGTAACAGCTTATATGTGGTTGATAATAGTATTATTTTTATACTCCATTGGCTGTAACTTGCTATGATTGATTGCTCTGGATGATTGCTCTGGTAGAATGATAGAAACTATGATGATAGCTGCCTCTGATAAAAAGTATAATGGCTTCTAAAGAATGTAGCATGAAGAAAGCTTGGCTTGATAGTATCTTCCTGAGAAGATGTGTGCACAAAAAATGATAATCTGTATATTGTGGATATTTTGGGGAATGAAATGGTCTTGAAAAGTTGAATGATAACTTAATAATCTGCGGGAAGATGATGGACTAGCTATTGATAAAGACTGTGAGGTTGGTAGAAGTACTCTATACTTAACACAATACTTTCAATTTGAATCTTCTAGCATGTAGGTGATGTTAAAACAACTGAAGATGGATAGTTCGCAAGAGATGACTTCGCCTATCATTCAAGTACGATGCTATACGGAACTTCACCAATACGGTGGTTAGCCTTACTCGTTACTACGAGAAATCTTATCCATGCATGATAATAGTGCAAATGCTTCCTATAATGGTAGTAACTAATAAATTTAGAAAAGTATGATCTTATGTACGTTAAAGTAGACATGAGCTTGTGGTTTTTGTTAAATAAATTCTCTTGTCCGGTTATTATATGTAAAGTCACGTACTCATATAGGGCTCGATCATGGTACACTTGAATGGCATGGATTTGCCCAAGTTGTGCGGTGCTTGGACTCCGGGAAAACGGTTATTTGGGATATCCATGGGGGCTAGCATAGAACGGAGGTGCTCTAGTACCTAGCGATATGGCCATAGTTATGTCTTTGTCCATCAGTATAATGAAGGATAGTTGCTTACATGTAAAATGTAGATGTGAATCTAATACATTTCTTTTGCTCTTGTACTAACCATATGGCTTGTGCCTTGATATGGCTTCATTAAAGGGCAGAATGTATTGCCTAGTAATGAAGTAAATGATTGGGAAGATTGGACGTATTTGTGATAAATGCCATTTAGTTGATAAAGTAGTGAGTCTTGTTTCGGACATAATTAACTACCGATATTCAGCTATGACACCTGTCTTCCTCACACGACTAACTTGTGTGGTTTTGTTGTGTGGGATGGTGGCAGGTAACAGCTGGGTGTCTTAAAACTTGTTTTGCTTTATGGTACTCTTCTGTACTGTTAAACTTTATACAGCTGTATGTTTACCTGTTATGCTATAAATTGAAGGGTTTAGAGGGTTTGGTCTTGACTTGTCAAGAGGGACTATGTGAAATCTTGTTACTCTCTCTCTCTCTCTCTCTCTCTCTCTCTCTCTCTCTCTCTCTCTCTCTCTTTTCAACAAATATCTTTTTTTTTTCATTTCTGTTCAGCTTATCTGAAGCTCTCACACACTATTTTGCATATCTTACATGATCATTACATCATAAATTATGGCCTCTAGTCAATCAAGGAAGCCCAAGAATCAACTGGCCACCATTGTTGCATACATCAAAGATTCCAATGCGCATTGGGTGCCTCATACATTCTCAACTTTTGATTGGGTTTACATGCAACTATCAGGCAAAGGAACTCACAAGGTTGTAAGTGAAACAACCAAGACTACCATTGGAAAGGAAGGATCCACGATTTCAAGATTGACCAAAACGGCGAATATCTTGCAAAAGTGCAATACGTATACATGCGTTGAGATATTTTATTGGATGTGGCTATTGCTGATAGAACCATACAGTCATATTGTAGGTCCCACCTCTTTTATTCTTGTGTTAACTATTATGTTTGAATAATTGTTATCTCATTGTAATGGATAATAATGTTGCATTAATGACTGCTGCAGATGTATTTCCTTCAAATAGCTTCGACTGGCAAAACGTGAAGTCCTTCACTGGAAAATTCTCCACCATACACGCCAAATATGGAGAATTGATATATGGTGGGTTGACATCCTCTGTCCTGATCAAAATGGGCATTTTCTTTTATGGTCACATGTACGAAGTTCCAAAAACAAACTTCGACCAGGGCAAACTAGCACCAATTTCCGAGCCTATGATCGATTCTCATGAGTGGCCATATGCTGACCAATTGACTATTGAATTAACTAAGAGGCAACTTCTCAAAGAGATTGTTTGTAATATGAAGCCAACATTCGGATCCAAATGAGTCTACAGTAGTATCTATGTGCAGATCACCATATTTGTTGTCATATTTAAGGCGGTCCCCTCTAGGAAAACAAACACCATGTGGGCTTGAAAAGCATGGGATTCAAAGGAAATGGAGCACAAAGGAGATTTAATAAGGTGTAAGCTCTCTTGTCAAACAATGACCATAAGGTATCATATTTTATGTCAAACATGCTCCTTAAGTTTCATCTATAGGTGATATAAGTTTGCTCATGGCCAATGGGATGTGTTGGACATTGAGATGAATCAGCAAGAAGTGGAAATATCCATACATTTGCCCCATGATGAAATACGAGAAGTTCATATCAATAGGGAGTGCAGCCTAGAAGATCTTTGGCATATGCTTGGATTGACTTTTGCCAGCAAGTTTTGTCTTCACTCGTAATGGACAAATTGTAAGCCCCTAATTTCCACAACCACAACAATAAAGAAGTCCTTCCCCGACGCCAACTAAGTGGGAAGAAACAATGCCTTTTCCTGGACCAAGAGCTTGCAACATTGGGTGCATTGCCAATTTTGAATGATTCATTCTTTGACCCATTTCCACTAACAACGGCCATGAACAAGACGGACTTGAACATATCAGGTGACGACATACCCATCGTGTCACCTCCAAGTCAGGGGTCGGTGATGGGTTCGATGTTGTCATTGCTGGTGGGCGGTTCTGATGAGGGCACCCTAATTTCACAAACAATAAGGATGAAGCAGAAGGCAATACATAGATGGTCTGGAAGCAGAGCACACGAGTGAAAGAGAAAAAATCCCCGCAAGGCAGGCTCTGGACCAAAGAGAAAGAATCTTGCTGCTCCGCCGCCACTGCCATCACCACAGCCCCACTGCCAACATCACCTCCACTCCATCTCCACCACCTCCACCACTAGGAGAGTCGACAAGAAAAAAAACAACAATGTCTTTATTCACATGCGATCCATTTCCTTCAGAGAAGACTTCAGATTCTTTGATCGCTTTGCTGATGACATTATTGGTCTTGGCATATCTAATGCTAATTTTGGAGCATCACTCTCATTCTCATAAGGGGCAATTAAACCCAAGATAATGAGTTGGGTCTCGAATCCAGGGCAAAAATCATTCAAAATGGCTTCTTGGAGGAGACAGTAAGCCTTTGGCACTGATGGGGACAACTCTACCTCTCCAATGTGCTGGAAGAGCGCTTGGCATTTAAGAAGCTCCATTGGTCCATTTGGACTGTACTTGTTGCTAAATCAAATTATAAAGCTGTTGGGCAAGCTCCCAAGGTAGTGGGCCAGAGACTTATCTAGAGTTCCTACTTCAGTTTTTTCTCAAACGCTGTCCCTTCGCATAACAAAGTAATCAATCTCCATTGCGTTCTGCATTTGGCTCAAATTATTGCAAAATGAGTATAATGAAGACAATCAAACATAACAAAAACACACAAGTTGAATTGTTGGGTCAAACTTGCCTCGGTCCCTTCATCAATGTCTTCGGTTTGCGCAAGCTGAATTCCTTTGCCTTTGTACTCCACATCGGTGTTTTTACCATTGAGTATTTCGAATGGCCTCATTTGAATTGGTGGTGGTTGAAGCATCTTTAATTGGCAAAGTAATCTTGCGAGTGCTTGCTCGGTGGTGTCCGTGTCATGGCCGATCAGCTACTCATACGTGTCGGCGGCGGGCTGGGTGTGGTCGAATGTGGAACTGCCATTCTGCAACTTTACTAATGCTGCCAACATCTCATCTTCTCGCAATCCAAGAATATGTTGTAAATCATGCATGAACACATACTCTTGCCCATCAATGATGATTGGAGCAAGGCCATGGATACGAAGCACGACATCATTGGGCTCATCTATATCCTCTGGCTTCGCTGATGTGAATCTATTGCTTGACAATAGCCAAGGAGTCCATTACCACCATCCCCAACGAACCTTAACAAACTATGTTTGTCAAAAAATTTAGGAGGAGCATCTACCAAAGGATTAAGGGGGTATAATCACCTCTTACCCATAGGTCAATATGTTTTTTGCCTTCTAATCTCCGACAATGCATCTCATATGGATTTAATTTAACACCCCATGCAGCTTTGGTTGTCGCATAATCCTTCTCTAATTTCACATGTAAGTGATACTTGGTTGTCATCTTGAGCATGTTGAATTTCCCAAAAGAATCTATGTAGAACTTTACAATATACCTTAATCAAATGGTGTCAATGCTCAATGTGAACTAACCATGATATAAGCTTTATTAGACATATACTACTCATGCCTAGGGTCCCATTGTAGTTAGGACAATGAAAGGCCATTCTAACTAACCCTACTCTAGTTGTACTTTGTAACTTACCTATTAGTTACCTATTATAGTCTATGCAAATAACCTACAATAGTCTATGAAATTGAGACCTACATTTAGGCCATAACTCTTGCTCACCTTGTGTGGAAACCCAAGGTTAAGGTGCCACCCCTAATGATTCATCAAGCTCAACAACAAATGGACTAGATGTCAAATAGATGAGCAATTGAAAGAAATGTAACCATCAGAAAATTGTCTCCCTATGGAAGATTCCTTTGAAGGGGTTACCTACAAATATGTGAATGCATGTCTTCAAACAAAAACTCTTCATGTAATTGGTTGTTCTAAATTGAATTGCATCATCAATTTGGATAGTATTCAATTAGACAACGTTGACCTTATTTTTACAGTTTGTCAAGTAAAACTTAGATGCCTAATTTTAGAGTTGATCCACCTTTCAATATCTGAAAAGCAAGAAAAGAAGCTATTTTCATTGAGAAAAATTTCCCTTGCCCATATCCTTTACAAATAATACTGAAACTTTACTTTTTGATTTGAATTTGCCTCCTTGTTTGCCTTCAAGATGCTGACTTCAAAAAGGTACTTTTTTGGTGCTTTTTTAGCTTGATTTTTGCTTCCTTCATAGTCTTTATATAGGTTTTTACACACATGTGAATACCTTTGGTTATTTGATACAAGAGGTAGAAAAATCACACTTGTCAATTTTCTTATGATGACTATGTTGGGAGAGAGAGGGGGAGAATAAATGATGAACACGAACGAGAAACGAACTCGAACAAGAAACAAACGAGAAACAAACTCGAACAGAAAATGTTCGTGCGTAGTGGAATGAACTATATGACTCTCTCCATAAGCATGACTACGCCTATCAGAATGACAGAACTTTAGTGATAGAAATCACGGTCATTCTAGATTACGTAGCCAAACATCAATAGATGAAACGTCAGAAGAATAATTTGTCGCAAATAGCAAGACAAATTATATGTCGCAAATGATTTGCGAATAGCTAGACTGCTCGACTGATAATTAGTCGTGAATGATTCACGAAAGACAAAACTAAATGTTAATCATCTATTACCAGTAAGAACAACTACAAAGATTAAGCATAGCAATATTGACATATATCTGAACGTTGAACAATGAACTGTATCAGATTAAGTATATCATGTATACATGTCAATAATGCGGTAGAGCACAATACAGTAGCGGACAAAACCGCGTGCCCTACAAAGCTTATTTCAATCTGTAAAAAGGAATTAAACCTTAATTCTGACAAAATGAAGAATGAATGCTCAGGGCATCTACTTCGTTTATGTCATCTACTTCTTCTCTCTTCATCATTATCTTTTACACAAATGGTGTCCAGTATATATATGTTACATAATATTATAGGTGTGCAGATGTGAAAGTACATGGTGGATGTGTTGTCTGTAGGAGATCATGGGTGGCTGCAATCGTTGTCGAATCTGTTAGCGCAACTGCATGGGATGAGCGTGAAAAGGGTGCGACGTCAGCCAGTGCTGAAGTGAACATTGGTGGTGATGCAAAAAGTGTGTCACTCTTATGAATGGCCTTAGAATAAGATTTACAGGGTGCCTTAGCTTTTAGGGCACTTTTGACATTCAGTAAGATAGTGTCCCCTTTTCGCCTATCACCTTAAACTGTGTAGAAACACAGTGTCACGATTCTTTCGTCTTTTCTTCATCTTTTTGTATGTAAATATGCAGACTGCGTGACAACATTAGTAAATATGCAGCAACATGAATGGAGGCAGATTAAAAATGGGATTTAGGACAGCTAGAGGGAATAAATCCAACACCCCCCCTTAATTTGGATCCATGAATGCCTTGACCTTCAGACTAAGCAATGCACAAAATTTGTTGTGTGCATTAACACTGAGTGCTTTCGTGAAGATGTCTGCAACCATGTCCCACGTTCTGTAGTACGTTAAGCTTACCTCTCTGTCGAGAACCTTGCCCCTGATGTAGTGATATCTGATCTCAATGTGCTTACTTAATATTGCAGCCAATAGGAGCTTTGACTAATGACCATGTTTGATTCTTGATCAGAGAGGAATACTCTTTGTCCATGGCTTCTCTCCAGAGATCAGAGTCTGGTTGGCTGAGTGCTTCTTAGACTGTTGTCGGTTCATGCATTAAGAGACAGACAGACTCATGAGTATAACTTGTGGGTTGTGTGCGCACTCGGCTTGATCTTCGGGGATGATTCGACTGATGAATCGCTCCTAGGACTTGTTGCTGGGTAGCAGCAACATCTTCGTCTGATTCACTGTCTCGAAGTGGGTCGACAATAGACACGCCTGAGCCAGAAGCTCAGACTGTCATGTCAATGGCAGGAGATGTAGGTTCTTCTTGAGCAATATCCTTGTCTTTGAGGTCGAAGAATTGATCCTCGATAAAGACTATATCCCAGAGATTTGCTGGGTCTCAGGATCGTACAACTTGTAGGTGTTATCAGACGAAGTATATCCGATCAAGATGGTCTTGAGACCTTGGAAGTCCAATTTCTTCCTTGTGTCTTTTGGGATCTGCGCGTAGGCAATGCAGCCGAACACTCTTAGGTTCTTCAAAGAAAGCTTAGAGCCTGTCCACACCTCGTGGGGTGTCTTGTCTGAGAGGGCCTTGGTCGAACATCTGTTCTGGAAGTAAGCTACAATGGAGACAGCTTCAGTCCAGAATCTCTTGGTCAACGATGCATGCGATAGCATACACTTAGCAGATTTGACCAGAGTACAGTTCTTCATCTCAACTAAGCCATTAGACTGAGGACTGTAAGGAGTGATGAATTGCTACTCAATGCCTTGGCTTTGGCAGTGCTCCTTAAACTCGACAGAGATATATTCTCCACTGTTGTCTAACCTTAGGGCCTTGATCGTCCTTCCACTCTCCTTTTCTACATGCTCCTTGAAGATTCTAAAGCAGTTGAAGGCTTCTGATTTCTTGTTTATGTAATACATCATCGTCCTTCTGGAGAATTCGTCAATAAAGACTATAAAATACTTGGCATCCTTCAGCGAAGGATTTTTCATTGGGCCACAAATATCTGAATATACAACGTCTAGTAATCCTCTAGCAATATGTTGATGGCTTGACTTAGATGGTTTCCTAGTCTGCTTACCAACTAGACAATCTTGATAGATAGATAACTCGACTTTTTTGCAAGGATAGTTGAGATCAAGAACAATAGATTGTCTAGACATTCATTGTACAATAGCATGATTTAAATGACCAAGTCTATAATGCCAAAATAAATTTTAATCTGAATGAATTGAATTACTGAGAGCCTGACTAGAGGCAAGAAAAGCAATGACTGAATTTATACAAGTATCCATGTCTCTTTCCGAGTGCTAGAATCTTGCCTGTCCTATCAACTACTTTACACTGATCACATTCGAATTCTACTTTGTGTCCTAGATCTGTGATTCTACTTACAAAGAGCAAATTCATAGAAAACTTTGGTACATACAGGACTTTTGAGAGTAGCTTAGACTTGTCATTTGCAAAATATAATCTTACAGTGCCTTCACCTTTAATAGCTTGTGTGCTATTGTCGCCATGGTGAACGAATTTCTAGGTACTGTAAGGCGTATAGGACTCGAAACAGGCAATTTGGCTAGTCATGCGCTGAGTGGCACCGGAATCCAGGAACCAACAACTGTCGCCAAATGCTCCTTGATGGTTGGTCATGAAGGCATCATGATCCGCTTCTTGAATAGGCTGTGGAGCTTCTGCAGCTGCATTCGCCACTTGATTCGTCTGCCCTTTGTTGTTGTTCTTCGCTTGAAGTATGCGATAGTCTTGTATTTCATTGTTGTTTCGTTTGCAGTATCTACAAAACAGCTTCTTCTTTGTATGCGGATTCGACTGTTCCTTGTGCTGAGCTGGTTTCTGGTCTGGCTTTGATTGCTTCGGGCCTTTCTTCTTCTTCTACTTTATTGTGCTCTTGTTGGTGTACAAGGCGTGAGAATTAGCTGAGGAACTCGAGGTTTCGTTCCTTCGCATGTCTTCCTACAACAATATAGTAATGACTCTCGAAAGAGCCAATTCTGGATGAGCCATGATGATCATCACCCAGTTGTCATAAGAACTTGGCAAGCTTCTAAGTAGTTGCATCACTGCATCTTGATCGTCTATGATAGATCCGACAACGACCATTTGTCTTAGCAACTTCTTGAATTGATTAATATGATTCTACAGAGAATCACCATTCGTCATCTTGAGGGAGTAGAATTTCTTCCTGAGATGTAGCTTGGAAGCTATATCTCGCACTTCGTATAGTGTGCTCAAGATGTCCTAGACTTCTTTCGATGTCTGAACCTCGGATACATGGTCGATCTGGGTATCCGTGATGTTGAAGATGATCAACGCGAAAGCTTTTCCATCCTTCATCTTCCATCTGGCGATTGCCGCGTCGTCCACTTCGTGTTTGCCTTCTGCACATGTAACAGCGTCGTACAATTCTTTTGCCATTAGTACAGTTTTCATCTACAATTGCTAAGATTCTAAAATAATTCTCTCTCTCTCTCTCTCTCTCTCTCTATATATATATATATATATATATATATATATATATATATATATATATATATATATAATCACTAAATCTAAGGAGTCAGCTACTGATCAAAGGTGTTCTCCGCTATTTGACCTTACGTATCATAATCCACTATCTTACAATCGTAGAAGATGCATTGAGTTCAAAGGAATGGTTTCAAGCTATGATAGATGAATATAATGCTTTGATGGAAAATGGCACACAGATCCTTGTTGATAGACCTCTTAAGAATGTGATTGGCTGTAAATGGGTTTTTAAGCTAAAACTAAATATAGATGGAAATTTAAGAAAACACAAGGCAAGGTTAGTTGCCAAAGGATATGCTCAAGAAAAGGACATAGATTATGAAAAATCCTTTGCACTTGTGGCCAAGATGGTCACAATGAGATTACTTTTTTGGTTGGATACTTTTTCAAATGGATGTTTCTAATGCATTCTTAAATGGTTTTTTGGAAGAAGACATCTTCATGGAGCAACCCCAAGGCTTCATCAAGCTTGGGATGGAAGGTAAAGTATGTCATCTTCAAAGGAGCTTATATGGTTTGAAGCAAGCATCAAGGTCTTGGAATTCAAGACTTCATGATTTCTTAGTTTCTATTGTACATAATGTATGATGTAAGTGGCATTGTACTTTCATTGATTTATTTAGATGACATCATCCTTAGTGGTGATAACATTGATGGTATTGAGAAAACCAAGAAAAATATATCTCTAGAATTTAAGATGGTAGATCTTGGTCAACTTCACTTTATATTGGGCATAGAAGTACTTAGAGTTTCAGATTTTATCTTCATTAGTCAATCTAAGTATGCTCAAAGTTTGCTCAATAGATTCAAGATGCAAGATTGCAAGCATGTAGAAACCAATAAAAGTGATGAAGCATCCTTTATGGACATCACTCTTTATAGGCAACTTATAGACTCCTTAATGTGTATCACCATAACTAGGCCTTATCTATGCTTTAGTGTGTATAGGCTAAGCCAATATATGCAAGATCCATTAGTGATATATTGGAAAAATGCTGAAAGGATCTTGAGATACATCTCGGGTACTCTAGATCATGGAATTCTCTATAGAGGAGATGTCATTGATTTGCATGCCTTTAGTGACTCGGATTTTGCAGGTGACAAAAGGGATAGGAAGTCCACAAATGCCTATGCAACATTCATTGGTGGAGTAGTAGTTTCTTGGTTGTCAAAGAAACAAGAAACCATCTCAATTTCTTCAACCGAGGCCGAGTATAAAGCTCTCACCAATACAACAAAGGAGCTACTATGGATCAAAAGGCTACTTATGGAGCTGAAAGTCGTGAGTTTAGATGTTGTTCCAACTCTCTACAATGCTTCTTGGTTTCCAAGGGGAGGCTCGAACCTAAGACCAAAGAAACTTTGGATGTCAAGCTAACCAACTAAGCCAACCCCATTGGTTCAACTCTCTACAATGACAACATTTCAATCCAACACCTTGCAACCAATCCAATCTTCCATGCAAGGTCAAAACATATCGAGACCTCTCATCATGTTGTGAGAGAGAAAGTGCAACCTAAGAAGATATCTTTGGAGCATGTGGCAAGTGTGAATGTGTTGCTGATATCCTCACTAAACCACTTCAAAGAGCTACATTTGTGAAATTAAGATTGTCGAAAATAGGTGAGATAATTGAATGCAAAAATTTCCTACTTCCAATGCATGACTACGCCTATCAAAAATTAGTGATGGAAATCACATTCAATTTTTAGCAACTAACTTTTGCTAGATACTAAGTGATTACGTAGCCAAACATAAAGTATTGAATTCTTGGGCAATTTATATCAGTTACAAAAGCAATACAGAGATGCATGCATTCTGACACAAATTGAATGCAATAACAAAATAGTATTGATTCAAAAAAACAAGATCAGATGGTAATGAGTGTAAGACAATAGTGGATAGAAACCGCGCACTCTAGGCTATCTCTGAGTAACTAAGAATAAGTCTAATAATAAGCAGCTCTGCAGTAGCGCAATAGCAACTCTAAAATAAATCTCTAAGTGATTGAGCTAGAATGCTCAAGAGAGTTCAAGCTTGAAAGCTTGATAGAGAGCTAACAACAATACTTCTGATTGTGAATGATCTACTTGATTAGAGTGCAGGAAGCGTCGTGTAATAACACTCAACCTCTTCATAATTCACAGTAACATTTTCAAATGATAATGAGATGTATAAACAGCTGATTTATACTAAGTAATTAGGTCGTCAAATGCAATTGCTAGTTGGCTGGAGTCTGCTGGCATTCATCCAGTTCCTTCTCAGAAAATGATTATTGATAAGCAGTGACAATTGGCCATAAACAATCTGTCTACATAAATGAACGTAAACTATCATTCTGCAAAAATGAACGTAAACTGCCACAGGCAAAAAATGCGACACTGCATTTTTACTCGTAATTTCTGACAGGCAAAAAATGCGAAAAAGACGACACTACATTTTTGCACGTAATTCCTGACAGGCGAAAAATGCGAAAAAGGTGACATTGCATTTTTGCACGAAATTCTTGATAGGCAAAAAATGCGAAAAGGCGACACCGCATTTTTACACGCAATTCTTGACAAGCGAAAAAAGCAAAAAGGCCGACATTGGATTTTTACACAATATTCCTAACAGGCGACACTATTGGGTTTAGTATGTAACATCTATTGGAGTCAAATTTTACATGGTCAAATTTAGATGCAATAGCGTCAATTGTATGTCACGAAGATAATATAAAGATAAACTTGAAGTCAACATTCATGTTCTTATTTTCAAAAGTTAAACATTCTAATTTGGTGTGGCTCTATATTATTGTAATAAGTGTGGCATCTATTACAAGTGCTAGACATAAATAGTTTGTTATTTATTATGCTTATAGTTTTTTACACATATGCATTTCAATTTTCTAGTGATGCAATTTTTTATCCCCCATATTTTATTAATGCCTCATCTACTTGTGTATAACAAAAAGTAAGAAATACTTCCTTTGTTTGTTCTAACATTATACCATGTGTATTTATCCATTTGTCTTGTTTACTATGTGCTTCTCAATGCATGCACTTTTATGGTTTGTACATTAATTCTAGGTATAAAAAAATTTCCATGTAATTTTTTTTTATGATTCTTTGTGTATATTCTTTTTCTATTGCTTAAGTTTTTCCCTTAAAAGACGTATGTGATATTTTTGTTGTCATTTTCAACAAAAATATTGAAGCTACCTTGCAACTTCTAGGACTTAGTGATGAGATGTGGAGAGCAACCTTGTATATATGCATACATACATAGATACACATTGTGTTTGTGTGTGTGTGTGTGTGTGTGTGTGTGTGTGTGTGTGTGTGTGTGTGTGTGTGTGTGTGTGTGTGTGAATTTATAACATATTTCTTAATTGTTGTGGAACCATTCAAAGAAAAAGAACAATCCAAGTATAACATCTCTATTTGGTAAATTTAATCTATTCAAAGCTAGAGTCACACAAATAGAAAGAAGAAGAGTCACACAATTGATACTTTATATACACTACACTCTTACAACTTTAAATCATAAAATGCCAAAAAAATCTATACAAAAATCATTGAGAATCTTGCGAACATACATATATTTTCACATGCGCGTGCGCACGCATGATGAATCGAATATTTGTGCCTTCTTAGCTTGGTAACAGAATGATTGAATCCAATAAAATTTTGAGGTAATTTGGCAAATCTAAACACCTTGGAAATGGCTCTCCAAGTGCTTTTTCCAAAGCACAATCTTCACGAGCCTTACCATCATGGAACATAGATTGAGGCAATCCAAATGCCTTCTCCTCCTTGAGCATGAAAAGCATGGATTTTTTATTGAAATGATCCAAGCTCTTCTCAACCATTCCTCCACAAAGGTTAGCTTCTTCACAATAATCCAACTTAAAAAGCTTTCCACATCTAGTCCCTCTTTCTTCATCTTCACCATCCCTCTTAATCAAGCAAGCATCCACTCCAAAGTCCACTTGAAATCCATGATCAGACATTTGACTAAGCATTTGACCAACACTAATGAGATTCACGGTGAGATTTGGCACAAAAAACACATCATCTAGCTTAAGCATCATAGTGGATCCAACACAAATTGGTACACTACCAATTTCCTCTATCTTGCATTTACTATCATTAGAAATGGACATAAACCTCCTAGATCCTTTGTAAGGTGCAAGATGAGTGAAGAATTTCCTTGAACTAGTTGCTTGAGAGAAAGATCAATTTTTGGCAAAACTTTTGAGATCAAGGTCATTAAACCATAATGATCTAAAAAACACCAGGTGGGCACACCTACCTACCCTCAAAGATTAGATCCTGTTGGAGAGAGAGGGGGAGAATAAATGACGAACACGAATGAGAAACGAACTCGAACAAGAAACGAATGAGAAGCAAACTCGAACAGAAAAGGTTCGTGCGCAGCGGAACGAATTATTTGGCTCTCTCCGTAAGCATGACTACGCCTATCAGAATGAAGAGAACTTTAGTGATAGAAATCACAGTCATTCTAGATTACGTAGCCGAACATTTAATGGATGAAGCGCTAGAAGAATAATTCATCGTGAATTGCAAGACAAATTATCTGTCGTGAATGATTCGCGAAGAGCTAGACTGTGCTCGACTAATAATGAGTCGCGAATCATTCGCGAAAGACAAGACTAAAAGTTGATCGTCTATTACCAGAAAGAGCAGCTAGAAAGATCAAACAAAAACACAAATCTGAACGCAGAACAATGAACTGTATCAGATTAAGTATATCATGTATACAAGTTAATAATGCGGTAGAGCACAATACAGTAGCGGACGAAACCGCGTGCCCAACAAAGCTTATTTCAATTAGTAAAAAAGAATTAAACCTTAATTCTGACAAAATGAAGAATCAATGGCATCTACTTCGTTTATGTCGTCTACTTCTGCTCTCTTCATCATCATCTTTTACACGAATGGTATCTAGTATACATATGTTACATAATATTACATGTGTGCAGATGTGAAAGTACATAGTGGATGTTCTATTTGTAGGAGATCGTGGGTGGCCGCAATCGTTGTCCAATCTGTTAGCGCAACTGCATGGAGTGAGTGTAAAAAGGGTGCGACGTCAGCCAGTGATGAAGTGATTGTTGGTGATGATGCAAAAAGTGGGTCACTCTTACGAATGGCCTCAGGATAAGATATACAACGTGCCTTAGCTTTTAGGGCACCTTCGGCATTCTGTAGGATAGTGTCCCCTTTTCGTCTGTGACCATAACCTATGTAAAAACACAGTGTTCGCGATTCTTTCACCCTTTATTCGTCTGTGCGAATTTGCATGTAAATATGCAGGCTGCATGACAACGTTAGTAAATATGCAGCACGAATGGAGGTGGATTAAAAATGGGATTTAGGAGAGTAGAAGGAGTAAATCCAACACCCCCCTCTTAATAAGGATCCGTGAATGCCTTGATCTTCAGACTGAGCAACGCACAAAATTTGTTGTGTGCATTGATACTGAGTGCTTTCGTGAAAATGTCTGCAACCATGTCCTGCGTTCTGCAGTACGTTAAGCTTACCTCCCTGTCGAGAACCTTGCCCCTGATGTAGTGATACCTGATCTCAATGTGCTTACTCCTAGAATGAAATCTAGAGTTGGCCGATAAGGCAATAACACTTTGGTTATCACAAAACAAAATTGTGGGGCTGTACTGATACAGATTGATGTCTGATAGCAAATTTCTCAGCCAAAACGCTTCCTTAATAGATTGAGAAGCAGCAATGTATTTTGCTTCAGTAGAAGAAAGTGCGATAGAGGTTTTCTTACGACTGTTACATGAAATAGGACCGTTGTTGAAGAAGAATGTAAATCCAATTGTGGATTTACGATTGTCTGCATCTCCTCCCTAGCTTGCATCAGAATAGCCACTGAGCTGATGAAGATTGTCGTTGCTGACATCTCCATAGCATATGCACTGGTCCATGGTAGCTCGAATATATCTCATGACTCGAAGAAGAGCCTTCCAATGGGTAATGCCAGGATTAGCCATATATTGGTTGAGTGAGCTTACAACAAAAGAGATATTTGGTCTTGTATAGACCATTGCGTACATGAGAGATCCAAGTATCGATCGATACGGATATTCTCTCATCTGCTCCTCTTCCTGCTTTGTCTAGGGACATTGGTCCTTTGACAAATGCAAGCCTGGACGTATCATCAACGTGCAAGGTTATGCTAATGAAGGATTGCTGCACTGACCTTGAATAAATGTTGCAATCAGTAGTGCTTGGTTTGAATCCTTGTTCAATGAGGAATGTGTTGATCCTCTGAAACCAAGCTCTGGCAGACTATTTCAAGCCGTACAATGCTTTGTAGAGTTTACAAACATGATTCTTCATGCCTTTCAGAATGCATCCTTCGGACTGGATCATGTAGATATCTTCTTGTATTACTCCGTTCAGATAGGCTGTTTGTACATCAAGTTGATGTACTTCGAGATCGATAACTGCATCATAAGATAAGAGCATTCGGATCGACGAATGTTTGATGACTGGATTAAAAGTCTCACTGTAGTCGACATTCGGGATCTGGGTGAATCCTTGTGCTACTAGTCTAGCCTTCCTTTGATCAATTGCTCCGTTGGCATTATATTTGATCTAAAAGATCAGAGCGAAAGAATCACGAACACTGTGTTTTTACACAGGTTATGGTGACAGGCAAAAAGGGGACACTATCCTACAAAATGCCAAAGGTGTCCTAAAAGGTAAGGCACCTTGTAAATCTTATCCTAAGGTCATTCGTAAGAGTGACTTACTTTTTGCATCATCACCAATGTTCAATTAAGCACTGTCTGACGTCACACCCTTTTTACGCTCACTCCATGCAGTTGCGCTAACAAATTGGACAACGATTGCAGCCACCCACGATCTCCAACAGACAGCACATCCACTCTGTACTTTCACATCTGCACACCTGTAATATTATGTATATATACATATTCTGGACACCATTCAGAAGATGATGATGATCAGATGATCAAGTGAGTGAAGAAGAGACTAAGAGAAGAGGTTTCATTCCTCATTACAGACAAAATAAGCTTCGTAGGGCACGCGGTTTCGTCTGCTATTGTATTGTGCTCTGCCGCATTATTAACATGTATACATGATATACTTAATCTGATATAGCTCTTTGTTCAGCATTCATATCTGTGTTAATATTGCTATGCTTGTTCTTCATTTTGTCTGATCTTTCTAGCTGCTCTTTGTGGTAACAGACGATCAACTTTTAGTCTTGTCTTTTGCGAATAATTCGCGACTAATTATCAGTCAAGCACAGTCTAGCTCTTCGCGAATCATTCGCGACAGATAATTTGTCTTGCAATTCGTGACAAATTATTCATCTAGCGCTTCATCCATTAAATGTTTGGCTACGTAATCTAGAATGACTATGATTTCTATCACTAAAGTTCTCTTCATTCTGATAGGCGTAGTCATGCTACAGAGAGAGTCAAATAATTCATTCCGTTGCGCACAAACATTTTCTGTTCGAGTTTGCTTCTTGTTCGTTTCTTGTTCGAGTTCGTTTCTCGTTCGTGTTCATCATTTATTCTCCCCCCTCTCTCCAACATGGTATCAGAGCTATCTTCACAGCTTGATTAGCTTCCACAATACAAGACTCTACTAGCCGATAGATTAATTGTTTTCTTGTTCTGTAAATATCATATTTTCATACTTAAGTCACTAATAGTTTCTCATATCACTTAGACTAATTCTTCCACATGGATTCCCAAGGGAAAGCCAATCCTATCATGGACAAGCTTGATGGAGCCAATTACCATCTGTGAAAATTTAAGATGAAAACTGTACTAATGGAAAAAGAATTGTACGACGTTGTTACAGGTGCAGAAGGGAAACCTGAAGCGGACGACACGACAATCGCCAGATGGAAGTTGAAAGATGAAAAAGCTTTCACGCTGATCATCCTCAACATCACAGATACCCAGATCGGCCACGTATTCGAGGCTTAGACATCGAAAGAAGTCTGGGACATCTTGAACACACTATACGAAGTGCGAGATATAGCTTCCAAGCTACATCTCAAGAAAAAATTTTACTCCCTCAAGATGACGAATGGTGATTCTCTGCAGAATCACATTGATCAATTCAAGAACCTGCTAAGACAAATGGCCATTGTCGGATCTGTCATAGACGATTAAGATGCAGTGATGCAACTACTTACAAGCTTGCCAAGCTCTTACGACAGCTGGCTGATGATCATCACGACTCATCCAGAATTGACTCTTTCGAGAGTCATTACTATGTTATTGTAGGAAGACACGCGAATGAATGAAGCCTCGAGTTTCTCAGCTGATTCTCACGCCTTGTACACCAACAAGAGCACGACAAAGCAGAAGACGAAGAAAGGCCCGAAGCAATCAAAGCCAGACCAGAAACCAGCTCCGTACAAAGAACAGTCGAATCCGCAGACAAAGAAGAAGTTGTTCCGCAGATACTACAAATGAAACAACCACAAAATTCAAGACTGCCGAATACTTCAAGCAAAGAACAATAGCAAGGAACAGTTGAATCAAGTGGCAAATGTAGTTGTAGAAGCTCCACAGCCTATTCATGAAGCAGATAATTATGCCTTCATGACCAACCATCAAGAAGCACCTGGCGACAGTTCTTGGTTCCTGGATTCCGGAGCCACTCAGCATATGACTAGTCTCATTGGAGGTTTCGAGTCCTATACACCGTACAATACCCAAAAATTTGTTCACCTTGGCGACAATAGCACACAAACTATTAAGGGTAAAGGCACTGTAAGACTGTGCTTTGCGAATGATCAATCTAAGCTACTCTCTAAAGTCCTGTATGTACCAAATTTATCTACGAATCTGCTCTCTGTACGCAGAATCACAGATCTAGGACACAGAGTAGAATTCGAATGTAATTAGTGTAAAGTAGTTGATAGGACATGCAAGATTCTAGCACTCAGAAAGAGACATGGATACTTGTATAAATTAAGTCATTGCTTTTCTGCCTCTAGTCAGGCTCTCAGTACTTCAATTCATTCAAATAAAAATTTACTTTGGCATTATAGACTTGGTCATTTCAATCATGTTGCTGTACAACGAATGCCTAGACAATCTATTGTTCTTGATCTCCACTATCCTCACAAAAAAGTCGAGTTACATGTCTGTCAAGACTGTCTAGTTGGTAAGCAGACTAGGAAACCATCAAAGTCAAGCCATCAGCATATTGCTAGAGGATTACTAGACGTTGTACATTCAGATATTTGTGGCCCGATGAAAAATCCTTCGCTGAAGGATGCCAAGTATTTTATAACCTTTATTGACGAATTCTCCAGAAGGATGATGGTGTATGTCATAAAGAAGAAATCAAAAACTTTCAACTGCTTCAGAATCTTCAAGGAGCATGCAGAAAAGGAGACTGGAAGGACGATCAAGGCCCTAAGGTCAGACAATGGTGGAGAATATATATCTGTTGAGTTTAAGGAGTACTGCCAAAGCCAAGGCATTGAGCAGCAATTCATCACTCCTTACAGTCCTCAGTCTAATGGCTTAGCTGAGAGGAAGAACCGTACTTTGGTCGAATCTGCTAAGTGTATGCTATTGCATGCATCGTTGCCCCAAAGATTCTAGGCTGAAGCTGTCTCCACTACAGCTTACCTCCAGAATAGATGTTCGACCAAGGCCCTCTCAGACAAGACACCCCACGATGTGTGGACATGCTCTAAGCCTTCTTTGAAGAACCTAAGAGTGTTCGGGTGCATTGCCTATGTGCAGATCCCAAAAGACACAAGGAAGAAATTGGACTTCCAAGGTCTCAAGACCATCCTGATTGGATATACTTCGTCAAATAACACCTACAAGCTGTACGATCCTGATACCCAACAAATCTTGTATAGTCGGGATACAGTCTTTATCGAGGATCAATTCGTCGACCTCAGAGGCAAGGATATTGCTCAAGAAGAACCTACATCTCCTGCCATTGACATGACAGTCCGAGCTTTTGGCTCAGGCGTGTCTATTGTCGACCCACTTTGAGACAACGAATCAGACGAAGATGTTGCTGCTACCCAACAGCAAGTCCCAGGAGTGGTTCATCAATCGAATCATCCCAGAAGATCAAGCCGAGTGCACACACAGCCCACAAGGTATACTCCTGAGTCTGCTTGTCTCTTAATGCAAGAACCGACGACAGTCGAAGAGACAGTCAGCCAACCAGGCTCTGATCTCTGGTGCAAATTTGCGTGTAAATATGCAGGCTGCGTGACAACGTTAGTAAATATGCAACAAGAATGGATGCAGATTAACAATGGGATTTAAGAGAGTAGAAGGAGTAAATCCAACAGATCCAAACAAAAAAATGATGCATCAATGACCCTTGGTGCCTTAGTCTTCTCATTCTAAACTTCAAGCACTTTCCATAAATGTCAGGCTTGGACTCAATGGATAAAAAATGAGATTGCTACAAAATTCCAAAGTGGATGCAATTCACACGTGGCCTGCACTTTACATAGCAAATGCTTACTATTGATCCAGGAAATCAACCAAATCTAGCTATCATTGGCCAATTTGAAGCTAGATGACAATTGAGATCCAAGAGCACTTCTAAACCTAGATTTTTCACACAAAATCTTGCTTTATGATGATCTACCTTCAAGCACGCATGGATCTAGCTCTGATACCATGTCAAAAAAGTGATTTTTGAGGACCTTGAATAGATCATCCACAACCTACATGCATGAGATGTTGCACACTACCAAATTACTCTTGATCAACTCAGATCTTGATAAGCTATCAAACACAATTTGGATCTAGGACACAAAAGACAATCATCATTCAAAGTTAAGCAAGTTTCATCAATATCCTTGAACAAACTAAGTAAATCATTATGAAAGAGCCTTCCAAACACCTTGCTCTCAGATATAGAGAGAAAAATCATGAAGCCTGGGTAGAGAGAGAATGTATACAAAGAGTATGCAAGTCAAAATTTGACTCTCTCTCTCTCTCTCTCTCTCTAAAAAAATAATTTAGATTACAATGAAAGCTCACTTCCATTAGTAGTAGCTCGAGTTCTTGCTTCAAAAACCCATGTAAAACTTCCTTACAATGATTGGACCCATGGATTACACCTCTTATCATGAATGGACCCCATAGATTACACCTCTCATTGGACCTCAAAATTTTCACCTCACAATATGATGGGCCTCATGATGTGCACCTCTAAACATGATTGGGCCAAATGATTTGTACCTCTTAATATAATTGGCCTCATGATCTACACCTCTAATTATGATTGGTCCATATGTATCAATGAGGTGGATCTGGATACATACTTGCAAAATTCCAATCCTTACATCTTGTGATAAGTGTCACATCTCACTAGAACTTGAGTTGGAAGTCCTTTTGACTATTCAAAATCTACTTTAGAATCTGTACAAGGTGGTGGTGGACATATATACATGAAGGTGAAAAATAATCAATCTAAGAAAACTCAACATACTTTTTAAGTATCTCACTTTCTCTTATCATCACACCGAATTACTAGTGAGAACTTTTTGGCACATCCAAAACTTGTGAGATGTATCCAAGTTGACTCCTGCGAAGGACAGACCCTATTTTCTAAGTGTCTCACTTTTCTCCTATCATTTCACCCAATTACCAATGACAACCATCAACATTCAAGGACATTAGAGATTGATGTAATGGACCTCAAAGAGGTGGCTTGTCATTTTCTTGACCCCTTTTTTACTATGCTCCAAACATGAAGGATGTTGACAACGAATAACAATGCAATTCATTGATTATACTTTTCAAGCTACGCCCTTTTCATGTAATGGTTTGTAAGCATGGGCTCATGGATGTCCCTATTCAAGCACTGGTCACTGGTCCAAATTTGACCTAAGGTCTCCATTGTGAAATGGAACATTCTTATCCAACTTGTCTGGCATGTTATTCCATGATATATGCCAAGCGATGATCCTTTACATTGTTTCATTCTTATTACATAAAACATAACACCACATTTGGAATGACAAGAAATGATTTACTTGATTACAAGCTCCAATCACATTTTTTTCTCTACCACCTAGCAAAAATAATAATAAAGCATTCATGTCCATGATTATATACACAATTTTAAAATCTGGAGCAACAACAATGAAGTTAGATTATCTTGGAAAATAGATTGTTGTTTTTGTATGTTCTCATTTGTGCGAAGGATTAGAGTCTAAATCATGACCTCAAGGAAATAAATTGAAGCCCAAACAAGACAAGGCTATCTCGAAAATGTGATTGTGACGTGTCCTTTATCTGAAATGATGCTCATTTGTAAATCTATAAACAATGTCCACGTGCTATTCCTAGATTAGGGAGGTGGTATATTCTTGGCCATGTGGAATAAGCTTGTCAAAATTCCTAAAGGTTGCTTTTCAAGCCATTCAAATCAGCTAACTCCTTGTCAATTGGGGACTTTAGTTGTCATATTCTTGCTTGCTAATGTTTTTGTTTTTCTTGTGGGACCAACCTTGAATATATCTCTTTCTTAGAGACTCCTTCCCCTCACCTATTTTTGTGTGTTGTGGTTTTCTTTGCCACATGTATCATTCTTATCCTACTTGGTTATCATGTTGGACCATAATACTTGTCAAGGGATGACCTCTTTTATTGAATGATTCACGAGCCCAAAATTTGAAACAACCTCCTCCCCTGTAATGCCAGGTGCTCAGGTTTGCTTTGTATTTTGAAAGCACCTCCATAAGTAGAATATCCATCCACCTTTCTCTCTCCTTCGGAATCTGTCACTCTGTCTCTACAATTTGCATTCTCTCTCTACAGAATGTGCGTTCTCTCTCTACCTTCTCACCTAGCATTACGTCGGCTCGAGGACCTTGTGCCTTCCTTGCAGGTCGGGGCCCTACCCTCGGGCAAGGGCCCTCCCTGCAAGGAAGGCCCTCGGTCAGGGCCTTCCACCGTATGAAAAGCCCAAGTATCTCTCTCTACATGGGAACCTTTGACCTCCTATGACACATGACATCCTTTCTCTCTCTAGATGAGTGATCACATATGAATTGTCTCTTTCTCAGCTCTCTCTCCCCAAGTGCGTGGAACACCCACTCTCTCTCTCTCTCTCTCTCTCTCTCTCTCTCTCTCTCTCCCACCCCCACCCGCCCAAGTGGGGACGATCTATGACCCATTCCACCACCCTTTCTCTTTCTAAAAGAGTTGGGGTCATGTAGGACTTGTCTCTCTCTTTTTTTTCTCTCTCCCCAAGTGTGGGCACCCTCGTATCCTAAAAGCACAATAAACAAGGTAGACTTTTCAAGCTTGATGCTTTTGTTATGGCTAACAAAAACGATGGAATGGAAAAAGAGATTGGTCTCAACTTTCCAAAGTTACCTTTTAGCATCAATAAGATTGGTGGATCTTATGAAAAGTCTAAAAAGCTTCCTTATGCTAGATCTAGATCAAGATCTAATATGCTTCTTGGAGATGTTCATCTTTGTGCTAACTTGGCTAGTCTTGAGGATAATGATGGTGTTTTAATGGTTCTTCATGGCAAGTGCAAGCATGCAAAAGGTAAGTAAAGAGCTAACTTCATCAATGGAGGTGAAGGTTCTTCATGCACAACTTTTGGGCTTGGTGCACCCTCAGCCACACATTTTTTAGAATTTTTTTGGTTGCTCGTTTAGCCACGAGTAATGTGGTGCCCGAGCAACCTTGGAGATTATCCCATAAGCAAAGCTTGTAGCTTTTTGCTTATAAAAAATCAAAACTAATATCCCTTCTTGCCTCATAGAAGTGCGCAAAGATGCGTGCCCAAGGAATTTCAAGAGCATGAGAAATTTGGGTGTCCAAAATTCGTGTGCCTGTGAGTCAAATTGTTTGTGGGCACCTAGGAGTCCGGGCCTAGCTCCAACAACATTGCCACATGGAGCTGAAAAATTGGATCAAGCCCCATTACATGTGAGTGCATGTGTATAACACCCGCCTTGTGGGGACCATTCATTATCTATATCTGTCTCTCCTCTCGAAGTGGGTACAATCTATGACTCTACGTGGGTGTCTCTCCTCTCGAAGTGGGTACCATCTATGACTCCACATGGGTCTCTACTCTTGAAGTGGGTACCATCTATGACTCCACGTGGGACCGGTGTTTTATATGGCATGTGCTCAACCATGTGAACATTTTTATAGGATCCTCAATTTTATTATTATGGTTCTTTTAAAAAAATAAACGCCCTTCTTTGAATACTAGGGCACACCCCAGAGCAATCATTTATTGGTTAATATTTATTTAATTAATGATATTTTTTGCGTCCTATTTATTTGTTACGTCTTACAAATTTCACGCACGTCGAAAGTGACCTTTCGATCTTTGTTTGATTCACGAACAAAACCTTCGATTAGACTCATATCTGCTCGTTTAGCTCAGTTTTATGTTCACGATCCAAATCTTCGATTAGGCTCGATATCTGCTCGCTCACGTCAGTTTTATGTTCGCGATCCTGTTTGATGAAGCTAATCTGCAGCGGCGATTGATTAAGAGAAGTTGCAATCAGATATCTATTGCACTAGTTACAAGCTAGTGAGATGTCTCTTATTATTACACGTTCTTTTTGAATCGGTCTTCATCTTCGGTGGAAGCGCCTTTTGCGAGGTACGTAAATATCACGACCTGTCCTTTCTATGTCAGTTCCTTGTCTGCTTTTTGATGTTACCTTTTTTTTTTTCAATTTGTCTTGGAATAATTTTACCTGCAATTTTTTTGCTTTGGGATGTTACTTTCTTGGTTAATTTGTCTTGTCATGAATTTACGTTCGTTTTTTCCCCGTTGTATGTACTGATTTGCGTGACAGATTGGAGTCGAACCTGGCCCCTTCTCTTCACGGAGAAAACATGATATTACCTTTATTTTTGCATGATGTATACAGTGTGTGATGTTTGGTAATTGGTAGCTCTGTCCTTTGTTCAGAGCTGGTTGTGAGCATTGCGCGATTTTTTTTTTTTTGAAAGAGTCTTTTGCGGATGATATTCGTCGATCGTCCGGCTGCAAGTCTCTGAAGTGACATGGAGCATATTTGGTAGCACATGCTTTACTGTGATGATTTTGTTACTACTTTTGATGTTACTTTGTTGCGCTTTAAATTTAGTCTTTGACTTCCTGAAAGCTCTGATTTGCAAATTTAGGTAGTGGAGGCTGGAGGGCTTGCTGCCGTTATCACATCATCTGTTGTGTTCTGCATAGTGCCATTTGATATCGTGTTCTATTCGCTTGTCGAATTTCGTTCCCAGTTTTGCTTCTCTTTTTGTCAGGTACTCTCTTCTTGTATACTTCGTGGAGCTTATTTCGGTAGTTTAGATATACACGTTTTCTACAGCGTTGCAAAGATGGGATCATTGTCTGCGCTGGTATAATAATACATGTGGCCCTATTATTGGGCAACTCTCTTTCTGATTGGTATCGGGTTAAATTGGACAGTCGCTGTACTAGAAAATATGAGCATCAATCTTCTAGCCCTGAAACTATATCAATATCTTGGATATAACTTTGAATTACATGGAAGCCTCCATAGCAGACGAGATTTTTGAGAAATTTGAGAAAAAATGTAGTAGTTTTGCGTCAAATTAAAAGGACCTAACTGCATCGGGGAATGCACTCACAGTTATGATGCAGAGGAAACACAGAGATTTGCAGTATTCGACTGCAGTTGATTTGACAAAGTTAAAACTTAAACTAACTTCACGGAAAAATCCTTAGTTCAGACTTCATGCTGCTAAAGTTCATGTTGATTAGGACGTGAGATTTTGTATAATGTTCCATATTTTGCGACTTATGCTGTGAAATTCATTGATCTTTTGCAGGACGTCGTGTATTAGCATGGACTTACATTCCGGGTGTCCCAGCCATAGGTAACATTTGGTGTAATCAGAAAACGCCAACAGACGTTTTTTTGGCCATTTTGTCATGTTCAGCTTGAAGCCTACACTACATTCTGGCAAAATTGGAAGAGACATAACAGAGCAATCATCTAAATACAGAAGGAGAAAAGATTTGCAGTAAAAATTTGTGTAAAAACAAGGGAGGCAGAAAGATCTGCAACCACTAGTACTTCGTAGCATATTTCCATTGGAGATGTCCGAGCTCATTTTAATTATCCAGTGTATATTTCTGCAGATTGGCAACTGTAAGCGGAAGGCTTAGTTGGGATTGAAATTTTTTTGGCTAAAGAGTCTCTGGACCCCAGGATAGGACCAGTTTCTGGGACACGGTGTTTTGGCTTGCCATTCAGCAAGTAAATTAGTCGGAGGATTGGGCTTTGGCATAATGTATTTTGTGTCGGATAAAGGATGGGCGGTCTTTTTTATGGTCTGTTCTCTATGGTGCTTAGGATCTTGGCCTGTCTTCTTTCACATTCTTGAACATCGGGGCCGGTTACCTCAGCATACATATATAGATTATGCATTCAGCACATTTGTTGTGGCAGTGGCATTTGCTTTAACTCTGGGTCAAATTGGCAGCGGTACACCTGAGGAACCTAATTTTACTACTCAATTATCTCAGGTATCACTTTGTGTTCATTTATGGTTGTTGATGTTCTGTTGGCCTTTTTTTGCTGTTAAAAGTCTTCTCGCTTGTATTAATTTTGAATTTTTGAGGAATGCAGAGGACAGAATGAAATAGAGAGACTGAGATCCATGGGGCCCATTAACAAGGTACAGTATCTTAGAACTAATTTGCCAAAGACTGCAGCTATATATATCCTTGAGGGCGTGGGACTACACAAGTTGTCCTATGGATCAGCGGTAGGCTGTTTGTATGGAGTACGATTTGTAGAGGGGGTTATGGTGGTATGGGATACCATAGCTATTGTTCAAGGGATTGGTCGATAATGCTGGTGTAGTCCCCACTGCAAGGGGTGGTTATGGATTTACTCTATGGGTGGGCAGAATGATTGATGTTCCTATGGTGAGTGCTGCTTGTAGGGTTTATTTTACTGGGAGTCCTAAAAGTGGTATTATAGCATGCTTATGTATGGAGGATCTGAAGTATGGTATTTGTACCATCATGTGAATTTAACTTCAACAATCAATGATTTTCCGTGAAAATAAAATTACTGTGTCAATTGAGCATACCCTTTTGCAACCAACCTTGCCTTCTTTTTGTCTATAGAACCATCTGAACTGCCCCATCAATTGAAGTAGAAAGGAGAGCTTGATATGTACACCACCAAGTCAAAGCACATCGTGAAAGATGAAGCACAGCAAGCTGAATTTGTTAGTCAGGAGTATGAGGGGTTAACTAAAAATAATTGAAAAAACCAATTATGGAGTTTCATACCATCAGAAGATGGATAATAGATGGATAAAGAAACTTTATTATCAAAATCACGGGCATTATGGGAGTTTTGAGATGGGGTGTGGGAAACAATATTGATGGTAGATGAAGGATGGCCAATATCTCTCTTTCTCTCTTTTCCTCTTGAGTTTTGATTCTTGGAGACATCTCCCTATCCCAATGCCAAAAATTTTAAAACCTAACCTTCTCCTCGCTTTCCCCTCTTCTCTCCTCTTCCTACTTCCAACTTCCCCTCTCTCCTCCTTATCTCTCTCCTCTTTGGGTTCAAAGTCATAAACCAATCGCAATATGGCAACATTCAGGCCCCTACAGAAAAAGGCCTGATCTTTTAACAGGTTTGATTCACACTGGAAATCTGGTTTAAATTGGATTGAATAAATTCAACAACAAATCACTTTTTGAATTCGTTTGAATCACAATTTGAGGAAACTGCTGAATGACTTGGTCTACAAGTTGATAATGCTATTCTCTGGTGGCTCAAATATCTTGGGAATCTAGGTAGTCATCATGCTCTACCGATTCATGCATGGAGTTCTGGGATACATTTACAGGAGCTTTTTCCTCTTCAAAGTTTACCTCACCTCCCTCAATATAGACTCTATAGGGTGTTAGTGTCTATTTTTCATTGTTGACCAAGTTGATAATGCTATTCTCTGGTGGCTCAAATATCTTGGGAATCTAGGTAGTCATTATGCTCTACCGATTCATGCATGGAGTTCTGGGATACATTTACAGGAGCTTTTTCCTCTTCAAAGTTTACCTCACCTCCCTTAATATAGACTCTATAGGGTGTTAGTGTCTATTTTTCATTGTTGACATTGGAGAAAAGTACCTAACCAACTTTGCTTCAACTTTTGCATCGGAACACAATGTTCGGGAACCTTGGAAAAGAATTGCATTATGAGGTAAGGTGCCAGCCTACATATATACTTTCTCTAGTCTATGTGAAAAGCTAAAGACATAAAATAAATAGTTTAAAACAAAAAGCCAATTGCTATAATTACTACCTATATTGGGTAAAGACCCAAGATGTATTTCTAAGTGGTAAAACCAAATCCTATTCTAGGCGTCCACCTGCATGCATGACTAAAACGAATTTACTATAAATAGTAATGGCCCCTATAATAGCACGCAGGCATGGCTCAATAATCCTAATTAATCCTAAATTACATTGGGGGTACTAATGTAAACATTAACTCTAACACTCCCCCTTAATGTTTACATTGTCTAAAACTATGCATAACAAAAGTATCCTCCATGAAGGCCATGTAATGAAGATCCTCAAACTTTATGTAGAATTCATGATCAACTCTGATCCTCATTACTCGATGTAGAACTTCCTTTGTATGTTGATGTAGAATTCCATGTTGATCCTGCTTCATATGACTTCCCAATGTCTTGCTGTAGTCTTCATGTCCGTTTAGTGTATGTGTGTGACATATCACCTGATTCCTTGACTTCCTTTGAATCAAAGAACTTTGACCCCCCCTGAATCAAATGATGTAGACATGATAACCTTTGCCTTAACCTTGAGAACCTTGTTTGAAGAACGACTCCCTTGAACATCTTCCAAGCAATCACAAAAGATCTCACCAACATTCATAGAGAAAATGTAATCCTCTTTGATTACATTAATACCATCATGATAGCCATAAGTAGGAAATAGATCTACAAATGTCAACATCAAATCTCATACATCAAGACCCACTTTAGAAACTTGTACTTCATAAGTAGTCGGCTCCACTTGTGTTGATTCCTTAAATTGAACCCACTTCAATGCTCTTGGTACTCTTATAAGTTACCACTTGTGATGGACTTGATGGACTTAGTTGAACTACTCCATCTGGATATACACTTCATGTTTGCATTCCTGTTTTCAACCATTCTCCAACAATGATACAAATAGGACGTCATCCATGAACCCAATCAAATGTGCAAGTAATAGAGCATCCCCAATAGAAAGATAAATGTATACAAGTAACTGATACTCCCCTTCAAATACTTTCTCACACAAACTACTTGACATTATCTTTTCCATGGAATCTCCTACCTCTATCTCACACATAGAGTCACTTGCCCCAAACAACTTTTTAACTTAGAAAGCATTTCATCATGACATCTATTTATTTCGACACTTTGTCATATGCAAACTTTCCAACTGGTGTACATCCATCTTCAACCATGTTGTTTTTCTTGAAGCTAAACAACTTGTACTGTTGATTTTCAATGGCTAATCAACAACCTTGGCTTCCAAATCTTATAACAGAATCTACTATGTGACAGAACATGGAACTTGGATAGATTCTAGAACTTTTCTCCAACTCAAAACAGAATTGATCTCACTTGGTACTACCACATGAACAATCAACTATGACTTCGATGGTTTCCAGGAATTATATGACAACCACAACAAGCAATCACTTCGATTACTCATATATCTGAAGTGATACTAGTTCAAATAGACAAGAACGTTTCTACAACATAACCAAGTTACTATGACTCGAATAGATACCAAACCAATACAACATGGAATGATGACCACATAGCTTGCCACACATGTCACTTGTAACAACGAACTTATCATTTGCCACCATGATAAAAAACCGTGAATCAATGAATCATCCCCTCGAATATCGATTTACCTATATAGACTCATGGTCTATGAGGCCGACAAAGAATTGGATAAGATACCCGCATTGGGCCAACTTGGAAAATTTACGTACCCTTTTGAAGTTATCCTTCCTTCAGTATGCCTGTTGGTAGCCGCTTTTTGCAGCTTCAGCGTCACCTTGATCGCTGATTGTCTTCCCCTACCATCTCCCTTGCCATGTTCCTTTTCATTTAGTTAATCCTTCCAGTTTGTAACGAAATCGTTTTGATTGCTCTCGTGAATCCTTTCTCCACCTTGTTGATTGCAAAACAACACCTAGTCGAAATGCCAGTCCTTACTCCTGAGACCACCTTCAGCATGTAACAAAGTTCTTTTCCTTCCAAAAACTCAATGATTTGCCACTACAAGACACAACCATTGCATCCTAGCAATCTGTGCATGTACATGCTTCCTTGCATGTATACCAATTGCTTTCCAAGTAAGTTTTGTGTGATAAAACTTGATAGCCCTTGTATGATCCACTTGACCATGCTCCATATTTCTCGTAGAAATCTCTAACTAATCACAGCCAATAACATGCATCCTTGCATGTGTTGAACTTATAAACCTAGTTAAATAAATAAATAAATAGTACATGGCACATGGTCATAATTGGGTCCAAATTTTTAAGGCCTAAATAACTTAGGCAAATTGTTTTCCTACCAAACTCGTGGAAGGCCATCTTGCATGATGATGCCTTTGACCCATTTGAGTTTGGTATTGGTAGACCCCCATGTACATGTGCATGGGGGAGAATAAGTTAGATTGCCACCTATCATGACATGCATGCAACATGCAAGTAGGCATGCTAAGGAAGAAGAAAGGAAAGCCGAAGGCACACCTTGTCGAAGACAACTCTACCTATGAAGTTGGAGAGGCATCCAAATCAGGCGAAGAACTTTCATGCACCTACATGACCAAGGAGCATGAAGGGTGGAATATGGTCACTTTGGCCACTTCAGATATTGAGATGGTACTTGATTCGGGTGCCTTTTTACATTGCATGTTCCATTCCTAGTTATGTTAGGATCAATTAGAACTTGAAATCAACATTACTAGGATCCCGAGTTCATAATTTCAAGCTAGCATCATCATTTTACAACAGCATGCAACCCAAACTAGCTTTATATTTGTCCTTTGAAGGCTCTACCACTTTTCGCCGGTTCCTTCTTTGCTGGTTCTTTGCTGTGTACCCTCTGTTGCTTACAGCCTTTCTCGTGAATATGAAAATCTTCAGCAACTATTCATCGCTCTGCATGTTCTAATTCCAACACTTTGTCTCCAACAACCTGCCTCTAGCGACCAACAAAATTTTCCTCTACTGATTTTCCTCGTATTGATTTAGTAATTTTGGAACCAATCAATCTTGGAACCTGATTTTTCCAGCAATCAGTACCAAACTTCAGCTATCTGCCTCAGTAACCAGGTTCCTCTTCCAAGGAACCAGTTCAAATCAACTCACAACTCAGTGGTTAAGTCTCTTGCAGCGATTATAATTTAGACTGTCTAGCGATCTGATTCAAGCAGCTACTTCCTGGCACAACAAACAGTCCAACGATCAGATCAGATTTGATTCCAGCGAACAGATCAGATCTGTCTTGGCAAACAGGCAGTGAACAATCAGTCAGCAGGTCTGTAGGTCAGCGATCAGGTACAGTAGTGACCAATCAATAGGCAGCCAACGAACAACCATGCAGAGATCTGATTCCAGCAATCAGACTTGTCTTCCAGCGATCTGATCTGACTTTCAGCAATCTGATCTGCTGTTTTCCAGCAATCTGACCTGCTGTTTTCTAGTGAACTATTCCAGCGATCTTCCTTCTGGTCAGCAGCGAATAATTGACCTGCAGATTTGCGACCTCCAACAACAACAAACTGATCTGCAAATAGCAATCAGATCTGATCCTGAAATCTGAGGGAGATTCCATAATCTCCTCGCAGCTCTCTCCTCCTTGTAGCGCCAGATCTTCTCACAAAGCTGCCACCGTTGTGAATGAAAATTGAAACTGAGAACTGGCTAGGGACACCACCTGCACCTGCTTTTCTCCTTGAAGATGATGGCCAGTACCTCCTTGTTCTCTCAAATCTTGAACCATGCTCTTAGTTAGAAAACCGGCTTGTTCATACAAATAACCCAAGACAAGATTCCTATTGTGATGAAACAATAGCGAAACACATGAGAGAGCACACAAGTGATGGAAACTCCAACTATGTCCCATTGCATTATGAGGTAGGGTGCCAGCCTACATATATAGTTTCTCTAGTCTATGTGAAAGCTAAAGACATAAAATAAATAGCTAAAGACACAAAGCCAATCGCTACAATTACTACCTATATTGGGTAAATAGTAATGGCCCCTTTAATGGCACCTAAACATATGATAATGCCAGACTACGTCCTGCCCTGCACAAGGCCGTCACTTAAGGGCGTACTGTTATGGAACATAACACAACCCCATGAGAATCTATCAAAAAAAAGTTCAGTTTCAAAAAACCATTTCAACTTGGTATGTTTGGGAATTCTAAAATCCTTTCAAAATGATGTTTTGTTTACGTTCCGAAACACAATGCTATTATGCTCTAACTATTTTGCAGAGTACAACTTTAATATAAAAAATCAATAACAAGCAAGAAAATGAAGCAATGTAGGTTTTCTTTAAAGGAAGTCTTCAATGAATAATTTTTTGAAAATTCTAAATAGTTAAAATTATTGCCATTGTCTGATTTTGTTTTTGCCAAACTTGTCAAACCCTTCACTTTTCTCCTACCCTCTTTAGGGGTCTCTTCTCTCTTACTCAGACCCATTGTGCAATCTTGTGTTCATGTTAGCTCATGATAAATGAAAAGAAAAATTCAATTGTGAATTGTGAGAGATCTTTTGCATAAAATTTATTGAATAGTCTTGATGTGCGATGCTCCAACCCCTTATTTAAGTTTGTAACTTTTACGTTGCTCTACGATTTGACATGTAGCAGAAAATGGAATCTTGAGCTACAACAAATCATGCTAGACGAACTCTTTTATCTATATTAATCTTGGTTGCGAACAGGCCTTCTGAGCTCTTTTAACTAGAGTTTACTCTCCAACATGAATTGCATATAAATTTTTGTTGAGCAACATGTCTCCTTAGCCACAATTGTTAAAGGTTTTAGCACATTAGGTCTTTACAAATCTTACTTCATGTTGATTTTTATATAGTTGTCACAACTATTCAATTAGCTTGGAACTTTGAGCTACTTCCAACAAACTACATTGGAATCTAGCAATTGCTCAACAATGTGCTAAATCTTCCTTCACCAATCTTTATGAGCTATTTGTACTTCAAATAATTTCTCAAAGCTAAAGTAATCCTTCACAGGCTGCTACTAAAATTTTAGAAATCTTAGCATCTAGAGTTGAAGAAATTTATCATACTCCTAGAGAAATTTATAGTAAATGGTTTCTAGGTTCTCTTCAATTTTCTCTTTGTTAGATGTGCTCGAGTACAAACTTTGTTTAGAATTATCGAGATAAAGTCACTTTGTGTTTTTGTTATGACATATTTGGAATCTACAGGAAAATGGCCCTTCTGTTGCCATAGCTATGTTGGGGGGCATTGCTCTATGCCTAGGAAACATTGGGATGCAATATTCTCTTGCGTTTTTGGGAATTTCTTTGGCAGAGGTGGTCACTGCAAGCTTGGCTGTTGTCGTGGGTACGTTGCCGACAAAGATTGTGGCTCTAATTGAAAGATCACTCTAGTTGTTTGATTTTTGACAAAGAGCAATGGATTTGAATATTGAGAGAGAGAGAGAGAGAGAGAGAGAGAGAGAGAGGAGAGAGAGAGAGAGAGAGAGAGAGAGAGAGAGAGAGAGAGAGAGAGAGAGAGAGAGAGAGAGTACATGTCAAGTATGTAACTACTAAATAATCTAAACTGAATTGGGCCGAATGAGAGATGAATATGTAAAAACATAGTGATATAATGTCCTCATCATGTCCCGAATGAGAAAGGACATAATGTGAGTTGCTATAGGAGGTACAGTAGGGGTGTGCTACTGGCGTCGTTTTGAAGGCCATTTATGACCAATAGCTCTCATGGTGTAACATGTGGCTCTACTAGCTGTTACAAACATCGACGCAGCCAGCTCCACTGTGTGTCTGTGTTTGATGCTTGTGCTTACAGGGAATCAAAGGGAGGAAAGTTTTCTAGGAGTTCAGGGAGAGCCTGACATTTGGTATCAGAGCCAATTACGTAGGGAAGAAAGTGGCAAGTCAGGTCAGAATCGGATCAGATTTTGATTTCAGTCACGAAGAACCAGATACAGATTTCAAAACCGGATCGGATTTCGATTTCAGTCACGAGGAACCAGAACCAGATTTTGATTTCAGCTACGAAGGAACGGATATCGATTTCAGAACTGAATCGAAAACTCTTGTTTGCTGAAAATTTCAACCTCTAAGCAAGTGGACAAGTTTCTAACATAATAAATATGGATCTGTTGGAGGGTTCTAGCACTGAGATATTGAGAATTGAGGAGGTGGCAGCCAAGGTTGACGCCATGGAGATAGTGCTTCAACAAATTCTTGAACAATTGAAGTCGACCAAATCCCCACAGGAACCCAAGAGAGTCAGTGGAACGGCTATGGTGGCCGTTGAACCTGTGACAGTTGAGAAAGAAGTCGAACATCCATCGAAGGCGCAGAAATTACCCACAATCAAGGATTTGAAACCGCCGAAATACACGGGAGCAGGTGCTATGTGGAATATTGATGCCGTGGAAAACTAGATACAAAAGTGGGAAAAGGCTTTTCAGATGTGTGGCATTGAGGATGATGATCAAAAGATTGCGGAGGCCACATATCAACTACAAGAGACTGCACAACGTTGGTGGCGCAAAATCGAGAAGGACAATCTGGTACCTACAACTTGGGAAACGTTCAAGCATATGTTTACAGAGAATTGGGTACCGTTGGATGAGAAAAACCAGGCGATGCAAGCATGGTCAAGTCTCAAGCAAGGCAAGGCAATGCGTCCGTACAAGAATATGCGGACAAATATAGGGAGGCACTCATGCGGATACCTGAGGAGGTGCCGATGTTTTTACAGGTGTTTCAATTTGTGGAGGGTTTGCGTGAAAGCCTTCGGCCTTTCGTAAGGAAGGAGCAGGCTTTAAGCCTCCACAGGGCTTTGTACATGGCCCTATATTACGAAGATGGAAAAATGGCCAAGGAGTCTGAGACACCTACTTCAGGAGGGTTTCAGCCTTGGGGGAAAAGAAAGTTTAAAAAATGGAAGGGTCAATCCTCGCAAGAGCAAATTCAGCCTCAAAAGGCAAAGGGCGGTATGGGACGTCCAGTGCCCAAGGGGGCCAGCGCTTTACTACGCTATCGCCGCAGGACTTGAGCGGGCAAAGAAAGAGAACCTTTGCTTTGGCTGTCTAGAGTGGCATAGGTGGAAGGAGTGTCCTCGCAATCCCTCACGGACCACCTACAGTTTGCAAGTTGAGGAGGCAGATCCTATGAAAATTGAGGAATTGGAGCAGGAAGAACCTCAAGGTGTTCCACGGCTGATGAACGTGTCGGTGATTCGGAAGGTGGACTTGGTTCCTTTACCACAGTTGTCGAGAGCAGCGCAACGCGGGTACTAGTTCCCTTGCACTTCTTTAATTGTTATGCGTGGACAACTGTGTGGTAGAGATGTTTTGATTTTATTTGACACTGGGTCCTCACATAACGTCATTAACTCCGCTTTGATCAAACGTTAAGAGTGAGCACACAACCATCTTTGTACTAGTACACAGTCGAAATGGCGGATGGAAAGGGTGCGGAAGTGTGGGATGCCAAGGTTGTGGGTACGCCTCTAACCATTCAGAGCTATACCGAGGAGTTAGATTTTGAGATTACCCGTTTGGCTCACTTTGATGTGGTGCTTGGAATTTGTTGGCATGTGGCTAAGAAACCATACATTGCTTGGGATACTCATGTGTCTGAGTTCCAGCACGATGGTAGGATTCACTCCTTGCGTGGAGAGCTTGATATGCCTCCAGGACCTTTGATCACGACGACGCAGCTGCGTGGAATGTGGAGGAGGCATGCAAACACTTGCTGGTTAATTTCACTTACAACTTGTTTGCTGCTGTTTTACAGAGAATTCAAAGGTGGATACATGGAGGAATCCTTTCATTATGATTCTATGTTCTTTTACATGTATCTTGTTCACCATTCTATGTAAAATTGATGTAAGAAATAGTAAAGCATCCTATATGGACACTATTATCTATATCAATTATGTTGTACTTCATATTGTACATATTAGAACACTTGAGAAGAGATCTATTATCATGATGGAGATCATTCTTAGGTTGGAGCAAAGTAGTGTTGTAAAACTAGCAAGTTAAGTTGAAGAGGGAGTGTGAATATTGTCAACATTTCCTAGCTAGTTTGAGGCCTAAATTGGCAATTTTTGTACATAGTTTTGGATCTAACCTTTCACACGTGTGAAAGAGGCCTAGATACTTTTATTTTAGTATATATTTCATATTGAAGAAGTCTCAAACTTCAGGACCTTCGAAATGACACCAAAATCATGTTATTTGGACATATAGGCCAAGATTGGCTATGTTAGGCTATTGGTGCCCTAAAATTGGGTCCTAAGTTCTAGAGAGAGGAGGGAGAGTCATCTCTCTCAACTATATTAGGCTGAAATTCGTGAAGAACAGGTTGGAGAAGAGATCAATAGATCATTGTCACAGTTTCTTCCTCCATTGAGAGCATTGCTTTGTGTAATGTCTTCAAGCTTTTGTGTATGATCTTAAGAGGTTTCCAAAAGTGGTAGGCTGCTGTTGTAGGGCTGGTATGCTGTTGTTTTTTGAATGCTTTGTCAAGTTCATGTGTATCAAAGGTAGCATTAGGATGCTTTGCCATTTCTAGCTTTTGTAGCTTGTTGTGCAAAGATCTTAGCCAAGTATTTTGGGAGTTTGGATCCATTCAAGATCCACTGTTTTCACACAGTCCAGCCACTCCTAATTAATGACCCAGTACCCTATACCAAAGCTCAGCATGCGACTCAGAGGCTCAGTAACATAGATCACCATTTTATTTACATTTCTTTTACAAGTGTTACCACAAGCCAGTGACCTAGCCATTTACAAATGTCACCACAGGCCAGTGACTAGGCCATTTCTGTATTTACAAGAAGTACATCTGTAAGTAAAACAATAAACAACTGGGACAGGGAGTAAAAGCTGTAACATCCCTTCTCCCCTCAGGCAGGTAACATCGTCCGCGATGGCAAAGCTAGGGTATTGTGCACGCAAACTGTGAGTGGTCTCCCAGGTAGCATCAAAAAGAGGCCTACCATGCCAAGCGACCAAGTACTCACGGATCAGACGGTTGCGTAAACGCCTCTCCCGCCTATCCAGTACCCTCGCTGGCCCATGGGTTACTTCTCCTTGCTCCTGGAATGCAAACAAACCATCAGACAACAAGTTATCACCGTTATGTAAAACCCGTTTCAATCTAGAAACATGAAATACAGGATGCACTTTACAAGTTTTAGGAAAATCTAACTTATAAGAAACATCACTGATTCTTTTAACAATTTTCCAGGGTCCACAATAACGCGGGGACAACTTGTAACATTTGCCCATCTTAAGGGTCTTAGAGTCCTTGGGTACTTGGAGAAACACCATGTCTCCTACCACAAACTCTCTAGGCGTGCGATTCTGATCAGCATATGACTTTGCTCAATCCATCGCTTGCCTAGTATTAACCTTCGCTAACTCAAACATTTCATTCATTTGAGTTAGAAAATTAGCCGCACTAGGCACTCTTTGAGGAATTCCTACCGTAACAGAGCTAGCTGGCCCAAATCCATAGTTAAGCTCGAAAGGACTCATCTTAGTACTCACATTTTTCTTGTCATTGTAAGCAAACTCCAACAGTGGCAAGTACTTCTCCCACTGAGTTTGCTTATCCCCAACAAATGCTCTAAGCATATATTCTAAGGTCTGGTTGACTCTCTCAGTTTGGCCATCCGTTTCAGGATGCTCTGTACTGCTCATTCTCAATTGGACTTCTAGTTTGGCCATAATTGCAGTCCCAAAGTTTCCAGTGAATCGAGTATCCCTGTCAGACACTATGGATGATGGTAATCCATGAAGTCTGAACACATGCTCGATAAACAAATTAGTTACTCCAGCCGGCCAGAGCTTGTTTCAAAAAATCGAAATTTCGCTGCTGAACTTCCGTCCACTCTTTCCATTTATTTTTCTGTAACATATCGGTCAATGGTGTAGCTACGTGTGAAGAAGAGTTGCTCCATGTAGTCTTCTTCATCCAACCTTTTTGCCATCTTGATCATGCATGAACACTCCACCACAATCATAGCATCCTTTGAGTTGATGAAGAGATGTAAGATCCATGCCTTGGATCTTCCTAAGAGTCACTCTTCCTTTGCCCTTTCCTTCACAATACTCCCTCTTAATGATCATACCACAAAAGTTAGCAATCTCCCTCTTGATAGTTGCATCATAAGAAATGGAAGAATCTCGAACATTAGAAGCCATGAAAAGAATACATAGTACCTTCAACATAAGAATGATTGAAGTACTTTTTCTTGTCAAACCTGGACTTCTAATCAATGATATAGGTAATGAAAATGAACCCTCACTATCATTCACAAAAGCATCATTCAAAGTACATCCTACTTTGAACACTTCACATTCATCTCTCCCTTTTGACTTGAGATCTTCCTCACCAAGTCTCATGATAGAACCTTTTGATCTACTCTCTTTATGAATACATGTGACACCACTTGTTGCACAAATGACTTTCTTGGACTCATCACATAAAGATGCAAAAGAAACTTTTTCTTCAAACATGCTCAAAGCACCATCTTTTTCCAAATGAGTAAATGAGTCATTAGCAACAACCATTTCCAAAGAAGAGTTTTCATCACCTCCATTGATGAAGTTAGATCTCTTCTTACCTTTTCCATTTTTGCACTTGCCATGTAGTTCCATTGAAGAGCCACCAAGACTTGGAAATCTATGAGTAGAAGAGTTCAGACTGTCAGAATTTGTGATACAAATTCTAGATGGAGTTACTAGTCCTACTAGCACTCACACAAAACCAAGCATAGAGAGAATTCAGATCATAGGAGAATTGAGCAATTGCTCTAGCTCATTGAATTGAATGGAATGATTGTGGTGGGGCGCCAGCCTTCTTAAATAGTTTCTCTAATGAGTGATAAAAGCTAATGAGCCTAAAGTAAATATCAAAAGACAAAAAGCTATTTGCTATAATTACTACCTATATTGGGTAAACACCCAAGCTGAGTTTCTAAGTGATAAAAGCAAATCCTATTCTTGTAGTAGTGCACCCACCTACATGCATAACTAAAAAACGAATTTACTATTAATAGTAATGACCCTAAAATATGACTTACTATAAATAGTAATGGCCCCTAAAAATAGCACGCAGGCATGGCCAAACTATCATTAAGGGGTGTCAAATAAATATTAATCACTAACACTCTCTCTTAATGTTTACTTTGTTATCTATTACTCCTAGAAGTTCTCAACTTCTAAAATTTTTCTTTGCCAAGACCTTTGGTAAAGATATCTACAACTTGCTCTTCCGTAGGGCAATAGATAAGCTCCACTTCATTACTTTGAATTTTCTCTCTGATGAAGTGTTGTTGTACTTCAATATGCTTTATCCTGCTGTGAAAAACTGGATTTTTCGCCACTTTAATACAACTCTGATTGTCACATTGAAGTACCGTAGGTGAATCTTGTACCATATGTAGATCATGTAGAATCTTTCGCAACCATATTGCTTCACACTCGTAGTAGCTCGATATTCTGCCTCTGTAGATGATAAAGCAATAGTATGTTGCTTCTTTGAACTCCAAGAGATAGCACCAGAACCAAGACTAAAAACATAACCTGTAGTAGATCTTCGGTCTTCCGCATCTCCAGCCCAATCAACATCCACATATCCATGTATCTTCAAATCATCCTGTCTACCATAGAGAATACCAGATCTCAAAGTGCCCTGGATATATCTGAGTATTCGCTTAGCAGTTTTCCAATGAATCTGCTTAGGCTTAGCCATATAAATTGACTAACCATGCTCACAGCATAAGCAATATCTGGTCTTGTAGTAGTTAGATAGACTAAGCTTCCAACAAACTTTCTATATAATGTCTCATCTACATCCTGATCTTCCTTAGCTTTAGTAAGCTTACATCCACTATCATATGTAGAAATAGGCTTGCACTCTGACATATTAAACTTTTCAAGAATTTCATGAGCATACTTAGATTGAGAAATGAATAGTTCTTGTGCTACTCTCCATACCTCAATCCCAAGATAATATTGTAGTGAACCAAAATCTTTCATATCAAATTCTGATGAGAGATCTTTCTTGATTCCTTGAATCATACTATGATCAACTGCATTTCAGATAAATCCAAAATTGGCTTAGCAAATAAAGAATAAGCTTCATACTACGAATCAAAAACTTCCATTACACTAGCAAATGAACTCATCCCAGATGGATGTACATATTTGTCTCCAATAACTATTTCTTTACCCTCTGAAAAGAGAGAACATGCTTCTCAAAATATATCTCAGGATGCTTATTAAATAACCACTTGTATCCTAGAATTATGTCCATACGTGCTAAATCTAAAACATGGAAATCTATTAGCTCTCTATAATCTTGGATCCAAATAGGGAGTCTTGGAACTTTAACATCCCACATCTCCAACTCCGCACCTGAAGGTAGATATACTCGATATCTATGGTTATTGGCTTCAGTTTTCAGGCTGAGTTTCTGCACAAGACCAGAGTTAATGAAATCATGAGTAAATCCACTGTGCACTAAAAAACTAACTTCATGTCCATTAACAGTGCCTTTCAAACGAAATAAATCATTTGGCAAGAATGAAGTAGTACTAAAGGAACAATCCCACTCACATATAACCTTATTAACTTCCAACTTAAGATTTTCTTTACCTGGCATCTCAATCACTTGAGCTGCGCTTTTCTTTCGTGGCAGAATTTCATAACATGTCTAGGCTTACTACAATGGAAACACACATTGGTCCTTCTAGCCTTTTTCCGGGACAAATGTTTCTTTTGTCTAAACTCAGATGCAGCTTGATCCAATTCGTCGAAATACTTAGGTTTTTTATTTCCACAAACTCTTTTCTTTCCTTTTTTCTGGCTGGGTCTGGATGATCTAGATGGATTAGCCTATAATTGCTTTCTAGATGCCGCCGCTGTGGAATCATGCGCTTTCGCGACTTGTACGATGTCATCGAAAGTTTGAAGCACATTACGCTTACACTCATTCTGTAGGCAGACCTAGGATAAACTGCCACAGCGCCAGTTTTGCATCGAATGAGGGAACTACATTCCATAGGTAGAAATTTGAGTCTTTCCCACGGAAGAATAGAATAACACTCAATCTTTTTTTCTTTAGGAATTCCGTGTAGATTAAAATAATCGGTCCACTTGGTTAACCAGTCATCTACAACTTCGGGTTTTTTCTCTTTCTTCTCCCCCGAAAAAGGTTCAGGCTGAAAGCCCAAATTCAGTGCGGATAAAGCTTTCTTTGATTCAACAATACTTCCATTTGTTGATCCCTTAAAGTGTTCCTGCTGTTTATTTCATTAAGCGCTTGGCTTAATGACTGGCAAATTTGCAGATAGGTAGGCATTGGCACCTGACCATCGAGAGCTGCATTTGCATTATCATCTGCCATATGGATTTCCTAAAACGCAAAATTAGCTTAATTAGTCGAAATCCAATCATCCACTAATAGTGAAAGGTGCAGGGACCTTCATAATTGGCCAATCACTCAGCAAGGTCTTTCACTCATTTAAGCAAAATTTTGCAAAATCAATATGAGACTGATTTAAACTTCTTCTTCTTTTAGGACCAAAACTAAAAATTTACAAAAAACTGGGATTTTTGAAACTGTTTGAAATGGACCAATTGTGAAAATCGATTAAGAAGATTGATTTAAAAAAAAAATTTCTTCAAAAATTGCCAAACTTTAGATGGTCATAACTTTCTCTACATTAGAGAGGCATAGAAGCTTCTAACAGGTCCAGGAAACAATCATAAGCTCAGATCATGCAAAAAATGCATTTTTGGCCTCCTTCAACAAGCAAAACTTCAAGATGATGGCTAATGTTCACCTATCCAATTTGGATGCATGATGGCTCAAATTAGAGGCAATCCATCATATCTTTGAGCTTGTAATGAGAACCAACAGATTTAGACCCCCTTTTGAAAGGATTCATGCCCAAAAAACACCAAAAATACACTATTTTTTGATGTTTTGAGCCCCCTAATGGTGTCCAATCCTAACATAACTTCATGAAAGCCTTAGGACAACTTCATTACACCATTGAAAATGTGCTTACCAACTATTAGCTAAGAATTTTGAGATCTACCACAAAATTAGTCCAAAAATCATCAAAACACCATGTTTTTGACCAATTTTGACCAAAATTTGGGGATAAATCCACAAATAAGTGCAATCTGATCGTAATCCCTATAAATCCATTGCATGCAAGCACTAAAAGTTTTGATTTTAGTCAAATATGGATTCTATAGCCCATTTATGGTCCAAAAACCCCAATTTTTGGTCCAAAATCACTATCTAATCATCCTTTTGGCTAATCAAACATCATGCAATCATTAGATCCAATCATTAATGATTGTAAAACAATAAGTACAAGCTGAAAAACGTACTACATCAATACCTATGATCAATTCCAAGCAAAAACCATGAATTCTAGGTGAAAAATTCACTAAAACCATTAAAAATCTTATGATTTCCATTAAAATTCATGGAGCAAATCCACAATTATGATCTTTAGGCTGAGAGTACACCAAGGATCTGAGAAGCCACCTACTTGGATATGAATTCCACCACCTGGAAGAATAAGCAAAGAGATACACCAAAGAAACTGCAAAAATCGAAGATCCTCAAGCTCCACCTCCTGGTTGATGTGATCCAAGCTCTGATACCAATATTGTGGAGCGTGAACCACCCAACCAATATGGAGAGGCTAGTCAATACCCTAACCAATCCACCTCCAAGCCACAATGCATGAATACAAGAGAGGAGAGGAAACCTGGCTCAAGAATCTGAAATTCCAATAGGGAGAACCTAGATTGAACGAATCTAGTCCCCAAGCTATAAAAAAACGGATGGTGGACAAACCAACCCAACTAAACCTAGATCGAACGGATCTAGCCCCCAAGCTATGGATCAATCACAAAGAGGAATGAGGCATCACACCAGCCGCATACGGCTACCAGTCATGCAATCAAGCATACACTAGTGAGAGCCCAATAGGTATACTTATACCCTCCAAGGTCCATGCACCACTAGTAGTGCACTGTGACACCTCACTGGACACCTCTGTAGCCTATTTGGGCCACGGGCTAACAACCGAAATTTTTTTCCGGCGATTAAAGCCCCGAAGTTGTCAATGACTGGATAAATCGTTGGTCGAGCTACTTTAGCTTGCACAACGTCCCAGCCTCTATTGATCCATAGCTTGGGGGCTAGATCCGTTTGATCTAGGTTTGGTTGGGTTGTTGGTTTGTCCACCATCCGTTTTTTTATAGCTTGGGGGCTAGATCCGTTCGATCTAGGTTTGGTTGGGTTGGTTTGTCCACCATCCGTTTCCCTTGTGTTGCTTGTGGTTGGCATGCTTAGAATAGGATTCTTGGTTTAGGACATTATACTTTTTTTAATAAAAATAGTCACCTTTGGTTGCAAGTCACTTCACGCATGCCCCTTTGATTAAGTGTCATGATTGATGTAATACGTTTTGAATATGAGTTTTCTCCTAGTTTCTCTTTTTGTTTTTTTTGTTTTGTCATGCTGGTTTCAAATAAATGAAGTATGCTGCTATGCTATGCTTTTTGGTAGTATTGTTCGTGTACTTGAAGTGGGAAAAACTAAGGAAGAATAACGTGTTCAAAAAAGGAAGAAGTATTGAAAGACATCTTAGCTTTTGTGTATGAAATTTGGAAAAGAAATTTTATTAAAAAACGAGATATAGGCATCTATTTGAAATGTATGGATGTGATATGTTGATTGCAGGAACAACGCTGAATTATTTTCTAGATGGAGGGTTGAATCGAGCAGAAATGTTGTTCCCTGGTGTGGGGTGTTTTCTCATTGCTGTTTTACTAGGATCACTTTGTCATGCTTCAAATGCTGTAGACATCAATTCTAAATTGGTTACCCAATCAATCTGCAACAACAGTGATGAGTAAGTATCTCCCTCCATGTTAGGTTATTATAAGAATAGAATGTGAACTTTAATTAGAGATCTTCCTCAGGGTTGGCTATTTACTACGATTCTTTTGTCAAGCTTCGAATGGCGTTGAGATCAATTCTAATGGCTGCTATCAACTCACAACAACAATGCTGAGTAAATGGCTTCATATTAGCAATGGACAACTTTCCTTTTTATAGGGATCATAAATTTCAAGATGCAGCTTGTTGTAAATTTCATATCTCAAGATATGTCACATTGATCTATCACAAGTTATTGTTGTTGTTGGTATGCCTTATTGTTGTAAATTGCATATCCAAGATATGTCACATTGATCTATCACAAGTTATTGCTGTTGTTGGTATGCCTTATGGAGTGATATTTGCAAGAAATTGAAAAAAGAGAACCTGATATTCAGAAAAGTCAAGTCAAGTGAGGAGTCATCTAAGCATTACAAAGAATCTAGGATGAGCAACCAACCTTTATTCAAAGAAAGAAGTATGGACCAAATACGATAAAGAGATGTAGCTCTTTTGTGGCACAGGTCATAAACTTCCTTCTCAAACATTGAGCCTGTGTGGGGGGGTTGTCGTATTTTAGATACCCAGTTATGGACATAATCACACATTTTGGCATCAAATGAAGTTTAAAATCTACAATTATCATGTAAGAAGCTTTCTCCAACGAAGAAGACCCGATGACTATTTATACTTATCAAAAAACATTTTGGAGGTTCTAGAGGGCAAAAGTAAGGCTCCTTTAGGAACATGACCTCTTTATGGCCAACTTACATGCCCTTTCAATAATTTGGCCTCTTTAGGGGCACGTACATCAAATGTACTTTCAACATAAAAAAGGGGACTGGAAATAGTTTTGAGTCCGAAAAGTAAGCAGCTATGTATATGTATGGAATCATGTGTATATAATACTCACTTAAAAACATTGCTCTCAATGTGGGCTTAAACAGAAATTCTTAACTATTGGAGCTACGAGTATTGTTCTTTGTAGTTTTCTTTCTTGGTTGTACCTCCCGTGTTAGTCGTGACCAATAGTCAAGTTCCTGCAGCCGCAAGAATCTGCTCTCAATATTTTGTGTTTTCAAGCTCGGTATCAATAAGTAATCAATGGTGCAATAGGAGTGTTACGTGATGATATTGTTGTTGGAGATGGTAAGACAACAAGATTTGTGAGTGAATTATTGTAAATTATAGCATATAGTGTGTGTGCTTGCTCATGTAGAAATGTTGCATAAAAGAAAGAATTCATAATTTTCCATGTGGCTTCATCAATAGGTCAGCCTTCTCAATGATCAAGAAACGGATTTTTTTGTAGTGGCAACGTTGTTGATTGTGGAATAGAGAATGATTGTAGGCAAGTAAAGAAAAAGCTTAAATTGGTAGGAAATGTGGAATAATGGGTTCTCTAGGAAATAAGGAACTATGATGGAGGTTGACATAAAAAAACATCGTTAAGGGTTTGTGGTGGGCAGGCGTTGTAGACGATATGTACGAAGACTAAGCTTTTCAAGATTACATAAAGGACCATAATAGCGGCCGACAAGTTTTTCGTTTGTGATTGGCCTTGAACAAATTTGTGTTTGACAGAAATTAAATGAAGGAAAATTGGCCCATCAAAGTCAAGGTAGTGCAAATCAATGTTTCATGGGTCCGTTTCGTACGCCGTTTCGAAACATGCTTGAAACGGGAGGTTCAGGTATGGGAAATGTTTTAGGGTTCTTTTTCTGAAAATGTGTTTTTATGGGTTTTGGGGCTTTAGACATGTCATAGAAAGACTAGTACCACAAGTAGATACATCCAATTTCATGAGAATGCTCTAGAGAATGCAATTTCAAAGTAGGAACTGTGTATGGTCGCTTTCCTTAGTCAATTATTGATATTGTCATGGATAGGTTGCGAGAATCTGTTCATGCCCGTGCTTCAAAGCTCACACTTACTTAATGATTAGTAAAAGAGTAGGAGGGCGTGGAAACTCCTCCAAGCCTAGGGTCACAAATAGCATGAAATGCATAGAGGTGGTATCTTTCTTATTCTAGCTCTAGACCCCACATGGGTCTTTAACCTGCTTGTCATTACTTGCCTAATTAGCATAAGTGGGGTGTCCTATGTACATAAACATTTTACCCCCATGTCTTATGCACAACTTACAAGTTACAAGTATACTGTTGGATTATTCTCCTGATGATCGACTAATCGTTTCTAATCTTCATCCACTACATTACCCAGCTCTGCAGTTTTATGCATGTTTCTACACAGTCTGCAGAAGTACACGGAAATCGCTCACAGGTGGATTCCACAAGTGAATCTCCAAGAAGTACTAACTGGACGGATGCCAGCTCACTACGGCCAACTGGTTATTATGATCTACGACCTAGTCAACTGTCCTACTGGACGCCCGTTTTTGCTTAGTATAAATAGCTGATCATACGTCTATTTCGAGCATTCTAGCTCAGTTCTTTAGAGTTCTTTTAGAGTTTTGCTATTAGCGCTAACTGCTTATCAATGGAAGTGCAAATCAGACAGGGTTTTGAGAGATAGCTTAGAGTACGCGGTTTCTATCCGCAATTGTCTTGTGCTCGTCATTTTGCTGAATCAATCTTTTTTTTATTGCGTTCAGTATCATGTCAGAATCTCCGTGATCTCATATTGCTTTTGTCTAAATTCAATTCTTCATTGTTTGGCTACATAATCACTTTAGCTCTGATATTAGCTCTCTCACCAATGGATCCAGGACTCAAGATGTCGAAGGACCAGTGTCCCCAAACAATCAAAGAGAAGGAGAAGATGCGTGAGTATCCGTATCATTCGATAATAGGATCTCTTATGTACGCGATGATCTGTACCAGACCAGACATAGCTTTTGCAGTCAGTTCCTTGAGTCAGTATATGACCAATCATGGTATAACACATTGGAAGGCTCTTATCAGAGTCATGAGATATCTTCGAGCTACTATGGACTTTTGCATTTGTTATGGAGGAGTCGACAACGACAAACTCAATATTTTTAGTGATTTTTCAGATGCAAGTTGGGTAGGAGATGTAGACACTTGTAAATCCACTTCAGGATTTACATTCTTCCTCAACAATGGTCCTATTTCATGGAACAGTCGCAAGCAAACTTTGATAGCTTTATCTTCAGAGCATATCGTAGCCTCCCAAGCTACAAAGGAAGCAATATGGTTGAGAAACTTACTTTCAGATATTAGTCTGAATCAATATGCTTCGACAATCCTGTTTTGTGATAATCAAAGTGCCATTGCTTTATCAACCAACCCTAGATTTTATTCTAGGAGTAAGCACATTGAAATTAAGTATCACTATGTCAGAGCAGTATTGTCGAACGCAAGATATGACAGCAAATATTTTTACTAAAGCATTCATAATGCAATTAAGAAATTTTGTGCAAAACTAAGTTCGAAGGCAAAGCATTCATGGATTTAGATTAAGGGGGAGTGTTGGATTATTCTCCTGATGATCGACTAATTGTTTTTAATCTTTATCCACTACATTACCCAACTCTGCAGTTTTATGCATGTTTCTACACAGTCTGCAGAAGTACATGGAAATCGCTCACAGGTGGATTCGACAAGTGAATTTCTAGGAAGTACTAACTTGACGGATGCCAGCTCACTACGGCCAACTGGCCATTATGATCTACGACCTAATCAGCTGTCCTACTGGGTGCCCGTTTTTGCCTAGTATAAACAGCTGATCATATGTCTATTATTTCAATTCATTCATGCAATGCATTGAAGTATAATTTAGCAGCTCTCTCAAGCTTTCAAGCCTGAACACTCTTGAGCATTCTAGCTCAGTTCTTCAGAGTTCTTTTAGATTTTTGCTATTAGCGCTTACTGCTTATTGGCGGAAGTGCAAATTAGACAGAGTTTTCAGAGATAGCTTAGAGTATCCAGTTTCTATCTGCAATTGTCTTTTGCTCATCATTTTGTTGAATCAATCTATCCTTTATTACGTTCAGTATCATGTCAGAATCTCTGTGATCTCATATTGTTTTTGGTTGATAATTCAATTCTTCATTGTTTGGTTACGTAATCACTTTAGCTCTGATGATTTTAAAGTTAGTTGCTAAATATTGAATGTGACTCTTGTCATTATGTTTTGTTCAAAATTGATAGGTGTAGTCATGCATTAGGAAAGCAGGCTTATTCCGCTGCTCTCGATAAATCATTCACAAGCTTCGACTTGTCTTTATTGTATTATTACCTCTTTCCAACATATACAAGCCAAAAGGGACAACATAGGCATTATATTTCAACAAGCAGCAGTTTACAATACAACCACGACTAATCTAGAGCTAAGCTATGAAAGTCACATAAGCAAGACTTAACCCTAGAAAGCAGGAAAGAGAGATTAAGGAGACTAAAGAGAGAGATCAATATCATTAGCTGAATAACAAATGACACAGATTCCCTACTTATAGCCTAAAGGAAGCCCTAAAAAGGAAGCTTCCAGTGGCAAGGGCCCAACTGGGAGGGATAATAGTGCGCCCTCCAAGAAGGTCCCCACTTTTCAGTAATATGTCCAAGTGTCTAAATAATGAATAATAAGGCCCAAGGCCAACCATAAAGTCTAAGTGTCAATAATGAATAAAAAAGGGCCTAAGGCTTGCTTATGCATAAAGTAAAGTAAATGTAAATGGACATGGCGAATGTAATGAGCTGAGTCCATAACTCTCCCCGACACAAGAAAAAGGACCCAACTGCCGAAAAGAAACTGGATCAAATAGCAGCAAGCCCTGGTGCATCAACAACTAGAGCAACATCTGATGTAGAGGAATCAATAAGTGCAGCAAGAGCACGATCTTGATCCGCAAGTGATGGCGTATGATAAAAGACATCAATAGGCTCCCATGTGGCCTCTTCAACAGGACGACCATCTCACTGGATCAAAAACTAAATCTGCCGGCAGTGTTGACTATGGTGAAGGCGAACCTGGTGAATGACAGCTGGTAAGAAAGGGAACAACTCAGGATCAACATCGTGGAGCGAAGGGAACATCTCGGCCGCGTCATTAATATGGAACAACCAAGAATGCCAAGGAACCAGAAGAAGATCAAGCAGCAACCATGAATGCCAAGGTATCCGTAATGCCCAAGCTAGTAGAGGATTAGCCCAAAAGATAGGGACATCATACCGAGGTATCCAAGTAGAACTGCATCAGCAACGGGAAGCCAATAAGGAAACTGGAAAAGAGGTGGACACTGATCGCGAATAGCCGCATCATACACGTAACCATCAACCATATGTGCAAGGTGCCCCAAGAAAAGATAGCAGCGTCGGAAGACCAACACCAAGGAGTAGGAACATAAGCAGGATGACAGGCACGTTGTAACAACATGGAAAAGCAAGCGATATGCCAGGAAACATGGAGCATAAAGAGGTCATCCTGACAAAGGATAGCTAAAATGGAGAAATATGCACCAGCATGGTCAAAAGCCCAAGGTATCCATAAGGCCCATGAATGAGAAGTAGCAATGGCACACGGTACCCTCAAGGTCCATATCACGAGAAGAGCAGCATGCCAAAAGCTCCAGAATGTCCAAGAAATCAATGCATAATTTAAAAAGACATGATGCATGAAAACAATAGCAACAAATCTAGAAATAGTAGAGGCCCCAACTGAAAACTGTAGCCGAAAAACTCATCCAGAAAGACCTCATATGGACGTACCAATCCATCATAGGATACACCATAAACGGATGGAGAATCGGATGACCCATCGGAATTGGCCGCAAGTGTAATCCCAAAGTACACACCAGGCGCACAAGTGAGGAATAGAAGAAATGCATTGGAACGAGGAACAGGATCCGCAACATCAGTAGCAAGCATCGGAGCAATATCCACGTGTAGCTGGGAATGAGTATCAAATCACATATGAGCAACACTGAAGTATATGGCGGCAACATCCCCAAAAACTATCCAAGAGAGGAGAAGGAACTCTCTCAAGGTAACTCTGACAGTCTCGGAACACCAGAACAAAGTGGCAACTCAGCATCAGAGACCAAGCGATATGGAGCACCCCGAAATGACGAGGAACCTGAAGATCACCCGGACAAACAGTAGCTGGAACGGAGGCAATAACCCAAGCCATCAGGATATGCCAAGCCTGACAATGAGCAACAATCGAAGGAACGGATAGAGAGCCACATGCATAATCATAGAGATATCCGCACCATAGGCGATTAGTAATATGGGAAAACCAGCACCAATCAACAGGTCCAAATGAAAACCAAGCTATACGTAATAACCAGGAATGCCATATATCCATAGCTGAAAATGAAGCAGTAGTATGAGCAATAGGTCCAAATGAAATCCAAGCGATACGTAATAACTAGGAATGCCAAATATCAAGAGGTAAAAAGGAATCAGTCGCATGAAAAACCTCTAATGCATAAAAAGCCCAAAAGTGTATACCATCGGCATAGACTGCAGCAAACCTATATGTAGAAACACAAGGAGACTGAAGGATGCCCGTATACTCATCTAGATAACTAATAGTGACCATCTGGCAAATATCCTCGGATGGAAAATGTGTAACGGTAAGTGCCCGATCACCAATAGCGGGGGAACCTTCAAACGTGGACTCGTGAAATAAGCAAGAACATCGGCCATAACGGACTCAAGAGATGGAGATATAGAGACCAATGGAGAAGATACTGCACCAACCACCGAACCAGGAGGGCTATCTGAGGTATGTACAAAAGCAATGGTAGAAATACCACCAAGGTATACGGCCTCAATAACAATGAAACCAGGAATGACCACTGAATACGATATTTGTGAATCAAGGCATATAGGCGCAAGGCACGCAGCAACAACCTATAAATCCGGAGCAACATCAACCTGAGGAAGAGGACCCACGGATGGTGAAAGTGAAGCAGCAACTGATGTACTCTGAATGGAAAGAAGAGCTGCATCGTGAGTCTTTGGCAGGCTACGCATAAACTGCTTCCCGACAACCAACTGATAGTCACCCTGGGAATCAATGCCAACAAGTGAATGATGGTGACTAGCATGAGTAAAGGAAAGTGTCTGCTGAGAGAGATCCACAACAACAGTACCAAGTGAAGAACCAGTCTGCACCAAAAATAATGTCATAGCGCTCCAGAGGAATGATGTAGAAATCTGCCTGACCAGAAAAATCACCAATGCGATAATCTAAGCCCTGAAACCTTTGAGAACTAGGAAAAGAATGGGAACGAGCAACCTCAACATTGAGAGGTTGGGAAGCAGGAACAAGTGTAGCACGAATCTTGGTGGAAATGTAACTGCTAATAAATGAATGTGTATTGCCTGTATCCACTAAAGAAATATACTCTCGCCTCACATCTAGAATAATATGATCCACAAATGGAACAACATACGTAGGCATAATAACAGAAGCATCAATTGATAAGTTCTGGCCTAAATATGCATCTAGAAGAACCGCATACTCATCTAGATGGGTATCAGGAAAATAAGCTAGTGAGTATACAATAGGACCATCATGAAATGTGTAACCATATGCCATATGGAGATCTACTGGAGTAGCCAAAGCACTGAAAGAGCAATCATAGACTCATGAATAATATCGAAATAAGGAGCATAGGTGACAACATCTATAGCATGGCGCTCAGGAACATGAGTAGCATCAAAGTACTCAACAACAATATCAAAGCATGCAACATCGGCAGTAGTAGCAAGGCATACTATATCAGTATCAAAGCATGGAACAATATCATAGCATGCAACAACATCGGTAGCACCATCAAAGCATGCAACGACATAATCAATAGGATCATAGCATGCTATGTCAGTATCAAGGACCATATCAGCCGCAACCTGTATATGTGAATCAGCATCAGTAGGAACCTGTATATGTGACTCTGACTCACTATAGGATACAATGACGAGCTCAGGTAGATCAATAACTTTCTCAAGTGAATCAGGCAACTCGCTCACACTGTGTGATAAAGAATCATCCTCATGTGTATCGCTAGCAATGTGTGAATCTATCTCTATTTGTCCTGCACAAGAAAATGGAACCTCGCATATGGAAGAATGCTCACGAGAGGAATCAGAAGGAGTAGAACTCTCAAGACCTATAATACCACTCGTAAGAGTGATTGGAGGAACAATTACAGAATTATTATCAGAAAATATAAGAGGTTAAGTATTGGTAGAAAGTCATGCCTTCCAAAGATAGGCGGATGAGAATGGACATAGTCTAACCACTTCGACCTAGCAGAACCCTTTAAGAGAAAAATTGCATCAAGAATCTCATTAGGACCTGGACAAGTTGGCCGAGAAGTATCAAAGTAATACTGAAGACGTATGAGCCAGCTGTCGAACATATGTTCAGATGGTATATCACTATTAAAAACAAAAAGATAATCTAAAGGGGATAGAGACCGAAAATCAGAAGTCATGATAAAAATTAAAATTAAAAGTAACGGAAAAGAATACGTAACCCAATGATTGTAATTATTGAAATGGCTAAGTCACTGGCCTGTGGTGACTTTTGTGAGTAAATTGTAAATAAACTGTAATTAGTTGGCATTGGACCTCAAAGAGTCGTGCTTAGCTTTGGCATGGGGTACTGGGTCATTTATTAGGAGTGGCTGGATTGACCTCCTAAAAAGTAGGAGTTGACTAGTCAACATGACACATGTCATATGCTCACTGGGACACTTGGTCCAGTGAATGAGTGACACATGTCAGGGTTGACCGGTCAAACATGACACGTGTCACATGCTCACAGGGCACTTGGTCCAGTGTATGAGTGACACATGTCAGCCTACTCACTTGCCTATGTGTCAGGGTACTGCCAAGTGGCAAGTGTCGACTGTGCATGGAATTGGCCATGTGTTGACGTTAGGAAAGGTCAGGGTTAAGGGGTGCTTGAGGATTGTGCATAAGTGAGCCTAGAGAGAGGCATTCCTCATCATAATCTAGGCAGCAAAGGTTGGGAGGAGACAAGGCAGCCAGCTCCACCATGTTTCGTGTGCTCTGATGTTTGTACATGCAGGGAAATCGACAGGGATCGACATTGCTTATTGCTACGCAAGGGATAAGCTAGGTTTTGCGGTGGAGTTTCAGATTTGGAGTCTGACATTTGGTATCAGAGCAAAGGTTCTTGAGAAGAGGGCTGCCAAAGAATTTGCAAATTGAAGCCCAGAGGACCAACGCTGATGGAAGGACACAGAAGCGTGGAGCGGATCTTCGAAATAGTGCAGCGATCTCCCACTTGATTTGAAGGTTTTTTATGCAGCCATTCCATTCAATTGGAATCACATCAAAATTTCAAGCCGTTTGTGAGAAATTCCAATTTTTGTGAAAAATTCACATGCGGGTGTACACAGTCCAGCCGTGGAAGATCATCAATTTGACCTAGCAATTGTTGGTGGATTCAAACCATATTTTGGAGGGCTGTTCTAGAAACTAGTCGCCAGTGCGCCAATCAAAGAACGTGCAAATGGGATCATTAATGCTCCCTTACTGGCGGATTGAAGTCTGAAATTCCTGTTTTCGGGCAGTTTTGACCTCCTGACTTGAAATGGTCACCATTCTCAAGCGGTTGAAGCTTTTTCAACGATTGAAGATGGGGGAGTTAGCCAAGACTAGGGCGACCTAGAACCTCTCGATTGCTCACCAAGATTTGTTTTTATCGAGGTGTACCGCACGTGCAAAGTGGCTGCAAATTTGCCAATTTTTACATGCATGCAAGAAGGCCTTCTAGCACCCCTTTGAATGAAGTCTAGGAAGGATTTTTTCAAGGCTTCCTTTCACCTCTTGGCCTTTATTGGGGAGGTTTAGGAAGTAAGTGGAAGACTTTCTATTCCCTTTTGGCCTTTATTGGGAAGGAGTAGACAAGCTTCAACAAAACTTTTGGAAAGTTTCATTTTGCTTTGGTAACTTGGGAGGATGCATGTGGAAGGAGTGTCCACGGAATCCAATGCGGACCTTATGCAATTTGCTAGTGAAGCAGGCATGAGCACCTATGGCTATTGAAGGGTTGGAGCAAGATGAACTCCAGGGAAGTACTCATCTTGTGAAAGTGTCGATGATCAGGTAAGGTCGATGTTTTCTCTTTTGCCACAATTGTTTAAATCGATGCAACGCATGTATCAATGTCCAAGTACTTCTTGATTGTTATGATTGGACAGTTGTGTGGTATGAATGTGTGTTCTGCTTGACACTAGGTCCTCTCATAACGTACTTGACGCTGATTGAAAGGTTGACTGTGAGCACACAACCATCCCTGTACTGGTACACAATCGTGAGGGCTGATGGAAAGGGTACTGTTGGGGGAGGTTTCAAGGTATTAACCATTCAAAGTTAGATTAAGAAGTTGGAGATAAAGATAATGTGTTTGGCATGTTTTGATGTGGTACTTGGGATATGTTGGCACGTACTATGGAAACTCTACATCGCTTGAGGTACTCATGTGTGCGAGTTCCAACGTGATGGTAGAATCCATTCACTTTGAGGTGAGCCCGATGTGCCTCCAAGACCATTGATCATGGCATCTTAGTATGTGGGGGTTCGTTGTAAGTATATGTGTTTTTGTTAGTGTTGGATATGTTTACTGCAGGTTCCAAAAGTAACATATGGCAAGAACAAGTTGACTTACCTAGGAACCTAGACCAATAGACGAGTCATGGCGTATGTGTGTGGGCTTATCGACGCTTGAACTCCCCAGGGGCAAAGGACGGTATGGGACGCCCAATGTTCAAGGAGTTTGTCAAGCATCGATATCCTATTCCGCATATTGATGATTTGGTATTATACAGTGCTGTTGTTTTAGCAGAGTTGTTTGAAAAAATGGAAATCATTAACTTTGAGTTCGTGAAGTGCATGTGCATAAGGATGTCTTCAGAACTTGTTTCAGTCACTGTAACTTTTTGGTTTGACTAATGCCCCAACAACATGTATGATGTTTATGAACGATGTACTCAGACCGTTTATGGATGAAGTAGGCTTGAAAAATAGCAAGTATGAGGGTTGAGATGGGCGTTGAACAACCTACAATCAAATGTGGAAAATGGCTGCAAACGGAGACAAAAACGGACGAAAGTGACAAGTATGAAGGGGCTGGACAGCCTACAAACAAAAGTGAAGAGAGGGCTGAAAATGGAAGGAGAAATGGAGGAAAGAGATGAGGGAATTAGGCGCTGGACAGCCTGCAAGCAAGCTGGACTTAGGTGCCGGAAATATTTTGCCAAATTTAGCGGAAGTACTTCCGCTAAACGCTAAAGCTCCGCCAAGGAAAATGCTCTGATGGGAGCTGGTCCTCCAAACTGTGCTGAATGTTGCTGATTTTTTTTTTTTCTGGCTGGCAAATTTAGCGGAAGTACTTCCGCTAATTGTCCACTAAAGCTCCGCCAAGGAAAATGCCTTGATGGGAGCTGGTCCTCCTCCAAACTGTGTTGAATGTTGCTGAAGCAAAAAGATGAAAGCCCTCAGCAAAGAGAGAAAAAAATCAGTAAGGAAAATGCGCGCCCAATCAGAAAATCAGATCTGAAATTCAGCAATCAGGAAAGTGCTCTGATACCAAGTTACGAATACAACCACGACTGATCTAGAGCTAAGCTATGAAAGCATCACATAAGCAAGACTTAACCCTAGAAAGCAGGAAAGAGAGATTAAGGAGACTAAAGAGAGATCAATATCATTAGCTGAATAACAAATGACACAGATTCCCTACTTATAGCCTAAAGGAAGCCCTAAAAAGGAAGTTTCCAGTGGCAAGGGCCCACCTGGGAGGGATAATAGTGCGCCCTCCAAGAAGGCCCCCACTCTTCAGTAATATGTCCAAATGTCCAAATAATGAATAATAAGGCCCAAGGCCAACCATAAAGTGTCAATAATGAATAAAAAAGGGCCCAAGGCCTGCTTATGCATAAAGTAAAGTAAATGTAAATGGACGTGGCGAATGTAATGAGCCGAGTCCATAACTTTGTATGTGCCGTAAATGCTCGAGCTTGTGATTTTTGAATATCAGTGAGATAACAGGCAATAGTAAATGAGTGCTACCATGAGGTTGAGGTTTACCGAAGAGATTAGGAGAGTAACCATAAGAGAGTAGAACAGAAGGTGAAACATTGGTATTGCTGCTAATAGAATTATTGAAAGTATACTTTCCAAAACCCAGGTGTTTATTCCAATGTTTGCCACAGAGAAAGAGAGACAAAATTTTGCAAAGAATCTTCTAAGATATGATTCAAAACTTTAAATTAATTGTCGGTAGATGAATGATAAGTTGCTCTCATAAAAACTTTATTATCTAAGCTACACATAAGTTCAGTCCAAAACCTAGAGTACATTTGAATCTTTTGTCTCCTCTTGAACCTCCATGATTCCCATGATCCTTTTCAAGGAAGGCATCATTGCCCTCCCCTTGCATCATCTTTGTATCAAGAAATATTTCTTTAAGATAAAGTATGTGTGAAAAGCAGGTAGTTTCTAGCAAGCCTCAAAGGATCTCCCAAACCTCTTGTGGATATTTGGCCAAGTTGATATGAGACATCAACTTTTTATGGACGGACATAGTGAATAACATATGTATATAGTGATATATGGCTGGTCATTTCTTTTTGGTTTGAATGAGGAAGTTGTTTGAGTGATAAAAATAGCTAAGGGATGTTATTTTTTGAACTTTGTTGATATGTTAGGAATAACCTAAAGTTGAAACTTTTTTTTTTTATATCAAAACTGTAGTTGAAGATATTTTTGGACAAATTGAATCTTAAGGATTAAAAATTTCCACTCACTAAAACCTTTACCCGAGTTTTAATGTGATTGTTTTTGGTGGTTCTAAGTGGACACTTGCTCTTTCTTAAAATGACGAACATATGTAAATCATCTTGGTCTTGTTGATTGTTTTTTATGTGCAACAATGTATGTCTTGTGATTGCCTCTAATCGCAATATCTACTATTTCTCGTATCAGGATTGAGAGAGGTGCAGCTGATCATTCCATGCATTTTGCCAATGTACACGTGAAATTGCTTGACAAGAACTCATGTGGGTAGCACTTTTCAAAACTTGTGCATCTCTCTCTCTCTCTCTCTCTCTCTCTCTCTCTCTCTCTCTCTCTCTCTCTCTCTCTCTCTCTCTCTCACACACACACACACACACACACACACACACACACAGTCCTTCCCCTTCTGCAATCTCATCTCCTTCTCCCTTGCTTACCTACTCTCCACAAAGCCCCATTGTCCCACTCCCTGTTGCTTTGTTCTTCTCCTTGCATGGTCACCAAGCCTCAATACTGTGACCCTCAATGTAATATGTAATGTGCAAAGCTATCAGAATATTTATGCACTGCAATCAGGAACTGAAGGTTCGTAAGATTTACATGATTTCATAGGGAGTGTGAAGGAAGCTAATTGCAGCAAAGCAGAAGAATAATATGGTACGGTAAGGTAGATACTGAAAGCTCCAACATGAGATTGATAGATTTCATACATTCACTCAAAGAGAACAAGGGGGGTATGGGAAAAGGACATAGTATTGAATCTGTGAACAAGAAGCCTGATAATTGCAGGCAACAAAGGTAGTTACATAGACAAGTACAATGGATGTGCAGTACATCAACAGAATTCTTGATAACTTCATGTTTCTATGTAGCAGTATGAGTAGTGAGGTTTGCAAAGTAATTTGTGTAACATATGTTTTTCTGCCTTTCTTACAGAAAGATTCTTGTAGATTGCAAGTGCTAGTTGTTTCATTTATCACTGAGTAGTTAGTTGTAGTTGAGTTTTGACCTTTTCTAGCCATTTTTCAGCAGTGTGATTTGCAAAAGTAAAAGGCCTATTAACCACATTTCTCTACTGTAAGGAAGAACGTGCACTAATGATAAGTTGTATATAATTTGTTAGTCTCATTTGCTTTGCATAGGAGTTCTAGTTGTGTTAGGGAGTACTAAAGTGGTTGCTAAACTTTCAAAGCTGGTAAAATGTGAATGTGTTTACTTTAATGTGAGCATTGTTTTGATTGGGTTTCTGGTATAGGCCTGAAGACCTCCAGTAATTCTGAGAAAGGATATGAACAAAGCCAATGTGGTACAAATTCAAAAACGTTGCAGGAAGAATTGTTGGAAACAGAGGAAAATACCGTGATTGCAAAGGGGTCTTTGCTGCAGATCGAGGAGAACAGGGCAATAAAGGTGGAACCTTGAAACCTGCTAACAAATGCTTTTGGTGGTGTGATTTTCATTCTATATTTCTGTAAGACTTTATAGAGTGAAGAAGATAACTCCAACCTTTGGATCATGTATTGGATCTTTGAACCTTTTGTTCAATTTTCAGGTGAGAGGTGCTAGTGTTTTCATAGGACTTGGACTTGGCTTTTTCACGGGTGCCTGCTACGGATTATTTTCCCCTCTGTTCAACATTGCAACTAATGATCAGTTCCACTTACTCAGACCAGGGATTCCTCATCTTGTTGTTTATACTACATTCTTCTATTTTTCGATCGCTTTCCTTCTGTGTGGCATTGCAGTCAGTGTCTATACAATATACAATCCTTTTTTAGGGATGCCTAGATCCTCATTAACTGCATACCTCACCGATTGGAAAGGGCGTGAACTTGCTATCATGGCAGGTATCATGTGTGGTTTAGGAAATGGATTTCAATTCATGGGTGGTCAAGCAGCAGGATATGCTGCAGCAGACGCTGTGCAAGTAAGTGCTTTCTTGTAAGCATGAAGTGCTAATCTTCACAGGCAAGTGTCATTGAATGTTTGTTGTAGGCATTACACTCTCCTATCAGTAACTGCCTGCTTGCCGATGATCTGTGGATTGTAGGCCTTGCCTCTGGTGGGTACATTCTGGGGAATCATGTTATTTGAAGAATACCATCGTTCATCACGGAAGACATATTTACTCTTGGCAGCAATGCTTTTCATGTTCACAGTTGCAGTTATTCTCTTGATTGCATCAGCCAGGAAGCGAGAATATGAGGAACCCTGACTTTACTCAACATCATTGGAATCAGCTCTGGAATGGAATGAAAACACCATGCTGCTAAGAAATGCAGGCATCAAAGATTTGATTGGTTGATCATCTGTTTGCTGCACTCAAAAGTAGTCCCCATAGGCTTTCAAAATGATCAAAATATATGTTTTCAATCATTCAATAAAGGATGCTGTTTGGTCGAGGGACATTCCCAAGTCTTGCAGCAGGGGCTTCTGAGTTTACCTTTTCAAGTTGCAGAAGTGAATGCAATTGTCTTATATGGCTCTGTCACGGGCACACAAACTGCAGCCTTGAATGGTTTTCCTTTCTAATAACATTTGACTTGCAAATATGTCCCAATTGGACTATTTAGACACATGAAAGTCTAACATGAACGTATTTTCCTCTTTGTCAAGATTTAAGTTCTTTATACCAGATGGCCCCCATTACACATCTTGACATATTATGCCGTGCGTGCACCAGTTTTTCTTACAGAATGATCCATGATGCTTGCTTAAGCCGTCTGCTGTCAAAAGTATTTGCTGAATTGCAATATGCTTGATTCCAATCGCCAGATATACCCTTGGCAAATAAAGTCTAACATGAACGTATTCTGGTTTCCTCTTTGTCAAGATTTAAGTTCTTTATACCAGATGGCCCCTATTACACATCTTGACATATTATGCCGTGCGTGCACCAGTTTTTCTTACAGAATGATCCATGATGCTTGCTTGAGCCGTCTGCTGTCAAAAGTATTTGCTGAATTGCAATATGCTTGATTCCAATCGCCAGATATACCCTTGGCAAATAAAGTTTATCAAGCATTCTTTCTACAGAAATGGCTCCATACTTGAAACCTGTTGAGACTCCCATGTGATGCACATGTAGCATAATGTGCTAATAGCTTGTCGTTTTCTTGAGCACGTGTTATCACGGTGAGCCTAAATCCACTGTCCTGAATCCAGAGATTTAGTTGGTGCTTGTGCCAAGAAAAGTCCCACTTGGGGGATTTTCCCTGCTCAGAAGTCCCACATAATGTTCTCATTGCAATATCTAGACAATGGTCAATGGCGTTTGTTCAGCTTGTTAAAAGGCCTGTATTCTTAATCACTATGCATGCAGATAAATCTCATAGCTTGAGCCTTGTTCATATCAGCAGAATATGTTTGACGTCACCTGTCTTAGAAACTTTGTACCTACACGATTAGGTTGATTGTTGAAGGGTAAGGATAAGTCTCTAAATCATGACCTCACTTGTGTTTATTACTGAGACCAATCTTACACCTGTGCAAGCCCTTTGTGGAGTTGATCGACATATGATCTCTTTTGATGTTTTGTACAATTTCGTACATGTGAGGCAAACATCAAATTGGACAACAGATTTGTTTGGCATAGCAGGAAAAAGTTTACTCGCCAATTTTACGTTCTGAATAGAAAGTCCCTATATGACTAGGACAATAACGTAAATGTTGTTTTACGTATGTTCAGACTCTATGGCACTGAATTAGAAAACCAGGGCGCTTTACAAACATTAGTAATTACTTTGTTGACTTCATCTAGTCGTGAGCTGTGGGCCTTAATGAGACAGCATACCGGGACATGATGGCCTGTTTTCAAGAAGTTATTTGCTATATTGCCATTTTGCTTTATATATTTACATAGGCCATGGAATGTATATGGGAAGTGTCTTGTAAATGCAAACATTCCTACTTGCTTTTGTTCTTTCATTGTTCAAGAGAGGCGCAGCTTTTCTGTCTTTCTTTCTTGTTTCTAGATCTGCTACAATCCGATCCGGCCGAGGATGCAAATTGTATGTAATATTTTATATGCCTCCTGGTTCCTCGCTCCTGCTCACGGTAGCTATAATCGTACTGTTTCCCTGTATTTTCCTAGATCTGCCTGATATGTTTCTTTTATGTCTTTGTTTTATTCAGCTCTTCAATCCTCAGAGGCTCAGTCTAACGGGACTCGGCAGATTGAGGCCAAGAGAAGAGCTGCGTACGTGAAATCAAAATTCTTGCTGCGTCCAAAAAATGGGTAGAAAATGGGCAGTCTAAAAAAAGGGTAGAGAATCCAAAAACTATGGATTACGTGAAAATAAGCCATTTTGCAATGTGGGAATCTGTTTTGATATGCCACTCTTGGGGGTGGGTGGGTGTTCCCTTGGTCAGTTGTCTCTCATGGCAAGATGCCCTCAGATGGGGCCTTCTCCCCCACAAAAGTACAAGCAAATGGAAGGTGACAAAAAATAGAAATTAGTGATGGAGGTCGCTAAGATAGACTTGGAAGTGTCCACAAGGGTGCTTTACCTCAAGGTGGAAGTTGAGCTATATCTTGAATGTGTGGGAGTTTCCTTTCTCCTTTTCAACAACACTTTTTTTGTGAGCACCTCATTTTGTAGATCGTTGTGTATTTGTGCCCGGTCTTATGTTGCACTTGAGTGTTTTGCCTCCACAATATTCGTTCTTGTATGAGTATTCTTTAGGTTTTGTGCTCTAAATCTTTATGCCCCAATTGTTGTCTCGCTTCATTTCGAGAGTTTTAGAATTTAGTCAAAGCCCTTAGACGCCTTTTATTCCCAAACATGGCTTAACATCATATTATTGAGCAATTAATGCAGCTTCTTGGAGCTGATGTTGTTTTAACTCAATGCAAGTCAATAACATGGTGCCATGTTGCATGGTTTTTTTTGGAATTGTTGAATGATCTGGAGCCAATCCAGATGTGAGTAAAATCCACCCATCAACTTTAACTCTAGCCAACCAACAGTTCTAGGAGGGACTTTGGAAGAGTCAGATCATCGAGTTAGTTGATGGTTACAATTTGCACCACACTCTAGGCCCAAGCAATGAGAAAACCAATCCTATAAGAGGGCTCCACTCGGTCTTAATAGGTCTTGTGTTTGGCCCCTTCATAAAAAAAAATTAATAAGTAGATTCACCAATGCCTCTTGCATTTCCAAAATGCACCTTTGAGTGGATAGCTTTCAATGATGTTGATAACTTTGTGGTAGAATTTGAAAAGTGCAACTTAGGTGCTTTAGCCAAAGCACATGCCTCTCTTACATCACCACCTTTTGCCAAAGATTCAGGAATTTCAAGAGTAGACTCCTTGCACATAGCATCCATTGATTTGTAATTGGAAAGATCCAATTCCTTTTGAAATGACTCCACTTGTTGTTCTCGTTGCCCATCAATCCATCATGATTAGCTCTCACATAAGCATCAAGCCTAAAAAGCCTTCCAAACTTGATCTCTCTTGCAATGATTTTATTACTCTTTATGATCAAGCAAGCATTTCCAACAAATCTAACAAAGAAGCCTTTGTCCAAAAACTCAACAAGTTCCTTCTTATGTTAGCAACATAGAGAACACCTTCAAGCTTGGCTTCCTTGGTGGACTAATCCCTCTTCCTCAATCTTGAATTCACAACCATTTGCATCAAGAATGAATTTCTTAGACACAACAAAATGTAAGAGAAATATTCTTTGTGACTTGTCATGTGGGAGGTAGCCCCACTATCTATCCACCAAGGCTCATCTTCACCTTTGAAGCTTGTTGAAGGAAAATTGGACACCATAAGTGACTCATCAAAGTCACTCTTATCATCTCCTTGAACTTGATTTGATTGCTTGCCTTGTGCCTCCTTCCTTTTGAAGTATGCCTTTGTAAAATGCCCTCTTTGAATATTTTACTTGCCTCCAATAGGTAGCCTCCTATTGATGTCATGATGAGGAAGTACTTGTACACAAAGTACACACTTGTGAAGCAATTCTCAAAAAACTAGATTTGGACAAATAAAAAAACTAAAAAGATCTACAAAAGATCTTGATAACAAATATTAGAAATTATCTTCACCCAAAAATCTTCTTGTACACAAAGTACACAATTGTGAAATGATTCTACAAATTGATTTTATCTCAAGAAACTAGATTTGAGCACATCAAAAATCTAAAAAGATCTAGATCACAAATCTTAGAATTAATCTTCACCCAAAAATCTAGTCACTTCGGAAAATAGACTTTGCCAAGATCACAAAGATTAAGGCTCACAAGAAATGAATCAAAACACACAAAAATCAGATTAAACACCCCTATTGGACACACTCAGAGCCAAAGATTCTAACCTGTGAAATTTATGCAAATTTAGTTTGAGTTGCATAGACTCACAAGTTTTGAATGTGACACTATAAGTGTGAGCTTTAATAATGAAGAAGAGACATAACGCAACAATAGCCCATAGTTTGCATTGAGAAGTGAAGATGTGTAAGAGGTCAGAGGCATTTTCTCCTCCCATGAAGCAAATATCTCTCTTTAGATGAGACGTGAGTAAGGCACACCAAATGTGTATTATTGGGGCAAGGATTCATTTGCAAAGTAACATTAAAGAGGTGTGTTCAAAGTCTAGTAAACCCAAACTTTCATCTCTAGATTGGACATAATGGAATTTCCAACACAAAAGAAGTAGAAGTAGTATGACCATTCTAGACAAAATTTATATAGATTTGTCCTAATCTAATATTTTAAAAATAGGTAGAGACCAACTTATGAAATAATGTATTACGTCCAGCCTGTATTGAGAATTCAAAACAATCCTTGACGTCGATATCAGACACTCCATTGCTAGAGATTATTGGTTATGCCTCATATGTTAGCAAGCTTCACTAATCTCTAATGGTTATTTGAAACTTATTGTGGATGCATTTCAGATGCCATGCAAAGTGTTTAAGTCAGTTTTGAAAAATAGCCTGATATAAAGGCCCCCTAATACTATTTTTTCTATCATTTATTGCTCACACATATGGGTCGTACTAGCTTGGCTGACATGGTCATCTTTCTAATATACTTGCCCTCATTACTGCAACTTATGATGCAAGTTGTTTAGCCAAAGGTATTGATGTCCAAAGTTTTGCCAGTATCCAAGCTAAAAATTCTCTAATTTTTTTATGAAATATTGATGAAACTTTGTGTACTATGAAAATTCATCTATGAATTTCTGGTTTGCATTACTTTGAGTCTCGGGAGTCATGCATGACTAATATATATTAGTTTTTAGTTTTTATAAGCCATGCATGGTTATTTTGGATAGTCTACTAATATGAACTATATTCTCTACTCATTGAGTGATTGATTTACGTAATTGTATGCTGACATTTGTTGTCGATACTGATGTGGCTAAAATGTCAAGTTTGATAATCGATTAGGTGACTAATGGTTATGAATATTATAATCGACTAAAAAATTGAATCCATCTGTCACGTCGGCGAAGGTTCATAATGAGTGCAACATACTAGGCAAATATTCCCAAGTAGCATAGCTCTGAACTCTCGTCTAACTACAAAATAGGTACTTTATTTGCAAACCAACTTTTGCCCAACTCAATATAGGTAGATCTGAGCTAGATGTATCAACTGACAGCTCGAAATTGTTTGAATGAAGATCTGACTAAAGTAGTAATTTTTTAGTCATTTTTCATCAAAATTTTAGTTTTGAAAATACTTTCATTTCTCTTTTTTCTAATCTGATGACTTTCTTGACTTTTGTTCAACTTTTTTTTTTTATATACTCATCTTGAAATTCCAAATGGATTCACAATCACAGTCTGCTCTAATGGTAGAGATACTGGATGGTTCAAATTACCATTTATGGAACTTCAAAATAAAAGTAGTACTGATGGCCAAAGAACTATGGGAGATAAGCACTGGAATCGAATTACTTCCCATTGTCGATGAACAAGCCATTTCCAAATGGAAGCTCATGGATGGCAAGGCTTTTGCCTTGATCACTCTTAACATCTCCGACACACAATTTGGTCACATCAGAAAAGCCCAATCATCAAAAGAAGCTTGGGACATATTGAGTACATTATATGAAGTGAGGGATGTCACTTCAAAGCTGTATCTGAGGAGAAAATTTCTCTCTCTCAGAATATCAGATGGTGATTCTGTTCAGAATCACATAAATGAATTTAAGACTCTAATGGATCAGATGGCAGCAATAGGTTCAGCAATCGAAGACTCTGATGCTGTTATGACTTTATTGTCAAGCTTATGTTGGCTGATTCTGACGAATCCCCAAGATACTCTGATAGAGCAACTCAAGAGCACCTCTCACCTTAGACTGAGGAGGTCTCTGAGAAGACGAGACTAACAAAGACTGAGAGCCGAGTATGAGAGCCAAGGAATACTAGTTAATATTGTCAAGTAGGAACTGTGTAAGCCTCATGGTGGATCCCGGAAGATGGAATGACCATGTAGGAACTCGTATTTCTAGGCTAATGTAATAAATGCAAGTAAACCCCTCTTAAAGAAAGTAGAGTGAGCCACCTTTTGATGGTGACCTCTAGTGGAGAGCATTATTCCACTTGTAGTTTGTGAAATGTGAATATTCCAGTAGGATGCCACCTAAGGAGCTCTCTTGCTTATTTAAGAGACTCCCTCTTTGTGAAGAGGAGCTTTTTGTGTATTGTATCAACTCCATGCTGAAATGAGAAGAGCCTCTACGAGTTAGATGCATCCATTGAGCTCCTTGATTATGATGGTTTTCTTGAGTGATGCCCCTATGATCATGCCCTTCCATTCATATTGTGTGTGGTTGTGGACTTAGAGTGGATTAGTTTTCTTGTTTTCGTAGTTGTGGATTAGTTTTCATTTCTTGTTTGTGGATTAATGTAGGAATCAACATTCAAGTAAACTAATTATGCTAGAAATGTGGTATAAATCAAGCATATCCTCCAACATTATAGTTATTGATGTTCTTGGGATGTCCAAGAATCAAAAGACTGGTTGGTTTCTTGATTCTTGGACCTCTAAAATGCCGTAGATTAGTTCTTGTTCTTGTTTTGTCGATTTATGCAAGTATAGTAGTGCTTAGGATCTGATTTCAGTTCACTTTGCAGCAAGGTAGAAGTAGATTTCATGGTTGTTCACCTGGATTGCATGTTGATCATTTGGTTGGATGTTTTGGTTACATGATGGATTGATTGCATGTGACACGGTTCAAGAGAGACAGATCTGAGTTGTCCTCTGACAGGCAGGACCATACTACAAAGATATTCAGTCCGTTTCTGCCTAGCCTGGGCATTGTAACAAATAAGAAAACATCCAAGTAATGCACAAAACAAGCCTGATAACAGACATGAAATGGTTCCGAAACTAAAAAGTAAACAAAGGGCCAGTAAACAGATCCTCTGGAGCAAGGGATTTGTCACCAGCTTACCATCTTCCTATGACTAAGACATCACATTATCTATAGTCATAATTATGTTGCTGCAGGAGGAGACAAGAAGAGGTGGAGCATCTTCATCCTCCATCAATACTGGTGTTTTACGTGATGTTCCAACCTCAACGGCCATCATGGCATTTTGTAGCACAAGAAAAGTGGCTGAATGGCTGAACCTCGCCAAGCTCTTGATCAAGGCAATGGGTGTTTATGTCATAGCATTTTCAAGCAAAATAGATATGGAGTTCATTAGTGTGGCCTTTGGTATGTGGAACAAGACAAAAGTTAAGTTCTATGTTACCTTTCAAGGTATTGCACAAGGTGCGGGTCTTGGAGGCCACCCTTGCCGCCATTGGCATTGTTTCTGGCCCTCACTTTGTTCCATCCCACAAACATGCGAACACTACCATAAAATCTTTTGTTGACACTCAGGTCAACTAGTATCATAAAAATGATGGCTAAGCCATTCGTGATCCTACTACCTTACAAGCTGCTGTACACCTCCTCAATACTTTTCTGATGGTTGGGAACATCAGGAAAGAGAGGATCTCCTCGTAGATCCTCCATCATCTGGTAGAGTCTAACTACAAGTTAGACAAAATCATCTAGCCTTATGACTGGTATAAGATGGTCTATGGAGAACTGAAGAGGGCTATAAAGAGTAACACCAATAAGTAGTTCGTTGTTGGCTATCTTTTGTCCTCCATAGCTATCTCATACTTGGAGAACAAGGTTCACAGATTTTGTGCTAATTCCGTGTTAGCTATTTACAAGCTAGCACCACTCGAATAATCCCATCAACCTTCATCCTCCCATAGTCGTCAACGAGTACGTAGCGATATCGTTTCACCCCACTTGCCTCCCGCGTCTCGTCGTTATACTCAGCCACCATCGTCAGCTACGCCACCGCTCCTTGTTGCTTTTCGCTTTGAACTTCCCATCCCCTCAGCCTTTGCAATCACCCTCACCACCGATTCCTCAAAAGGACCTTCTATGACAATAGGATTCTCAATTCCAGTTACAGCAGCCCATGCCGCCTCACCCCACACACATCCGCAATGTCCCCATCCACACAACATTTCTTGGAACTGTCTGATGATTCCAATTTCTTAGAGTCCGAAGAACAATTTGTTATGCCTCTCAGTCCCGGGCCTTTTTAATCCCAACTCTCCTAGAATGGAATTCGATCAAATCCAAGACGCTTCCCAGAACTTGGATTCTGCACCTTAATTTCAGCAGGTCCAAGATTCAGCACCAGCGTTTTAGACATCATCGCAATCCAGGATGCGGTCAGATCCCCAAAGACATTCGACATGCAAGTCCCATGTGGATTCGAGAGTGAAGATCAATTTGAAGAGGAAGATCCACAGGTAAATCTTCAGGGGAAATCAGCACAACCTACGGTATTTGTACCTCCTACTGCGCCAACAACCATGCCGTCAATATCTTTTGATTCTAGTGACATCCTAGGGATTCATACACACCTAGGATGGATGATCCATAACATGTTAGAAGAAAAAATCTCAATGGAGAAGCAGATTTAAGATCTCGACTCTGAAAATATCTTGACCAGCCAAAAGCTGATACAGATCAGTTGGGAGTTGAAGATCTCAAAACAACACAAAGAGAAGTCAGAGGCCAATCTCAAGAAGGCCAAATAACAAGAAGATGCGTTGGAGAAATATCTCGCCGAGCTCCATAATGCCCTCATCACAGCTCAAGACAAAGTCATCCAAGACGCTAGGCAGCAGGTTCTACTCTTGTAGGGTCAATTGGATATGGCCCAATTAGAGAAAAAAGAACCTTGAAAGAGCTTGATGCGGTAGCTGAAGAGCGAGAGAATTTGTTACACACCCCTGTACCAGATCGTCATGTCTCCCAACATGAAATCAAATTTTTTTTTGAAGGTACAGACATATTGTCAAGCGTTGTCTGGCTTACAAGAAAAAATTGATTTATTCAAAGGCAAAGCATCATCAAAATTGGCCAAGGCAAAATCGATCATCAAAAAATATGAGCAAGTAGAGGCCAACATCCTTTAGACAACTCTACAGATCCAGATGTCGGTCATTCCGACTTTCTCGCCACAACCTCAGGATTAAGGATAGGATGATGCATGTATTGGACAGATGGAGGGAGATCAATGTAGACCCACCAGATATCGAAGTAGGGCCTTCTACATCTATGGTCGTACCATTGTTTCAAAGACCAGTCACCATTGAAGAGGAGCTACAAAACATTTTATAGCAACATCCACATGAATCTTTGAGGGGTGGTTGGGTCATCAAGTATAAAACATCAAAAATTGAAGCTGGCAAGGAATTGGACCAGTTGCCATCTCGTGGGGAACAACCTCCATGGCGCAAATCTGTGTTTGAGAAAACTCCAGATTTCATTGTGGCGAGCTCGCGCCAGTCGAGAGTTTATCCATATTATGTACCCATGCCAAAAAGGAACCGATGGAAGGATTGTGGTGTGCCTATGGATAAAATCACCATCCATACACCCAATTGGACTATCATCCATCAGGACTTCAGTTGGAACATATATGTGGACTTCCACAGGGCTCTCCAAGCCTATGCATGAGAATATATGAATTCACTAGATCCGATGGTCAGACAATCTGCATTATTCGCAAAAAAATTGGCTATGTTGGTGTCAATTCAATCAAGATGGGACGACTATCTGCTAGCGCTTTGTTTTGATCCGAATCTTCCAATGGCATCAGACAAAGTCCAAGATCAATTGCCAATAGACAGACTGTACTATCGTGTGGCAATGTTGAGTGGTTCATGGAAACAGAAATTTATTCTTTGGACGAGAACTAATTGGTTATCTAGGATCAATAATTGCTTTCTATCACACACAAGAGATTTCAACGAGCCGCACTTGAAATCTATGGAGAAAGTTCAGTACCATCTCATAAAGGCGGTGTGAGGTGAACCAAAGCCCCAATTAATAATCTCACGAGGTATCATGGGACCGCCACTAGTTTTGGTTGGGGATTATGTTGGAGGGTTTGCAGATTCCAAAGCAATCCTAACCATAGTTAATAAGTCAAAGAGATTTGGCACCCTGCGTGTGTAAGTCCTTTTTGATGATCACATAGTTATTTTATCAGTTAGAAGTTAATAAAAGGACTTTAGGCCTTTTTGCAAGAATTCAATGTCGCAAGGCCTAATAGTCAATTTAATGAATAAAAAGGGCTCCCTCCAAATTTCAAATTTGAAATAATAAAGGAGGTGGCCTGGTGGTAACAACTCTTTAGGTCAATTTTGCTAAACACTGTAGCACCATGGAGGGCATCCAAAAGATCATTTATATGTGGCATAGGATATCGATGCTTAATAGTAATCTTGTTCAAGCCTCGATAGTCCACACACATTCTCCAATGATCAGAGAGGCAAAGGGGGAGAAGCTAGGTCTTACTTGCCCCTTGGCAAGATAGTCCTCAATCATGCTTCTGACCTCTTCCTCCTCTTTCAGACTCATTCTATAAGGTGGTATATTAACAGGAGATGATCCAGAAATTAACTCGATTCTATGCTCCACATTTCTCTTAGGGGGTGAAATAGATGGAAGTTCGTTCGTGAACGCATCTATAAACTCCTCCCTAATTTGGCGATTTAGGTTCTTAGCAAGATTAGTTTGTTCTTGACATACATCAAACTCATTAGCAGAAACAGACATATCATACAAGAAACAAACATACATGCAATTACACTGAACCTTACACAACTGCATTGTCGTGATCAAAGGTCCTGGAGGCATATCAGGGAGTGAATTCTACCATCATGCTGAAACTCATACACATTAGTATCCCAAGCGATGTAGGGTTTCTTAGCCACATGCCAACAAATTCCAAGCACCACATCAAAGCGAGCCAAATGGGTAATCTCAAAATCTAACTCCTCAGTATAGCTATGAATGGTTAGAGGCGTACCCACAACCCTGGCATCCCACACTTCCGCACCCTTTCCATCAGCCATTTCGACTGTGTACTGGTATAGGGATGGTTGTGTGCTCACTCTCAACTGTTTAATCAAAGTGGAGTTAATGACGTTATGTGAGGACCCAGTGTCAAATAGAATCAAAACATCTCTACCACACAGCTGTCCATGCATAACAATCAAAGAAGTGCAAGGAAACTGATACCCGTGTTGTGCCGCTCTTGACAACTGTGGCAAAGGAACCGAGTCCACCTTCCAAATCACCGACACGTTCATTAACTATGGAACATCAGGAGGTTCTTCTTGTCTCAATTCCTCAATTTTCATAGGATCTGCCTCCTCAACTTGCAAACTATATGTGGTCCATGAGGGATTGCGAGAACACTCCTTCCACCTATGCCACCCTAGACAACCAAAGCAAAGGTTCTCTTTATTTGCCCGCTCCAAGTCTTGCGGCGATAGCGTAGAAAAGCGCTGGCCCCCTTGGGCATTGGACGTCCCATACCACCCTTTGCCTTTTGAGGCACCCGCACCTTTACTCTTTTTCGCACTCTGAATTTGCTCTCGTGAGGATTGACCCTTCCATTTAATAAACTTTCTTTTCCCCCAAGGCTGAAACCCTCTTGAAGTAGGTGTCTCAGACTCCTTGGCATTTTTTCCATCCTCATAGAATAGGGCCATCTGTACCGCCCTATGAGCCTGCTCCTTTCTCACGAAAGGCCTAAGTCTCTCACACAAGCCCTCTACAAACTGGAATACTTGCAAAAACATTGGCACTTCTTCTGGTATCTGCATCAGTGCTTCTCTGCACTTGTCCGCATATTCCTGTATGGACGCATTGCCTTGTTTGAGGCTTGACCATGCTTGCATCGCCTGGTTTTTCTCATCTAATGGCACCCAATTCTCAGCGAACATCCGCTTGAACTGATCCCAAGTTGCAGGCACCAAATTATCCTTCTCAATTTTACGCCACTAGTGTTGTGTCGTCTCTTGCAAGCGTTATGTGGCTTCCGCAATCTTCTGTACATCATCATCAATACCACATATCTGAAAAGCCTTTTCCCACTCTAAATCCAATTCTCGACTGCATCGGTGTTGTGTATTGCAACTGCTCCTGTGTATTTTGGCGGTTTCAAATCTTTAATTGTGGGCAATTTCCGCATCTTTGATGGTTGTTCGGCTTATTTCTCAACTGTCACAGCCTCAACGGCTACCATAGTCGTTCCACTAACTCTTTCAGGTTCCTGTGGAGATTTAGCCGACTTTAGTTGGTCGAGAATTTGTTGTAAAATCACCTCCATGGCATCCACCTTGGTTGCCACTTCTTCGATTCTCAAGATTTCTGTGCTTGCACTTCCTAATGGATCCATATTTGCAATGTTGAGGGCTATCCACTTGTTTAGAAGTCGAAATTACTAGCAAAAATGAGTTAACAACTCTCAAACCCTTTTTTCCTTGTATTTTGGCCCAAAAATCAGACCAACTTTGGATTGCTAGAACTTTTCCGTGACTTGGACTTTTCCTGGGTGGTCAATTTGTAGTAGGTCGCCCTCCTTCTGGCTTTCCAATGAACCCTTAACAGTCCGGTTTAGGCAAGGATTGCCCAATCATCAAGCAATTTCTTCTCAATTGGTTTTGCACCTATGTATGAGAACCAAATTTTGAAAAAACACCATAGGACTTCATTTTCTTTGTTGTAAATCACATACAACAGCCTTTGAGGTCTGCCTAGAAGACTCCCAAAATTTGAGGATGATCCAAGAACCGAGCAGAAAGTTACGAAGAAAAAACTCTTCAGCCTACCAGCGCCCACCAGCTACAAGAAAATTCTCAAAATCGCTTGGATTTCGTTGCTAGGGTTGGTTTCTGTGACTAATCTATTGTGCCTTGGCAATAGGAACAATTTACAACAGATCTCATAGCCATCTGAGCTCTCAATCAAAAGTTACGAGCAAAAAACTCCCCTTTCTCTCTCAAGAACGTTTTTGTTTTTTGCTGTCCCAAGCTTCCAAAACTTGCAAACCCTTGCTCTGATACCAAATGTCAGACTCCCTCTTTGATCTTCTCTTCAAACCTTGCTAATTTCCTGCACATACAAGCATTAAATTACTTCGAACACAAGATAGAGCTGGCTGCCTTGTCTTCTCCCAGCTTTTGCTGCATAGATTATGATAAGGAATGCCTCTCTCTAGGCTCACTTATCCAAAATCCTCTAGCACCCCTTAACCCTGACCCTTCCTACGGCACATGGCCAACTCCATGCACAGTCGACACTTGCCACTTGGCAATACCCTGACACATAGGCAAGTGAGTAGGCTGACATGTGTCACTCATCCATTGGACCAAATGTCCCAGTGGGCATGTGACACATGTCATGTTTGACCGATCAACCTTGACATGTGTCACTCATTCACTGGACCAAGTGTCTCCATGAGCATATGACAATGGTCATGTTGACTAGTCAACTCTCCTACTTTTCAGGAGGTCAGTCCAGCCACTTCGAATTAATGACCCTGTACTCTATACCCAAGCAACATGCGACTCTGAGGCTCAGAAACATCATTAACAACTTTATTTACATTTCTGTTACAAAGGTCACCACAGGCCGATGACTTAGCCATTTCTGTATTTACAAGAAGTACATCTATAAGTAACAACAGTAAACAACCGGGACAGGGAGTAAAAGCTGTAACATGAATATTCTCTGTCCATTGCTTCTCTCCAGAGATCAGGGTCTGATTGGCTAAGTGCCTCTTCGATTGTAGTCAGTTCTTGCATTAAAAGATAGACAAACTCAGGAATATACCTCGTGGGCTGTGTGCGCACTCGGTTTGATCTTCTTGGAGGTCGCGTCGGCTGATGATCCATTCCTTGGTCGGGTTGTTGCTGAGTAACAACAATTTCTTCCTCTGATTCTTTGTCGAATAGTTGGTCAATTGTCGGCACGATGGAGCTGGAGGCTCGAATTGTCGTGTCGGTGGCAAGTGTCAAACGTCCGCATGGAATTTTATCTTTGCCTTTGAAGTCGATGGACCTATCCTTGATAAAGACTATATCCGTGCTGAACAAAATCGGAAGCTTCAGATTTCTTCTTGATGAAGTACACCGTTTCCTTTTGAAAAATTAATCAATAAAAGTTGTAAAATACTTTGCATCCTTCAATGAAGGATTATGCATTGGGCCACAAATGTCTATATGTACAATATCTAACAATCCTCTAGCAAACTGTTGATAGCTTGATCTAAAAGGCTTCCTAGCCTGTTTAGTGCATTGAATTCTATTTATCTTATCATGCTCTTATGCTACTTACTTAAATAGCCGATTGATGCTACTACATGTAAAAGCAAAGAATTGATCATCCGCATCCTCATTTTCTTATTGTTTTCATAGTAGCTTTCACTTTCATTTGATCGATGTTAGATTGGAATGCAAACATGAGCAAAAGTCTTTTCTACAACAACTTCATTTGATCCAAAATTCTGCTAAGCTATTTTCCTTCATTCTTTCAATCTTCACAGAAAATAAAAATATGACAATATGAGCTGACAAGGCCTTTGTGGTACAATACCACATCGTTCTTGTTTAGAGAAAAACTCAATGTATGCAAAATCCACCATCGTAGCTTTTAGGCCTCACCAAGCCATTAATAATGATAATATGTTGAAACTTTTTTGAAGTTTCAAGTTATGTATATAATATATTTATTGTGAATCTATACAAGTAAAAAAACAATGGCACATGTCAAAATGACGTTTTTCAATTGTATGTGCCTGTATGCTATGACGATCAAATTTTAGAAAGCCTGTATTTTGTGGCCAAAATGGCTTTTGGTGGTCAATACAACCGTCAAACTGCAAGGTTGTGCATAGTGTAATCAACCATTTGATTTTTATGGTAGACTAACTACTTTAGTCTACCAATGATTGCAATGCAAAAGTTTTTTTTGCCCTAAATGTTGACTTCCAAAATGATTGTTATGATCACTAGCTGTAAACTTTTTGCCATAACTAGCTTAGGAATAGTCTCCACATACATTGAATTTTTTTTTTGTTTGGATAGGTAAGAGTGTTATTTCTCAAGGAAGCCCATCATTGTGTCAAAATTCAATCAAACTTTGAAGATCTTGAGGTTAGAAGATATAATGTCATCCACTAAAACACTTTTTTGGAAATCCTTTTGTCTTGCAAAATTATTTGAGTTTATTCATTTAAACTATTTACAAAATCCGAAAATCTGACAATTGCAACAAGGCATTTGTGGTATACCACAACATTCTCGTGATTCATTAATATGGATAAAAAACATTCCTCCTTTCAAATTGTAATTAACATACCCTTGAGTGGCAAGTGAGGTTGCACCTTGGGCATGCTGCATGCCATCCCATGCCTAGGGTCCAAAGATGACAAATCCAAAGATTTTATGGTGTTAGTTCTCAAGTGCATCTATTGAAGGAAGTATTGTACTCTTTATTCTTCGATAAATTCGGTGTACTTAGGCCTTCACAAGAGGAGGGCATTTGATGGGTGAGTGAAAAATGTGTGAATTGTTGAGAGCCTAGTTAGTGGTAAGAACAAGCATCAATTGCCAACTCTTAAAACCATCTTGACCTAATAATATCACACAAGAGATTTAGGGTTTAAGCTTCCTTCTTCCTTTTTCCTTTTCTTCCTTTTCATCTTCTGTTTGCTGCTAGTACGTACTGGTGATGCGTGTGTGTGGGAGCGACCGAGGTGCTTAGCGATGGCGGAGAGGGGAGGATTCGGCAGAGGCTTCGGGCGAGCAGGAGGGGGAGGCGAGCGTGGTCGCGGCGACAGAGGCAGAGGCAGAGGCGATCGCGCACGAGGGCGACGAGGCCCTAGGCGCGAGGAAGAGGAGAAGTGGTTGCCAGTCACAAAGCTAGGCCGCCTGGTGAAGGATGGCAAGATCAGGTCCCTGGAGCAAATATACCTGCACTCCCTTCCCATCAAAGAACACCAGATCGTAGAATTCTTTCTGGGTCCAGCCCTCAAGGATGAAGTCATGAAGATCATGCCTGTGCAAAAACAGACACGGGCAGGCCAGCGGACTCGCTTCAAGGCCTTTGTGGTGGTGGGGGACAGCAATGGGCATGTGGGTTTGGGTGTGAAATGCAGCAAAGAAGTGGCGACTGCCATCAGGGGGGGTATCATTCTGGCCAAGCTCTCTGTGATCCCTGTGAGGAGGGGTTATTGGGGGAATAAGATAGGTAAGCCTCACACAGTGCCGTGCAAGGTGACAGGGAAGTGTGGATCGGTGACGGTGAGGCTGGTGCCTGCGCCCAGGGGCTCTGGGATCGTTGCCGCCCGTGTTCCGAAGAAGGTGCTTCAGTTTGCGGGGATTGATGATGTTTTCACTTCATCTCGCGGATCAACCAAAACCCTTGGAAACTTTGTAAAGGTCCATCTTCAGTACCTTACCTTTTACTTTCTCTTTGCTCATTCTGTATTGATTATTCTCTATACCTGCACTTGCCATACTTCAAACCAATCGTGGTTTGAATCAATCTGAATCAGTTGTGATCCGAATTGAGAAACTGCATTGCTTTTTGTTTATCTTGAGCTTCCTACAAAACTTTTCCAAAGTATGGAATTTTCTGAATAATTATGCAATTCAACAATTTAAACTGATGAAATTGACTCAGAATTTGGTTCCCTGCAAGTTTGTCATCTTCACTGAGACCTGTGTAATTGTGATTTGATTTTTTGGTGCAGGCGACGTTTGAGTGCCTCCTAAAGACATATGCCTTCCTGACCCCGGACTTGTGGAAAGAGACACGTTTTCAGAAGTCCCCATTCCAGGAGTTTACAGATTTTCTAGCAAAACCCACCAAAATTAGTCTCATTGAAGATGTTGAAAAGACCCCAATTTACTAAGTTTCTTTGCTCTTGGAAGTATAATACATTTGCTTCCAAGAACTGCAATAGGCAATGATTTACTTCTCAGTGATTTTGATATTTCAATCTTTGGGAAATCATTTTTTGTATGAATGGCAGATTCAACTGCTAGGTTAGCCCTCTCAGTTTTGGAGACATTAGATTGTATTCAGGTTTTGCTATTTCTCCTGATTGCTCAGAAAAGGGCTGGCTTTTTTGTTGTTGAAAAACTAATGTCCTCATTTTTGCTAGCCAAGTTCTATGAGGTGTTCAATCTTCAATACATATTTTCTAGCCATTGCATAAATAAAGAATCTGATTGTTTCAGATCTTCATTATTTTAAATTCTTGAAGTTACCTCATCGGTTTCTTTCATACGAAAAGGTTGCCACTGCACTTTACTGATGGTATTTCTAGGCAAGTGAATCCTTTGAAATTCTAGTTGTATTGTTGTTTCTTTAACCTACTACATCATTTTGCTAGAATTTGTACCTTCTTTTCAGAGGTTCAGTTTGTCTTCTCCCTCCCTCCATTGAGATTGTTTAGAAGGCCATGTAGAACTCTCGGTCATGACATCAATCTCCCCTTCTTCATTTTGTCTAGTGTTATATCATATATCATTGCTTTTCTTAAAGCAGCAAAATCATGCAAGATTAGAGATACAAGACTTGGATTTGTTGAAGGTAACTTCTACTTTACAACTGTGATATTGAAGAGAATAAGGATGCATGGAGCTCCTCTTCCATTTCTTCATGTTATAGTGCATAATTTTTATCTCATTTTGTGTTGCACATAAATTTCTAAATCAAGAAATTTTTTCTTGACAAATTTTGTGCGTGTAGCTATTTGATTTGTAACAATTAAGTTGAATTTTATCACTTTTGATCTTTTTCAATTAAAATGGTAGTGTACTTTTAGATTTAATTCTTGCACGTAACTCGAGCTTCTTCACAAGAGTGTAGTAGTTTTGGTTACCACATAAGATAAATGGAGTAGACTAACCATATCAGTACTCACACACAAGAAGATGATTGAGCGATAGAAACGTAACTTAGATTAGTCATAAGTTTGGAGAACTCATTACAATGGAATAAGAGGAGGTGGAGCGCCAGTCCTCCTTATATAATTTTCTGGCCTTAGCAAAAGCTAAAAGCTAATTATTATAGTTGCTCTATGTTTTGGCTAAAGATCTTTAATAATTTTTAAAGTGAAAACAAGAACGATGTGTTTACCACAAAGGCCTTGCCATGTCATATTGTTGTATTTTTACGTTTTGTTAATCCAATAATTTTAGCAATATGGGAAGGCTTTCATGACATAATACAACAATATTAAGTTAAACTTTTTGTGAAGATTAAATTGGTGTATATGATAAAGTTTAAAAGTGTGTACAAAATTATGTATGTGGATCTATGTTTTGGTTTTGAAATAGAACCATAATCTTCATACATGAAAAAATTTGACATCAATTTGTTTTGACTTTTGAATAGACATTTAAAACTTTAATAGATAATAATGAAGTCTAGTACAAGCACTAGAAAGTTAAATTTTTAATGATACAACTTTTAACTTTTTCTCTTTTAGAAGTTGAGTTTGGGCTTGTAAATCTGAAATTCTTAGACGTCAAGTTGATATTTCTCAAATATCAAATAATTTTGATATGTAGTTGTATCATCCCAGTTTTCATACTCCGCCCAGATTTGAGCCACAAATAAACCACGTTTGGTTTTGGAATGCATGTCATATATTGAATTGCTTGATTTTGGAATGAAACGTGTTGGACTAGTTGCTTTTTTTATTTCTTAACTATTTTAGTTCATTCGATAAGATGCTTTAGCTTGTTAGTTTCATCACACCTTTTTGAAAACTTATTCTTTGGCTTTGAACTTGTTGAAGAAGAAGGCCTTTTCAAGTTCTTAATGATTGTGGTATTTACAAATTTCTTGTCAGTTGCCACATAATTGTTTACTCAAATCTACAGAACAATTTCATCATGAATCAAGATTAACAATCACAATCTTTATTTTGAATAATCACATTTCAGTACTCACGATCATATTCAAGTGTATTCATGATTAGTATTCACAATAATCGCATTTGGTATTCAAAATATTTGATTGTATTCACAGTATATTCGATCAGTATTCACAATATTAACAATCAATATTCAAGAGTATTCACGATCAATATTCACAATAATCACGATCAATATTCCCAACAATCACGATCAGTATTCACAATAATCACAATAACATCTCAAGATATTCGCTCTTAATACCATCAATTAGGTAGGAATTTTTTTTGAAAAAGGTGACGAATTCTTCATCTAATATGGAAGACATTTTGCATACGTCCTACAAAAGGAAACAAGATCACAAAATTATAATTAGATAAAGATCAACTATTACTAGTGACAACTTATTAATTCGTTATATCTTTCACAAAAAGTCTAGTAAGTACAATTGTCTAAACAAAACAATCATCAATCATTCATCTATGGATGTTGTATAGTCCATGAAGGAAAGATCCATCTTCAGATTCCATACGGAGTGGACAAGCACGATAGTCTTTTGCTTTTCAAGATCTAAGGAATAAATAAAATTTCTAAAGGTATTTGTGCTTCAAATTATCACACATAATGTCACCATTCACAAACAAGTATTGTGCATATATATAAGCATTATACATAGGTGATGCAATTTGCTACAAAGCATGCAGTTTTGCATGTTAAGGATGGAGAATAACATAGTATTGATTTTCTCAATTGCAAGAAGATTTCTTTTTCCTATCTTCATGGGTAAATCTTCATTTTTCTACAAAGCATGCAAGTTTGCATGTTCGTGCTCTAGGACTTTCTACATGTTTATTACTAATGGCCACTCATGCAGTTCAAAGTTCAAAGTTAAGGCAATTCATGTTATTGAGGCATCAACAAGAGACATATTTTTTATACAAAAACAAAATTGTCAAATTTGTTCCACAATAATTGCTTACAAGTTTATGCGAACATAGTATCTCTGAAATATCTTCTCTAATCTCTAATTGAGAGAATACCCTTTTAGAATGATAACTCAACACTCTGCTATACACTAGCCTCTTTTTCGAGGGTACCCTTAACTAGATAGGTGACAAGAATAGTGGTTGCTTGCTAAGCGAAATAACTGTGAGTACTGAGTGAGTGAGAGAGAGAGAGAGAGAGAGAGAGAGAGAGAGAGAGAGAGAGAGAGAGAGAGAGAGAGAGAGAGAGAGACTCGGATCATAGCTGGTGGGAATAACAAGTACACAAAAAAGGTTCAATCTTAGACAAATAGGAATAGAAATACCTTTTGCTTGTCCTTACTACTAACACAGATAAGGTTCAATAGAAAAGTAAGAGCCAACTTCGCTTTCTTGCTCTCACCATGAGAGTGTGCACAATATACATGATGTCATATACCAGACGATGAGTCTAAGAAATACTGGAATCAGCAACAATTTTAAGCTCACGAGATCCGTTAGAGGTTAAATATTGCTAGGAAATTAAGCATAATCAACAACAGAGACTCAGCGGAGCATGAGATCATGACATAATTTAACCAGCTTCTATGAGAAGAGACCAAGATTAAGATATCAGACTGCAAGTTATGAAACCGAAGATAATGATGGCAGCATCACATGTTACAAAATAAATTTACAAAAGCAGCATATCCTTAACGACGTCGAAATTCTAATTTTCAGAATACATGTAGGGCCAAATATTTAACGTATGTGGTATGAAAAGGGGACATGTTACAAAACAGAGTGTCACGTCATTCCTAAAGCAAATCGTACATTGTGCGTGAGGGAGATAGTCACAAGTCAAGAAGAAGAAAAGTATGTGAAAAGTTCAAAGTAGGATGTACTTTGAATGATGTCATTGTGAATGATAGTGAGGAAGGTCTCTTTGATGATGTGAGCTACCCTCATATTCAATCTCCTCTTCTTCTAATTCTATCTCATCCAAACGTGGGACACATTTTATATTTGATAGGTCAAGTAATGTACGGTACACCTCAAGAGTCCTAAGATTTCAATGGGCTATGGATGTTAATCCATCTCAACCTCTTGTCTTGCAAATAATTCAACTACTAAAGAACCCACCAAAAGCATGAACATCCTGGTATACCACAAAGGCATTGCCACAAATTTCTAAAATGAAAAAGTGTGTAAGAGATTGGATGTTTTGAAAATATAGTTGTCTTGCCACTCTTACATAATGGTTAGCATTTTGTTTTCTTACCTCAACAATTGAGTATGATATAAAGTGTGTTCATGGGTAGATATATGACAATAATAAAAAAACATGCACAAAATAAAATTTTGAATGCAAATAGATAATCTTTAATTGACGATTGTTATCGGTGATGATGCTAGATTTTTAGCTATTTATGACTTGCATATATAGATGCATCTAAAGCAGACTCGAGACGTGAATTTTTTGCTATTTGCAAATAGAATTGCATATCCCAGTTCTTGCAATGGAGTCCTTATGAATCAGTTGTTTTGATGATGTGCTGCTGATGAATCAGTTGGGTTGGCCATGGCTGGCAATGGGCTCGCAGGCCAAGCAGCTAGGGTAGAACAGCCCTGGCAGCAGTTCTTCTCAAATCCTTGCCAGTGGTGGGACAAAAGGTCTGATCAGGTGAGACACACACTAACTAAATTCACTCTTTAATTTTTGATTTCATATATATATACGTTTTTGCAGCACTGATAGCAATATGCTGGACAGGTGGGTTGCTGTGATATATCCTACTGCAGTTTTGCTTTTGCCCAGTTCTGGTTTCTGCAGGAAATGCAATGAAATTGCAAAAATCACACTCTATAGAGACGACATTTAGTTTGGAAAGACTCAATTGATGGTTTTCTCTAGTGCTTTGGTTGCTTAGATTTTTGTAGTAGCTTAAATTTGGCTGTAGTTGGAGTTGGTGGTTCATTTCCCCATATTTGCTTTGATATTTGCAATACAGTATATTTCAACAGCTGTGCCTATTCATGTAAATGCTTCAAGCTATGGTTTCTCAGGTTGCATGATTGTATTTTTTTTCAGGGATATCCAAAATTTCCCAATTCCAAACGAAAGACTGCAAAGAAGGCATTATGGATTGACGATAGGTTCAATCCTCCTTGGGTACATGCCAGGCTAGCTGCCGTGGTGCAATGTCAAGAACAGGGGCAATCCCGTTTCTCAACATCTGAAATCTCTGGTATACTTTTTTTTTTCTCATCTTTTCTTTTTTCACCAGAATTGCCCGACTGAGGAAAAGGATGAATCTCCAGAGACGTTCAATGGTTAAAGCCATATCAATATTCCTCAAATCATATTATGCTAAATTTTCATTGCGTGCTGGGGTTTAGGGCATGCACGCAGAGTGGCAAAAATGGAACAGCTCTGGCAGCAGTTCTTCTCAGATCCTTCGCAGTGGTGGGACAATAGATCTATTAAGGTGTGGTGGCTATCCGTCATTAAGCTCATTGAAGATGGTTTCTAAACTGAGGCTGTGAGGATGGTTTTGGACTGAATTTCAGGCTTCAGTTGCTTTGGCTACTCGTTTTGTTTTTTATGGTGCGGATTGGTAGTAATTTTCCCTATGTTGAAGCTATATCTATTGATTTGTGTACTGTTGTGTAGAATAGTCCAAAGAACCCGGATTTTGAACATAAGAGGACACTTGAAGGTCTATGGATTGAAGGTTTGCTGAACCCCCCCTGGGTTAAAGCAAAGTTGGCCACAATGGCATCGAGTCAAACACAATCTAGTGGTGGATTGATATCACGGTATGGTTTTAATGCCAGCGCGGGGTGCGGAGCAAGACTATAGCATGTTTTTTTGTTGTTGGTCTTTCAAAGGTGACACTTTTTCATATATTTTTGATGATCATTAAATAAATCATGCAGGGTTCCTGACTCCTTTGGCAATGGTGATAAGGTGAGCAAACTTTGTCAGGAGGGAAGATTGAAAGAGGCACTGCATATGATGGAGCGTATGGTCCAGCAATATAAGCAAGCTCCAATCAATGTTTATGTTGGCCTTTTGAAGGCGTGTGCCCGAAGGAAAGCCCTGGCGGAGGGGAAGCGAGTGCATGCCATCATAGTCCAAGGTGGACTTGACTCACACCTTTTTCTAGGAAACACCCTTATTAATATGTACAACAGGTGTGGAAGTTCGTTGGATGCACACAGAGTATTCAACACAATGCCTGAGCACAATGTTTTTTCATGGACTGCAATCATCTCAGCATATGCTGATCACGGACAAGCTGACAAAGCTATTGATCTATTTCAACAAATGGAACAGACAGGTATATCACTGGACAAGGTTGCATGTATTGTTGTCCTAAGGGCATGTGCCAGGAATGCGGACTTGGAACAGGGAAAACAGCTCCATTCTTGCATCATAAAAAGTGGCTTTGAGTCAGATGTGATAATAGGGACCACCCTTGCGGCCATGTATGCAAAATGTGGAAGCATAGAGCATGCGCATCAGGTGTTCAACAACATGCATGGACGAAATGTGGTGTCATGGAATGTGATGATTGCAGGATATGTACAGGAAGGGCTTGGCAGGGAGGCCCTTGCGCTGTACGAGCAGATGAAACAGGAAGGTGTGCGGCCAGACAATGTCACATATGTTGCTCTCCTAAAAGCATGTGCCAGAATTGTAGCCCTGGAAGAGGGCAAAGAACTCCATTTCGAAATTGTAGAAGGTGGCTTTGCATCAGATGTGATTGTGGGAAGTGCCCTTGTTGACATGTATGCAAAATGTGGGTGCATAGGGAATGCACAGCAGGTGTTCAACAAGATGCATGAACGGGATGTGGTGTCATGGAATGCAATGATTACAGGATATGCACAGCAAGGGCTTGTCAAGGAGGCCCTTGCACTGTTCGAGCAAATGAAGCAGGAAGACATCAAGCCAAACAGTGTCACATATATTGTTCTCCTAAAAGCATGTGCTAGCCTTGCAGTCCTGGAACAGGGCAAGCAGCTCCATTCCCACATCATAAGAAGTGGCTTTGAGTTGGATGTGATGGTGAATAGTGCCCTTGTTGACATGTATGCAAAATGCGGGCATAGAGCATGCACATCAACTATTTAACAACATGCATGAACGAAATGAGGTGTCATGGACTGCCATGATTGCAGGATATGCACAGCAAGGACTTGGCAGGGAGGCTCTCACGCTTTTGGAGCAAATGCAAAGGGAAGGCAAGAAGCCTGATGAGGTCACCTATCTTAGCGTTCTTGTAGCATGCAGCCATTCTGGCCTAGTAGATGAAGGCTGTCACCTCTTTGATTCCATGTGTAAAGATCATGCTGTCACACCGACCATGGATCACTATGCCTGTATGGTCGATCTTCTGGGCCGTGCAGGGCGCCTGGCTGATGCTGAGGATTTCATTAGCAAAATGCCAATCCAGCCTGATGCTGTGGTTTGGATGTCTTTGCTTGGTGCTGCTAGAAACCATGGCCATGTAGAAATAGGAAGACGTGCATTCAACTGTGTTGTGAAGTTGGAACCAAAAAACCTTGCAGCTTATGTACTGCTATCAAACATCTATGCAGCAGCTGGCAGGAAGGATGCAGCATTTGAGACAAGGAAAGAAATAAAGAATGTAGGGCTGAAAAAACTGCCTGGGTGCAGCTTGATTGAAGTTGATAGTTAGGTTTGTGGTCTGTTGTAGGTGATGCAACTCATCCACACAAGAAGGAGATTTGAACCAAATTGGATAGCTTGGTGGGGTTGATGATGGAGGCAGGGTATATTCTCATTCAAGCTTTGTGCAACATGATGTGGAGGATGAGGAGAAGGAGACTGCTTTGTGTGCACGAGGACTGGCCATTGCTTATGGGCTCATCAGCACATACTTTGGCCTAAAAAAGAATCTTTGGGTATGCAGTAACTGCTACAGTGCCACCAAGTTCATCACAAAGTTTTTCTTATGCGAGATCATGGCAAGGGAACAAACTAGTTCCACTAATTGACCCATTAGGTGAAGTTCCATCCACTTTGAAATAGTATTACTACCTGCCCTTTTTAGAGAGCCATATTGACAGCGTTTGCAACCCATTTTAGTATTGTTTGGCAATCCCAGCAGTGGCCCATTAATAGCTCAATTCTTTCTGTTTGGTATCTCCTATCTATATGTTGATCTACTCTTACTAACAACTGATTTATCACTCATCATCGTCATGGTTGTTTGACTTTTTTGTTGGCCATATATCAGCCCATTGTCAGAATTTAATTGAGATGATGTTTGTTAGTTAGTATATCTGAGTCTTTTTTTTTTTTTTTCTCTCACATATATCTCGGTCTTTTGAAAGGGGGTTTGTTACATATCTTTAGGCCATTGGTTAATAATCTTTAGGTCATTGGTTAAAAATCTTGTCATCTTGTATTGGGCATTAAGCCATGAAGTTACTTGAAGATACTCACTTAGCTTGGCAATTTCTTGGTTACAAATGTGAACCTGATGACAATATGCTTTCATTGGTTATGGGCTCACCTAAGCCTTCCTTCATTGTTTGAGTATATCACTTAATACACCTTATCAAGACCTATCATTCATTCTTGAAGAGGATTTGTGAGGCTCATCAAGCAAGAATTCATGATTTATTTTGGGAAGGCAATCACACAAGGACACTTATTTAAGTGGATGGGACTACTGTGCATGACTACTCGCGAGGTTTTTGATCATTTGGTTTCCATGGTGTATTTTTGTCTTGTGGAAAAGCTAGGTGCGTCAAATTACCTAGAGTGGAGTTGGAAGATGAGAATAATCCTTGAGAAGCATGGGATTTGGAGAGTGATGGATGCAATGAGAAAGTTGTGCCGATATGGACGAATTGTGCTGGCCAATAAATTAGGATCGATGGGAGGCTTATCAAGCCAAAGTATGCAAAGCCTATGTAGCAATTTGCCTACACTAGGGGAATTTGTATTTGCGTTATTTAAGCATTTATATTGAAAATTGATATGAATTAGTCCTAGTTGCAAGTGATTTGAAAAGAACCGATTCACTAGTGGACATGATGAAAGAGCCTTCTTCACATGTGAGCCATTGTATGGCAGTCGAGAAAAGTGTTGGTTGGGGATATTGGGACCACTGGAGCAAGTGATAGATAGTCACGTTGATGGATGTTATGCATGTTCCCAATATAACAAAGAACTTGCTGTCAATATCTAGTCTCACATATATTGGTCTTGAGGTGTCTTTTGAAAAAGATGATTGCTTGATTGATTGGGAAGGAGATATTGTAGGAATTGGGGTACCTACATTAGAGGAGTTTCAAACTAGAAAAAGACCCTATAAGAAATGCCACATAGGATGAGAAAAGAAGTTCAATAAAGAAAAAACAATATTGTATATCTGCTTGCCCACACCACTCCCAAAGCGTACACCACTTCCACTGGTATAACCAGCTCGTCTACAGTTATGGTTAAGCAAATTAACTGTAGTGATGGTTACATTCTATCTAGCCACAGTTTAACTTTCTCTCTCTTGACTTTTGAAATCAATATGATCGCCATTTTCACATTGAAAACAAAATATGAGCGCCATCTTGACATTGAAATCAAAATCTCAACACCATCTTCACATTGAAATCAAAATATGAGCACCATATCCATATTTGAATATGGAGGGAATCACCATTACAGAAGCAAACATCAAAATTGGTGTTTTTGCATCAGGTAAAAAATATATTTGCATTCAAAGATTTTTGTAGTATTTTTGTTTTGATTATTTTGAAGCTTGTGACTGGTTTTGTATTTTTTAAAATGACGACTTTGTATCATCTTCATTTGGACATTCCCTCTGACTTGGCACCTTATGAAAAGAGGAGTCAAAGGACCAACAATATCTGCTGAAGACCTTTTACGTTATCAAACTAAAGGAAAAAAAAAATTGGATCTGTGGATAGATGGGTCTTTGTATCCTAAAGATTCTAATACCCTACAACATCCTGTCTTCTCCTCAATAACTCAATTAGTCATATGTATATGTAATGGGCATAATGGTTTCTTGGGATATTGTGAAAGATTACAAAATTATGAAAATTTTCAATATAGAGGATTCAGAAATTGGAGAGTCAGTTCAGATGTATGTCCTTTTATTGTAATGAGAGAGAAAGAGTGCAATACAAAAATTGCTGCAAGAAAATGCAAATCTTTGAACAAATCATGAGTCATTACAAAAGATTATTTCAGATCTTACAATGGAATCTGAACAAATGCAAGTAATATTGCATTCTATTCGTTCAAAAAAATCAAAATTATTGAAAGATGTGGCACTATTGACAAAGAAGTCTAAGGACTATAAACGGAAGCGACAATCTTGCAAGGATATCCAGAATCTCTCAAAAGGAGGTTATCAGAATAGAAGAATCTGTGCATTCAAGTTAGTATTTTGAAATTTCAATCAACTGATTAATTGAGTGGGTTTATTTTTTACTATATTCAACTATTTTCTAATTTGTTTTCTTTCTATGTAGGTCTGCATTGGTTGCAAACCAAAATATATGAGATAATGGAACAACTCTAAGAAGTGAGCTAGGGTGCTCAAGAGTGTTCAAGCTCGTAGGCTTGAGAGAGAGAGAGAGAGAGAGAGAGAGAGAGAGAGAGAGAGAGAGAGCTAACTATTCAAAAACTTCTTCTGATAATTCTGATAACTTGATAATGCATTCCGTTGCATTGCATTGCACTATATGAAACAACTATTTATACTAAGAGAATAGGTCATCAATTATGATTGCCAGTTGGCTGGTATCCGCTGGCATCCATCCAGTTCCTTGTCATTGATTGCTGATAAGCGGTGAAATAGGCCGTAAACGTTCTGTCTGCATAAATGAAACAAAACTGTAGCTCTGCAATAATGAACTAAAACAGCCACATGCGACACTGCATTTTTTCAAACAACGGATGAAGATTAAAACCGATTATTTGATTAGTAAGAAGGAGAATAATCCAACAAGAAAGCCAAATCAACTTCCTTATTACATGTTGGAAATTCACCTAACTTTAGAGAGGAAGACGCTTTTTGTATGTATTCAATCCTCCATTGTGTACACCTAGATTATTTTTGAGAGCTCATTGGCAAAACTCGAGTTCTACACTATGTGCTTGGTTGTGTTTTGGATCTAAGCATTATCAAAGTGACTTGCACTTCATTCTCAGTCCATTGGCCATATTCATTACTATTCCACACTATTATAATTGACAATTGAATTCAACATAGACAAGAGACAATAAACTCAAATCTGAAAATCTGATAATAAAGCCAGTACATATGATGATGGTGCTATCCAATCCGTGCACCCTGGAGAAGGGCTTAAGTGGTGATCTCGAATAGACTCCGAACGACTAATCTAAAATAAATAGAAAACTGCTCAAGAATGCTTCTCAATGTGGTGGTTATATAGTGGCGACCACCATCAAAGAGAGCAAATAGTCAAGTGTCAAAAGGGATGCAAAACACCAAAGTGTGTCAAAAGTTGTTGGAGGGCTCTGCCCCCCAAACCCCATGTCGAGGGGCTATCGCCCCCTGGACCCTCTGTTTCTCGGGGGGCTCCACCTCTTGAACCCCTCGGACTTCCTGCTATGCAATCTAGCCGTCTCATTACCATCATGGTCTCACATTAGACCCCATACTAACAACCGTGCTCAATTATGGCTTCTCTTCATAACGGGGGCCTTACATATCTGAGCTCACGATTAACAAGTGACTACTAAATTGAGAGGTGAATGCTTATTTATGTCTAACACACACGTGTATGGGGTGCACTTTGCTTTTGATTCATGATTATGGATTGCTCTTGATTGATACATGTAAATTGTTGATCTAGATCTCAAATTCTTGTGTCTAGTTTGTATTTGTTTTATGAACAATCAATCAATCACTCTTGTGAGGCATTAATGCAGTCATTTAAGGTCCAAAGTATTGTACTTCAACCAAAAAAAAAAGCGATATAATTCAACTATTTCAATGGTTTTATGGGAGAATTCAAATTTGACAGATCACCAAATCCTTAGATTATGACAAATTCAGAAAAGCTTGCAAATTCATTGAGCAACAGACAAGCTAGAAATTTAGAGTGTAAAGTTCATTGTGCAACAAAAAAGATAGAAATGTAAATTGTATTCATGATTTTCAATATAATATACACACGTGGAATACAATGATTTCATTCGATGGGATCAGATTTTTCATCTTCTCCAATTGTAGTGCTATCATGCAGAAACTCTCTACTTGCATAAGCATCCAAAAGATGGGCATTGTCCTTGTTACCACTCAATTCCATATATGTTGCATACAATGAATAATAGGGACTCCTTAATGAAACATTCCCATCCACAAATCCTAAGATGTTCAAAACATATGATCTCTTCACAAAAATTATTTTATTTGCTCTAGCAAATTATGTCCACCTAGATAATAAGATAAGGCTTTCACAACCATTATGAGAGTATCTTTTCGAATGAGCAACACAAAGTTCATTCTTCCCAAAATGCCTCAAGTAGTGGCCATGTCCACTATCCATGTGGAATGATGAAGAATGTTGTCTGAAGCCCCCTCAACGTGCCGCAAAGTCGTTGATCACAAGTGTATTCTGCATAAGGAAATTGGAGTTAGTAGTTTATCAAATTTAAAAGAACACATTACAAATTAATGCTATTAAATAAAGTGCTAAACTTATGCATTCTTCATCATTTGCTGCAACCAGATCGGGATGATCTATATTGTGACCCCCTATTGATTGAAGAAGAGTCATCTGCAAATCGCATAACCGATGGACGAGGGAAACCCCACTGGGCCTGAAAGGACATAAATTTCTCTTCGGATGGGTAACTTTGTCCATGATCTCGAACATTTGTCAAAGCCATCGACAAACATTCCTAATCAGTGACAAGGCCTTCTTCATCATCATAGTCAATGCCTTGCACCAAGTCTTCGATTTCAAAATCAACAATGTCAGAGAACTCAGAAATGGTGCCAAACAATAGACAAAGAACCTCGTCCTCCCAGTAATCAAAGAAATTACGTAGATCCATTGTAGTAATATATACATCGTTGTTTATATAATATTTAGGCAAATCAAAAAAATATTTGGATTGTATATCAGCACCGATTTCCTCAATAGTGATGTTGGAGCCAATGAAGGCATCCCTCAGCTTGTCCGTATCAACATTTAGATAGTCTGTATCTCTATCAAGATTATCCACTAAAAAGTGACTAATATCCTTTATGGAATATTCAGGAGTAGATGATGAAGGAATCTGAGTTTTAGGGATCGATGTGTCTGACTCTTCCAGGATTTGAACTAACAAAAAAAACACAAATCCGGTTTGGTACTCGACATAACAACATTTTCTTTTACATATATTACATTGAGTGGAATTTTAAATTGGTCAAAAAGCATGGTGTACATCCTATCTAGTCGTTGCTTATACCGTGGGAAGTAATGCACAAGGTTACTAAAATGCATTTAGGACAAATTACCCAAAGAGATTAGAGGGATATTGATTATATCCCTAAATCTAACATAATGGTCATAAAAAACATCTGGACTTTGTTGTGATGTATTGAACACATGCAAGAAAGGGTAGAAGAGACATTTGATGTACTCAGTACGCTCCATTATACCAAACTATGTGAGAAATATGGACAACGAGGTCTCACGACCAGTATCAAACGTGGAGGCCATCGGGTGATATCGGTTTTGTGCAAGGGGAGCCTATTTATAGAAAATCAACTATTCTATCGTCGCACATAACCAATATGTATGGACTCCAGAGGCTGATATCGCTTTTGTGCGCATGTAGTGTTATTGGTTCTAAACCATACATGTTAGGCGCCCACAGAAGCGATATTCATGAAAATAAAATAAAAAATGAAAAAAAAAATGTTCGGGGATCGTGCCTTTTATAGTTCTTTAACACGTGTGAGTCAACAATCAATGTGCCATGTGTCAATACCCGATGGCTCAAAGTACAACCAAACATGTGAACTTGTACACCTACCACATGTCACGAGACGATTCGTCCGCACCTACCACGTGTCAATTTGCCATTGGCTAAAGGAATTCCACATGTTCGAGAGTAGAGTGTGGACACGTGTCAATCAATGAATTGTCCGTATGGAACCTCACACATGTGAACACACGTGCAAGGTCCGAGGGTATAAGGTGGCGAATCACGAGGTCATTTTCACTTTTTTTTCGTTGTATTTTCACTCAATATGACTTCTGTGCAACTTCCTTTAGCTCTCTTAGCTTTGCCTCTTTCTATGCATGCACAAAACCGATATTGCGTCCGTACATATCACTTCTGTGTGCCACATGTTGTATTTGTTACCGCCTCCTTCTACTACTTGCGCACAAAATCGATATCGTCGTCCAGGTTCATAGATATCGCTCCTCCGTGCGCCTAGACAATCGTCTCTAACCCTTTCCAATACTCATGTACACAGAACCGATATCAACCACCTCCCACATGGATATGGTCACATAACAAGAGGGATTGTTTCTCTCTTGGCACTGTGTCTACGAGAGTGCCTAATGTGAATCCACCACGGCAAACCTCCAAGCGTAATAGGAGCAACTGCTCTCTGAGATTACAAAATATCAGAGATCCACCGAACTCCTAATACCAAAGGCCCCTTTCTACAGAACTGTCCGCCAGATTATGAGGGATAATTTGGCTAGCTTTGTGCTTCACCTGCAGCAATACAATGCTTACAGGAGTCCGCGAAGGACTATATGAGCCTGTTTTTTGAAGATTCATTTTTTATTTTCATTCATGCAAAGCGGGTCACCATTATACCCAAGTATTTCCAAATTTTGTACAGACTTAGAGATAGGTATTGTAGACTTCACAAGGGTGATTCCTATGCTCCTAGGGACGAGCCCATTGATAGGACTAACCTTCTCACAAAGAGGCCTCGCAAGCAAATGGCCCTAAACGAAGTCTGAAAACCCTAGCTCAGGCTCCTAAAAAAGTACGATGCATGAACCTCCAACCCTCCTTTTCTGGAGGTGATCCCATTGTAGATATCTGGCACCAACTTAAATTAGCCATTCGAATCAAAAGCGCTTGGGCTATAACCATGTTTGATAAGGAAAGTGTTGATTCTTTGAAACGAAGACCTAGTGATTGCTTCAACTCGTAAAGTGTTCTATGGAGTTTACATACATGATTCTCTTTGTCATTGATTAGATAACTTTTGGGCTACATCATATAGATATCTTCTTCAATAACTACATTCAGATACACTATTTGTACATCATATGATGTATCTCCAAATTTGTTGTAGCATCATATGATAGTAGAAGTCTGATTGAATAATATTCTACTACTAGGCTGAAAGTCTCAGTATCAATGGTGAATATCTTCGATTCAACGAGATCATACAGCTTATAAGATTTATCTGAAGTGGTATAATCAATGAAAATGGATTTGATATTGTGGGAGTCCAGGTTCTTCATGATATCCTACGGTATTTGCGCATAGGCAACACATCCAAAAACTCTAAGATTCGATAGTGAAGGTTTGGAGCTTGTCCAAACTTCATATGGTACTAAGAGTCCTTCAATTGAGGATATGTCCTGAATATAAGTTTTAATGGAAACAAGTTCATCCCATAATAATCTAGATAGTGTCTTGTGAACAAGCATACACTTAGCCACTTTGACTAAGGTTCAATTGATTCTCTCGATAAGTCCATTGGAGTGAGGTGAATAAGAAGTAATGAATTGTTGCTCAATGTCTTCGCTAAGGCAATACAATTTTAAATGTGATTGGGATGTATTCTCTCCCAATTTTTGACCTCAGTGCTTTGATTCTTTTACCAATTTCCAGTTCTACATGCTTCTTGAATTGTTTGTAGAGGTTGAAAGCCTCTGATTTTTGCTTAATGTATTCTTGAAAGAAAGCAACAATGGATGGACAGTGAATATAATTTACTAATTAAGAACCAAACCTGTCAAAACCCCTTGCCAAAAGGAAGATCATTGAATGCAAGTGGATCTTCAAAAAGAAGTATAACTTTGATGGCTCCATATCTAAATGGAAGGCAAGACTTATAGCCAAAGGCTATTCAGAACTACTAGGTATTGATTACGTAGAGAGTTTTAGTCCTACTGTTAAACTTGCATCGATTTGAACCTTGTTGACAATGTTAGTAGACGAAGAACACCTTGAAGTACATTAGATAGATGTACAAATTGCATTCGTAAGTGGTTTTATCCATGAAGACATCTATATGCAACAACCTGAAGGTTATGTCATTGAAGGCCTTCAATATCGAGTCTATAAGATCCATAAAGCTCTTTATGGGCTCAAACAAGCACCCATACTTTTTACAACTAGACTTTTCATTGAATGTTGTTGACTCAAATATCTACATCAAATATGATGTTCTAAATTACATAATCATTGTTTTTTATGTCGATGATTATCTAATTTTAAGCAATTGTACTTGGCACTAGTCAAAAATACCAAGTCAAATATCTCTATAAAATTTGATATGATAGACCTCTGACCAGTTCATTATTTGCTTGGCATTCAAATCTTCAAGATAGAGGTAAGAAGACAATTCTTTTAAGCCAACAAAGGCATTTACAATCAGATTGCTTGAATAAAAGTCGATCGATTCACCAATGGATCCAAAACTTAAATTTAGCAAAGATATGTGTTCTTCGACACCTAATAAAGTTTTGCACATAGAAAACATTCCATATCACTCACTTATTGGCTCATTGACCAATGCAATGGTGTGCGCCAAACCAAATCTAGCATATATAGTAAGCACACTATCACAATTGATGTTGGATCATGGACTTCAGTGTTTGAAAGCACTCAAACAAGTGATGAAATACATTCAATCAACAAAGAACCAAGCTCTTTGCTATTTTGTAATGTTGGCACTTCACTATCCTTATTCGGCTATTTTGATTTAGATTGGGGAAGAGACTTAGATACCAGAGAGTCTACTTCCAGTTGTTGCTTCTATCTATCTTCGGCGCCAATCTCTTAGAACAGCAAGAATTAGAAATCCATTGTATTGTCCTCAACTAAAGCCAAATAATTAGCTACAACACAAGCAACCAAAGAGGCCATCTGGTTGAGACTTCTTTTATAGGATCTAAACTTCACAAAATTATCCAACTGCCATATATTGTGATAACATAAAGTATATTGAACTTGTTCTCAATCCTATATTTCAATCTAGGACTAAACATATTAAAATTCATTTTCATTTTATTCGAGAGAAATTATGTGCTAAACATGTTGAGCTTATTTACTTTTCAACATATTATATGGTAATCAAAATTTTCACTAAAGCCTTACCAAAGGATAAGCATCTTTTGTTTTAGAAGATATTAGATTTGAAAATCATGTAAAAAGTTTGAGGTTGGATTAAGAGAAAGTTCTAAAAGTATAAACACATCAAACCCTAATCGATTTGGTTGCTTCTGTTTATTGCATGTTATATTATTTCAAGTATCTACGACATCATCTCAAATCTAATATTTTGCTCGAGATCTCAAAAATACACGAAGTTTGGCATATATTAGGGCCCTTTTTGGACTCAAAAAGGGCCTCTTCACTAATTATAATTAGTGTTAATGACGACATGTGTACCAATAAGAGAATGACAATTGAGATGGAATGGTCCATATGACATGGCATATCCAATGGTGTAAATTAGATCTTCAAATTCTAACCCACCCACTAACCCTCCTCTAACTCTACTTCCTCAACCCATAATAATGATGCTATGACAAGTATCAAATTTGAATTTTAAATGAAAAAATATAGCCATTTTTTCAAAGCCTTCAAAAGTAAGCTTTTATAACTCAGAATGAAAAAAAAGAGGTCCCAATATCTCTTTGGGCCCCCATTTTGAAATAAAATTCAAAAAAAAAAACATGGGGGAGGTTGTACATGGGCCCCTCTGGGGCCTTGGCGCCCAACGGGACCAGCGCCCTGGAGGGAGGGGGTGGGGCAACGCGTTGTGGGTGTGAAGGGTAGTGTAGAGATCTTGTGCTCTAACAATAGACATGATATTAATGCTCAACCAAAGTTGTCATTAAGAAAGGGTGTTAGAATATTAGTAATATCCATCTTTGGATATTCACTAGTAAAGGGCTTGCGTGCCAAATGTTACTATTTAGGGAAATAGGCCTAAAGTGCCTCAAGTTATTATGTGGGTCCTTATAATGTGAAACTGGCTATTTGTGAAGTGGCTAGATATGAGGAGATGCAACCTCCTCTCTATCTCTCCATTGTATTGTGCTTTCTATAAAAAAAAAATACAGGCTATGACGTTCTCTCTCTCCTCTTCTCCTATGTGATTGCTTATGTACATGCTCTGATTTGAAACAATCTCTACATGAAACAAGCACCAAAAGAGTGAAAAGGATATGTGTAAATGGCTAGATGATCTTAATCATAGATATTAGTTTAACTATATTTTCAAACAAGTGACTAAGTTTACGTATGTGGGCAGCCAAAACAATAGGGGCAGCAACTATTACCAAATCAAATGGTTTTTTTGCTGTCGACAAGAGTTTTGAAAATGACCAAAATATAGTCCAAAAAAGTCTACAAGTCCTTTGTCCATCTATCATGTTACACTTCTTGATAGATGGAGAAAGCTCATTGGTCCACTTGGACATCTAAAGCTGTTGGAAGAAGGAAAGGATGCTCGATGGAGAAATGGTTGCATTCTATAAATGCACTATCGAGCACTGCTTTTTGCAAAATGATTCTTCTCCTAATGTATGACTACGCCTATCAAATTCTAACAAAACCATCATGCATATTGTCATGTTTTCTAAGTGATTCTAACTTTGAAATCATTAGAATCTAAAAAGAAAAGTTAACCTAAAAAGTAGTCCACTATTTATACTATTTATGAATGTCATTTAGGCTATCCAAATGATTGTTGAAGATAGCTATTTGGTCACAGATCTCAATTGAACTTAGCGATAATTGTCACTTATCTAGTTGGGCTTCCTAGAAACTAGTTGCCAGAAACCGTTAGGGCAAGTCGTTAGTTTCAAAACAAGTGAAAACAAGTTTTGTTAACATTCGATAGTTTGAACACCTTTGATAATCTTTGTCATTGTCGAACTATTAGCCATTCTCGTGTATTTCGGCAGACTGTGTAAGAACATGAGTAAAATTGTAGAACTGGATAGATAAATGGATGTAGATTAAAGATCAATTATACAAATAAATACAACACTCTTCCTAAATCTGAATCCATGAATGCCTTGACCTTCAAACTTAGTTCTGCATAGAATCTTTTATGTGCATCCAAGCTCAATGCCTGCGTGAAAATGTCTGTTGTCATGTCTCACATTTGATAGTACTCCAAGATTACCTCTTTGTTGAAAATTTTAACTTTGACATAGTGATACTTGATTTGCAATGTGCTTACTTTTGAAATGAAACCTAGGATTGGCCGATGAAGCAATAGCACTTTGATTATCATAGTAGACAATTGTTAGAGCATTTTGCTTCAGACAAACATATGATATTGAGTTTCGCAACCACACTACTTTCTTTGTCGCTTGAGAGACAACGATATACTCTAATTCTATAGACGTTAGAGCTATTGAGGTTTGCTTGCAAATGTTCCATGAAATTGGACCACCATTGAAGAAGAATGTAAATCCATATGTGGATCTACGCGTGTCTACATCTCTTGCCGACTGCCTTAGATACTGTGGTCAACATAGCCACAACAATTTTGGATAATTCTGCTGTAAATATCAATAACCCCTCTGATCCTCAAGTACATACTATTGTTGTAAATACTAGTAGTACCAAACCTAATGTTCCTCTTACTCCTATAGCATATTTGGATTTCGATGATTATTTAAATTTTGAGAAAGATATATCTGAAGCTATAGATAATGTCGCCATGCCATTTCTTTTCAAAATAAAAGAAATTGGCTTTAGCCTTAATTTTAGGATCCCTGACTATATTCGGTTGATAAGTGATCCAGTGATAGAGGCAGGTCTCGCTCTCCTACAATTTGATATTACACAAGGGATTCAAGGAGAGAAGTATGTCTTCTTAGCAATTTTTTTATGCAATCCATCCAGGATAACAACAATACCTTGGCACAATGTCTTTTGCTGGATGCTCTCCAGTTGAAGTTTATAATGGTGTCATATCATACCAAGTATGTTGGTCTATTTACCTCTTGCTATTTGTATCTAATGGAATGCTTCTTTGATTTTGCAGTGATCATTGGAGCTTGAATGTAGTCTTTGTTAAGAGAACTATAAATAATGTAATAAATCTTTTTTGTAAAGATGAATTCCTTGAGTAACACACATAAAGACTTTGAAGATTGTTGTGTAGAAGAACCAACTCTTATCTCATATTATCAAGGCTCCAGTGCTCTTCCACCTCAATCATAGGTAGAAATTCCTCATTGTAAATGATGGTTGTCTCTTTTCAATCTGTGTGACCATCCATTTGAAAGTCCATAAAATCACCAAATCAATTAGATCCAAAATGAGGAGTACAATGATACTAGTAGATCCACGAGCTACCACTATGCTTAACTATGATTGGACCATACTTTGTCACCTCTTGATCCTATTGGACCATTGATCCATGCTCCTCTTAATTCTATTGGACTATATTCAAGCACACCTCAATTTCCTATTGGACCTCACAAGGTTCCACCTCTAAATCCTATTGGACCTCTTGGAATTCATCAAACAAAACTTTACACTTGTCTACACTCTAATTGGCACGTGTTTAGTCTCTTACTCTATTTTTGGCTCAATAATGGCATTACAAGTGGAACTGCATAATTTGCCATCTATGCCAATTTTATTCCTATCAACATCCTACACCTAGATGCTTGATGTAAAAAACATAAGACCCCTATATCTAACATAGATAATCTTTTTCAATTCTTCACACTCCTAAAAAATTATCTATGAAGATTTGAGCATTGATCTTGATATAACTCCAAGATTAGATCTATGCTTGATGAAAGCACTTTTGCTCAAAGGCTTGGTGAGTAGATCGGCAATACAAGAGGACGAGTTGACATGTTCCAAATAGATTTCTCCTCCAATAAGCTTTTCTCTCACAAAATGGTGTGCCACTTCTATGTGCTTGCTTCTTGCATGAAATATGGGATTATTGGCAAGAGCTTGGGCCGAGATGTTATCACACTTGATCATTGGTAGATCATCCTCCTTGATGCACTTTAGCTCCATTAATAACCTCTTGATCCAAAGCACTTCTTTGGTAGTTGTAGTGAGTGCTTTGTACTCGGCCTCACATGAAGAGAGAGATATAGTATCTTGCTTTTTGGAAAGCCAAGATATTAGATTGCCTCCAAGAAAGATAGTGTATGCACTAATAGACTTTCGATCCATCTTGTCACTTGCAAAGTCCGAATCCGAGTAGCCAATAATGGATAGATCTTCACTTTTATACAGTAGACCATAATCACAAGATGAAGATACATATCTTAGAATCCTCTTGGCCATCTTGCAATGATGGATCTTAGGATCTTGCATAAATTGACTCAATTTGTGCACACAAAAACTTAGATCGGGCCTAGTGATGGTAAGCCAAATCAAGGAGCCTACAAGACTCCTAAAAAGTGTGATGTCCTCAAAGGATCTTTCATCACCTTTATTAGGATCTTTTACAATTTGCTCCATTGGAGTATCTATGCTCTTAGAATTTTCCATATGGAATTTTTTCAACATAGAGTGAGCATATCTAGATTGGCATATAAAGACATGATTTTCATAAAAATCAATTTCTAGGCCTAGGATGTAATGCATCTCTCCTAGATCTTGCATTTTAAACTCACATCCAAGTGCTAGCTTGGTTTCATCAACTAGCTTGATACAACTTCCACAAAGAATAATGTCATCAACATAAATTAGAAGAATGACAATATTGCTATCAACAAACTTTAGATACATGGAAGGATCATAGTCACTAAGAGTAGATCCTAGTGAGATAAGAAAAGAATTAAGTCTTGAATACCATGATCTTGGTGCTTGCTTGAGTCCATAAAGACTTTTGAAGAGCAAGCACACTTTGGACTCATCCTTCATGAATCCTTGAGGTTGTTCCATATAGCTCTCCTCCTCCAGATAACCATTTAGAAAAGCATTGGATACATCTAATTGGAACACCTTCCACTTGAAAAAACAAGCAAGAGAAATAAGAATTCTTATTGTCACCATCTTTGCAACGGGTGCAAAGGTCTCCTCATAATCAAGACCATGGATTTGAGCAAATCCTTTGGCACGTAGTCTTGCTTTATGCTTGTTGATGGTGCCATCATGATTGAACTTGATCCGAAATACCCACTTGCAAACAATCACATGCTTGTTGGATGGAGGATCTACAAGCTCCCAAGTATTGTTGGTGATTAATGCATCATACTCTTGCTTCATGGCATCATACCACTACTTGGTATTGAGTGCCTCTTGTACATTCTTTGGCTCTTCATGAGAGACATAAAAAACATAATTAGTGGAATCAAGATCCACTTGTTTGCCTTTGTCAACATATGAGAGCCTCTTAGGCTCGGATCTATCTCTCATGGATCTTCTTGGTGAGAAAATCCGAGGAGAGTCTTCTTCAAATCTCGACCCCATCACATCATGATTGTCTTCAAAATCAATAATTGATGATGCATCCATAGATTTCTTGATCTCGGCCTCTTCAAAAGATGAGTGTTGATCTTCATGAAAGACAACATCTCTACTTTCAATAACTTGAGAAGTAGAGAGTATAAAGACTCTATAGGCCTTCTTGGTGGATGAGTATCCAAACATGATCCCTTTGCATGCACTAGGATCTTCCTTCTTCCTTGTTTCCAAGGGAATATGGACAAAGCATAAGCATCCAAAAACTCTAAGGTGATCAACCTTAGGCTTCTTCAAAAATAAGATTTCATATGGTGACTTTCCTTCAAGAGCTATATGTGGGAGCCTATTGCAAAGATAATTTGCACAATTAATGGCTTCTCCCCAAAAATCTTTCGGCAAAGATGCCTCAATTCTCATTGATTTTGCACATTCACATAGAGATCTATTCTTTCTCTCGGCCACTCCATTTTGAGATGGAGAGTAGGCACAAGAAAACTCTCTTTTAATGCCTTCAAGGTCACAAAAATCTTGAGATTTATTGGAGATATATTCACCACCTCCATCACTTCTAAGAGCTTTAATCTTGAATGAGAATTGCTTCTCTACATAAGCTTTGAAAATAAGGAAATGATCAAACACCATAGATTTAGAAGCAAGAAGATATATCCAAGTGAATCTTGTGTAATCATCAATGAAAGTAACAAAACAAGTGGCTCCTCCCTTGCTTGTAGTTGATGAGAAATGCACATCCGAGTGGATTAACTCCAAAGGATGCTTGCTTTTGATAGAAGATCTTGTAAATGGCTTTTTGTGAGATTTAGCAATAGCACAAGCCTCACAAGGCTTGATCTTCTTGGAGAGTGACTTTGGCAAGCCAATAGTTTTGGCTTCTTTGATCATAGAGAGCATGGATCTGTAGTTGGGATGTCCCAACCTCTTATGCCATAATTCCTCCATAGAGAGCTTGTTCACAAGAGCAACATTACAAGCATTCACATACTCATTTGGATCTAGTTTATAGATGCCACCAAATCTAGATCCTAATGCAAGTATCTCATCATTCTTCTTGATAGTGCAAGTATCAACATTGAATTTTACATCAAGGCCATTATCAAGCAATTGGCCAACACTAATAAGATTCTTGGTAAGCTTAGGTACATAAAGAACTTTAGAGAGAGAAAGAACTTTAGAGGATGCAAGCTTCAAGGGAATGTTCCCTATGCCTTCAATAGGACATTCAAAATCATTTGCAGTGTATATTGATTTCTTGACTCCATCATAAGGTGCAATAGAAGAGAGAGAGTCCTTGGAGCTACACACATGTGAAGAGGCTCCACTATCAATATACCATAGGCCGTCCTTCTTGAAAGGAGTAGATGAGAAACTAGAGACCATAAGAGATCCCTCTCCATCACTTGCAATAGTGTCTTCCTTCTCATTGGTAATGTTGGCTTGCTTGAGTTGATTCTTCTTCTTGAAGCAATTGGTGGCATAATGACCTTTCTTGCCACAATAAAAGCACTTGATCCTTTTTTTCTTGAGCTTAAATGATGAAGCATTAGAGGAATCATCTTCCTCCTCATCTTTGTCTTTGGATTTGACTTTGTCCTTGCTTGAGGATTGTTGATGTTGGTTCTTGCTCCTCCCTTTGTGCTTATCCTTGGCAAAGAGAGCTTTGCCATCATTATGAGTGAGAGTAAGCTTGTCCATCCTCAAGAGCTTGTACTCTTGTCTTGATTCTTCCAAAATTAGCACACTTTGGAGAGCCTCCAAACTTGGTAGCTCCTCCTTAATGGCATAGGATTGGACAAGGTTATCAAATTCACTTCTCAAGCCATTGAGAATGACTTGAACTAGCTCATTTTGATTGATGGAATCACCAATACAAGCAAGTTCTCTATGAATATCTTTTACTCTCAAAACATAACTAGATGCACTCTCATCACTCTTTTGGCTACTTTGAAAGATTTGATTCCTAAGAGTGAGAAGCCTAGAGGTATTCTTAGCCTCATAGATAGTCTTGAGACAATCCCAAGCTTCTTTGGTTGTTGTACAAGTACCTATCTCCCTCAATATCTCATTAGAGACATTCATCTTAATGTAGTGAAGAGCCATCCTAGCTCTCTTTTTGTATTTTTGAACCTCTTCAAGAACTTGTGGTTCTTCTTCAAGGCCAAGAACTATGTCCATCACATCTTGAAGGATCAAGATGGACTCCATCCTCATTTTCCAAATTGAATAATTTGAAGTGGTCAATCTTTCACTTGGTTCCAACAAGGATGAACCCATTGAAGACATTTGAAGTGAAGAAAACTCAAATGATGAACAATAAATGTTGCTACACACTCTCAATAGATCCAATAATAGAGTACAATCTCTTCCTATGAAAGATCTTGCAACTATTTGTGAATTGATTCTCACTAGCTACACAAATCTATCTAAAACAAGATCTATTTCACATCAAATGATGGAGTATAGGCAAAGTTAGGATCAAACACTCTTAGCACATGTGAAATACACTAAGAAACCAAATTTGACTCAAATACAATGATATTGCATGAAACAAAATGGCTAAGATCTCAAAACAGTGCCTAGATCACATAGTGATTTTGGATCAAACAAGCAATCTCTTGACCAAACCAAATGTGTCCACCCAGGTCTAGGTGCCCTACCTAACCCTCTTCAAAAGCTTATAACTTTTGATTGGCACAACCAAATGGAATGAAACTGATTGCATCAGAAACTAGACAAAAAAAGCTTCAAAACAAGCTATCAAGCAAGATAAATGGATCAAGCATGAGAGAGAACTTCCAAACTGAAATTGGATGTTCCTCACACGTGTCTGAGAACCTGATTCCGTACAGTACCAGGTCAGACTCAATCAATGTCCTTTTGATCTCTTTTGATCCAAGATTGAACAAGATAGCTAGGAAAATGGGCCTTGACAATTTCTAGCTCAAGATTGATGAAAAAATTTCACTTAGATGGATCAAAATGCATGGTAACCTTAGGTTGGCTCTAATACCATGTTGAATTTCACACATGTGGATTGTCCACTACATGTACTTGTGATCTCCTAAGGTGTGTAGATGCACCAAGATCAAGACTAGATTGAGATTCAAGATCTATCTTTGATTCTATGGCAAAAACACACTACTACATGCATTCAATCACTTCCAACTCCCACTCACACGTGTGGGAAGTATTCAAAAAGTAATCTAAGTAAAAACAAGTTGCTCTCCTCGGGTAAAGAGAGAAAAACCATCATGAGCTCTCGGGTAGAGAGAGAAAGCTAGAAACTCAATAACTCACAAAATCCATAAAATCACCAAATCATTAGATCCAAAATGAGGAGTACAATGATACTAGTAGATCCACGAGCTACCACTATGCTTAACTATGATTGGACCATACTTTTTCACCTCTTGATCCTATTGGACCATTGATCCATGCACCTCTTAATTCTATTGGACTATATTCAAGCACACCTCAATTTCCTATTAGACCTCACAAGATTCCACCTCTAAATCCTATTGGACCTCTTGGAATTTATCAAACAAAAGCTTTACACTTGTCTACACTCTAATTGGCACGTGTTTAGTCTCTTACTCTATTTTTGGCTCAATAGTGGCATTACAAGTGGAAATGCATAATTTGCCATCTATGCCAATTTTATTCCTATCAACATCATACACCTAGATGCTCGATGTAGAAAACATAAGACCCCTATATCTAACATAGATAATCTTTTTCAATTCTTCACAGATGGCTTGCATGATGAGAGAGAGAGAGAGAGAGAGAGAGAGAGAGAGAGAGAGAGAGAGAGAGAGAGAGAGAGAGAGAGAGAGAGAGAGAGAGAGAGAGAGAGAGAGAGAGAGAGAGAGAGAGAGAGAGAGAGAGAGAGAGCATGTAGAATCTTAATGCACATTCAATAAAAATCCTTAGAGCATTTGCTAAAGCCCATGTGTGCAAGACACCCTAGCCATGAAGAAAAGTGCCTTTAGTGCTAACTTTTGAAAAAACTCTTTTGACTAACCTGAAAACATAGTCTTGTCTTTCAAAGGCAAGGCCATAAGTGTCGATTTTCCACGTGTGGATGTTCCACGTGAAATGTTCTTTATCATGCACAATCCTTTATGCTGATGAAACTTTCACCATATATATTTTTTAAATTAAAATTCTTAATTTTTGAATGGTATTTCCATGCCTTGTCTTTCTCCCCTTTTTACATGTATTAGGCTCTAAATTTTTAAATTGCTGCAAATGTCATGCGCCCATTGTTTTTTGGGACTCACGCAAACTTCTTGCTGAATGCCCTTGTGCTTTCCAATAACTTTGCATTTTGCTTGATTCTATGCAATAAAATTTCCCAAAACTTGATTGAGTGCTAGTCACACATGGAGACTCTGTGTGGACAAACTTAGGATTTTGTAGTGATTTTAAAGATCTTCAGTGATCAAAATTAAGTAGAATACCTTTTTTCAACCTCATATTTTTCACTTCATCTTAGACAATACAAAAAAAATAGTATTCGTGCCCATTAGCATGAATTGTGCCTCATGAAACCAATAGCACCAGCTTTATCACATTTTTTGAAAGTTCTATATATGCCTCATATAAATAAATAAATAAATAAATATATATATATATATATATATATATATATATATATATATATATATATATATATATATATATATGAGGCATCAAGCCTTTGTACTTGAAAAACCACCGACTTTGGGACATCATGAGACAAAGAAAGCAACATACAAATTTTTTATGTGTGGATGCTCATGACATTTTATTTTTAAAAAATATTATAGATAATTTTACAAAAAATGAAGCACTTAATCATTATACAAAGATCGCAATAAAATAACTAAAAACCATCAAAATCATCATATTATATAAGTGTAAAAAATTGCAAAAAATCAACATTGTACATGCTCATTATGATAAAGAAGGCTCAAGAGCGTCCATGTTGCCCCTTGATTGTTGCATTCAACCTGTACAACTTTGTATTGGGCTCCCTTACTCCATCCGCAACAAGTTTGAACTTTTGGTTCACATCCTTCACAAAGCAACTATCATGGGCAAATTCTACTTTCAACTTTTGATCAGTAATGACTCCAACAGAAAGTAGATTTTTCTTCAAACCTGGTATGTAAAGTACCTCCCTGATCATCCTGCTTTTGCCATCAAGTAGTTATATTGAAACAGTGCCTATCCCCTTGATCTTGCACACCTCACCATTTGCTTGTGAAACGGACGTTCCATTATCCAACACTTTCAAGCTACTAAACCAATTCTTGTTACCTGTCATGTGTCTTGTGGCTCCCAAGTCAATATACCATGCTTGATCATCTTGATTAGATGACAATGCAGATATGAAGATACTAGAGTCTTCAATCTCACCCTCATCGACAAGGTTACCTGCTTGCTTTGGTTTCTCCTTCTCTTCCAATGGCCTTTTTACCACAATGGAAGCACTTGCCTTTCTTCTTGGTCTTACTCAAAGATCCCTCATCCTCTTGAGTCTCGGCAAATTGCTGTTTAGACTGCTTCTTGCCCATGCCCTTGCCTTGTTTTTGGCGTGTTGCAAGTGCCTGATCATCAGTATTTTGACGTCTAGCTTTCACCATTTCTCTTCCTACATCAAGATTCCTGTGAGCTCATCCAAGGTTGGCAATCTTTCTCTTGATGCTATTACACTCACAAACATCTGATAGGGTTCTGCAATGCCACATGATGCGTTGTGCACCAGCTCCACATCACATATGCGCTCACCAATAGAATGTAGTTCATCCCTTATTGTCTTGATTCTGATCATGTATGTCTGAATGTGCTCTCCTTGTTCCATTCGGGCACTATTCAGCTTTGACTTCAGAAACATGATTCTTGACGGATTTGACATCTCGAACTGCTCCTTTAGCACATCCCATGCCTGTCTGGGTGTAACAGCATCACAAATGTGGGTAATGATATGATCCTTCATTGACAAGTTAATGAAGATCAAAGCTTTCCTCATCTTTTTGTCGAACACTTTGATATCCGCTTCATTCGACGGCCTTCTCTCATCACCTGTGATGACTTCCCACATGTCTTTCTCCATCAGTATGTTTTTCATTTTGAATTTCCACACTGCATAGTTGGAAATCCCGTCCAATTTGCTACTTTCACTCAAAATGGACTCTCCCATGTTTGCCATCGCAGAACTGCTTGAAACTTCTGCCGTAGGCTAAAAACAGTATGTCGAGGCCAACAGTGATGTCAGAAGTTGAAAGTAATGACCCGCACTTTTTTCCTTACCAGGCCATTTGTCACTTTTCCACCAATTTAAAAGCCAAATCAGCATCGCCTTCCGAAATGCACTCAGTCGTCAACTCCCAACAATGTGACCAGTGGAATGGTGAAATCACTTTTGGCGCACTCCGAACACTTTCTCCACTACAATCACTCTATTTGCTATATCGTACTTGTAGGTACAGTCTGGGTGCTCTTCGTTTGGAGGTTATAGCCTTTCGTTTGGGTCAAAACGGGCAAAGGAAGGGATTTTCTTTGTTTTTGAACTATTTCTTCACCTTGAAGAAACTTCACTCCTCACTTGTGAAGGGACCCAACTCCAATTTCAGTATGAAATTTTTTAATGAAGTTGAAGGTCAACATGCACTTCACTTCTTCAGGGCCCTCTTCAACAACATCTAATGGCTTATAGCAATCCAACGGCCCATAGGAAGCTCATCTCTTCCATTGATTATCTTCTATCGAGATCCAACGATCTAGATTTCTTTTGGGCATTGAACCACATCCCTTGAGCTGCAACACACTTCTATACACGGAGTCGCCACTTACCTTCATGTCGCGCGATCAATCCGCGACCTCCCTGTTCGCGGCCATCTACTTGCTCTCTCTTCCCAGCTATGGCCTCCCTCAAGAATCCTCAACCATATCTCTCTCTCTGGGTCGCGGCTGTCCACAGCCTCATTTGATTTGGTTCACACTGTCAGGGTGCCCTCCTAAAGGCTTTTACAGCTTCAAAAACAGATCAGTATAGAGAGAAAACTTCGCTTTTCTGCTTCCAAACCCTAGGCCAGGGTTTTTCTCACAAATTTGATCTTGGCTTGCTTTTCACAACTCTCTGGCTGGCCAAATCAACTACTCTGAGGTTGCCCTACCACTGGAAAGCTAATGCTTCAATCATTTTGTCAAACGGTGTCCGATTGAATGCACACTGACTGCAAACACCAAATGGCCTGCTTCAGAATTTCAAAATTTCGTTTGCTGAGGTTCTGATTCAGCCGACAACCCTTGTCTCTAAATCCTCACACAGTCTCAAGCTCACCAAGCTTCTGTGTGCTAAACTCTCTGCACCAGTGTTTCTCCTTCCGTCTTCAACCTGCCGTAAACCCCGAACTCTCAGAAGACAGTTCTCCCGAAGCTCTCTTCAACGGCGATGCTGTACTATGTACACTCCCTGTACGGCTCTGATACCAACTTAGAATTTGCTTTGAACAGGAACACAGGTCATGCTACACAGTAACACAGACAGAAAACACTCTCCACAACAAGCTCACATAGCAACTGTATTTCTCAAAATGAAATTACACTGTACATATAGTTGTTCACTCAGAAAACCCATGCATGACCCAGGTTGCCGTTGGCGAGACACGTGTCCCGTCGACTTGCCTCGTGGCGAGGCCAACTGATCCTTATCAACTGATAGGACCCACAGTACAGTAGCACAGTGATTCTACTTTAATTCTAACTTCTTACACCCTTTTTCTATTTTCTTTTTAACAAAATGACATTTGGAATTTTTGGCCTTGGCAAAGATGTTCATCTCACTTTTTAGGTATTTCAAGGTTGTATGTCTCGGTATTACGAAGATGTAATTTTTCTTCACTATTTTGGAACTCATGAACTTAAGGTCTTTAGTCAACAATCGATGCTTGGAAAATTGCATGACTTTTTTGAGTTGAAAGTGAGCTCGTCTAAAAGTCTCCAATACCTCTACAATCTAAACTTTTAGATTTTTTATAGCTTTAACATAATATTGCCAATGTTATCTAATTCAACTAATTTCAATATGTACAATGTGTACCCTATGCATCACAAGCAGTGTCAAGTGAACAATGAGCGCAAGGTTCCAAAAATTCACTCTTCCAACAATCGAGTGGATTTTTTTTTTTTTGGGGGGGGGGGGATTATATTTTGATATTTGGTAGTGGTAGTCAGTTCCCAAAATTCTATCATCCAACATTGATATGAGTACAATACTTTTTACAGTAATTTGCTAGATTTTGATTATTTACCACTATATAAAAATCATAGTAAATATATGAAATTTTATTTGCCTAACTTTGTTAAATTTATGAATTTCAACATCTAAAAAATTCACTCAATGTGTGATAAATTAAGGTTTTATTTTGGAATAGAAAATTATGCACCAAACATCCACTCATAAAATCTGTATTAGTTCTTTCTCTTTTGCATGTTGATCCTGGAGATTATTATAGCACATTCTAGAAATGCTTATTACTTATTAGTGGAAATGTCAGACAGAATCAATCAGATACTCAGAGATAGTTTTGAGTATGTGGTTGCATCCACTATAGTTTTGTAGTCACGATTCTTCTGATTTGTACATGCTACTTATTGAATAGATCATACAATTTTATCGCCTTCAATATTATGTCAGAATGATCAAATGCTTCTCTGTTCTATTTGTAATATGATTACATTCTCTTATAGATTTGTCTAAACTATTGAATACTTTGATACAACAATGTTTATTCTATTATGTTTGTGTACAAAATCAATTTAACAGATTTTGGTGATTTCAAAGGTAGAATCACTTAGAATTCGAACGTGACAATAGTCGTGATAGTTTTGTTCAAATTTGATAGGCATAGTCATATATTAGGAGAAGGATTATTCCATAGAGCATGATAGTGCATCTATAAAATGCAGCCATTTTTCTATCGCGCATCCTTTCCTTCTCCCAACATGGTATTAGAGCACTATTATTTTATACCTAACATGGTATCAGAGCTCTTTTATTTGATACCCAACATGGTGTCAAAGCAATAATTTCTAGTATCGAATCATATTCTACTGATTTTTAGTTAAAGTGTTGCATGGTATTAGTGTCTTGACATTACTGGATACTACTTTTTATTCTTAAGTCATCGAAATATTGACAAACCGACTTCCATATAGATCTAGAAAAAGCAAAGCTAGTCTCACTGTAGACAAGCTAAATGGATCCAATTATCATTGCTAATTGCCAATGAGCTATGGGATGTTTTTACAAGTATCAAATTGAAGCTTGAAGATGACACAATTGACTCCAAATGGAAATCAAAGGATGATAAAGCTTTCGCGCTAATCATTCTTAGTATATCAGATACCTAAATTGGCAATGTATTTGAAGCTCAAACTTCAAAAAAAGTATGGGACATCATGAGCGCACTATATGATGTGAGGGATATTATTTCAAAGTTTCATCTCAGAAGGAAATTGCAAATGCACTAATCATGAGATTCAAGATTGCAGAATATTAAAGAATGCCAACAACAAGCAGTCAGATCGACAGGCAAATATAGTTGCAGTTACATTGCAATCCCCAGTACACAACATGGATGAAGGAGCATTTAAGATCAGAGATCAAAAAGCTCAAGTCGATAATTCTTGGTTTCTGAATTTGGGAGCCACTCAACATATGACCAGTCATCGCGAACATTTCCAGTCCTATAGGCCTCACAATACAAAAAAAATCGTTCATCTTGGTGACAATATTACACACACTATCGAAGGTAAAGGCACTATAAGATTGAAACTCCACAATTCAAGTTAGTATCAAATGTTTTGTATGTATTTAAATTGTCAACAAATCTATTATTAGTAAACAAAATCACTAAATTAGGTCATAGGATAGAATTTTAATGTGATTAATGCCGACCTTGCACTCAGAAAGAGGCTTGGATACTTATATACACTGATTCTTTGTTATTCTGATACAAGTCAAGCCTTGAATACTCTAGTCAATAAAGCATTACTTTTGCACTTGAATCATTCATCTATATCGAACATGTTTATATAGTCCTTAGAACTTGATCTCGATTATCCAGACAAGAAGATCGACCTCCCTGTCTACCATAGCTGCATTGTCAAAAAACAGACTAGGATTTCAATTAGATCGAGTCATAAGCATGTAGCAAAAGATGTTCTAAATGTTGCTCATTATGATATATGTGGCCTAATGCAAATTTTGTCATTGCTTGGTGCAAAGTACTTTATTACCTTCACTAACAATTTTTGAGAAGAACAATTGTTTATTCCACGTTAGACAATGCATATTGAATAGTAAGAGCTTCTTCGATTATTGTTTGGAAGGCTGAGGATTTTGATTAGATCGTTGAACAATTGGTTGTTCTTCATGATCGAGTCAAAATGTGAATAACAGTGTTCAAAATGTGCAGTGGATGGATTTAAGACAAGAATCTCTTCGACATTGGTAGACAATGATTTAACATTCGAACTATAAACAAACTCATGCTTCTTCATTTTGAAGTCATGAAGACTACATCTTTGCTAACAAATGCCTTACCAACATGGTAGGCAACATAGATAGCATACTGCTCTGAAGGACCACTCTCGTGATCATTTCTATAGTTCCATTGCTCATTACCATGATAAGGTTCTGGTTCCATTAGATTAGCAGGAGGAGTACTCTGTCTGGTTGGAGCTGGTAGAGCTAGTCGTTCTGGAAATCCAAGGGCGAAATTGAAAGGCTTTCCATCAGGACCTTTTGAATAAGTAGATTCTTGATACTTAAGCTTAGCATACCTTTGCTAGATAATTGGAGGATTAAACGAGCAAAAGGCTGTCTCATGTCTCGTAGAGTTACACAGATGACAAATAGTATTCGTCATTTGTTATTTCAATGTTGGACATTCATTCATAATATGATTGTCTGCACAAATTAAACACCAGACATTTTTCCGGCTAGAAAAAGTCTTTGCAAACTTTTCAGGTTCTTTGTTCGCTTTACCATGGAATTCTTCCAAGGCTCGAATCTTTTCATCGAGTTGAGACTGCATCTTTTCCAGCTGCATCTGTTGCTTTTGACCAAGTTTTGCATTGATATTTGTTGATGCAATGGTGCTAGAAGTTGTCGTGTTTTGCCCTGCCATATAAGACAACATTCCAACAATTGGTTCGTCATCAAAATCTTCATCCTCCTCACGAATAGCGCTTTGTATTGTAGCATATTCATTATGGCGTTTCAGCTCACGTCTAATCCATTTAGGTAGACCTGCTAAAAACCACATAACCATATTAATTTTACTTAAAAGGAGAAAGGGATCTTTAATAAATTTTCTGGGCTTAAATCTTGTAATGAGAGCGGCTTTAACCACTTCCCGTTCTATTCTTCTTGGTTATAAAACCAATCTTGAGCAACTCCAGTTAAGGCCATATGGAATAATTGAAGTTTACCTTGTGGAAAGACTTCGCCATAAACCCTACTATGATTCAAAAAAGATCTGGAGAAATCTGATGAGATCAAATAACCCATTTTATTTTGGTATATCTAAACAAGGAGACCTTCTAACAAAAATTGGTGGTGGGTTCATAGGTCCTCCTTTAGTCATAATCCCAAATTATGTCAATCTAATAATGAGATTGGATCTAGATTTTTCAAACAAAAATCTTATCTCAAATTAGATCAGATCCGTAAAATCTCTATCACTTGAAAACAATCAGATTTTTGATTTTTGGAAAAATAGATCTTGATCAAGCGATCGTCACTAAAATGAAGATTTTTTTCAGGATTACTATCAAATTATAATAGAATGACTCAAAAATTTGACAGATGCTAGATCTAGTAGATCAGTTCCTAGAAATAGTATAGGTGAAGGCTTATTGGGCGAGGGTTGACTCGGCGAAGGTTCTTCACTGTTATTTTTGGTAACAAATCATTGATCTGGCTGTTTTTTTGACAAATATGGTAAAATTAACCTTCGCCGACCTTATAGTGGATAAATCTGACACAGATAAATATGTGGTAAAACTGGCGAAGGTTCCTTATGACAAAAATTGGGTTTTTTGTAGCTTGGCGAGAGTAAAAATTGACTTTTTATAAGTTCCTGATAGATCTAATCTTCGCCGAACTCACAAATGATGATTTACTATAAATAGAGTACTCAGAGAAGTCAACGAAGGTTGCAAGAGTAATACTGTTATTTTTACAAAAAAGAGTCTTTTTTGACAAAAGTAGGTCTAAGCTTAGTATTTGCCCAACAACTCACTGATTATAAAAAATAGTAAGTAGGAATGACACAGACTCTAGCGAAGGTTTTTGGCGATTATGCCAAAACACGATGCCTAATGCAAACTAACAATCATCCAAACATGTTGCAAACTGAAAAATTGGTGTAGATCCCTTGCAACAGCACCAAAATTGTAGTGGCTTGATTTCCTATCCTATCCTCAACCCTAGATCAAAGTACACAAGCATCAAGGAGATGAAGTTCGATCCCATGAAAGCGATAACATAAAACAATCCAGCACGCAAGGATGATTCACAATTAACTCTAAGACCCATTAATGCTAAGCATGAACCTTGCATCCATTAACACTAAATCCACAACGATGATAGCTTTTACTTTCTCTTTCTTCCCTTCTCTCTCACAAAAAGCATAAGAAATAGCAATTCCAGTAAACTTCAGATCCAACAATTAGAAAATACAAAGAAAATATGAGAGATGGAGAAGAAGTGATAAAGAGCAAGGACATTCACAAATCCATTCCATAAGAGAGCCAATCTGCTTGTATTGAAATGAAGAGAAAACATGTACAATCATTCGAAATTGCTACTTATATAAGAAATTGAGGAGATGGGTGCCCCAATTCCTATTGGCTAATTCCTACCTCCCTAACTATTTAGGTTTAAAAAAGAGTGGGAACCCATTCAATAATTGGAGGGAACCAATTTGAAATTGAAATTTGGTGGGAACCCCAACTTTGTTCACTAGCTTGACATTTAGGCCTGTGACATTAAAAGTCCCGCAAAAAGGCCTAAACTCCTTTTATTAACTTGTAACTAATCAAATAACTATGTGATCATCGGGTTGGACTTATACACACAGGGTGCCAAATTCCTCTCACTTATTAACTAGGGTTAGGGTTGCCTTGGAATCCGCAAACCATCCAACAGACTTCTTGGAAGTATAAATATGCATTTGATTTATTTTTTATAAACATAATAATAAGACACTGATATGGCCTTGATCAACAATTCTACTTATGGATATTAGGTTTTTGGTTAGAGTTGAAACATATGGATCATCAATAAGTCAAGTTGAACCATTATGAAACTTGATACTAATTGTTGCTTTGCCTTCAATCTTATGAGAGCTTAAGTCTCCAAGGTGAATGACCATTAACCAGTCTCGTTGAGATGTCATATGTTGTATTGGCTAGATAGAGATCATCACGACGAGATGGTCATAAGAAGAAGGAAAGCTCCTAAGGAGAGTCATGACAACATCATTGTTAACAATAGAAGGTTGTACAACAACAAATTGATCAAGAAGTGATCGAATGTGATTAACATGGTCACATATGGAAGTGGATTCTAGGATCTTGCATGAGAAGAATCTCTTCCTAGTATAGACTTGTGTCTCATACATATTGCTTAGTGCTTCCAAGCTTGTTTTAGATGTTTCATAGCTGCTATATGTGATATTTGTGAATTCTTAATATTCATGGATATTAATACATGTGCTCTGTCATCTTTGCATTTCCATTTGGAAATTGGCTCAACATCTTGTTGTGGGAGTATGGCAGGTCCATCAACCACATCCATAATTTTTTTCTCTCCCAATCATATCGTCTTCATACGATATTTCCACATATGAAAGTTGTTGCTATTGACTATTTTAATAAGGCAAATATTTGAAGATGATTGCTCCAAGTATTTTGTTAGATGATGGAAATGTTATCACAATCAACACATCAGCTCTGATACCACTACTGGGAATGAGGTGAAAGACACACTAAATAGTTGAGAAATTTGACACAAGTTCAAATGTCTTGGTCACTCAATATGTGTGTTGTAGAAGACTTTGATAACGAGCAATTGATTGTGTTTACTTAAGTGGATAATTTGTCACCAGAAAACCTACAATTAGATTTAGCAAGAAGGTGCCAAGGACACCTTAGAAAGACTAAGGTGTCAACAACAATCATGTTTTTCCACTTCAACTCAATCACCAAGTGCAACATGAGAATTGGAACATTTGATTCACAATAAAATAGAAACAACATCAACCATTTATACAAGATACAATCACATTTGATGAACATAGGTTATTAAAATATGTATGAATCTAGGCATAATTTCTTGTGCCTCACGTGCCTTTTGCTTGTTTGCAACGTCTATGCTCAATTATATAGTTGTTGTGCTAATTCAATCAAGCTTAGTTAGTCAATGGTAGATAATAGTCACTGTTAAGTGTCCTTAGAAGTAGCTTAGAAGAACCGTTAAGCTGAAAGAAGTGGGTGTGAAGTACATAATGTCACTTTAACCATTCGGATATGCAGATAAAATAAGGGCAGTCCTTAAAAGGTTTAGCTTGGGCAAAGCAAGAGCTCCATTTTGAGTGGTACCACAAAAATGCCTATTGGCATTTACACTGAGTTAACATTTTAGGTTGACTGGTCAAAATTAGGATTTTTGCCAACCAATGCCTTTCAACATTTTCTTCGACTTGGTATTTTTTGGATTTATACCTTTCAGCATTTTTTCGACATGTGTTGAACTCCATGTATTTCTTTAGAGAAAATGATAACTATGTCGAACTTTGTGTATTTTTGTAGAGAAAATGTTGATTGTGCCCAACTTTGTGTATTTTTGCGAGTCGTTTGTCTGTAGCAGGTTCGATTCCCAAGTAAAATATTAGGTTTGAGACACTATCGTGAATACTTGAAAGAAAATAGCTGGTAATAGATAGAGGCAACTGAATCAATTGCGGTTTGAAGTGAAATAAAAATTCCAATAGAGGAGACCTCACAATAGCTTCAAAAGTAGACATTCAAATGCAATAGGAGGGGGACACAGTCCCTCGCCCCCTCCCTTTCCTTCATATCGTATAAAACATCATTAACGAGCGTGGCCTACACATCTGGTTGGCAAATTGTTTAGCGTTGCTTGGCAATAGGCACTTGCCAGTCCATCTACCCCTTAGGTCAACTTGACTCAATCAAAATTTGACCTAAAGAGCTCAAGAGAGCACATGCTCTTGAGGCAACATGGCCGTAGTCGGGTTCAAGATGTGCCTCTTGAGTCTGAAGAGGATATATCTCTTAAGGCTCATGTCACCTTAAATTCAATGCACAACATTAGATTACGCTATCTTAAATGGAATGTATGGCAATCGCCCCCATCCGATCTACATTGCTAGATCATCTCACTACGTGGCCCAATCACAAGTTGCAAATCATCTTTGTATTCCTCTCTACATTGTAGTTGTGGGAAAAAGAGAGGGACAAAACAAAACATCCTCTTCAAGGATACACCTAAACCAAGAAAAGTTGATTAACTTTAGTCCTTCCTTGGACCTTCACCAAGTAAATTTAATAGCACTAGGAGTTCTTTCCTTTTGCATTACTACTACATAGTACATACAAAGGCTTCTATGGTACTTTATAGTACACCTGCCCCCACTCCCACACTACATGACAGTCACCCACACACATTCTTCTTGTTTTTGCTCTTCTTAGGGTTGAAATTTGACAGGCAACCTTACCCATCACAATGAATGCTACTGCACTGAAGTTCCTTTTTTCCTTCTCTTGGTCGCCTTTTTATTTTGCACTTCAGAATGGCAATGACAGGCACAGGCAGAGGCGGGCTATAATTCTCGGCTCGGCTGCTGCTGCCGCCCCCTCCCTTCTTCTTCCTTCCCCAGCTGCAGCCGCTCTTCGCATCATCGCCATCAAAACAGCAACAGAACAAAAGCATCCCATGACCAGGACTGCGATCCTGCAGCTGAATGGCATGTTTGTGGTGGATTTTGAACAAAACTATCACACATCTTGTTGGAGCTTCTGTTCAGTCTTGGTAAGCCATTTCATGAGCTATGGCTTCTTTGCTGATTCCTTATGAGAATACCTAAAACTTGAGCCTCAGATCCGTGACAGCAAAAGCTTCTTTATGGTGGATCTGGAGGTGCCAATGTGGAGCCGTCATGAAAGATACTCAGGTGGGGAAATTCAGTGGTAGTCCAAGTAGTAACAGCTTGTTTTTTATCAGAAGCTAAGAAGCCATAGCTTTTTGCTGGCTGGGAATTTGTAAGATGGCTACGGAGTCTAGTTCATTGAGCAGAGCTTTGTCCTTCGAGAGGTTCAATATCCCGTCAAAGAGAGCTTCATTGGAGTTACTGGAGGAATGGCGCCATGCTACGTTTGCTCTCAATGCAGCTCGCCGTTTCCGATATACGGCGAACATAAAGAAGCGGCGCCGGCTTGAAGAACAGGTGAGGTTCAAGTCTTTTCATCCGTATCTGTTCGTTTTATCGTTTATGCAAAATTCTGTTTAAGCATCAGTAGACAATGAGCATCAAACCGGAAGGCGGATCATTCGCTAAGATATAGCGGAGATGATGTACTAATGAAGACAGCACAGTGGTGCCACATGCATCGTTTTTGGGTTAAACTTCCAGCAAGTCATCCAGATCTGGATGTGCACATCTGGGAACTGAGCCTACTAGCTGCTGGATATAAAAAATGTGGTTCCTGGATGCAGTGCATCTAAAAAAGTTTTGAAACGACCTTATAAAAAATCCACAAGATTATTTTGCAATCTTTAAAGGGCCAAAATAAAACCTTAAAACCTGAAATTTATAACTAAAACAAACTCATTTTGAACCAATTAGAAAGTCTAGAAATTTAAAATGAAGCGGTAAAAAGTGAAATGAGTTGTTTGTATTTGTTAATTTTTTGCGAGCACTATCTGGATGTCATGCAAATCCAAGAGGTGACTCAACTAGAGTTGGAACTTATCTAAAATGCAATTTGTCTTTCTCATTTGTCACATATGGAAAGTCTTGGTAACACAGCAGTTAAGGCACAACAAAGTACAAAATGATCTTTATGGTTGATCACCAAAATTGTCATTAGAGTTTTCTTCACTGTGAATTGATAGTTTTTAGCCTATTCCTCTCATCATGTTCTTCATATGACACGTTTGAAGAATCTCTCATAGACAAATTCTATCCACTCAAGTTAGAGTTTTTCCATGTAGAACAAGGGCAACTAGGGTTTTCTCTTCCAAAGATCGAGAACTTGAGCCATGGTTACAAGGAAGCGTTGTCCCTGCACATGGTGCTCCCAGTTGTGTATCTCATTTTGAGGAGAAACATGTGTTGATGTGTGTTTGAATGAGTAAATTTGAAGGTGCTGCAAGCATTGATATAGCTCACAAAAGGCAACACAGTGCTGATTTGGGTATCAGATAAGTGATTAAAGTGCGAGCGGTTGATCTCAAAGAGATAATATTATCTCCCTTGCATCCCTAATACACTGGGCAACTAAAGATATGGTTCTTCTCACTCGCCCCCTTTACCATAGTTTGGAGTTGGTAGATTATGTCCTCCCTAGGTATCCTACTAAATCTTAAGCTGATGTGATGAGACTCTAATTTAACCCATCACAATTTGTAGACCATGAATAATCAAACATTAAGGTACTCTGAAAGCTCAATCATAATATTTTTTGTGCTTTGAAAATAATGCTCATATTAGAAATTGGTCTTAAATTTCTAAACGACAGTTCTCAATTCGTCTAATGTAGGAAGTATAGAGGAGCTATCTGATGTATTGTAATCTTTGGAAGGTTAGACCTAATGAGGATGTAAATCAGAGTGCATGAATACACTGCCATTGCTTTGTTGTTAGGCCTCAATTAAGGGGTGCGAATCTATTTACCATTTTGATTACTCATGAATTGAATTGTTGGCATAAAGCCCTGCTATCTTCAGTATAAATTGTACCTCAATTTAAACAGTTAAATTATCCTTCATTTTAAAAGTTAGCCATAGTCAAGTAGTTAAGACGACTCGACACTATTACTCTCCACTTATAGAGCTTGTCATGCACTTGATGAAGGACTAACCTTGACAGTGCTGGACAGAGGCTTGACATGCGGTCCTTAGCCATTAGAGCCTGTCGAGGTAAATTGGCGCTATGCCCGCATCATGTGAACAAGAGCAAGAAACAATCATGTGGTCACAATAATAAGTGCATTAGATATTTAGCAACTCTCCATGGAAATTTGTGATTGAAGTTGCTTTTTGGAGCGTCTCTTGGTATTGCATCCCTTTGCCACACTCATTGGCTTGAAATATTGAACTCTTTACCTTGAGAGAGAGAGAGAGAGAGAGAGAGAGAGAGAGAGAGAGAGAGAGAGAGAGAGAGAGAGAGAGAGATGGCATTTGTGAACATATTTGTGATGAATGCAATCAGAAAAGGAAGTTCAAAGTCGGAAGCCTAGCAACAAGGGCTGCATTGCGATTTATCGGAGGTATGACTGATGGTTGCTGTTTCTTGAATCGTGTGCATGTTTCTATTGGGAATAAGCACCAATTGTTGCGAAGTTACTTTTAGATGAGCACCATGGCTGTCTTTCTTGCTACTATTTTCTTCTTTATTTGCAACTTACAATCTTTACATTGATTACAAGCATGCTTGTGATATGTTGTTTATTTGTATAGCTGGTGCAATCTCTGCTGCTACTATTTCTGCATCAGGGGAAAAGGCTAGCAAACTTGGATTTGATATCAGTCCAGAAGGTCTTGTTGCAATAGTAGAGGGTCGCAATTTTTCAGTCTTAAACGAGCATGGCGGAGTGGAACGCATAGCAGCAAAACTGAAAACTTCTGTGATCAATGGTATTGATGGTGACGAAATGGACTTACTAAAAAGGCAAGCAGTTTTTGGCAATAACACGCACACAGAGAAGCCACCGAAAGGAATTGGGACATTTATTTGGGAAGCCATGCAAGATTTGACACTTGGAATCTTGGCAGTATGTGCGCTGGTTTCACTAGCTGTTGGCATTCCTACAGAAGGATGGAGACAAGGGTGGTATGACGGAGCGGGAATAGGTCTAAGTATTCTTCTTGTTGTATTTGTTACTGCTATGAGCGACTACCAGCAATCGCTTCAATTTCGAGCGCTAGACAAAGAGAAACGGAAGATTTTTGTACAAGTTATTAGAGGCAGCCGCAGGCAGAAGGTGTCCATCTTCAACCTTGTTGTAGGCGATGTAATTCATTTGTCAATTGGGGACCAAGTTCCAGCAGATGGGCTCTTCATATCAGGCTATTCTTTACTAGTTGATGAGTCTAGCATGACTGGTGAGAGTGATCCACAAGAGATTGATTCGAAGAAGCCGTTCCTATTATCAGGAACTAAGGTACAAGATGGATATGCTACTATGCTCGTGACGGGTGTTGGCATGAATACAGAATGGGGTCATCTTATGGCCGCGCTTAGTGAAGATACCAATGATGAAACGCCCCTGCAGGTAAAGCTGAATGGAGTGGCATCGTTTATTGGAAGAGTTGGAGTGTGCTTTGCAGTTCTTACGTTTCTTGTCCTTATGGTCAGGTACCTTATTCAAAAAGATGATCTGCAAAACTGGTCTGGTATAGATCTGAAGAACATAGTTTCATTCTTTGCAATTGCAGTGACAATAGTGGTGGTTGCTGTTCCAGAAGGTCTTCCTCTAGCTGTGACTCTCACTCTGGCTTATGCCATGCAAAAGATGATGGCCGACAAAGCCCTTGTTCGGCATCTCTCAGCATGTGAGACCATGGGCTCAGCCACTTGTATTTGTAGCGACAAGACAGGGACACTCACAACCAATGAAATGAGTGTTGTCAAGTCCTGGATAGGCGGTCTTTTCAGCAAAGTTGATGAGGCAAAGACAGGGGTCTCAAAAGAGACCCTGGATCTTCTTTTGCAAGGGCTTTTTCTCAACACCAGTGGGGATGTGTCTGAAGGTGCAGATAACAAGCCCATCTACCTTGGCACTGCCACAGAAACTGCAGTATTAAAGTTTGGAGTTGCTTTAGGTGGCAGCTTCAAAGATGTACGCTTGAAATCGAAAGTGCTTAAAGTTGAGCCTTTTAATTCTGCTAAAAAACGCATGGGCATTGTGACTAGGCTTTCGGATGGGTCCTTCCATGCACATTGGAAAGGGGCTTCGGAGATTGTTTTGGATATGTGCGATCGAATACTGGATGAAAACGGAAATGTTGTGCTGATCGACAAAAATATGCAACAAGAGCTGAAAGGCATCATCAAAACATTTGCAGACGAAGCACTTCGAACATTGTGTCTTGCTTTCAAGGACTTAAACCAAGCACCTTTCTTAAATGACCCCATTCCAGATAGAGGGTGCATATGTGTGGCCATTATAGGAATCAAAGATCCTCTTCGCCCAGGAGTAAAGGATGCTGTACAGCTCTGCTTCTCAGCAGGCATCAGGGTGCGAATGGTGACAGGGGATAACGTGAATACGGCCATAGCTATTGCTCGAGAATGTGGCATCTTGACAGACGGCGAGGTTATTGAGGGGCCTGATTTCCGTCAGCTAAGCTTAGAAGAGCTCAAAACAAGGATCCCAAGATTGCAAGTATGTGTGTGATCTTCAGAATCTTTAAATTCTAAATTGTTTGTTGTACCATTCTTGTAGCTTCTATTATCGAGTGATTAATGACTCTATGTGATGATTCTCTAGGTCATGGCTAGGTCTTCTCCTACAGACAAACATATACTTGTGCAACAGCTAAGAGCTATGGAGGAGGTAGTTGCTGTAACTGGTGACGGTACCAATGACGCACCAGCGCTGCACGAAGCAGATATTGGTTTAGCTATGGGTATTGCAGGAACAGAGGTAAGACAATTTTTAATGTGTACTGGATCTTGTAAATGAAAAAGATATGGTGAAGTGTGAACAATGAAGACCCAAGTCTGAGTCCTGTCCTATTTCTGCAGGTTGCAAAAGAGAGTGCAGATGTGGTGATCCTAGATGACAACTTTTCCACCATTGTGAATGTTGCAAAGTGGGGACGCTCTGTCTATACAAATATTCAAAAATTTGTACAATTTCAGCTTACAGTAAATATGGTGGCACTTGTTCTCAATTTCACATCTGCCTGCATTACTGGTATGTTTTTGTATCAATTACTAATTTTTATTTCCATGATTCTCTTATATCCTTAAAACATTGTCATAAGCAATGCTGGTTGGCTAAGATTTTTTGTTGATTGAATCGTATATTATTGTTTTGATATAGATCATTTGACTTTTTTGGTTGCACATATATGTTTTCTAGGCTTTACCTTCTGACACCACTGACTTCTCAATTTCAATCTCTGAATATGGATTTATTCTAATTTCACAAATATATATAAGTATTTTCCTTGAGCATTGCTAAGCTTTCATGCTGTGAAGTCACCTAAAGGTATACCTCTTATGGCAATAGGCACTGCACCATTAACAGCAGTACAGCTTCTTTGGGTAAATTTGATCATGGACACCTTGGGAGCATTGGCATTGGCAACTGAGCCTCCTTATGATGATTTGATGAAACTGCCTCCTGTTGGGAGACATGGAAATTTTATCACTTATGTCATGTGGAGGAATATCGGTGCACAAGCCATCTATCAGCTTATAGTTCTTGGGGTCCTTCAATACAAAGGAAAGGAAGTTTTACAACTGACAGGCGATAGAGCAGATCAAGTACTGGACACAATGATTTTCAACTCTTTTGTCTTCTGCCAAGTAAGTAACCTGTGTAATTTTTGCTTTATGGTTACAAGAAAAATATGAGGAACCTTGGCCTTGAAAGTAGCAGATGAAGCTTGCGCTGGCCAGTGTAAGCTACTTTATTTTCTGGCATTTGGCTGTTGCATGACATCAGAGGATGTAATAAGGCTATTTAGGTTGTTGGAATAATGACCAAGTTTGGGCCAACCTTTGCGCCTTGCACACTTAATTGTTAACATTTATTGAATCAAGAGCCCCATCTTCTGTATCAATGTTTCATGGACTGATTCGAATCGGTCGATTCAGCTGATTCGAATCGGCTGGACAGGTTCGAATCAGCCGATTCATACACCTGAAACCTTGTTTGCCTGTTTATGCCAAAAACAAGTTAACAAACTCATATTTTGATGTAGTGACAATTCTAGCTCATTTTGGTGCATATGGGACTCTATTCAGGGACCAATCACCAAGTATCAAGATTTAGAAGGTTAAAATGAAATCTTTGATTCTCGACTACAACACAACGTACGTAATGACTAGTTGATACATTCTAATTTCTCCAACTTGCAAGTGGGATAGAAAATTGAAATGACTTGTTCAAACTTCAAACTTCACACACATCTCTCTCTCTCTCTCTCTCTCTCTCTCTCTCTCTCTCTCTCTCTCTCTCTCTCTCTCTCACACACACACACACACACACACACACACACACACACATCTATAATCTATTTCTTGGTTGTGCCATTATAGTCATAGTTTATAAACCATTAATGATCAAAGTTCAAACAGTGAACACAATAGACCACATAAGATACTAAATACAATGTGCATGTCATGTCATGACCCAGTAACAATGTCGCTCAATAAGTCTCAACAAGTCTCTCACATATTGTATCTACTATCTAACTGGGATGTAGTTACTAGTATACCTGGTGGGGCAGGCCTCAAAACCTTGAGCTGTGAATGTAAACATGCTCAGCTCTCTCAGTCTCTTGGTGAAAAACCTCACCAGGAATCATGCTGCTGTGTCAACAATCTCCTTGATCCGAGGCAACATCGCTATATCCTCAAATAGGAGGTGCAGACAATGTGCAGCACAGGGCATCGAAAAAATCTGGGGATAGGCCACATGGACAAGCCTCCCCATCTCAACGCAATTAGACGAATTGTCAGTTACAGCCGGTACAGAATCCAAATTTATGTGGGTGATGAGTCGCAAGTCATGACTCATCTTGACTCATACACAATGACATACACACAACTTACAAGCACATAGTACTTACATTACTATCTACAAATCATGATTCATGATCATTTGACAATGGACATTGATGCAACATGCATCGTGCATGTTATGTGTAATTTATGATTTGGGACTTGAGAGTGGACGCAAGTTTCCAAATTATAACAGTCAAGTTATTATACCTGCACAACATTGGCTGGCCCCACATCCTCAATGGCTCTCTGAATGTGGCCAAACAAATACTCTCCGATGACAGAGGTGCCTACATCAGAGGCATCAATGGCTCTCAAAATCATAGTGCCCATACAAGAAGACACCAATATATTCAGAATGTGGTGCTTCCTTGTATCACTCCAGCCATCTGAAATGATGCTGCATTCTTGTTTGAAAGTGAACACAATGACAAACAACGACTAGTTGAAACTTAGAACTTAGAACTTCAAGAATCAACTTTCAACTTACCACTTAGAAGTCAGAACATTCAACACAGCCATAGATGAATCATGGTGAACAGTTACTACTCAGTTAAGTCGCAATTCACAAAGCATAAGTATAGAGTACATACTGGACCCACGATCCAAGTCCCTCTTGACAGTGTCCTCTCTGGTCCTGAGCTGCTCCATGCTCGGCCCCTCCCACTCAGAACCAATGCTGGATACGGCTCTCATCATGTCCCTCCATGCAGGGGTGCTGTAGAGAGTCCAAAGCATCAAACGGTAATTACAAACCAATTGCATAATCCATTGAGTGGAGAGTCAATTGTGTAGCTTGTAACTTGTGACTTGTCAATGTGCCATGACTCATGACTTATATATTTCAAATTTTGTGACATCTAAGGATGACGAACCAAAATTTAGAGAGCAGAGTAGAGACATAGCCGCATATGCCATACATGATACACGACACTACAATGTACATAGTACAAATCAAAAAGAATGATCAAAAATCAAGAATGCAGTATGTACTTGGCCAAGAAAAAGGGGAGGTCGCATGGGTAGAAACATTTCCGAATTGCAACTCGAGCTTGGTCCTTATTCCTGGGCTCATAGCGACCCACATAATAATCTCTGCCCCCAAGCTGTCTGGACCTACCAATATGGTCACGAGCCCTCGTCAATGGCACAGGGGCTCTGCATGGCTCCGAAGATCCACCGATGTCAGCAGGTGGACCACGCTGCGTCACTGACACCTACACCCTCGGCCTCTGTCTGAGACGAGATGGGTGTGCGAACTGCAAAAGGTACAGCCCGTGACATTGAAGACTCTCCATCACCTTGTGTCAATGACAAATGTGTAAGTTGTGACATGTCAAGATTGTAGAGTGTTCAGTGTTCATTTGGCAAAATCGGATTATAAAGTCGAGACTCGGAACTTCATACAATACAATTTTGGACATTTGAACTGATCTTTCAAGTCTCAAATTTCAGCAACATTCAAAATTTGTAGAAAATTACATACATTCACTTTGTGCAAGTTGAAACTTGAAATGACTTTTCACTTAGGACTAAGCTTAAACTTCAGGCTTTAGTGGAACCTATTTACCTCTCGCCATCGAAGAAGCAGCCTCATGCTCCTCCGCTCGAGCTCAATCACATGTATATGCCAATGATAGTGGTGCCTGCACGCAAGGGGCTATATCAAATTCGCACCGATGGTAAAAGTCGCCCTAATCCGAGCAGGCCCACCTGTGAAGGAGACGTGGCAGTATCTACAAGTCCACCTCTTCGTGCCGGAGGTTCCGTAAGAAGCATCAATGAGGACATGGTCCCATAAGGGTTCTCTCGTCCTCGACATGGCACCAGGTGGCAGGAAGACCAATCACAACTCAATATCTTGATTCTTGAATCTTCAATCAGTTTTGAATTATCACGATTCACCACAAACAAGTGGATCTGAAATTTCAGCATTGATAAGTACATTTGATAATGATGAAGACAAGAAATAAGCACCATGTGCTGTAATTACACATCAGCCAATAACTAGTCACTACTTTTGAAAAATAGCTTAACATTTGCTAATGTGTCACACTTTGTCATCATAGATGGCAATATAATTGTGAATACACTATCTCCTACACTTCCCATTGATCGACATCCACGATTAGCATTGAGCAAAAAGCTAATAGCCAACAAACATCCAAGATCTTATGCTAGTGACAAGTCTTCTTTCTTTCAGCTTCAAGATTGGTTGCTCAAACTGCACGGTTTGTGACAATACAAGAGATTTTTTTGCAGGTCATCTTTTAGTCTAGTAATGACACTGAAAAATTTTCACCACTTTGTGGAAGGATGTCCACAAATGTGTACTAAGAAGAACTCCAAGGCAAAGTTTCTTAGTGTTTGGCAAAGAGGTTCACCACAACCTCTTTATCCTTCTCCTTGGTGTTGTCTTAGTCTCCAAATTGGCTTTCTTGTTGCAGCAGTGAAAGCTCAATGTCTCAATGTCCAGGTTTACCACAATATTGACACTTTCCTTCTCTTGTGCTGCTTTTAGGATGTTCTTCATTGTCATTAGTTTCCTATATTGAAATGATTGCCAATTGTGATTGAAGTTGCTAAAACCCTAGTTAACCCCAGTTAATCAACTCTAACCATAGGTTTAGGGGCCTCAGGTAATGGTTAGGGCCCTGTGGACTCTATTAGTCATAACTGGCAATGTCACTAGGCACTACAGGTTGTATGATATTTTATGGTTTCGATTGACCAAAGATAGTGGACTTAGGGTTGTTGATTGCAGAATTGGCATAGGAGTTTGGGATCACTAAATGTATAGTGAAAGAGGGTGTGGAGCACTGCCTACATGTACTTGGGGTACACCTAGGCACCCACTCCACTCCGGTCTTCTACATCTCTAGAGCGTGGATTCCTGACCCTATATCTGAACTGAAATTACTCAATGTTGAAACCTGTGTAAGTTTCAAACTTGTGTGGAATCTAAATGTCTGATGGATCATGATTGATCCTATTATGGATATTCGTGAATTGTAATATGTATATTGGTTTCAAGGAATCAAGACTTGGGGAGCTCTAGTCTGCATTGTGTAAAGATAGTCGTTACCCTTCGCCATTAACAAAGTAGTTTTTGCTATGACATATATCTAGCATTTGTAATATGTATATAGGTTTAAAGGAATCAGGACTCGAGGAGCTCTAGTCTGCATTGTTTAGACATAATCTTTACCCTTCACCATAAACAAAGTAGTTTTTGCTATAACATATATCTAGCATAACTGTGCGGCATGGCTCTGCATGCTTTGATCCTAGTTCGAAACTCATGGCTAGCAGCCATGTTGGGCAATTCCAGCTGCACAAGTATGAAGCACTCTACTACTAAGCGATAAGCACAATTTACGGATGCAAGCTTGCCTCTTCCTCATCACAAACTTGACAAGGGCCATGATAGTGGAAATAATCAACAAGCACAACCATTAAGATGACTTATACCATGCATGAAGAGTTCGATGGCACACGATTGAGAGGAATTTTTCTGTCAACATGTCACCCATGGCCTTGCAATGCGTTTTCTATGACCACCTGCACCATGTTGGTTACACCAACCTCCAAAACCATAACTTGCTTATGCTTATAAATGAAATCTGTCAGCCAACACATTAGTCACATGCACAAGCCCATCCACAATGGGAGGTGAGGATGCTAATCATAAGTTTTTGATGAATGTTTGTTCATCCACCAGCCATAATGCAGTACTACCAATAGATGTGCCTACATCTTTCAGCTTATCTACCTTCTCCTTGAGGATACTTATATAAGTTGATAATGATATTCATAATGAGCTTGTTTTGAATGTTGTTCTGAGTGATGTCTCATTTGAATGTGGACAATTCTCTGTATTCACAACTAGATTTGAAAACTTTTTGATAGGTTTGAATCTAGCAAAGTATCAAAAGAATAAAATTGATGTGGAACGGCTAGGTTAACGTGTTTTAGCATAGATCTCCGTAAGAGATCTTTAAGTTATCCGTTGCACATTCCCAAGCTCCCAAAAGTTGTGGTATCTTAACTATGGTTGACAAGTTTCAAATTCTGGCTAGGAGTAAAAAAATAAAGGTTCAAATCTTGCATCATATTGAAAAGATTCAAAACCGTTTGAATCAAAATTTGTCGCAAATTGTTTCAATTGACTCGTTTTTCTCGATCTACTTTTTAGATTGAAATATTGTTTTTCCTTGAGGTTTTGAACATTATAAATGTATTGCACCTTAAATGATTGGAACAAAACATAGGTCCTTCAAAACGTTGAAAACATGAGTCTATGATACTATAAGAGAGCTGAGTAAATAAATAGCTTTGTGAGCTTACAAAGCGATCCTTTAAGTTATAAGAAGCATTTCAGTCCGATGTTTGTTCAAAATATACACCTTTGATATGCTAGTATTGAGTTTTCTAAGGGTAAGATTGCATTTGGAGACTTGTGCTACAGCCCCTGCTATTCTATCTACCTTTGGACTAGCACCTGGTTAAAAAGGGGAGTGACAGGCAGCCAGAAATTTTGTTTTCAAGCTTTCTTTCTTAGGTGAAGGGTTCATTGCCATGGAATTTACCATCACCTTTAACAAAGCCGCTCTAAATATTTGTAGATGAGTAATATATGCAAGTGCCAGCATCTTCTCCCGTGTGTACGATCCGTGTTATGCCTGATGAAATTTGTGTTCTGACATTTGTGGAATGCCCTCACCATGTTAAGATTCAAACTTTCTAATATTTTCCTAGACGTCGTGTTGGTCAGTTAACTGCATTACCTTCGTATATGTATAATGCATATAGATAAGTTATATGCTGAAGTGTAAACGATGTTCAAGTGCCAACCGAAGGCCGATAAGAAGGTGAAAAAAAAAAAGACTCAAATCCGTTTATTAGTCATCACTGGTTGATAATTTATTGTGGGTTGCTATACTTCGCAGGTCTTCAATGAGTTAAATGCGAGGGAAATGGAGAAATTGAATGTGTTTCGCCACACCTTAAATAATTGGGTGTTTATTGCAGTGATATCTTTCACAGTGTTTTTCCAAGTTGTATTGGTAGAGTTTCTTGGTAAACTAGCCAACACGACACCGCTTGACATGCGACAGTGGGCAGTCAGTGTGCTGATTGGGTTTTTCGGCTTGTTCATCGCTGTTGTTGCTAAGCTTATTCCCGTGCCTTCATCTCTTTCTCAATCAGGTACTGTAGACAGTCAGTCTATTGCAAATGGCTACCAGTTAATATCGGATGAGCTTCTAAAAAAAAGAAAGTAAATTAATGAAATAAAGAGAGACAATTTCCAATTTATGCTCTTGGATATAGCCCATTCCATCAGCCAGCAGCGTGTTGGAGATAGTGGGCTGGTTGGTGATTGTAATAGACTGAAGGGTGATATTTTAACTGGTTGATCCAATGCTGCAATTGCATCCAGTATCTTTTTTCTAAACTGGGTGATGGCTTTTGCACCAAACTCTGTGACTTTTATTTTGTAGAAACATCACACATTTGTGTTCAATGGAAGCTTGTGTTATTGTCTCCAAGTTAAGGGCATAGGTTCTAATTCTTGCTGTTGATTAAATAAGGAAATGCATCAGGATAGTTATTGGGAGTACACTGACGTTTGGTAAGCTATATCTTTCTCAATTAAAACCGATCTTACAAAATGATGAAAGTCGTGGACTTTATGCATAGAAGAAGGGTCTTCCTAGTGGCCTTTACTGTTTGTGTCATTTCAGAAGTTCCATACAACAAGCCTGTTACGGGGGGTATAACTTAAAAAGCTACACGAACCCCCAGTAAAGGTTTCTAGAAAGACCATTCCCCTATGTAATGGTCGATCCTAAGATGTGCTCTGAAATTTTTTAAGGCATCTTTCTTTGCAATCAATCGATTCAGCAAATTAGATCGTTATGGGGATGTAATTTTTTTATTATGGACTTTTATGGCTTAACAAGCTGGTAATGTTTGTGAAGGTTCTTTGCAAGTGTGAAATGGACTTTTATTTGGTACAAAAAATTCGAGAGAAATTTTTATTTGACTGGTAAGCGTGTAGACACTGCTCCATGGCACCTAATATTTGTTTGCCTGGTCAAGCGACACCACTTCACTTTTCAAAACAAATGATTCACAAAAAGTAATCTTGAAAGACCACTGTTCACCAATAAAGGTCCTTGTAGTGATTGACTGAAATTGAGTGCATATATTGGTCACATGCTTTGAGATGCTGGCCTGTTGTCATTGAAGATGCGTAGCTTGTTTCTCATGACATCTTTCAAAAAGACAAATATCCATTTTCTTGATTTCAAAGTGCCTATATATACGGAGCGGGGTTGGGCGTGTCCATTTTTTTTTTTTAAATTACACGAAAAAAAAATGTGCGCCCACCCCGAACGCGTCCACCCCTGGGTGCGCCCGGGGGATCCCTACCTTAGAGATAAAGTATATATATATATGTGTATATCATAGTGCCCCATGGTACCGCCGGTACCATAATGGTGGTACCGCCAGAATTTCACAAGCCAGTATAATGTCAAATGGGGAAGATTGGATATCTTATAAATGGAAAGCAAGATTCAAGAGACACAAATCCATCAGACCTACCAACTATCAAAGTTGTGGTACCAAAATTTTAAGAACATGCCCCCCTTTTGGAAAACACTAACAAAGTATTAGAACAATCATCTGTCTATCATTCAATAGTAAGGTGGAATCTCAAACTGACCTGTTTTTCTATTGCCAAATCATTCTATGGGACAACATGTGCTATGACTTTGAATTGTTTTTCACTCAATAAGAATACCAACTTTTAAACTTACAAGAGGATGTTGAGCATGCTAACTTTCAGTTTTGAATATGTGGCAAATGGTTCGTGTAGTTGCTCTACGACAAATTTGGCTATTTGAGAAAAGAAAAATTGAAGAAGGTGCAGGAAACCACTTGGAAAGGTTTTTTCTTTGCAAAAGCCCATGACAACATGGCATGCTCCATGGAGCTCATGCCATGGCAATGGCTATTTTGCTGAGTGTTGACTATTTCTTAACATGTATTAAGCTACAACTTTTCTTCTTAATAATCATTTGCACTAAATGCTCAATACAACTTGGATGCTGTGTTGATTTTGCAATAGCTAAAAGCATTAAGTCTCTTATCAAGCTTTATAAAATATATAAAATATAGTCCCACAAGTCTTTTTACACAAAACATATTGCTGAAAATATTGATACAATAATATGATTTGATGTTATAAGATACAGAAAACCACAGCACTAGAGTAATTGTTGCAAAGATAATTGTATTATTCCAAGGAAATGAAATCCATTTTGGAAATATGTGAAGCCTAAGCCTGACTAAATGGCATTTTATAAACCACATATTTCATTAATGGTAATTAGAAAAAAGTTCGTGATTTTAACCACTTAAATGCTATTTTATGTAATGAATTGGAGTGACTAAGTTGTCTAATAGTTTTAACTATTTTTTTTGTAAACGAAGAGGGACATTTTTGTAAAATAAAAATAAAAATGGAATTCGGCTTTGGAAAACATTTCTATTGTTGAGTTTGTTATATGATACTTTTAGAAAAATCTAATGTGATGTTCTAATTGAAACAAGATTAATTCCATACAAGTCATAATAGGCTATGTAGTACTTTTAGATTTGTACCGAATTTGTCAAAAAAACAATTTACACAAAAAGAATCTAATTTTGTTTGGCGATGTTCAATGCAAAGAAGTGTCTCATGAAATATTTTGTTTATGTTATTTGTACCAAAAGTTGTTACTTCTCAGCATTCGTAATAAAAGGAGGTGGGTAGCAATAAGGAACTAGACAAACAAGAAGGTGTTCTATAGCAATACATCATCTTGGTTGGGAAGAAGGCAACTTGGGGTCCTAGGCTACTAACTTTGTACTCACATTAATCCAGATAGCCTATTGCTCCCTAGCCTCCTAAAAGGAATTAGAGGTATTGAAACATGTCTCCATGTAGCATCACATTGAATTTATAGTTTAAGAATAAAGTTATGGCTCATGACAAATATATTACCTTAGCTCGTGTTTGTGAAGGATAAGGAGTGAGAGCAGAACATGTGATTTTTGAATGAGACCAATCAAGATGGCTATGGCATCTGCAAACATGTAGTGTATAGTAACAAGAGCTCAACAATGACAAAAGGGATAACTCGTTTTTCAACGGCTTTTGTCGGATGTGAAAAAGCAATTGTGTGGCTACTATAAGAAGTAACGAGGGCAATGAACATCCGGGCCTTACCATATGACATACCTTGAATGTCCTAGATAACAACCAATTTAAGTGTATGGTTATTGTCACATTCACTGATCAAAGATCCACCTTTTAAATGCAAATTACCAAAAACTTTCTTATTAGTGACTAAAAGTTCACTCAACTAGATACGTTTTTACAAAATACGACGACCTTAAATATCCCAAAGTTGAAAATGCATTGTATTTCAAACTGTATAAGGGGACAATTTTGAAATGCTTGAAGTAATAGAATTTAAGGCTATTTCTGGTTTTGATAATTATAAGCCATTGCTACATTGATTTTTTTTTTAAGTATCTTGAAATGAAGTTTCAAAATACATTCCACAATAAAATGCAAACTAATCTTTTTAATAGATCTAAAATACCACTTTTAACCAATAGTGAGTGGCTCCTATTAAGTAAAGTTTGAGATTTTATTTTATTTAAAACATGTGTTAAAGTTGATTCAAATAGGTATGGATTAAGTTTGATAACATATGATACTATGATTTTTTTTCAAATGTTTGCATTCCTCTAGAGTTTGATTTTGACTCTATGCTATAATGTGGTGCAAGTGATTTAAAAATGGTAAACCAAGGTAGGTAAAATTTATGTATTATATTTTATAGGGCAATAAAATTGTCTTGAAAAATTGATGGTGGGGTGAGAGAGGCTCGAACTCTCGACCTCAGGATCACTCAATATAGCTATGAGACCTACGCGCTAACCAATTGCGCCACCACCCCAAGATGATTACATAAAGGAATATTTCTTCATTTAAAAGAATTTTTAGATTGCCATTATCCAACTAGGTTATTTGTTCCAGTAGAAGGTGATTCCGACATTCCCTTTTTGGAGACTGAAGTCCATTTCATCCTAAGGTATGATCTTAGCACTAGAGTTAATTAGTTTTGATATTTTATTACAAGATTATTTGAGGTTTGTAGTTTCTTTTGATCAAGATCAATCTGACTCAACTATTGTTTAAGTTTGTCCTTTCCTCCTCAGCCTCTTGGATCTTCCTCTTTATTTCTTCTAGCTGCTTCGCCTACTTTTGTAGATCTTTTTCGACTGAACAACCAATGTAGGTGGTAGTTGGTCTCCGCAAGACACTTGTAATGATCTTTTAGCCGCTTTGGTAAGACTATCAAAAACTGGAAATTTTTCAGAAGAACAGTGAACTAATGATAAACAAACAGATGGAAGGAAGGGTGGTGGTGGTAATGACAATGGTAGATGGTGTGGGCGATAGGCATGAGAATGGGTGCAGAAGTATGACAAGAGGCTAGTTGAAAAAGGAGACTAATTTTCCAATGCTTGTGTTTTCCTTTTCTGAAGGATCTTCGTCGTGACTGGGATACTTCTTCTAATTGAGCCACTTTGGATTGCCCATATGCTTGCTTAGCCTTCTATTTATCCTCTTTGGTTCGTGACCTTGGCTGTCGATCTTGTTGATGGTATTGCTAGCGATATGGCTGCTCCAGTGGATGCCTGCATATCCACTCTCTCTCTCTCTCTCTCTCTCTCTCTCTCTCTCTCTCTCTCTCTCTCTCTCTCTCTCTCTCTCTCTCTCTCTCTCTCTCTCTCTCTCTCTCTCTCTCTCTCTCTCTCTCTCTCTCTCTCTCTCTCTCTCTCTCTCTCTCTCTCTCTCTCTCTCTCTCTCACACACACACACACACACACACACACAAAGGATGGAAGGGCAAGATCATGAATGCATCACTCAAGAAACAAGCATGATCAAGGAGCTCAATGGATGCACATAACTCGTGGAGGCTCTTCTCATTTCAGCATGGAGTTGATACAATACACAAAAAGCTCCTCTTCTCAAAGAGGGAGTCTTTTAAATAAGCAAGAGAGCTCCTTAGGTGACATCCTAGTGGAATTTCCACATTTTACAAATTACAAGTGGAATTATGCTCTCCACTAGAGGTCACCATCAAAAGGTGGCTCACTCTACTTTCTTTCAGAGGGGTCTACTTCCATTTACTACTTTGCCTAGAAATACTAGCTCCTACATGGTCATTCCATCTTTCGGGATTCACCATGAGTCTTACACAGTTCTTGCTTGTCATTCCTAACTAGCATTTCTCGGCCCTCATACTCGGCTCTCAGTCTTCATTCGTCTCATCTTCTCAAAGACCTCCTCGGTCTAAGGTGAGAGGTGCTCTTGGGTAGCTCTATCCGAGTATCTTGGAGATTCATCAGAATCAGCCAACACTTTTGTAGGAAGAACAACGTCAAAAGAACTTGAGTCATCGCAACATGGAATTTGATCAAGATCTTGCAGTCAGAGGATGTGGTGGCAGATTTGGTCATGGAAGACACCAATCAAGAGGTGGAAACTCAAATAGTGGACCGTTCCAACACCTCCATGAACAATCCAATGTTGGCCCAAATCAAGGCAATTGGCATCAAGGGCGAGGTCAAGGACACAACAATCTAAGGCAGAAAAAATCTAAGAATTGTCGATATTACAACAAACTTGGTCGTTGGGAGCATGAGTGCTTCAAGAAACAAAATGAGTCAGCTCAGCGGAAAGGCAAATGGCAAGTAGGCAATTCTGCTGATCAACATCAATTTGATGATGATCAATACAAGGATGATGCAGGTGAGAGTTCAAACTTGTTCATTACAGCACAAATGACAAGTGATGAAGCCAAGGATACCTGGTACATCGACAGTGGAGCGTCCAAGCACATGACTTCGAGGGAGGAGTGGTTTTTGAAATTCAAGGAAATTCACAATGGCAATGAAGTTGGACAAGCTGATGGCCAATTGTTACTTGTTAAAGGATTTGGAGTGGTGCCAATGAAGTTAGCCAGCATGATGATAAAACGAATAAGCAATGTGCAATATGTACCTGGCTTAGCCAACAATCTACTATTAGTTGGGACGATGGCTGATCAACAACTCAAGATTGAGTTTGATAGTGACAAATGTCTTGTCAAAGACATCAAGAATAACTACAAAGTGATTGCTACAGGAGCTAGAGTCAATGGAAATTGACTCTACAAATTGAATGCGAGATCTTTTGCTCAAGCTATGCTAAGCACTATTGATAGTCGAAGTGATCTTTGGCATCAATGATTTGGTCATATTAGTGCTCAAAGTTTACAGATTCTCAAAAGAGGTAATCTAGTTATTGGATTGCCTGATATTTTTTTTTTTTGAAGGAAAAATCTTTGAAGGTTGCATTTTGGGAAAACAACATAGAGAGAAGTTTTCCAAAAGTGGAGCAAGGAGAGCCAGTGGCATTCTCAATCTTGTCCACAATGATTTATGTGGACCAATGCAGACTAGATCCCTTAGTGGTTGCTATTACTTTATTACCTTCATTGATGATAATAGTAGATGCATTTGGATTTATTTCATAAGCAAGGAATGAGATGCTTTTGCTAAGTTCAGGGAGTTCAAGGCATTAGTTGAAAAGCAAACATGATGTTGCATCAAGACTTTGAGATCTAATGGAGGTGGTGAGTAATTTTCAACAAAATTTACTGATTTTTGCAATGATCAAGAGATCAAGAGGCATACTACAACACCTTATTCACAGCAAAACGGAGTCGCAAAACGAAAGAACAGATTCATTTTTGAGATGGCAAGGGCAATGCTCAAAAGCAAGGGCTTGCCAAACATCTTTTGGGCAGAAGCTTGTAGCACAGCTACGCACATCATGAATCGGTGTCCTACAAAATCTATGGAAGGTAAGACACCTCATGAAGCTTTTACTGGAAAGAAACCTAATATTTCTCATTTGAGAGTATTTGGTTGTGATGCTTGCGCTCATATTCCTGATGAGAAACAAAGGAAATTGGATGCAAAAGCTATCAGGTTTATTTTCCTTGGGTATGTTGAGAAGTCCAAGGCATACATGATGTATGACATGAATGCACAGAAGCTTGTGATTTCTAGGGATGCTACATTTGATGAGATGGGTTGAGGTGAACAAATTGAAGCAATCACTGAACATTTTGATGAGGAAGCAAAAGTGCAGGTCAAGAAAGAAGTGGATTTTAATGTGAAAGATCCAATGGACAAAGGCAAGTTTGATGATGAAATCCCTAAGAGAGTACCTAAGTGGTACTTATCAGTCACAGGTGATGCTAAGAAGGGGGATACTCCCGAATCTAGCGAGCAGGGAGAGCTCAGAATGTCAAGCAGAAATCAAAAACCTCCCACAAGATTAGAGATGAATCTAGCCCTAATGGTTCTGTGCTCAAGGCTCAAGAACAAAAAAAATTTGATGAAGCAAAGGAGCACAAGGAGTGGCATGCATCTATGAAAATAGAGATAGAGGCCATTTGAAAAAATAGGATGTGGAACTTGGTTGAGCTACCTAATGGTAAGACACCTATCACTTGCAAATAGATTTTTAATATCGAATATGGAGCGGATGGGCAACTCAACAAGTACAAAGCATGATTGGTTGCGAGAGGATTTGAGTAGTAGGAAGGTATTGATTTTGAGGAAACCTTCGCACCCATAGCTAAGATGGTAACTATACGTTCTATCATGCTATTTTTGCTTTCTATGGCTGGAAGATACAGCAAATGGATGTTAAGTCTGCTATTCTTAATGAAGTGCTGGATGAAGTGGTGTACTTAGTACAACCTCAAGGATTTGTTGAGCCAGGGAAAGGGCATCTTGTTTGTAAGCTCAAAAAAGCTACTTATGGATTGAAGCAAGCACCACGGGCATGGTACTCTTGCATTGATGAACACTTCAAGCGAAGGGGAATGGTAAAGATTGATGTTGATCCTAATCTTTACATTCTAAGGCAAGATTCAAATATAGTGTTCATTGTGTTGTACATGGATGATTTGATTATTACAAGAAGTAATGAGAGTTTAGTTGATAAAATCAAATTAGATCTTTCCAATGCTTTTTGGCATGAGCAATCTAGGATTGATGCACTATTGTCAACTTGGCATTGAAGTATTGTGAGAGATTTCAACAAGTTTAGTCATATTTTGGTAAATTGTCAATATGAGGCCAAAACTCATTTTAGACTTAGAGAGAAACTTTTTGAAGTTATATTAGTTTAAAATACATTCAATAAACACTTTTTGAAAGTGTAGGAAAGTTGTTAGTTGAGTTTGGGAGAGATTCAAAATTTGAACTTTGGGTACATTGAATCTAGACCCAAAAAAAGTAGGGTTTACATTTTGGAGGGAAAGCCAAGTGGCCAAATAGGGTTTGGACCTGCTATAAAAGGATGTAACTCATGGAGAGACACATCTTCTCTCTTCTCTCTCTCATTTCATCAGTATACATGGTTCTCTTTGGGTTCTACTACTCATTGGTGCACTCTCATGATGTTATCTTGCAATTCTATGTGTAGAATGATCATTTATTGCTATTTTCGGTTCCACATGTGTGAAATACAGTAGAGTATTGTAATTGTATGGACAAAAACTATATATTATGTTTTGGTTCATGTTTTATTAGTATCTCTTAGAGTTTGTGTTGACAGATCCCCTGATCCAGAGGATCTGTTGGTTTTTAAAATTGATTCTTTCTTACTTCTGCCTATCAGCAGAGACGGTGGGTTCTTCTTGAGATTGTCATTCTTGTTTTAAACCCAAGATCAGGCAAAAGGGAATGGATTCTCATTATTTTTGTCCTGCCTGTCAAAGGACTACTCAGGGTCGAACTCTCTTGAACGCACTTACATTCATACATAGATGCAAGCCAAGAACGCTCATTCACAGATCAGTGTGCAGCCCAAATGAACATTCAGTAGATTCTACAACTATCTACTCCTAAAAACAAATTGAATCAGAGCCTAAACTTTACTAAACTGAGCTACACTTGCATAAATTGACAAAACAAGAAACAAGAACTAAACTACAGCATTTTAGAAGTCCAAAAATCAAGAAACCAGCCAGTCTTTTGATTCTTGGACATCCCAAGAACATCAAGAACTGGACTGTAAAGAGATATGCAAGAGCTACACCACAGATCCAGCCTATTTAGTTTACCTAAATGCTAGTTCCTACATTAATCCACAAACAAGAAAAGAACCTAATCCACTCCACGAAAGCAGCAAATCTAATCCACTCTACAGTCCACAACCACCATGGATGCACCAAACTCGTGAAGGCTCTTCTCATTTCAGCATGGAGTTGATACAATTGACAAAAAGCTCCTCTACTCAAAGAGAGAGTCTCTTAAATAAGCAAGAGAGCTCCTTAGGTGGCATCCTAGTGGAATTTCCACATTTTACAATCTACAAGTGGAATAATGCTCTCCACTAGAGGTCACCATTAAAAGGTGGATCACTCTACTTTCTTTAAGAGGGGTCTACTTGCATTTAATACATTTGCTTAGAAATACTAGTTCCTACATGGTCATTCCATCTTTCGGGTTTGCTCGCCATTCCTAACTAGCATACTCGGCTCTCAATCTTCGTTCGTCTTGTCATCTCAGAGACCTCCTCGGTCTAAGGTGAGAGGTGCTCTTGAGTTGCTCTGTCCAAGTATATTGGGAATTTGTCAGAATCAGCCAACAGTTTGCATCTCATTTTGTATGTAGATGCTGATTTTTTTACATTGGCAAGATTGTTGGTTTGCTCCTTATTGTAACCAAAGATCAGGGACATGGATTGAATCTTGAATGATCTGAAATCCTTCACATGGTATCAGAGCTCTTGTGTTTCAGGTTATGAAAGGATCAGCCATCTTTAGCTAGGATTTGGAGGAGTTACCAATGCTAGAGCATGCTAGATTGATTTGTTGACATTCAAGAGAGTGATTTTTGCATTGGAACAAGTTGAAAGAAGAAGATCGGGTCACTTAACATGGCTACAAGTGGAGGCTTTATGTTGGAGAGCAATGTTAGGCTTACCTCAATCAACTATTCTACTTGGAAGGGGAGGATGGAGTCCTTATTGGAAATGAATGAGTTGATGGAGACTGTTGTAGGTGTGGAGGAGAGGCCTCAAGCACCTCAAGATCAAGTGAGGTATGATATGAGGGCCAAAAGGGCATTACACGTGATCAAGATGAATGTTACCAATGAGCTACTCAAGGAAGTTGGTAAGTGCACATCAACTTTGAAGGCTTGGGAAGCTTTGAAGAATCCTTATGAATCCAAGTCTACATCAAGGGTGCTTACTCTTACAAGGCAAATCTTTCAAATTTTGCAAAATAAGGAAGAGAGTACTCATGCTTTTGTTTTGAGGTTAAGGCATTCAATGATGAGTTAGCATGTATTGATGAAAGCATTAAGGAGGTAGAACTTGTTCAAGTTATACTTAATGGCTTGTTGGATGATCATGCTAATCTTGTTCAAAGTTTTGCTATTCAAAAGACTTTGCCAAGTATTGTGGATTTGCAAGAGATCTTGGTGAATGAGGAGTACAGGCTTCAATCAAGAGGAGGTGGATCTACATCGACATCTGATTATGAAGAGGATGCTATGTTCATCAAAGGCAAGTATAAGGGCAAAGGCAAAGGCAAATAGTCTAAAGGGCAAGATCAAGGTGTCATGGCGATCATGATGGGAGGACCGGACACAGTCTTATGAAAAATGCAAAAATAAGCTTGGTAGAGGCCAAAAATCTTGTATACAGGATAAACACACATGTGTGGAGCCTATTCCCGTGTGTGAAACTAGTGTACTTGTCATGTACCATAATCATATATGTTGTACATATGATTTAATTCAAGTTCTAGTGGCTAAAATGGCCAAAACTAGTTTTCTAGAGATATGACACATGGCATCAATCTATTGATTGCATGAGCCAAATATTTTGAATAGGTGTCACATCCCATGTGTAGAGGACATCTCACACGTGTGAAAATAGCTGAAATAGGCGAGTTTTTTCTTCTAGAAGATTTTCATGAAGATCTACATATAGTAGGAAATTGGACCAAAAATGCCCAAAATGGAAAGTTTGATCCAAGTGTCAAAATTGCATGATGTTGACAAGGCATCCTCACACGTGAGATCTGATGCATGATCAGTACCATGATCTTTAAGAAGTGTATATATAGAGGCATATTTGGCCATAATCAATGTGAGACATCAATCTTGATTTTGGAAGCAATTTTGTGTGATTCTCTCCATTTGTCTACATTTTTTTGATTGTTTTGAGGTTCTATCATAGTGTACTTGATTTTCAGGTTGGAGTCCGTACTCAGACATATTTTCACACGTGTGAAACCAGAAAGTACACCTACCTTCATTAATGATTGTTCTTGTTAGGATTTTATGTCTAGAATTGATCTAGATTGATCTTAATCTCAAGTAGATTGATAGATCAAGTAAATCTAACATCCAATCCCTCTTGAGGATCAGACTAGGATCCACTCTTGGTCCATTTATATTTTTTCCTCATGGTATCAGAGCCAAGTACAAGAGGTTTTATTGAAATTGATAGGGTTGATCCAAATCAAAGCCAATATTAGCAAGTTTTAGGAAACTAGTCAAATTTTGGGTAGCGAGTTGGATTTGATAGATATCCTCAAAATTTTTGGTCCAGAACTTGTTGTGGGATCTAGGAACCCTTTTCACACGTGTGAGGATGTACAGCTCCGGTTTCGACTGAGAAATTTCAAAAATTTGTACAATTTGACTCACATACCCAATTTGAGTGATTTTTGGTGCAAAATCAAGCATTTTCTATAGTGAATCTAATTCCTTGATTAGTTCTTGGATTAGATCAGCCAAAAAATTAAAATCAAAGCTTGAATTAGGTGCATTAATTGATCTTCTCTGATTTTTTGAGTGTATGTTGAAGTTGAAAAGAGAAATCGCTAAAAATCATAGATTAAGGAGTGATTTTGCAAGTTTGAGACTAGAATCTAAATTTCCATCATTCTAGATTGGTTCATGAGTGATAGGATTGTGTCTATAAGCTTACTAATTGCTAGAAGACTTTAGGTTCATATCTCTTAGAGAAACTATAAGAGTTTCTAGTGCTTTTTCACATTCAAAAATGGCATCTATGGGTGGTTTTTTGCTTGAAGCTAGTGAAAGGCTTACATCCACTAATTATGCTACTTGGATAGTTCGAATGGAGTCTTTTCTTGTACTTCATGATCTTTACGACATAGTACTTGAGGTAGAAGTAGAACCTCAAGGAGGAGGCTGTGAAAGGTTCGAGTGTGAGCATACCTGCTGGGACCCGAAAGATGGTGAACTATGCCTGAGCAGGGCGAAGCCAGAAGAAACTCTGGTGGAGGCTCGTAGCGATACTGACGTGCAAATCGTTCGTCAGACTTAGGTATGGGGGCGAAAGACTAATCGAACCATCTAGTAGATGGTTCCCTCCGAAGTTTCCCTCAGGATAGCTGGAGCTCGTCGAGTTTTATCAGGTAAAGCGAATGATTAGAGGCATCGGGGGTAAAACGCCCTCGACCTATTCTCAAACTTTAAATAGGTAAGCTGCCGGGGTTGCTCCGTTGAACCCCATTACATTGCATAAAGATGAATGTAAGTAATGAACTTTCGAAGGAATTCTCATCTTGTACCACATCCAAAGAGGCATGGGATTCATTAAAAGCAATTTATGGATCCAAAAACACTTCAAGGATACTCATGCTTAGGAATCAAATTCTTCAAAGCATGAAAGGAAGTAGTGAAAGTGCTCAAAATTATGTCTTTAGGATCAAATCTTTGAATAAGGAGTTGTCTCCTATAGATGATAAAATCAAAGATGATGAGTTAGTTCAAATAATTTTGAATGGATTAGGAGATGATTATTCCAATCTTGTTCAAACCTTTGCTATTCAAGATTCACTTCCTAGTATTGAATAACTTCAAAGTGTGCTTGTTAGTGAGGAGAGTAAAATGCTTCATATCAAAAGTAGGATGAGTTCCTTATCTTTGAATGATGGTGATGAAAAAGCTAACTTTTCTTTGAAAGGCAAGAAGAAGAAGTTTCCATCCAAGAAGACTCAAGACATGGAGATGGAGAGCAAAGATGGAGCATCAAGTTCCAAAGGCAGGAGCAAGAAGGACAAGAAGAAGCTAAAGTGTTTCTTTTGTGGAAAAAAGGGACATTTTGCATCCGAGTGCTACAAGAAGGCAAGGTCTTGAAAGAGGGGTACTTGTATGTTATGGAGGCCTGCGGCAGTCAGGACTCCGAGGCAGCCATCGGTACAAAGAGCAACAATATCTTGCTCCGTAAGTAGAGGTAGAATGGTGTACTGTTGACCAGGTGGGGCAGTATCACCCGAAAGACGATATTTCAATGCCATTGGTGGAAACTGGTACAATGATGGATAAGGTCTGAGGGCGAGTAACGTATTGAGGGCGAGTTATGTACTATGGGTGAGTAATAAACAGAGGGGACGAGTAAAAGACAATTGGCGAGTAAAGTGGCGCTGCGAGTAATGTGGCACCGCGAGTAATGTGACGTTGATGAGTAATCAACAGGGCAAGTAATAATCAAAGGCGCGAGTAAATACAAAGGGGGCAAGTAAAGAGCTGAGCGCGAGTAAAAGTCTCTTAAGGTGAGTAAAGAGTTGAGCGCAAGTAATGGGCACTGACGAGTAATAATGTAATGACCACTAGGGAAAACCCCTAAGATGAGGATAGGAAAACACAAGAGAGACTGTGAAGCAAAACCACCCAACCAAACCTAGATCCATCCTGGAGAATCCTCCTGGATCTAGCCCCCAAGCCATGCCATGTAATAGCAAGAGGAGAAGAGCTCAACTGGTAACCTAGACCAAAGTCATCGACGGAATAATCACTACCTCAATATATAGAGAGTAGGATTCTGTGCATGACCGCATGCAATCCCCATGCATGTCAACTACAGCTCTTCATGCATACCTCCTGCCTATATCAGCAGAGTCACACGTACATGCACTACTCCATATGTTTCAATTAGAGTGTCCGGGTCCTCTCAAGGTTATTGGTCACCAACAAGCCTTGCCGTGGAATAAAATCTAGGCGTGACCTCTCGAACACTTGAGGGCCGATCTACCATATTAAAACTATTCCATGTCCTTAGCGGAATATGGCCATAAAAAATAGCATGAGTAATCAAATGGAAATGAGAAAACTCGCCCTCATATATTTAGGAAAAAATATAACTAGCTTATTGTCATTTTGGACAGTGGTCCAATAACTGTGTGCACAATCCATTTCTCGATTGACTGCTAGATTTTACGAGATTTTCTAATCAAAACATCCCTTTGTTTACTAAAAATAGCATTTTTCATCCAAAATGAGCCTAACTTATGTTTCAATTGAAAGTTCTCTGGACAGATTTGATCATGCATTGAAGTGCAATAGAGGACAACAATGACAAGGATAGTGACTACTCAAAGTAGCAATATGGCTCTTTACAGACCGTTCAGAGTACCTCTGGGCATTTGTACAAGGAAAATGGGAGAAGGTGAGTAGGTCCGGGATTTTCATACTGGGTTTGTACAAGGGTACGACAGTTTATGCAAGGCGGGATTTCATATAAACAGGGTTCCGTCGGTAGTTCTTAATCTATCTAGCCAGTTCCTACTTATTCCAAAAATTATCACCTACCTATGCTAAGGGGCCAGGGAAAATTTCTAATTTAACTGAGTCGATCTGCGAGTAAGTCTAACCTAACTTATCTACTTCGTCTAAACCATCTACTCTAGGCTAATCTAAGCTAGTCTACACTACTGGCTAATCTAGCATTCTATTTAATCTACCTAACTATCTAAATGTACGGGTCATGGTCAACTGCTATTCTAATCTAAGGGTCAAATATGGGACTTAGATATTCAACTAAATTTACATCTACCTTAGAATTTGGTTTATTTTAAAATCTTCTTGACTAACTATCTGTTTCGATCTAATCTAAATGTTACCAAGATTAACTAAGCTAACTACTCCTGACTGATAGACTGAACTAAGATTAACTAACTAAGAGAATTGGACCTGATCTAACTTACATTTCTAGATCTATCTAAGGGTCACGGTCGGTAACTACTCTAATTTACGGGGCTCGATCTGTTACCTGAAAACTAACTAATCTAAAACCTATGCCAACAGGTAGAATCTTCTAGGTCTAAGTGGACTTTCTAGATTTATCCTAGCTATCTAATTGGGGTCATCTGATTGAAACACTATCTTCATAGGACAATCCAACATATTTAACCAGATAGAGACTATCTAAGCGAGCTAGTCTACCTACTTAGCCTTTCTAAACTAAAACCACCTAGTAAAGGGTTGATCTAATTGGCTAGGTAGTATTAATCTAATCTAACTTTCTGATCTAGCTATCCGATTTATCTAACTATTCTAAACTTAAACAAAACACTAAGGATCTAACTTCTAACTCCTATGGATCCACATCTAAACTACTACTAAGATTTAACTAGAAAATCCTACCACCTATCTAATAGACGAATATCCAATCCTACAAGCTACTCCTACCTAGGATATCTAATGGGGTGTTGACGGTTCATCTTGAGCTGATAAAGATGATGTGGATGGTGATTCTGGTACATGTCTGAGCTCAACATTGGTGGAACAATAGCGACGCAACCTGCTGCCATTAATGGGCATGTCTAGCAAATTGCCTTGCAGGTTGGCGAGTATCACTACGCCATTAGGTCAGATCTCTACTACTCTATACGGTCCTTCTCCTTGGAACTTAAACTTGCCTTTGTGTGCCTTGGCGTTGTACAACAATGCCAATTCTCCCTTGATGAGATCCTTGGTTTTGATATTGCGATCATGCATGCCTTCCGTCACTGTTATTCCACAACTAGGACGTGAAGCACTAGGAATCGAATTTCATGAAGTTGAAGAAGGTTTTCCAATCTCCTCTTGGTTTATTCCTCTGTACTAAGTCGTTTGGTGATGGCGACTCTCAAACTTGGAACAACAAATTCAGCAGGCATTATGGCTTCCTATCCATACACCATCTGACATGGAGTTTGTCTAGTACTCACTTTGAATGTGGTTCTAAAAGTCCATAGAGTTGCATGAGGCTTGTGTTTTCAATCAGATCGTGAAGCTTCGACCATCCTCATGATAATCCCGCAGATAATTTTGTTTGATGATTCTGCTTGTCCATTTCAACATCAATAATAGGGGGTACTCTTCCTACGAATAGCTTTACAGTTGTAGCCTTGGACCCTTGCAATGTCGAGCTTTGACCACACCGCTTGTTGGGTGAGGAGCTTGTTTTATTCTGCAGGTTCACGAATGTCTTCATCTTTTCTTTCCTGCAGCTCTTTCTTTCTTTGATCCATTACTTTTGGATCTCTTCAGGTTTCATAGGAGGGAATTCAACTATCATTGCTCCAGAGAGTTTATTTCGATCAAGATCGATCTGACTCATTTCTTGCTTAAGTTTTGTCCTTTCCTCCTCAATTTCTTTGTTTTATTTCCTTTTGCTACTTCGCCTGCTTTCTTAGGTCATCTTTTCTGGGTCTTCATAGGACATTTGCAATGATCTTTTAGCCACTTTAGTGAAACGATCAGAATTTGAAAAACTGAGGATTTCTCATATGAATAGTGGTATGATGGCAAACAGACAGATGGAAGGTAGTGTGGTAATGGTGGTGAGATCGATAGATGGTGTGGGAGATAGGCATGAGAATGGATGCAAATGTATGATAAGAGGATGGTTGAAGAAGAAGACTAATTTTCCAATGCTTGTGCTTCCATCTTCTGAAGGATATTCATCATGACTTGGGTAGTTCTTCTAATTGTGTCTCTTTGGATTGCCCATCTACCTTCTTAGCCTTGTCGTTATCATCTTGGTTCGTGACCTTGGCTGCCAATATGCTAATGTTGTTGCTGGCAATGTAACTGCTCATAGTGGATGCCTGCAGATCCACTCTCTCCCCCCCAAAAAAATTTGTTGGTGGGGAGGATGTTATCTGTAACTTTGCATGCTTAAGGTTGGATCGGCGTTGGAGCACGCAGTTGAAACATGTAGAACATGCGACTGGACTAGAGATTGAACGAATTTTAACTAAATTTGTTTCGATCTTGCTGTAGGTGACTCGAAGATGAATATCTCTATGACAGACAAGAATCAACTCTGACATGATGTGGATTTCTAAAAGTTGTAGTATACTCAAATATCCTAACTCTGAACAAGGTGATCTGAAGATCGATAGATGAATGAAACTGTGTTCTTGAGATACTCTATGGAAGACTCTCGTGCACATTGGCTATTTCTCATGCAAAAATCAATCACACAAAAGGAATGAAGATGAACAAGGAAATAAACAAATCGTACCGAGAGTGAGAACTGTATGGCACTTGTGGAACAAAACTTTCAATCAGCAAAATTGATAATTCACCTTGATAATTGCAATATCCCAATGGTTTTGTAGAGTAATGATAAAATTTTGATATGCCCTTGAACAAAGCAAGGTTGATGACACTAAATCTACCATCATTGATAGTAGATATTGTAAGATATGTCTTGAAATTTGTAGAAGGAGAGGATACTATTCCCATTAGTATCCTTTGGATCATGAGATTCATAAAATGAATTGCTTGTAGATTTTCGTGTCTCAAATCTTTTTTGTTATATCCAGTGGTTGGAAATCTCATCAAAAAATGGAAAGACATATAGATTTGAGATTGCAGGAGTGGAGATAAAATGTCAATCCCCTAGGGAGGGTGCTCTTGTCTGGGAATAGTAGCAGATGATGGAATATCGTTTCCTATACGTCTTGCAATAACTCATTTCATGTAACGTCTATTGTCTAGTATTGATCTGGTAAATGTTGTGGTGATGTAGAAATTCTCAAGGAACTTCTCGATTGAGTAGCAGGTTTAACTATTGGTTGCTATGGTGCTCGTGTGGTGTTGTCGTGAGGATCCTATCGTGATTCGTAATTGACGTGTCGGGCATGTAGGATCTTGTGGGGTTGTTTTGGGCAGTCTTTGAAACTGTGTTTTCGGACACAGTTGGAACACTCGACGTGGTACTTCATTTTGACTGGACAATCAACCATGAAGTGGCTGGTTTCACCACAGATGAAACATTTGTTGCTCAATGGCCCTTGGATAATGGCATAGCCATCTTGTATGGTTAGTGGTGCTGGAATTTCTAGTGAGTATCCGTGATAATGTGATGAATGTCCAGATTGTGATGGCTGTTTTTCATATCGTTGGATGACATGTGCTTGAATAGGCTGATATGAAGGACAAGCATCAACATGATGCGTAGCCTGACAGTGTGGGCACCAGATGGGTTTTTACTAATTAGGTACCTAGGCAGTGTGTGGTTGATGAGGCATACTGCGGTGGATAGACTTCAAAGTAGTTTGAAACTCATTTGTGAGTTTCTCCATTTGTAGTTGATGTTGCTGATTAAGCAACTCCAACTGTGATTTCCAAAGCTGATCTCGGGTATCCTAGATTGCTTCGACTCATGTACAAGAGGACGGGGTGCTTTCCTTTCCCTGGATTCGTCAACATCTGATCCTTCATCTTCCTCTCGGATGGCATCAGACATAGCTAATTTGAGGCCTGTGTTCGTCATTGGATCTAAGCTCGTGTCTAATCCATCTTGGAAGGCCGACTAAAAACCAGATGATGAGCATCTGTTTGGTTGGTTGTTCTTGTACTTGACTTTTGGCGCATTTGAAACGCTCAATGTAGTCTCATACGTGTTCATCTTTTGTCATCTTGATTTTACTCAATTTGACAAAAGGACTCTCTATCAAATGAAATGGTTGAAAATGTCTGATAAAGGACTCTTTCAAAATTGACCAGTCTATCTTATCTTCACGATCGAGGTTAAAAAACCAGTCACGTGCTTTATCGATCATGGTATAGAAAACAGTTGGACCATAGCGTTGGGAGATGTTTCGCCATAAATGTCGCACACATTCTCAAAGATTTGCAAGAATCTTTGAGGGTCCAAACTACCATCAAACTTGGGTAGATCTAGCTTGGGTGTTCTATTCTCAAAATGAGCTCTGTGAGTGGCAGAAGCTCCATTCAGGTGTGTTCTGGCATATGACGTTTCAACACTATGAATATGGGCTCATGCTCATGAAGACTTGGCTCCATCAGGTTCTCGGCTCTCGAATGGGTTTGTGGATGGCTCGTGTATTTGGGACCTCATTCGGTAGAACCTATGACGTCTAACTAGTTCAACTATAGGAGATATCATTTTGTGTGGATCATCTTCTGGGATGTCAGGATCAGTATGGTGGTCCATTGTGTACTGTCGTGTATTTTTGTGTTTTGTATGAGTTTTTGGAGTTTTTGGATTTTTTAGGGTTTTTGATTTTTTTAGGGTTTTTTTTTTTTGTTAGTAGGAAACTCAAGGGTGAGACTTGGTACCCGAAGGACTTCCTATTGGTATAAATTTTATTTTTGGAAATTTTTTTAGTGTATATGCCCTTTTTTTGTTTTTTTTTTTGAGCTCTAAGGCTCGGTCGAGATGATAGTTCGGTCAAAATGGCAATCAGAGATCTTGGTAAGAAATTTTAGAATTTGGCGTGGATCCGGCCCGGTCGAGATGGGAGTGAAGTGATCTCGATCAAGATTTGATCCAACTGACTCGGTCGAGATCTTGGTCGAGATTTGATCTAGAGACTTGGTCGAGATCGTGACCAGAGGACTCAGTCGAGATCGTGACCAGAGACTTAGTCGGGATCTCAAGCTGCAACTCGGTCGAGATTGCAACGAAGGGCTCGATTGAGGTGTTGTCTGTAGGGCTCGACTGAGATGGTAACCAAGGGGCTCGGTTGAGATGGTAACCAAGGGGCTCGGTTGAGATGGTAACCAAGGGGCTCAGCTGAGATGGTAACCAAGGGCTCAACTGATATGGTAACCAAGGGGTCGGTTGAGATGATAACCAAGGGGCTCGGCTGAGATGGTAACCAAGGGCTCGGCTGAGATGGTAACCAAGGGCTCGGTTGAGATAGTAGCCAAGGGCTCGGTTGAGATGGTAACCAAGGGGCTCAGTTGAGATGGTAACTAGGGGCTCGATTGAGATGGTAACCAAGGGGCTTGGCTGAGATGGTAGCCAAAATAGCTCGGTTGAGATGGTGATCAAAACAGTCGGTTGAGATTAAATTTTTTTTTTTCTTGCTCGAGATCTGAACGTTGTTTTGGCTCAGTCGAGATCTGAGCATTTTTTTGGCTAGGTCCAGATCCGAGCATTTTTTGGCTCAGTGGAGATCTAAATTTTTTTTTTTAAGCGGCCCGCGGTCGAGATGGTACTGAAGGGGCTTGGTCGAGTTTTTTGAAAGAGAAGGCACGGGCGGAAGAACGGTTGTTAGAGCTGAGGATGAGTCGTTGGAGAAAATGGTGATGGAGAGTGCATGAGGGAGGAAGGAGAAGCGATGAAAAGGATTGTTTGGTGAGTGTAGGGAGGAAGGAGGCTGCGTAAGGTTCTGGCAGAGATGGATGAAGGTAGGTGTGTGTTGGGTGTCTGGAGATCGGAAGGGGCAAAGTTAGTAGTGGGAAGTTCTTGCGGGGTCGTTTGCAGGATATGGAGAGCTTTTGCAGACCATTCTTGTATTGCAGTTCAAATGTAGAAACTTTTGAAAAGTAGTAGATCTGTGAAAAATTGGAAAACTTTGTGCAGGGATCTAACGGATTTTGATGGCAACTTTTTGGGAAGGCATGCTCAATGAGTCTGTGTATGTTCAATGGGAAACGGTGCCTAATGTTGACATATTCCCTACAACTGAGAATCTATTTACTGACTTCTTCTTCTGCTTCTTCTTTACAAAACCGTTCTGCCTGTCAAAGGACGACTCATGGCAGTCACTCTTCAACTGAAATCACATGCTTCAAAATCAAACATGTAGATCATGTTTTTAACCAAGAAATCAGCGTGCAAAGTGGTTGAAATGCTATGAGATCCTACTCTATTGTTGCAAAAATGAATTTGAATCAGATCCTAGCCATTAAAATTATTTTACACACATATTAATCCACAGAACTAAAACAAGAAACTAAACTAACAACATTTTAACAATCCAAGGACCAAGAAACACTCATTTCTTGATTCTTGGACAGCCCAAGAACATCAAGAACTGGACTTTAAGAAGATACGCAAGATTTACATCACAAATCCAGCCTATTTAGTTTACCTGAATGTTGATTCCTACATTAATCCACAAGAAAACAGGAAAACTAATCCACTCTATGATCCACAACCACACACAAAGGATGGAAGGGCAAGGTCATGAATGCATCACTCAAGAAACAAGCATGATCAAGGAGCTCAAAGGATGCACCAAAACTCATGGAGGCTCTTCTCATTTGGATATGGAGTAGGTACATACACAAAAAGCTCTTCTTCTCAAAGAGAGAGTCTCTTAAATAAGCAAGGCATCCTAGTGGCATTTCCACATTACACAGATTACAAGTGGAATTATGCTCTCCACTAGGTGTCACCATCAAAAGGTGGCTCACTCTACTTTCTTTAAGAGGGGTCTACTTGCATTTATTACTTTGCCTAGAAATACTAGTTCCTACATGGTCATTCAATCTCTTAGGATTCACCATGAGGCTTACACAGTTCTTGCTTGTCATTCCTAACTAGTACTTCTCGGCTCTCATACTTGACTCTCAGTCTTCATTCGTCTCATCTTCTCAGAGACCTCCTCGGTCTAAGGTGAGAGGTGCTCTTGGGTAGCTCTTGTCAAGTATCTTGGGGATTCGTCAGAATCAGCCAACAATGGTCCAGATAGGAGGTCAAAGGATTGGTGCAATAACTAAGGCCTTGTTAAGTTTGTGAAAGGCCTTAGTGTATTTGGTTGTCCATTCCAGTTGGATAGTCATTTGATAGATTAAATGGACCAGCTTAGCAAAGTTCAGGTTAAACCTTCGATAATAATTGCAATGCCCTATAAAGATGTACACTTCACGTACAATTCCTGACTCAGGCAATGCAAGTATTATGCGGATCTTGTCGATGTCAGTGGCGATACCATGTCTCAAAACAACATGGCCAAGCACTATGCCGTGCGTGACCAAAAGTTGGCATTTGGCCGAGTTTTTGGGATATGCCGAATAATCGACACTGGATGAACACCTTCTCTAAGCAAGCTAGATGTCGGGCTCTAGAGGAGTGGACACACAAGTCATCCATGAATATTTCAAGAATCTTTCAAAGAAAATCCTTGATGGCATAACTCATCACTCGTTGGAAAGTATTGGGAGCATTGCACAATCCAAATGGCATCACCTTGTAGGCGTACGTTCCCCACTTAGTGGAGAAGGCAGTTTTGTGCTGATCTTCTGGGGCTATTTGCACCTGGTTATAGCCACTAAACCCATCCAAAAAACTATAGGCTTATGCTCTGACTATTCTCTCCAACACATTTTCCATGAATGGTAAGGGAAAATGGTCCTTGTTGGTTACGACATTCACCTTCTAGTATTCCACACAGATTCTAAGTTTTCCATTTTTCTTAGGTACACCCATGATAGGTGATACCCAATTAGTGTGTTCCATCTCATAGATAAAAACCTGCATCTAGAAGCTTTTTCAATTCTTCTTGGATCAGCTGGACATAGTGCAGATTGGACCTATAAGGTCTACTCACTGTGGGTTTTGCACCATCAGCCAGTGGAATGGTGAGAACCACTACATCTGGCGATATGCCCTTCAGCTCAACATAATTCCAAGCAAGACAATCGTGGTATTTGCGGAGAAGTGCCTTGAGATCCTGAGTTCCTCTCCCTCTACATCTTCCCCTACTGATACCATACAACTTTCTTCTCCCTTCTTTGCCAGATCTATCTCTTTCGTACGGGCAGGGCCTTCATAAAAATTGGCTCCTTGGGTGGTTTCTTCTAAGGGTTCTCTCTTTGCTTTGGGCATAACCACCACTACTTCATCCATCTGATAATCCTTGAACTATTGCGGTACGTCATGCACAGGCTTGGGATCTTCTATGGCATCTTCCCGAATATTATCTTGTAACTCCTGGTTGGTCATCAACTCGGGTCATCAACTCAATCTTGATTTCTCTTTTATCACTCTTAGCCTTCCACTCAGTGGTTTTTGTCGTATATAGGAGTTTACGTTCACGGAGCGGGCTGGTGGGTGGCTGATTGTTGATACCCAATCTTTTTAGAGCGTGGTCAAGTTTTCTGATACTCTTTGATGGTTTTATACCTAGATCTGGGGAGGTGATCAAAGCTTTTAGTGTGGGTTGTTGATCGTTAGCACCGTCAAGCTGATGTTGATCTTGCTCTCAGGCTGCCTCTCTAGCTTGATCTAGGGCTTGGACTTCTTTCATCCACTCCTTTATGCGTCTAAAGTTACCTTGCTCATCTGTGGGGTTGGGGTACTCACCTATGTATAAAGAACTAGAAGATCCACTAGCAGGACCAGTGGTAGCAGACTTGGATGGCTCTTTTTCTTTTCTCTTCTGGGCTCTCATTTGGATGAATACTGGCATCGTAGATGACTTGCTCTCCTACCACACTCATCAAATGTAGAGAGGTAGAGACTTCTTCTTGCTTCTCCTGTCTTTTGGACACGTGAGATATGGGTGTCCATAGTCACAATCCCGGCAAAGAGGCACAAAGTTGTCTTGTGGCTTGTTAGGGCACTCGACGATTCTATGATTCTCACCACATCCATAGCACTTAATGGGAGCTCTAAATCCTGTACCTTTGAGCTGATTGGCGTAGATCGATATTAAGTCTCCATTCGCACCATCTATGAAATGCACTGGAATTGAGTCTTGTGCTTCTCTCTCGGGATAGTAGGGTTCTTCGGTCACTTTGACCATATTCAGCTGCTGAGCAGTTGGTTGCAGATTTCGTACTACTAAACCTTGGGTTTTGGGGGAAATGGGTGGTAACGCCAATCTAGGTGGCAGTTGGGGTAGGGCACCTTAATGTTGTGCCAATGGAGTTGTTTGATTCTTGAGATTGTAGCGGCATTTGGCTGTGTCATGGTTGCTCATATTACAAATATGGCAGTATCATGCAGGTCACTCTAATCTTTGTCTCAATTGTGCGCACTCATTTCCTATGTGGTTTCCCTAGCAGTGTGGACACCAGGTGGCTTCTCTTCTTGGATAGGTGTGGGTAGGGCCTGGTTGCCTGTCTTTCATCTTTTTTCTGTCGTTTTATACCAACAAGGTTAATATAGATTTTGTAGTAAATAGTATCATTCCCATAGAGGAGGACAATGTTAGAAAGTTATGTTTTTTGTGCAATTTATGATAAGTGGTTTCGAGTGTTACTCTGGTTGTCGACAGACATTAAAAAGTAACCAATATTACTTGTGTTTGGGGAATGTAATGTTAATAATTTCAGAACAACAATCTGGCCTCTATCAAATCGAATGAAACACGTTCTACAGATGAGATGTTATCAGAGTAGTACAGCAGTGCTACACTCTGGCTAATTAAGGTGTCAACAGAGAATCGAGAAGTGTTCAATGTATTCACGACTGTGCAGGCAATTAATTAATTGCGTTCATGAACTGTTCGTTTCTAGACAGAAGTCCTCAACAACTTAAGTCCAATTTGATGGTTAAAGAACACGAATAGTTTTAGAGCACGTTAGAAACTTATGTCAATTACAATCAGGAACACAGATCAAAGACTCAATTCTTCAGACATGTACTGTCATCTCATATGTATACATACAGCTTTATTCAATGAACGTGCTAGACTGCACCAAAGATAGTCGTTATTCGAGTGCCGAAAAGAAAGTATTCGCGACAGACGAATAAGATGGTTTAAGACAGTTCTTTAGAGCATGTTTTACGGATACACAACAAATGATTGTAATGCACTAGAGATTCTGTCTAGTCAGAGAGTAACTCATGTAATGTGTTAGAGATTGCTAGTAGATTCAAGATCACTCACACTCAACAGTGCGGAGAATAGAGATAAGGGAGAATAACTCTCAACACTCTATTCACTTCTTCAACCTCTTACATATGCATAAACTCTTCTCTCTCGATGCTCAAGACTGAAGTGTGAGATCAATATATGTTCTACGGGATGAACAAACACACCTCTAAAACAACAAGTGCGTCGCTCCCGCGAAAGGGTCTACTTAACAATTAGACTAAGTATATGTTCAATTATACCATGAGAGATATATTTAGCTAATCTTTACAGTAACGAGCTGAAAATCTAATAAAAGAGCTTTTAACATAAAGATTTTGAACGAAAAACAATGTCTTTGCCACAAAAGTTCCGAACTGCCAAAAAGAATATGTACAGAACTACTTATAATGGAATGACTTCCTTCTGTCTTGTAGATTATGTCGAATCTCCGCAAAATATTCTGCAAGGTTCTGCTCCCAATCCACATAAAGACTGAAGAGTTCATAATAGGCCATATTTACATTTATCAGCAACCCTGCATCATCAAATGCGCCTAAATCTGCAACAGCTTGAGGTTTGTACAGTTGAAACTGTGACTTTCGCTTCCAAAATGTCGCTTATTGTCTTCGTTCCTCAAAAATTGCAATTCTTTGATTCGAATATATTCAAGAGCATACATAGCCGAAGAGCCTATATATAATTCTGCTGATCCAAAATGTACGACCTGAAATTTTTCCTGGATTATGCCCAAGCAGAGACATCATTTCTGCTCAATAGAGAGCTGGGCCCATAACCAAAGAAAGTTGTCCTTGTCCCAAGGTCGCTTCCACTCATTGAAGGCGATGCCTACTATGCCTGGTAGCATCATGTATCCACACGCCATTGCAGTTCAATATTAGATGCACGTGGACACCATTTCCATAAGCATTTAGCAAATGCACGGAATCTGTCAGCATATACCTTCGACTGATTATGACGTGTTCACTTTGGCTGTGTAGATGCAGTTGCCAAATCCTAAGTTTGCAACTCAGCAGCCAACTTCTGATCTTCCAATTTTTGCTTGATATCTGACAGCTCCTGTGCGAGCTTGTCAATCTTTGCAATTGCCTCCATTAATTCAAGATGGTCTGAGGCTCCGGAGTAGGTAGACACAGCTTGAAGTTGTTGTGTGAGGTCATCAATGCGGAGCAAGGCCTGAAGGTATTCTTTGTGTGAATCGGGCCCGTTTCAAGATGGGGTGGCTTCACTCGAGAGCTCCTTCAGCTCAGCCAACTCTTCCTCGACAAGTGCCTTCGCATCCTCGAGCGGTTGCAAGAACTCAACTCGAAAATTTTCGAGCATCTGGCCTTGGAGTTGGTTCAGCTTTGTGAGGTCGACTGTGATTGACCCTACATTGGTGCTCAAAGAAAGAGCAGCTTCTGTCTTTATTCGCGTCATTCGCTCCTCCTGTAAATATTTATGGAGAGCGATGTTGTAATGATTTGCAGCCAAAAGTTGCTGCTTCAAAGAATTATTTTGAGTCTGAAAATTGTCAGACTTGGTCTCAATCGCCTTATTTGTCTGCTTCAAAGAATCGGCTTCTTTTATTACCGTCTGAAGCTGTGTTTCGAGAGAACGATTTCGTTCAATCAGCTTCGTGTTGTCTGATCCGAGCAAATCGATCTTCTCGTAGGACTCCTTTAGAGAGTCTTGGAATCTTCTTTCTGAGTTGACAAATTCCATGGTGATTTGCTGGTGGTACTTGTCCAACTCATAGACCTCAACCACTAAATTCTTGGCTCTTTCGGTCATAGTGCGTATCCACTGGGGCTGGTTGTCTGGTTCATCTTCATCTTCAGCAGGTGCCCCAGTGTCATCTTCAGCAGCTGCTCAAGCCTTTTCTGACGTATCGGATTGAGTTGCATCATCGTCCGAGGTAGATGCACTCTGCTGCTTCTGAGATGTGGAAGCAGATGCTGGCTTTGAAGAATCAATAGCAGCAGCAGCATCTGTATCCATAGCACTAGTATCAACTGCAGCTTGTTGTGAAGGTGCAGTATCTATCTCCATAGCAGCTACTACTTCGACTGCTGGTGCAACATCTGATGTAACCGGAATAGGCATGGTCAAGAGGCTGGAAAGATCAATTGGCTTTGGAGCCAACATCCTTCTTGTCAGCATGGTTTTCTCTTGCTCAGTCAAAATTTCAAAATGGAGGCACAATCGAGAAACATGTGCTCCGATTCCAGAAGACTTTTGGTGTTTGATCCACCGCAAAAAAACCTTGTATGTAATAACACCGAAGCAAACTGGATTACCCGCTAGTGCGTCCAATATATAGCCAAAATTTTGAACTGAAATTGTTACATCCGCATCCGTCAAAAATATTGTTTGATTGGCATATTTACAGAATAGCTTGAATGTCGTATTTCTGATCATTGAAATTTTGTACCCCTTCGTGGGTACGAAACAATTGCTCAAAAAATGTGCCGCTTCATCCATTGAGTCTTTGTTTGTCGAAACAATCTTCCCGTCCAATGGTAATCCGAGGGCTGTGCAGAACAGGTCTTCAGTATTAGTGAAAAAAATTTCTTGCACATGTACTTTGAAGTCTACCTCAGAGATGGAGTGGATGGAGTTCACAAATTCAGTACTAACTTCAGATAAGATTATTGAGGGGTCCACTTTCAGATCACCCAACCTGCATTGATCCAAATAGGACTGGATGGATGTCAGGCGGATTCCTGCATGTGCTTTCCAGATAATAGTAGAACTTGAGCTCGATCCAGAAGCCATTGCGTCGAATGATTGACGACAGCTCGTAGATCGCAATAGGGCATACAAGATCGCTTTGATCGCAGAGAGAGTGAGCGCATGAAAGCATGTAATCGTAGGAAGAAAGTGTAAGGAAGAAAAATGAAAAATAACGATGATAAGGAGTAGTGGCGTGAAAGGGATGATGATGTGGCATGTGACATGACATCTGTCATTTCCATTTATGGAGGACGTGCATGGCTCAAAGTTTTAAACTATGATTTGATAGATCAATCTTAATGACGAAAGACCGTTTGTGAAAAGAAAAGAAATAAATAAATAAGAAACAATATCCATTTTGATATGTGATCATACACACGTGTGAATAATGATTACGTGGCCATCATTTTTAATGGATGAATACAAAAAGTAGGTCAAGAGATTCTCAAAATGATTCTCGAAAATATGCTAGAATGATTCTAGAAAGTATCGCGAAACCTTCTCGTGGGATCCTAGAAAATGATGCAGAAACTCACGAAAATTTCTCGAAAATTTTCGTAAGATACTAGAAAATTTCTCAAAATATTCTCGAAAAATGAAAAATTATAACAATCTCTCAAACGAAAGCTAGAAAACTTCTCGAAAAATTGGAGAAAAATGCTAGAAAAGATTCTAGAAAATTCTCGAAAATAGTCCACGAAAATTAAAACACGTTTTCATTTACAAATTGAGTGTCGTGAAAAGTTCTCGAAAATACTTTGACAGCTTGAAAGATTGAGAAAAGTCAAGAAAAATTTTCGAAAATTTCACGAAACACTTTGTAAAATTTTGGAAGGTGGTAGAAAATTTCACGAAAATTTAAAGAAAAGTCTCGAAAAATATTAGAAAAGATAAAAGAAAATTCACGATAAATTCCAAAAAAATACTAGAAAAGAATAAGAATAAAAAACATTTTGGTCAAAGGTAGTATTTCTTCAGTCTGGACCCGTTTATACGTGTAGGTAACAGTTCACCTTCAAGTGACTGAAGTTGTACAGAACCATTGTCAAACACCTCTATGACTTTATAAGGTCCAAGCCATCGCATATGGAGTTTTTCGGGGAACTTTTGATGTCGACTGTCATATATCAGCGCAAAGTCCTCAGCTTTAAGATCACATTTTCTGATACGACTGTCATACTTCTTCTTCCTTTGTTCCTGGATTTCCTCCGTTAATTTATGTGAATTTGCACGAGCTTCAGCTAGTTCTTCAATATTGGTCAACCTTTCGTTAATACAGTCTTCATTTGTTCGTTGAGCTTGAATACGAAAAGTTTTCACCTCAAATTCAATAGGCAAAATAGGATGCATACCATACGTAAGAAAATATGGTGTCTGTTTCGTCGTAATTTTTTCTGTGTTACGATAAGTCCAGAGAACTGATGGTAGTTTTTGATCCCAATCCGTTGCATGTGCAATAGTAATTTTGTTCAGGATCTTACATAAAATTCCATTAGCTCTCTCTGTCAACCTGTTTGCTTTTGGATTATACGGTGTAGTTTTTTTGTGTTTGATCAGAAAATATGTTGTCAGCAACCGTATAGTGTCATTTAGAAAATGTGTACCTCGGTCACTTACTAGTTCAAGTGGACAACCATATCTTGTGATTATACTTTTGAATAAAAACGTCGCGACAGTTTTCGCATCATTTCGTTTCGTCGCCTCTGCTTCAACGTTCTTTGTAGCATAATTCGTTGCAACTAGAATATAACGACATTTAGTATGTCAGGTCACAGGTTTAATTGGACCGACAAAGTCAATCCCCCACTTCTCGAATGGTGCAAGAGACAGGATTGGTGTCAACGGCCAATTCATTGCTTTGGTAGGCTTACCAGATCTCTGGCATGGATCGGACAAACAAATAAAATTTGATACATCCTTGAACATTGTTGGCCACCAATACTTGGCGGTCAATATCTTATTAACTGTGTTCTTTAAGGCAAAGTGTCGTCCAGCATCTTCTGAATGTAAGGCTTGAACAACCTTTTTAATATCTACTGTTTCGATACATCTTCGTAACTGATGATCAGCACCAAGCTTGTACAGAACATTGTTAATAATCGTATAAGGTGCTACCTTATATTGAAAAATTGTCTTTTGCTCCAAATCATAACCATCCGGATATATCTGATCCTTGAGATAAGTAATGATATCAGAATATAACGAATTGGTAGAAGAAATTTCAAATAGATGTTCGTTTGAAAAATCATCATTAATTGGTTCTTCAATTTTTCCAGTGTTGAGTCGCGATAGATAATCAGCATTTGTATGATAGTTTCCTTGGCGAAGTTCTACTTGATAAGTGAATTCCTGTAGAAGTGGAATCCATCGAGCAATTCGTCCTGATAGATCTGGTTTATTTACAAGATACTTAAGAGCATAGTGATCAAGGTGAAAAATAAATGCATATCCCAGTAAATAATGTCGAAATTTCTTAACAGTGAAAATCATGCCAAGTGCTTCCCTTTCTGTAGCCGAATAATTCTTCTCTGAGGCACTGAGTTGTTGACTCGCATAGTAAATGGGATGATCCTTCTTCTGGTTGTCCTTCTGGCTCAGACATATGCCAATAGAAAATGCAGAAACATCAACATAACTATGAAATAAAATAGCCCAGTTGGGTGGTCTTAGAATAGGAGCAATGATCAACCTTTGCTTAAGTTCTTCGAATGCTTTCTGCTGTTCATTCGTCCACAAGTATTCCACTTGTTTCTTCAGTAAATGTGTAAGAGAGGCAACAATAGAAGCATGATTTTGAATAAATCTCCGATAATAGCTGACATGTCCTAAGAAAGCTCTTAGTTCCCGTAAATTGGTTGGTATCTGGAGATTATTTATAAGCTCGACTTTATCTTTGTGGCCTTCTATTCCTCTTTTAGATATCCTATGTCCGAGTAATATTTCTTTTTTCATACCAAAAAAGCATTTATCTAGATGAAAGGATAAACAAGTATCTCGACACCGTTGTAATGTTAATTTCAGCTTCTGTAGGTGTGTCTTGATATCACTATATACATAGGAATCATCAATAAATATTTCCAGAAAAGTTCTTAGGAAGACAGCGAAAATTAACATCATGATTCGCTAAAAAGTAGCATTACAAAGACCAAAGGGCATTTTGTTGTAGGCATAAGTGCCCCAATCCGTAGTGAATGTGGTCTTTGAACGATCCTCCTTTCGCACTCCAACCTGATTATATCCAAAAAAATCCGTCATAGAAACTGTAACGCTCTTGACTAGCAACCTGATCTAAGATGGAATCACTGAAGGGCAGAGGATGATGGTCCTTCCTTCTGGCAGCATTGAGTTTGCAGAAATCTTGGCATATTCATATTTTGCCAGTCTTCTTCTTTGGGACGACAACAATGGGTGAAACTCATTCACTGCTTAAGACGGGATAGGTAATACCTTCCTTAAGGTGCTTGTTGAGTTCGTCCTTAACCATGAGAGAGTACTTGGGATTGAGACTACTGTCTCTGTCATACAGGTACAACATCTTCCTTAATATCAATACGATGCTCTCCAAATTCTGCAGGTATACCTTTCAAATCGTCGAGCAATCAGGCAAAAACATCTTGATACTCCTTCAATAATTCAGTGAATTCTGCCAACTCCGATTCTCCAAGTGACTTTGAAACATGCACAAATCTGCCAGGTGCAAGTTCAATTAGTTCAGTAGAATCTGGTAATATAATACCTTCTGTCATACTGGCCTTGGTATGGCCATGAATTTTGCACATGGTTGACTCAATAGATGTATTCTTGTTGTCAACCTGGTTCTTGTTACCAAATTCGTGTTCAAATTCATCACTCAATCATCAGACTCTTTCGAGTTCGTGTCTGCAACTTCAATTTCTTCATACAAAACATCCGCTTCAGCGTTGCAGACATCGAAGAATTCTTCTTCGTCAACATTCTCATAACATTCAAAGTACGACACTTTGATGTCAAATGCATCGGAAAAAATATTTAATGCATAAGAAGATTCTTCTGAGGTAAAACTGGTGTCAGACAAAGGAGTTTCACCTTCATATTTGTCACAACTCCAGGTGATTATTTGCTCTGCTGGCTTACCTCGATTATTGGTCTCACCAGTCTGGAATCTCAACTCTCTGGATTTCCAATGAACACTTGCGTTTGATTGATAAAGCCAGGACCGTCCAATCAGCACAAAATAAGATGACAAACCGAGTGGTTTGATAACTATGAAATTTATTGTGAATGGCTTGGCTTGAATGTAAACAGTGACATTTTTCAGTTCTCCAACAGGTTTTCGTCGCGTCGAATCAGCTAACTTTATGTTGCGCTGTGTCGGTTGAATGTCAGTCAGCCCCAAAGCATGAGCTGTGGCTTCTGTTATTATGCTTACACTGGAAACAGAATCACTTTTTCGATCAGGCATCCCGCAATGGTAACATCAATTTCAGGTGCACCGAGATGACCTAAATCAATAGACAAAACACCAGCATCTAGCAAAGAAATTTTTTTCTTCTTTTTAGGGACAGAAAGACCTTTCAGTTGCTTTGTATAATAAGTATTATCTGCCAAAAGCTGTTCAAAAGTGATGTTCGGACGAAGAGATCCAATATCAGTCACGATGTCATAGTCCTTTGTCTTTGATTTTGTGATTGGCTTGTCAATAACAGCATTAGACAATTTATTCTTCGCGATTTCTTTGTCCCCTTTCTCGAAAGTGACCGCCTTATCTGCAGCAGCTGGCTGAAGTTCAGTGTTAATAATTTCCTTCGCTTCTGTTGAGATATCTTTTGCAAATAAATTTGCAGCATCACATTCATAGTCGGGGTCATCTTTAAGATCTTCTTTAGTCATAAACTTGTTCGTTGACTTGTTAGAAGATTTCTTTTTCGAGGATTTTCTTCGCTTCGTTGAAGATTTTTGTGACTTTGAAAATCTTCTCCACGTCACTTGGCCAGGACTGGTCTTCTGTCTTCGCCAATTATCCTTCAATAACGTCAATTCTTTGCACAATAGCATCAGTCGAAGCTTTCACTTTCGTGTCTGCAGCAGTTGGTATTGCTACATATTGATATTTGGGTTGCGGCTTCTGCGGCTGAGGGCAGTCAAGATACTTGTGGCCAGGCTCTCTACAATTTGAGCATAACGGTACATAACCAATTGGCTTTCGTGGTTGAGGACAGTCAGGAGAAAAATGGGCTCTCCACAATTGTAGCAGTTGCCCGAAACTGGTTTAGTCACGGTTTGAGACTTCGCTGGTCCAACAAATTCAGGAGGATTATGTCTTTTTGGTGCGAACTTGGGTTTGTCCTATTGGGCTGATGCTGCAATACCCTGAACATAGTTAGTAGTCGCATCATTCTGAAAAATAAAAAGTACCTCCTGAGCAGGATCTTCAATATATTTGACATTCACAGTGGTGCAGTCCTCCTTAGTGTGTCCAGAAGTTCCACATTTCGTACACTACATTCCTGAGTTGGAAGAAGACGCTTTTGGTCTTTTGTCTGCAACTTCAGAGATTTGCACTTTCAAGTCATTAAACTTTTTATTAAGGTCAGCCATATTACTCTTTCGAAGCTTTTTAAATTAAAAGTTGACAACTTATCCTCGACAACTTTTATGTCGTCCTTTCGTTTGGTTCGTCGTTTATTCTTTCTTTCTCCTTTATCAGCTTCTGATTCTAATGAATCGCTGCTTTCAGATTCCGACCTTGAAGAACTGGTACTTGAGTCAAAATCTGAATCATCATCGCTATCACTGGAATCAGTTTTAGACTTTCAAGTTCTTTCAGTTGATCGTTGCTTTCATGCTAGTTTCAAGGTCTCGAGATTTTTTGCACTAGCTATTACTGCTGCTAAGGAGGTCATATCCCCTTGTCTGCAATACCGATCAATCTTTGGTGGTAAACCAGCCAAAAACCATTCGATCTGCATATCAACGGGAGATACACTGGTTAGTTTTCCTTTAAGATTTTTAACCTTTCGTGTATATTTGCGAAGGGATTCTTTACTCTTCTTTTGAAATTGTTCAGACGTCCGAGAATTCTAGATTTGTAACCGATTTCTCTGAACTGGTTCAGAAACGCATCTTTCAGCAGGTACCAGGTTCCTACACGGCCTGGTTCAACCTGACTGTACCATATGCGTGTCTGCTTTCTTAGCAGACCAGGGAAGATTCGTAGTTTATCTACATCAGTTCCTTCATTATTTGCATTACCGATTGACTCGAATTGCGAGACATAGCTATCTGCATCATCGAAAGAAGTCCCTTTAAAATAATCGTACTTAATTTTTGAGATAGAAATGAAATGTGCAGCAGGACCCTCCATACCGAAGCTAATTAGGAGTTCAAGTAACTGAGCAGTGATTTCGTCTAGATTTCTTCGACTAGTACTTTCACTCTGTCTTCGTAAAAATTTCTCTCTAAGCTTACGATATCGTTCTAATCTGGATTCTCTATCTGACATACACTAGAGATGGAGATGGATGTGTCAGATTTCTTATAACTTTCCTAGACTATCCCCGGCAATGGCGCCAAAAATTGGTATATGTTGTATTATACCAACAAGGTTAATATAGATTTTGTAGTAAATAGTATCGTTCCCACAGAGGACAGCGTTAGAAAGTTATGTTTTTGGTACAATTTATGATAAGTGGTTTTAAGTGTTATTCTGGTTGTTGACAAACATTGAAAAGTAACCAGTATTACTTGTGTTTGGGAAATGTAATGTTAATAGTTTCAGAACAACAATCTAGCCTTTATCAAATCGAATGAACGTGTTCTACAGATGAGTTGTTATCAGAGTAGTACAACAGCGCTACACTATGGCTAATTAAGGTGTCAACAGAGAATCGAGAAGTGTTCGATGTATTCACAACTATGTAGACAATTAATTAATCGCGTTTGTGAACTGTTCGTTTCTAGACAGAAGTCCTCAACAACTTAAGTCCAATTTGATGGTTAAAAAACGCGAATAGTTTTAGAGCACGTTAGAAACTTATGTCAATTACAATCAGAAACACAGATCAAAGACTCAATTCTTCAGACAGGGACTATCATCTCATATGTATACATATAGCTTTATTCAATGAACGTGCTAGACTGCACCAAAGATAGTTGTTATTCGAGTGCCGAAAAGAAAGTATTCACGACAAACGAATAAGATGGGTCTAGTTAACAATTAGACTAAGTATACGTTCAATTATACCATAAGAGGTATATTTAACTAAGAGTTAAGATTACTCTAGTTTAACATGTCTTTTCATATCTAGTCGTTTCGTGTGGACGACCTAGTGAAGGTTATCCAAGGCAATGTCTTTCCTTTTAAAGGTCTTGTCCTTAATTACAAGGCAAGTACTTAGGAGATATATTCCCAAAAAATGACTTAGGCCTCTTTATGATTTATAGTTATCCAGCTCATATCTTCATTTTCGAGTATATCATGCCATATTTATGTTGATATTCAATATTTATCAATTTTGTGGCATCACATGGTCTACCGCCGCTGTTAGGTCTGTTATGGGCTTTTTGATCTATTCATTGCTTTGTGTGTGCAGCCTCTCCATGGTAGATATGATGGTATCAGCACTATTGGAAGTAGAGGTAGAAGCGTTATCATGCAACTTATCTTTAAGTTTGGCTCTTCGTTCTCTTCTACGTCTTCCTTCCTGATCAAAGTTATCAGAGTCTGAACTAGTGCTCTCACTATCGTTGACTCTCTTGATGTCATCGATGCAGGTTGCTTGAAAAGACATGTATTTGTCTCTTCGCTTCATTTGCTACTTGATTCCTTGAGTAGTCCTACCATGAACCATGTCAGGGCACTATGGTCTGGGACACTATCAGGGTCGCCGCCCGTCGTGCAATCTTTTGATCCGCTCAATGTAATCGCGTAGGGACTTGTTCTTCCTATCCATATAGATTTGGCCTAATTGCAATAATGGATCAGAAAGGAAGCGGGCAGTTTTGAATCTTGTTATAAATTCAGCCTGTAAAATATTTTAATCATCGCGTTCATTCTGCTCAAGATTGAAATACCAATTTTTAGCAGTATCAGTTAAGCACAGATTGAAGTATCTCGACAGCTCTTGTGGGCTGTCATCTCCGTAGGCCCTACATGCTTGGGTGTAGATCTATACAAATCATCACGGATCTCACTTGCCATCAAATCTCGGAAGGTCGATATTGGAGAAATTTCGGACTGCTTGAGGCACAAATAGCCTAGGATTGGATTGTCCATTGGTGGTGGATCTACATCAACTGGTTCGAATAATATTTCAATGGGTACGTTGACGAATTCCTCAAGTTCAAGGACATCCGGGGTGGATAATCTCCTCCTCGATCTTAGATGCATACACTGAAACAAATGTTGGGACTATTTTTAGTATTTTCGTCTTTCTGATACTTCTGATCTTTTTCTAATTCCTTTCCTCAGGTATATTTCTTGTAGACTGTATAAGTGATCAAATGATGGATCTGATAAAGGATCTAACCGAGGCAATGATGAATCTCAGATCAAGATCAGATCAAAACAAAACAAAAGTCGGATGGATGGATGCGATGTAGTGTAATTGCGAATCCTAATGGCAATCGAGGAAAATGAAAATACAGAAAGATACAGATGGCTTCTGATTGTAAAATGATCAAGAGAAATTCTAGAATTTCTTTGATGGCGAGCTATATTGGACGAGTAATAGCATGCGCGAGTAATAGGATTATAACTTGTCGAGCTGTCTACTTGCTAAAAATGATGATCAGAACAATCTATGAAGACAGCGAGTAATGAGAGTTGATGGCGAGTAATAACTAACGAGTAATGGCTCTGATGGCGAGTAATAAATTATAACTCGCCGGTCACCAGGAACATAGATCAGTACGAGTACACACCTCAGCTCTTATGGCAAGTAAAGTTGATGAACAAAAAATGAAAAAACTCATATGGCGAATTATAACTCCTTGATGGCGAGTTATAACTAGCAAATAATGAAAGGGCGAGAACCCGAAAAATTGGAGGAAAAATTCAAAATGGCGAGTAATGGCTCTGAGCACGAGTAATAAGTTATAACTCATCGGTCACCAGGTAGATGTCCTTGAGCTTGCTGATCACTATGCTCTGAAGGCGAGTCTAGTTAGCAAAGGAAAAGTATTAAAAAATGGGTTTGGAGAGCAATAGGCTGCAGGACGAGTAAAGTCTCTGATGAAGAGTTATAATTTATAATTCGCCGAGCTCATAGAAGTGTGTCTAGAGCTTGCCTAAGTTTTTGGAGAAGTGGCGAGTAAAAATAATAAAGTTAAAAATAAAAAAAAGTCTGTCGGCGAGTAATAAACCTATGAGAAAACAAAAAAAAATTCAAGCAAAATACAAACTAAAATCCATTTAAACAGTAGCTTAGCATCGTCTCCCCGACAACAGTGCCAAAAAAATGTTGGACCCTTTCTGTGCATCCCCAATCGTCGTGATTATGAGGGCAAAGTCAGGGTTTGGATCTCCAACTGGGTGAGTCGTTGTGTAGTATGGGCTTCGATCCAGGGCTTTGATCCAATGGGGAGGGGGTTAAACTACGGATCTAAATAGAAACTAAGCCTACCAAGGGTGTCAATCTTGGCTTGAGATCTAAAGATGGAAAGGCTCATTTTGGAGATGTGGTGCTTGACACTCTTCTTGGTTCTTTTTGAGGTTTTGATATGTGAAGATCCTCTTCTTGGATCTTGGCTTTTCTTGGCTTATTTAGGCTCTTTGAGCTCTAAATCTTCTCCTCTTGAGGCTTACCTTCTCAAGGGAGGGGAGCAATGGAAGTAAGCTACCTAATGGATCATAGTGATCTCTCAAGAATGATGTCTAACTCCTATTTTACCTATTGTGTGTTTTTGTGAATTAGAAGGATGAAAGCTTGTGCTAATGATCTTCTTTATTGTGATAGCATGATTAGGAAACACATTCAAGCATTCATCAATCCACAAGTAAACATACAATGACAAAAAAGGAGGACTTCACATAAAAAGAAAAGGTAGGAGGAGGAGGCTTAACTTCTCTCTCTCTCTCTCTCTCTCTCTCTCTCTCTCTCTCTCTCTCTCTCTCTCTCTCTCTCTCTCTCTCTCTCTCTCTCTCTCTCTCTCTCTCTCTCTCTCTCTCTCTCTCTCTCTCTCTCTCTCTCTCTCTCTCTCTCTCTCTCTCTCTCTCTCAAAATCTCTATTCTTGCAAATGAAAAGTGATTACAAAATGGTGTCACATCCCTACTTATAGACAAAGTAAGGGTTAGGATTTTTGGTTCACCCAAAAACCATGTGCCATAATAACTTGACTATCATAAAAAGTTTAAAATCCAAATTGCATTTTAGAACTACTTGGGTCCTTTTTTATTTTGACCCATTGGTATTTTAGATCTATCTCTACTTCTTGCGCCTTTGGCTTATGAGTACAAAATGCACCATTTAAGAGTGTCTGACATTATATTACTGATAGATCTAACTTGTGTGCCGACTAGGCCATGTTTTTCTACTCATTGTCGTAAAATCTGTTGGAGAGACGTTGGGCTTCGTCGGCCAGTCTGCAATCTTGTTGACCTTCTGATATTGGCTTTCTTGGTGAATCTGGATTTTGGAGCTCCTTCTTGGTTGTTCGTCAATGTTCCTTGGTGTAGTTCGGCAGCATGGTGACATGTGATATTTGTTGGACACTTTCGGCATCTGTTATCAGATCAAAGGTTGAACTTTCTTCATACCAACTCGGTGAGGAGAAGTCGACTTTTCCTGCTAGCCCATTTGACATAATTTCTGCACTCTCTTTTGAATGTGTTGTCAGTGGAGCAATGGAAAAGTCCTATTTCTGAGTTTTGATTCCTCCATATTCGAATTAAATGATACAGTCCCCTCATAGCTCACACAAACATCCTGTAATCCGTTAGAAGAATCTTTACTAGAATCATCCGTTAGAAGAATCTTCACTAGAATCTTCTAACAGCTGATATGCTTGCAGAAAGGTGTAAAACTTTCTACAAAATGTTACCAACAACTAGTGAAACGGTCACTTTAGCCTTCTATTTCTAGAATTAACCTTTGCCAAATTGGCTATAAATAGATCTAGATTAGATCTATATACAGTTGACCAGGCGAAGGATGATTTTCAGTATTTTTCTATTTTTAGAGGTTTTTCCTTACTTTTTTTGGTGGTTTTTATTCAGTTTCTGAAAATTGCCTTGGCAGTAACCTTTTCCCTTCAAACTGTAGCTTTACTGCATCATGGCGGTACTACCTGCAAGTCGGCAAAGGTTGGTTGCAAAGGAACAGAAAGTTATCAATGACTGATGAAGATTTTGTCCCTTTTGTCACCGAAATAGCAGAAATGAATGATATTTTTTTATTTATTTGTTTTCTTCAGATCCAAATGGATTTTAGGAATAGTGATCTATCTGGCTTTCCCTGCTCAACAATAAAAATAGATTTCAAGCAAAAATAATCCACACAAATCAAACAAAATCTCTCCCAAATTAACCCTAAAATGCAATTTTAACACTATTATGACAAGATGCCTAAATGCAAGCTAACATCCATCGATGGATCGGAAACATGCTGAAAATGAAAAATTGGCCTAGCTTCTCGGAAACGACACCAAAATTGTAGCGGGTATTTTCTATCCACCTTCAAACCTAGATCCAAGCACATCAAACATCAAAGGAGATGATAATGTTGTCATGCAGAGATTCGTTTCCATAGTTCATAATCAAGCACATGCCTATTATCCACATCTAACACTAACCATTAACACTAATCAAATGAAGGTAAAACTTACCTCTCTCTCTCTCTCTCTCTCTCTCTCTCTCTCTCTCTCTCTCTCTCTCTCTCTCTCTCTCTCTCTCTCTCTCTCTCTCTCTCTCTCTCTCTCTCTCTCTCTCTCTCTCTCTCTCTCTCTCTCTCTCTCTCTCTCTCTCTCTCTCTCTCTCTCTCTCTCTCTCTCTCTCTCTCTCTCTCTCTCTCTCTCTCTCTCTCTCTCTCTCTCTCTCTCTCTCTCTCTCTCTCTCTCTCTCCCACAAGAAGTATAATAAAGATTAATCCTGGGCAACAATTCGTAAATCCAACAAATAGCAAAATCCAAATAAAGCATGAGAGATGAAGAAAGAAAAAAGAAGAGCAAGGACATCCGATATCAATTCGTAAGAGGTTCAACCTGCTTTTATTGAAATGAACATGTAAATGACAATGTTTGAATGTGTTCTAATGTGTGAAACAATGTTTGCTTACGTGTCAAACTGACCATGCATGTGCCCCAATCACTTTCATCTAAAATTGGACTTGCAAATTGGAGAATGGCATATGAAAATCCATCACTCCATTGATTTCATATGGGAACAACACCAAAAAAGACACTATGAATAGAAATCTATTGGAAATTTTAGCACCACCAAGTTTGAACTATAACACACATATTTCTCCTTCCATTTTCTAGTCTTGTGAGAACACATTTTCAAATTTTCAATAATCATTGAGATTTCTTGCAAAAATCATTTCGCACCAAAGCCTTCACTTTTTCCAGCAGACAACCATGCACCAAATGTACCTACAGTGGTAATTAGAAAAGTGATGATATCAAGACTATAGGTTTGGCCTTAAGAAATTTTTTGTCACACATGCATACAAATCATTATGTGAATAGAACATAAAAAAGAAATTATCTATTTGCTCACCCGTGACTTGGATTTGGTTGACAAAAGTTCAGGTGCTTTTGCGAAGGTTGTATCAAGCATAGCTATTTTGTGGAGGTGTGTCACTTTTTTTACTCAAAGATGTAGAGAAACCATTAGACAAATATTACTCAACAATACTTGGTTTCTGGTTCACTTGCAACTCCCACAAAAGCCTTTGAAATAGTAGGTGTCATTGGCTTTTCTCAAAGAAGTCCTTTTGTATGTCAGCCAACTAGCTCTTTCTCCTCATTGGGACATGCGCTTGGCAAAAAATCCAACCACCATTGGTTGTTGGCCACCTCTCATAGACTTAATTTGTCTTTTCTTTTGTAATAATACGTTTTGCTTTAAATGACATTGCTGACTTCATTAACTTGACACCGCCTCATTAATATTTTAGGCATGCCAAAGATTATTGTGAATTAATGTAAGTCCAAACACATGATAATCTACTCATTGCTATTTTTCCAAGTGTTAGTCTACTTGTTACTTACATTTGATGTATGCTTAACGCAACTACTTGTCTAACACATCTTTCATGACTTTAAGTATGACTCCCTTACCAGTTCAAAAGACAAGTTTTTACAACTTTGATTATGACTTCCTACAAGTTCCAAAAACTCATAATTTAAAGTCTACAAGTCCATGACAACTCTTTTATAAACTCCTATGAATTCCAAAAGACTTGTTACGGTGACCTGAGTCCACTAGTCCTCTATGAATCCCATTACAAGCACTTTAGAACTTGTAGTTGAAGTCTATAAGTCCTCTACAATAATCACAAATCGTGTAGGAGTGCGCTCTTATGAGCTCTTATGTCTAGTGGCGTGCTCTTACGAGCTTTTATGTCTACAAGCTCCTACAAGTTGTAGGAACCACATCTTCATTGTGAAACAATGTATCAAAACAAGATTCACAAGAAGTTCAATTAAAAAATAGGGCTTGGTACATTACAGTTAGTATTAGAAATTTAGTTACACATTAGCTAATAGTCAGCTAGTAAAAAAAATTCAAAATTCAAGAACCCTTTAGATAATTTAGAGAGTGCAATGTGAAAAAATAAAAATAAAAATCAGAGTCACTCCAAAGAGCAAAGTGATAGGAGCAACAACACCATTTTTTCTATTTCGTTATTTTTCTAGTTACATTAGCTTAATTGCAAACATATTTATTCACCTCATTTTTTCTCATATGTTGGCCGATTTTTGAAACATTTAATGAGAGATTGGTTGTTGGTTTTAAATATGATATCAAGTTTATCTCCAAAGTCTTTCACTTTGCATCCATTTTCATGCTAGTTTGTCGTTGAATGCACTACTTCTAGTGCATCCAGATTCAAAGAACTGATTTTCAATTTCTTACATGGTATCAGAGCCTAGTCGACATTGTAAGACAATATACCTTTAAGAAACAAATTTTACTAGTAGCAGATAAACATTGCAAGATTTGGTAGTGTATTTTCTTGTACTCTACTTTGGAGTTGAATTCAACTTCAAGTGACATCCTACTCATTGATAGATTCAATAGGGAGGGTTTCCAAGCTATATGTTAAAAACAATCTAAACTCTATAAAACCTTCAAATCATAGTTTGAGAATAATCAGATAAATGGCCATAGTTGCTAAACACATGCAATGATAGTTTTCTAACATGTTGAGGTTGTATGCTAGCAATTTATACCCTATTCAACTTTTTGATTAAGCTTGAGAATTGATCATATTGGTGGCCACGGATGACCCTAGCAGCTACAGCAACCAGTTCAAGTGTCAAGAGTTCCATCTTGGGAAACATAACTTTGTGAATAATATTTAAGCTTTTTCTGCAGAAAATTTGTCAAAAAGATAACATAATTGTCCACCATCTCATTAGTCTAATCTTGTACTTTTAGTTGCTCCCTTAAGCATTGAAATTTGAGCTCGCTCTTGACTAGGGTGCATGTTCAGTGCTGCACTCAGAACACAAAGTGAGACTTAAGTCAACAATAACTATACGTATACACACACGCACTTATATATGATATATGAAAGACTGGTGTTTTTCCAAAAACTGGAAAACAGACTTTGATTTTACGTAAAGGAGTGAGTGGTGAGGGGGTCGTTGTGCATCGTGACTGATGAGCGTCGATCACTGGCGAGGTGGGCGACGGCGACCCACTCATCGCCGAGTCTTCTGCTGAGGCCTGACTCTTCTCCCTGTGACCTCTCACCAGTTGTTGTGTGGTGTAAACGCGGTTGAGTAGGGTGGCGACTAAACAAAGGGAGTATGACAAAAGTCATAGTTGATGAAAAGGAAAATCTATGCAATGTGCATGTGAAGACTAATTTGTAAAGGCCAAAGGAAATAGTGTTGGGTGTAGGCCCTAGGGCAGTGCTGGGGAGAAAAATTCTCCAGTTTTTAAAGCTTCTAGATTTAAGACTATTACTCATAGAAGGGTTTGCTTGTATTAAAAAGCGTCAAATATTTTATGATACCGATTTTTGAGAAAACATGTCGATTCCATTCTTATACTTTGCCAGTTTTCATGATCATTGGCCCAGGGGCATGGGATTTATGTGGTGACTACCACACCTACACCTCTAGGGCACTAACACAAAGGGCCTAAAATCCTTGGGGCTTAAGTGGGGTGACATTTTTTCCTCCTTGCATGGGGTCTTAGGAGCATAATGGCCTTCTTGGGCGGAATTACCCAAGATTGCTCCAAGGTGTTATGGCTAATAATGCCATAGAGCCCTAAATTTTTTGAATGAGTTCAACAATTGGAGGCGTTCAAGTAAATGATATTTGTGGCTCAGCCGTTTGCAAGATATGTTAAAGGGACCGGAGGGGGGGGGACTTTTGGGTGGAATCATTGAACCCCAACTAATTAGAATGCAAGGTAGCAATTCAAATGTGTTTTTATTTTTTGAGTTTCAAACTTGGAGCTACAAGAATCTTACATGCATAAGAACCAAAAGTATAAGCCATTATTTCCTCTTGCTCACGTCATGCTTTGGAGCCTAGATACCCTTTACACACCAAAAAACCCATTACACACACAAAAAACCAAAAGTGATACTACACTATATGCAACCGAGAGATTTCCTACAAAATACTATGTTATGTGCAAATGACAAGCATAGTAGCATAAGCTTGGAGTAATGATTTCTCTATTTTTCACCACTAAATTACCATTTTTATTTTTTACATTGGTTTTTGAAAAGCCATGAATATTAAATTGTGCAAACCATACATATGTTGATGGAGATAGCGTGCAATTTAACCACACATCAACTTGAGTTAAACCATTTTTCGTTGGGATGTATTTGATTCTTAATGTCATGACAATATGTGCCCAAGGCCATAAACTGTGACCCAACCATTGTTATGATATAGAGAAAGTGTGATCATTATCAACTAACTTGCAAATTGATTGTGAGTTTACTATAAGTGAAGGTCCCCACCCAAGGCAATAAACTGCTCTCTCTCTCTCTCTCTCTCTCTCTCTCTCTCTCTCTCTCTCTCTCTCTCTCTCTCTCTCTCTCTCTCTCTCTCTCTCTCTCTCTCTCTCTCTCTCTCTCTCTCTCTCTCTCTCTCTCTCTCTCTCTCTATCTCTCTCTCTCTCTCTCTCTCTCTCTCTCTCTCTCTCTCTCTCTCTCTTCGTTTTAGTTTAAGCATCGACAATTGTAACCTTATACAAGAAGAAGACCAATAACATTAGTTACTTGACAATTGCCCTTGCCAATTACAATTAGTCTAAGAATAGACATTTGGTGTATTTTGGCTATTCAAACTTAGAAGAAAGGCCTAAGTAAGAGCACCAGAAGAAAGGCCTCAGTAAGAGCATCATGCAAGAGTAATCTACTTTGATGACATGCATATTCTAGTTTCACTTTGCTTGACTTCTAAGATGGCACTTACAGAGTTTAGAGAACTTCTACTACTAAGCATCTTCTCTATAGGGCTTTTCAATGGAGACATGTGCCAACAATTATACAATGACCGGGTGTTTACAACCACTCACAATCAAAAGTGTATTCTATTACTTTGCCATCCGTCATGAAATGACATCAAAGATTCATAGGACTATGATCAAATAAATTGTTGACATTGTAAATGTCTTTAAAAGATAAATCTAGTTGTGGGAAGTTGGATATATAACATATCCAACTATACAAGATTGCCATCAGTCCAAGGGTGATGAAGAAATTCACCAATGTGCATATTGGCATATAATAAATTTTATCTAGTAACAAAATTAGTCCAAATTTAAGACTTAACATCAAAATTTTGTTTTAGGTCATCCATTCCAACATGGTCAATTTAAAATACATCTCACAACGTTCATACATTTTTGTCATTCAAATAAATTCTAGCTTTATTGAACTGCCAAGGAAGCTGCATAGTATTGAGAATACAAAAGCATAACCTTAGTTTCTTGACTTTTATTGAAGTCCATTTGCCTACAATGTGTAGCAAGGTTTCAATATGCTCCTACCCGTAGATATAAGGGTGATCACTCCCTCCTCTTGGTCTTGAGAAGGAGATTCTATGTAGTCAAACTTTGTGCTCAAGTTGGAGAAAAAACTTTGCTATAAAAATTCTCTTACCTTGGTTTCTTGAAGTACTATAAGAAGAAAGCTCCTTGATTGGAACCTTAAGCTACACAAATTGAACCTTTGCATATTCTAATTGATTGCATTCATAATAAAAGTCACTAAGAAGAACTTTCAACTCCTTTGGTTGAGAGACAAGGATAGAAACCATGTTGCTTTTATGTTTGGCTTTATCATTCCTCATAACTAGATTGAATCTAGTATGAGTGGTAGTAGCTTCTACATCACTAGTTCTATTTATTCCACTTTGAGATATGCAGCATGGGTTAAAGGAATATTTTTCAATCATAAAGGGGAGCTCATTTGTTTGCAAATTGGTGCCCCACCACCCATCAAACATATTCCCTTTTTACTTAAGACTCATTCTTTTGACATTGAGTAATGTCATTGAATAGATGAGACTCAAAGTTCGATTGGCTGCTTAATTATATCATCCTGAATGACAAAGCTGCTAACAATTTTTGGCTATGTATTAGAATGATCACTCTTTGGAATATTTGGTTAGATAGAAATAGCAAGGAATTTGGAAATGGGGATTTTATCATTTCTCCCTTGCTGATTTTTAAGGAAGCTGAGAAACTCTGTCACTTGTAGTTTAATGGTTCCCCTTTTGTACTTTTTTTGTATAAAGTCACTAATCCATGGTTAATTCTCTCTCAAGAAAAAAAAAAAAAGTCCAATTGGCTCTACTATAATGACAATCATCCACTATTAGTGTGCCAAAAGGAAACTAAGGATTCGAGTAGATTGGTCATGTAACCATTCTTGTTGTGCAAACCACTAATAAAAGTATTCAACAAAATCTATATTTTCCCATATCAAATTTCTATTGATTTCTACAAGGTATCAAAGATACTAAGAGTGGTTGTGGTACAAACCTTGTAGGAGAAGACTAAAATATTCTAGTTTCCTTTACCTAGAGAGGAAGAATGTGATATATTTCCAGATTCGTATAAATCCTATGCTACACACAATGTTTTTCTTGTTTGAGATAAAATTTGGAGGGGTAATGCTCACCTTAACATAATAAAAAAGACATGGGTCCTAGTTAAATTACACATACTATCATTGTTCATAGGAGGAAGAAGGTTACCCTCCTAACAAGCTATGGGAGGTTGGTAATATGTTGCCTCCAACTTTTTTGCTAGTTTGACATAAATGAGAAGAATCTTGTAGAAGAATTTATTTCTGAGAAAATAATTGTTGGAATAGAAAACGTGATTCACTAGATATTTATTTGTTTAAATTTTAGAGGCACAAGCCATGGAATGAAGGGTTCTATTAGATTATGTCTTTGTTGGAGATTTGTTAAATCTATCTAATCCAAGCCAAACACTCATCTTTGATAGAGACTAATCAGTCACTTCCCTAAGGATTGCATCTAGTGGTCCCATACTATCACAATTTCTTTTACTGATAATTGCTTCTTGTAACCATGGTTCTTGCATGAAATGCCCATAACATAATCAATGATCATTTCACACCTATCTATAGCCAAGTCTTGTATAGTGTGGTATGTCCTCTCACCATGCCAACCTCAATTTTTTTTGTCACTTTTGCCATTGTTATCTTCAACCATGACCTAGTTCCTCTTTCTAGGAATATGCTTTTAAGCCATTGAGGCCTTGAAACAGTAGATGTCAAAAAAAATTATTTTGAACATTGTTGTGATCAAATTTTCTCCAATTTCTCATAATATATCGATTCCCATTTTCAAAAAATCTTAGCTTTTATAAACATTTCATTGAGGCTTGAGGAGATGAGTTCATTGAAGTGGAGGTATATGGACTTTACTTGATTTGTTTTTTTCTTGCATTGATGATAATAATAGAAGCACATATGCAATTTTGCCTTTTTCCCTAAACCCTAAAACCTAATCCCTTTCTTTCAAAACTACTATTATAGAAAACTGCGACCATACACAAAACTTATAGGAATATTTGATCTTTTTTAAATGTATTGAACTTTATCAAAAGCTTAGCTCTTACTTCAATTTCACTCACACCTTTATCATGATACTAGTACTTGTGCTAGATTCTAATAATGGCACTTCTGTTGCATCCAATCTTCTAGTAGTATGACGTACCCAATAAGAAAAGAAGAAACATAAGTATTCAAGCTTTGACTCTAAAACATTTCACATGAGCCACCAAGCAGACCAACTAATCTCCTTCATATATATGATACAATATTAGCCTGATATTAACACACTAGTCCTTGCAAACCCACACCCATCCTTGCAAGAATTGAATCTCATCTGATTCTTCAAACTTCCATTGCCAATACATCCCAATTCTTCTTTGAACTACCACATCCCATAACCTACAAGTTAGCAGACTGATAAATCCTCACTAGGGAATGGGAGAAAAGAATCCACTTTTATAAATATAGATATTCCTCCTTTATTACTCATAAATGTATGACAATTATGAAATTTTGATATCAATCTTAATAAATCTTGTATACATATTCAAATGACCTCTAGAGCTCAAAAATTCTACAATTCACCTCAACTTTCCTAATAATCTTTCCTTAAGCCTGTTGTAATTAGATACAACATGAAATTTGGTTTGTAGAGGTTTATCCTTGCTTTCCATATTATTCATTCCTAGGAACAGTTCCGTTTCATTCCAAAGTTTTAAAATGAGCCTGAATGCATCAATCTTCCTACAAATTGACACTCTTTTAAAGAAGTCAAACATAGCCTTCTTTTGATACACAACTCGTATTCTTTGTTTTTAGCCCTCCAATTTTGTCTTATCCCATGTCTTGATAATCTTTCTCAATACTAAAATTAGTCCACAAACATCTATCTGATTCTTGCATTAAAACACAACTACATTCAATGCTTGATGTCTTGAAAACAAAATAAGACATCCTAAACATAAAAAAAAAAAAGATAAAATCAAAACTTGTTTCCTAGAATTTGATCTATGCAATTACCATTGTACATGCATAATTCTAAGTGGGAAAAATTGACCACCAATATCTACTCACATTCCACAATAACATATGCATCATAAGCATGTAAACAATAAACAAAATTGATCTACATCCAATCAAAAAATGCCTATAAACAAGTCCATTTATTTGAAAATACCACCCTAAGTCATCCACTAGTGTCTACTAAACTTATTTCCTAGAGTTAGACTAATAATAAATCCTAAGAAATCTCCCAACCAAGTAAAATAGCTTGATCCACAAATTCTTTAAGTAAGAACTTCACATACTATTTATCAAATTTGCTCATTATCAATTGTTTTGGATAATCTTTCATGTATTTGAGTTTCACTAATCACCATCTTCCTTAAGACAAGTCTTCTAACTTTTAGTTAACCAAAAACTTCTTTGAACAGATTCAACACATTGTCTTTGGTTCTTTGCAAGGCAAGGGAAGAAATGAGACACCATGACATGGGCCATGGGCCATCATGGTTCACTAGACTACAAGGATCTTGTTTGAAGTGCATTCAATCTGCCAAAGATTGGCATTCTTCAAATGTTTTTGTTTTGTAGCAAATTCACCTGATTCCATGTATTTAATTCTCAAAACAACTATTGTGAAGCAAATTATGACTTTTGAAAGCCACATGATGTCAAATCACGAATCTTCATGTTTGTAGAAAATATTAAAGTACATTATGGCCAACGCATTGTTTGTAGAAAAGTTGAAGAGGGATAAAACAAACTATAAAAAGTAAAAAAGAATGAGTCATAAAAAAAATTTCAATCATAAAGTAAAATGTTTTACACTTGGGAAAGGGTCTATTGGTGACATTTCAAACATGTTCAATAGTCATTTGATTATGGCTGAGCCTAATAAGGCATCCATAGTTTTTATGGTTGTTTTTTTGGGTGTAAGGTTAATAAATCTGTTCTCGCTTATTGCTAAGCTTCGGGAATTGGAAAAAAAATTAACAAATGGGTTACGATAACATGACTTTATACTCATGATGTTAGATCTTAGATTAACATACACAATTAAACATTCAGGCATTGTATAAAATATGAGTTCTACAAACAAATACACACCTAAGTAACATCTTACATTGAAGTTGATTAGGAGTTTAAAAGCCATAACTTATCATCATGCGTTGTTACTCTTCAATGACATCAATGTTTGATTATTGACAATTTGCAGGCTTTTAGATCCTATGTTCTACTAAACCTTGCCATAGAGCTTGGAGGCTGGACCCTAGGTTTGGAGATGGATTTTGTTGGAATGGAGAACTTGATTGGTATTGGATCATGTGTGGAGCCTTGGAGGATGGAGTTTGATTGTTGAGGATCATGTGAATGATTTTGTATGCCACAATGTCTCTTTATGATGCCATAAATTTTTTTCCAACAAGCCTTAAGGGGATGGAAGTAGACGCAAGCCTAAGTTGGTAGTTGATAAGAGACTAGATGCATACATAAACTTTGATCTCTCTCTCCTCCTATGAGAAAATAAGCATAGCCTTATGCATTGCTGCATTGCGCAACTTATGAATTTGAGGCTTGCACTCGCCTCTCTGACAACAAGTTCAGGCTCATATTGAGCTCCATCTACCTTGAGGCATGCTTTCAAAGGGAGAATTAACCAGTTTCTAACAATAATCAAATAGCATATGTTGTTAGTCCTTATATTTTGATTAAATAGTAGGCTTGGACTTTCTTTGTAAGGCCAACGATACAATTTAGAGACCTAAGAGCTACCATTAGATAAAAGAAATTCAAAACAACTAAAAGGTGCAAGATATAAAAAAAACAAACATGTGATGTATTCTTTCTGAAACACTACTAAAAATCCAAGCTTGACATTACAAGTAATAGAGCATGACACGGTCTAGAAAAGCACAAGGGGCAACATTGGGAACTTAGAAGTAAAAATTGAAGCCTGAGAATTGGAGTGATTGTACATATTATTTATGATTACGGTTAAAAAAAAAGCCCGAGGATGAATGGCGCACGGGCATTTATGCCTGTGTGAACAAGCCTGTACTGCCCCCCGCACCTGGTACCGCCGGTGCCAGGCGCCGGCATCAGCCCAGGAGCCCCCGGGAAAAAGCAAGCAGCATTGAGCTGGCAAGAGTCTCTCTAAGTGCCAAGGCCTACAAGGGCGGCCAATAAAAGCTTCATAGTTACCGTGTTTGACTCGGGGGGGGTTTATATTTATTAATGACACCTCCGACCTTTTCCTATATAATAATATACTCACAAATTAAATCAGCTTTTGAAGTAGGCATACACTCGCTATTTATACTACTTCCCTCGCTCTCTGTCTCTCTCGAGCTTAGCCTGTGTTTTTGTGGCGATGGCGATGGCGATGGCGAAGGCGATGGATCTTCCTAGACAGTGGACTCTGTGTGTGTTTGTGCTGGTGTTGGCACTCATGCTTGTCTCAGGCAGCGTGGAGGCGAAGCACTATAGGGGCTCCAGGACGATCATGGTAGGAGGGGACTTGCACTGGAAGTTTGGATACAACTACACTGCTTGGGCTTTAACTGCTGGCCCATTCCATGTGGGCGATACACTGGGTGAGCCACTCCATCTTCATCCACCACCCAATGCTGCCTGCCTTTGTCCTTACGTAAGAGCTAGATTTCTCTTTGTTTTTCCTTTTAGCAAATCTTGAAGCTCGAGAAGAGTACAGCTGGGAATGTTTCTTATGTGGACTGACCAGCTGATCCACTGGGCTAGCTAGCTGATACACTGGACTGGCTAGCTGAACCACTTGTCTTCTGCTGTTGCTGGCATTTTTGTTTGATGTAGATTAAGTGGACTAGCTCACTGTTGTAGTTTAGTTTCCTTCTTCAGCATCAAGACAAGGCTGTTCATTTTTGTTCTTCAGCTGCTGGCAGACAGTATATATTGTAACATTCTTGGCTATTGAGAGCATATGTAGTCCTGATTGCTAAGATTTAAATAATTGAGCTAGCTAGTAGCAAGATTCAGGTATGAATGGTCAAGTTTCATGCAATGTAGTTGTTAGTTGCGTCGTGCATTTTTTGTTTCTCTTTTCGATTTGCAGGCTGATTGTGAGGTATATAGCTTGCTGAGAAGTCCATGTTTTTAGTGATCTGTAATTTATATCTACCAACATGAAGGAAGTTGCTTATGCTGATGTTTTCCCTGTCACGCAGTATTTAAATACCAGCCAGCTCAGATCGGAAACATCACAATCGTCCACAATGTGAACCTGCTAAAAGATCACAAGGCTTTCATGAAGTGCGATTTCAAGCATGCTGTGGAGATCGCTGATGCATCCAGGGGACCAAGTGGATTCGAATATACTCTGACTCACCATAGGTCATACTATTTCGCATGCTCAGAACGAGGTGGCTTGCACTGTTCTGCGGGCATGATGAAGTTCAGTGTGAGGCCAATGAAATGAAAAATGCGAAGCGGGACTCGTTCTGGTTAGAATAAAGCTGGGAAGAGGCGGTGCACGAGAGATAAAGTTTGAACTTTTCTAGTATACAGTAAAGCTGGGAAGAGGTAGAGGGTGAGAGATAAAAGTGTAGAGAAAACGGAGTAGTGCATAAGAGAAAAGTCTAGAGAAAGAGCACAACGTCGCTTGCCTTTCTGAGTATTGCTATCTACTAAGTATTTACGTTTAGTGTAGCTGTAGTCTATCATGAGCATTTGTTGTCTGCAGTCATGTGATGGATGACTTTCAATCCCTAAATGTATTGTCTATCTTTTTTTTTTCTTTATTTTAGTTAATAGTATTGCTTGGTCTTTACTCTTCAATACAAGCTATCAACACAGAAGTGCAAAAATCCCCAAAAAAATCATTCCCATACCTAGTGATTTAGTGAATACACTGTGTAGGCCAGTAGCAGAGTACATGCCATTCATGGAAGCAGTCCTTTTCGATTATGCAATTTTCTCACGGACATTACCACTGACATTCATTGTGCAGAGCTCATCATTCCTACATATTTTGCTCTATTCAAGCTATGTAGACCCGAAAAATAGATCAACAAATGAGGTCAGAGCAGGAAGCTCAAAACTTTAGTATATTGAACTCTTCGCAACCACTTTGGCCGGGTGATTTAAATTTTAGCTGACTTGCTCTGTTTGGCATCAAAGATTGTCATCAATGCTGAAATTGGATACAAACTTTGCAAACTGTCCTTCATTAACAAAAAAAAAAGAAACCCAGTATGGCAATTGCATTAATGATTGAAAGTGTTGTATAGTCCTGTTTGATACGTATGTTTTAAGCTTTATCTATGCCCAGTTGAAGTACTCTTAGTGCTGGGCTGGAGTTTCAACCCTTGGGCCTTGACCTTTTCATGATTTTTGGACCATTGTGGTCTCTAGGGATGGGGCTTAGAGCAGGGCTGGCCCATGTTTGGGGTTTGGCCTCGGCCTAGTGGAGACTGCCTGGGCCCTGCCTGAATGGAGAGGTGACTGGGAATAATCTGTCCTGAAGGTGCCAGCGCCATTGTCTTCCAAGCAACGGCCATTTGCATCCTTTATTCTTGGGCACCCGCATCTAGGGCACCTGCACGCATGTGAGAAGATGGTCCAGTTTCTAGTTATATGGGTTGTTGGACAAGTGTGGGATTGATTATGTGATAATGTTTCTGGCTGCCCGGTGACCTACGGCATCCATTTTTAATTAGAAAAACAAAAATAAAATAATCATGTGATTGTCACTTAGAAAAACAAAAATAAAATAATCATGTGGTTGTCACCGCCCCTGAGGCCAAATCTCTATGTGCTTCTTAGATGGGGGGGGGGGGGGGGTTTCTTTAGCAAGGATTCCATTGTTTTAGGGTTCATTTGACAAACCTCTTTGCATAGTAATTTTTATTCACATGCAAAATAGCTTGGAATTTGATGGGGACATGTTCACATCATTCAAGAAAATGATCCATTTTGTTGAACAAACCTATTCCAAGGGTTCATTGAGACTTTTGTGTTTGTTTTGGACTGGTGGCAATTTGCATTGCTCAAGGGCTTTCATTGCCATTGTCCCTCTCTTGTCAATCCAATGTAGGTGTATCCTTTCTATGTCTCGCTTGTCTCTCTCTTGTCCTTAAATTGTCCCTAGCACCTCAATGCATGCACACAGGCAAGATCCCAATGTACAAAATAATCAAACTTCACTTGCCAATGTAGGTTGTATTCTTTCTATGTCGTTTGTCTCTCTCGTCCTTAATTTACTCCTAGCACCTCAATGCATGCACACAAGGCAAGATTCCAATGTACAAAATAATCAAACTTCACTTGCCCTTACATGACAAGGTCACTAGCACCTCGTATATTACCACATGTTGGTTATCTCATATCTTACCACATGTTCTTTGAAATTGCCGTTACCTCAACATATGTATATTTTTTAAATGTTTCATTTGTTTGGCGAATTTAGGTAGAAAAGAAGCTATAATAAATTCAATCCTCACCTTTTGGTATAAGGTCCCAAGGAACAAAAAAGCCCAACGACCAAGTTGGACTCGCCCCTCTATTGCAAACGTTCTTATTTACTTGTGCCACAAGATGGTAACTTTTTTTCAAATTTGAAAGGGAAAAAGTTCTCTTTTTTCCCAGTTAACCAATTGCATTGTTGTCATTTCAAATAGTGAACTTGTTTGATGCCCAAGTGTTAAAAAATCATTGTAAGGTGGTGGCTATCTTGGGAAAAATAAGCCGAAGCTATACAAATGATCATCCAAGTCAAAAATGTGAGTCCATTCAAGGCCAAGTGGAAAGAATTCTATTAGTAGACTTCTTGCCACACTTTGTATTTGATCTCATTTTGAAGTTTAACATGTTGTGATGATATCTTTGAAACTTTGTATTCTCCAATTAGGTTTAGACTAACATAGCACATTTGAGCATGAAGATGAAATAATGTTATAAGACCATTAATGTATTTCTTAAAATAATAGCTTTAAGGCTAGTAAATTGTGTCATGGCTTGTAGGCTTGGTCATAAAGCCTTTTTCCATGAGCAACTTCATGTGGAAATTGTGGTTGTATTCAACACAACATGGCTCCACCCCCTTCTTTAAAGTGGTTAATTTATTTTTTTGTTCCTAAGATCACAAACTTGTGAGTTGGTTGATATTTTTTTGTAATTGTTGTATACTTTTGGATCTCGTATCATATGTGAAGAATTGAAAAAGATTATCTATGTTAGATATAGGGTCTTATGTTTTATATCAAGCATCTAGGTGTAGGATGTTGATAGGAACAAATTTGGCATAGATGACAATTTATGCATTTCTTCTTGTAATGCCACTATTGAGCCAAAATAGAGTAAGAGGCTAAACTCGTGTCAATTAGAGTGTAGACAAGTGTAATGCTTTTGTTTGATGAATTTTAAGAGGTCCAATAGGATTTAGAGGTGGAACCATGTGAGGCTCAATATGAATTTGAGGTTTGCTTGAAAATAGTCCAATAGAATTAAGAGGTGCATGGATCAATGGTTTAATAAGATTAAAAAGTGACAAAGTGTTGTCCAATCATAGTTAAGCATAGTGGTAGCTCGTGGATCTACTAGTATCATTGTACTCTTCATTTTGGATCTAATTAATTTGGAGATTGTGTGGATTTTGAGTGTTACTGGATTTCTAGCTTTCTTTCTCTACTCGAGAGCTCATGGTTATTTTTTCTCTCTACTCGAGGAGAGCAGCTTGTTTTTAATTAAAATAATTTTTGAATACTTTCCACATGTGTGAGTGAGAGTTGCAAGTGATTGAATGCATGTAGTAGTGTGTTTTTGCCATAGAATCAAAGATAGATCTTGGTTCTCAATCTAGTCTTGATCTTGGTGCATCTACACACCTTAGGAGATCACAAGTACATGTTGTGGACACTCCACACGTGTGAAATCTACATGGTATCAGAGCCTACCTAAGGTTACCATGCATTTTGATCCATTTAAGTGAAAACTATTCATCAATCTTGAGCTAGAAATTGTCAAGATCCATTTTCCTAGCTAACTTGTCCAATTTTGGTTCACGCCTGCTTCGTTGTACGATCAGACAATCACTAAAGTAACAATGCGTTGTATATAAATACAAAGTAAGATGCACAGACATTCCCAAGCTTAGATCTAGCAATCAATTAGATCAAATGAATCACATTAGTAATGTATTTGCTGAGACGCCTAGCACTATTGTTCAGTTTTAAACTATTATTTTAGGCTTGTATTATAAGAAGTGGATTTCCTTACAACAATCTTATGTACATTTGTGCAATTCTAATGTACTATGTGTTCTTCAAATCTTTGTATAATGTGTGAATGATAATTGTTGTTTCTACTTTTTGAGAGTATGTCGAATATTTTTTATTCTCCTTGTGTATCTCATCGACTGAGTCAAAGTGTAGAATCACACTTGTCCTTGACGCCTTCGAATTTAGTAACTATGGTTGTCTAAGATACCTATTGACTCATCAATTAATTGAATGGTTTTGTTGTGATAGGTGAGTCTAAACACGATGCTCTTTTATTAGTCTTCTACAGTGCTAATCACTAGGCCAAAATGGGAAATAAATGAATGGTATGAATTTCCCTTTAGATTGTTTCTTTGAAAGTCTTCACAAGTACAATCCGGAGACTCACGGATTGTAACCACGTAAATGTTTTAGGGATTAGTTGCAAAACTCTAGATAGAAAAACAAACAACACAATCTTGTGTCCTTACTTTTTCCTTGATAACAGAGACTTTCAACTCGATGGACTTTCTGATTCTTTGCTTGGTAGCTTTTGAAATAGAGTTCCTCCTCCTTGTCTTTCTTTTTTGCATGGGCATGACAAATTTGTCCGCTGGAGAACACGTTTGTTTCTCGTGTAGCACTGATGTTGATTCTATGCCATCTTCCTCCATGCTCTCCATCATGTAGCCACTCTTGTTCAATATGTCGATCTCGTACTGGCTATGATACTTTCCAAAACTACCACACCTTTTCCCTTCGTTCTGTGATTGCAGTGCAACTATATTTCTGTTTAGTTGCCATGTATGAGTAACATTTGAAGGGTCAAATCACATATACTGCATAGTCTCACCACCACTATGAAGGCATCTTCCAAAAAAACTGGAAGCAACGATTGTTTCACTCGATTTTCCTAAAGCAATAAGTTGACCACTGTTTGGACATCCAAAAGATGAGAGGCTTCCACACATCTCATTATTGCAAATAAATGAATCCCCCCCTCTCCCCCCCCCCCACACACACACAATATGACAATCGCATGTCACTTGCGAAACAAGAAATGGATGTGGAAGAATAACCAACCCAAGGGTGACCATACTTACTCTATTCCATGCCTGACATCGAATTGCTCTTTTCTGACACACTGGGCAGCTCAAAAATGATGTCACCATTATATTTAGCTGGGATCTCTATCACTTGCGATATGTTTTTCACTCGATCCGTCAGCTTTCATAGTTTGCTACTTGTAGGCAACTGATTGATTAAATCAATAACATGCAATGCATCTAACTCACGAGCATTAATAATGCTTCGCCTTTGTACCACATATGACGGACTGGCAATTAGATTTTGAATTGGAGATTCAGTCTCATCAAGGTCAACTATTTCAACACACGTTGGTACCAAGATCATGCTCAATGACAAAACCCTATGAGACCCTTCACAAAAAGATTTGCATGGAATTAGGATGGGAACGCTTGTGGGCATTTCGAATATTGAGTGATACAGTCTGAAGCTATTTTTGATCAATTTAAAATGCAAAGCCATGACATCTTTTGGAAGTTTGGTGATATTTCCTCGACCCTCTTCATCGAAAAAATCAGCATCTTGAAAGGTAAACCTAATAGATGCCATTGTTCTTTATTCTTTTTCTTGAACCCAATACTACAGTAAATCACAAACGAAAAACAAATGAAAACGAAAGCTGCTTAGTCTCAAAAACATATGAAACCAGTATTTCAACAATTTCGATAACATATGATCGAAGTTTTTTTTTTTGAGCCGCTTGTTCTAAACCTAGCGCTTGTCATGGGCATGCCAAATCCAACATGTGAATTTGATAGGTAATGACATGCAACAGCTTTACAGGTCACTTAATGGTTGGAATGTCTAGTACCGAAAGCATGTAGACACTTCAATGCTAACCCTCAAAATTCCAAATCCCACTTCATGGAGGTGATAGTGATTGAAACGTGGGTTCGCCTACTAGTAGTCATAATGAGCTAATGTTATTGAGTCATTAATATAATTTATGTTAGACGAGGATGGCATGTGCCTCCATAATTAGGTTCAATTCGGTCATAAAGTTGTGTGTGTGTGTGTGTGTGTGTGTGTGTGTGTGTGTGTGTGTGTGTGTGTGTGTGTGTGAGAGAGAGAGAGAGAGAGAGAGAGAGAGAGAGAGATGTGTAGAAGACCTCAACAGACAAATCTCGGTTCTACCAACAAAGTGCATAATCTAATTGACAAAGGCTGAGAAACCGAACTCGAACTTTATTCTTGTTCGCACTCGAACTTTACTCGAACTCAAACTTTGTGAAATTTGAGACATGTGGGAATGCCCTAATGTTGCCTAAGCAAAGCTTATGCACTTTAGATCATAATCTAGATCAAAATCTAAAGCAAAGAGGCAAAAATGGATGCATAGATTGATAACCAAAGTGTTTTCACATGTAACAGAAGTACTTCATGAAAAAACTAAGTAAAATAAAGCTCTTCTCCTCGGGTAGAGAGAGAATAGACCAATTTGTCCTCGGTAGAGAGAGAAGGAAATACAAGCAAAACTTGATTGCACTCAATATGACTCAAAAACTCAATTAGATTATGATTGGTAATGAGAGTACATATGAAACTCGTGGAGAGCCATGCTTATTTTCTATGGGACCCCTAATCCTAGCCTCTCTAATGCTATTGGATGAGTGATGCATCCATCTTGCAATTCTATTGGAGCTTTGACTTGATTACTCATCAAATTACATTTAACCAAGTGTCACAAGCCTAACTAGCTCGAGTTTACATCATGAACTACTTTTGACCAAATTGTGGCTTTACATGTGGAATTGACCATTTTGCCATCTTTGCCAATTTTGGCCATGTCAAAGATATACACCAAGATGCTTGACATAAAAAACTTAGGAAACCCCTAAAGCTATGATAGATAACTTTTTATAATTTTCACACTCCTCCTAAAAAGATATCTAATCTAAAAAAGCATTGATCTTGGAATCATTCCAAGATTGGATCTATGTTTGATGAGGGAACTCATGAGTAGAGGCTTGGTGAGTAGATCGGCAATACAAGATGATGAATCGATATGCTCCAAATGAATCTATCCTCCAATAAGCTTCTCTCTCACAAAGTGGTGTGCCACTTCTATGTGCTTGCTTCTTGCATAAAACATTGGACTATTTGCAAGTGCTTGTGCCGAGATATTATCACAATAAATCAATGGTAGCTCCTCCTCTTTGATGCACTTTAGCTCCAATAGAATCCTCTTGATCCAAAGCACTTCTTTTGTTGATGTAGTGAGTGATTTATACTCGGCCTCACAAGAAGAAAGAGAGATAGTATCTTGCTTTTTGGAAAGCCAAGATATGAGATTTCCTCCAAAAAAGATAGTATATGCACTTGTGGACTTTCGATCCATCTTATCACTTGCAAAGTCCAAATGCGAGTAGCCAATAATAGATAAATCTTCACTCTTGTAAAGTAAACCATAATGATGTGATGAAGATATATACCTTAGCACCCTCTTGGCCGTCTTCCAATGTTGGATCTTTGGATCTTGCACAGATTGGCTCAACTTGTGCACACAATAGCTCAATTCGGGCCTAGTGATGGTAAGCCATATCAAGGAGACAATAAGACTCCTAAAAAGTGTGTCTTTTACAATGTGCTCCATTGGTGTGTCAATGCCCTTACAATTTTCCATATGAAATTTTTTCAACATAGCAAGAGCATATCTAGATTGACAAATAAAAGCATAATCATCATGAAAGTCAACCTCTAGGCCTAATATGTAATGGATTTCTCCTAGATCTTGCATCTTAAAATCTTTTCCAAGTGCTATTTTGGTCTCTTCAACCAATTTGATACAACCTCCACAAAGGATAATGTCATCTACATAAATGAGAAGAATACCACTATCACTAGCAAAAAACTTGATATACATGGAAGGATTATTTGGACATTTAGGACCAAATTGGCTATTTTAGGCTACTGGTGCCCTAATTTGGGTCCTAAGTTCTAAAGAGAGGAGAGAGAGTCATCTCTCTCACATATATTAGGCTGAAATTCATGGAGAACAGGTTGGAGAAACTTATTGTATTGTTGAGAGAGATCAATAGATCATTGTCACAGTTTCTTCCTCCATTGAGAGCATTGCTTTGTGTTTCTTAGCCTGCAGAGAAAATAAGTCATTTTTTTTATGAAGAGTCAAACATGGACCCGTAGGGGATGTCCAGCTCAAGTCCAGTAAGTAAGATACAAACAGATGCCAGAGGTGTATGGTATAAAGCATGAAGACTGCGGACACGAACCATTGAGCATAGCATTTGGCTACTATCAATCATTGGAGACCATTATGAATTAGGGTGAAAGTTTGTACAATTGCTGATGCGATGTCGTCCACGCCGATTGCACATTCAGGGAGCCTCTCATACCAAGATCTTGGTGCTTGCTTGAGTCCATAAAGACTTCTGAAAAGCAAGCACACCTTTGATTCATCCTTGATGAATCCTTGAGGTTGTTCCATGTAAATTTTCTCTTGAAGATAACCATTGAGGAATGCATTGGAAACATCCAATTGGAGCACCTTCCACTTGAAATAGGTACCAAGAGATATAAGAATCCTTATTGTTACCATCTTTGCCACGGGTGCAAAGGTCTCTTCATAATCAAGTCCATGGATTTGAGCAAATCCCTTGGCACATAATCTTGCCTTGTACTTGTTGATAGTGCCATCTTGATTATATTCGATTCGAAATACCCACTTGGATCCAATGATATGCTTGTTGGACGGAGGATCCACAAGCTCCCAAGTGTTGTTGATGATCAAGGCTTCATATTCTTGCTTCATGGCATCATACCACTCCTTGGTATTGAGTGCCTCTTCAACATCCTTTGGCTCTTCATGTGAGATGAAATATGCAAAGTTGGTGGAATCAAGCTCCACTTGCTTGCCTTGTCAACATATGAAAGCCTCTTAGGTTCAGATCTCTCTCTTGATGTCCTCCTAGGTGTGCAAACCCGAGGAGACTCCTCCTCAAATCTTGACCACAACAAGTCTTGACGATGGTCTTCAATAGGCATGATAGGTGATAGATCTTGAGGTGACTTGATCTTGGCCCCTTCAAATGATGGATGCTGATCTTCATGGAATATAACATCTCTACTTTCAATCACTTGAGAAGTAGAGAGCACAAAGACTCTATAAGCCTTTTTGGTGGATGAATATCCAACCATGATCCCTTTGCAAGAGCATGGATCATCCTTCTTCCTTGTTTCCAAGGGAATATGTGCAAAACAAATAGTGCCAAATACTCTAAGGTGATCAACCTTAGGCTTCTTTTTTAATAAGACCTCATATGGTGTCCTTCCTTCAAGAGCAAGATGTGGGAGCCTATTGCAAAGATAATTTGCACCATTTATAGCCTCTCCCCAAAAGTCTTTAGGCAAAGATGCTTCAATCCTTATGGCTTTTGCACACTCACATAAGGATCTATTTTTCCTCTCGGCCACTCCATTTTGAGATGGTGAGTAAGCACAAGAGAACTCCCTCTTTATACATTCTTGCTCACAATAGTCACATGGATTTTGTTGGAGATATACTCTCCTCCTCCATCACGCCTCAAAGCCTTGATCTTAAATGAGAATTGCTTCTCAACATATGCTTTGAATATAAGAAAGTGATCATACACCAAAGATTTAGAAGAAAGAAGATATAGCCATGTATATCTTGTGAAATCATCAATGAAGTCACAAAGCAAGTGGCTCCTCCCTTGCTTTTGGATGATGAGAAGTGCACATTCGAGTGTATCAACTCCAAAGGATAGGTGCTTTTGATGGAAGATCTTTGATATGCTTTCTTGTGTGATTTTGCAATAGCACAAGCCTCACATGGCTTGATCTCCTTGGAAAGATTCTTTGGTAAGGCAATAGCCTTGGCTTCTTTCCATATAGAAAGCATGGATTTGTAGTTGGGATGTTCAAACCTCCTATGCCATAATTCCTCCTTGGAAAGCTTTGTCACAAAAGCAATATCACAACTCTCTCTTGGATCAAGCTTGTATATGCCTCCAAATCTTGATCCATGTGCAAGGATCTCATCATTTCTTTTGATAACACAAGTATCAATATTGAATTTCACATCAAGGCCACCATCAATAAGTTGGCCAACACTTATGAGGTTCTTTGTAAGAATAGGCACAAAAAAAACCTTGTTGAGAGAAAGAATTTTAAAAGATGAGGTCTTCAAGGGAATACTCTCTATGCCTCAATATTGCATTCTTGGTCATTTGCTCGACAATTTTGCGACATATGAGGCTTGAACAAGAAACAAAATATTTTGCGACAAGATTCTATTCGCAAATCTTTCGAGCTTCAACAAGAAAGCCACGAGCTTCTACAAGAAACCATTTTGCAAATCTTACGAGTTGTCTACAAGATAAATTTCGTGAATCTTTTTGAGCTTGTCACGAATAGAAATGTTTCGAGTATAACCTAAGATTAAATCAGTACGAGCTAGGTCTAAAACATGAAAATTAACTATTTATGTGTGTCCTTGCATCAAAATTGGGAGCTTCAGGACTTTTATGTTCCAAGTCTCCAACTCTGCTCCTGAAGCTAGATAAACTTTATATCTATGATTGTTGGCTTCAGTTTCCAAGCTGAGTTTCTACACAAGACGAGAATTAATAAAATTATGAGTTGAACCACTGTCCAATAAAATACTCACTTCTTGATCTTTAATTGTGCCAATTAAACGGAAAAGTTCATTAGGCAAGAAAGAAGTAGTACTAAAATAACATTCACACTCACAATCAGTCAGGTTAATTTCCAAAGTCTTACCATTGCCTCTTGGGATTTCAATCATGTGAGCAAGCCCTTTCTTCCTTTCTGGACAAAATTTCATCATATGTCCAGGCTTCCTACAGACAAAACATAAATTCTATCTTCTAGCCTTTTCCCGGGACATAGATTTCTTGAATCTCTTTCTCTTCGGCTTCCTGAGTTCCGATGCTGCTTGATCTAATTCGTCAAAGTATTTTGCTTGGTCTGGACCACGTTGCTTACCCTTCTTGGTTTTCAAAGTGGTAGCGCAAATTGCTTCATGGATGCCACCATTGTGGAATCATATGCTTTCGCAATCCGAAATGCATCCTCGAGACTTTGAAGCACATTTTGCCTGCATTCATTCTGATAGTCGGCTGACAAACCTAGAACAAACTGCCATAATGCCAACTTCGCATTGAATGATGGAACCCTATTTCATAGGTCCATGAATTCCTGGATATAAGATTCTAAACTCTTTGTACCCATCTTGCAATTCACGAACTTTAGGTAGTAGTCCACATCATCAGCAACTACGAAAGCCTTCTTGAAAACTTCCGCAAACGCATCCCAAGTAGTTGGCTTCGCCGGTAAATCTCGCCACCACGATGACGCTTTGTTGCGTAAGAACAACACGACACTTTCAATTTTCTTCTCATCAGGAACACCGTGCAGATTGAAGTAACTACTCCACTTGGCCAGCCAGTCCTCGACAACCTCAGGTTTCTTCTCCTTCTTCTTGCCCGCATAAACCTCCGGTTGAAAACCGAGATTGGGTGAAGACATCAATTTGACTTGATTCAAAAGAACCTCCATTTGTTGATCTCTCATCTGATTACGATTATTCATATCATTGAGTGCCATACTCAACTGCAAACAAATCACCATATAAGATGGCGCACCTGGATTTGCAGCTTGATTTGAAGTTTCTTCGGTCATCTCGATATATCTATCCTAAAAATTACTATATTTAGTTAATATCTGATTAACTCACAGTGAAGTATTGTTGACCAAAAACTGACTAAAATTGACTCGAGTATGGTTAAATCACTATTTTTAGTCAATTTCATAGATATTACAAGAAACTGAAAAAAACCAAAAATTTCAAGTTTTCGCACTTTTATTTTTTTTTAAAAATTTTACATTTTCTTAAAATTCATAAAAATTCACAATCAGTTATTAAGCAATCGAAATCGAAAATTCGATTCACTGTTCGATTCTTAATGTTACTTCATTAATGTCCCTCAGACATGCAAGACATGCGACATTAATCGGATTTTTTACTTTACAGATTTTTACGTAAAAATTCAGTTCTATGGAAATTGTCAGCTATGAAATCCAGTTTTGTATCTAACCATCAGAGTACATGCGTATGACCACTCAAAACATATCTAAACTACTCATGCATGTTAGAATCACTCTGAGAAACCACATGCGGACATTCCATGCAAGCACAGTACTTCAAAATAGGAAATTGTCATGCATGCAATCAAAACAATTGGAAATTTTACCAATTTTGCACACAAAATTGCAAAACTTCAGATGCTCATATCTTCGGCTACAAGACAGCAATTTGGGTGTTGTAAAGCTCAGTACACAGGGAGACCCAGTGAACAAGACACTTGCCATGTCATCCTGCCACCTAGAACTCACACGTGCGATTTCAAAACAGCCAATTAAGCTATAGTTGGCCACACTTTTTCAAGACCTATATGTCAAAAAACATGCAAACACTCAACCAAGCCTAAATGTAGTGCTTAAACTTTGACCTATGTCGCTGGTTGGTGGACAACGATGGAGCAGCTTTTTGGTTTCTCATACAATGGCTCATTGATGAAATGGTTGGTGACAACAACTGACACTATAACTTGTATGTTCACAATCAATATAGCTCTTACAATTTGTCACAAATTGAATGTGGACTTACACATTGAGTGTAATATGTCTCTTTTTTTACAACGGCTTATAGATTTCAGAATTGCATCCTCTATTCCTTTTGATTTGGAATACACTCTGATTCAGGTATGTATATGGCGAACATCGTTATGCTTAGAAGTAATGGTAACACACATACGATGCTATGCTTTTTAAACTAGCATAAGAAGCAGTTGTGTTCCAAATCTAAGTACGTGCGTATGTCATAGTTTTTTACTCTATCCTAAAATCTTTGGAAATTGATGGCAATAAATAGACTCGGACTTGTCGATAACCATTTTTCAAAGGGGACATCTTTCGTGACAACCATGACTTCCTCACAGGATTCTCTTATGATGGCTATTCAGGTTAGTGTTTTAAAACGTTATTTGGGTGCTACTTTACAAGCGCTAAAAATGGTCGTATTTACACGAATGGTAGTATTTATAGGAATGGTGGTATCTATAGTACCTCCGTATATTGTGGCAATACACTGGAAACTGGAGGCAGGAGCTAGGCAACATGGACAAGGCTCAAGAATTAGCTCCCAAACTTTGTGAGGTAACTTTACACCTTACCAATCCATTTAGCGAGCAAGGGAACATTAAGCTTTCAACCACATACGCTAATTAACGAGTAGTATAAGCTCTTCTGGATAGAGGCTCTGGAGTCAATATCATATTCACTTCACTAATGAAAGAATGGGGACTACAAGATCATTTAAATAGGCCAAATTGTCAACTCCAAATGGCCAATCAAAGTATTGTTCGACCACAAGGTGTGATACCTGTTGGAAAGAGATGTGTGAAAAGATAGAATCAAATAAAAAGAATTCGAACGACAAGAATGAAAACTTATCATGCGCAGTGGAATAAACTATCTTCCTCTTTCTCTATGCATGACTACACCTATCAATTTTGAACAAAACAATAGTGATAGAAATCACATTTGATCTTATAGTAACTAACTTTGAAATCATTAGTACTAAAGTGATTACGTAGCCAAACATTAAGCATTAAATTATCAGACAAATAGTAAGAGATTATCAGTAACAAAAGCATTACAAAGATGCATGCATACTGATATGATATTGAATGCAATAAAAAGATAGATTGATTCAGTAAAGGAACAAATTAGAATGGAAATGAGCACAAAGGAATTAACACAATTTCCTATTGAGTGGGTAATTGAAAAGGTTTCTCCTAAGAAGATTCTCACCAAAACTTTTAAGAATCAAGGTATTAAAAATAAAATCACATTTTTGCATATAAAAAAATTAAGTGCAGGCTTTTTGACTTTTTAAAATCCTCCTTCTCTCCTCAGATGACATCGTTCTCAATGGCAAATTTTGGATAGTGTGCAACCCATGCGCGGTCTCTCAGCTAGCATCATTGAGAGGTTGTCCATGCCATGCAACCAAGTACTCACAGAGCCTCTGGTCCAATACTTGCACTGGTCCATGCATCACTTTCCCATGCTCCTGGAATAATACAAGGCCATCAGCCAAAAAAATACTCTCCCTTCTAGTATAGGTAATGGGTGTGATAATCCAAGTACTTTAATCCTTTCAGCCGTATTAACTTGACACTTAAAACAATGTGTCACATAATGGTTTACTTCTTTCTTAAGTCCAGACCACCAAAAAATTACGTTGCATCAACTCATAGGTCCTATCCACACCAAGATGAACAGCACCAGGGCTATCATTACAAATATGCAAGATCCTCTTTCACAGCACCTTACAAGGGAATAAGAGCCTTGCCATTTCTCATCAGTATTCCATCTTCTATGGAATACTTAAGATAAGTGTGAACCAAGGTAGAAGATCTCTACATGAGATAGTGCATCTACCACACGATTCTAGGTAGTTTTCTTGTACCGAATCTCCATTAGGAATTGTTGCATGACCTCAGACCATGTCGCTTGTTGGCATCTAAGGTCTGGATGTTTACAAAAGTATCTCAAGGTATCATGATCAATGAATACCTCAAATTTTGTTTCATACAAATAATGCTTCCATGTCTTCAATGCATGAACTATGGCATACAACTCCTTTTTATGAGCTGGATAATCTTTATGTGCAAGGTTGAGCTTCTTTCTCTCAAAGGCCACAGGCCTACCCTCTTGCATCAGAACTGCTCCCACGACAATGTCACTCGCATATGTATCTACAACATAGGGCTTTTGAGGGTCTACAATCTTTAGAGTGACGACTCAACACTAGCTTGCTTTAACTGATCAAACAATTCAGTCTACTTGAGTCAAATCAATCAAAGGGGCTGCAATATAGGAGTACTTATTAACATCTATATGTGTCATGGCAAAAACGGCTTTCTAAATTATTGTGAGAATTTGAAAGCCTATGGTAATGCACATTTAATGCAAAGAATATATTATTTAGAAGAGGAATTAAGGAAAATATCAAAGGAGTGTAAAAAAAAAAATTTAAAGTTGACAACTTGTTTAGAAGAAAATGAGATCTTCAAGAAGGAGATTCAAATGTTGTAGTCTTTTTTGCGTGATTTTACAACTAGTAATGATGAGATGAAAATTGCATTTCAATTCATGTGTATCTCGTATTTGTCTCTTATTAAAGACATGAAGACGAAAAGGAACAAGAGAAAGAGACTAGTAACGAGGGGTATTTTTTTCTCTTTCATCCAAAGGAGGTTAATGAAAAAGAAGAATTCATGCATTCAAGTACATTCTAGCCTATTTGGTTTGATATTGTTTGCGCTTTTTGATTCAATGCAATCACTAGTTCTATCATTTATTTATTTCCACTTCCTTGAATTTGTTTAATGTGTCGCGGTCAATACAATGAGTGTCCAAATATCTAATGACTATTTTCAAAACATGATATTTGCCATGAAGAGATACATTGGTTGCTGAAGACCATTTGGCCGATAAGAATTCCATTAGAAAATCATTAGGTCCATTTGAGCTTCTAAGTCTATGAAACCAATGTTAAACAATAACAAAATGAAAAAAAATTAAAACTTTAATTACTGATAGCATTATGAATGAAACACCAATGACCTCTTATATTCTTTTGCAACCTCACTGAAACTCTTATCACCTCCTTGAATCTCTTACCACCTGCAGTGTTTGGACAAGGCATTTCAGAAAAGGTTATTAATATTATAACAATACGTAATTATACATGCCATCTGAGAAAGAGCATAACAACTAATACATGATCTTAAAGGGCAAATCACTTTCACATATCATAGTATAATGAATATGATGAAAAATTGGCACATATCTAGTGTGATTACTTATTTCTTAAGGCTTGGTGCCTCTATATGTGGTGCTCCTCTAACTACTAAAGTAAGTGTAGATAAGATACAAATACTTAGTTGCCTTTGTATGTGGTGCTGCTCAAGACTAACAATGTAACAACACAACACTCATTTCAAAAAATGTTTTCATGTTAGAAGAAAAGACATTACCCTATTATATGGAGCATACCTTCAAAGATGATCGGACACAGGACAAAAAGGCCCTCACATTAGAATCCACAACAAAACCTTGCCACTGACATAATTTGTGATCAATTTTAAGAAAAACAGGCCTTTTCAAACAATGAAATGAGATGCTATGTCAAATCAAAATCAACAAACACGAGCCAACAAGCAAGGTTCAGGAGGCCAAGGATGAGGATGCATCATCAAGCTCAAAGGGCAAAGGGAAGAAAGACAAATCCAAGTACAAGTGATTCTTTTGTGGAAAGAAGGAGGACTTTGCATTAGAATGCAATCTATTACACAAATAATTTTCACAAACAGTAGCTTCTCCCCAAAATGGCTTAGGTAGAGAAGAATGTAGCCTCAAGGCTTTTGCACACTCACAAAGAGATATATTCTTTCTCTCGGCTATTTTGTTGAGGAATATATGGATATGTTAGCTCTCTTTTTAATGCCATTGGACTTACAAAACTCTATCATACTGGTGGAGATGTACTCTCCTCCATTATCACTTCTCAATAATTTAATCTTAGTATCAAGTTGATTCTTAACAAGTGGAGTTCAGACAAGGTATGAGACAGTGTATGCATGTGTACAGTTATCAATAGCAATTCTATGAATAGTTGGTCCATGCTTAGGACTCTATTCTAGGTGAATCTATGTATAGGGAACTTAGGGCTATGTCTGGCTAAGTGCCCAGGATGCTTTTGGCTCTATATATTGGGTCCAAACTTGCCCTACTCCTCATCATGGTTCTTGATTCATTTCCAGGCTCTCACTCTACTTTCATGCTTCTTGTTCCTCAGCTTGGGGGTGAGGCTTCTAGAGATTGATTGGATGCTTCTACTTGGTTAAGTGGTTTCTCCACAGTGTGTTATCCTTTTGTGTTTAGGATTTGTAAGCAAGATCTAAGGAGTTTCCCTTAAAATGGTATCAGAGCAAGGCTTACAAGCTTGGAGAGGTGGTGCTTTTCATTGGAGCTTGGTGGTATTCAACTAGTATTCTCATCCAAGGAGAGGAGCAAGGTTGCAAGCTAGTGGATCTTCCCAAATTCAATTTGCATGTTCTATATCTCTCTCAAATTCATTGTGGTTTGTGGAGAATTGTTGTAGGAAATCAATTTTGGTGTCTTTTTTGGAGTTTTGCATGTGTAGCTCAAAACTAGTGAAGGATCTGGAATTTCCAGCAAGTTAATTCACTTTGAAGTAGTTGAAATTCAGCTTGCATGTTGGATCTTCCCATGTATTTGGATTCTAGGCTCTTTTGTGGCCAAATTTGGCTTGTTTTCCATGATTTTGGCACAAAATTGAGGTAGAATTTAAAATCCAGCAAGTTTAGATCAATTGGCTGGTTATAAATCTATATATTGGATTGCATGTGGATTTGAAAAACGTTCTTGCCACTAAATTCCAATTGGGCATGGTGAAAAAACCTAGAAAGGGCCAAAATTCATGATTTTTGCTTGTTTTTTCATGAAATTGGACGGTAGGATGTTGTTGAACATCAATTGAAGCTGGAAAAAGATGAATCATAGTCTTTTAAAGATGTCCTAGAAGTTAGAGCCAAGAATTCCAGCAATATGGTTTGTAGGAAGTCAATTTTGGTGAATTTTGGGGGATGGATTTCTCTAAATCCATCAGGGGATCATTTTGGATTTTTTACAGCATGATTTGTATTCCTTTTTACCTTCCTAGAAAGCTATCAGACCTATAAATTGATGGGTAGAGGCTTATGTTTCAATTTCATCAAGTTTGTAGCAATTTTGACATCTAGAAATCAAGAATTCATGGTTCTCAGCCTGTACTGCTTCATAGGATCTATATGAAGGCTTCATGGAACTCTTAGAGACCATTTAAGACTGTTTGGATCCTCACTTTTAGGCTTGGTTGAGTGTTTGCAAGTTTTTAAGCTAATTGGCCTTGAAAAAGTGCACCCTCCTACAGGTTATTTGGATGTTCTGAACTCGCACATGTGAATCCTAGGTGGTAGGATGACATGGCAAGTGTCCTGTTCACTAGGTCTCCCTCTGTATTGAGCTTTACAGCACCCAATTTGGTGTCATGTAGCCAAAGATATGATCATCTGAAGTTTTGCGATTTTGTGAGCAAAATTGATAGAATTTTGAATTGTTCTAATTGCATGCAAGTCAATTTCCTATTTTGAGGTATTGTGCTTGCATGCTATGCATGGGATCCTCTATTCATAGAATTGCTATTGATACTCTACACTATACGGTCCCAGATCTTGTACTAACTCCAATTAGTGTGTTGATTCTCAGAGTGATTCTGACATGCATGAGTGGTTTAGATATGTTTTGAGTGGTTATACGCATGTACTCTGACTGATAGATACAAAACTGGGTTTTATAGCTGACAATTTCCATAGAACTTGATTTTACGTAAAATTTCGTAGTTGTGAAAAATCAGTTTAATGTCGCATGTCTTGCATGTCTGATGGACATTAATGTAGTAAAAATTAAGAATCGAACAGTGAATCAATTTTTTGATGTCGATTGCTTAATAACTGACAGTGGTTTTTTACGAATTTTTAGAAAACGTAAAATTTAAAAAAAAATATATTCAAAGTGCGAAAACTCAAAATTTTTAGTTTTTTTCCAGTTTATTGTAATATCTATGAAATTGACTAAAAATAGTGATTTGACCATGCTGGAGTCAATTTCAGTCGGTTTTGGTCAACTGTACTTCACTATGAGTTAATCTGATATTAACTAAATTTAGTAATTTCCAGGATAGATATATCAAGATGGCCGAAGAAACTTCAAATCAAGCTGCGAATCTAGGTGCACCATCTTATATAGTGATTTGCCAGCAGTTGAGTACGACGCTCAGTGATATGAATAATCATAATCAGATGAGAGATCAGCAAATGGAAGTTTTGTTGAATCAAGTCAAATTGATGTCTTCACCCAATCTCGGTTTTCAACCGGAGGTTTATGTAGGGGAGAAGAAGGAGAAGAAACCTGAAGTCGTCGAGAACTGGCTGGCCAAGTGGAATAGTTACTTCAATCTGCACGGTGTTCCTGATGAGAAGAAAATTGAAAGTGTCATACTGTTTTACTAAGATTTTCTGATTTGGAGCTGTATTGACCAAGTTATGGCCATTTTAGTGTTTTCTTTCCAATTTTAGTTATTGGTGGCGAGATTTACTTGAGAGGCGTTTGCGGAAGTTTTCAAGAAAGCTTTTGTAGTTGCTGATGACGTTGACTACTACCTGAAGTTCGTGAACTGCAAGATGGGTACAAAGAGTTCAGACTCTTATATCCAAGAATTTATGGACCTATGGAATAGGGTTCCATCATTCGATACGGAGTTGGCACTTTGGCAGTTTGTCCTAGGTTTGCAAGCCGACTATCAGAACAAATGTAGGCGAAATGTCCTTTAAAACCTTGAGGATGCATTTCGGATTGCAAAAGCATATGATTCCACAGTGGTGGCATCCAGGAAGCAGTCTGCGCAAATTCCAACCACTTTGAAATCCAAGAAGGGTAAGAATCGTGGTCCAGACCAAGCAAAATATTTTGACGAATTAGATCAAGCAGCATCGGAACCCAAGAAGCCGAAGAGAAAGAGATTTAAGAAATCTATGTTTAAGGAAAAGGCTAAAAAAGAGAACTTATGTTTCGTCTATAAGAAGCCTGGACATGTGATAAAATTTTGTCTAGAAAGGAAAAAAAGTGTCGGCTCACATGATTGAGATCCCAAGAGGCAATGGTAAGACTTTGAAAATTAACCTGACTGATTGTGAGTGTGAATGTTCTCTTAGTACTACTTCTTTCTTGCCTAATAAACTTTTTCGTTTAATTCACACAGTTAAAGATCAAGAAGTGAGTATTTTATTGGACAGTGGTTCAACTCATAATTTTATTAATTCTCGTCTTGTGTAGAAACTCAGCTTACAAATTGAAGCCAGCAATCATAGATATAAAGTTTATCTAGCTTCAGGAGTAGAATCGGAGACTTGGAACATAAAAGTCCCGAAGCTCCCAATTTTGATGCAAGGACACACAGAATTTGTTAATTTTCATGTTTTAGACCTAGCTCGTACTGATTTAATCTTAGGTTATGAATGCTTGTATAGTAAATCGCCTTCTCTGTTAATTGATTTTGAGAAACTTTTTCTCACTTTCAAGGAGGGTGATAAGGTAGTTACATTATTTTGTAGTAATTTTGTACATTCGTTGGATCATATTTCTACAGTTAATGAAATGGAAACATTGGATTATTCTGAGTATGAAGTTTTTTCAATTTGTGCTATTCCAGTTGTTGATGTTCCTGTAATGAATCTAAATGGTTGTGAATTCTCAACAATTCTTATCTCAGTAAATTTAGATCACGAACAAGCAGTGAAAAAAGAGATCATAAATGAATTTAGAGATGTTTTTCCATCTGAATTACCTCATAATTTACCACCATGTGGGTCAGTAGACCACATGATTGAGTTAATTTTATGAAGTCAACTTGTCTCTAGACAACCTTATAGGTTCTCTCAGAAAGAGGAGACAGAGATTTCAAATCAAATAGAAAAGTATCTGAGGATTAGACATATGCAACCTAGTAAATCACCATGGGGCACTCCTGTTCTTCTTAAAGCGAAGAAAGATGGAGGTTTCCGGATGTATGTGAATTACAAGGGTCTTAATAAAGTGACTATCAAAAATAAATATTCATTATCCAGGATGGATGACCTTGTAGATCGCTTGGGTGGAGCACAGTATTTCACCAAGATAAATCTCAGGACAGGGTACCATCAAATAAGAATTAAGTCGAAAGTTGTCCAAAAGACAGGATTTCGTTCTAGATTTGGTCATTATGAATTCTTGGTGTTGCCATTTGGATTAACGAATGCTCCAAGAACGTTCCAGCAAATGATGAACGATTTATTTCGTCCATATTTGGGGAAGTTTGTGGTTGTATTCTTAGATGACATTCTCGTTTACAGTAAATCCTTGGTGGAACACGTAGACACTTAAAAATCGTCTTGATGAAATCCCGTCAGGAGTTACTCTACGCTAAAGAGTCCAAGTGTGAATTCTTTAAGCAAGAGTTGCTTTATCTTGGTCATAAGATCACAGTAAATGGGATCAAGATTGACGAGGATAAAATGAAGATTGTGATTGAGTGGCCAATTCCAGGAACTGTGAGGCAAGTAAAGTCATTTTTAGGTTTTACACTTTTCTTCAAGAGATTTATTGAGGATTATGCTAAATTATCAGCACCGCTTAATAATCTGACAAAAGGGTTTGTTAATAAAAAGAAAAAGAGAAATCAACGTAGTCCGCCTATTGTTTGGAACGAGGAATTGAATCAATGTTTTGAGAAACTTAAAATAATGATTGTTTCAGCTCCCATGTTACAAATTGCAAATCCAGATTTACCTTACGTTGTGAGAAAAGACGCAAGTGATGTTGCAGTTGGAGCGGTTCTATTACAAATGGATAGGCCACTAGTGTTTGAGAGCAAAAAATTCACTGGTCCTCAGTTGCGTTATACTACACAAGAAAAGGAATTGTTTGTTGTAATCCACGCACTTAAAACCTAGAGACACTACTTGTATGGTAGTAAGTTTGTAATGTATACGGATCACCAGCCTCTTAAATATTTCTGTAATCAACATGATCTTCGGGAGAGAAAAGCTCGATGGGCTGAATTGAGACAAGAATTCGATCATGAAATCCGTTACATAAGAGGCAACTCTGATCAAGTTGCAGATGTTGTTAGTCGGATGGGTGAACTAAACAAGTTGTCATTCACTTAGATTTCTACGAATCTATATCTTTCACTGAGAGAAAAATATGAATCAAATTCCCATTTTGGTCACATTTGGAACATTTTTCAGACCGAAAGAAATGTGGACAATGTTGAGTAAAAAACACAGGGGATTCTACTAACTAAGAAAGATAAGAAGATTATGGAACAGTTCACCATTCGAGATGGATTAGTATTTCAGAATGGGAAAGTTTGCGTACCTGGTGATGATGAGCTCAAACGTAAGATTTTGTTTGAATGTCATGACATACCCTGTGCAAGACATCTCGGTATACACAGGACTCTAGACTTGGTTAAAAGAGAATTTTATTGGACAAAGCTCAAGCCATATGTCAAGTCATATGTTGTTAAATGCAAACTCTGTCAACTAGCAAAGGCTAAATGCCATAAGGCTGGTGATTTGTTGCATCCATTAGATATCCCAGATAAGAAATGGGAAAGTATATCTATGCATTTTATAGTTGGACTTCCAAAGACCCAATGACAAAATGATTCTATTTGGGTTGTAGTGGATCAGTTAACTAAGTTAGCTGCATTCATACCAGTCAAGTCAACTAAAAAGGCTTTTGATTTAGCCCAGATCTTTGTTGAGAGATTATTTCGGTTGTATGGTCTGCCAAGTGACATTGTTAGTGATAGAGATCCTAAGTTCATGGGTCACTTTTGGTCAACAGTATCCCATAAACTTGAAACTTTTTTGAGTTTAAGTTCTTCTGATCATTCTGAATCGGATGGCCAGACAGAAAGGACTAATCAAACTATGGAAGATATTCTGAGGACGTATGTTTCTCATAGGCAATCACATTGGGAAGATTATCTCCCACTGGTTGAGTTTGCATATAATAGTAGAAAACATTCTGCTACAAGTTACAGTCCTTTTATGCTTATGTATAGTTTTCAACCTAGATCTCCAGTAAATATTGAGACAAAGTCTGTTAAGATTCAGAAGGTTGCTAATTTTTTGCATGATATGCAAGAAATGTTGCAAGTGGCCAAGGATAATATCCGAAGTGCTCAGGATAGAGCTAAACACTATACCGATCTTAAGAGATCTCCAAGAGATTTTAAAGTTGATGACTGGGTATATCTTAGGATTCCAAAAGATTCTAAGACGTTATGTACAGGGAAGCATTATAAGTTGTCTACCCGTTATTGTGGACCTTTCAGTTTTGTACGCAGAATTGGTTCTTTGGTGTATGAACTCGATCTTCAAGGAAAATTGACTGCACAGCTAGTATTTCATTTAAATCATTTGAAACTAAGTTTACATGATGGTGATATAGTTGGATCGGATGAGGATTTATCTCATTTGGAAGATTTGTCGCTTAGTGTACCTTTGGAACCTGAGAAAGTGCTCAGAACCAAAGATAAACAATTGAGAAATCGTTCTATCTCTGAGTGCTTAATTCTGTGGAAGGGTCATACTGAGGATGGTGATTCGTGGGAGAGAGTTGATTGCATAAAGAAAAAAATTTCCAAATTTTAGTTTCTAAGGATACAAACAATTTAAGAAGGGAAGAATGTTATGTCCATGACCAATACATAGGATACAATATACACCTAGTCTTGGATACATAGTACTCCAGTGAAACAAGTTGTTAGTTATGCCACGTCATACTGGACGTGACCCGAAAGTAACTAATATCCTTGTGAGGCCCATAACACACTAAACATTAGGTTTTTAACTTTGGTGTGTTACATTAATAGTTCTCTATCGCTGTTTTTGTGTCAAGTTGTAATAATCGGTCTGAATTTTTCTAAGCCGATCTTGACAAAACGATGGTAGTGGTTTGGTTCTCGGGCATGTACCTAGTAAAGGGATTATGCTAGTTAGCCACTTAACTTTGGAGTGGAACTCTCAGCTAATTGAGCTAAATGGTGTTTTTGGTTCTTCCTTTTGGACTCAATGGTGCACCGGTAGGCTTATCCTAAATGATTTTGATCTTTAGAATTGGAAAAACTAAAGCTTTTGAGATACTTGTTTAAGTGAATAAATGGAATAAAGGTCATAAATTGGGAGATAGTTCTATATTCGATAAAATTTAAGTGTATCAAATATCGTAAAAGAGTACCCAGATCCAAATTTTATGGATTTTCCATTAGGTTCAGGAAATTTTAACGAAGTAATACTTAAGCTAAGGAAGTCAAAAAAGATAGAAACCTAGCATTTACCTATGTCAAAAGAGTTTTCGGTGCCTTCACGGATGAAATTTTTCAGGTGACTGAAATATGTAAGGGGGGAAGAAAATGAGACACCTGAGTAGGTAAATGTGATTGTGTTATGTAATTTGGATTGGTAAATAGTCCCTATAAGAAAATCGCATAGCACGGGTTTATTGAATTCATTTGAATTTATTTTGAATATCTATAGGACCATGAGTTGACTCTATTTGTTATTGGAAATTGTGACATGGAACGACAATGACACTTGATTCACATTTGTACTGTAAAGAGCCTTATTCCTAAGAGTTGTAACTCTCAGATGGTAGGAATTCGGGAATTATAGTACCAACCAGATGGGTTGTTTTATGTGACAGACTATGTACAAATTCTTGTTAAATCACAATTTTGTTAATGGATTATTGTGATCCATTAGAAACAAATATGGGGTTACTCCAGTACTTGGTGAAATAGATATGTGCATATCAAGTATATGAAATCCATATGGAGTTTTTAAGGTCTCTGGATTATCAAATAATGTGATTGAAGATTGGATCCTATGTTGGTCAGATAGATTGTTCTTCAAGCTCACCTGTCACGAAACTATCTCAAACAGTTTGCAAAATATTCTAGATTATTAGCTTGTTATTGAGGCCGGTCGTGCATGGGATATCCCTCGGGAGCGTCGTCTATGTCGCTTGTGCTCATTGTAGGAGGTGGAAGATGAAGCTCCTTTCCTCCGCAGATGTTGTATTATGAGATAACTTATGAGGAATTTGCTTTCTTTACAGATTGTAGTGTATTGTTTTCAGCCTAAAATCTCCGATTAATTAGGAGACAGATAAATCTATCAAGAGTGTATGGTTGCTATTTCCTGGCATATGTTGCTAGGAATAGAGCATTTAACTCAAGAGGGTATCTGGGGTACTCAGAGCTAAGTTATAATCATTTTTATCTTGATGGATCTCCTAAGAGATTTTGGGAGGATGAATTGTGGTACTTTAGGTTATTGAAAAAAATCCCTAGTTTATTGGTACCAAGAAGCATATATGATAATTGGGATAGTTTTAGACTATAATTGTTTGGATCTTTGACTTTTGAACATTGATTTCCAATGTAAGGTGAGGACTCACCTAGTGATTCATGTAAATTGAAGTTACATGAAGGTGATGTTATTAGATTGGAGAGAATCAAAACCAATAGAGAAATTATCTCTTAGTGTACTTCTAAAGGTCGATATAGTACTTCAGTGTAGAGATTAATAATTGGTGAATTATTCCATCTCTAAGTACTTATTTGATATTGAAGTCAATCTAAGGATTGATTTTCTGGGTAAAAGTGAAACTTAAAAGATTAATTTGTTAGCTTTTGAATTCGATCTTCGGGATTGGTCGACTGCTCACTAGTGTATCATGTAAACTTAGTTTATTTGATGATGACAGTTTGATGTATTGAAGACTTTACCCATTAGGAGGACTTATCGCTCAATGTACCTAACGATAAGGCTTCGCTTGGACTGGCTTTGCATCATTTTCTAAAAGAATGGAGTGTACTGCTATATCAGGCGGTATACTGATCTCTTTATATTTCCATGCAAAGATATCACAGTATTTCCATAAGAGCTTTTCTAAATTTTTGCATTGCTGTCTAATCAAGATGTGTTCTTATATGCACAGAACTATCAAACGGTTTTAGCTGGTCCATCAAACGAAGATGATTCACTTGTTGGTTCGCGCTTCGGTTGAGGCAACTCAATAGAAACATCACCCATCGTAATCTGTGAACTTATTAGGTACATCAAGTTCAGTATTCTCTTTCTATACATGGATTTTTTCAAGTAAAGATGCAGCTCTATTGGGATGTGGCCTTGAACAAGAAGCAACGTTAGATAAGTCTTTTGTTTGTTGCTCATTAAGAGGAGCAATCAATTGTTTCATTTTTTGTCGGATCTGCTTTCGTTTCTTGGTTAATCTTGAATAGAGGATAGAAAGTGGTTTATTTTGTGATCTCACAATCTGGAAATTATTAATAGCCTTCGATTGAGAGATCTGAGTATGCAGTTGGACTGTAAGACTGTCATCTATGGTACTAATAATTTCGTCTCTTGGATTATCCCATTTGTATAAATCATCACTCAGAGAATAATCAGTTAATCGACAGGTTGCGCTAAATATTTCAGAGTGGATTCATTTATATGTGCAAAAGGTGATGGTAGCTTAATCTTTTTTGGTATTCTCGTAAGGTAGGATGACTGTGAATCTAAATAATGAAGAATTTGTTCATCAATCAGCCTTTGTCAATCATGGTTAGCATAATACCTTCATCTGTAACTATTATAGGCGCATTAGCTGACAAATTTGGTAGCCATTCTGGGCCGTAAACATTCTGTCTGCATAAATGAACCAAAAATGTAGCTCTGCAGAAATGAACTAAAACAGCCACAGGTGACACTGTCAGGTTTTTCGCGAAAAAGCGAAAAGGGAGGTGCTGTTAAATTTTCATTTAGGATTGTCCCACACTTTGTCAGAGTCATTTTTTTAACATTTGAGGCTCTTTGAAAAAAGCGAAAAATGCGACACTGTGATTTCACACGAGTTTTCTTTCAGGCAAAAAATGCGAAAAAGGCAACACCGCATTTTTCAACAAGATTTTTGACAGGCAAAAAATGCGACACTGTCGTACACTCCGTGTAATTCTGCAGACCATGTAAAGACACGGGAAAATCGCAGAATTGGATTAAACAATGGATGAAGATTAAAATCGATTAGTCGATTGGTAGAAGGAGAATAATCCAACAAGCTCTTCATGCATTCCTCCTGCCTATATTTGACACACGTACATGCACTACTCCATATGTCTCAAGTAGAGTGTCTGGGTCCTCTCAAGGTCATTAGTCACCAACAGGCCTCGAAGTGGAATAAAATCTAGGCGTGACCAATAATCTCAAACACTAGAGGGTCGGTCTACCATATTAGGACTATTCCATGTCCTTAGCGAAATATGGCCGTAACATTCTTCCTCCCTTAAACAAGTTTTGTCCTCAGAACGAGAACCTAAGGAAAATCCAGATTTGTATACTTTTAACTCTGAATCATTATCCTCAATCTGACCACCCAACCTAATCAAGCACTCAGAGGTAGAACGATTTTTTCAATGCTAGTTGAATTTATCATTTCGTCTTAAGAGTTGCATATTTCGAACAACTTGGTGAGGAAGCAACCATCAAGCACAGATTTCTAAATCTTCACAAATTTTGTGAAACTCGATTATTAAGTTATCATGCACAGCTGGTAAAAAACGTAGATAGAAAGCTTGGCATGATAATCATATTTGATTAGAGGAATTGGCTGAAGGAGATCAAGTTCTTCTCTATAGAACTCAAAAAGATTAAACCAGGTAAACTCAAATTCCACTGCCAAAGACCTTATGTGATCACCAAGATTCATACCAATGTATCTGTACAACTGGAAATATTAGATGGGATCCTATTAGACACTTTGGTCAATGGATCTCGATTGCACAAAATACACCATGAAACTATGATTTCTTTTTGTATATATGTATATATTCTTCCAAAAATAGGTAATATGTTTCTTGGTTTTACGTAAGCAATTCATATCCATGCTTTTCCTAACAAGTATATCCTCATACCCTCTTCTTTGGGACAAATTTTTTCCAACACACACACATCCTATCTATCCATTGCACAACATTTTTTGATGACTACTTTTTTTTTCAATGTCATATTCTTCTTATTCCAATACGCACCTAGTGTACTTACAAGTTCATTCCATTTCTTCACACAATAGTCTGTTTGATGTTCAACTAGTTGTTAAATTCAGCTAATAGTGAACAGCAGACCACTACAAGAAGTCGCATTAACCAAGAACAATGAACCGTAGACCACCACAAGAACATATCATGTCAACCGAAGTGCACACGAGCGACACGTTAAACAAAAGTCACATCAACCAACGGACACGTCAGCCAAAGAATTCATCGACAACCTACATAAGATGACCGTTCACAAATGTACTTCTACCTCAAAGAGTTTCTTTGTGTAACCAAGTGCTAACTCTCAAGTGTTGACTCTCCTCATTCTCTAGCGATCTTTGTGCATGATCAACGCTCTAACACATATGTTCGATCAATCTGATCACTACCCTGCTATTACGATCATGCTTGTTGGATGCACTTTCTGACTCTACTGACCAAAAGAGCACCGAAAAGATTGAAACAATTCATGACCTAAACACACGAAGACAAGCAGCGATAACCATGACTACTGCTATTGATTTCGAGTTTATGGTTGGAAGCATTGTTGTTCCTGTCCTCCTAGGCCTAATGGATATGCAGGAGATGCAGTGGTGGTATGTGGAGGCATAGCCAGTGTTTTAGAGACTGGAGTTTAAGATCCCTCTGAAACTCAATTATCAGAGCCACTTTCTGATGACTGCATCATATAACCGATACAACCCTATCTTGAAGGAATCCTCATTCAAGCTATCGAGGAATAGTAGCTACACGTTCGTTGTGCCTCTGGCCACAAAGACCTGATGGAATTTGGGTTTCCAGAAGGACCAATCAGAATCACGTCGAATAAGCTGAAGGAGCTAGAGAGCACCCAACATCTTCCTAGATACCTCGATGGACAAGTACAAGAATAAAAATGGCTACCATAAAGGGCCAACAAGCTTTACTTGTATAAATACACGGAAATTGCCCACAGACAGAAACCTAAACAACCACAACTGCACTGCCAACGGTTGCAAAGCAAAGCATACAGTCCATTACAAAGAAACCGCTAGGGAACCGCAAGGCTCCACTCCAGTATGCGCTTCATTACGAAACCAAGGAAAACTGAAGGAAACCATAAGTACCCACTTGCGGTCAACTGGTGAAGACCAAAGGCTACTAAAGGAGCCTCACATAAGGCATGCAAACGGTTTCAATGTTCAAGGGAACGAACCGAAACCAAATCTAAGGAAACCGCAAGTCAACACTTGCAGGCCACATACGAAGACCAATGCAACAGACCAAAGTCGAAAACCGTAAGAGTCCAGCCTACGGTCCAATGTGAAGTAAACCGAAGGCAACCGCCAAGCTGGAGCTTGCGGTCACCTACGAAGCAAACACAAAGTAGTCCACAAAGGAGGTTGGCCGAAGGCCACGACAAAGTCAACACTTACGGTTCACAATGGTTCTCTCCTCTCGAAGAGACGAACCACTCGAGCATGGCAGAAGCCCCTACTATGGTCTGTCTGCGGTTGCTTGCCAAAGGCCTCAGGCTCCGAAGAACCTTCATGACCATAGAGACACTGCAAGGAAACGATTGCGGTCACATAGAATCACAGACAGCTACAAAAGCAGTGCATCTTCATGACCCAAAGCACTGGCGAGATCAACGAAGTACCAGCATGGAGAACGAACTCCACGGACGACGACGATAGACAACTGAAAGCCGCTAGAACGAGCTTAAATCATTTCTTGTAATCCTTACTAATTAGACACAAACCATTCATCTATTCCTATAAATACAGGATGAACGACATATGAAGGTTGCGCAGTGTTGATGAAGGAAGAGTTCGTAGTAAGCGAGACCACCTGTTGACAAAAGCATCTGCTAGTAAGCGAGACCATTTGTGAAGCCTGATAAGGCCAGAGATAGAGTGATAGACGTGCAAGCTAGTAAGCTACACAGATAGCTCGTAAGAGACGGAAACTCTCTTACGGTAACGCATTGTTTGGCATGCCAGACAGCACCCACAAATCATTGTTGTAATACAGATGCTCTTTATCTTTTAGCATAAGAGTACAATGTATGAATGTTATATGTTTGCTCATTGTTCATAAGTTCAGTTGTTAATTTCTATTCGACACAAAGGCTCGCTCTTATTTGAATGCTTATTAGTATCAGAGTTAGATTGGCAGTGTCCGTTGGAAGAGGATAGACCTTAGTACGCAGCAGTAGGTGTGGCTAGGAGTTCGACTCTATCTAGGCAGAATAGGAATCAAACCAATCACGCATCAAACTGCCAACAGCGATATCAGAACGGGTTGATCGAATTTTCTAGCAATCATATCAGAGCCTACTTGCTCAGAATATCAGAGCATGGTTACTCAAGTTCAAAGCAAGGTTGATCATAACCAAAGATCCTAATTATAGTCTAAACCATTGTAAGCTACAATGGCATCAGTAAGCAGCATTCAATCAAAGATATGCACTATTCTTCAAGCAGATGGATCAAACTTCTTGGCCTAGAAAGTAAAGACTTCCCTCATCTTGAGAGGAGGAGCGTTATGGCCCTGGGTGGACAACACCGATGAGATGCCCGCCAACACAAGCAAGGAACTTCGCGAATATAAAGAAAAGAATGACAAAGCTATAGTTGTCATATCTTCTACCATCGAAGATAGCACTACCTTTGACCTTACATCAATTTCTAAAGCTAGAGAGATGTGAGATGCACTCATCACCAGATTTTAGACCAAGTCACGCAATCAAATTATGCATCTGGAAGATCAGCTTACCTATCTCAGGTGGGATGGAAAGGATCTCACAAGCTTCATCAGAAAGATGAAGAATATGTTTCTGTGACTACACAATGTCGGATCCGAGCACGCAGTCTCAGAAGAAAAGCAGCTCACGTACCTGCTACCCTCACTACCAAGATCATTTCATACTACTCAATCCTTACTGACCAAAGATCCTGACATGACCCTTAAAAAGACTATCATTGACATAAAAGAAGAGGTGGAGGCTCGAGATCACTAGGACAACAAGAACGAATTTGATTAGGCTCTCTACAACAATAGAGTACAGCCGAAGAAGAAGCCTTGACCTAAAAGGGATTCAGCAAGAAGACAAGATCAAAGTCAGTAGAAGGAGGGAGATCAAAAAAGAAGGTGGAAAGGCAAAAGCAAGAGCAAGCAGCAAGGCAGTGAGAAAAAGACCTGCGTCAGATGTAGATGTGACGGCCACAACGTGGATACATGTTGGCTGAATCCAAAGATCGCATGTGTACACTGTCATAAGAAGGGTCATGCAACCATGAATTGCTACCAAAATCCAAAGAACAAAAAGGCACAAGGCAGAAAGAAAAGCTCAAATAGCACATCATACGTGGAGGAGCCATAATCCTCAAAGATGGCTGAGGAACGAGCCAACTAAAATTCAACTGCTTATTTGTGCACTGATGTATGTGCTACATCACAAGTCGTTGTTCAAGAAGTCGTTCTTGAAACAGGTGCTACGTCACACTTTGTCACAACAAGACACATGATAGTTGACTTTTGACAAACAGACTCCTCTAGATAGATCGTTCTGGGAGATGGATCGCGACATGATATAAGTGAAACTGGAGTGCTATGGCTGAACACCAATTGCAGAGACAAAAGGCTAGACGACATCTTGTACGTGCCTACATTATAGAAGGTTCTACAATCTATTGCAAGGATAGCAGATACAGGCATGCGAGTGACATTCACGGATGAAGTATGCAGATGCTAGCACCAGTCCCTCATCATGTGAGGCAGACGGAAATGCAACATGTATCATCTGAAGTACGCCTATCTATAGAGCAAGCTCATCAGATCCATGAGCCTATGAACGTTCTATGGCATAGGAGACTATGTCATATGAACACGTTGGCCTTGTATAAAACTAGCCAACACGACACATTCACTAGTATTAGCATCAAAGATACAACCAGTCTAACATCCTGTGATGCATGCAACAAAGGGAAGATGTCATGTACACCCTTTACAAAGGACTCCTTTAGGGTGCGACAGAACTCCTGGAGCTAATACATTCGGACATTTGTGGACCCTTTGATGTGGTCTCATTGGGAGGATCGAGATACTATATCACCTTCATTGATGATTTTAGTAAGTTTATTGTCATCTCATTCATCCACAACAAATCAGAAACTTTTGATAAATTTACAAAATTTGCAAATTGGATTGAGAAGTGGATAGAAAAGAAAGTCAAGCAGCTACGAACAGATAGAGGCAGAGAATATATCTCCAACTATTTTACTAATTTTTGTAGTAGCTGCGATTGTTTGAAAGGCTTAGGAATCATAAGACTACCATGCTTTGAGAGGGAGCTGAAGAAACATGAAGTTTCTACCCACAAAGCACTGCTAGCGTGTGAACCAAAACTTGAAGAAATACAAGGGCCAACAGGCCTTACCTGCAGAAATACATGGAAACTACCCACAGACATAAACTGTAAACAACTGCAACCGCACTGTCAATGGTGTCAACGAAAGCAACAAAGGCCACTGAAGGCAACCACAAAGCAAAGCATACGATCCATTACGAAGCCAAGGGAAACCGACAGGGGACCGCAAGGCTCCAATATGCGGCTCTTACAAAACCAAGACAAACCGAGGGAAACCGCAAGTACCCACTTGTGATCAACTAGCGAAGACCGAAGGCTACCGAAGGAGCCTCACATATGGCCTGCAAATAGTTTCAATGTTCAAGGCAATAAACCAAAACCAAACTGAAGTAAACCGCAAGTCAACACTTGCGGTCCACATACGAAGACCAAGGCAACAACACAGACCAAAGTCGAACCATAAGAGTCCAGCCTACGGTCCAATGCGAAGTAAGGCAACCGCCAAAGCTGGAGCTTGCAGTCACCTACGAAGCAAACACAAAGCATTCCATGAAGGAAGCTGACCGAAGGCCAACGCAAATTCAACACTTATGGTTCACAACGGTTCTCTCCTATCAAAGAGACGAACAACCCGAGCACCACAAAATTCCCTGCTATAGTCTATCTGCGGTTGCTTGTTAAAGGCCTCATGCTCTGAAGAACATTCACGACCGTAGAGACACCACAAGGAAACGATTGCGGTCACATATGACTCATAAACAACTGCAAAAGCAGCGCATCTTCACGACCCAAAGTACTGGCAAGATCAACAAAGTACGATCATGGAGAACGGACTCCGCGGATGACGACATACAACTAGAAGCCGCTAGAACGAGCTTAAACCAGATCTTGTAATCCTTAATGATTAGACACAAACCATTTCTTTGTTCCTATAAATACAGGATGAACGTGACAGATGAAGGTTGCGTAGTGTTGATGAAGGAAGAGTCCGCTAGTAAGTGAGACCACCTGTTGATGAAAGCGTCTGCTAGTAAGCGAGACCATTTGTAAAGCCCGATAAGGCCAGAGATAGAGAGATAGACATGCAAGCTAGTAAGTTTCACAAATAGTTCGTAAGAGACAGAAACACTCTTGTGGTAACGCTCTATTTGGTATGCCAGACAACGCCCACAAATCATTGTTGTAATACATATGCTCTTTATCTTCTTGCATAAGTGTACAATGTATGAATGTTATATGCTTGTTCATTGTTCATAAGTTCAGCTGTTAATTTCTATTACGCACAAAGGCTCGCTCTTATTTGAATGCTTATTAGTATTAGAGTTAGATTGGCAGTGTCCATCTAAAGCTTGGACGAGGATAGATCTTAGTACACAACAGTAGTTGTGGCTAAGAGTTCGACTCTATCTAGGTAGAATAGGAATCACACCAAATCACGCATCAGATTACCAACAATGGTATTAGAGCGAGTTGATCAGATTTTTCAGCACACTCAGCATTGATGGGAAATTGATTAACCAAGAGGAGAAAAAGTAGCAAATAGAGAGAGAGAGAGAGAGAGAGAGAGAGAGAGAGAGAGAGAGAGAGAGAGAGAGAGAGAGAGAGAGAGAGAGAGAGAGAGAGAGAGAGAGAGAGAGAGAGAGAGAGAGAGAGAGAGAGAGAGAGAGAGAGAGCGTGTCATATCATCTCGTTAGCATAGTTCATTATGGTTTTAGCCATGATTCGGTGTGGTTCAGTACGATTCAATAAGATTTAGTATGATTCAATATAGTTTCTTACTCATTATGACCTTGAAAGATAGTACACACACACACACACACACACACACACACACACACACACACACACACACACACACACACACACACACACACACACACACACATGTTTATCATTCAAATTGTTGTATATTCTAGATATTTAATTAGGAATATTGAATTTCATGTCGTTTTTCTAGGACACCTTATGCATTCAATTCTCAATAATATGAAACATGCAAAGAGCCTTGGATAACATTTTTTATATTTCCAATAAGAAAATAATAAAGGCTTTTCATAACAATCCCATTACTATGAGACAAAGCAAACTCATTTGAATCATTCATTCGGTTGTATCCCATTATTGCATGATGAATACAAGTTTAGGAATTAACAACATCATACAATTTTGAATGATCTAAACTAAAAGTTTGATAAATGACCACTTGATCAAAGTCTTCCAATGATGTGATAGCATGCCAACTTATTTGAGGTTTATAGCTTGTTAGGTACATGTGATTTATTGTTATTTTATGTACTTGATAGATAGGCATGATTCATTACTTTTTAAATGTAAGTCACATAAGTCATCTAGACATTCGTTCAATATGTTGCATCTTCTTTTTATTCTTTACCCATTTTCAAGCACTTACTTTTTATCTTTAAAAAAAAATTGTGTCTTTGGAATTCTGGACCACAACACCGACAATATTTGAAATGTCCTCAGAGTTTGATTAAATAACAATGCATATGTATTTTGAGATATTATAATTCTTTTAACTATATAAACTTGTAAATATAGAAAACACACGATTATATTAACCTAATTTTACATGAAAATACAACCATTTTGTATAGCATATTTTATTCTTTTCTAATGTTTGAGTGTTTTATTTTTCTTGTTATGGTCGTAAACTTGTTCCTTTGACAAAGATAAGAATAAAAAGGGATGAAAAAACATAAGCATATTATTCTATTTAGATTGAAACTTTTTATAAGTTTAAAATTACATAATTTTTCAACAATATCCCATTCCCCTTGATGCATGCACTAATTCCTTGATTAAATGTGCACAATAGTTTTCACATCAACTTTCAAGAATTATAAATTTCATCAATGTAAGAAAACTACCATCCAATTAGAATCGAAGTAGTAAGGAGGATTCCCTTATATAAAATACTAATTAGATGCTCTACACTTAGCAAAGCATTCATGGCAACGTAAAACCGTATTTTAGTGACAAAAGAAAGTCACTAATGGCTCTCTTTTTTGTTGTTATGATATCATCACTTAGAAGCTCTTCTATCAAATTTTACCAATTTGTTTTAATGAAGACAATAACATCGCTAATCAATGAGATCCATCACAACTATGTGTGAAAATATGTAAACTAGCTAGTAGTTTATTGCCAGGTAGCACCATTATGGTTGGCCAAATGTCACACATTCTTTACATAGTTAGGTACTGATTTATAGGTGATTTAAATCCATTAAGATGCTTGAAGGTGGCTGAATTGAGCCCCAAAATGAAGGTCCTAGATTATAGGCTAATTTTAAGGAATTTTGGTGACAATGCATGTGAAACACCAATTGAACCACCAAGTGGGTGTGAATCCTAGATTTAAGGGCTTGGATGGTAGGGTTAGGCCCATAGCTAACTAAGGATAATCCTAATTCTAAGATCTAAGCTCACTAGATGTGTATTTGGATCTCATTTGTATATACACTTTTTGGATATCAAGATTGATGGTGATTTTGGCAATTTTGCTCTTGCAAGTGGAATACATGCTTGGTTAATGTGATGTTTGTTGGAATTCCTGACACAAGATATGAAACGCTCTATCTGAATCCACTGATGGAATGTCAGATAATGCGCTCTGTCATGGAATTCAGAAAAGAGAACCAAAATGCGGCCGCAAATACAATCTTTGCAGTGGTTTTGCGGCGTTCTCATCCTTCTCCTCTAAGCTTAGATAGAGTTGAAGCGAGCCTATGTGCGGAGAACCTAATAACAACTGAATGTGTAATGACAATGAACAAGCATAAAGCATTCAAGATTATACACTAGGGGCAAGATGTGCAAATAGCATCTGTATTCTCAAATGATCTTTGTGAGCACTGCTTGGGATACCGCACATCACATTGATGCAAGAGATTCTCTACCTCTTACAAATTCTAACTTATCAACTGGTCTCACTTACTAGTGGACTCTAACATCAATCGATTGGTCTCGCTTGCTAGCGGACGCTTACATGAAGCACTCATCAACCAACTCATCAACATATGCTTTGCAACTCAACCTTCTCTCTGTCATTCATCCTGTTTATATAGGAACAGAGGAAAATGGTTTAAGCTAATCATTAGTGATTATAAGAACTGGTATAAGCATGTTCTAATAGCTTCCAATTTACTGTCTCCTTTGCCCATGGAGTTCATTCTGCATCTGATACTTCGCTTGATCTTCCTTATACTTGGGTCGTGAAGATCTGTTGTTTTGTAGTCGTCTTGGCATCTTGTCTACTACCTCAATTGTTTGTCTACGGTGCCTTGCAATCATAAAGGAGAGAACCGTCGTGAACCGTATTCGTTGGCTTTGCGAGTATAGGTAAGCGGATGGATTGTTTGTCGCCCTCTCCTCAGCCATCTTCGAGGACTCTGGCTCCTCTACATAAAATGACAATTTGTTGGAGGGCTCTCTCCTACTAATGTGATTACAAGGTTGCACTTACACATGTAGAGTGCCAAAGCTCTCAATCTTATTCCTAATCTAAGATCTATCAAATTTATTTACATGGTGTTTGTCCATGGTTTATCACCAAATGTCCAATACTATTTCAAGGATTACATGATGCATGAATTGGTAGTAGTCATATTGAGAGCCAGAAAAAAAAAAAAGGTAGTAGAAAATACATACCAATGGGCCAACGTCTATGAAGGTCATGCCCGCACAAAAGAGCTAGATCTAGCTAATGAGAGAGAAGATAGTCATATCATATTCATAAAACAGAATGTCAAAGATGATGAGTTTTAAGATTTAAAGGCACTTCTTTGAAAATATCGAGAATGTTTCACGTTGAATTATGTTGAGTTGAAGGGCACATTGCTAGATGTAATAGTTTATACGATTCCACTGGTTGATGGTGTGAAATTTGCTATAAGTAGGTCATATCGGTCTAATTTGCACTATACTCTAGGTAATTCAGGAGGAATTGACATAGCTTCTAGATGTAGGTAATTGGATATCATCAGTTGTGGTTGTGCCTAAGAAAAATAGTAAAGTTAGAATTTGTGTCGATTACAAGAAGCTCAACGTGTTATCAACAATGACCATTTTTCCTTTTCATTCACAAAAGATGCATTAGAAAATATAACTGGTGATCGATTGATTTAGTGGCTATAACCAAGTGCAAATCGCTCCAAAGGCAACACAAAATTGCATTTTCCACTTATTGGATAATGTACGTGTATAGGGTGATGCCATATATATTGTGCAATGCTCCTAGCACCTTCCAACGAGCGATAAGCTATGCTTTCAAGGATTTCTTATGGTAATTTCTTGACATCTTTATTCATGACCTATGCATTTACTCCTTATGGGCATACAATGTCAATTATTTGACATATCTCTGAATCCGTCCAAATACCAATTTCTGGTCATACACGACATAATGTTAGGCCATATCAAATTGAGGCATGGTATCACCACGGAAGTAGACAAGATCCGTATGATACTTGCATTGCTTGAATCTAAATTGTTCACAAACTTTATATTTTTATGCCATGCACTGCAATTATTATTGGAGGTTTGTTTTGACTGTTTCCAAATTGGCTCACTTAATCTACTAAATGACTATCCAATTAGAGTTGACAGCTAAAGTTCCTTAGGCTTTTTATAAACTCAAGAGATCCTTGGTAACTATCTCGATCCTTCGTCTCCCAATTTGGACCATAGAATTTCATGTCCATACAAATGCTTCTAAGTATGCCATCGGGAATGCCCTAACATAGCCAAGGAAGTTTTAAAAGGATTATCCAATCTACTTTTTTAGTGGGCAGCTGATTTCTATGGAGATAAACTATACCACGATTGAATTAGAAGTGCTACCAATGATATATAGCGTGAAATTTCTTTGCCAGTATCTCCTCACCAATCCATTCATCTTCTTCATCAATCATCAAGCCCTACTATATCTAGTCAATAGACCATGTACCACAGGAAGGATCACCAAGTGGGAGTTGCTCCTCCAAGAGTTCGACTTTAAAATCGTCATTCTCAAGAGTAAGCAGCACTAGTATTTGTACAATCATCTCTAACGAATATGCAACATAATGAGAGTAAAGAGATGGATTATGAGCTTCATGGTGCCATATTATTTTGCATTGATGTCATTTTAGAATGGATGGTCGACATTGTTGTATATCTCATGTGAAGACGTCCACCCTTTAAGATAACTACGGTGGAACGATGCACGTTGATTAAAAAATGTACTCCCTATACGCTATTGAAAATGTAATGACGAAATTATATGATATGTATCACATGTAGTGTCCTAAGTGGTGAGTTTTGCCCACGAAGGAATAGGTGGCAAGCACTTCACTACCGAAGCTACAAACAAGAAAGTACTACAACATGCATTGTGGTGGCTCACAATGTTCAAGGATATTTATTACTAGGTTAAGAGGTGTGACATGTGTGAACATTTTAATAGAACCCATGAGGGAGATAATATGTCGTTATAAGCAGTATTAGATGAGATGTCATTTGAGAATGGTACATTGACTATGTCGACCATATACCCCCAACTACGCAAGGTTTCCAAGTTCGATGTATCATTGTAGCCACTTATTATATAACCAAATGGGTTGAAGAGCAGTAAGGAAAGTTGATGTTGCCTCTACTTACTACAAAATCCTTGTATGAAAATATCAGCATTAATTTTGCTTGCTCATTGGAGCTCGTGAGTGATCATGATACTCATTTTCTAAATAAAACTATCACTTGTTATCTTTGTATCTAATTATCCATATAAATCATTAACCCAATGTTAATCCCATCAATGAAGGATTTTTTGACCTCAGATTGGATCGGGTCTAATTTGGATTGGATCGGGTCTAATTTGGATTGGATCGGGTCTAATTTATCTGGGCGTCTTCGACCCTAGATCGGATCGGGTCAGATCGGATCCGGGTCTGATTTTTCCAAACCTAGAAAAATCCGAGTCTATGTATAAAAATTTGACCCTTTGTAAAATCTTAGAATCTTTTGATACTGTAGCAACTCAAAAACTCCGAGATTTTTTTATATCCAAAAGTTAGAATTTTTCGATACTATATTGACTCGAAAAATTCGTAATTTTCCGAGTCATTGTAATTTTTCGAGTCAATGTTTATTTTTTAAGTCCTTGTAGATTCTCGAGTCTTTGTAAATTATTGATACTGTCAGAAGTCCGTCACGACGTTGATAGTCTGCCTACTTCTGTACATAACTCTCTGGCAAAAACGATGGCTACCTACTATAGGACAAATGTAGTTAATCAAGTAGATTAATGTCAGCTTTCAATGTACAGATCATCTAACTTCCAATCATCAAGGAAGATCTACTGGAGTCAGCGCTCTGATCAGGTCATCATCTTGCAGACGTTTTGTTGAAAATAGTTATGTTCAGTTTCTCCAATTTTCATCAGTCAAGCTATCAACAAACTCAACTGAAGTTGTTTTTGAGTGCCCACTGATTTGCGCCCAGCATCAAGCTCGTGTACTCAGTTTTTTATTATCAATTAGAGTGCACTTTTGTTCCACTATTGTTCAGTTCTATTTGTGCATTATAATATTTAATTCATCTTGAACTCGATCTTTACTAGTAATTGCCGCATTTCCGATCCACCACCTACTCACCACTTTTGCTGCAAATATCGATTTTCTCTGATTTCTGACAAAATGGCCCAAAATCTAGAGGAGTCAATTCAAAAATTTGAGGCCAAGTACTTAGATGATCAGATGCTCTTGCCATGCTCTACCACTGACATCAAGGGCCATGACAAACAAATCATTGAGCAGTTGGCCCAACGTTCTATTTAAAGACAATAAAAAGGCCCTGACGGAACACTTTCACATTCCCAACTACTTGCGCGTGGATTCCTATTATCTGCCAATTCCACATAGAAAAGCATGGCTAGAGGTACAAGATCTCAATGGCCTTCCGAATTGGCTGATTATTTCTAATTCCAGAACTTGGACAAACCAACCAAACTTTCAATGTGCTCTGGAACAGTTTTCCCAGAAGCACCATCAATCCGTCGATCCCATAGTGCGCTAGGAAGCTCTGAATTGCAAGGATTTGTCTTTTATAAGTTATGCTTAGTTCCATTGGGACCACTCCTTTGGACCCTTGTTTTTCAATCCCAAAATCTATGTTGTGTCATCTTGTTGTAGGTGTTGGTGGAAGCTTTGATACCAATCTTGTTGGTAGTTCGTGAGACCTAGCAGTCAAGCTCTTATTTTTACTTCTGAATCAAATCATATGTTGTGGCATTTCAAACTAGGCCATTTAAATCTGAAGAGTATTCAACAAATGTCAAATCAGAACTTAGTGCAAGATCTTTCTTCTATTAGCAAATCTGATTCTCCATGTGAAAGCTGTATTATCAGTTGGATTATCAGCAAGTATGCTAGAAGTCCATTCACTTCAGATTATGTTCACACTTTTAGAGATTTGCTAGACCTTGTACATAGTGACCTTTGTGGCCCAATGCAGACCTCTTCCACAGGGGGAGCTTTTTATTTTTTGACTTTTATTGATGACTTTTCTAGAAGAACTACCACTTACTTTTTGAAGAATAAATCTGAGACTTCCAAATTCTTCAAGCAGTTCAAGGCATCTGCATAAAGTCACACCCAGAGAACAATAAAATCTCTACGTACATATGGAGGGGGAGAATACATCTCCATCGAGTTCAAAGAATTCTGCAAGGCCTGTGGAATACTCCAACAATTCACCACGACTTACTCACCTCAGTCAAATGGAGTAGCAGAACGGAAGAATCAGACACTGATAGAGAGTGCCAAAAGCATGATGGCCCATGCTTCTCTTCCAAAGAGATTCTGGGCAGAAGCTATAACTAAGGCTGCCTACCTGCAAAATCAATCCATCACTAAGTCCCTAGATGGCAAGACACCCTATGAGGTGTGGATTGGATCAAAGCCATCACTCAAACATATTCGAGTGTTTGGATGCATTGCCTATGCTCAAATCCCTGAAGATCTAATAAAGAAGCTGGATGACAAGAGTAGAAAATCGGTTTTTATTGCCTACTCTCTAGATCACAAGACATACAAGCTCTACAACCTGAACACTCAGAAGACATTCACGAGTAGAGATGTCATTTTCTTGGAGGATCAGTTTTTCAATCACAAGGGGAAAGCTCCAAAAAAATTCGATCCAAGGGTCAAAAATTCAAAATCCGACCCTAGGGTCCAAAACTAGAAAATCGATACTGACTCTAACAGTGAGTTAGAACCTCAACAGAACGAGCAGCATCAAAGGGTCAAAATTCAATCCAAAAGATCAAATCGACCCAGACAGCCTCCATCCCAATTCATGGATGATCCAACCTGTTACTTTATGTAGGAACCAAACATAGTTTCTGAGACTATGTCAACACCTGATGCTGACCAGCGGACAGCTGCCATGGATGCAGAATTTGATTCTTTGATCGAGAATCAAACGTGGACTATAACTGAGCTGCCAAAGGATCAAAATCTAATCCCATGAAAATGGTTGTTCAAGGTGAAGTATGATGTTGAAGGGAAAATAAATGGTAAAGCATGCTTCAATCTATTTACTTCTTTCCTGTGCAGTTGCAGCCGACCTTGAAGTTCACCAAATGGATATCCAAACTGCATTCCTCAATGGCACCATTGAAGAGGAGATCTACATGTACTAGCCAAAAGGATATGAGTTAAAGGGCAAGGAGCACCTAGTGTGCAAAATTCATAAAGCCATGTACGGCCTGAAACAGTCTCCAAGAGCCTGGTTTCAGAAGATTAATACATTTCTAATCGAGAAGCTGTCAAAGGAGCAATGTCCAAAATCTGAGTCAGAGAAGGAGGAAATGAAGCAATATCCATTTCACTCCATAATTGGTTCATTCATGTATGTTATGCTCTACACTGGACCCGACCTTGTTTAATTAATCAGCTCTCTCAGCCAATTTCTTTCAAATCCATTGGAAGGCTCTCATGAAAGTCATGAAGTATGTCCAAGCTACAAAACACCTCAGCATTTGTTATGGAGGCAGCCAATCTACCAACATTCTATGGGGCTACACAGATGCAGATTGGGCAGGAGATATCGACACAAGAAAATCGACCTCTGAATTTGTGTTCCTGTTCAATCAAGGCCCAATTTCATGGAACAACCGAAAACAGACCTAAATAGCATTATCCCCCACAGAATCGGAATACGTAGCTGCCACAAATGCTACCAAGGAGGCAATTTGGCTGAGAAAACTGCTTGTAGATATCGAACTTATTCAGTCATATCCAACGACCCTCTACTGTGACAATCAAAGTGCCATTGCACTATCTCTGAATCCGAGATTCCACTCCCGAAGTCAGCATATCGAAATCCAATATCACTATCTGATCGGATCGGGTCTAATTTATATGTGCGTCTTCGAACCTTGATCGAATCGGATTGGGTCTGATGTTTTCGACCCTGGAAAAATCTGAGCCTATGTATAAAATTTCGACCCTCTATAAAATCTTAGAATTTTTCAATATTGTATCGACTCGAAAAATACGAGATTTTTTTATATCCAAAAGTTAGAATTTTTCGATACTGTATCGACTCAAAAAATCCATAATTTTCGAAGTCTGTGTAAATTCTTGAGTCTTTGTAAATTTTTAATATTGTTAGAAGTCCGTTGCAACGTTGACAGTCCGCCTACTTTGGTACATAACTCTCTAGCAAAAACGATGGCTACCTACTGTAGGACAAAGGTAGTTAATCAAGTAGATTAATGTCAGCTTTCAATGTACTGATCATCTGACTTCCAATCATCAAGGAAGAACTACTGGAGTCAGCGCTCTGATCAGGTCATCATCCTACATGCGTTATGTTGAAAATTCATCAGTCAAGTTATCAACAAACTCAGCTGAAGTTGTTATTGAGCGCCCACTAATTTGCGCCCAGCTTCAAGCTCATGTACTCAGTTTTCTATTATCAATCAGAGTGCATTTTGGTTCTACTTTGTTTAGTTCTATTTGAGCATGATTCATTTTGAACTCGATCTTTACGAGTAACTGTCACATTTCCGATCCACCACCTGCTCACCACTTCTATTGCAAATATTGATTTTCTTTGATGTCCGACAAAACGGCCCAAAATCTAGAGTCAATTCAATAGCAATGTGCTCATTGGGTTGGGCTTATACACGCAAGACGCCAGTGCCCTCGCACTTATTATTTTAACTGTACAGTGTACTATGGCGGGGCACACTAAGGTTTGGCCAACAGTACTTTGAGTGGTGGGACCCACTTGTTTATTTATGTACAGGAAATACCCACAACAATCTCCTTTTTGAGCTTGAACTGCCAAGACAAACTCATTGTTATCAGGATTTATTATAGAGTAGCAATGACAGCTTTCCAACATGCAGTGCGAGTAGAGGAGTGTCAACGCACTCAATGGTTTCCCCGTAGTTCCCATGTCTTCAACCCACTAAAGGATGAGAACACATTACGCGCCAAGGCAATGGAAGGCTATAGAAAAATCATCCAAGAAATATGGAAGCAACATTTAGATTTGAAAGTTGAGCTACAAGAGTCCCGCTTCAAGTAAAATTGTCGTGGGACTAGCAACCAGTTAGCAGCGGGGGAGTGTGGGGAAGCAAGGCTCCGCACTCGAAAGCGATACTTTATTTTTTTGTTTTTTTGGTCTTCCTTGCAAGTCCATAGCCCATGCTAGAACAAATGTACATCTCTCCCTTGCCCGTGTGCTAGGACTAGTCGACGACATGGCCGAAAGAGGTCTGGCTAATGGAGATCAAGAAACTTCGGAAATCAACTGAGTTGTTGATTTTAAAAGCTCCCTTCAACCGATATGTGAGAAATGTCACCCTTTCTCTAGGCCAACATGTCAGATTCATCACCACCACCAGGCAGGCCTTGCAAGGTGCTGCGTAGGATTATATGTCCCAATTTTTTGAGGATTCCATTCTCTTGGATGTGCATGGTAAGCGTGTTATCATCATGCCAACGATTTTGTTATTCTCAAAAGACTTAGGGAGTGTTATTCAAATCTCCATCTGGATAATGCTAGCACCTCCAGGGATCTGCCTTTGGACAAAACAGACCTCCCCACCACATCTAGGAGTTTGAAAAAACTACTCAGGAAGAATAAAATGTTCACAGTTACTTACGAGTTTTCCATTGGAAATGAATTTGAAGTATGAGGGTATATCATATTGTAGAAGCAATAGTTCCTACATGATGTAATTCAAGGTTCAATCTTCCTCCACCTCAATACAATTCAAAAGTGCATCATTGTAGATTATGTCAATATTCTTTCGGTCAAAGTGTCCACTGTCTTCAAGGTCTTGATCAAGTGGCACCCATTGAATTTTAATCATTTAACATCTTTGGTAATGGTAACAAAGGCTTAGCATTTGTTTTTCTATTTCATAACGAAAGCATATGGAAGACATTTTTATTCTGCATTCTATATCTCTATTTGATTTTTTTGTCCCAGCCTTCATCCATAAGCTCAAATCATAAACTATCCAACAAATTTTTGCATACAAACATTGTTGGAGTTTAGTGTAAATTAACACTTGAAAAACAATCCACAAATATATTCAAAGAAACAAACCAACTTAATCGGACTGTTTTTGAGCCCGTGCTTATCTTTAATGAATTTTTTATGTCATTATATAGCTTAGAATGAAATGATTTTGCAGCATCTTGAATAACTCATTCATCGCTTCCAAAACTAGGTAAAGGAATTGGCTGGATTTGCCCAAAATCTTCTTTTAAATCGGGAATGTACATAGATTCATAAAAAAAGATTCCACAATCGACAAGATATTTTGCAGTTCTACCTTTATATTGCAACTGTCCAATATCAATGTGTACTACATCTAACACACCTACAAAAGATCCAATTGGCTCCCATTCATTTATATTGGATGGATATAAATCTGCAAGAGAAAAACAATCAGATGAACTATTTAAAAAGAAATGATTAAGAATGACAAAAATATAAGTATGGTAATATATCAATACTCACAATTGTTTTTTTTGTGATCCTGACGGTTCAGTCCCTGTACATTTATTTCTAAATGCATATACGGACTAATAGTTTGGATATAGATTTTTCTCCTGATGATGTTCTAAAATCCATAATTTTGGCCTTCCAATAAGATTGAAATGATAATTTTGTCTTTTTGCTTTTTCAAAATGTTCCTTTTAATGATGGATGTATCAAAACCTAAGAGTTTTTTGAATACTTTCTTGGCACCCATAGTCCATTTTCATCTTTCTCATTGAAGAGAAGCACAGAGTCGATTGAGAAGCATGGCTTCTTTGATGGCGCCATTCATTATGTGTAGAAAGCTATGAATCTGAAAATATGTGTAGGCAAAAACACTAAACTTTTTGGCGCTATGAGTTAACTCTAGTTAACCATGTAAACCATGATTTGACAATGCATTTACTTTAGAGATGCATCGATTTACTCATTTTAACTCTGCATAACCTTCTGTCATGTTCATTTTCAATTTAGTTGGGATTCTTCAGGCAATGATGAGCTGGAAAGGGAGGCCTCAACATCCAATAGCATTTTCACATGTTACCCGACGAAAAATTTATATATTTAAAAAGTTTTCTATTTATTTATATTTGAGATAAGTTACATTACTTAGAAGCTTGATATCAGTGTTTCTATTGGTCCACATGGCAACACAAATGAGAAAAAAAATAAAAAGGCATCTTCATAAAAGGCCCTCTTCGGGTTCTAACTTTCTCTAATGTTAAGAGTGGCTTCGATAGCATCCACCTTAGGCTCAGTTTGCAGGAGCGACTGCTTCAAAGCTTCATGCATTACCTATTACTGGTTCTATTTTAGTTAGTGATTTACATCAGGCGGTTGGTTTTGAGTAATTAGCTTACTTTTTAGTTACTAATTTACATTGGGCAGTTAGTTTTAAGTAATTAGCTTACTATTCTAAGTTTTACTTAGCTTTTGGATAGTTTAATTTATTTTTGTCGTTCTTCGGTATTATTTTAAATACTTTAATCTTCTTGTTTGATCATGGGTTTTCCCATCATTTTTAATAAAAGCAGGGATATTGTTATATTATTAGAACATATTGCATCTAATCTTTGTGAACCTTGACTGGTGTTGGTTGCGGATGCCATAGCAGAAGCAAAGCAGGGCACAAAAAACTATACAAAATCAAACACCTAAAGTTCTTAAAACAAGGCAAAAACAAGCTCTCAAAATCTCAAATCACTATACAGATAAATTACCCTGAATTCCTAGAAGAGCTCGATAGAATAGACCTCCTACAGCCAAGTTCTAACTACACATAGACTCTTCTTCTCCAAAAATTAACAAACTAGGATTTCAAACTGACAATTGGCAAAAATCAAGGGATGATCACTGAATCGAAAGCAAAAAACCCTACCCTACCAGTGACCTACCACAGAAAGTTTATTGCACCTGACAAATCTAAAAAATACTAAGTATTGAAGAAGTTACAAACAGACTCACAAATCCTATGTCGGTTGGATTTTCACAAAAGCACGTAGAATAATCAAGCCAAGTAGTTAAGATGCTCAAAGGCTACCATAAGATCAACAATCCACCATAGGGCTTCAATCTGCTATCTTATGGGCTCCAAATCTACCAATAGATCATCTACAATAGTGTGCTGACTCTTCAAGATTGCAACAAACCCTAACTGAAGATGCCAATGATGCCAAATCCCACACAAGTCTTGAAAGCAACTGCTCTAATACCAAATGTTGCACACAAGCTCACAAAATTTAACTAAATACACATAATTACCCAACAAATCCATCACTTTATTAATCTCAAGAAAATGTACGTAGATCAATAAGCAGACATGAGACCTCTACGGCAAATCTCCTCCCAACCATAGCTGCATAGGAATCCGATAAGGAATGTCTGACAAGGCTCACACTATATCCCCTCAAGCACCCCTTAACCCTGACACATCCTAATGTCGACATGTGGCCAACTCCATGCACAGTTGACACTTGCCAGTTGGAAGATCCTTGACATATAGACAAGTTAGTAGGTGGACTGTCTGACACATGTCAGCAGTCATACATTCAACCAAGTGTCCCAATGAGCATATGACACATCTTGTTAATCCGCCCGTTGACAAGTGTCACTCATGCACTGGACCAAGTGTCCCAGTGAGCATATGACACGTGTCATGTTGATCGGTCAACCCTTCCTACTTTTTAGGAGGTCAATCCAGCAGACTCTCATGGGACCCAGTATCTCCTTGGCCATCTCAAAATTAGTCACTATAACTGATATTTGCATTGCAATTTACAATTATCTCCACAGGCTAGTGACTTGGCCATTTACAATTTAACATTGGGCAAAGGGATTCAAAGTACATGTGACACTTCTTTTATTTTCTTGAGCTTCATGTCTGTTCCTTCTCCTAGTGTGAAGGCTAAGAGAGATAGTAGATCAGCACGAGTACTAATACCTTTGCAAGGCGAGGCCAAAAAAAACACTCCATGTTTACATGGCTAAAGCCCTCCTACATCAAGTTAGCCTTGCCTAGGCAGTCCAAGCAGCTCGGGAAGCGAAAAGAATTATGGCCCAAGTAACCACTCTAAAAAATTTAGGAGAAAAGCCCCGACAGGGCTTTTACGTAGGCTTCAAGCAATTGGGTTTTATGCCATATGTAAAGCACTGAAGGCAAGGCAATCTAGGACAATACTTGGCACAAGGTAAAATGAAAGGGCAGCCTTAGGGCAACATTGCCTTAATTTGAGTGATGTGTATGCATGAGGCATATGGCACCTTCATTGGCACTAGGTGGTAAGTCCATCCACACAAGATTTAATTTTAAGGGGCAGGTTTGGGTGTGGAAGATGGAAATTGACTCTTGAGCATCACTGTCACATTGACCAACGCATCATTATTTGCTACTAAAGCATTTGGAAATAGGAGAGTCGGTCCGGGGCCCAGGCCTGCGATTTGAAAAGCAGGCAAACCGTAGGGTATAAATGAGAAGTGACGTTTATGAAGGCTCTTCTGGGTCTGAAGTTTTGTATCACGGAAATCCACGTCGAGATTCCACTTGTCTGAAAGGGAAATGGGCCTTCAAAGCCAGGGGATGAGTCCATTTCACATGCATGTATGAGAGGTCGTGACGAAGAGACGGGTTGGCCCACCCGCTAAATTCGCTTCACTGACCTCACCTCTAACAGACAGTAAACAACGCGATTAAAATACAGAGATTATTATTATTGTTTGTATACAGACTCCAAATCTCGAATTCTAGCAGATCGATCGTCGCTCTCCGTGCAACTATAGCACAATTGCTTCGCTTCTTCTTTGATTTGTGTCTTATTTTCGTCCCTGAGCTTGCAAAGGAGGCTGCGCTGCGGCAGCTGCTCTGGAGTTTGACAAAGGCTGAGATTTGCAATGACAATTGCAGCTCGTAAGCGTTCAAGCGTCGACAGTGGCGATGATTCAGTACGTTGACTCAGATCCGAGGCCTTGATCAGTTATTTAATGCGCTGAATTTTGATACCCAGAGAACGGGAATTTAATCTGATTGTTTCTTCGGATTTTTGTGTTAATCCAGTCTTTGCATTGAGGAACCAGCGATCTAATCCTTTGAAATTTGATTAGTATTAAGATGCTTCGGTTTACTAAGTTAGTCTACTTCTTTAAAATACTTCATGTTCTCAGAATGCACCCGACTTCCTGAGGCTGCAGTTCCTCGAAGAATGCATCTTGCTTCCTTCATTCCGCATCAATGTTTGAGCAGCTGGCTTGCCTGTTATTATATTCCTAATTTGTTGCCTGATAGAACCAGAACCAGGTCCAGACTTGAATCAACGGCGTCTACAAATCTGCGTGACTGTAGAATGTTTGATGTACTATATGTTGTCTCTGTTATGTAAAGGTTTCATATCATTGAAAACTGATTTGTAACGATACCGTTAAGTATTGATGTTACGAATTTTCTGTCAACTACGATTCTTCGTATGGTGAAGACTTTCGGAAGTTTTTGCGGGAATCCGTGAAGATAGCTACGTTCATTCTTAAAAAGCTGTAGTTTAGATTGAAGTGTAGTAAGAAGAAGTCTTTGACATGAACCGTTAAGCGTTAGGATGCACAATGCAAAAACTGGGGGTGAAGCATGAACTTGTTGTCAGAGGCTTCCTGAAGCTGGCTACCGTGGCTGCTCAGGCTCATTTAACTTGGCCCCTACGCCCCCACTCACCGTTCCTAACACTCTTTTGGTGATAAGATGCTTAAAGTTCTAGCAAGTTAACGTGTGTCCAAAGCACACGATTTAGCGGTCAGACTTCGGCCCGAGATGAACGGATCTCACTTAATCTCAGTCATTTTCCTGGTTTATGTGCGATATGTGATGTTCAGACTTTCATCCCTCAGCTAGGATTTGTCAATGTTCAAGTCTTGATCAAGAGATCAGAATTTTCTAAAGTGCAGTCATATATTTTAGATCTTGTTTGATACCTTTGCCCAATGAATAAGATGTTTGGTATAATATCTCCACCCTATGGATTGTTCTAGGAGCTTTGATCATGTAGGCAGTGAGACAATCAGACCTCGAGGTTGTACTAACAACCGGATAACAATCCGTGTGTCTTTTCTTGCAATGCGAACGTCTTAATTACAGGCGATGGCAGAACAGGAGCTGCATAAAAACAAAGAGAGCTCATTCGCGTCTCAACCACTACAGACAGACAAACTGCAGAATGTGGACTATACAAAAGATGGAAGTGTGGATTTTAGGGGGAAACCTGCAATCAGAGACAAATCTGGCGGCCTACGGACTCTTCCATTTGTACTAGGTGAGCATCAAATCCACGATCCTTCAATCCAGCGCTCTTCTGTTTTGTTTTTGAGCGTGTCGGTCTGAGTCTGACCGTCTGATTGAGTAGCCTCTAGGCTGTAGGTATGTTTTGCCGACTGCGGAATTGAGTGTACTTTTCTCTGCCGGTCTTAATTTAGGCTAGTTTTTCAGATCCGTTTATAATTTTATGTTCTGAAATGGTCCCTCTACCAAAACTGTAATCGCCTTCACCTTTCGGCTTGGAATTAATTGTTCACATAAGAGGTGCGTTAATGCTAGATAACGGTCCCTACACCAGGGTCCGGAAAGTGCACCAGTTTTGGACCACTCTTGAGTCAAGCTTGACCTTCATAATAGGTTTGGACTGGGTGATTCCAGGCTCCAGAGTCCAGCCCATGGGGCCCTGCTCTTAGAGTCCAAGGTGCATATCTTCTAGCTGATTCTCAGACAGATGCCAATTATTACAAAAGAACGGGATATATTTCTTGAAAAAAAACGACAAAGAACAAGGTATACTTATACCAACAACCATGACAACAATATCTGCCCCACCCTCATCCAATGATGGAAGTAAGCCTTTAAGATGCTCCCATGATGTTCTTGTTGTCCTAATTTTCTTATCATCCTCCTATTCATGTGGTGGGACCCTAGGCAGGCTTGGCAATGCAATGCACTTCAAAGGTTAAAGGTTAGATTGACTTTCAAAGAAAGTCAAAAATTTGGCAAATTCAAAAATTGCCCTTTCAGTGAAAGCTAATTTTAAAAAGTCAAATGTCATGTTACTTTAAAAAAAAAATTAAAAAAATATAACAATAATATATGTATATTTGGTTTGGAGTTTGATACTTATTTTTATTTGAAAGGTACCCATGCAGTATACATGTCATGTGAAAGGTTCTGGTGCACCTCAAATTCCAAGCCTAGCCCTATGCAAAACTCACACCCAAAGATTTCAAGCATGGACTTACCAACTACCACGGTACCACCGCATTTTTAGCTCAAGGCTAGTTGTACAAGGTACATGCAAATGGCTTAAATTTTAGTTAGAAAAGAGAGATCAAATACGTGGGATGTGGTCTTGTCATATTTCATGCATAAGTGCACATATCTTGGTATTTTCATTGGCACATCAGTATAGTGGCCAAATGTTGATATCCAATTTTGGCCCAAAGGTCACACTATCTTGGGTCATAGGGTTTAGGGTTTAAAAGGGATAGAATTCACTTGAAGATTGAAATGGCCTAGTTTCTTATGTGAAACCACCCTAATTAAGTCCTCAACAAATATTCTTACAAACTACCTTTCAATTTAAATTAACCATAGATTAAGGACTTTTTACAAAAGTACAAGCAAAGGCTTAAATAAGCAAAAGTTTTTCAGCCTCTTTGAAAAGACGTAGGGGGGAGATGACAAACTAACCGTTCCCAAATAATTCCCTACTATTCCTTTCAAGCCATCATCATTATTAAGTGGGGTTTATGGAAGTCAACATCATTTAAATTTTCTTTCATACCAATTTTTACCAAAATATGTCGCTTTCATTCTCAAAGAATGTCAATCTTCAAGAGGAGTGAAGGCTATGATATGAAAACTTTCTTGGAGATGAACTCTAAGATCAGGTTTCATGTTTTGAAGGTCACTAACTTTTAAAGATTGTTACCTTCTAAATTTCGTAACTCTTGAGTTTTCCATACTAAAATCTTGTTAGTAATAATTGTATGAGAGCCTAAAAAATGAAATGAAGCTATCATGGCTAAACATTTATCATATGTGATTTTAGAATGTTCTCTCAAGCCTTTGCATCTCCTACTTGAAATAGATTATTTTCTCCATAATGCAACATGCGTTAGTAAATAATTTTTGCCATGGCATCCAAATTTGGTGGTAAGTTCAAGCACCCCTCGGAAACCAAGATGTGTTGTTCAGAAAATACCATTAACACCCTTTTTTATTGAATACTACTTATGACTATGTAATCAACATGCAAAATTTGGGCTCCACATAATATAACTCAATGCATGGAGTAACAATATCAAAACTTTTCACATCAACATTTGAGGTTGTTGATAGCACTACATGCGATCCAAAATATCTTCTTGAGATACAAGCGTAGTTTTCCTTCTCGTCAAGTAAGGATGCTAAATTGCCTTTCTTTAGAGGATATGAGTGATGTTTAGGTGCCAGAATTGGTTGAGAACCATCTCTTTTCTTTTTTGGATTTGCTTTTAAGAATAAGAAGATCTATCAACTTTTCCCTCATATGTGAGCTTGTGTTTTTGTTAAGCTAGGATATACTTATTTTGTCCATATGAAATTGACAGAGAAAATCGAAAATCATATACTAACAAGCGAACATACATGGTTTACCCAAATACAAGAGGTTGGGATACCCGATTCAAGACTGTCCAATGGTGCCAAGATTCATTCCTCTCCTTTCTTGACAAAATACTCCTTATCCTTAAGAAGAAAACCTCACAAGCACTCATAGAGAAGATGAAACCTCAATCCACCATCCTTCAACACACCCATGCAATAACTCCAAGAAAGACGACATCCCCTTTAAACTTATCTGGAAGTTGGTAAAAGTAATTCAACGGCATCACACAAACCATTCCAAGCTTCGAGACATTTATTTGAACTTTGCCCTACTCCAATCATATATATCCAAAAAAAGTAGAAGCTCTAGCTTCATTCCACAATGTCCAATCCAATGGGGTTGGCTCAATCACTTAGCTTGGCATCCAAAGTTTCTTTGGTCCTAGGTTCAAGCCCCCCTTGGAAACCAAGATGCATTCCACAATGTCCACGAATGCAAAATGGTGTCTTTTGTAGTGTGTCTTACATTTGTAAATCACTTAAAGTTTAATATGACAAGACATGAAAAGAAACTTACTAAAAGAGTGTTTTTGAAACCTATGAATCTTAGATACTAGAAAAGGTTTTAAAATGTTATGAAGTTCTTATGAACTTATTATTATGTTTGGCTCCAACATGAATAAAAGGATGACACATTTACACATGCTCATGTTGGCTTGCAGGAGTTCAATTCTTTGCTACCATTGCTTACTATGGATTTGGGACAAACTTGGTCCTCTACTTGACCGGCAAGCTGAGAGAAAACGTTTCAACTGCTTCCACGGCTGTTACGAACTGGAATGGAGCGGGCTTGCTCTTCTCTGTTCTTGGTGCTTTTCTGGCAGATTCATATTTTGGAAGATTTTGGACATCCGTTGCATTTCTTGCAGTTTATTTTGTTGTAAGTACTTGCTGCTTAACCTCTTAAATATCAGTCGTATATTCAATAAGTGGGCGAGAGAACCACCACCCATATCGTGGCATCAGTGAGGGAGTCCACTCCAATAGCTCATTAATGAGTAATGGAAGGGGTGCCAGCTCTTTTCTTGCAGTATTTGGGTTGACTCCGCTGCTCATGTCCAAGCAAATGTTGTGTATATATTCAGGTTTCAAGGAGCATGCATCATCTAAATTGAATGCCACTTTTATATATTAGAAGTTAATCACAATGAGTTAAAGGTTTTGTTGCTTCATAAACGATGGTCTGATGGAATTTATGGCTTTGAAGCTCATAAATCATATAAAATCTTCTGACATCACTTCAATCTCTTTGGTGAAGTTCACCCAAGAAGGCTTGAAATGATTGTTTTTAATAAGATAATTTGATTGCAGGGTCTTCTTCTTTCAACTTTGACAACAGCCTTACCATCTCTCAAGCCTCTTCCTTGCCCCAGCACCTCTACCTCCTGCCCTCCAATAACGGGAACAAGAAAAAGTATATTTTTCTTGTCCATGTACATTCAAGCTCTGGGGATTGGGGCATTCCAGCCGTGCAATGTATCATTTGGAGCAGATCAATTTGATGAGCAGCATGAGATTGAGAGACCACAAAAAAGCTTGTTTTTCAATTTGGTTTATGTTGCTAGTAGTATGGGTGGCCTCATTGGAAATACATTTCTTATTTACCTTGAGCAACATGTCAGCTATATATGGGGATATGGAGCTTCAACACTTTTGCTTGGCTTCTCTCTCGTGATTTATGTCTCTGGGATAACTCTTTTTCGACACCAAAAGGTAAAGGGTAACCCACTTACCAGGATGGGAAAAGTCTTGGTTGCAACTTTTCGAAAGTGGAGATTAAAAAGCCCTTCGGATGCGACTCAGCTCTATGAAGAATCAAGTCAAGGCTCAAACAATCGACAATTGCTCCACAGCGATAAATTTAGGTTTTGCTCAGTGCATCAGATACATTATCTTTTCTTCCCTGTTATAATTTTTTTGGCATGCTTCTATTCTACGATTTAAAGCACATTAATTTCTTCTGTGGGAATTGATACCCAAAAACACTGATGCACTTATATTTAACTGGTCTTGAAGGTTTTTGGACAAGGCAGCTGTTAAGATCGAAGGAGATATTGATGAACATGGCATCAGGAAATCTTGGAGGCTTTGCACCGTAACGCAGGTGGAGGAAGTGAAGTTCATAATTCGTCTGCTACCTATTTGGGCCAGCAACGTCTACTATAGCACGCTATACGTTCAAATATTGACCTTGTTTGTGGAGCAAGCGTCTACAATGAACCTTCATATTGGAAACTTTAACATTCCTCCGGCATCAATAGGAGTATTTGAAACATTAAGTGTTTGCTTCTGGGCATTTGCTTATGAGAAATGGATAGTTCCGTTGACACGAAGATATACTGGGAATCCTAGAGGCATTACACTGCTCCAACGGATGGGTGCTGGCTTAGTCATCGTCACATTTGCAATGGTGGTAGCTGCAGCGGTCGAGATCAAACGACTGCATGTCATAAAACAACACGGATTGGCAGACCAGCCATATGCAACAGTTCCGATGAGTGTTTTCTGGCTAATTCCCCAGTATTTTCTGGTGGGCTGCTCCGAAACATTCGCATATATCGGGCAATATGAGTTTTTCTACGACCAAGCGCCTGATGAAATTCGAGGAGTGAGTAGTGGGCTTCAGTACACCACACTTGCTTTAGGCAATTTTTTGAGCAGCCTTTTAGTCACAATCGTCACCCGTGTCACCAAGCATGGCAACAATCCTGGATGGATCGCTGACAACCTCAATGCAGCTCACATCGATTACTTTTATTGGCTTTTGGTAGTTTTAGGCGTTGTCAATTTTATTGTATACCTCATATGTGCCTCTTGGTATGAATACACAAATGCTGCCTATGCAGAAAACGAAGATGAAGAAGAAGCAACTGATAACAAATTTTAGAGTACCCACCCACCCACAGAACTTTTCTCAAATAGTTCTAAAAAAAAGATTTAGAAAATATTCTATTCTTCAAATGGTTGAGGATTCAGCTGTAGAGCCATGTATATCATATTCTAATGAGTGTTTAGCACTTTGTTCAATAAAAGTTGGGAAACATTTAGCCTAAAACTGAATCACAACTTTGTTGGGGCAATGCTATTTATTCAAGTTGCTCAATGGAGTTTATGCAAAAGTCAACAAGTCAATGTCTTAAATTACAAAGGTATGTGCACACAAAAAGCCTTGTTACATTGCTAAGGACCTTATTGCAAGAACTCTGCTCATTAGATGCACCCCTATATGAAAGTCGTATAGCAAAAATCTCATGTCTTTCCTTTTAAACAAAATTGTGCTTTAAAGTTGGTAGAAGTTTATAAAAGTCAAATTTTGAAATAAGTGCTTAAGAGTTTAAAGACTAGCTATAGGTACTAGATGTGCTTTCATGTTTTGGACCTCACGAATATTAGAAGCAAGGCGTATTTCGGCTCTCATTAGAGAGTGGACCGCAAATGCACCTGCAATGCCTTGGCTGCACAAGTCCCACACCATCCAAGGGGGGACATATATTCTTTCCCCCTTAGCCCCATCCATCACCCTTGGATGGAGTGGGGCTAGGAGTGTAGGTGCACATGCAATGCACTCTTTAAGTATTCTCGAAGTATTTTTACGTCATGCATGCATGCATGAAAATAGCAGCCTCATGTCTCATGTGCGATTGGAGAATTAATATTAAGATTTGCATGCATAGTATGCTTCATAGGCATCTTACTATTTATGGGTTTAGCTCCTAGTTCAAATTAAAGAGAGAGTTTAATAGCTAAGCCTTTTACGAGCATACTCGCTTGAAAGGCGCATGTGCTACTTTTACACATATACATGTGAGAACCTTTACATAGAAAGCAGTACGTGCTACTTTCTTGTAGATCATTCACATTAGTACCTTGTTAGGCTGCAAAGATACAATGCAAATTATCTCTTGGAGCTTAGAATTGGCGCATTTTATTCTTTTCTTTTTTTTTAATTTACTTTCTCACAATACATCTTTCATATATATGAATTTGAATCCAACATACATGATTAGTGATCATTTATCTTGAATGCACTAACATTGCCAAATATAGCCATGGAGCTAAATTAGATTAGAACTAGTCAATAGGGCAGTTAATAAAGTGGTTCGAACAACCTCGCTATAATTGAGAATAGCGGAATTGTGATAATGGTTGTAAGGCACAAATTAGCTAAATAAGGCCCCAAACTTATAGTAGAGGCACAAATGACCACTATAAATAGTTGAGGTCATGCCAAATTTGGAGGCTATTGTTCATTTTGTAATTTGAGTTTTAAGAGATCTTGGAGCTTCTCTTTGAGAGCTTTCTTGATGAAGAAAGTGGTTCATGTGCCTAAAATCACATGAGAGTTATGATCATGCTCTAGAATCAGGCCCCTCTCTTGTGAATGATCAATAATCATGAATAAAAATACCTTACTTTGCCTAATCTGGTGAAGTTTTGCTACTTTTGGCTATTTTCTTGATTTTTTGACTAGTTTCTTGATTTCTTGCATTTCCATTGTAATTTGATGTTTAATGAATGGAATAGATGTTTGAATGCTAAGGTTGTCACATGACAATTTTGGTATCAGAGCATTAGATCCTTTCCCCATCAGATTTGGTGGATTTTGTTAAATTTGGTTGATTTTCTTGTTTAAGCTTTCTTGATTTTTTAATTTCCAGCAAGTTTTGATTCAGTTTTTGACTATCTAATTCTCATTTTTTTTTTTTTTTTTTTTTTTTTTTTTTTTTGTAGTTTCTTGTTGTAGATCAATAGATCTCTCTTTTAGCTTTTTGGAGGTACTGAGATTTTCTGATTTGGAGTTATAATGACCAAGTTATGGCCATTTTAGTGTTTCTTTCCAATTTTAGCTAGTTGTAGCTTTTTGCAGTCTGTTTTCTTCATTTTTGGCCAAACTTTTTTACTGTAATTCTGTAGGATTGTAGATCCCACTCTTAGCTTGAATCTGAGCCAATTTGTAGCCAATTTGGTTGAAATTGAGGGAGATATGACAAACCTTGTGGAAGAGGTCAAATTCTAGTTTGAGTAGAGAATTTGGGAGAGAATCACTTCAACCTTTCATTCTAGAAGTCCTGTTTCTTTGTAGATTCTTTTTCAGTGCTGACATTTTGAAGTTTTCGTCAAAATACATATTTATAAAAAAAGAAAAAAGGTGCCACCCTGAACTCCTGCTCTAACTAACTACTCTCATGCTGCCATTGCTGGAAGAATGGCCCAGCTGCCTCAACACAAAACCAAATGCACGCTTCCTGCAGATCCACACGCCTTTCCCCACTGATTGATCGGCTGCCTACCACGCTTCTGGCCCAGACTCCCCTGCTTCTTCATCACAACGAGTCACCTTGCCTACACGCTCTCATGGAAAACAGATATAGACATCAGAGTTTCAGAGGCACCCGGAGTTCAATACCAAAGAGCGCGGGTTTAATATCAATAAAGATCCAATCGGAGAGGAGTAGCGAACAGTAGTTTCAGGCAACCAAACCTGATCAATTCTCTAGCAGACATGTCTCAGTAACTGAGCTCTGTCACTGAGCAACTGACTGAGTAGCAACATTAACCAACACAACACAACCGTTTTCTATCTGCCTCAAGAATCCAGCAGATCAACTACTGAGAAGACGGCTGCAGGGTATCAATTGGGTTTCTGAAGGCTTTAAGCAATTAAGAGATCAAGAACGAGTTTGTCACAATTACTCTAACCGCGCATTCACATTTCGATCTACAGCAAAGGAATATCTGATCCGACCTCAAGCGCACCTCACATACGAATTCTTTCACGAATTCTCTCTCTAAGTTGCGTACTAAGTTCTCATTTTAGTTTACGGTTTCCATTTATTCAACGGTCCAATGCTTCAAAGAAACAGAACTTATTTATTAAGGCCCCTATTTTTAAGTTCGTTCATTTTTTGTTCTCCACCAAGTTTTCAAACTTTTATAACTTTTTTATATGATCCCGGATTTCAGTAATGCACGAGCAAAAAGTGCTCAGTTCTTTGAGCTCAATACAATAACTTTACTTCTGTAAATTCCTCCGATTTTATTTTATTTTTCTATTTGTCGTTACCCCTTTTCTAAGTTCTTATATACATTGAATTCTTTTTTAATTCTGTGAATTCTCATAACTTCTCCGTGTGACCTCGGATTTCGACGCAGTAAAAAGCAAAAGTGATCATTACATCGAGCTTGACAAGATAGCAGTGGTATAAAAGACCAAAATCAATTATTGAAACTCAAGTTGACATTTTACCAAAAGCTACAAGTTACATTCCTTGAGGACTCGGAATTTTGGGACGGTGGAGAAGCACAAATTTGTAACCTTGTTCTACAACAATAAGCTGGAAGTTGAACCTGAGGCAACAAAATTTAAATGGTAGATGGCTACTGATAAGAATAATACAAGAAAAGATGTCTCTTATTCAAGGTGGCCAATTACTTCTCGACTACCACCAAAGGATTCACAAGACATGGCACTCGACAAAGGACTACATGGTCTTCATTTTTGAGGGCAAAAATGCTTAAAGTAGGGGCAATGTCATGTGCTGCATGTAATTAGCCCATGAGCTTACTAATGAATTGCCAAATATAGCCATGGAGCTAAATTAGATTAGAACTAGTCAATAGGGCAGTTAATAAAGTGGTTCGAACAACCTCGCTATAATTGAGAATAGCGGAATTGTAATAATGGTTGTAAGGCACAAATTAGCTAAATAAGGCCCCAAACTTATAGTAGAGGCACAAATGACCACTATATATAGCTGAGGTCGTGCTAAATTTGGAGGCTATTGTTCATTTTGTAATTTTGAGTTTAAGAGATCTTGGAGCTTCTCTTTGAGAGCTTTCTTGATGAAGAAAGTGGTTCATGTGCCTAAAATCACATGAGAGCTATGATCATGCTCTAGAATCAGGCCCCTATCTTGTGAATGATCAATAATCATGAATAAAGATACATTACTTTGCCTAATTTGGTGAAGTTTTGCTACTTTTAGCTATGTTCTTGATTTTTTGACTAGTTTCTTGATTTCTTGCATTTCCATTGTAATTTGATGTTTAATGAATGGAATAGATGTTTGAATGCTAAGGTTGGCACATGACATGAAAGATGTGCTTTTGTTTCTAGATTTTCCATGAATGTTGCTTTCTTTCATTTATTATCTCAAAATAACGTAAGAGCAATTTGTTTTTGTAGATCGAAGGTGAAAATCCAATGCACCACAAAGCCAGGTACAAGAAGCTATGATAGATTCTAATCCCAACAGACATTGTGGTTGCATTGAGGATGCTCTTGGGGTAGAATTTAATTAGGAATGACATGTATGGGAAGCTAAAATGTCCAAGCAAAACCTTGAGATGAAATCAATTAGAGGGACTTTACATTATTTCAATATGAATGGATGACATTTGTTTTGGGACTTTGACCAAAAAAAGAGGTTTTTTTTTTACACTTTTCAAATTATTTTTTTAATCCTAAAATTATATTTTTCTATGAGTCAATCTCCAAATCCTTAAAAAAATACAAAAAAAAAAAGTGATTTGAGAACAGATCATGACAATAGTTTTTTACAAACTTCATAGAACCATCATAATAGAAAATGAAACAAATATCTAAAAGACAACATATGATTTTTGAGGAGCCAAACTGAATAAAAATACAAGAGGGCCCAAAATATATACTCATATAATCTTTAAAATACCTTTTCCAAAGAATTTCGAGGATGTCTCTCAATTTGGGGTGTGATTTTTTGGCGAGGTTTTAAGCATACAGAGTGAGCTTTTCTAGCACTCATTTTATTTTTTGTGGATTTTTCGACTAGTAGTTTTTTCACATGCATGTAAGCTAATGGATACATGGCAAAGTTAAGCTAGAATAGCACCATTTATCAAAATTCAATTTCTCGAAGATGTTTCTTTCTTTTCAAGCACTTTTTCTAGCTCAAAAAATATGTTAGTGCCCTTAACATGCTCTAATTTATTTTCAGAATAAGTGAATGTCCTTCTTGTATGTGAAGATTATGAAAATAATAGCTTGATGATTTCACATTTTCATGTACATAACTCAATCACACGTGTGGATCATGTTCCCACATGTGAATAGTAGGCCTGATTGTATTAGTTTTTTTATGTCATAAATTAGCTTGTTTCATAAGGCAATGTGAAAGTAAGCAAAAGCTAGTCAAGTAGAAGCATGCCAAGTGTCATCATGGGGTTGGGACCTACATCCACCGCCTTAATAGTGCATATCTTTATGATGATTAGGCATAGGCAAAAAGACATCCATCTTGAGTCCTATGAGGTGTTGACACATATCCTAGATTTTAGGGATGCAAAATTGCAAGTGGTGCACCATAATCCAAAATCCTCGTCCTATTGGCTTTTGAGGTCCAATCATATTGAGAGGTGCAAATCATAGGTCCAATCATGTTTAGAAGTCACCACATGCTTTATTGAGTTATAGAAACTTGAGCTAACACTAAGCCTCAGATTTGATCCAAAGGCTTGACAAAAAAAATCTTCTTACTCAATAAATTTTTACTCTGTTTGATGCCACCCTAGCATTTCCGATGTCTCCGGGACTGTGTCTTCATTCCCCGCTGATGATTCTGAGCTCCAAAACCTGCAAAATACACCAAGGAAGGATTTCTTCTAGCCGTTTTTGTCTCTCCAAGCTTTCACCTCCTGTGAAGGACTTTCTCACTTCATTGCAGAACCTGTGACAAGCTGTATCCACTGATCAGGCACGCTGGACTATTGTAGCTCTGATACCATATGTCAATAATCAGATAAGCAACATTAGGCATTCACCATAAGCAATCACCAAAGAAGACGGAAGAAGAACACACACTCTCACTGAACACACTATCTCACTATTCTCATACTAAATGTAAAATGTACAAATAAACCATGAACCCTGATAGAGAGAGAGAGAGAGAGAGAGAGAGAGAAACCTAGGAGTAGACTAAGCAAGAAGGTCGGAAGCATGGGTTAGGAGTTCGGATTCAAGGTCCTCAATATCTCTAGCCTTATGGGACTTCATTCTCTTGATGGCCGCAAGTACCATGTCAAAGGTGAAGAAGGTGAACTCAGATGGGCGTGGGGAGATAGAGATGGGTGCGTCGATGGGTATGGTATATAGGTTGGTAGCGTATTCGGTCCATATGCGGAGGTCATCCAGGAGAGGTGGTGGAGCACGAGGAATAAACTCACGTCAAAAGGTGCCTGAGGAGGAACGGAAGAGAAGGTCAACAAGACGTTTTCCTTCAGAGTCATCATAGGCACGCTTTTTTCGGCGAAGTGTGCGATGGTAAGAGCGTCTGACGGAGCATAGGAGGTGAGGCTCATGGGTACGGGCATGGGTGACAAGGTGATGAAGAGAGCAACATTTGACATCATACCACGAGGGGTGTAGAGGCCGCAGAGATGAGGAACGTGTGTGTTTGCCTTTATGGGGCTTAGATGGAAAAGCTAGGGAAGCAGCGGTATGAAGAGAGGTGCTAAGAAAGGCAGCTTGAGTCTCGATTGTACTATCGTGTGGAAAGGAATGGAGTAATGAGGCTAGAAACTCCTGGTAGACTGGCATATAGAGAGAACTGAATGTATACCTGGGTGCACGTGTAAGCAAGGGATGTGAGGATGGCTAGGGAGGTGGGAGGCGGCCGATAGCGAAGGAGAGAAAAGAATGATCAGAGAGAGTGGTGAGAGATACATGAAAATCAGAGATGAGAGGTATGGAAGATGGTGATCCCATGAGATAATCCACAACACTATGTCCACCACTGTGAGGATGACAAGTATAATTGTCGGAGTTTGGCCAACAAGTTAGGCCATTGTAAATGGCTAACTCATGGGCCTCTCCAAACTGCAATAAATGCTCACCGTAGGGGGTAATAGGCCCCAAGCTATCCTCTAAAACCCTGGTAACTCCCATATCATCGTTGTCAAGGGCATGAACGCGGAGCTGGTCGATGATGTCATAAAACTCTGACTGCTAGCCTATGGATAATTACAGCTGGTAACAGCTGTCAATAATAAAGTGCATCGTAAACGGGAGCAATGAAGTTTATCATTGATTTCTAGCAAAATCTTGGCAATCACCCTTTTTGGATCACCATAACTAGGCCTGATCTATGCTTTAGGTTGTGTAGGCTAAGTCAATATATGCAAGATCCATTAGTGATACATTGGAAAAATACTAAAAGGATCTTGAGATACATCTCGGGTACTCTAGATCATGGAATTCTCTATAGAGGAGATGTCATTGATTTGCATACCTTTAGTGACTCGTATTTTGCAGGTGACAAAAGGAATAGGAAGTCCACAAGTGCCTATGCAACATTCATTGTGGAGGAGTAGTTTTTTGGTTGTCAAAAAAACAAGAAACCATCTCACTTTCTGCAACTGAGGCCGAGTACAAAGCTCTCACCACTACAACAAAGGAGCTACTGTGGATCAAAAGGCTACTTATGGAGTTGAAAGTCATGAGTTTAAATGTTGTTCCAACTCTCTACAATGACAACATTTCAGCCCAACACCTTGCAACCAATCCAATCTTCCATGCAAGGTCAAAACATATCGAGATCTCTCATCATTTTGTGAGAGAGAAGGTGCAATCTAAGGAAAAATCTTTGGAGCATGTGGCAAGTAGTGAATGTGTTGCTGATATCCTCACTAAACCACTTCAAAGAGCTGCATTTGTGAAGTTAAGATCAGCCCTAGGGTTGATAGGCAAGTCTATATTATCTTCAACTAGTTGTGAGGAGGAGTGTTAAATTTACACAAGCTAGTTTGCATAAATTCCACTTGTAAATGACTTTGAGTTCATGATGTGGGATGTCACACATGCCAAAAGCATAGGATACCTTATTCTAAGTCAAATCATTAACCTAGCTTTGGAATGGTAACTTTGGAATGTGTCCAAATAGTGCATAGATAGGGTAGAGAAAGACTCAGGAGCTTAAATTAGCAATTTTCTCATTGTTTTTGGATCTCGAGGTATTGACCCTAAATAGGGTGGATCAAGTGGATCTTTAGGTTATATGTTAGGGTTAGGTTGTAATGAATATATGGAAGCCCTAATATACTCAGATCCGAGCTCTACATGTATAATTATGTGATGGGATTTCCATCCAATTATGAGCAAAATCAATATTTTCCTTAGACTTGACTAGTTTAAGTCTATGATTTGATTGATGAATGCTATTGGCATATGATTTTTTATGATCATTGGATGATATTGGAGTTGTAGGTACAGTACCCAGGCGACGGCAGGCTGTACGTTCACACGTGTGAAGAGTTTTGGAGCTAATTCATGGAGTTCAAGCCAAAATAAGCTAGGAATCAATACATTGATTTGTAATCTAGCTTTTAAATCTTGTTTGGATCTTAAGTAGGTGCTTTCTCCATCATTTCTAGGATCAAATGGGTTTATCTTGCTGCATTTTTCACAAAAACTAATGTACATGCAAAGTCATTATTGATGATAGATAACTATATGATAACAATCAAGAATTGCATTGCCATACAAAACTAGACATTTTTGTATTCAGAAACATCGAATCGCAAGAGATATCATGGAATCTCATTGTTACAAATATCACTTCAGTCATTTGCACAATAAACAACAGTAGTACCGCTTCACAACAAATACTATTTTTGCTTGAGTACATTTACATCTAAGCGTCGTAGGTTTTTAAGCAAAGCATGTACCACTTGTTTACTTTTTTCTTGATCTTTTTACAAATCTATATCAAATCGATTCATATGATCTGTGCCATTAATGAAATGTGAGAATGGCCATATCAAGAAGCATCGAAAATTTATGATGTGTATGTTCCATCAAGCATGTGTATATTTCTCCATGTATTTGATATGAAGAGCAATTATGTCCACTATATATCAGTAAAGTCTGGTTTGAAAGAAATGCTTCAGTTTGTCGTGTCGTAGTTACTCCCTTAAAAACAATAGTTGAAACAAAATGCGTGCTTCATGCACTGTATATTTTGAGTGCATTATATATTTTGAGGATTGCACTGTGACAATGAATCCATTGTAAGGTTCTATAATAATGTACTTATTTCTGATGAAGTCTATCTCATTGGACTTCTTGTTTTCAAGCTCAACTTGATGAGTAGTCCAATGAGTTGTAGCCATGGCTTCCCATACAAAAGCACATGTATTATGTTTTGTTTTATTTTGGTTTTCTTGAGGTAGGCAATTGTTCTTATTATGTTTTTTGTGAAAGATATAACTAATCAATGAGTTTTCAGTAATGATAATTGATCTTTATCTAATGATAATTTTGTGATCATGTTCCCTTTTGCAGGACGACATATAAAAAATGTCTTCCATATTGTGAATATTGATACGAAATTGCGAATATTGAGAAACGAATATTTTGAGATATTGATCGTGTATATTGTGAATATTGATCGTGCATAGTGTGAATAGTGATTGCAAATATTTTAAACATTGATTATGAACATATACTGATTTGAAATTGCGAATACTGAAACAAATACTATGAGATACTGATCATGAATACTTATCGTGAATATTGTGAATACGAATTGTGAATACTGATTGTGAATACCCTTGAATACTAAATACTATAGAAAGTAATCATGATTATTTTGGACACTTCTGAATATAGATTATGAATGCTAAAATGTGATTATTCAAAAATACAAATTGTGATTGTTAATTTTGACTACTTGTGCTAAAATTGTTTTGTAGATTTGAATGAAGACAATGATTTGGCAAGTGACGACAAGAAATTTTGAATACCACAATTAGTAAGAACTTGAAAAAGTCTTCTTCCTCAACAATTCAAAGCCAAAAAATAAGTTTCCAAAAAGGTGTGATGAAAATAAAAAAAAATTGTATGATACAATCTAAAGCTTCTTTCCAAATGATACAATAGTCAAGAAATACAAAAAGCAACTAATCCAACACATTTATTTCGAAATCAAACAATTCAAGTATATGATGTGCATCCCAATACTAGAAGTGGTTTATTTGTGGGTCAAATTTGGGCGAAGTATGGGAATTGGAACAGTACAACTATGTACAAAAAATATGTTACGACAAAATGAAAAGCCACCAAACAGCATTCATTGCTCATAAATCGACAAGTAGAATCTCCTTAACATTGATGTCCACACATGCATTCAATGACAGTATATTTGAAGCATACATTGAAACTCCAACTATCTTTGACATTTTTTAACATCCCTCTCCAATATCTTTCTTTACATTGCATCCTTGCATCTGATCTGTAGGCGACTTGTTGCTTTCAGCAACCAAGAAGTTAGGTTTCACTACATCATGTAATAACTTCCATTTCTAACTGATCGACATCATATTAAACTTCTAATGTTACAAAGTCATTTGCAAAATCACTACTCAACGAAATCACATTTTGACAATAATCAACCCAACATAAACAATTCTTTTCCCACATTTTTATGCTACCAACAAACTAATATCAAATTTTTAATTATACATTACAAACTTATGAAGATCATGCACATATTTCAAAATCAAAGTATAAATCCACTGCACAAAATAATTTTTCACACATTAAATTTTATTTTCAACTTACTATTCTCATATAATGACATGGCAAGGCCTTTGTGGTGCAATACCACATCGTCCTTGTTTATTGATGCATTTTGTCTTTTCCATAAGTCTCTTGTGTACATATACACACACACACTAGTGGGTATGCCCGTCGTTGACGGACGAGCAACAATCTGAGTGACGGCCAATGATTTGGATGGCGGCCGATGATTTAGGAGGAAAGCCGATGGTCGTTGACGGGTGGCCAATGTATGTGTGTGTATGTACATGGCCGAAGTGTGTCCGTCGATGGCGGGTGTCCCATGGGGTGTGTTTGCGTGTGCGCGTGATGCGGAGAGAGAGAGAGAGAGAGAGAGAGAGAGAGAGAGACCCTCCACTCCCAACGCACTCTCCCTTCCCTTGTGCCCTCCCCGTGCCCCCTCCCTTGGGCCATTTCCGCGCGCCCTCCCACGCGGCCCCTTTCTGTGCGCGCCCTCCACGTGCCCACTCCCGTCCGCCCTCCCTACGTGCGCCCCTCCAGGCGCCCCCTCCTGTGTGCCCTCCTTGCGCACCCTCCCTACGCGCGCATGCCCTTCTTGCGCCCTCTCCCTAGAGAGAGAGAGAGAGAGAGAGAGAGAGAGAGAGAGAGAGAGAGAGAGAGAGAGAGAGAGATCCTCCTCAAAGAGGGAGCTCGTGAGAGGTAGAGAGAATGAGAGAGTGAGAGAGAGTGAAAAGTGAGTGGGAAGGAATAATAGCAACTTTCAAATTTTGGGGGGGCCTGCCAAATGGAGTGTGTCCGCCGATGGTGGGCGGCCGATGGTGTGTGTGTGTGCACGCGCGCAAGAGAGAGAGAGAGAGAGAGAGAGAGAGAGAGAGAGAGAGAGAGACCCCTCCCCACACCCCCTCCCTTGCACGCCCTCCTCATGCGCCTGCCCTTGCGTCAACCCCGCCTGCCCTCGTTGCCCCCTCCCCACGCCCTCCCTGCACCTTGGTACGCCCTTTTGGCACGGCCTCCCTAAGTGCACTCCCTGAGTGTGTGTGTGTGTGTGTGTGTGTGTGAGAGAGAGAGAGAGAGAGAGAGAGAGAGTATAGGGGAGACATAAGGCGGAGCAGACGTGACATAGGAAGAGAAAGAGAGGAGTGTGACATAGGGGGGAGTAGGCGTGACATAGGAAGAGAAAGAGCGAACTGTGCCCGCTGATGGCGGGCAGCCGATGGTGTGTGCACGCGCACGCAGGGGGGCATGCGGCGCAGAGAGAGAGAGAGAGAGAGAGAGAGAGAGAGAGAGAGAGAGAGAGAGAGAGATGCATAGGGAGAGGGTCGAAAGCTTGCCGCACACCAGGGATCCAGAGTATGTTCACAACAATATTTTCTCCTTGGCAGGCCAGTTAGCACCCACTTTGTCAACATGAGTTGCTCGGATGTCTATCTTTATTCCCAAATTGTGATCACAAATTAAGGAGGGTTGAAGTAGCTGCAAGAGCCCTTGAAGTCCTTGAACCTCAAGCAGCTGATACAGACCTGGACGGCCTTGCACCTGATAGAGAGAGCCCTAGAGGGGCCTTGAGGGGCCTGCTGCTACTAGAGCTGAACAAGAAGGAAGTACTGATGGCCTAGCTTGCTGCACCACAAACATAACGGTCATGAGAGCAGCACTGGTGGAACAATGAAAAACCATAAGCAATAGAAAGGTGAAGGTACTGATGGCCTAGATGGCCCCACCACAAACATAACGGGGTCATAGGTGCAGCACTGGTGGAACAATGAAAAACCATGGGCAATAGAAGCGTGCAAGGTTGTGAACCAAAGGCCCAATATCTCTCTTGTAGCATGGCAGGCCCCTCAATGATCGCTGTGCACAAGGCATTGCATCACACAATGAGGTCGTAAAAGCCCCAACAAATGCGACCATGCCATAGTGAACGTACATTGTAAAGAGTGTTCTCGATAGAGGCACCACCATTTGCAAAGCTAAGACCAGTTACATCATTAATAGGAGCTAAATAGGACCTCTACGGAAATTTTTCTTTGTCGGGTTATTTTTTAGTTGGCTTCTTTTCCTTCCTAAAAGATATATTTATGTTATGTCTAGAGTAGTACTTGACATAACAAAGGCATGCAATCTTTCCTGAGTGGCAGATGCTCGAAATTGCCAAAATAAACCGCAATGGAAAATTGCTCTCATGGGAAATACATGCTATTGCCAATGTTACATCAAGACTATGAAGCTTATGACCTAGCCTTAATGCTGTTACTCTTGACTTTCCTACAGAACCAAATGTTATCAGACAAACCCAACTCATCATATAAGGTGGTTACTTTTGCTTAAGCATCAAAATCTGATAAAACTTTATACTGAAGATCATCAAATGGGTTCCTACCTAGAAAAATCAATTTACATGTGACAATTTTATCTGTAAATCATAAAATAAATATAAGACCACCAAAAAGTTATTCGACATTGGGGATCAGCAAAACAGTATATCACACACGGAGTAAATTTACCAGAGTGTGTGACAACAAGGACTATTACCATTATTTGTAGCTTTCAACATTTAGGGTTCAATAACCACTATAAAGTCAAATAATGAAGTTTGTGAAACAGCAACTGTAAGGTACTCATCAAAATTGCTTAGTATGAACGAAAACAAACTGAAAGAGTCTACTCACCATAAAAAAACATCTCATTCTCAAAAAAATTGACATAGATTGCTATAATCAACAGGCTAAAGAATGCCCAATGACCTCCAGCTACAAGTGGACTTCCAAGATGATAGTGAGCATGCCTAACCAATCGGTAAAGCCAGCAAAATCAATTATTTTGCCTCAAAGACAGTATACTAAACACTTTACAAGCAGTAAGCAGATCTTTACATCTTTCTGATCTGCACATTGTGGGAAACTCTCTACAAGCCTACTCAAGTTCATATTATATTGGATACTAGCATAATAATCCAGCTAGATGCTTCCCATGACTATATCATGATCCTTTTTCAAAAGAATTAACACTCACTAATATTGACAAAATAATTCGCCATTAACCGAAGCCAAACCCTTCGCTTGCCTCGTGAATGGCCAGCAATAGCCTGTCTTGAAGCAGCTCCTTAGATGGGTACTCCGGTAGATCGAGTTGATTAAAACTGTCCAGAAAAGAAAATTATAAAATACTTACTAGGGTCATAATAAGAATGTAACTGCGTATGTATATAATCATTAACCATAAGCTTTGTCTTGTCAAGTAAAATAAGAGTTGAGTGAACATGCATACCCAAGAGACATGCTTATGCAAGTTTCTCACAGATTAAATTGAATTCAATCAACGTTATCTGACCTATATAACAGTGAAAGTATTCCTAATTTTCTTCCACGTACCATGTGTGCGCAGATGGAAGGCGTTCAGGAGCCCCATATGCCTTGTGAATCTGGAATTTCTGAGGGCCTGAGATGCCTTGCAATGCGCGAAAACCTTCGAGGGGTACCTGCAACAGATACAGCCATACTTTAGTCTGAACATAAGCTAACTGAAAAATGACTTCAAACTGATCAGTGATAAATCATGATGCTTTGCTTAGCTCTGTTGTCTTCACTTATCTACCACAAATAAGGATCTCCTCCTCCCTCCATGCAACTATGCCTTAAGCAGAAAAAAGCCAAGAAAATCCTGAATACTTTTTACAAATTAAAAGATCTATAAAGCCCACCAAATAGAAGAAAAAAGAAAAAATGCTGTGCTATCTCAGCTTGGATAAAGTGCAAACTACAAAAGAACTTTACATCTCCATCTTAGGTATGATCTACTGCTATAAAATTTTCAAAAGCATCAAGCTCACAGGACCACATAAAAGATGACGGAAGTTTCCCAAAAAATCCACCATACTGACAGAAAATATGATTGCATCAACAGGGGACCTTTTGCAGATAACTGTGTGACACTGCTACAGCTTTAGAGAGCAAGCGGCAAATGGCAGGCGAATTTCAAAAAGAATGTACGGTTTCATTGTCAACATCTTGTTGTAAAGAAGCAATGGCTCTTGTAACAAGGAAGTAACGTTTCAGTGCTTCATCATATTAAGCTAGTTATGCAAATTCATATAGCAAGAGCCTCAGTGTTTCAATATTTCAAGGTAGTCATGTAAAGGGCAAAAAAGTCTTCAGGAAAAGTAGAGACAAAACCAGATCTCAGGAATGATTTGATGACGTACTAAGGCTACTTTTGTAAGTTCACCCCAGCAAGCCTTAGATCAATCGGTTTTTAGATAGGAAGACAGACATAACTCGGTCAATGTCTTCTGCTTGTGTCTTTACAGCTAAATGACAGATGCTTTTGCATATATAACCATTGTTATATATAACAGAGAGCAAATGTAAAATACAGACAAGGTTTTTGATCAATCACAGCCATAAAAGTAACCAGATACGATCAAAGTAATCAAAAATAGCACTAGTGCACTTCCACAGAGTTTGATGGAGCACTAGGATCTAATAAATGCACCCAAAACGTCTCATATCCCTGATATCCCTACTTATGAATCAGTGCAGTTCACCCACATAAATATGTGCTCTCCAACTTCTGAATCGCATACAAAATCTTTGTTGACTCTACTTTAGGAAAACTCCACCCAATATTGATGCTGTACACAAAACAGAGCCAAAAAATCACATAAAGTCCAACCTTTCTCAGACATAAAATTTTCAGAACCTGATTGCAAGAAACAAGGCTTCCAAAAATAAGTAACAGGAAAGGTTGGACTTGTAGAAATTGTCTATACTGGCACAATGAACACCGTCAGCAAAGTTTCTTTGCTATCTAGCTTGCAATAAAGATGTCTATAAACAGCACTCTTCAAACACAATGTGTGTGTGTGCGTGTGTGTGTGTGTGTGTGTGTGTGTGTGTGTGTGTGTGTGTGTGTGAGAGAGAGAGAGAGAGAGAGAGAGAGAGAGAAGAGACTGACTTTAGAAGTTCCTGTAATAAACTGCAGAAGCCGGGCCATGTCCTCCTTATTGAACGCCCTGACCACCTCCCAAAACCATTGTACAACAGGTGAAGCTGCTGTATAGCCCGTGTATTCTGTATTTGACTTCAAGTCCTCTACTGCAATAAGAATACACCCGGTGTAAGTCTCAATTAAAATTACACATAGAGCTACTTTTGCAGGTAACTTAAAAGTACTTAAAAGGTGTGTATATTCTCATTGGTGAAGAATAATGCAGGTTGAAAAAGCTTACAATCAATTTCAGGAAGGCCACTGATTAACAGCTCCAGCTCCTTATCATTAAAGATATCGATGAGATCACTCGCAATTAAGTCTTGAAAACCAGCCATGAAAGCATTTATTTGTGGCCTGATGGCAGTTGTTAGCCGATGCTCAGTTACAAGATCAACATACTCGTGCTTGTTTTCCTCAGTGACCCGAACATTTCTGCCACCCGTTTTCAGCTCATAGTCGGTAACCTGATGCATGAAAATTAATCTCAACATTAAAAACTATCTATAGACAGGAATATAACTAACCAATTCTAATAGCGTACATGAAATCAACTATAAGGCTGACCTCTGTCTTCTCATAAAGAATATGCTTTTCTTCATCAGCATCAATACTGAAGGTGAGATCAAGAATGTCACTGATGTCATGCTGCACAAAAGTATTAAGTTTATTAGAAGAAATCCAAAAAGCACGAAGTCACTTCATCTGCAGCTGCTCAGCTCTTGAATCTAAAACTACTTGTCTGGAAAAGCAGCAAGCCACACTGCTGATAGTTATCCACACAGATTCCATACCAAGATGGAACATTTCACTCACAATCTTGAAAAACAGTTTCACTGACTGGTACTAAACATGCTGAATGAGGAGAATTTTCTAACTTGCTCCAGTCATGTTTCATTGAAAAATAAAAGCCATAGCCAATCTTTCACATTTGGTTTAAATCAAGGTTTGAACTGAATATTGAGTCTGCCCTTTTGCAAATGAAGTTGGTCACATTCTTGCAATCACTAGGGAAGACTGTTCGAACCATTTTTTTGGTTCGAACTGGAAAAAACAAAAACGATTCGAACCGTTGTTTTGGCATTTTCCAAAGGACTATCTTTCATCATGCCAAAATAAAAGGTTCGAACCATTTTTTTGGCATCTTCTAAAGGACTATCTTTCTAGTCATACCAAAAAAACGGTTCGATTTTTTCAAAGGACTATATTTCTAGTCATGTATGGAAGTAGCTACTAGCTAATGCCACTGATGATATCAGATAGATCATAGCTAAAACTGCAGGCAACAGATGGATCAAGAACCCTAAGGTGACATGTATTGTTAGGTAACAAGACTCAGGAGTTGGAAGTTCGAAGTTGCGCGTAAAAATTCACGATCAATTAATCACAAATTCGGAATTATAATCTCATGTTACCCATTAACACTAAGAAAGCACTTGTTTTTGACATAATCTAAGGGTATAAATTAAGGGAGGGGGGGGAACCCTAAAACTGATTAACCGGTTCGAACCTGAAGAAGCCAATTCTTTCCCGACTCCAACGTGATTCAAACACGGTTCGAAAAGGCGATTTGAAAGGTACCATAAAAAATTAATTTAACTTAAAATCAAATTACTGTTCACAGAATCACAATGCACATGACAATGGACAGTCAAACTTCACAAACTACAATAATCGATTGTATTGTACGGGCTTTACAATATTCCATTCTCTAGATTCCACATTCCAACTTCCACTTAGCATTGTAATTTATGATTTATCCATGATCCATCCATCACACGGTACATTGGTTAAACATTTGAATACAAATTAAATCATTGTGTTTTTTTTCCAGGGTTCAATTCTTTCTGATTCGAATCAGACCCAAATGATTTATTGACGAATCAATGTTTGTTCACCAATAAATCATGGTTCGTGGAAACATTAATCCTTTTGCAGTCTACTCCATCTGAGCATCTTATTGATCGTACCGTGAGCTTGGTTTTGGAGATTGTTATCTCATTAGCTTGTAGTTCATCACTTTATTAGAGAGATAAATTGTTCATAACTAATGGTCTTTATGATCTTACAAGCAGCCCGAGCATTTTCGAAAAATTCGTAAAGACAGCATCACAAAATTTTAGCGTTTAGCCACATTAGCAACAGTTCATCAACAATGATGCCTGAAGATATTTGAAACTGTTACTAGTAAATGGAAAACGTCCAAACTGCAACATGCATGTCACGTGCATGCATATGAGAGAGAGAGAGAGAGAGAGAGAGAGAGAGAGAGAGAGAGAGAGAGAGAGAGAGAGAGAGAGAGAGAGAGAGAGAGAGACAGAGAGAGAGAGAGAGAGCTTTATTAATGTCTTCTCCATGCCAAAAGGCATATTAGACAGATAGTACATATCAAGTGTGTGGTGCAAATAGAAGTGTGAAACGTCTCCAATAACAATAAGAAAACATATATGAGATGTAACTACTAAAACAACTAATCAATATCTGCTAACTGCTAGTACTGCAAATGACAAAACGTAACTATGATTGGTGGTGATGGAGAGAGAGAGAGAGAGAGAGAGAGAGAGAGAGAGAGAGAGAGAGAGAGAGAGAGAGAGAGCCTGCAGACTATCTCGTCAAAAAACACACTCTATACAGAACCACCTATTCGATACACAAGAATCTTACCTCAAGCATCCACTTCAAATTTTTGTAATAGTCAGGATCGATTGCCTCAATATCCTGATATGTGATTTTGGCTCCAAGAATATGTTTGTAAAATGATCGTGTAAAGTACACATCAAGCAGCTGCCCATCAAAAAGTGCTTTTGCAACCTGAAAGTTAACAAGACACGAGAACGTCTAAATCAGTGAATATGCTACCAGCAACTTCAAAAGCAACACTCGAAAACATTCAGGACTAGCAGGAGAGGTGCAATTGATCCTTTCAAGTAGCAGGCTTGAAACTTACCACACGACCTACAAATTTGAAGTAAGAAAGGTGCTCTGTCTGGTAGACAGAGTTTGGATTAGGTTGAAAAGTAGATTCATTGCCAACAGTTGTGAACAGCAAAGCCCCTTTGTCAAATATCACCCTTGAAAGTAACTGATACCATTCTCTCGTTAAACCACCGGCGTCGATACCCTCTTCCCCTTGGAATTGCACAGTTAAGCGGCCTTTAAGTTCCTCAGGAGTGCGCATTCGTAATTGATTATATGAATCTTCAAGAACATATGCTCGGCGCACACAAATTCTTAAGGGAGTAAAATGATGCTGCTCATGTTGCTGTCTTATCCTTGATCGAAAATGTGCTCGCTTGTTATCAAAATCTATCAAACGCGGTGATTTTATCAGAAGGGAAAGTGATTTTTCTAGTAAACCTGGATTTTGTCGAACAAAGGCATTCAAAAGTCGGCGATGTTTTTCTGCAAACCGTACAAATGTCATGCCTTTCTCATCAGATTTCATCAAATGGGAGGTCACAGGCTTTGGCAACAAAGCTGATGAATTTACAGGCAAAAGCATATTAGAGGAGCTGCAAGCTCTCTTTAAATCAAGAGCTGTTGCAATGCCAGGATCCTGCTGCACAGAGGTGGTGGGTCCAGATCTGAGTTTCTCACAAAGAACAAAAAAGGCTTCAACAAATGGCAAAACTTTTTGTGTCCCTAAAGGGAGTGGGGGAGCCACTGCTCCTGGACCAATTGCAGCAGCAGCGACAGCCGCGCTATTAGATAGAGCTGAAAAAGCAGAACTAGCCCCTAATCTGCATTCCATTTTTCCAACACATGAGCTTAATTCCTGCCATAAGAGTTCCAAAGCTAAATTAAGCTCTTGTATAATAACCATCCCTTCCTCTTTATCTCTTTCTTTAGTGTCATCGGTTTCTTTGCCCTTATCTTTTGAGGTTGCATGGACCAAGGTAAGTGCACTCAAAGCCTGCAGCACTCTCAAAATTGCTGCACCAGCTACCGAACTTGCACTCAACACGACAGCTTCAGTATCCCCAAGACCGTGCAATTCCTGAATAGCTAAGCCACTCAAATTTCTAGCAGCATTTGCTAGCTCGATGATAAAAAGCTGACGATGGGGTGGAGCTGCCAAAGCAAGCTTCTTCAGTACTTCCGCTACTCGTGTGTAAGCCATGTCTGACAACCTACAAAGATGATGTGATTTCAGTGATTCTACAGAATTTTCAATAAATTAAAGACATTTAGAAAAGAAATGTTAAAATTAAAGGATATGCTTGACAAAGATAGTTCAAGAATGAAACATACCCTTCTCGGGCCAAAAGCCTACACAAGTTGCGAAGCTCAGGTTCTGGAAGACTTAATAAAATGGCTGAGGCATCTGTTTTTTCATAAGCACCTGAAGTCGAAGGCTCCTGGTTTTCAACAGAACCAGTTACTATATCACCCGTAACAAGAGGCTGAGAAGGTTCTGATTCTATGATTGCTTCTGAGACAGACTCGTTTCTTTGATTTTCTGCACCTTCTCTCAAAGATACTGCTTCAGGCTGTAAATTTGCAGCAGGATCGCTTTGTTCAGGGGCAGTTGAAACAGAATCTGGTGACACGAAGCGAATCCTAAATTCTGCTTTGGCTCCAGCACTGCTTGTGACAACTTCAAGTAATCCCATAACCTGGCACAAAAGCAACATGTCTGCAATTTGAAACAACAAAATGCTGCCAAGACATTACGATAAAATTCACCACTAAAAGGTTCTAATTTCAAAGTTACAACTCCAAAGCGACAGATATCATCCTTTCTAATGCTTTTCATACCTGCTCTAAGTGGGCACTACTTCGAATATATAGAGGCTGGTTGAGCAGTTTCAGAAGCAATATCAATGGAATTTCCGACTTTGGCTTTGCCTCCGTGATATCCATCGAAGTTGAACCCTCACTGATCTTTCCTTTACCTTTGTCCTCTTTAATCTCAACTGGCTTCACAGCAGATAACCCAGAATCTGACGAGAAAGCAGATCTTACTGGCTCCATATAAAGCAGTAAACTTGCCACTAGGGCATGATTACGAGCTAGATAGGTCAATATCTCTAAGACATGACGAGAAACAAGGGGTGGAACACCTGCATACAAACCAATCGATAAATCAGTGAAAGTATTTTTGGTTCTAAATGTCAGAATACAAATCAAAGACAAACAGCAAGAAACTTCTTAATTTCAACTAATGTCAGAGAACAAGACTGCATCCAGTATGAACTGTGACCAACCATCAGATTGCTCTGACCGAGCATATACTACATTCCACTGGCAACCATAAAGACGCTGTGAAGGAGCACCATCTGCAGAGTAAGAGCCTACGGATCCCTCTGCTTCAGGCCTTAGCATGTCTAAAAGAAGCTGCACCAGTGTAGCCCGAGTCTTGCTGTGGGCACAAACGTTCAATAAAAGGCGTTGCAGAAGTCCCTTCCCCAGAGGCTGCACAAAGGATAATGAATACCTTATTTGGTAAGAAAAACAAGTGAAAGCACGGGCCAGAAATCAGAGAGGTCATGGCAATAACAGAAGGAAACAATAAAGTAGAACCTGAGCAAGACGCAGAAGCCGCAGCATTGCCTTCAATGCAGCAGTATCCACTAGAGGCCTTCCTTCTGCCTCTTTCACCTTTGTTTCTCCATTGAAAGGCAAGCCTGGTCTTCTGCCAACACCAAAGCCAGATGTCCCGCCTACACCTCGATCTATAGCAGTATGACCTCCTGTGGCCACATTCAAATTATTTCTTCTTGCTGCCATCCTATGAGCTCCCCCAAATAAACCCCGTGCTTGATACTGATGACTGACAGCACGTTCTCGTAAGAGCTGTGCCTCTGCAAGAAGTGCAGGAGGTAGAGCTGCCAGAACAGCTTCAGAAGAGGTCAATAGCACCTGTGAAAAGAAAGAGAAGTTAGCTAAAATGCCTTGCAGGTTGACAAAGAATCTATAAGATGAGCCCAGCCTTTTTGTAAGCAGCAGTAGCTTATTGCAGTTGCCAAACAATGACTATTGAAAGTGTTACCTCCTCCCTAAGTTCTGCAGGAAATGTGGCTAGGATGGAAGCACTGTCCATTTCTACTGGCTGGCCTTCCACATGTTGCACTTGAATGGCCCTTTGTGCATGTTGTTGAGCAAGAACTTCCGCCTGAATATCGGGAGGAAGAGCAGCTAAAAACTCTGGATCAATATCTGCAGGAGGAGGTGGCTGATCTGCAGCTCTAAAAGGTCGAGTCTGTTGTGAGGCTAGAACTTCAGCCCGTAGATCTTCTGGAAGAGCCTCCAAAAATGTTGGATCAATTGACGTCATACTGCTTGCAACTTCAATTCTAGGACTGCTATTGACTTGTCCCCTGTGAGCAGGTACATCTTCCTGAGTTGGCACAGCTATGTCCTCCTGTTGACCTGATAATCTTGCAGAACCATCAAGAGTGTCATGACCACCTCTGTGGCTGACAGCTCCCGCACCATCCATGTCCTCATCTGCATCTCCCTGAGAACCTCTGCTACTTAATGCCACTGGTCTCCTTGAAACCTCTCTCCCACTAGAAGAAGGCAAATCTGCAGCTGCCATCCTTTCGGAGCCTACTGGCCTCTCAGCTTCATCATGTCCATCTGCACTGCCAATCTCAACTTCCAAGCTGCGAAGGCTCTCTCCCACAGTAGCGCCACTGCCACCACTATCTTGACTACCTACCTCAGTGTCTTGAGGAACAGGTTCACTTCTTTCGTCTTGCATATGAACGTCCAAATCCGTATGACAAGGGACAGTGACAACTTCCCCAATTCGAACTTGTGTGCCTGGTCTAGAGCGGCTCACACCATGGTGGCCCAAACTGCTTGTAGGTACCTCTGCAACACTGATACCAGAGGTTGCAGCATTGGCTGCATTCCTTAGCCTGTCCTGCTCTTGAGCTTGCTGCTGTTCGATTTCACTTACCTGTGGGGCTGATTCTGGCTCTGAACCTTCCATACTCTCCACAACATCAGGCTGGCTTCTTTCTGCCTCCTCTGTTCTGGTAGCTCCAATCTCATTTCCAGGTTCTGCAGCAGGAAGCTCTTCTGATGGCGAAAGGGAGCGAAGTTGAGCAACAAACTGCTCTTCTATTGCTTGAGCAACAGCAGCCGCATGGGCACCTGGCTGGGGTTGGCCGTCATCAGTCCAACTGCTTAAACGAGTATCAGAACGTCCACCTCTTCTTCCCATTAAATAGACAGGATCCATGGAAAAATCCAGCAATGGTGGAGGTGGCCCTCCCACACCTCTGTCGCTAAAAATTCCATCACCAACATGCTCTGCTAGCATGGGTCCATCATACATGTAAAAATGAGTCACATCTAGACCTCCACCCAGAATAGCTTCTGCATCTCTCATAACATTACCTGCACTGGCCCATAGTGAATTACTTCCCACTCCTGCCGAGCCTGCACCTGAGACTTGCGAGGGACGAGTCAAGAGAGGATGATGGAAAGCCCCCCCACGAGCCCCCGATGCATCAGGAAAAGGCCGGTAGTTGTTCATTCTACGGCGCTCTCCACCACCAATACGACGAAAAGACCCAAAGACATCATCAACATTGATACGTGGAAAGGGATCTCCTGGAATATCGAGGTTACCACCTCCCGCTGGACCTAAGACTTGAACATGATTAAGCCCTGTTAACCCATCTCTCCATCGAACCTCAATTACTTGGTCTTCTTGCCACTCATCATCTTCATCCTCCTCCTCCACCATGTCTTCCTCAAAATCATCACCAAGTCCATTATCGTGATCTTCAACATCTGTATCAGGAGGTGACAAATGGGGAACACCCTCATCACCCTCGATATCATCTTCATCCTCTTCATCCTCTTCTTCATCATCATCTCCATCATCCTCAGCATCCTCACCATCCATCTCTTCTTCATCATCCTCATCATCTCCATCACCTCCAGCAGCATCTATCCTAAAAGCCATCTCTGCTGTGGCATCAACTGCCTCCCGCATAAATTCTTCTCCTTCAGTCACTATGTGAGCTCCTCCAACAATATCACCTTCAGAACGCATGTCATGCTCCATCTGCACATCTCTATTATTAGCATCATTGGGAGTTATCTGCATACCATCATCACTTGTTTGCAATTCAGCCTGTATAGAGCCACCCCTCGATCCAGGGCGAGAGTTTTCTTCCAGCTGCTCACTAGCAGGATGCCCACTTGTATTTTCAGGCCTCTCTGAAGTTGCAACCTTTTTGTTATTTGGCTCTTCACTGCCAGAGGCCTGCTCTCCACTACTAGCAGCTCTTGTTAGGGCTTCCAAGGCCTTGAGGACGGCATTCACAAGCTTTGTAGCATCCGGATGATCCAAATCAACCACTTGCAAAGTTTGGGTCAATGCTTGTACCATCCCAGCATCCACCATAGCCTTTGCCATATCAGCTGAAAAACCTGGGGCCTGGGCACCACTGGATGATGAATGTGATGAAAGAATGGAATTAACAAGGTCCACAAAAGCACGCACTTTTCTGTTAGGTGGCTGGCAAGATTTCACACTTGTACTAGAACTAGCAGCTGCTGCATTAAGCGCTTTAGCAATTTCTTGAACCACTCTGCGTCTTCCTTCTCCAGACCGTACGCAGACTGCCATCAGAAAGTAGGCAGCCTTGTCAGATAGCTTTTCTCTCCAGTCTTCATCAACTTTGTCCACCTTTTCAACTGGATATGGAAGAAGTCTATGAAGGACGTGATATAGTAATCCTCCATGGCCAACATCGAAGCCGCCTTGAGAGGGGCCCCTCCCTTGGCTGCTTTCAGAATCACGCCGTAAAACCACAGTAACAGCAGAAGAGTACATTAGCAGGACCTCAGACATAAGCTTTAATATGAATGTCAATTTAGCAGTAGTAGCAGGTATTCCAGAGGTTTCTGTTCTTGCTTTTTCATGTGTTTTACCTTTTCCCCTGTCTTTGGGTGCCAATTCATCAACCTCCATGGCTGTTTCGGATGGCAAACCATCATACACAGACTCATCATCTTTGCAAAGTGGAGGATAATACAAGATCACTTCAAGCAATTGGTCAATAACTTGAGAAAAGCTGTGAGGTACTTTCTTATGCCCCTTCACTGACTTGCCAGACCCATCTTGAGCTTTTCCAGAAGCTTCAGTCGAACCTGCCAACGAGTTTGAAGGAACTTCTTCATTTTGAGGTGTAGAAGAACCCAACTTTGACTTGTCCTTTTCCTTTTCATGCAACTTATCCTTCTCTTTTTCTTTATCTCGCTCCTTCTCCTTGTCTTTTGCCAAAACAATAGACATCCTTCCCCCAACCATGTCTATCTGGCAAATGCTTGCAGCTGCTTGCATGAAAATCGTAGGTTCTCTTGACAAGACAGGTGCCAAGGCAGTCAGAAACACTCGAGGAGAAACACGGCCATTATGACGTGAACTTGCAGCTGTCAAAGTATGGCGAATCTCCGACTCCATCGCTTGGAGTAAAGTCTGAGGATCCTCAAGAAGATGCCTTATAATAGCATTTGCAACATTGTCAAATCCAGGAAACAAGGAACTTCTTGGAAGTGCAAGCAATGCAGTCAAGCCCCCAGCTTCAAGAAATTGCATTGCAATTGAATGGACCTTTGTTAGCTTGGCACAAAGCTGCAGCACAGCTTGTACAGCAGTTGCTGGCAACTGCTTGCTAAGAAGATTGCAAGCAACGTCCATTGCTCTGCACTGTTCATCATCTGCCATATAACCTGTTGGCCTGCCTATAACTGCAGCGAATGGGCTAGAATATATCTCTTGTTGGACATCGTTGGCTTCACCCATCTGTCGATCAGATGTGCCTGCAGCACCATTGCCCAGGCCTGCACTTCCATTGGATGTATCTGCATTGGTTTTTGGTTTGTATTGCAGCATGTGGTCAAGGACCAACAACAAAGCTGTGACCCACTTTGGCACTTCAACCTTACCTCCAGCTGTTGGATTACTTGGATCAAAATGAGAGAGCCCATCCAAAGCGGCATTCACAAGACCATTTTGAGCGCCAATCTCTCTAGCAGTGCTATCTTCACTTAGAATTAAGGCTACAATGTGACAAATTGTCGACAGATACCCTGATTCTGCTTCATCCCAATTACAACGCTGCAACTGCCGAACAAGGTACGATATCACACGAGGACGGTCTTGGCCATTCTCCCGATTGCATATTGTTACAAGCAGGTCAGTTAATGCAAATGCCACAGAGTCTGTAGTCTGCATTAGAGTCATGCAAGTGTCTAGCATTTCCTCCACTGGAGGCGCCTGTGGCCCTTCTTCTTCAACCAGAACTTCTTTCCCCTTCCCAGCTTCATCTGCTTCCTTTGAGGCACTTTCTGAATTGCCTAGAGATAAAGCCAGAGCTCGTGCTAACTCGTCATCTTCCTGCGCAGCTTCCTCGGGATGACTGAACAACCATTCCATGGCCAACTCAACACTGTTTGTTTCCACACGCCTCAATGCCTCTTCTGCCCGAGACCTTGAGAAGCCCATCTCAACAATTGTTGAAATCAAAGACTCATCAGGAGGAGGCCCGCCAAGACGACCACCTGTCCCAGCTGCAGCATTCCTGGGTCCCTTAACATCCCCTGTGCCTGTATACACATGCGTAATGATACTAGCTATTGACATAATGAAAGAATGAGGACATCGGGGAAGTTTTGGATGGTTCCACACTGGAAGAACTACCTCTAAGACCTGTGCCTGAAGTGCCCGGACAAATACTTCTGGATCTTTAGAAAGGGGAATACTTCCACCTTCAACTGGTTGAACTAAAAGCTGTGCTGCTGAAGGAGGAGTCAGCAGTAAGGACGAAGTGACTAAATGCTCAAAAAGCTTTGTGTAGCTTTGTAAAGCATCCATTAACCAAGCATGAGTTTCCACCTTATCTTCAATCTTTTCAAACTCTATTTTGCCATTTTCAGTATCCATTGGGGAGCTTGTACTCTGTGAAACTGTACCCAGCAGATGACTGGTCACCTGAAAAGTAGTGAGGAGTTTCTTAATAACACCATGAGCGTAGAGATTATTTACAATAACGGTGTTGCAGGTGCGCCGCCTGCTGTCAAAGAGAATAGCTACAACATCATCGACTATTTTACCCAAGAACCTGCATTTCACTGAAATAGAGGCTTCAAAATCTGAACCAGCCCCGTGACCATCAAAACTAAGGTTGTCCCCTAACACCCTGACAAGTGCAGCAGCAACAGATCTTGCTGCCACACTCAAAGGTACAACCTCCTCACGACGACGAGTTGGAACTACCATAGCTTTACCTAATGCAACATACAGGCCTCGAGCTGCCACTACTAGCCTTGTCATCATTTCATAGTTCAAAGTTTCAGGGGATTTCCGTTTCAGAGTTTCTTGTACTTGGTTTTCTGTTGAACTTCCTGAATTTTCAAGCTCAACTTGAGAGGAACCTGCATGGCGTGCAAGCCGCCCAAGTCGAGCTATCTGTGTAAGTGCCTCTGCAGTAGCCATGTGATCCCTGCGTGCACGACGATGAAGTCCCTCTCCTGCTTGTATTACAGGCAGAAATTCTGCATCTACACCCCAGTGAGACGATGGTCCATTCCGTATAGTCACAGGGTTAACGTATCGAACAACAGGAAAGGAATCTGTGTCATCCTCATTTTCTCTAGATCCTGTACCTGTAACAGATGCACCAGCTCCAGTACTTGTTATGCTGGTTCCTGCATCAGATTCCCTTTTGTTCTCAACCTTTGCATGATCAACAAGGGAAATCTGCCAAAGGACTTCCCTGTGAACCTTCCCAATGTCATTCAAAATTTCTGCACCTCCGGTACTTAATTCTGCCATCATAGCAGCTGAACTCCTCACAAGAACAGACGATAAAGATAAGAAACACTCGACAGCAGATAAGCTTCGCAAAATTTTGTTCCGCAACCCAATCTCGATGTCTGAAAATCTCTTACCAGAAACGGGCATGAGAATATCAAGAGTTAGCTTCAAATGATCCCTTAATATTCCACAAACAGCTCGAGTAAGTGCCGTTGCATGCTGTGGTGGAAATGCCCTGAAAGTAACTGACATATTATGGGCTGTAGAAGAGCCTCCAAAGGATACTGGCAAATGTGAAAGGGTGTAAAGCTGAAGCAGAGCCTCGATGCCCTTCTTCTCAATGAATATTCTGCTTGTGTCAGCATTTTGCAAGATTGTCTCAAGCAATCTAACAGCATTATTTATGCACTCGGGCAGGAAGGCTTCCATATTTGTTGTTGAGCTTTCAGATGTGGTATCGGAGGATTGTTGGGATGATTCCACTCTTGCAAGATCTTCTGTTGAAGTTAGAACCATAGATCTATCTTCAATATCAGTATCCATTGGGACAGGAGAATCAACACTATTGATTTCTTGCACAGCCGGTGCTTGAACTTCGACAATACCCCCCATTGATGCTATTGTTCTGAGAATTTCAATACAAGTATCAATTCCAGGTCCACGCAGCGATGGTGCATGGCGCATCAGCTCATCCAGACCAGATGCTAAGGACCCAGGGGTGTCGTTGGCTAGAGCTTTCAGATAGATTTTCGATGTGAAAATCTTAACAAAACATCCAATAGCATTCCTGTCTTTCACAGCCTGCAGGCCAGCATTACTGAGACAGATAGCATCCAAAGTATTAGGAATGCATCCTATGGCTTCAGAAGAGGGTAACACTCCATTAGAGATTGCATCCAGAAACGCTGCAGGTAAGCCTGCTTTGTCTAGAGCAGGGAAACAAGTTGGATCTTTGTGAATTAGATCACTCATGACAGAAGCTGCAAGTGAGAAGACACCTCCTCCGAAGACTTTGGCATGTTTAAAAATGGTACACAAACAAGCAGGTAGCGCACTTTCCTCTGAGCCATGAAGTCTAGCAGTGTTGCCAGGTGCATACGTACCAAGCGCAATGGCTCGAAGCAACGCCTTAAGGAGGAGCCTTTGCTGGTAAGGAATCAATGTCTCTATCTGAGATACAGAAGTCATTGGTTGGTAGTCCCCATCTTCAACAGCAATTGCCTTCCCTTTTTCAGATACTGACAAATCTTGTTGCAGTTGTCTTGAAGTGTGCTCAATTCGGCCTACTTCCAACTTTAACCTAGCTATCGTGTCATCCAATCCTCCTAAATCCCTGAACAAAGTGCCGGCAGGATTGCTATAATCCATAAAAGCCTCAAGAATATGTACAGCTAGTGTTACAAGGTGCAAGTGCTGTGCATCAGTGTCTTTAAGAAGGGGCAAAAGGGTTGGTATCAGTCCTGCTTCTCGAAGTGCTGCACAGCCTGACGACGATGATACTAACACTGTGACCAACGAAAGAAGAGCCTCAACAAAGCCAACAGACCATCCAAACGTCCCACCCGTGAGGGACCCAATAGCCTTCTGCATCAAACTCGGTAAAATACCTCTATGCCCTCCTGCACTGATTACATTGAGAACATTAGATTGTCTAGGCCTATCTTGAGACTGTGCTGCCAATGCAAGAACTGCCAGTATCCGAATATCTTCAGGAACAGTGTCTTCGCACTGTAATAATGTCACAAGCTCATTGACAAATTCTGGCTCATTAAGAAAAAATGCCGCCAAGTCTTCATGATCTGGATTTGACTGCAATAGCACTGTAAAAGCGAGAAGCCGAATGCATATGTATTTTCTTCGCATGGGCAAATAGGGGAAAGACCTTGCAAAACGGATTCTGGTCAGAAGCGAAAATCGAAGATTAGCTGGAATCTGGTACTCGTCCACTAACTGCTTCAGAAGCTCAAGATCGTTCTCTGGCCGCATATGTATGTTTTGTATGTGAATCACCTGTAAACCTGAAACTATACTCTCCTTCATATTTTCAGATTCAGCCAGAATTTTCCCCTCTCCATAAAACTCAAAGTGAAGTGTGGAACCTAGACTGCAGGCATCTGCATCACAATCATTTTCAGTAGCACAAGCAAGAAGACCAAGACCTTGCTCCTTGCCCCCCCATCCTTGGGATAATGAGAAAAGGCGGGCATTGAGAGCCGAATCTCCATGCCATCTTACAGGCCTATTTGACTGAATGGGTTTTTTCACAAATGCGGCCAAAGTTTGCAAAGCAGCTACAACTATTTCAGGATCCGTCGAAGATAACAATGTGGACAAATGCTGCAAGCCCACAAATGAAATGATCAGCACTGTAAGAGCGAGAAAAATTTTCATATACATAGTAATGCTCAGCCAAGTTAACCAAAAAATCACACATTTTTTGAACGATGAAATAGTTAAATAGCTCCTCACAATACATCTATGCATTGTGAAATATCCTTAGTGCAGCAAAGCACAATGTTCTGTTGTATTCATATGACAATGAAATTTAACAGCTTGCAGGTGGAGCAGCAGACCTCAGTTGAACTGTACAAATATTTGGCCATACAATTTTCCAATATTATCCGAGTAACTCGCAAAATTTGGAGAACCCCCTCTTTATGAATACGTCCACTGCCCTCGAAAATATCTCCATCAAGCCGCAGATCATTTCTTGATTTGACGTACTTTTCAAAAAAAGTATCAAAATAATTCAAGAGGTCAACCCAATGGTAAATATCTCCCTGCAACCAAAGATAAAAGAGTAGGAATACCTTGTTAACATTCAATTGCAAGTTCACATATATTAACTCAACAATTTGACGTACACTGAGAAAAAAAGAAGAAACGAGTAGATCTTAAGAAGTTCAAATACTATTTCATGAATAGCTTGATACCTTTTCATAGTCCCACTTGAAGCCACTAAGGGGTACCTCTATCTGCTCTAAGGGACTATTAAGTACACCGTTGATAAAAGCCCTGACTTTTGGAGGCTGTGCACACCAGAACAACAACTTCAGTTTTAAAAGGCAAACAATATAGAAAAGAATATGCATTGCATGCAAAGTTATACTTGTACTTTTGATGTTTTTAGTTTACCCAAGCCTTTTCCAACCACATCATAAGACCTAAAGTTCCATCATGTTTTAAACCAAATAAGACCAAAGATCCATCATCTTGCTGAGAACTAAAGAACCAAAAAAGAACAAAGATGCTAGATTCCATGAGTACATCAAATACACACTTTCTCCGCACACAAATCAAACTACATAGCAGGAAATATCATAGTCACAGCAGATTGCAATTTGACCCTTCTGGAATTGATTCTAGGTTCAGATCAAAATTTTGCACACATAAAATTTGGAAGATTCAATTTCTACATGTCACTGAGTGGCACAGTATATAGGGTGCAGGGTGCTGAGATCTTGTCCTTATAGGTTACGAAAGTGATTAAAGTCTTTTGACAGGTAATTAGAGTCTTCTGATAGGTGATTAGAATCTTTACAGCTCTAGAATATCTCCCATTTGTGTCTCCTATCGACTACATTTAGGTTTTAGAATGATCTAACATCCTGATTCCTCACAATTTTAAATATAAAAATGCTAACTTGTTTTTTAAATACAATGTGCATATAATATCAACACCAATAAAATAGTATCACCCTTCACGCAAGAGAAATTTGCATTTCTAAATTGAGATGCCAATCTTGGACTAAATTCTCATCTGACGGTGGGAACTTGAACCAAGAAATCCCACTAGCTCAAGGAGGGATGGAGAAAATGTCCAAGACCTAAAACAATGAGAATGGCCCAAAAGATTCTCTTCCACAAGTTCAGTCTGCCCTATGACTTCAATGATTAATCAAATATTCGAATTACCTCAAGATCCTACACTAGTTCTCCCACCTAAAGTAGTTATGCATCTAGACAGCACTTGACCTTCAAGAGGCGCCCTGTCACATGTATGGTGAATTGTAATTATGAAATTGTAAATGGCTAAGTCATCGGCCTGTGGAGACAATTGTAAATTGCAATGTAATTATCTGTTATAGTGACTAAATCCGAGATGGCCAAGGGGGTACTGGGTCTCATAAGAGTCTGCTGGACTGACCTCCTAAAACGTAGGAAGGGTTGACTGGTCAAACGTGACACGTGTCATATGCTCACTAGGACACTTGGTCCAATGCATGAGTGACACTTGTCAAACGGTCAATGGACGGGTCAACAGAACATGTGTCATATGCTCATTGGGACACTTGGTCCAATGTATGAGTGACACGTGTCAGACTGTCCACCTACTAGCTTGCCTATGTGTCAGGGTACTGCCAAGCGGCAAGTGTCGGCTGTGCATGGAGTTTGCCATGTGTCGACGTTAGGATGTGTCAGGGTTAAGGGGTGCTTGAGGGGATATAGTGTGAGCCTGGTCAGGCATTCCTCATTATGGTATTCCTATGCAGCTATGGTTGGGAGGAGTCTTGCAGCAGAGCTTTCATGTTTGCTTGTTGATCTATGTACATTTGCTTGAGAGTAATAAAGTGACGGATTTGCTGGGTAATTCTGTGTATTTACTTAGGCTTTGTGAGCTTGTGTGCAACATTTGGTATCAGAGCAATTACTTTCAAGACTTGTGTGAGATTTGGCATCTTCAGTTAGGGTTTGGAGCATTCTTGGAGAGCCAACGCCCTACTGCAGGTGATCTGTTGGCAGATTTGGAGCCCATAAGATAGCAGATTGAAGCCCTATGGTGGATGGTTGATCTTCTGGTAGCCTTTGAACATTTTCCACTACGCGGCTTAATTATTCTCTTCGCTTTTGTGAAAATCCAGCCCACATAGGATTTGTAAATCTGTTTGTAACTTCTTCAATACTCAGTATTTTTCAAATCTGTCAGTTGCAATAAGCTTCTTGTGGTAGGTCGCTGGTATGGTAGGGCTTTTCGCCTTCTGATTCGGTGATCATCCATAGTTTTTTTGCCAATTGTCAGTTTGAAACCCTAGTTTGCTGGTTTTTGGAGAAGAAGAGTCTATGTGTAGTTAGAACTTGGTTGTAGGAGATCTATTCTATCCAGTTCTTCTAGGAATTCAGGGCAACCTATCTGTGTAGTGATTTGAGGTGCTAAGAGCCTGGTTTTGCTTTGTTTCTGCTACCTATTTTTCTGCTATGGCATCCGCAAGCAACACCAGTCAAGATTCACAGAGATTAGATGCTGTATGTTCCAAGGTGGATACTATCGAAGCTACTCTTAAGCTGATTTTGGAGCAACTCAAAGGTAAAGGGGTTAGTGTTCCTGAGAGAGTCAGTGGTACAGCTATGGATGCAGAAAGGACATTGTCAACGGGCCATGAAGCTGAGTTGGGGTTTCGAAAGAGAAAGCTACCTACTATCAAAGATTTAAAACTCCGAAGTTCACCGGAGCAATATTTATGAGAACTACTGATGCCGTTGAGAATTGGTTGCAAAAGTGGGAGAAAGCATTCCAGATGTGTGGCATAGACGATGAAACTGAGATGATTGTTGAAGCCACATATCGTTTTCAAGAGTCAGCACAAAGGTGGTGGAGGAAGGTGGAAAAGGATGACCTAGTTCCAACCACATGGGAGGCATTCCGGCAAATGTTTGCGCAAAACTGGGTGCCTATGGATGAAGACAACAGAGCCATGCAACAATGGTCTTATTTGAAGCAGGGAAACTTGAGCGTGCAGGATTATGCAGACAAGTACCGAGAGGCTTTGTACATGCAAATATTTCACTTTGTGGAGGGACTTCGAGAGAGTATTCGCCCTTTCGTGCGGAAGGAGCAATCTCATGATCTGTGGGGAGCCATCCAGATGGCTTTGTATTATGAAGATGGGAAAAAAGGCCCGGATCTTGTTGCGGTAGCTGGTACAGGTGGTCGGCAACCTTGGGGATGCAAGGGCAAATGGAACAAAAAGAGAAAGTTTGAAGGTCAAACCAATCAGTGGCAAGCTCGGGGTGACCAAAGGAAGAAGGGTGCAGGGGCTCCAAAAGGCAAAGGGTTGTATGAGCAGCCCAATGCCCAAAAGGGTCACTGTCCTTCAATGTTGTCGCCACAGGACCAAGAACGTGCAAAGAGGGAGAACCTTTGTTTTGGATGTTTGGGACAGCATAGGTGGAAGGAATGTCCACGGATAATCTTCAGGCGGACCAGATGAACCAGGGTGATGACCCTATGGCAGTGGAAGAGATCGAGCAGGAAGCCAATCCAGATGTTCCACGCCTCATGAATGTTTCGGTGGTCAGGAGAGTGGACACGGCTCCACCAGCGCTTTTGTCAAAATCGGCTCGCCAAAGGGTATCAATTTCCTAACACTTCTCTTATTGTTATGCGAGGACAGCTGTGTGGTAGAGATGTTCAGGTTCTATTTGACACTGGGTCCTCTCATAATGTGTTGAATTCAACTTTGGTACGGAAGTTAGGTGTGAATACTCAACCATCCCAGTACCAGTACACAATGGAAATGGCTGATGGAAAGGGTACAGAGATTTGGGATAAGAGGGTTGTGGGCATTCCACTAACTGTACAAAGTTACACAGACGAGTTGGATTTTGAAATCTTGCACGGTTTGATGTGGTGTTGGGCATTTGTTGGCACGCGGTGCGGATGCCACACATAGCCTGGGATACTCATGTGTATGAGTTCCAGTTTGATGGTGTGATGCATTCCCTTCGTGGTGAGCGGGATGTGCCTCCTAGACCGCTTGTTTCAGCTACGCAGTTGCGTAGGATCCATTGTGAGTACATGTGTGTTTGCTTTCTACTTGATATGCCTACTAATACTAGTTAGAGTAGCATGCAGTGTGTGCAAACCAGTACTATTGCCAATTTGGATCAAGAGATTAGGAGAGAGTTTTCAAATGTGTTCATAGATGATCTTCCATCTGTTTTACCTCCTAAGAGGAATGTTGAACATAAGATTGAATTAATACCCGCATCACGTCCTGTCAACAAACGTCCTTACAGAATAAGTCTTAAGGAGGAAGAGGAAGGGAGACGGATGGTCGATGATTATCTGGCCAAGGGGCAGATGCGACCTAGTTATTCCCCTTTTGCCTCTCCGATCATTCTTGTAAAAAAAAAGGATGGATCATGGCGTATGTGTGTGGATTATCGAGGTTTGAACAAGATAACGGTTAAACATCGATATCCTATGCCACGTATAGATAATTTGATTGATGCCTTGTCAGGTTCCACTGTGTTCAGTAAAATAGACCTAAAGAGTGGATACCATCAGGTTAGAGTTCGTGAAGAGGATGTACACAAGACTGCCTTCAGAACTCGGTTCGGTCACTATGAGTATCTTGTGATGCCATTTGGATTGACTAATGCCCCAGCTACATTCATGATGATGATGAATGATGTGCTCAGACCGTATATGGGTAAATTTGTCGTAAACTTTGTTGATGACATTCTGACTTACAGTGCAGGTGAGTCAAGCATATGGCTCACCTTAGGACTGTGTTGTCTACTTTGAGGGAGAACACTTTGTTTGCCAATAGTAAAAAAAAGTGAATTGTTTAAAAAAGAGATTGAGTATCTTGGTCATGTAGTGTCTGCTGATGGAGTAAGGCCAGATCCTAAGAAGGTTGATGTGATCGTTGCGTGGCTTGTGCCAACTGATTTGACAACACTCCATTCTTTTCTTGGATTGGCAGTATTCTATAGAAAATATGTAAAGAAATACTCCTATATTGCAGCACCTTTGACTGATTTGACTCAAAAGAATAAATTTGGTGAGTGGACTGAACTGCAGCAAGCAAGCTTTGATCAGTTGAAACAAGCTATTGTTGAGTGCGTCACTCTAAAGATTGTAGACCCTCAAAAGCCCTATGTTATAGATACGGATGCGAGTGACATTGCTGTGGGAGCTGTTCTGATGCAAGAGGGTAGGCATGTGGCCTTTGAGAGCAAGAAGCTCAACCCTGCTCAGAAAAATTATCCAACTCATGAAAAGGAGTTATATGCCATAATTCATGCATTAAAAGCATGGAGGCATTATCTGTATGGATCAGAATTTGAGGTATTCACTGATCATGATACCTTGAGATACTTTTGTAAGCAGCCAGACCTTAGAGGCCGGCAAGCCAAATGGTTTGAGCTCATGCAGGAATTCCTAATGGAGATTCGGTACAAGAAAGGTGCCGAGAACCGTGTGGCAAATGCACTATCTCGTGTGGTGTATCAGATGTCATTTGTAGTCATTGAAAATGACTTACTGTCTGAGATAAGAAAGGCTCAGCAGGAAGATCCTCACTGTAAGAAAATGGAACAGGAGGTGAGTCATGGCCATGCAGAGTCTCAAGAGGAGAGCTCTTCTACCTTGGTTCGCACTTAACTTAAGTATTCCATAGAAGATGGAATAGTGATGAGAAATGGCAAGGCTCTTATTCCAACTTGTGAGGTGCGAAAGAGGATCTTGCATCTCTGTCACGATAGCCCTAGTGCTGGTCACCCTGGTGTGGATAGGACCTATGAGTTGATACGACGTAACTTTTGGTGTTAAAAAAGAAGTAAAATATTATGTGACACATTGTTTTAAGTGTCAAGTTAATAAGGCTGAAAGGATTAAAGTGTCTGGATTATTACGCCCGTTACCTATACCAGAAGGGAGATGGGAGAGTATTTCCATGGACTTTATTACATGTTTACCGCATACATGTAAAACCTTCTTTAAGCGTGAAACATGAAAAACAGGATGAACCTTACAACCAACAGGCAAATCCAATTCATAAGCAACGCTATTAATCTTTTTAACAATTTTCCAAGGTCCACAGTATCTAGGTCACAACTTATAACACTTCCCTGTCTTTAGGGTTTTCAAGTCCTTTGGAATCCTGAGAAATACCATATCTCCTTCCTCGAACTCTCTTGGCGTACGATCCAGGTCAGCATATGTCTTTGGCCGATCCATCGCCGCTTTTACATTTTCCTTTGCTAACTCCAACATCTGTTGCATGTGAGTTAGAAATTCCATAGCACTAGGTGTCTTATGAGGCATACCTAAAGTAACTAGACTGGCTGGTCTAAAACCATAATTTAGCTCGAAAGGACTCATCTTCGTAGATGCATTCTTTTTATCATTATAGGCAAACAATGGTAGGTAACGTTCCCATTGCGTTTGCCTTTCACTCACATACGCCCTAAGCATGTCTTCCAAGGTTTGGTTAACTCTCTCAGTCTGCCCATCTGTTTCAGGATGATCAGAACTACTCATTCCCAACTGCATCTCTAACTTCTCAAATACTGCAGTCCAAAAATTGCCAGTAAAACGAGAATCCCCGTCAGACACAATGGATCTAGGTAATCCATGAAGTCTGAATACATGCTGTATAAACAAATCAGCCGTACCAAGTGCATCAATCTTGTTACTAGTTGGGATAAAATGAGCCATTTTCATGAGTCTGTCAACCACAACTAGGATAGCATTATGTTGAGACAATTGTAAATTGCAATGTAAATATCTGTTATAGTGACTAAATCCGAGATGGCCAAGGGGGACTGGGTCTCATAAGAGTCTGACCTCCTAAAACGTAGGAAGGGTTGACTGGTCAACGTGACACGTGTCATATGCTCACTGGGACACTTGGTCCAGTGCATGAGTGACACTTGTCAGACGGTCAATGGACGGGTCAACAAGACATGTGTCATATGCTCATTGGGACACTTGGTCCAATGTATGAGTGACACGTGTCAGACTGTCCACCTACTATGTGTCAGGGTACTGCCAAGTGGCGACGTTAGGATGTGTCAGGGTTAAGGGGTGCTTGAGGGGATATAGTGTGAGCCTGGTCAGGCATTCCTCATTATGGTATTCCTATGCAGCTATGGTTGGGAGGAGTCTTGCAGCAGAGCTCTCATGTTTGCTTGTTGATCTATGTACATTTGCTTGAGAGTAATAAAGTGACGGATTTGCTGGGTAATTCTGTGTATTTACTTAGGCTTTGTGAGCTTTGTGTGCAACACGCCCACCACCATCTATTGTGGTTAACAGAAACTTCAAAGTTCATACCCCCACGTAAGTTACATCATTTATTGAATACTGATAGGCCCTTCGTACTATCCATTCTCGATATTGCTAGTCCATGATACCTTCCCTGCATCAGAATACTTCCCCAAACGTGTTAAAATTTGTACACTCCTAAGATTATGTCAACTCAAAATGTTGAATATGAATAGAAAGCCTTTACAAATAACAGCCCAGTGAATTTGGCTCAAGAAGTGAACTTTCTACCCAAAACTTGCCATCCTCAAATAGATTCTTCACTTGACCAGATACTTCCAGGTCTCCCTTTCATTCCCAGATTTTTTGGTTGAAAACCAATAATTGCCTCAGGTTCAACAAATACCAAGAGAAGGTGAACTACATATTTCTCACCATCACCAGCAAGAGAAGGTGAACTTTAATCAAAGCAACGCTTCTGGCAAACTTCAATAAGATATTATCTTCATTCAAATTGGAGAAAAATTTCATTCAATAAGCTAAATTTGCTACCTTATGCAGAATCATAGATGCACCGCGATTCTGAATCGCGATTCAGATACGCGTTTCAGAATTTTCCCAGAATCACGCAGAATCTTTTTTTTTTTAATTTTTTTAGGCAATATGGGTATCAGATGAAAGCTCTGATTGAGAGCATTATGACTCTGTAGTTTGCCGACTGTTTCGGGTGCAAAACACCAAAAAGTGTGTCTTCACTCAGGGAGTTGGAAGGCCAAATCATGAAGAGACCTTACCGTCGAGGTCGGGGTCTATCGGCAGCCCCTGGACCCCGCCGTTGGGAAGCGTTGCCCCCCAAACCCCCCACCGGGGGGCTACCGCCCCCCGGACCCCCTGTTTCTCGAGGGGCTATCGCCCCCCGAACCCCCTAGAGCTTCCTGCTATATAGACATTGTAGATAAAAATGCTACCGCCCCCCCGTAGATAAAAATGGGGTCCAAATGCACGCCAAAAAGGGCCCAATATTTATGCCCTCAACTGTATGCACATTGCACTCACATCTCCAGTGAAACGATTGCAAAAGTGATCATCATCCATACAATTGATAGCCCAAACTGTAGGATTAACATTTGCTGAAAACCAGAGCAAATGACAACCAGATAGCTATTGAAAATAAGATCAGTTTATGCCTCATCTACTGCACTTCTGAGAGGCAAAACGCTGGTTTTTCCATTGATCCCCTAAAAAAATTTCAGCCATAAGCTATATTTCCAAAAAAAAAAAAAAAAAAAAAATTGCGATTTTGGGTTCAGAATCGGAATTCACAGAATCGCAATTCGCGGACCCAGCAATATCGCGATACGGTGCATCTATGTGCAGAATTAAGATAAGACGAATAAATTTGTGGAGTCAACTCCTCACTTTGGTTTTCTTGAGTTCTTGATTCTTGTGGGGTTGTAACCTTGGGCACACAACTAGGCTTCTTCGAACTAACAACATGAGTGTCATTTGTCATCAAAGGTTTTCAGTTCCTGTGTTTTTCCCCTTATAAGATCTTTATTGAGGGTCAACACGAGACCAAGGAGCTACAAACTTGATAGGAAAATTATGAAATAATTGTGAAATTATGAAAAAGTTGTCAAATGACTTCTAGAAGGCTCCTTAATAACTCATCATCATGTATGATTGTAAACTATCATCTACGACAACAAACTCGAGTTTGGACTGTATGAAAATAATTGACTTTATTTAATAAACAATTTGAACTAGAACTTTTTGAGACACCTAAAAAATTACAAAACTTTCATGGGACTTCTGAAGAAAAGATTCCTTCTTCGTGGAGAATGATGCATTAGAAGGTTGAACATATGACTTTCTTCACATTCAAAGAAACATAACTCACAGCTATAGCTTTCCATTCCAACAACACCCAGAGGTCCCTCGATTAAGTACATGACAATAGTAGTGCTCGACGCTCGTAGTAATAGCTTTGACAAACATGCATTAGTCGAACGTGGACATATTAAAAAGGAAGAGGATAATCTGTAGCAGAATACCATCCACTAAATAAAGTAAATCCTCCACAAGTAAAACAATTTACAGCTTTCTTATTGATTTAATAACCCACAAAAGCATAACAAAACTAAGTAACTACAAGAACAAGATTTATTCAGGATATGCAACCTTCTTCCTTGAAAGGTCTCATCCTTTATCAACAATAATGAAAAGTAACTTGCCTTATTGCATTGACATATTTTCATATTTCCCACCAAAGCTAGTCCACATTCCAGCTTCTAAATTAATGAATTTAAATCACCCCCGACCCATTTGAATCGAAAAAATTTGACAGGAAAAAAATAATAGACCTTTTTTGCATTTTGTATATTCAACATTGAAGACCATAATTGACCATTGTAGCTACTTTTACTAAATCCTAAATCTTACTTCCTAACTTCTTCTCCTCCTCACTAATACGCCTGCCCGCCGTTGTCGGGCGGGCAAATTCAAAATATAAGGGCGGGCAGCCAGCAACCCGCCCCCCCTGCCCGTGCCCCTCCCCCTGCCCATATTGGGCAACGTGAGCTGCCCGTGTGCAGGAAAGCGCGAGGGGGGGGGTTTGAATCGAAAAAATTTGACAGGAAAAAAATAATAGACCTTTTTTGCATTTTGTATATTCAACATTGAAGACCATAATTGACCATTGTAGCTACTTTTACTAAATCCTAAATCTTACTTCCTAACTTCTTCTCCTCCTCACTAATACGCCTGCCCGCCGTTGTCGGGCGGGCAAATTCAAAATATAAGGGCAGGCAGCCAGCAACCCGCCCCCCCTGCCCGTGCCCCTCCCCCTGCCCATATTGGGCAGCGTGAGCTGCCCGTGTGCAGGAAAGCGCGAGGGGGGGGGCGTGGGGCAGCGCTAACGCTGCCCGTCACGCGTTAGCGGGGCAGCGTTAGCACTGCCCCACTAAAGCTTTACTATATATAGATCATCCTTATCTTCTCCACATCATCTTTCACATTTTCTTCTTCTTCTTCCCCCTCATGCTTTCTCTCCTTCGTTCCTTCCCTTTCCCCTTGAACCCTTCCTCTCACATCTCACTATCAAGATTGCTTTCTACAAGGAAAAGCCAATGTGAAAATGAACCAAACTATTCCTTAAAACAGATATTGCAATTCAATGCAAGATTACAAGCATACAGCAAGCTACACATCACAAGTTGATTCCTGACATTGGCTCATAAGGAGAACAGTGCTCGAACTTCACAAATTCAGGCTTTCTAAGCATAATTATGCCTATAAGTCACAAGTTACTAGTCAAAATCTAATAAAGTAAAAATTGTGTTTTCCTATGTAGTTATGAAGACAGTATCACATAACGCATCTCATACTATATGTAGGGACAATCAACTGAAATTACAAATAATGACCCAGCGGCGTAACTGATCTAAAGTATAAAACCTACACAAAAATCCTTCAATCTTGCTTGAATGCTATGCTACAGTTGATACGCTTATGATTACAGATTCAACCCATTTTGAAGAAACGATTATGACTGGACAATGGTTATGCTAGAGTGAATATCGAACTGCAACAAAAAAACCACTTTTCTTTGTTTGATGGGAACTTAGCAAAACGACAATAGCTTACAACTCGGTCACAATCGAAACAGCACAAACGACTCTCACCAACATGCTGATTGGGAGTAGGATTTGTGATAAGTGCTTGAAGATAAGAAGCAATGACAGGGGGGGGAAAAAATACGGGATGCTATTAACCTGGATGCACCAATATCTCAAATGATCCTGGATTCTATGCAGCCTAAATAAGTGTCATAGAAGACTTCTAAAACTAAAACCTTATAATACTTTGACAAGAACCTTATAATATATCCCTAACCTGAATAGCCGCTGCATTAAAAACAATAGCACCATACCATAGTCAAAGCAAAAGCTCAGCTTAAGCAAACAATTTGATCGTATTGGACTACATCAGAGTCCATGAAAATATGATCATGCTGGTTGTTGAACTTGGGTTACACTACCATAGCTTATGCCTGCATCAATAACCTAATAATGAATACCCTAATGATACATACCCTAATTCAAAAAACAGCTAGCCACATCTGAAGCAGAATCAATCCACAAATGTGTGATAACCTAGAAAAACTCTAAAATTATTGCCTATGCCGCAGGACAGAAAGACTTCATGCAAGACTGTGTGTGCTTTAGAAGGCGGGAGGAGTCAGGTATTGAAACTTGTACCGGTTCGACACCGCGTTTCTTCTTGGCTTTCATGATGAGGTCCAGAACCCGGGAACAGTCCCTCAGCCCTTGCAGAACCTGAGCATGTCTTCCACTGACGCCCCCTATTGTGTCTGTCTGCACTCACTCGCTGCCTTGCTGCTGCTGGCTTACTTACACTGACTCCATGCACACACAGCGCAGGGGATGATGATCCCAAAAAGTGAAGAAGAGGGCTGAAATCTGAGGGGGCAAGCGGCGCAGGTGGAGCGATGAAGTGGGCAGAGCGAATTCTTGGAGTTTGGGCGGAGATCTAAGTAAGGGAGAGGCGATGGCCGACAGAAAAGGATCGAAAGCGAGGCGAGAGAGGGAGGAAAAAGGAGGAGAAAGATGCAAAAGCAGCCGAAGAAAGAGTAAAGAAAAATGGAAGCAAGAGAGAGAGAGAGAGAGAGAGAGAGAGAGAGAGCAAAGAGTGAGGGTGGGGGCGCTTGGTGGCACTATATATTGAAAACTCGCCCACTCGGATGCTAGCCACGAGTCAAAGCTGCCACTTGGAGGAATCTCAAGAGCTGTAGTTACTTCAGATTGGCGAGATCTAAATGTTCTAGAGGCATCCAACGGCAAAGGGCCTCATTCTATTGTGCGATTATAATTGCGGGGATCTATTTAAGTGTGTACTTTTTTATTTTATTAATGTTTTTTGTGTATGGTATTGAGTTGGCTAAAAGAGTGCTTATTGGAGCCACCATAAGAGTGCTTATTGGGGTTCTAGTCTCCCCCAACATAATGCATTTTCCTGTAGAATTCAACGTTTGCCACAAGTTTGAGTTGCCACTAAGAAAGTCGTTAATTATCACGGAGACTCACATAGTTTCTAGAAGCCTCCAATGATGGTAGGTTTAAATTTCTCTGTGTCATGTGATATTTGTTAAAATTGGTAAAGTTTAGCTAGATGTGTATTTGTATTGGTTTCACTCCGAAGTTATGGACCAAAACTTTGAAAGCACTTGTATTATGCCTTGAGCCATTATGTGCCTTGATTTTTTGGAGTCACATTGAATGCTTTACAAGTGTCCTTATTTTATAAGAGAAGTGGCCCATGATATCCAAGGCAAACTCCACTATGCAGTTTGAGATTCTACCTTAAAGTCAAAAAAGAGTTGTATAAAATTAGGGTCATGATAAAGTAATGATATATCAAAGAGAGCTCTATTCAAGTTGCATATGCTCTTTCATTCATGTAGATTTCCTCATGTCTATATCTTTCATTGAGAGAAAAATATGAAAATGATTTTCATCTTGGTCAAATATGGAAGCTGGTACAAACCCAAATGAATGATAATGGAACTGAGATTGATTCACACGGATCTCGGTTAACTAAGACGTATAAGAAGATTGTAGAACGGTTTTCTATTCAAAATGGATTACTATTTCATAATGAAAAAAAAATTAGTACTAAGGGATGATGAAATAAAGAAAAAATTTATTTTTGAACATAATGACGCACCATGTGCATGTCGTCTAAGTATACACAACAGTATTTTAGACTTGATCAAAAGAGAGTTTTATTGGCCAAAATTCAAGCCATATGTTGAGTCTTATATGGCTAAGTGTAAGCCATGTCAACAAGCCAAAGCAGAAAGCTTAAAGGTTGGACAGTTATTACATCCCATAGATATGCCTCTAAAGAGATGGAAAACCATATCTATCGATTTCGTAGTTGGACTTTTGAAAACCCAACAACAAAATGATTCTATTTGGATATCAAAGGATAGGTTAACTAAGTTAGCTATTTTCATACCATGTAAGACAACTACAAAACCTTTAGATTTACCCATATATCTATAGAAAGATTGTTCATGTTGTATGGATTGTCAAGTGATATTGTTAGTGATAGAGATCCTATGTTTGCGGGTTACTTCTAGTCAACAGTATTTTCATAAACTTGAAACATCTCTTAATTTTGGTTTTATTGATCATTCTAAATTACATGGACAAATTGAAAGAAGTAATCAGAGTATGGAGGATATGTTGAAAACATATGTATCTCATAAACGGTTTCACTGGAAGGATTATAGTCCTTTAATTAAGTTTTCTTATAATAGCGGAAAACATTCTACTATATGTTTATGCTTATGTAACGATTTTCAACCTAGATCTTTGGTTAATGAGGAGACTAAATTAATTAAGATCCACAAAGGTGTTGATTTCCTACGTGATATTCAAAAAATATTGCAATTAGCACGTGAAAGTATCTGCGGTGCTTAGGATCGAGCTAAGCACTATGTTAATTTTAAGAGATCCTCCTGAGGTTTTAAAGTTGATGGCTAGGTATATGTTGGAATTTCAAAAGATTCTAGGTATATGCATACTAAAAAGTATTATAAGTTTTCTACCATATAATCTTAATCATTTCAGATTATAAAGAAAATTGGATCTTTAGCTTATGAATTTGATTTTCAAGATAAGTCTACTGCTCATCTAGTAAGCTGGTTGAAATTGAGTTTACATGAAGGTAATATAGTTGGACTTGATGAAGATTTTATCCATTTGAAAAATCTATCACTTAGTGTATCTTTGGAATCATAAAAAATACTCATAACCAAATATAAACATTTGAGAAATCAATTTGTCTTTGAGTGCTTGATTCGACGAAACACGAATGATGATTCATAGAAAATGTAAGCATAACAAATAATTTTCCTAAGCTCCACTTATGAGGACATAAGTAGTTCAAGGGAGGAAAAATGCTATGTGCATGTTTGGTACAGAGGATTTCAAATAATCCTTAACGTGGATAATCAGCACTCTAGTGTATGAGTTTATTGAGTATGCCTCAACATTCCATTCTAGGCCAGAAATATTATTAATAACTTTGTGAAGACCCAAGAACTCCAATTTGGACAATATGCATGAAGAAAAATATAAATAGTAGCTGAATTTGAGTTTATTAAAGGATTAGGGGTCTTGAGAAAACATTCCTAGGCTATTGGGGTCTATATATAATTTGTCGACAATTGAAGACGAGCAATTAATGATCTTTAATACCTAGCATGCTAGTTACAAATGATGTTGTGTGAAAGAGTGGTTAGTGATGTAATCATTAAAAAGTTGATGGAAAGAGGTCCTTCGAGAGCAGCCACATTAGATAAGTCTCTTTTAATAGTAGCCTTCAATTAGAAAGAGATAAGTGCTTCGTGAAAATGGCGAAAAAAATTTGAGGAGAAAGAGGACTATTTTATCTTGTATCATTGAAAATTGGAAAACCATCACATAAAAGAACATTAAAGTTGACTCTAGAGCAAAAAAAAAATTAGCTTCTTTGATAATACCAAGAAAATACTCAACAAGACCAATTTTTCCACAACATAGAAAAAATGCATTATGAGCATTTTCCTCTGAAATTTACTTGGCCCTTACGAGTTTTAGCATTATATAGCAAGCAAAATTCTCCTCCTCCTAGATATGTATTTCATAGGTGGTGGCCATGCCATGTCTTCCTCCTATTCTTTTTTGCCATCATTGCTTGTACGGACAAGAACAATCTCATTTCATGAACTCGTGTGAGATCTCCAAGTCACTTTTTCAATTATTTGTCATCCTCTAGTCTATGCTCTACTGCTAATATGAGACTATGAATTCTGAATTTGATTGACATTACAGCCTCTTGATCATATATAATCTAGAATGGGGTTTGGAGTTAAAATTCTGATAGAATCTAGTGCAGTATGCATATCACATCAATCAATCACCATAGCCACTCCTCACAACTCTCAAAGATGGCACAACAAAAGTTAAATGTATTACAAAGAAAACTTCACATATAGGAAACACACCAACTGCATGAAAGGACAGGTGTCCTAAAATTGGCCTACCACTTGCCAATGGGCCCAACATGGCCAAATTCGACCGACAAACTCAAGACATGCCCCTGAGTATAGCAAGTACTGGAAGTAACATTGTACAGGCTAATTTTCTATGTGTGGCTACTCGGCTAACCCAAGTAGCCGGCTACGGGACAAGTGCTTGAGTGATATAACAATAACGTCTTGATCACTATTGAAAACAGTAAACTGACTAACTGTACATTTATTACAATATCACATTTGAAGCTAATGAGTCAGATCAAAACCGATTCCTAACTCTCTCCCTTAAGCTCAAATGTGATAAGAGTGAAAAACATTAATTTATAGCAATGTCTGGAGTATCCAAAGGATGTTATGCATATCCATGCTACACTGTACTTGACTCACACTCGAGCACACCAACAAACCACCAGGTTTGACCCACAAAGTATCATGCAACACAATGCTCAGGCTCAAACTGAGGATATCCCACTGCCATCGTGAGACTTACATCTTCCATCTAGCTAGGAGGACATCCTATCAGGCACTTACAAGCACAAACCTGTAAATCTGACATAAATGAGCGACTAAGGCTCAACCTAAGGAAATCTTACTACCACCATAAGATTGTACCCTCACCTAATAGACAACTAGTAGACATAATGACAAGCCAATGAGCATAAAATGACTATTTTGTTTAACGTAGCAAATGCATAAGCACAAAAAACTCTGACTCAGATCTAGACTCATGTGACAAGGTAACATGCAAGCACACATTCATGCAAACCAACACGAATACGTCAAATACATGACTAGGCTTGTGCAAATTGTGGTATCATGTCGTACCAACACCTATCACCTATAGATCCGCTGCTATACCACTGGTCACCAAATCAGGTCCTCAACCATGGCCAGCACATGTCACTAAGATGCCCTCACGTCCAAGCATATCCATCTATCCAATAGGTCCTTAAAGCTAATTCTCTTCCATTCCACATGCTCCAAGCACAATATTCTATCAAGGACTCAATGAATGAATGTATGCAAACCTCACCATAGGCTATACCTGAGTAGCTCGCCCATCTCTCAGAGATATTGATGATGATCTGCCTGTCCTACATTCCATGTAGACTCAACTTCCATGCTTGACGTTGCCAACTCTAATTTGACCAGTCTATAGGCCTCCCACCAAGGAGCCTATCTCACCAACAACATGTGACACCAACCTAGAGACAACTATGCATATAACCATGCAGCTCACCTAGATTACTCGCCAAAGTATTGATTGTCACTCCCTGAGCAACCATCTCCATCCATGTCGGCTCACAACCATGGGCATGCTAGATCCACATCACCCCATAATGCACTCCATGCCCTCAGGATATGTACCACCCCACACTGTGGAAATAAATATACATTCTGGATCAACACGAACAGATTCGAAGAAGAAGATAGAGAGACAAAAATTAGTTGTGCATGAAAGTCTGCCAACGAGCAGAACACATCGATTTGAGTTGAGAGTCAAGCCGCCAACAAGCGAGACACTGATTATCTCACTCAGAACTCAAAATCTGATAATACAATTGCTCTCTTCTCCATCTCACTGTTTTTCGTCGTCTTAATTGCTTAATCCCTTATGTTTAGTGATCTGTAGTCACTTGCTTAGGATCCTGAAGAGCTTTCGAAAAAAAAAATCAAACGAATGCAAACAGAATAGGATTCGCGAAAAGAATCAGTTCGCGACAGTTTCGCGACCTTTGCGGGTAAGGGGGAAACACTAGGATTCGTGGGTGGCTATGCGTCTAGGGATAGGATCCCGGAATGCAGCTCACGGAAGGGGCAGTAGCTTGGGAGAATACAGGTGGGACACTATAGGGTAGATGCTCAGATCTTTGAAATCGTGGATGGCAGTGGATACTTGATAGGGGGACAACACTATAAGATGACATGGGATGATCATCAAGGGACAACTATCTCATATTGGACTTGAGTCATTGGACAAGACTTATAGGTGCAATTCATCTGCAACCATGTCTTCAGATCTTATGTACTAGACCTTGAGCTCTCCTTTTGAGATCAAGTCTCGAATGTAATGGTACTTCAGAGGTATATGTTTTGTCTTTGAATGGAAAACAGGACCATGGGACAGATATATGGCACTTTGAGAATCCATCATCATCGTGCATGGTTCTCCTTGTGGTATGTCAATTGCCTCCAACATCATCTGCAACCATACTACCTTGTTTGCCATCTTTGAAGCTGCGACATATTCAGCTTCACATGAGGATTGAGCTACCAAGGTTTGCTTCTTGCAGGTCCAGCTGATTGATGCTTCGCACGCAATCGAACATCCTCTTGTCACGGACTTGCTGCCATCTTTGCAACTTGCCCAGCTTGCATCATTGTAGTGGTGCAGCTCGAATCGTTTGTCTTATTTGTTTGCTTTATAGGTCAATCCCATATTTTGGATGCCCTTCAGATATTACAGGATTCGTTTGGCCATTCGCCAATGCGCCATGCCAGTATTTGAAGAGAATTGGCTAAAGGCATAGACTGAGAAAACCAAATCGGGTCTGGTACAGACTGTGAGGTACATCAGACTACCGATTAGGTTTTGGTAGGGTATACCTTCCATCTTCTGTCTCTCCTCATATGCATTCAGACAATCATGCTTCGTTATTCTGGCTCCAGCTATCATTGGTGTGGCTTTTTCTTTGCAGTCCATCATTCGGTACTGCTTCAGCACTTTTTGAGCATATTCTGACTGGCTCATATGCATTTCTATTCTTGTTTGATCTCTTCTGATTTCCAGCCCAAGGCATTTTGTTGCTTTTCCCAAATCTGTGATTTCATAATTTTGGAAAATCTGACTCTTTGTTTCCTTGATCAGCATCAAGGAATTTCCTATCATTAGGGAGTCATCCACAAAAATAGTCAGAATCACAAAATCTCTTCCTACTTTCTTTATGTAGACATTACAATCTGGTTGTGTAGGAGAGACATCTAGAGACTTCAGAAGACTGTCAAGCTTCTTGTTTAAATCTTGTGATGCATGTTTCAGACCATAAATGCATCTCTGCAATCGACATACATATTGTCGATTGTTAGGGTCTTCGAATCCTTCAGGCTGCTTCATGAAAATTTATTCTTGTAGATCTCTGTGAGAAAGGTTGTCTTTACATCAATCTGGTGAATTTCTAGATTGTATTGTGTAGCATATGCAAGGAGCAGTCGAATGCTTGTCATTTTTGCCATTGGTGAATAGGTGTCAAAATAGTCGATGTCGTACCTTTGTGTGTAGCCCTTTGCGACAAGCCTTGCCTTGCAGTGTCCGACAATGCCATGTGATTTGATTTTCCTTTTGTAGACCCATTTGCAGTCGGTGATCTTTTTATTTTCGGGCAGTGGCTCTAGTGTCCATGCTTCATTTTGCCTCATTGATCTGATTTTCTCTGGCATTGCTTGCTTCTAGAATTCTCCCTCTGGACTTTGGATAGGTCCTTGATATGTAGCTGGCTCTTCAGTGAAGCTGTAGTACTCAAACTATGTGTCTTCGCTCCACTGAATATTGTCAATGTATCGATCTGGAGGTCTTCTTTGTCTTGTCAACCTTTTGAATTCGATTCGTCGTTGTTTGAATGTTTCTTCTTCGTTGGGTTGATCTTCGGCTTCCTGCTGCTCTAGAGTTTGAGGCTCAATATTTTGATTTGATGTTTGTTCTCGATTTCCCTCTTGAATCAACAGTAGTGTGAAGATCTCATGGCCTTTTTCATCCTTCAATCCAGAGAATGTGGACTCATCAAACTTCACATCTCTACTAGACACGACTTTCTTCATGGTTGGATTGTAGAGTCTATACACTTGTAATCCATTCAAATATCTAACCATGATCGTCTGTTCCGATTTTCCATCAAGCTTGCTTCTTTGTTCCTTAAAAATGTGCTTGTATGCTACACATCCGAATACATGCACGTATGACAAATCAGGCTTTCTACCTGTCCACATTTCATACGACGTCTTGTTTTTCAGGGCTGTCGTTGTTGATCTGTTCTGCAGGTGCACTGCTGCAGCTATTGCCTCAACCTAAAATTGACTTGGCAATCGAGCCTGTGCCATCATGCATGTGGCGACTAGCATCATGTTTTTTCTTTCTACGACACCATTATATTCGGGTGTGTACACAGGAGTGAATTGATGCTCTATCCCTTGTTCTTGGCAGAATCTAGAAAATTATGTGCTCTTGTACTCACCTCCATTATCAGACCCGATGATCTGAATCTTCTTTGAGGTGTGTCTCTTTACAAATGCCACGAACTTCTTGAAAGAGTCAAACACTTCAAAAAAAAATTTCAGGTAGTAGATCGTTGTCATTTGGCTGTAATCATCAATGAATGTTAGAAAATACCTCAATCTTGAGAGTAAATCCACTTTCATCGGTCCACAAACATCTGAATGGACGAGCTCAAGAACTTCTTTTGCTCTTCATCCCTCGTGTATGAATGGATTTTGATGATGTTTGCCTTTTTTACAGGCTTCACAGAATTCAGTGTCGGGTTTGGGCATCTTCAAACCTATGACTATATCTTTCTTGCTCATGTCATAGAGGCTCCTCATGTTCAGATGATACATTCTTCTGTGCCATAGTTGATTTTTTCATTTTCTGATGTATTCAGTATGTTATCAGGATTGCTGATTATCTTGGCTTGGTAGAGATTGCCTTCTCTGCATCCAACTTTTAGCAACTTGTTTGTTGTTTTCTTGATCATCCGGCATATATTGTGTAAAGATCACCAAATGAAGATCTGACTAGATCCAAAAGGACACCTGTGGAGCAAAACCACCCATCTAAACCTAGATCCCTCCGGGGGTTTCCTCCTGGACCTAGCCCCCAAGCCATAGCGAAGAACATAAGAGAGAGGAAGAGAAGCGGACTCAAGAAACTGAATTTTCAATAGGAAGATGGGCGAGTTTCACTTAGAATTTGCTTTGCACAGGAACACAGGTCATGCTACACAGTAACACAGATAGAAAATCACTCTCCTCAGTAAGCTCACATAGCAACTATATTTCTCAAAATGAAATTACACTGTACATATAATTGTTCACTCAGGCAACCCATGCATGACCCAAGTTGCCGTTGGCGGGACGCGTGTCCCGTCGACTTGCCTCGTAGCGAGGCCAACTGATCCTTATCCACTGATAGGACCCACAGTACAGTAACACAGTGATTATAACTTTAATTCCAACTCTCTCCCTTAAAGTATAGTCACTTTTTATACAGTCATATACATAGCTTTAAAGTCAACAAACTTTAAATACAGAAAGTTTTGATCTAAATTTATCAAACTTTTCTCCAGTAAGTGGCTTAGTGAAAATATCAGCTAGTTGTTCTTCTGTGCTACACTGAACAACATGAATTTCACGACTCAGCAGCCTCTCACGTATGAAGTGATATTGAATCTCAATGTGTTTAGTTCTCGCATGGAACACTGGATTTTTTGCTAACTGAATGCCACTCTGACTGTCACTATGTAAAGTCGTGGGATTTTTCTGCCTTATGCCAATTTCTTCCAAGATTTGTCTCAACCATATAGCTTCTTGTGCAGCACTACACATTGCCTTATACTCTGCTTCTGTGGTGGAAAGAGCAATTGTACTTTGCTTTTTACTAGACCAGGAAAAGCAATTACCACAAAACTGGAATATATATCCTGTCGTGGATCTACGATCATCATAGTCACCACCCCAGTCCGCATCCACATAGCCACACAACTCAGGTAAATCATCATGCTTCCTGTAAATCAAGCCATACTCTGAAGTGCCTTTCACATAACGCAAAATGCGTTTAGCTGCTTTCCAATGCGTTTTCGTAGGTGCTGCCATAAACTGACTTACAATGCCAACAACATAGCATATATCTGGTCTAGTTGTGGTAAGGTAAATCAAGCTCCCTACTAACTGTCTATATATCATAGCATCAAATGATTGTGATTCATCAAGCTTAGAAAGCTTTTTACCTGGTTCAATAGGAGTGTTTACTGGTTTGCAATCCTGCAACCTAAACCTGTGCAGCAACTCTTTGACATATTTCACCTGTGTTAAACCCACTTCATATCCTTTTTGCCACACTTCTACTCCAAGGCAGTAATGCATCAGGCTGAGATCCGTCATCTCAAATTGTTCCATGAGGTCTTTCTTGATCATGTCTATCATCTCTTGATTATTTCCCGTAATAATCAAGTCATCAACATAAAGAGCAATCAAAGCAACCATACCATCAAAGCATAAGACATATAGATTTGGATCAGAACGTGTTCTTACCATCCCCTTTAAACGAAAGTAGGCATCAATCCTTCTATACCATGCACGTGGTGCTTGTTTAAGACCATAAAGCGCTTTCTTCAAGCGACATACTTTATTTTCCTGTCCTTTTCGTTACAAAGCCTTCAGGTTGATCCATGAACACTTCTTCTTCTAACTCACCATTTCACATCCATCTGATGCAAAGGCCAACCAAAATGTGAAGCTAAAGCAATAAGTAGACGTAGAGTATTCCACTTACACACCGACGCAAAGGTCTTCTCATAGTCAATGCCTTTATTTTGTGCGTACCCTTTGATTACCAATCTTGCTTTGTGCTTTGCTATGCTTCCATCTGCATGGTACTTAGTTCTATATACCCAATTGCAACCAATGGGTTTCTTTTCAACTGGTGGTTCTACTAATTCCCATGTGCTATGCTTAGCAATTGACTCCATCTCCTCTCCCATGGCTTTGATCCAAATGTCATCATCCTTCGCTTCACCATAAGTCGAAGGTTCTTTGCTTTGATTGCTTCATACCTTTCAGGTAGTATCTTCTCTCTTGTTGACCTTCGTAGCTCTCCCTGGTTAGATGATCCTGGAAAGTCATCTATATCGTGGCTCTCCATCAATCTCTCAAACCACTTAGGGAGCTTTCTGTCAGGTGATCGGCTTCCTGGTGAAAATGTATCCCACGGTACATCCTTCTCCTTGCGTTTGTCACCTGCAATTTCAAACTTTCTTGCACCAAAAGGTTTGTCCCTACCTCTCCAACCTGTTTCATGAGGTTGAGTAGTAGTATCTTGAGATGTATCCTCATGTTCATCACTCGGAAGGTCAATGAATGGATCATCATCAGGTGGTATCCTCACTATACCATTTTTCCTACTGGATGTGTCTATCTTCTCAGCATCTTCGTCTTCATACATCTTGGATTCATCAAAGATAACATCTCGGCTTATATGGATTTTGTTTTCGACTGGATCAAAACATCTATAGCCCTTCACGCGATCATCATATTCTAGGAATATGCACTTGATAGCTTTTACATCAAGTTTACGTCTTTCTTCCTTAGGAATATGTACAAAGGCCTTACATCCCAAGATTCGCAAGTGGTTCACCTTTGGCTTTTTCTTTGTGAATGCTTCCTCAAGTGTAATTTTTGGTATGGCAATGGTAGGACTTCTATTTTGAAGATAGACTACCGTGCAACATGCTTCTGACCAAAAATCTTTTGGTAATTTCATCTCAGCTAGCATAGATCTGGCACTTTCCACAATCGTACGATTTTTGCGCTCAGCTACCATTGAGAGCAGGAGTATGAGCTTGCGTAAATTGTCTTTTAATCCCACATTGATCACAAAGATCATTGAAGTCATTAGACTTATACTCACCTCCACTACCTGATCTTAGGACTCTGATCTTCTTACCTGTCTAATTTTCGACCAAGTTTTTGAAGTTCTTGAAGTTATCAAAAGCATCTAATTTCTTCTTCAAGAAGTAGATCCACGTCTTACGTGACATATCATCAATAAAGGTCATGAAATAGAAGGCTTTTCCTAAGGACATGGTCCTCATAGGCCCGCATAAATCTGTGTGGATTAAATCCAGGATGTTCTTTGCTCTTGCAACACCCCCTTTATTGAACTTCTCTCGATGCTACTTCCCATATATACAAGATTCGCACGTTGATTTCAAGTGATCTTCTATTGTAGGCAGTCCTGTTACCATCTCCAATTTTCTCATCAAACTGAGGCTTCACAAGTTCAAGTGACCAAGCCTCTTGTGCCACAATTCAGTTTGCAAAGGAACGGATGATATAAGTCCATGTTGCCCCTTGATTGTAGCATTCAACCTGTACAATTTTGTATTGGGCTCTCTTATTCCATTCGCAATAACTTTGAACTTTTGGTTCACATCCTTCACAAAGCAACGATCATGGGCAAATTCTACTTTCAACTTTTGATCAGTAATGACTCCAACATAAAATAGATTTTTCTTCAAACCTGGTACGTAAAGTACCTCCCTAATCATCCTGCTTTTGCCATCAGGCAGTTGGATTGAAACTGTGCCTATTCCCTTGATCATGCACACTTCACCATTTGCTTGTGAAACAGATGTCCCATTATCCAATGCCTTCAAACTACTGAACTAGTTCTTGTTACCTGTCATGTGTCTTGTGGCTCCTGAGTCAATATACCATGCTTGATCATCTTGATTAGATGACAATGCAGATATGAAGATGATAGAGTCTTCAATCTCACCTTCATCGACAAGGTTACCTGCTTGTTTTGGTTTCCCCTTGCCTTGTTCCGCCAGGAATTTGCGACATTCACTCTTCCAGTGGCCCTTTTTACCACAATGGAAGCAGTTGCCTTTCTTTTTAGTTTTGCTGGAAGATCCCTCATCCTCCAGAGACTTGGCAAATTGTTGTTTAGTCTTCTTCTTGCCCTTGCCCTTGACCTGTTTTTGGTGTGTTGCAAGTGTCTGATCATCAGTATTTTGACGTCTAGCTTTCACCATTTCTCGTCGTTGTTCTTCCTGCATCAAGATTCCTGTGAGCTCGTCAAAGCTTGCCAATATTTCTCTTGATGCTATTCCGCTCACAAACATCTGATAGGGTTCTGCAATGCCGCATAATGCATTATGCACCAGCTCCACATCATGTATGCGCTCTCCAATAGAATGCAGTTCATCTCTCATTGTCTTGATTCTGGTCATGTACGTCTGAATGTGCTCTCCTTGCTCCATGCGGGCACTATTCAACTTTGACTTCAGAAACATGATTCTTGACGGATTTGACGTCTCGAACTGCTCCTTTAGCACATCCCATGTCTGTCTGGGTGTAATAGCATCACAAATGTGGGTAATGATGTGATCCTTCACTGACAAGTTAATGAAGCTCAAAGCTTTCCTCATCTTTTTGTCGAACACTTTGATGTCTGTTTCATTTGGCGGCCTTCTCTCATCACCTGTGATGACTTCCCACACATCTTTCTCCATCAGTATGTTTTTCATTTTGAATTTCCACACTGCATAGTTGGAAATCCCATCCAATTTGCTACTTTCACTCAAAATGGACTCTCCCATGTTTGCCATCTCAAAACTGCTTAAAACTCATGTCTTAGGCTAAGAACAGTATGTCGAGGCCAACAGTGATGTCAGAAGTTGAAAATAATGACCTGCACTTTTTTTCTTACCAGGCCACTCGCCGCTTTTCCACCAATTTGAAAGCCAAATCGGCGTCGCCTTCCAAAATGCACTTAGTCGTCAACTCCGAACGACGCGCCCAGTGGAATGGTGAAACTACTTCTGGCGTACTCCGAACACTTTCTCCGCTGCAACTGCTCTGTTTTGTTGTACCGTACTTGTAGGTACAGTCCGGGTGCCCTTCGTTTGGAGGTTATAGCCTTTCGTTTGGGTCATAATGGACAAAGGACCCAAAAATAGGGACTTTTCTAGCGTTTGAACTGTTTCTTCACTTTGAAGAAACTTCACTCTTCACTTGTGAAGGGACCCAACTCAACTTTCCGTATGAAAATTTTTAATGAAGTTGAAGGCCAGAATGCACTTCAATTCTTTAGGACCCTGTTTAAAGCTCATCCAATGGCTGAACCAGATCTTGTGGTTCACATTTCTCTCCCATCACAGATGCTGGACCGTTGATTCATTTGACACCTCATCCACAGGTTCAAAGTTCATCTGGGCATCGAACTAAACTCTTGCAGACGCTATGGTCTTCGATACACTATGCTGAGTGTTGCGTTGGGCGCGCGAACAGCCCGCGACTTCCCTGCCTGCGACCGCGCCTTCCTTCCCTGAAAAATGTTGGATCCACCTCTCCTGTAGATCGTTTTGAACACAATCTGAGGCCTGGAACAGGGTCGCCCTACTGAATCCATGACTGTAGAGTGTTCAGTCAGGAAATTCCGTGGAGAAACGATGATTTTAGCTCAACTTGACAAAGTGGCTTTTTCACCTTTTTACCGCAAATCTGCTAGGTTAATTGTCTGGAGACAAATCTCTAACACAAACCTCAGAATCTCTCCCAGGCTCATTGACAATGTGATTAGCTTCCTTCCTGTCCTTATGGCATCCAAAACGGTGCACAAACAGCGAAAAAATCACCAATTATGTATAAAAACCGTAACCCTAAGTCCGGTTTCAATTTTCAGCTGGCTTCGAAATTGTCAATTTTTCACCAAATTTTTCCCTGTCTGATGCTATGCACAGGCTAATAATCCCTCTATTGAGCTTAGCAAGCCTCTATAAACTAGAAACCATGCACCAGTGCTTCTCTTTTCGTCTTCACCCCGCCGTAAAACCCCGAACTCTCAGAAGACAATTCTCCCGAAGCTCTCTTCAACGGCGACACTGTATTGTGTACACTCCCTGTACGGCTCTGATACCAACTTAGAATTTGCTTTGCACAGGAACACTGCTACACAGTAACATAGACAGAAAATCACTCTCCTCAGTAAGCTCACATAGTAGCTGTATTTCTCAAAATGAAATTACACTGTACACATAGTTGTTCACTCAGGCAACCCATGCATGACCCAGGTTGCCGTTGGTGGGACGCGTGTCCCGTCGACTTGCCTCGTGGCGAGGCCAACTGATCCTTATCCACTGATAGGACCCACAGTATAGTAACACAGTGATTCTAACTTTAATTCTAACTGTTTCCACTAGACTTATTCTCCTCAAGAGAGAGAGAATATTTTCTTTAGGATCCCCATCAACCCATATTGAGCTATTGACCTCCTATTCTTGCATGAAAGCAGTCATTCACTATGCATGTGCTCCTATGTCCAATTATGGGTCTGGGCCCTCATATGATTATTAATTATTTTACAAGCCAAGCCCGGAATGATGAGGCATAACCAATAACCATATACACCTGGAGTGACCGGCTATCCATGTTAGGAATTATTCTGATTCCCTTGTATAGGACATGGACGTAACATTCTTTCCCCCTTAAACCAGTCCTGTCCTCAGAACGAGTAACTAGGAAAAATCCAATTTGTATGTTTTTAACTCTTCCCATGAATCATTATCCTCAATTTGACCAACCAACCTAAGCAAGCACACAAGGATAAAACAATTTCTCAATTGTTTGTCTCTGATCTTGAGTACTCATTCAAGGTCCAAAGGTACATTGAGCGATAAATCTTCCAAATGGGCAAAATCTTCAGTACATCAAATTGTCATCATCATATAAACTAAATTTACATATGATACACCGGATGAGCAGTCGACCAAACTTGAAGATTAAATTCAAAAGCTAACAAATCAATCATTTAACTTTCACAATTACCCTGAAAATCAATCTTTAGTCTGACTTCAATATCAAATAAGTATTTAAAGATGGGATAATTCTCAAATTATCTATCTCTACACTGAAATACTATATCGACTTTTTAGAAGTACACTAAAAGATAAATTTTCCTATTGGGTTTGATTCTCTCCAATCTAATAACATCACCTTCATGTACCTCAATTTACATGAATCACTGGGTGAGTCCTCACCTTATATTGGAAATCAATGTTCAAAAGTTAAAGATCCAAAACAATTATAGTCTAAGACTATCCACAAATACTTGTAGACCTGTCCTAAATGCTTTTTGGTACAAAACTCATCCCATCAAAATCTCTTAGGAGATCCATCAAGATAAAAATGACTTCAACTCAGTCCTCAGTACCCCAGATACTCTCCTGAGCTAAGTGCTCTATCCCTAGGATCATATGCCAAAAAAATAACAACCATGCAATTTTGACAGACTTAACTGCTTCTAATTAACCGGAGATTTTAGGTTAAAAAACAGTACACAAGCATTCCTTGACTACAATCTGTAAACGTAAGCAAATTTCTCATAAGTAAACAATTACTTAATGAAAATGCCTGTGAGATCCACACAATTTCAAGTTTGTATACAGATTTAGAGTTCAAATAACAAATCTAAATTTTAACTCCACCAATTGATCAAGAATTACTCATCATCTTCCCATGTAATCATCTAACGACCTTTAAGTATCAATTTATGATCCGTCAATCATAAACATTTAGAATCTTATGATTCGTTAATCATAATCTATCGGATTCTAAACCCATACTTAGAGATACTGGAGTATATGCATAACATACCACTCAGGAAATATAAGAAACATTCTGAAATCTTTTCCACGAGGAAAATTACTGGATTCCAAGAATATTCTTCCATCTCGATTCTTAACCAAATTATGAGTTCCAAATTATATATTCAACTAAGTGATTAAAGACCATTATAACATTTGTCTTTAACAAATAATAAACTTTATACAATCACCTAGAACCACATCTAGAGATTATAAAGTTTTGTTGAATTCCAACTGAATTTAGTGGCTATCCTTGACATTAGTTAGACTCTGTCATCCAATAAATGTATATGAGCTCACTGGGATGTAGTCAATAACTTAAGATATTTTTCCTTCAAGAAATATTCTATATCAAGAATCTTCTATATTCTATGCATAGTTCTCATAAATGAAACCAAATGACTCACTAATCATGTGACTTATAAGCAATATAGATCAAAATAACAGTTTTTCGGTGAATTCTCTTCACATTGCTTACTTATCCAATTAACTTCTAATTAGGAGTAATCCAATTACTCAAGTTAATTGTGAATTATTCAGAAATCTTAAATGTCTAGGTGCAGATCTCAATTATACATGTATAACACCACATTTAGATCTTCTTCCAAACCATAAAATAAGTTAATGAATTATCCTTTCCACAGAAAGAGACATTAACCAGCAAGTAACTGTTCCACACATTACTTGTTCATATGTCTATGTACTTTGACTAGTTTAAGTATACGATATAAACTCAGTACATAGGAAACACATAGTAGATCCACAAGATTAAGATGTACATAAGCAACTTATCCAACTATATTCCTATACATAAACATAGGCTATAAACTGACAGATATCCACAATCTGCATATGTTACTCACATAATTCACTGAGAATCTTGCAACTCAGCTACCAAAGAACTCTATTTCTCATGAGTAAATAACATATCTGGAAAATCTTTGAAGTGAATAGCTCCACATCACAAGTTTTCCAACCATCTAACTCTTATTAACAAAATTCCTTCTACCAGTCAGCCTACAACAGATCTTAGCGTACAAACCAAGATTAGGCTAACTCATACAGACATCTTTGGACATAGAGTTAAGATTAAAGCTTTATTTCACTGATCCAATCCATAACAAAATGGTACTTGGTTACAATCAGTGAATCTTAATTTAATCTTTATCAATACTTCTCATATTAATGAATATTTCACAGCTCAATAACCCCAAAACTCCTCTAGTTCCAAATTACTCAAAATAATCACTTAGAGAGTTTGTCTATTTCAAACTAGATAGTTCTACCATTGCACACATACAAGATTTTTTTCCAAAATCAATGCATCTGGCTAATTCCTCGAAAGACTTATCCCTATCTTTTCTTCCCCCCTTTTAAAAAAGAAATTCCATAATTTCGATTTAAAAGTTCCCAAGAGACAACGTATAAGATATCAAAGATTCGAAAAAGTCAGTAATAATTATCCAATACTTTTACAAATAGGACTTTTTCCTCATAATCGTGGAATATCTTATCCCAAGTGATAGAAATATTAACTCTCGATAATCAACTATCAAATAGAGACTAACGTTAGGGTTCAGGAAACCTTAGTTCCGAGCCATATTCAAAAACCTTATATGGAAGTACAATTTCATATAATTATAACAATCCTTCAGAACATAGTTCTACACTGGAAGGAATTATATGAATCTCAATCCATTTGTCATGTAATAAGAATTTTCTAAAGAGTAGAGGTCTAATAGAATAGAGAAATAGATTTAAGAGTTTCCATATTCTGTAATTAATGAGATACCATTAAGGGATCGATCTATATCTCATAATTCCCAAAATACCCTTAACCAAAACCAATGGACTCTGCTAGTATTACCCTTACAACAATCCCTAACCATCGGTCTACAGATCATTCTACCCAAGAAATCCCCTTTAGAATCACTGATGTCCCATACCACCAGCTTTTCCTCCAAGAATCCTCTGCATCCAGATCTCTTTTGCCCAAAAAGTCAAAAAAGACGATTTGGCATTCCTATACACAGATATAGGATCAAATTCACAACCAATTCTAGGAGATAATCCTAACAATTGAAATCTCTCATGCTTCTTTAGTGTTACTCAAAGAATACCATTACATATTGTACCCAACATGGACAAACAGAATGTATCATCCAGTACAATAGAATGTATCACTAACCCAAAAGAAACATACATTTCAACAAAAACCAAATCTCATATTGTCCTAACTATCCAATATCTATTCCAGAATCGGTCAAAAGAACTTAATTCTTTTAACAAATGAGAGCTCTCTTGGTTGTTACTGTCATTATTAAAAAAATACTCTCTAACTGGAAAGAATCCAATTTACTACATTCTTGTATGGAACACCTTCTATCTGCATTACTTTGCAAGATCCAAATCCAATTGCAAAACAAAGATGGTTTCATAAATGGATTATCAGTCTTGCCACTACTTTTTCCTTAGAATCCTCGAATTCTCAAAATTTTAATTCACACTGGGGAAAAGGAATCCAAATTCCCAGAGGCAGTCTTCTTAAATAATTCTCAATTTCATTCTCACTTGCAATTAGTTATACTTCATGAATTGAATGTGAATTAAATAATTGGACCACTAAGACCAGCAATCATCTACATATCAGGCCTCTACTTTTTTCCCCCCTTCCAAAAATGGTTCAGGTTAACACAATCCCAAATTTGTACTAGGAAAAAATTCAATTTGGTATCGTTACCTTTATCACTATCCCCCTGAACTTGATTTGTTCATTAAGTGCCACACTTAATCCCTAGCAAATCCCCTTATAGACCATCATAAACTGTTCTACTGGATTACATTATTCTTGGTCCTTATTGATCCTCAGAACAAGAAATGCTCCTTAATGGACAAATTCACAAAATCTTCAACTAAAAGTGAAGGATACAGTGATCTTAACAATCGACCGATTTCAACTCAGTAAGATCATTCACTTTATAAGTCATTTCTGTTTGATCAATAACCAAAGAATTGGAACAAATAAAAAACGTCCATGGTTTCTTCAAATTTTACGTAAACTGGGATTTTCAAATTCCATTTCAATATGGACCTAAACTGTGAAAATCGACCAAACATCGACTTGACAATTTCATAGTTACCATCACATATTAGAATGATTTTGAAACATCCTGCATGCATCCTACATGACATGCAGTGATTTCAATAAAAATCCATTTTTACGTAATTTGCCAAGAAACTGGGAATTAGCACTGGGATTCACAAAATCAGTTCAAAATGGACCAACTGTGAAAATCGATTAAAATTATCGATTTATCAAATTCACAGGCACTGTTACATATCAAAACTTGACATGCACTGATTTTTTCAAAAAAAACGAAAAAAAAAAATCCCATAATTAGCCTAGGGCCACTAGGAAATCTGCTTTTTGAACTAGAATTGCCAAAAATAGCTTCATGCAAGAAATCTTCTGATCAATCTACTGATTACGCATGCAACATGCATCCATTTATGCATACAGGTCTATATATACATTTTCATCAACAGACAAGCACTACACTGAGTTACAAGCATGCATGCATCAAAATTTTTTGAAAATTTTGCAAATTTTAGTTCCAAAATTGCCAAACTTCCGACAGCCATAACTTTCTCTATAGGACACCAAATTGGTCGTTCTAAAGCACAGTACGGAGGGAGAGTGGGTCTACAAGGCACTTGCCACATCACCCTGCACCCTTGGCTTCACACGTGCGAGCTGTAAATGCACAAAATACAGGTAGGAGGGTGCACTTTTTTGGTGAGGTATCATAAAAAAACACATCCCAGCCCCAAAAGCCTTGGATCAGAGATTACAAGCACTCTACTAAGGTTCATTAGAGAGGCATAGAAGCTTCTAACAGGTCCAGCAAGCAATCATAAGCTCAAATCATGCAAAAAATGCATTTTTGGCCTCCTTCAACAAGCAAAACTTCAATATGTTGGTGTCTAATGCACATCTATCCAATTTGGATGCATGATGGCTCAAATAAGACGCAATCCATCATATCTTTAAGTTTGTAACAAGAACCAATAGGTTCAGACCCCCAATTGAGAGGTATTCATGCTCAAAAATCATCAAAAATACACTAATTTTTGGTATTTTGAGCTCCCTAATGGTGTCTAATTCCTTCCAAACTTCATGAAAGCTCAAGAACAGATTCATTACATCTCTGAAAACGTTCATACCAAGTCTTGTCTGAGAATTTTGAGATCTACCCCAAAATTAGTCCAAAAAACATCAAAAAACCTTGGTTTTGACCAATTTTGACCAAAATTTGTGGGAAAAATCCACAAATTCGTGCAATCAGATCCAAATCCCTGTAAATACATTGCATGCAAGCACCAAAAGTTCTGATTCTAGTCAAACATGGTTTCTATAGCCCATTTATGGTCCAAAAACCCCAATTTTTGGTCCAAAATCACTATCTAATCAACCTTTTGACTATTCCAACATCATGCAATCATTAGATCCAATCAATAATGACTGTAAGACAGCGAGTACAATCTGGAAAACGTACTACACCAGTACCTATGATTGATTTCAAGCAAAAAACTTCAATTCTAGGTGAAAAAATCACTAAAACCATCAAAAATCCATAGATTTCCACCAAAAACTATGGAGAAACCCCATAATTATGATCTTTAGGCTGAAAGTACAACAAATTCAGAAAATTCGCCTACTTGGAGATCAATTCCACCACCTGGAAGTAAGATGCAAGGAGAAATCCACAAAAATTGAGAAAATCCATGAAGTAGCTCCACCTTCTGATTGATACAAATCCATAGCTCTAATACCACTGTAAAGATCACCAAATGAAGATCTGACTAGATCCTATTGCAAAACAACCAAAAGGACACCTGTGGAGCAAAACCACCCATCCAAACCTAGCTCCCTCCTGGACCTAGCCCCCAAGCCATAGCGAAGAACCTAAGAGAGAGGAGGAGAAGCAGGTTCAAGAAACTGAATTTCCAATAGGAAGACGGGCGAGTTTCCACTAGACTTATTCTCCTCAAGAGAGAGAATATTCTTTTTAGGACCCCCATGCAACCCATATTGAGCTATTGACCTCCTATTCTTGCATGAAGTCAGTCATTCACTATGCATGTGCTCCTATGTCCAATTATAGGTATGGGCCCTCAGATGATTATTAATTATTTTACAGGCCAAGCCCGGAATGACAAGGCATAACCAATAACCATATACACCTAGAGTGACCGGCTATTCACGTTAGGAATTATTCCGATTCCCTTGTATAGGACATGAACGTAACATATTGCCATCGAATAGAACTCGAATTTCAAGATCTGCCATCTTGGAGACTGATAGCAGATCTCTTCTTAATGAAGGTACGTAGAGTGCTCCTAGCAACTATGCTTGACCTGACAGTGTTCGTAGCTAGAGTCTCGATGCCCTTGACATTGTGCTGACTCCCATCACCTAGAATCATTGCTCTGTTGTTTTCGAGCTCTCCGAAGTCAATCAAGATTGAGCGACAAGATTGATTGCTCTCTCTTATGTCATATCTGGTAGACTCAGTATGAGCATTCTCAATGGATGATAGGACGCAAGTAGGGACTTCATGAAGTACATCAGCTATTGTGGTGCTGGGACCTGGTGTTCTTGCCCTGATGCAGCGAATTGAGCGAAGATCGTTCTGATCTTCTCAACATGCTGATCCAACTGGCTGCCATCCCATTGTATAGATTGTAGCTGATTGTGAAGATGCATCACGGAAGCGGCAGTCCTCACTTTGTACTTCTACTTTAGTCTTTCCCATGCTTCATGGCTGCTCTCACAGTTTTCAATCTTCATGAGTATTTCTTCGTTGATGGATGAAATGATGATCACCATTGCACGTTCATCCTTTTTTATCCACTAAGCTCTCCTTGGGTCTCCCTCGAGGCTGCATCTCTGTGAGTTCGGTCACTGACCAAATGCCTTCATCCTTCAGAAGTGTTTTGATCTTGAATTTCCACACTCTGTAGTCTTCACCATCGAGACTGACTGCTATTCTTGTCTGAATCGTTGTAGCCATATTGTGTTGCTTAGAGAATCATAGCTTGGATATTAGTAGTCATAACCTCAGTGCTCTGATACCATGTCGCGAAACTGTCGCGAACTGATTCTTTTTGTGTGGTTAGATTTTTTTTTTCGAAAGCTCTTCAGGATCCTGAGTAAGCGACTACAGATCACAGAACATAAAGGATTCAAACAATCAAGATGACAAAAAATAGTGAGATGGAGAAGAGAGCAATTGTATTATCAGTTTTTGAGTTCTGAGTGAGATAGTCAGTGTCTCGCTTGTTGGTGGCCTAACACTCAACTCAAATTGTTGTGTTCTGCTCGTTGGCAGACTTTCATGCACATCTATTTTTTGTCTCTCTATCGTCTTCTTCTGCTCTGTTTCATGTTGATCCAGAATGTATATTTATCTCCATAGTGTGGAGTCTACAAGAGAGTTAAAACAGAGAATTACAAGACAAGTCGACACTAATCAACTAGTTAGTTATTCTTTGTTATCGCTAACTCTTTCAGCTGAGCGTGGAGTACAATATGCCACGCTCATCGAGCTGCCAGTTGGCAGCACGAAATGTTTTCCTTCGTGTCATTTTGTTTCGTTTGGTGCTTTAGGGTTTTCGAGGTATGTTCGCCCTTCGACTCTCGCTTCACTTCGTACAAAATTGCAGGAGTTCACAATTTTTGACAAAAGGGGCTGGTACCAAGGGACACTAAACACGTGGACATTATCCACTTATATCCACTTTGAACAAAGCCCCACTTCTACTTTTGGGAGTTTTATAAAAACTCGAAGGTCCTTTGAAATATGTTCTAAGTCATATTTCGGCCATGTGTTGATTTTTACGAGAAATGCGAAAAGTGCGAACTGTGCAAAAAATAGTTCAAATATGCATACTAGTTCAAAGATTTGCAGCAGTCCGAAAAACACAAGAAAAAATACAATAGCTTTGATGGTTAAAAACTTTAAGTTTCTTTAGCTCCCTCTCAAAGCGGATATTTTTTTTATTCCCAAGCTCGCCCTTTGCTGACAATTTTCCAGTGTGTAGGTCCTAGGTCCTAGATTAATATTGAATTGGCTCAATCTAAACACTACGTAAGCAATGCCTGGCCTCGTATTGTTTGCCAAGTATATCAATGAGCCAATAAGCCTTCTGTAAGGCTTTTACAACATCATTTCCCACTCTGCATTCGTCAATATTGTGCCAAGTACCATTGGAGTATTTACTCCCTTGCAATTTTTCATCTGAAAATCATCATTGATTTTTTGGATGTATCGTGATTGGTGTAGATACAATCTTCCACCCTCAAGATCTCTGTCAATCTGCAAGCCCAAGTAGCATTTTGCTTTTGCTAGGTCTGATATTTCAAAGTGCCTTGAAATATCTTCTTTCAACTGTGCAATCAGGGTGTCACTCTTTGACAATATGAGTGTGTTGTCAACATATACACCAATGATGATTACTTCACTATCTACGATCTTTACATAGACGTTGTCATATGCCATTAAAGGCTAGAAGCCTAAGGATCGGAATGATTCTTCTTTTTGTGCCACTTCCTGGCGGATTGTTTTAGTCCGTAGATGCTCATCTTGTAGGCATAGTCAACAAATGACGTACACGTAAAGTCAGGTGGCTGGTCCATGTAGACTTCTTCTAGGAATGTTGTTTTTTTATCTACAATATGGATCTTCAGATCGTAGGCTGCTGCATATGCGAACAATATGCATATCGAGGTATGCCTGACTACATAAGAAAACGTGTCGATGTGGTCAATACCATACTTCTGCGAAAAACCTTTCGCAACTAGTATGGCTTTGTATCTGGGTACATTGTCATCTGGTCCATATTTGTATTTGTAGATCCACTTACATTTGATAGTCTTCCTGTTTTTTGGTACTGGTTCAAGAGTCCAGACATTGTTCTTTTTCATGGATTCCATCTCGTCTTCCATGGCCTTTATGCATTTGTTCTTTTATGGACATTCAACTTCTTGATAGGTTTGTGGTTTACCTCTGAATCCACAAATCTCTTCTTGAGTAGAAGCTGAACTGTCGGGTATATGCCTGACAAGCTGTCTTTTCTCCCTTGCAGATCTCCTTGGAGATGGTGCAGGATCAGCGACCACTTTGTTTTTGTCTTTCTTATTGATAGCAGAACCATTGTGTGTTGCAAGTGTTATGGGAATAGGCTGGATGTCTTGCTGCTCATCGTCTGAATAGTTGTCTCTCGTTCTTCACGCATCTTTGAGAATTTTGGCTCCTCCATGTATGATGAGCTGTTGGAGCTCTTTTTCCTTCCTTCTACCTTCTTGTTCCTTGGAATCTGGTAACAATCCATTGCAGCATGACCCTTCCTGTGACAATGTACACACTCAACCTTCAGATTCAGTCAACTTTTATTCACATTGTGGTCATCACATCTGCATCTGACACAAGTCTTCTTCTCGCTGTCTTGCTGCTCATTGTTCTTGCTCCTGTCTTTTGATCTTCCTTCTTGATCTCCATCTCTCTGCTAGTTATGATCTCCTCTTCGGGTTCACTCCCTCTTAAGCTGAGACTTCTTCTTTGGCTGATCTCTACTGTTGTAGAGAGTCTAATCTGACTCGTGGTTGTCGTCAAAGTGCTCTCAAGCCTCCACCTCTTCTTTGATGTAATGATAGCTTTGTCGAAAGTCATATCAGGATCTTTTGCTAGTAGAGTCTGGGTCGTCTAAAATGATCTTGGTAGGGAGCGTAGCAAGTACGTGAGCTGCTTTTCTTGTGAGACAATGTGTTCTATTTTGGCATTGTGTAGTGATAGGAATAGGTTCTTCATCTTTCTGATGAAGCTCGTTAGATCTTTGTCAAATTGATCAAACTAGTTGAAATCTCTCACACTCCCTCTTCAACTAATTTTAGCATAGACTTTGAGATTACTCCAAGTGAAGTCCTATGCTTCATAAACAAGTCTTTTCCCAATGCTTTGGTGAAGATATCAACTACACATTCCCTTGAGGATACATGTTGAAGCTCCACCTCCTTTGCCATGACTTGCTCCCTCACAAAATGATATGCCACCTCAATATGCTTGCTCCTTGCATGAAAGATAGGATTGTTGTCATGTGCCAAATCCCAAACTAATAGCAATAACAATGAAGTAAAGCTAATAGCAAGAGGAGAACAATACAATCAAGATAGCATGTCCATAGAAAGCTAGAAACACGGAGATCACCTTAGAATCACATTAGTGATGGAAAGAAGAGTACAAGCTATGAAGATGAGCATGGATTCATGTGGATAGGGCACACGAGACCTAGCAATGGAGATCCCTACTCACAAGGAAGCTAGAAGCTCTCACTTGCAAATAAGCCAAAAGATTCACAAATTGATGTCTCTTGCCTAGTTATACACAATGTTCTTACTTAATTAAACTTAAATATCTTGAGGGATAGTTAGCCCTTGTTAAGTATTATTTAAACTACATTGGGCCCTTATTGGCCTATTACCCTTATTAGGTACTTTGAAGGGCCTAAAGAGGGAACCGCCTTGTTCTTAAGGCTGATAGCTCCTTTTGGGCCTACAAAGCTTACAATGGATATTATATTGCACGTATAACCATGGATGTACTTAAAGTACATGACACTGCTCCTACTTAAACATTTTTGTCCTAAAAAATGATCAGTTTGATCGCCTTGGTTAAGTAGTCATGATTGAGGATGTATCGTCCAAAAGCATATTGCCTCATTACAAATCCAAAGTTGTCAAATTGAAATTATTTTGTTGGCTTTAGACTATAATCCTTGTTCCCATGGAGGAAAACTGATGGTTGAAGAAGAGTATTGCTTGTTGGTAACCAATCTGTATGGAATGGACATAGTGTATCACCGCAATATCCTCTTTTGTCTACTTCCTCGACATCATACTAACTCGGATGCTTATCCAATTCCCTTGGATTCTTGGTTTTGTCTTGCATTCGGCTCTTCTATCGTAGCTGGAAATCCATGTTGTTTGACCAATTTGATGAAGGAAATTACAATCATGTCATAAACAATGGTAGTCGTGAATTGTTGTTCTTATATAAATGCTCCATACGAAGTAGTTGGCATGAATATTGACACTTTGTCGTACAATGAAGCATATCTTTGGGTATATTGTTGACCAAAAAATATTTCTTCAAATTTGGTCAATACCTCATTCATAGGTGGTCGTGAATATTTGACCTGATTGACCTCAAAAATGGACTCTCGTCTCGAAATATAAGATTTGTAGTTGCCCATATAAACTATTGAAGCATCAATTTTAAATAATGAAAGTACAGTCCAAACTTGAACCAAGGATTTGATGTTTCGATTGTTCTGAATAACCATTGATGAACAATCATTGTTGACATTACTCAATTGAGGATTGATCACACTAGAGTCCACTGAGCAATGTAAACCTCTCCAAAGAAACTGATAAAGATTGATGGCATATTTTAAAATTAGCTTCCTATAGAGTGTTGGTTGACTGAGAGAATGTTCCCAATCATTATTCACATCCATACATTCTGAATATGCACGTGAATTACAATTTGGCTTTTGAGTTCTAGAGAATTCATAGGAATAGGGTTCTCTAACAGAAGCCACTTTATGCTCTTGTAAAATGGATCCATGAGGCGTTGAACAATAATCCAAAGTATTGATACAAGTAGGATTTCCATGGATTAATGAAAATTTTGCATTTCTACTAGTATCCATGTTGAATACCTCATACTCGATTAGATCATTGTCAAAAATAAAAATATTCTTGAAAGCTCCAAATCGAAATGAATTGGTTCACAAATTGGATCCTTTAAATAGCTACTCAATTCCAAACCATGGAATGTCGGTGTCATGTAGTCCTCAATCTGAAAATTTGGTGAATGCCTTGATTGAGTTTCTTTGAGCATAGCAATATTCTCAGTTTGACATTCCATAGTTGCTTGTTCATTGACCGGATTAAGGCATTGATGTAGTCCAAGTTCCGGACTTTGATGATTGAAGTGAAACTCAAAAGGATGTTCAATTATCTTCACATTTTGATCTGAATCTTGACTTTCATCTGAATTCTGATTTTCACCATATGTTGTTGCAACTTGATCCGAGTCTGGAATTGGACTTTTGTTGCCTGCAACTATATCTAGATCTAGGGCTTGACTCTCGTCGTCACTTTGCTCATCTGACTCATTGTCCTCGTTTCGCTCATCCGCTTTGTCGTTATCACTTTGCTCATCAGACACACTAATGGGATTATCTTCAGTAAGGTTCTCAACAAAGAGGTAAGCTTAACGTATTGTCGAATGCAAAACATGATCGCATATGTGTTTGCCAAGGCTTTGAGCATTGATGCACACAACAAATTTTGTGCAATGCTTAGTTTAAAGATCAAGGCATTCATGGATCCAGATTAAGGGGGAGGGTGTTGGATTTATTCCTCTACTCTCCTAAATCCCATGCTAATCTAGCTCAATTCATATTATTGTAGTTTTACGAGCATTGTCGCACAGTCTGCAGAAGTACTCTATTATTGAAGACAAACAAGAGAGTCAGATAAGAGAATGGCAGTCTGACTTGTCGGAGTTGATCGACTTATCGGGGAAGCCTGAGTTGGCCGACTTATCGGGGAGTCCGACTTATTGACTCAACCGACTATCATCGAGGACCGCCAAACAATTATCCCGACTCCATTGACTATCGGCAACGACATGTTCGACTCCGAATAGTTGAAGCCTTTTCATGCCCACTTCCTATACTGTGCAACTACTTGGACAATGACAACAACAGTCGTGATCTACTCCAGATGGTGCAATGGCTCCATGCCACATTCTTGTACATACATCTGCACAAATGTAAACTGTATATAGTTGATCATTTTAATCAATTAATTATGCTAGATAAGATGGGCTGATTCCATATACACTCGAGCACTCATAGACGCCGAGATGACCACTTATCAGAGACATACATGGTAGATGCTTTCAAGCATTGATTCTTTTTTTTCAGACTGCTTTTACGTGACATGGATTCTTCCAACATTGATGTTCCTTCTACAGAACCTGTAGCTACAGCTATAGAAGCCGAGCAGTCGACAATACCTGTCATCCGACCAGACCAAGCTAGCTCGAACAGATCTGGAGAAATTCAAGAAGAAGCATCATCACATCCTGGTCAACCAGACGTTCGCAGATCCTCACGTACTCGGATAGTTCTTGAGAGGTATACACCTCAATCATTCTGGACTTCATCAGAAGAAGCAAAGAGCCTAGCCGAAGCAATTAACTCCAAGGATGCTGTGAAGTGGCAAGAAGCTATGGAAAGCAAGTACAACTCACTTTTGACGAATCAAACCTGGACACTGGTCGACTTCCCCACTCACAAGAGAGCTATCGACAACAAGTGGATCTTCAAGAAGAAGATCAACTCTGATGGTTCCATTGCTAAATGGCAAGCACGGCTGGTGGCTAAAAGATTCACTCAAGTCACTTGTATTTCATTACAATCAATCTGAATAAAGTGCTGTCTAGTTCTGCATTCAAGTTATGTCAGTATTTGCAATGCTTTTAGTTCTCTGTCTGACCTTCTGATTGCTTGTCTGATTGTCTGCTCTTGCTTCCGCTATCACTGCACACCTAGCTCTAAACTTAACTTCATTATTGTGTTCGTCTATTGTTACGAATAGTGCATGCACCGAGGGAACTTCTCACATTTCTCCAGCATGGTATCAGAACGATAGGTTACTATTCTCTGATTATTTAGAGCTTTAATATCAGAATTCATCTAGTTTCTTAAGCAGTTTTATGTCAGAGCTATTTCTATAGCCTGATAAGCTTCCCACAGAACTTGATCCTACTAGCCGATAGGACACTTGTTTTCTTGTTCTGTAATTTCGCACTAGATTTTCATACTTAAGTCATTGATAGGTACTATTATCATCTAGACTAATCTTCCACATGGATTCCCAAGGCAAAGCCAGTTCTATCATGGACAAGCTTGATGGATCCAATTGCCATCTGTGGAAATCTAAGATGAGAACTGTGCTAATGACTAAGGAATTGTACGACGTTGTTACAGGTGAAGAGGCAAGACCCAAAGACGAGGACACAACAATCTCCCAATGGAAACTGAAGGATGACAAAGCATTTGCGCTGATCATCCTGAACATCTCGGACATGCAAACATTAGAGAAACTTAGAGCCCGACGAGGATATTTGAAAAATATGTTTTTTTATTTTATTTTTATTTTCGTAGCCATGTAGAGCAATTGAAACCTTGATATCGGGGTTCTACGTAACGTAGAATTTTTCAAATATAAATAACATAAAAACTTTTTAAGTATATTGTTGTTTTGTTGGGCAGCATGTGAAAATGCTATTAGTTGTTGAGGCCTGCCCTTCCAGCTCATCACTGCCCGAAGAGGCCCAAAAATATTGAAAATGAATATGACAGATGGTTGAAATGAGAAAATCAATGTACCATTAATGTATATGCATTGTCAAATCATGGTTAACGGGATTAACTAGAGTAAACTCTGTTGGAGGGTTTGCGGATCCCAAGGCAACCCTAACCCTAGTTAATAAGTGAGAGGGATTTGGCACCCTGCTTGTGATCACATAGTTATTTGATTAATTAGAATGTTAATAAAAGGACTTTAGGCCTTTTTGCGGGACTTTTAATGTCGCAGGGCCTAAATGTCAAGTTAGTGAATAAAGTTGGGTTTCCCTCCAATTTTGATGGTTCCCGCACTTTTTTAAATTTGAATAAAAAGAGAGGCAAGACTGGACCAATAGGATTCGGAGACCAGGGTCCTCCTCTCTACTATAAAAAGGGACCAACTCGAGTTGTTCCTCATGTTCATTTCCTCATTTCAATAAAGCAGATTGGTTTTCTTTAGAAATGGATTGATGAATGTCCTTGCTCTTCCTCTCTTTTCCTCCATTTCTCATGCTTTATTTGGATTTTGCTAATTGTTGGATTTGATCATTATTGGGATTGCTATTTCTTATGCTTTTTGTGAGAGAGAAAGGGAGAGAGAGTTTTTATCATTGTTGTGGATTTAGGGTTAATATAAGTAGGGTTAATGGATGTAGTGTTAATGCTTAGTGTTAATGGATGTTAGTGTTAGATCCTCCATTCATGTTGAAATCTGAACTATACTATTGCTCTCATGGGAACGAACCTACGCGTGACAACTAACTCCGTCTCTTTGATGCTAGATTGACTAGATCTTGGATTCAGGTTAGGCAAGGAAAGAAACCCACTACAAACTCATAGTGCCAAATAATTCAGTGTTTCAAATTTTTGCCTACACATATTTTCAAATTCATGGCTTTTTGCCTACGCATATTTTCAGATTCATAGTTCATTGTTTCAAATTTTTGCCTACACATTCTCTTATCTGACTCTCTTGTTTGTCTTCAATAATAGAGTATTGTTTCAAATTTTTGCCATCAAGGAAGCCGTGCTCCTCAATTGACTATGTGCTTCTCTTCAACGAGAAAGATGACAATGGATTATGGGTGCCAAAAAAATATTCTAAAAACTCTTGGGTATTTATGCATCCATCATCAAGAGGAACATTTTGAAAATCGATCTTATTGGAAGGTTAGAATTTTGGATTTCAAAACATCATCAGGAGGAAAATCTATTTCTGAAATTCTAGTCCAACATGTATATATGCATTCAGAGATAAATGGGCAAGGATTCAACCTTCATGATCACAAAAAAAACAACTATGAGTATTGATATTTTACAATACTTTGATTTTTGCCATTCATTAATATCTATCAGTAAATTTGCCAATCTGATCATTTTTCTCTTGTAGATTTATATCCATCTAACATAAATGAATGGGAGCCCAGTAGATCTCTAGCAGATGTGTTAGATGTTATTCACGTTGATATTGGACAGCTGCAATATAGAGGTAGAACTACAAAAGATCTAGCTGATAGTGGGATCTTTTTTTATGAATCAATGTACATTCTTGATACAAAATGAGATTTTGGACAAATACTCCCAATTCCATTACCTAGTTTTGGAAGTGATGAATGGGTTGCTCAAGATGCTGCAGTTTCAGAATCATTTCGTTGCAAGCTATATAATGATGTAAAAAATTCATTAAAGATAAGCACGAGATAGAAAACAATCAGATTATGTTGGTTTATTTCTTTGAATATATTTGTGGATTTCTTTTCAAGTGTCAATGTACACAAAAATCCCAACGATGTTTGTATGAAAAAATTTATCAGATAGTTTATTATTTGAACTTTTGGATGAAGGCTGGGACAAAAGATCAGATGGAGAAATAGAATGTAGAATTAAAATGTCTTCTATGTGCTTTCGTTATCAAATTGAAAAACAAATGTTGAGCTTATGCTTCCATTATCAAAGATAGAAAAAAAACAAAGGTAAATGGGTGCCACTAGATCAAAGGTAAATGAGTGCCACTCGATCAAGACTCCTGTGGACATTCAAAATCATGTTGCTGAGCGATCATCAATTCTTGTTGGAGCTTTGTAATGTCTGCTCGTAGCTGGGTGTTGCTGGTGGTCAATTACAGTACTCAGTTGTCCAGTGAGGTCTTGGCCGCTACCGTGTCTTGGATAAATGCTCCCATTGGTAGGCCGTTGTGAGGTCCGTGGGAGCAGTCGATAGCATGGCACTTGCTGGGGCTGCTTGTGTTGTCATTCGAATGGTCTGCAAGTCAGTGTCATCATCTTCGATAAGGTTTTATGGTGGCACCATACCCTCTGGTGCGGTGGGATCTGCTCGTAGAGGTGAAGAGACAAAAGGTTTCTGCACAAATGCTTCATTGGACAACGACTTGTCTCCCTCACCAGCTTTCACGGGAGATGTGGGGGGTGTGAGAGGAGTAGCAAAAGTGGATACAAGTGTAAGAACATGCTGTCCAAAAGAGGGCATGGAAAGAACAGAAGAGAAATGGAGGGTGGTTTGGAGGATGGATGGAGACGCAGGAGGTGAGGGGCCTTGGTGAGGCAATGAAAGATTAATGAGTTGCATCCATGCCAAGGTGTCAGGAGAGAGCTGTGAATCAAGAGGGTTAATTTGAAGGAGTGAGGTAGAAGGAGAGACAACAAGTATGGACGAAGCAATAGTGATGGAAGCAGTGGAAGATGTGGGAATAGAGGCAGAGGTTGTCAGAATAGGAAGAAGAGGAGCAAATGTGGTAGTGGAGGTGGAGGTGGAGGGTTGAGTAGAAGAGGAAACAATGGCTGTGGAAGCGGTGGTGGTTAATTGCGGAGGTGCAGTACGTTGCTTAGTGACAGGAGGACTAGACGAGGAGGGGGCAATGTCACGCATGCATTTGTTGGTCATTGTGTCAGTAACTGCGGGCTGAGTAGAGGTGGATGCGACATATGGAGGGTACAAGTTAGTATGTGGGATGGTGGTAGAAAGAATGCTGGATCGGTTAAACCTGCGAACCTTTTCCTCGAGAAGCGCACAAACAAAGTTACATAGCAGTGGTCCTACTACGATACGGTCGTGCATGTTAGGTTTGATGGTAATAGAGAGCTCATGCAGAAGGAAGCTATGCCAGTCGTATGGCACCACCGAGGGACTCAGGAACTCCATGAAGGATTCCACGATCAGGCTGAGTAGTGTGGACTGGATGCGGTCCTTGCAAAAAATTGAAACAACCAAGAAGTTAAGCAGCTGCTTGGATTACAAGGTCGTTGATAGCCTCTATCCAGTACCCATTGTTAGTCTTAACTAGAAGCTCAGTGTTGGTGGCCGTTACATAAGGTTTGCTGAGATTTTTGGCCTGGTGATGGGAGATGGGTTGACGATCACCGGACACTATGCCGACGGTGACCATAGAGTTAGCGTTTATACGTACCTTGTATGTGGTACCTTGGTACAAGATGTGGAAACGCGACTTCAGCGCATCCCAGGTGGCATAGGCATGGAGCGTGAGGTCCATGTTTATGTCAGAACAGAATAGCGCCAGGTAAAAACCCATTGCTTGAATGAGGGGGCCAACAGCCTGAAGCCAAGGTTTGATCAAGGCCTCAGATGGTAGGGCCCAGATTTGGGTGGCAGAAGACACCTCCCAGATGATGACCTGCTTGGTGCCGGTTTCGTTAGTAGAAGAAGAGGAAGTCATGTTGGCGGATGAATGTTACGAACTGTTAACGAGAAAGTGTAGAAAGGCGAAAAGGCTCTTAAAAAACGAAAAAGGCGTTAAAAATAGTGAAAAGGCTTAAAAAACTGGAGAAGGTGGAAATCGTGAGAACGGAAGTGGAAATGGAAGTACTGAGTGTAAAACAGATAGCTGTGAGGGCAGATGAAGGTTTGTGGAAAGTTTCGTCACAATCGGATAACTTGAAAATTTTGAAGGAAATTATAGCAGAGCTTTGCTCTGCGAAGGTTCAACCCTCGTAGGAGGTGATCTCTCGCACAACTTGCTCTAGATTTTGGATTTTCAAGATCAGACCATGTAGGCAGGCTAATTTCACTACTCTGATTCCATTTATGCCCTTTTGTGAAGGTTGGCTTGATGATCTTGATGCCTTGCAAAGGTTCCATAGATTATGCCTTTCTGAACCCTCGCAAACACTCAAATTTGATGATTTTTTCATCAATAACTCTCGCAGAGATTTTCATAGATGCATTTGAGTCAGATCCGGTGACAATCAAAATTTCAAGAGTCGACTCCCAAGGGATCTCAGAAAATCATGAAAAAAGTGCTCTTTTTCAGTGTTTTTTAATGAGATCTTGAGATTCTCTAATGCTTAACTCTTGCAGACTGGTATTCCATTGCATCCAGGTCAGATCTGACTACGCAGAATTCTCTGAGAATTCTGATGGGCATTTGGTAGCCAATCCATTCGCTTTAGTGAATTTCGTCTTTATTTTGCTACGTTTTCTTGAGAACGATGTCTTTGATTTGCAAGAATGGAGGTTGATTGATGTAATTTGATGATTTGCTTCCCGGTTGCTCCTATCTGGATCTAGATCTCACTTGGATCTTGTTGGATGTTGTCAAAGCTATCGCATGTTGTTGGATCTACTCAGATCTTGCTAGATCTTGATGGATTTGGCTTGATCTGACTAGATTTCTCTAGATCTGGCTGTGATGACCTTAACAATGTTCTATTTGTAACTTGTCATCACCATCCTAGATATGCTTCACTATGGTGGCCAATACTTGTGCAACCGGCTACCATTGATGGGCATGTTGAATGGTGTCCCATCTAATTGTTTCAAATTCACAGCTCCATGGCCGAGGATCGGCTTGTGAACTTCAACTTTTCTTTGATCGGCTTGGTTTTATACATGAGGACCAGATCTCTAGATCCAAGATCTTTCTTGTGCAACCGACGATCATGCCATGCCTTGCATCATTTTTTCTCAGCTGCCAATGCATGCACAACTAGTAAGCATGTTTCACAAAGTTTATATAGTGCTTCATGGCATAATTGTAGAGATTTGGATTCATCAAGACATTGCATTGTGGCGATCCTTAATGAAGGAACCAAAAACTCCACTAGCATTATGACATCCTGCTGACCATAGACCAACTGGAATGGCATGTGATCAGTGCTTCCTTTGTAAGCTGTTCTGAATGCCCACATAGCAGCATGCAACTTGTGCTCCCAATCAGATTCGCTAGCTTCAACTGTTTTTGTGATTACGTTACACATGATCTTATTGGATGATTCTACCTGCACAAAATGGCTTCCGTTGACAGCCATGCGACATTGATCTTGTTCACCCCGAAAGTGATTGGTGTGTCTAATGTATAGCACTTGGGTGAAGATGTGCTAGGTTCTGGATCTGAATTCTGTTAACAAGCATACCCAGCCATACAGTCAACAGTTGCTAATGCATCTGTCCATCTCATGATATTCGTTTCAAAGTCATAGTGGCCTCCCCTGGCTTGTCTTGGGCGATCAATTGTATGATCTATGGTGGACAATCCGTTTTGGTGTAATTGGTTTCACCACCCATGTGGTCGGATCAGCCTTTACAACCTGTTCTCTGTTCTCGAAGGTGAGTTTTTCGGTTCCCCAGTTGTGAACCACTTGCAAAGTCCTCAACCCCGGTCTTCCTAGTAAAACATGGTAGGCGGATGGGGACTCTGGTATGTCCATCACCACAAAAGTGATCACAAATTGCATTCCTGCTATTTTTACAAGGATGTCATCAACTACACCTTTTGGTTTTATACAAGACTGATCCGCTAGCTTGATGGCAAATTTCGCTGGCTTCAATCCTTGCAGACCCCATTTCTGGTACAAAGTAGTGAAGATCAAATTTACACCTGATTCTCCATCTACCACTATTGTCTCGTCTTCGAATCTCTTGTGCTTGATTGATAGGGTGATATTGTGTTGTTCGCTTTCCCACGCTGCCCCAATGTGGAGGACGTTACTCGTTTCTTTGTAGCCCGCACAGTATATGGGCTCTGGTGTTACTAGTCCCGCTTCAGCTTTGGCCCATTCGGCCATAAGGCTCTTGGCTTGTGGCACGTTCCGCAGTAATTCTCCAAGGGATAAGCTAACACGGCTTGCTACCAAACTTGCGAGCATCTCTGTGTGCGGATCCTCGGGCTCCACCATATGGAAAGGTGGTTCGTGATGATGCATCTGGTCATTTTGATTAGTTCATAATGGTGAGCTCGCTTGTGGTACTAGTTTTTCGTCAATAGGAGGTTCTGCATATACGTCTTTTGCTTGTGCTTTTTCCTCCGTTTGCGCTCTCTGTACCCAATGTTGTATCTTGTGAGACTATCTTCCTTCTTCCCTCACATTTGGATATGGTCCTACAGCTGAGGGTTGATCATCGACACTGATGGAGGTGGTGAGAAAGCCATTTCCTTCCGCTTTTGTGCTCATGTGACTACAAGCACTGGGGCATGAAAGTGTTGTTTTTTTGGTGGCATCCCTGTTGGAACTATTTTCGGGTGTACTGTGATTAGGTTTAATGGTGCACTCATTCCAGGCTTTAATGGACAATTCTTGTAGTAGTGTCCATATTCGCATTCTTGACAGAAGGCTGTATATTGTCCCTTGTATGGACACTCTGCAATTTGATGGCCTTCGCCGCATTCATAGCAGCCGTAATTTCTACCACCTTGACGTTGAGGCTGAGCCGCATAGGTTGCATAATACTCATTAATGGTTGAATCTACAAATATTTCTTACAGCCCGCACCATTGATGCTGCTTAGGTTGAGGTGATGTTGGTGCTTCATGTTCCACTACTGCTAAATTGACATAAGCGACTTGATGATTAGCTGGCCCTGGTGGTGCAGGTAAGGCCATGCGCTGCTAGTTGTTCGGCGTGCCATACCTCGGTGCCGCATTGGGTGTCCCTGATGATAAGGATAAGAGGTCTGATAAGGATACTTCTTCTGTTGTATGATCCAGGGGTTAAATGGGCAAAATGTCATCTCGTGCAATGATGTGTTGCACATATGGCAAATTCTCTGTGTTAATCTCAGATTTTGCTTTAATACTGAACACTCATTGGCTGTATGATTCTAAGTGCAAACTAAGAGACACTGTAGCTGGTTCTGTTCTAGTGGATTGGAATTTGGTGCTACAGCTCCCTGCAAGGCCTTCAGTTTTTGATCAAACTAAGTTGTCAGTTGTTCCATCTACTGTTTGTGTAATTTTGTCATTTGCTTCATCAGCAGTTATGTGGAAAGGTTGGATGCGTTGGATGATGATGCTACCGATGGAGTTGGAGTGTGAATGGTTGGATAAGATTCATCATTTGAACCCTCCCTCATCCTCCTCCATGATGGCATCTTCCATTGCTTTCTACAATGTAGCATACTGCTCCCTTCTTTTAAGTTCTCTTCTGATACTACGTGGCAATCTAGATATGAGTGTGTTGACATGATCATCACCCAATTCTCATATGTAGAGGGCAAGCTTGAAAGCAATGTCATAATTGCAATCTTGACCGTCTATGACTAATCCGACAGCGGCCATCTATTACAAGAGATTCTTAAACTGGTTAATGTGACTCTGAAGAGAATCACCATTAGACATCTTGAATGTGAAGAATTTCCTTCATAGATGTAATTTGGTAGTTACATCCCTCATGTCATATAGTGAGTTCAGGATGTCCCAACTTCTTTTGAAGTTCTGGCTTCAGCTATGTGTCCAATATGAGTATCTGATATATTGAGGATGATGAGCGCGAAGGGTTTACCATCCTTCGATTTTCATTTTGAGTCTTCTGTGTCATCTTCAAGCTTTACTTCAATACTTGTAACAACATTTCATAACTCATTGGCTATCAGCGAGGTCTTCATCTTAAATTTTCACAAATAATAATTGGATCCATTCAGCTTGTCTGTGATAAGACCAACTTTACTTTGAGAATCCATCTGGAACTTAGTCTGTCGATTGTATCGATGACACTAAGATGTAGTAATGCCAATAATAAGAAAACAATTCTCTGATACTGTTTATCTAATATTAGATTAGAATGGTGTGATACCATATAGGTATTGGTCTGATACCATGTCGAAAGTAGGACAAATGAAATAGTAGCGGCAACTTCCTACTTCCAATGCATGACTACGCCTATTAAATTGAACAAAACAGTAGTGATGGAAATCACGTCCAATCTTTAGCAACTAACTTTCACTAGATACTAAGTGATTACGTAGCCAAACATAAAGTATTGAATTCTCAAACAATTTTATCAGTTACAAAAGGAATACAAAGATGCATGCATTCTGACACATACTGAACGCAATAAAGAAATATTATTGATTCAGAAAAACAAACCAGATGCTAATGAGCGCAAGACAACAACGAATAGAAACCGCGCACTCTAAGTTGTCTCTGAGTAATTAAAAATAAGTCTAAAAATAAGCGGCTCTGCTAATAAGCAGTAGCGCAATAGCAACTCTAAAATAATCTCTAAAAGATTGAGCTAGAATGCTCAAGAGATTTCAAGCTTGAAAGCTTGATAGAGAGCTAACTACAATACTTTCTGGTCGTGATCGATCTGCTTCATAAGAGTGCAGGAAGCATCGTGTAATACTACTCAGCACCTTCATGATTCACAATTTTTAATTGTGCTTCATGCCTTGACAAAATGAGATGTATGAACAACTGATCTATACTAAGAAATTAGGTCGTCAAATGTGACTGCTAGTTGGCTGGAGTCTATTGGCATTCATCCAATTCTTCTCATAAGCTAATTACTGATAAGTGATGACAATTTGCCATAAACAGTCCGTATGCAAAAATGAACGTAAACTTTCATTCTGTAAAAATGAACGTAAACTGCCATAGGCAAAAAATACGATAGTGTATTTTTACTCCTAATTCTTGACAGGCGAAAAATGTGAAAAAGACGACATTGCATTTTTACTCGTTATTCTTGACAGACGAAAAATGCAAAAAAGACGACACTGCATTTTTACTCGTAATTTTTGACAGGCAAAAAATGCGAAAAAGATGACACTGCATTTTTACTCATAATTGTAGCTTATGTTGTGATCACGCTCATTTTGCACTAATGGCTTCCGTGAGTTGTGCCAAGTTGGTTACTTGCTCATCAATACTAGTGTGATATACCCTGAATGAATCAAGCACGTCTTTGCCAACGAGTTCTGCTCTTTCCACGGTCCCCATGTACTCCTCGAATGTGAAGGGCCGAAATTTTTGAAGAGGATGCTCGGCCGTTGCAAGATCTGAGTGAGGCTGTATCACTATCTTGGGTATTGGGCCGAAGAAGAGTGCGGTTGTGAGACGTGAACTTTCGCTGTTTACAACTACTCTGTGAACTACACTGGATAATATGTCGTTGCTCCAGATCTGCAAGCAGTTCGAAATATCAATACAAGCACCAATCTGAAAATGCTCCTCGTTTACAGAATTCTACAACATACATTTAAATTTGTTTTCAACTACTCGGTGAATCACACTCTGCAACATCTCGTTGCTCCAGATCTGCAAGCAAGTCCTAAGATTAAGTCCAAGCATCAATCTGAGAAAAACAACTGCTTCACAGAGTGCTGCCATGTAAATATGCGTAGCTACAAAAAAGTCTTCATGTATCTGTAGCTGCAGAGCACTACATATAGCTCATCAAGTTATAGGTAGCGACCTGTAACATGTCTCCAACATTGACAATGAGTGTATCCGGTTGTGTTCTCACGGTTATCCAGTTGCCATCTTTCAGAATCTGTAACCCGCTTACGTCGTCTTGTTGCAAAATCGTTACCACAAAGGCGTCAGTGTGCGGAACCACTCCTAATGTGGAAGCAGGGTCTGGACAGGGTGGATAGAAGCTAAATCGGACAACTGAAGGGCTGCAGTTCTTACTAAAATGTGCTGATGGTAGTCCAAGCGCCACTGCCAAATGTTCTGTCAGTTTTTCGGCAAGCTTGTGTACATTTTCACAGTACTCTTCCATCACATCACTGCACTCACGCCAACACAGTATAAGACAGTCAAAGCTCAAAATACACCATAACTGATGCCTCAAATCTATGCGATCCTACTTATAGTCATAAAACCCCCGGCCGTGCAATTAATTTGGATATAGAAACTTCTTACTGGCATTACTTTGCTTACAAAAACGTTTCATACCGGAAGTCATTTCTATTGTGCTGCATAGTCCTGTCCAGAAAAGCTTTCCTGGTGTCCTTTTCCCCCGGAAATTGAAGCGATTCCTGCCAATACCCTTGCAGATTGTACCCATCTTGTGCTCCAGAGCAATACCCAAGAGTGCCTCCTTCTGGGTCCTTATTCTCCAACTTCTCATCCAGCGAGAGGCTGAAGAACCTCCTAGCTGCAGCATCCATCTGCCGCATGAGGTGAATTGGCAGGGAATGGTTGACGAGGCGAAAGAAGCCCCACTCCTGGCAGGCTCTCAACATGCGGAGCCTGCAGTTGCTCTTATCATGCTCGCTTCCACATGCGAGAACGGCAAGATCGATCACTGGCAGCTCCTCCTCTCTCTCAAACCGATCGTGCGCTACTTTGGGCTGCTCATCCTCGCCTCGAACATACCGCTGCTGGAGAACTGATTGTTGGACAGGCAGCGGCGAGGACAAAGCTCCAGCTGCAGCTGAAGGCTCCATATCTCCTTCATTCATTCCTTCCTTTCCTAGCTCCCTTTTATCTTCGTTGAAAAGGCTCATATTTTATTGTGAATGCGAAGAACCTCCACTTTCACGTGAATATCCTTGGGACTTGCTCTAGAATCTATAGTCTATACCATGTGGCATCCACCATCAATATTATTGATTCTATTAGATTGCTCAATGATGATAGCTTCACATGAAAGGGGGAGTGGAGTGAAGTGCTGTTAAAAAACCCAATCATCCCATTCAAAGGTCAGCTGCCCTTGCAATTTTGGGTCGTCAACACTTAACTAGTCATGCTCTTCCAGTGTTCGGGAAAGCCGGCATAGTTCAAGAATATAACCGGCATCTTTTTTCAAAAATTGGCATGGCGAAAACTGTACAGGATTTTTTATGTCATAAATCTTGGGTTTTATAAGAGAAAACCGGCAAGTAAGAGATTGTCACTTAATAGAGGCTGAAGAACTTTTTCACATCTCAGTTTTTGGAGGGAAATCTCAAAAAGGTTTCCCACACACTGACGCTCTTCCAACTTGCTATTTTTTGGTTAGTTAATATTGAAGTGCATAAAATGTGTCTACTCAAATCTTACAACGGTCCACATTGAGTTTGTAGACCATTGTTACTTAAGGCATAATAATGGGACATCATTTTCTTCTACAAATTTGATTGGTTGTGGTTTTTAGCCCTTAACATAGAAAGTACTCTTGGATGTAATCTAAAAAATACCTAACTTGCATGGGTAAATTCTTGGTAATACATAAGCTTCATGGATGAAGTCTTGAAAATAGGTAGCCCTCACAGATGGAATTATAGATAAAATCTTGTATATCATGTCTATATCTTTTTTTAAAAGATTTTCATGATACACATTACGGGGTGGTTGTATCAACAATACCTATCCATTATCTTGGGAAGCCCACCCAAATACCAATGTTAAAATTTGACGTTCTGGGTTGCCTTTCGTGCTTTATTTCCATGACATCTTTCACAAGGTTCATGGCCGTCATTGTGATGTCCTTATATAGAACGTGCCCTTCAAATTTTATTTTGCAGAGGATAAGACTTTCATGAAGATTTTAACCTAGATTTTTTATAATGTATAAGATTGTCCTATTTACATTTCTCATTTGGATTTCAAGCAAACCATTCACCAAACAAAATTGGAGGTTTCTATGCTCAATCTAGATGGGTCATGCCCACAAGCCCTACAAATTCTTTCAACTTCCATGAAGCCCAAGCCACAAAATGAAGACTGAATTATGAACTTTCAAACTTTGAAATCTGAAAAATTGAATAACTCGTAAGCTGGAAGCTAGCAATCTAGCCCATTGTTCAAACTTCAAACTTCCAAGTTTCCTATGGCCTATCCTAAAGTGCAAAGCCTTTGAAGTTTGAAGTTTGTCAATTTCAATTCCAATATTAAGTTATAAATCTTGAAACTTGCAAAGAGTCAACTTTCAAGTTTTAAAAATGTGTCATGTACTTATTGTAACTTATACAAACACCTTAACTCATGACACTTAAAATAAATTGTAGCCCATCAAGATGACGGTTTTAAATAGATTAAGTGCATGTCAAATACGTCCAAATCGGCCTTTGAAGGGCATGACGGGCGTCAAATTTCAACACTGCTAGATATCATTCAATTTTGCATTGGAATACGATAGCTTTCTGATTTTGCAATAATTTTTTGTCACTATATAAGTGTACCTCCTACTTGAGATCCTAGGGTGTTTTCACACAAACCTAAGGCATGTCTATTTTTCAATAAACCCAATGCTCATTGGAGAGAAAAGATAGAAAGTACATTACCCCACTTCACACAAGAAAGCAAAGGCCCCTCATGTGGCAGATGACTTGACATAAAAAATGCTGACTTGGGACAAGTGAAGATGTCGGGCAGTACCCCTCGGCATCTCCACTTTTGTAGGGCCACTATTTTTTAGGAGAGATTTAGATTCGAATTTTTAGGTGGAAGAACATCATGATGGTTGTTATTGGATAGAAGAGAGAGAACAAAGGCCCACCAAGCCTATGTTTTGAAGGATGAGCACTACTTTTTGGGTGAAAGGGTGAAAATCCAAAGCAACTTTCATAACTAAATATTTTACTCAATCTGAAGGTGCTACAAAGGGTTTTTGAAATAATAAACTTTCAACCGGAAAGGCTAAAAATGAAATTGCATCTCTATAATAGGAAAATAGGTTGTGAAGGGCTAACAAGATTTCGAAATGCAAGCCAAGAGATCCAGTGTGCACATTTGTGTGTGAAATGGGGATGAAGAAAGAGAGAAAAAAAAGGGGAACACATGGGGGCTATGTGTGACTCATCATCCCTATTGCACCCCATTGTGTGTGAAAACACCCTTAAGTAGTTGTAAGTTCAAAACTCAATTGACTAAACCAAATCCGGCGGGCCTGTATTTTAAACAAACTTGAAAGTATTCAGAGTTTATCATTGTCCAATCTTTCCTTATTAGTTACAATAATTGATTCAATTTGCAAAATGTAATTGTTTGTGTTCTGTGACAATGAACCTTTGAAAACGTCATAATAAACATTGGAGTTTGTAGTACCAACTACCATAACACCAGCTAGATTAAAGTGTACCTTCTTCTGCAACCTGCTCAAATTCTTTGAGATAGATATCTCAACGCTCATTAAATTTCTTCCTCTGTTATCTTCTTCTATAATGTGAATATATCAAGGTTTATTATATCAATAATTTTAAGATTATGAACTTTTAGAATCTCTAACAATTCTTGTATAAGAAGGACCAACGTATGATTTGCAAAACAAAAAACATGATTCAACTTCAAAATATTATACACATTTTGATGAAAAAAAATTCCATACAAATGGTACATTTATTTGGAGTAATTGTGTGAGAGGAAAAAAAACTTTGTGAATGAAACTCTAATGAATCTTCTATAATAGCTCACAAAGTCCTAAAATATTTGAAGCTACAATCTATTCTCAAGTCTTTGCTGATTATAGCCCATCATCTAACTAAAGTGTGACAATTTTGGTGATCAAGATATCTCTACGATTTTTTAGATATTTTATTTTGCCTTTGGTTAAATCTACAATTGATCAACTTTCTATAGTTGATACTTGTCACAATCTACAAGTGTTTCGGTTTTATCATTGTATAACTACCCACAAGGGCCTAGATATCACAAATGCAATTATGTTAAACATTTATTCTAGAATGATCAATCTCCTTATTTTGTAATAAAAAACTAGATTGTGTAATGCAAATACTTGAAGGTCGTGTGGACACTTAGAAAATTGCAACAATTAAGTCTCACAACTCTTTCATAAAAAACACTCATCCCTTCCATATAATTTGTAGAGGCAATATTATTATTTTTTTAAAATAAATTTATTGACTATATGTAGCTTTTTGATGATTGAAATGATACGTTATATTCATAATAAAAAAATCAGATCCATTTTGATTTCTTATTCGATAAATAGTATCAAGGATAATATGTCCTATTCCGCTACCAATCCTTGACAACATTGTCAAATAAATGTACTTGTCTATAATTGAAAAAAGAAGAAGTAACTCTTTCTAGGATTGAGAATTTTAATGAATTGTTGGAAGAAGGAAATGATGCTCGATAGAGAAATGGCTGCATTTGATAGATGCACTATCGGGATCTATGGAATAATCCTTCTCATAATGCCTGACTACGCCTATCAAATTCGAACAAAACTATCATGACTATTGCCATGTTTGAATTCTAAGAGATTATAACTTTGAAATCATCATAATCTGTTAGATTGATTTCATAGGCAAATATAACATAGTTAATGTTGTTGTATCGAATATTACAATATTAAATTCAGACAAAACTATAAGAGACCATAATCATATTACACTAGAACATAGAAGCATTCAATCATTCTAACATAATACAGAAACATGATAAAATTGTACGACCAATTCAGTAAGTAGCATGTACAAATCAAAGATATCGTGAGCACAAAACAATAGCAGATGCAACTGTGTACTCAAAACTATCTCTGAGTATTTGATTCACTTTTTCTGACATTTTCGCTAATAAGCAATAAGTGTTTCTAGCAGTGCACTATATTAATCTCCAAGATCCATATGCACAAAGAGCTGAAATAGCTAAAGTAGCTAAAGAAGCTGAAGAAGTAGTTAACCTAAAAAGTGATCAGTTATGAATGTCGTTTAGGCTTATCCAAAAGATAGTTGAAGACAGATGTTTGGTCGCAGATTGCAATTGGAGCTTTTCAGAAACTACTTGAAAAAATTGTTAGGGCAGGTTGTTAGCTTCAAAACAAGTGGAAACAAGGTCTGTTAACATTTGATAATTTGAACACCTTCAATACTCCTTGTCGAACCCAACTGTTAGCCATTCCCGTGTATTTCTACAGACTGTGTACAAACATGAGTACAACTGCAGAACTAGATAGATTAATAAAATGTAGATTAAAAATTGACTATTCGAATAAACCTAACACTCTCCCTTAATCTAAATCCATGAATGCCTCGACCTTCAAACTTAGTTTTGCACAAAATCTTTTGTGTGCATCCAAGCTCAATGCCTTCGTGAAAGTATCTATTGTCATGTCTCGTGTTCGATAGTACTCCAAGCTCACTTCTTTGTCGAAAACTTTACTTCTGATATAGTGATATTTGAGTTCAATGTGCTTACTCCTGAAATGAGACCTGAGGTTGACTGATAAAACAATAGCACTTTAATTATCACAGTAGACAATTGTTGGAGCATTCTGCTTCAGACAAATGTTCAATAGTAAGTCTCACAACCACACTGCTTCCTTTGTCGGTTGAGAGGTGGCGATAAACTTTGATTCCGTAGACAATAAAGCTATTGAGATTTGCTTGCAACTGTTCCATGAAATTGGACCACCATTGAGAAAGAATATAAATCTAGATGTGCATCTATGAGTGTCTATATCTCCTGCCCAACTTGCATCTAAATAACCAGTTTGTAGCTGTCAACTGCTCCATATGCATTGGTCCATAGTAGCTTGAATGTATTTCATAACTCTTATAAGAGCTTTAATACCATAAGTAGCCATATACTGACTTAAGGAACTGACTGCAAAAGCTATGTATGGTCTAGTATAGATCATCACGTACATAAGAGAACTTATTGCTGAATGATATGGGTACTCACGCATCTGCTCCTTCTCTTCTTTTGTTTGAGGACACTGATCCTTCGAAAATTTGGGTCTTGGAAGCAATTTGGTTAAGAAACTTACTTTCAGATATCGGTCTGAATCCATATGCTCCGACGACATTATTTTGTGATAATCAAAGTGCCATGGCTTTATTAGCCAACCCTAGATTTCATTCCGGGAGTAAGCACATTGAACTGAAGTATCATTTCGTCAGAAGCACAGTTCTCAACGAAGAGGTCAGATTGCAGTACTATAGAACGCAAGATATGATAGTTGATATTTTTACCAAAGCATTAAGTTGGATACACACAGAAGATTCTATGTAGAACTAAGTTTGAAGGTCAAAGCATTCAAGGATTCAGATTAAGGGGGAGTGTTGGATTATTCTCCTTCTTACCAATCAACTAATCGGTTTTAATCTTCATCCGTTGTTTATCCAGTTCTGCGGATTTTTCCGTGTCTTCACATAGTCTGCAGTTTTACAAGTGTTTTCACACAATCTGCAGAATTACACGGAGTTTTACCATAGTGTCGCATTTCATTTTTCTCTCACTTAAGCTTTCTCGCATGTCAGGAATTTCGTGTAAAGATGCAGTGTTGCTTTTTGCATTTTTCGCCTGTCAGGATTTGCAAGCAAATATGCAGTCACATTTTTCACTTGACAAAATGTCGCACTTTTTGCTTTCTCCAAAGAGCCTCAAAAGTTAAGAAAATGACTTTGGCAAAGTGTAGGGCAACTCTAAATCAGTTTTTAAGGCACTGTCGCATTTTTCACAAAATCTCAATATTGTCGCCTTTTGCGACGGTGTCGCCTGTGGTTGTTTTAGTTCATTTTTGCAAAAGTGATAGTTTGGTTCATTTATGCAGACAAAACGTTTACGGCCAATTTCACCGCTTATCAGCAATCAATGACAAGGAACCGGATGGATGCCAGCGGATATCAGCCAACTGGTAATCGCAATTGACGACCTAATTTCTTAGTATAAATAGCTGATCAGATTTATACAGTTTTAATGTAAGTAATTTAATATCAGCAAGTATTGCAAGTTAGCTCTCTATCAAGCTTTTAAGCTTGAACTCTCTTGAGCATTCTAGCTCACTTTTAGAGTTATATTTTAGAGTTGCTATTACGCTATTGCTTATCAGCATAGTTGTTTGTTATCAGACTTATCCTCAATTACTCAGAGATAGCTTAGAGTGCACGGTTTCTATCCGCTAATGTTTTGCATTCATTAGCATCGGATTTTGTTTTTCTGAATCAATACCTATCTTTTATTGCGTTCAATATATGTTAGAATGCATGCATCTCTGTATTTCCTTTGTAATTGATAAAATTGTCTGAGAATTCAATACTTCATGTTTGGCTACGTAATCACTTAGTATCTAGCGATTTCAAAGTTAGTAGCTAAAAATTGAACGTGATTCCCATCATTACTGCTTTGTTCAATTTTTTATAGGCGTAGTCATGCACTGGAAGTAGGAAGTTTTCGCTACGATTATCTAACCTATTTTCGACAGGAATTAGTTCCTCCACTAGAGGTCACCATCTACAACATTTATTACAACTGCCTATTCATACTAGCTCCTACATGGTCATTCCATCACTTAGGATTCACCATGAGGCTCACATGATTTCTAATTGTTGTCCTAGCTAGTACTTCTCAGCTCTCATTCTTCATCCTCTTCTTCTTCTCTCAGAGACCTCCTCGGTTTAAGGTGAGAGGTGCTCTTAGAATAGCTTTAGCCCAACATCTTGAGGATTCCTCAAAATCAGCCAACATCATCCTCCCCTAATCTATTGTAGGACCCACTACAACACATGTCGAATGACGTCACTTTCTCTTTCGCATTGGCTCTTTGCCTGGCACCTGGAAAAGCGTAGATTCGCGTTTGCTTGCGTAAAACCAAGTGCTTACTTTCCGCAAAAACTATTTCATAAAATTGAGATCTCTCATCGGCCTCTCACATTTCGGCATGCTTGAGAACCTCTTGCGTATCCTGCTCGCCTTGTTGCCTCACGGACTGTTTTCTCACACTCATTTTCCTTCCCAGGGCTTCAAATACTTGAAAAAGTAATATATTTCCAAATTGTAATGGCCTCAGGTATTCTCGTACCTTTTGTACCACCTGCTGTGGAATAAGGTCTGCCAGGAGGTAGCCCAGTAGTGTGGATGACTATTTGTTTTTTATGCACTTATGAATGCATTTAGATGCAAACTGGGCCCAGTCATAAAGGCTCTGGCTGTGCAGTCTTGAATTTGCCATCATATGAAAAAGAGAAATCGAGATTTGTAGAATCTTTCGACCTGTAGCGCTGTGTGTAGTTGGTCAAATAAGCACATGCAACAATTAGTGGTTTGTCATTAATGGTGGTGCCCCATATTACCCAAGATGTAACGAGCAGACTGAGTCCACGAATAAGGTTATATGTGAAATCCTCACAAAGACGGTAGAAGCCAGTCGGTCGGATTGAGAGTTCAAATTACATGACCAAATATGTCATGTATGGCTGGAGCTTCTTTGGCCCACGACATCCAACTTAAGGTTCACCCTGTTTGTAGTTTTAGGCCTCTAGTTCTTTCAATAGACATCAAGTGTTTGTGTGCTTCTTTATTATTCAATATATATTTTTCAAAAGGCTAGCATATTAAATTGAAGATAGATGTACTTTTATGACACTAGGTATGGCCTACAAATTTGTTAGAATTGATTAAAATAGACTCGAGATAATAGGGAGAGAGGCAATTGGATTCACTTAGATTCCCTTTTCTCTTTAACAAAAGAATACTCAAAAAATTGTTACCCTATGTAATTGTTCATGGAATTGGATCACTTGTTGGCCTTGCCTTGCAAAGGCAATACTATGTGTTAATTGTTGAGTGCTAAAGTAACATGCATCTGTGCGCACTATGAAGTCATGCAAACAATGCATGAGGCATAAGCAAAAGCCAAAGCTTGTTTCATATGCATCAGCCATAAGCAAAACCAAAAGCTTAGAAAAAAAATAAACGCATGAATGGATAGCTTGTGAAAAGAGAATGCAAACCCAAATAATCTAAAGAATAGTGATGCACGGATTCAACATCTTATTCACTTGCTGATCATTCCCTATTTCTAAGCCCTCCAATGTACATAAGTCATAGTGGATCTTCTGCATGCCCGATATTCGTTTGTTTAAGATAATACATCCTGAAAACCAAAATTATTGAATGCATATTGAATCCATTTTAACTTACACAAGAAAAAGGCAACATATTTAGCTCCATGAGCTACAAAATCAACTTCAGATGTGAGATGTCTTATTGTAGATATTGCAGAAACTCACTCATTTGCTTTTTGGCCTTGCCTTGGAAAGGCTATAATACTATGTGTTGAGGTTGATCAACAATTTAGAAAAAAGTCAACATTAAGGGATAAAAAGTGGAGGCAATCTCAATTTTTTAGGCTTGGACCTTGGTTAAGGGCCCAACTACTCACATTAAGTGATCATGCATGCATGGGGGTGCATGGAAAATAACAAACTATGTTTGTTGAATGGTGGTTAATGGCCTAACTCACATGTAAGTGATCATGCACGCATGGAAAACATAAAACTAATGGTGCTTAAGGGCCCAACTACACCACGCGTATGCGATCGTGCATTCATGAAAAATAAATGATAGCATCTGGAAAATAAAATAGCATTTGAAATTGGTGATTGATTTCATATCTGCAAATTCTACACTTGCTGATATCAAGTCTACAAGCTTGCATGAAATGGAAGAGGAGGCCAAGCTGACAGAAGAGGAGGCCAAGTTGACCAATGTTCTAATGCAATCATCACGCACCTTGTTGATTTCTTATCTTTTTTACAATCATGTTATTGTTTATGCAAGTGTTGAAAGAAAAGACATGTTAGAAAAAAGAACGCATGGCTTCTCTTGTTACTTGCAAGCTCAATTATGTTTCGCCCTCTTCTCTTCTCTCATCTACTGTTGCTCCTACTCACCATCCTCAATCTCTTTTCTTTGTTTGCACTGTGTTTGACCTTTTTGCAGGTTGGATGAGGAGTTGATGGATTGAGATGTGAATACTAAAACATGAATATTGAAATGTGAATACTCTGAATTTTGATCGTGATACTGTCAATGCTGACCATGAAACTGTGAATACTGATCGTGAAACTGTGAATACTGATCGTGAAACTGTGAATATTGATCGTAAAATTGTGAGTAATGATCGTGAGACTGCGAATATTGATTGTGATCATACTCTGGAATACTGATCGTGAATACTCATGACTGATCGTGATGATTGTGAATATTGATCGTGAATACTGAAATATTCTGAATACTGGTCGTGATTATTGTGATTATTAATCGTGAATATTCGTGAATACTGATCATGAATTCTATGAATACAAATTGTGAATATTGAATGTGAATACTTTTTAGCAATGATTATTAATTTTGCGAATACAGATCGAATATGCTATGAATATTATTCAAATATATCGTAAATAGTAATCAAACATTGGAAAAGGTGATTCCGATTATGTTGTCTAATACAACGACATAATAATCATCAACAAATCTTGTCATTTAGATCTCTTCATGTAAATTCAATGACAAGTTAGTACTTAGCAATTCCAAATGTACGTATTTGAGTTATCTAAGCTTCGGGAAACTTGTTGCTTTGAGCAACGAACTTGTTGTTTCTCACTACCTCATGCAATAACTTCTATTTCTATCAAATCGACATCATATTAACGTTCTCATGTTACAAAGTCATCCACAAACTCACTGCTTCATATCAATTTTTAACAATCACCTTTACATTAATAATTAACCAAACATAGACTATTTCTTTTCTCAACTTATGTATACGATACAAGACATTGGTAATGGACAATATCATGATGTAATTTTCCAATTTCTTATATCATTCAAAATAAAATCAAGTATAACCATGTTGAAAAAATAATATACAAACATATGTATAATCAAACATGGATTATGTTGTCTAATAAAACAAAATTATAATCATCAACAAATTTCACCAATTTCTTGTAACTGATATCAGATTTCTAATTATATAGTACAAACTTATGAACATCATGCACATATTTCAAAATAAAAAAATATATCCGTTGAAAATAATAATTTTTGCACACAACTTATTATGACAAGGCCTTTGTGGTACAATACCACACCGTTCTTGTTTTTGTAATCCTTTTAGGCAAATTTGAACAAGCTCCATGTCCCTCACCACCTTCTCCAATGGAATGGAGTTCATCTCGTAGAGTCCTTATACGCGTGAAGTAGCTTGTCATATTCTCATTGATCTCCATCTAGATATTACTCATTTTGCTTCTCATAAACAAAATGTGTGAAGGATTCGAGGTTTGTATTGTCTCCTTAATGCATCCTAGGCTTATCTCGGGGTGGTTGCATCGCTTATATGAGGGATCAAGTGATCATTCACTGATAAATTAATGATGGTGAGGGCCCTATATGCCCTTTTTGTTACATCGGCTTCAAACATTATATATGATTTCTCACATATAATGACCTCCAAGAGCTCCTTCTCCATGAGAATATTTTTGAACTTAAAATTCCAAACACTGTAATTGGACACTATGTCAAGCTTACTTGTCTCTCCAAGTACGGTTTCCCCCATATTGGACGTGGCTCCAAAAAACTAGCCGTTTATGCTTTAAAATTTGTTTTAAATGTGAAATGAATGCAATGCCACACTCCAGATCTTGTCTCAGTGGAGCTTAGCCACTTGCCTCAGGTCTTACCAACACCAAATTTGGCTTTGAACCGCCTTCCAAGTTTCAAAAAATACTAAATTTAGTTTTTGGCAATTACTAGCTTCAAGCTATGGGATGGTGGAAATTCCGCATGGAATGGAGCTTTTCCTTGAGAAATTACAATCCTATGTTTTTTGTGAATGTCGGAGAGTTCACCAACTAGCTGCTACCAGAATTTTTGGTCAAAATTAGAGCTATTTTGACCAAGAAAAGCCCCTTCTAGTTAGAGTATTAAGAGAAAGGAGAAAATGAAATGAAACTTATTTCTAAAGTTTTTTTAAAACTTCAACCTCTAGAGACCCTTTTAGCCTTTCAGTTTGAAATTTTTAAATGAAGTTTTAGGGGATTTGCACCTTCAACCTTCAAAAAATATTTCTCCTTGAAATCCTTTGGTTGATTGTGATCTAAAAACCCAGATCATCTTGGATCTAATAACCCAGATCATCGTGATCTAATAACCCAGACTCTTGAACCGTAGATCATCTTGGATCCTAATTGGATGATTGTGACAACACTCTTGCGCACCAAACCCAAACCTTGGATACACTTGGGATTTCAGAACGCAGAGCACCTGCCTCGGTTCAGCGTGCATGAGGTTCGAGCTCAATTTAAATGATTGTAGCTTGATATTTATATTATGTGTATAAGCCTAGCTCAATGGTGGTAAAATTGACAAAAAGTACTATTTACATGGTTTCTTCATTACTTTTTTGTTATGACAATGGAATGCCATAAAAACAATATGATTTCTGCACATGTGATGAGTTGGTGTAGCATGCTTGAGTTTGGTTGGCCCACCCAAATTAGATTCTTGGTGATCTCAGGGGTTGATAACACCTAAAACTTAAAAGCATAAAAATCCAATGTTGTCCTCCACAATTGGGCAAGTTGGATAAAACTTGCTATTGTGTCCATGTAGGTGGATGCTTTAGTTGTGATTAAGTTACCGATATAGAAAGAGCCCATTAAATGAAATGGGAGATAAGAAAATGGGCTACATAAACACACTTTGAATGGTTTTAGATTGCTAATTTGGCAATGCAACGCCATCTGTTGCACTCTAAAGAAGCGCCACTTACTAGGCAACAATGTCATGCATGTTTTCAAATCGAATCTACTTCGTCTCTCCCATTTGCATGAGATTCTCTCGCATTTATTCTCTCCTCCATTGGTGGTGGCGGGATATCAAACAAGAAGATTAAAGTATTTAAAATAATACCGTAGAACGGCAAAAATGAATTAAACTAACCAATAGCTAAGTAAAACTTAGAATAGTAAGTTAATTACTTAAAACCAACTGCCTGATGTAGATCAGTAACTAAATAGTAAGCTAATTACTCAAAACCAACTGCCTGATGTAAATCACTAACTAAAATAGATCCAGTAATAGGTAATGCAAGAAGCTTTGAAGCAGCCGCTCCTATAGACTGAGCTCGTCGAAGAATTGAAACCGCTTGTGAACGTTGTAATGCTATAGAAATATGCTGATGGTAGAAAGAAACAATGACGGAAGGTAAGATAATGCTTGGTCCTTGCGTTTCACCATAAGCTCTGCACAATCATTAAATTTTTTGTGAAGACAACCATATGTTTCCAAGGCAAAGGGGATGAAATCTTCACCGGGTGCACAATCATTATAATCTCTTTCCTTTTCTCGAGCTGCGTGAGATGCAGCGGTGGAAGAACGACGAAGGAGGTCCTGACAAGAGGGATCAGCAATTACAACAGTACGAATTCCAGCATGCGAGAGAACAAGGTCAACTCGTCGTCGAGTAGATTGCGAAGAAGGCCCTGGTAACATGTTTGTCTGTTCTCGAACAACATGAAAACCACTATCATGAGCAATAGCAGTAAGGGCATCACGAATGGAGTCATGTGAAACAATACGTTCTCTACCTGAGAGGCACCGCATTAGATGAGTACCCAAGGAATCCAACACATGCCCACATGAACACTTAAAGATACCAATTAACATTGGATGTGGAAGTCCCAATCTGGTTCAAAGGGTAGTTATAAACAAGTCATTGTTGACTCGCAATAGTGGAAGAACTGGATGTGCAACCAATCAAGCCCCTGCACTTGGACCAGCACAAGAAAGAAGACGAGCTCGAACTGCATCGGAAGGTAAATCTTTAATAAGTTGACCGAAGGAATAAGAGTGAAGATGCTCCATGAACTTCATGGGCTCCCCAAATGAACCTTAAAGCACGTGAAGGTGAATAGAAGACCATCCCCTAAAATAAGGTCGCCGGCCTTATCCACCAAGTTGGCCACGGTGTAGTGTGAAACAGCGGGTGGCCATTTTTTTGGCAGGCATGGTACCAGCCCAAACCCTTAAGAAAGCTTAGATTTTGGTAGTCGTCCATTTTGTTCGCTGCTGCTCACGATCCATCTGGCGATGGCGGAAGCCAGACGAGGAGGAAGAGGTCGATGTCACATGAAGCTGAGAAGCCGGTGGGATGCGTAGGCAGGAAGCAGCCGCTCATACAAACACTGCAAAAACAGCAGGAGGTTCATCTGCGCCACATTCTACTTCTTCAATTTGGTCTTCGTTCTGAACTTGGGCTGGTGGAAGCACTTCCCTCAGAGAAGGCTCTTTTATCTAGATCCACATTGCTTCCATTCCTCACAGGAACACCAGCAACAGAATCAGAAGGACTATGTCCAACGGGCCGGTTGCTCCATCACAGGTCTGTCTTCAAATTAGGTTTGTCCTTAATTTAGGGCATGGCATCTTTCGTGCTTCATTTGCGGAGGGAAGGACTGGGGTTCACTAAAAATTTCAGAAAATTAAAAACTGGTAACAAGAAACACAGCGTGCATACATGGGTGGGTGTATTGTTATCTTTTTTCTTCTTGATAACCCGTGTTACTGCATTGTGGCAGGCGGTCCCGCCACTAATCAGTGGGATTCCAGTCGATTATGGTCCGCGAGCCGATGACAAGAGACAGGTAGCTGTAAAGGGCTCCTCACTGAAAGCAGAAATGGAGGAAGCACCTCCTTCGCGACATCTCTGGGTTGGTAACGTTGCACAAGAGGTTTCAGAGGCATACATTGCAGAAAAATTTGTGCAGTTTGGTGAGTTGGAGAGCGCGACGGTATATCCTCAAAGAAATTATGCCTTCATAAATTTTAAGAATGAGCGGGAAGCTGTGAATGCCAAAAATAAGCTTCAAGGATCTATTCTGGCAGGTTTACGCATTCGCATTGAATTTGCAAAAGGAGTAAGCTTTTATACCCTTCTTGTTTACTTTGACTTGGGGCTCGACACTGGCTGGGTATGAGAATGAGACTAGATAGTGCGCATTATAAATCAGTCTAGCATAGTGTAGTCTACCTTGCAAGCACTTTGGCATTTATTTTCCAAGCAAGGGATCTTCTTTCACGTGCTCTTGACTTTGTAAGAATACAAGATTCCACCTATAAGAGATTCCCATGTGGGTTTGACATGTTTAGTATCCTCTGCATCTTTTGAGTGCTATAAATGACCTATGATTAGTTTTACCGAGAAAAAGGTGTGTACTTCAGTAGATTTATCTTTTGGTAAGTTTTTTGAAATTTTGTTTAGTATTTTTATAAATATCCAGATTTTGTAAGTTTACATGCTTTTATAAGACTACAAAGTCCCACTTTAGGTGGGCATACGAAGAACAAACTGGTTTTTGAACAAGAAAGATGGTTGGATCTGCCACAACCTCTTCTTTGTAACTCATGTGAGCATTTTTCAGTTTTAACTCTCTTAATTTTTTTTCCTAGACCATTGCTTTTCTAATCTCGAGTTGGAAGGGATGCCTTTTTAATATGATGAAGAGACTTGTTAATTAAGGATCACCAAGGGCTGACTTGGCATTGGCTCGACAAGTACATTTGAATCCATTGTCCATTATTCAATCAAGTTTAGATATAGGACAAAGCACCAACCATAGAGCAAATCCATGCTCACCAGTGGCCTTAATGATTGCCCTGGCATTTATGATCCATCCACGAAATAGTAACTATGGTGTCCCATATCACCATAATCCATCCGACTATGGAGATCCTCCAAACAATTACCAAGAGCTGATACATCAATTGAAGCCCCATTGATAGACGATACCTTGTCCACAAGATAAGTTGCATCAGATCTTCAAAGTGCAAGCCAGGGACTCTAGGATAATGCCCAACATCATTAACAAGGATTGAAATCTTTGTAAGAGTTCCACCCACATATTAATATTCAATTCCATAATGCGCGGATGGACTATCTTCTACAACATCGACCTGAGAAATCATTGGGCCTCACATGCATGAATATTCAATATATGTCCCAAAACGCTTTCCTAGATTTCTCAAAAGAGTAGACCAACAAGCTGAATTTTTGTCACTTATCCAAACATGAAAGGCAAACTTGGCTATGACAAATGCTAGAGCTAAAGAGCAAAGCTGATTGGCTCTCTTCCGTTCACATGCAAGGAATATGAATGTGCATCTTATGTAAAAGATTTTCTGTTATTGTATCTCTCTACCATGTTGGACATTGTGTATTTTTGTCTAACATTGTCTAACATAGCAGAGAGATACAATAAAAGAAAATCTCTTTAAGCTTTGACACTTAAGGTAGGTAGATCATTCAGACAAATGGAATTTTTTTAACATCCCTATATGTTGTTTTTTCCCATCCCAATACATATTTAAAAAAGAACCAAAAAAATAATTTTTTTTGCAATGTTCCGATCCGGAACGCTCCTGGATCTCAGAACTGTTCTAGGCTATCTACAAAGTAACACAAGTAGTTTATGGGGACTGACTTCGACATGCAATCCCCATCTGGTTGTCTAGACTCCATCTAATCATGATTAGACTCTTTGTTTCCTATGGCCATCAAGCTTATGCCTATTGATGTTAGACACCGAATAACCCTAGTTAGATGTGTAATATACTCTCCTCTCTCAAACATTTATGTCCTTAAATTGAATTCATTAAAATGACTTTTTCAAGCTCTTCATGCTCTTAAAAAAGTTCCGCATAATCAAGGATGGTAGTGATTATGATTTCTCAATATTCTCTTTGGTCTAGTACCAACTTAGTTTCTATTGAATTCTTGGATGAAATATTGTAAACTTGGATCAATCCATCTTCAAAAGTGAGCGATTCTCCTTTATGTAACTTGTTTTAAGTCTGCTTACATGAAAGACCTCATTTTTTTATTCTTTCTAGAAGTTCTAGCTTCTGACCCACATCTCGTACACTTTGTATGTTGTCAAACTATCCACGATTTATTGCAAATGTTTTGTAGTTTTTTGAGTTTGCATTACTTTTGGGTCCTTCATTATAGCAATTGCTTTCACATGGTAGTTCTCTTAGTGTTTGCTTAATGTCTCTCGTCATCTTGACCATTCTAGACATTTTCTCTCAAAGTTGTAACATCCTTTGTATATCATGCAAAAAATCAGCCACCTATGGAACTTGATTGGTCTCATTTCTACAAGAACGTATTGTCCAGGCTTGAATGTGTTTATACGCATAAAAGGGTTGTACCCAGTGTTAGCTTATGTGACATCTCCTTCATAGTTCAACTTATTACGGTCTATGATCTTTGAAAAGTAGAAGCCCATAAATGTCCTATCAATTGACAATCTTAGTCACACAACATTGTCAGACAATTTTCAAAATACGGATAATTGCTTAACAAATATTTCAGCCAATTCAAAGGGCATTCATTGTTTCTCGTTGGGTTAAATATTGCCATTTTTGTCTTATGATTTGCTACCACTAGTAATCCACATGTAGACATTGGAAGTCCCTAAGAAGACCTAAGGCCAATAACAAAATCATTGGGAAACACTTTTCTAGCTTATTGGGTATATTCAATGGCTTCAACAAGCCTCTTTTGGCAAAGCATTCCACCTTATCGAGTTAACACAATGTTTCACCGATCTCTTAGAACAATTCTTTGCACATTTTTGTTTAACCACAATTCCAGACACCCGCAACAAGTAGCTAAGTGCAATTGACTCCCAGTGCATGCCTAGTCTATTTGTCCATTAACCATTATTAAGATTGTAACCCATTCATTGTCCAATCTAACAATAGTTGATTTTGATTTGAGCACCAAATTTCCCTTTACTTTGATTTTGTGCCTCTTTAGTTGAATCATTTGCAAATTTTTGTAAGACAAAAAGGGCTTAAAAAACATTTTGTAAAGGAATTTTTCCTTCATTGACTTTCGTTAATTGATGAATTTGATGTATGCCCTTTTATTGAATAGCTCATAAAAAATTGTTTTCTTTTTGTTTTGAGTAGATATTTTTGCCTGAGTTTTGCACATAAAACAATGTCTTTGTAACGCTTTACACTCTACATAGTTGAGTAATAGCTTGGAAAGTCATGACAAGACAATTATCTTTTTATTTCTTTGGCAATGATATGTCATCGGATGTCACGAGATCTTCCAAATTGTTGCTTTGGGCAAACATTGTTGTATCAATAAATTCCTCTTATAAGCTTTTCTATTTTTGCAGAATATTGTTGCTTCATGTTGAGGAGTGATGTGATTCTACCATTTTTCCTCCAAGAGCATCACCAAAGCTCTGAGACCATTGTAACTTCAACAACAAGAGGATAAATAGCTACTCAATTTTTGGTTTTCTTTTGGGTATCAGATGCCAAATGCTATTTTAAAGGCCATTTGATATAATTGCTTTTGCCTTGAAGGAGTTTAATCATTTATCAAGGTTGAAGTACAAAAAAAATTGATATACAACTTCTTAAGCTTTTTTTTCTTTGTAGATTGCTTAAAGTAAACTTCAGAATCACTAGCTGATCCACCATCTTAAACCTACATATCTAGTTTGCAATGTAGGATAATCATGCTCAGATGCATGTTTATGGTTTAAAAAAGTGGAAGTCTAGACTCCTATCTTCAAACTTCTACTAGTTTAACATTCAAGTGTCTGAAGCACAAGGAAATTCTTCCATGATTCCTTTCCATTGAAAATTCAACCACCTTTCAAGAACACCGCTGCTAGAACAATACATCATGATGAGTAAAATTTGGTTCCTTAAGATGTGGGTGTGCAATATCATCAGTAATATGATATGTATTATTATGAATGATAGGGGTCTATTGCCATTCATTTATTTCAAATCTAAATGAATTTCCGAAATCACCTAATTATTGCAAAGAAGTCACTAACCAACAATATGCATATTGACATCTCCATATGAGTTTCTTTTCTGATGAGACTTGCAATTATTAGCCATCATAGCTTAGACCACTTTAAAGTCTACTATTAGCAAATCATTTGTTCTTCCAATGTGATAATGACCTTGTGGACGACTTGTTTTGTTGTCAAGAATGGTCAAATATCGCCAGTGTGGCAAAAACGCTACTCTTTAGCGAGGGAAGAAAAATCAACCAAAATGTCAAACTACTTAAGGAGATGACCTTGAAAAGAGAATTATTTGGTGATTTCACATCATCTATCATTGTTCAAGGATCAATTGAGGGAAATTGAGCTGAGATGAAGAACATAGAGGAGCTGGAAATATCTGCAAAGGATACTTCACTCCGTTCGTCCACTTTCCTTAGCCAACTTGTTTCTATTCTTCTTTGCCATGTGTTCCACGGAATTGATCAGATCCATTGCTCTTCTGGTTGTCTTGAATTTCGGACCTTGTTTGAAGTGAGGTTTTTAAGTGCTTTTAAGTATGTGAGAGGATTTTATGGAAATTCTTGAAAAGATATCTTACACTCACGAGTCTATGTCCATAAAAAGGTTCAATTCTTAGTCCCAAAAATAATCAATTTATTCACGAATTGTTGTGGACATATTTTCAATGAGTCCTAGTCTTATGTAGTGCATAATAGGAATTTGAAATCTACATATGATTTTTTTAACTTTTTGGATGGTATTTGCATTAGCAATTTTTAGGGTTATCTCGTTAGCTTTGTCTTTTGCCATTTTCCAAATGGAAAGTCTCATCCTCTTTTTGTTTTCCTTAGTCATTTGTTGTTGGGGTTTGATAGGATCAAAATTACTTTACTCTTAGACCTCTATGAGATATAAATTGTGTGTCTTACACCCTTGAGTATAGTTCTCGGGCCTTCTTGCAAGAACACACTAACGTCAAGCCTCATGAACTTTTTGGTGAATTTTATAATGGCTCTTATTCCAACAATCAATGGCTCTTATTCAACTTCACAATTGGAGTTCACATATGTTTGTGGTGAGTCATTATTCTTGATGGTTTTGCAAATCAATCAAGAACCATCTTGACATTTTTCTCAATGCATAAAAAAAATCATTTATTGATGATACGTTTATTTGCCTCTTAGGGCATGAGTATCATTACAATGGTTTCTCTATGCAAATTCTTGGGTTGCTAGAAGAATCGATTGTTGTTTAAGCGAAATAAATTTGAGAAACACAATAGCACCCATTTGTATTTATTGGTAATAATCTACAATCAAAACAAATCAAGCACGACAATTGCGCGTCTCAAAATTTGAGATGTCCTCTTTTCATAATCTAATATACGATACTATAATCAATTTTCAAGGGCATTTCATACATGAACTTTTGTGTAATTTTTTTTAGCTAAAACCTACTTTTGCAAGCACCTTCGTAGAATTCATAATACAAAAGAAAATGCACAAATCTGTATACAAAAGAACTTCCAAACTCACTTACTGAGGTTCCAAGATATTCAAGCAATTATTAAAAAGGTTATTTTTGTTGTGACATATACTTGGCTTAAGTTTTGTGTTGCAAAACAAGGTCGTGGTGATTTATCACAATCTACATGTCATCAAAGAGTAGCCTAGAGAGTCATTGCACAAGATTCGAATGCCCTTTTTTGTTATTAGCTCGTGATCTTATTCTGTCAGAACATCTTTCAAGTGCATGAATATTGGTCCCGTAACCCTAGAGTGTATATGTGTCATGGGGGGTCGTTGCTCTTCCTTGCAAGGGACTAACTATGGATTAGATTTGATCTTCTTTCAATATTCTTAACTGGAGAATGCCATTTGCTTCATCTATTACGGTGGAAGGTTTTCATGTGATGTGAAATCTATGATTTAGTTTATAGCAGCTCAATGCTGTTCCTTGTAGAGGATTGAGGATCAACTATTTACTATATATGATATTATTTACTTCACCTTTTATGGTTTAATGCTCTTGTGATGCCAAATTTGTGATTTACAACACCTCAACAATTAGCCAAACTGAAGTAGCCTATGAAAGACGTCAAAAAAGAAAATTTATCCATAGCCAAATCTATGTCGCATTGGGACGACGTTTTGGGCCCCACATTTCGGAATGCCGTTAAAAAAAAAAGGCTGAATTTTTTTATATTTAGGACCGTGATGCCCCATTTCCAGCACACTTCAAGAAGAGATGAGGAGCTTGTGTGAGAACTCTATGTGTGAAGGCCGTGATGCGTGGAAGGTGATTGTAGCACATAGAAGAGGGCAAGAGTGACTATGTGGAGATTTGCAAGCAAAGCAACTTTTTGAAGCTCTATTTCACCCTTTTTTTCTTTGCTTTGTTTGGAAGCTATATATGGTGCATCATTTTGAGTGAATCCTATAGGGTTGCTAGGGAGAGAGCAATTGCATGTTCCCAAGCTTTTATTTGCATAGGTGATCTTCTTGAGGATCATGTGGTTGATGTGCTTTTTTGAGTTTGGTAGACCCCCATGCACATATGCATGGGGGAAAATAAGTTAGTTTGCCACCTATCATGACGTGCATGCAACATGCAAGTAGGCATGCATGAGAAATTGAACACTTGGCAGTTGCATGCCAAGCCATTGTACATACACAAATTCTGTTTAATAGAATTAATCATCCTCTACGAGTTGGAGAGCGATAGAGTTTGTAACTCTCTTCCATTTCCATTGTGCTTATGTCTTCTTGATCCAGTTTTGGTGTAGGAACTCACTGATGGACAGATTGGGTTTTTCAGATGTTTCTCCCTCATCATTCATCCAAATCGGATGAAATCAATTGCAATTGGATTGCAGGAGGAGGGCGCTACCACTCATACCATTTCTCTTCCAATTAATGCATTTTTGAAACCAGAATAACCATCAAACATTTGTGGGAGGGCGCTGGCTCAGTTTGTTTAATCTTTCATTTCTCTTTGAAGAATTGTCAGAATTTGATGAAATCAATGGCATATGTTTTCTATTGCATAGGCACTATCATTACTTGCGATTAGAAGTCAATTAGAATCTGTTCTTTCAGATCTGACACTACTAATTGAATTGGACAGCAAGTAGGAATCATTCCTTTTCTTGATTCATCTAATTGGCATAGAGTAGAGTTCATATAGAGTTGAACTATGATCCACAGCTTGCTGGTTTTTCTATTTCAACTTGCATGACAGTTGCATGTCAAGTTTTTACATTGCATGTTCCTTTCCTAGTTATGTTAGGATCAAGTAGACCTTGAAAATAACATTACTAGGGTCTTGAGTTCATAATTTCTAGCTATTCTAGCATCATCTATTCTACAACACTACCTAGGTTAAAGCAATAGCCTTTCATCAATCACCGATCGTCTTATCACCTATCCAATCTCAATTTGAATAACCCTCCAGCTGAAGATCACCATCATCAGTATATCCAATCCAATAGGCCATTCTCCCTCTCACATAATGTAGGATCGGCTTGGCTGCCTTCCAATGTGATTCAGTAGGTTTACTCATAAATTGACTCACAATCCCAACCACATAAGCAGTATCTGGCCTTGTGGTTGTAAGGTAGATCAAGCTTATCTACAAACGAAGGACCATCAGCCTTTGATGGCTTGTGCTTGCATCGATTGGTGTGCTAATTGGGTTGCTTTCTGGCATGTTAAATTTCTACAATAATTTTTGTGCATACTTTACTTGAGAGATAAAAAGACAACACTTCCCTTTCCAAACCTCAACTCCTAGGCAATAGTGGAGCAAGCCCAAATCTTTCATCTCAAACTCACAGGAAAGTCTTTTCTTAAGCAATAAGTAAGTTATCCACGAAGAGCACAACAACAATAAAATCTTTACCTACCTTGAAGACATACAAATTGTAGTCAGACTTACTCTTTTTGAACCCTTGCCTTGAAGTAGGCAATGTGGTCACCATCCACGTATCCCATGGTATTTTCTTGATCTTCTGATTTTCTCCAATTTTGCTCTCTTGTGGTTGGCCAAATTGAGGCCTAGAACTAGCATGTTCAGGTTCATGTAATTGCACTTGCCCTTGAGTCTCACAGGACTGTAGACTAGGTTTGGTAATGGCACCAACAAACAGCAAGTTCTTGAACAACCCTAGTACATGCAACACACTCTTGATTACATTCACCTCTCCTGATGATAGCTTCACTAGAACTGTCCCTTTGCCCCTCACCTCATGTGTACAGTTGCCTCCAAGGCAAACTTGACCATCACTTGTCTCCTCGTAAGTATTGAACCAATGAGGTCTCATGTGCTTTGAGGCCCCAAGATCAATGTACCAGCCACCAAAACATGGATTTTGATGATAGGGCAACTGTGAATAGATCAAATCAAGTGCACTAGATTGCTCTTCTTCTACAACTTTATCAACAAAGTGACCCTCCACCTAGATCAGAAAACAACGCCCCTACAAAAAGTGCGCTCTCTTTATGTGTAAGCTCCTCTAGAAAACTTGTCTGAAATCTAGCCAAACTTAGACAATTTTTGAATCATAACACTCCCCTGGGCCCGTGCAAACAACTATCCAAAGGTGCAAGAATCAACCTGATCTAAGTCCTAAAGATCAAACGCGCCCTCCTACAAATAGGGGGCCTCATGTATTTACAAATAACATGCCCCATGAGTAATATATATCTTACAATAACATTAGTGCTTAGCTAGAGGGGTTAAATAAGCATTGCTCTTCAATGCGTATTGCCATTGAGAAAACCATTTTAGTGCTTTCACTACTCACAAATGCTCTCGTTTATACTTTGCTACAAATTGCCCATTTCTATACTTGATGCTTGCACTATGGTTTTTCTTCACTTCATGTTTGCATTATGGCTCCACTAGTATCTACCATTCCAGAATGAGATATAGGAGATGTATCAGTGGAAGTAATCACCTGGATAGTCCTTCGCACATATCCTTTCAAGTCCTCCAAGCTCTATATACACCAAATCTCAACAAATCCACATTTTTTGAGTTGAGATGGTGTTATAGACTTGATTCAATTTCCCTTTTAGACATCACTTTGGTGTTCCACTCACGAGCCGAAGCAGACCAATTCTGAGCAAGGATGCGAGTGGCAAGAGAAGTATTATCAAAGGCGGATTTTCCCACCACACCCCACCACGAGAGCGGCTTCAACAAAAACTCGTCAAAATTCAACATCTGTCTCTTGATCTTGTGCAACAAGGGACCATGACCTGCACAAAGACAAGGGACATAATCAGATTCTCAAAAAGAATGAGTCGTCAAAACCAAAAACTATTGACAATTACACGAGTGCTAATAACAAGATGGATTAGATAGCCCTATTGAGAGACAACTCTGACCTGGCCTAGATACACATTCTATGTGTGTGTCCTCCACCTGTTCACAAGCACGTTGTCTGTGCATATGGCTCCAGTAGCTTGCATAGGGTGAAGCAAATGAGCAACTGCACGTATGGGCTTGTGGAAGAAATTCCAACTGTCAAGCCACTTCTCTCAGATAGCTAGCATCCTACAAAGACCAAAAAAGTGATCATTGCATTGTAGGAAAAACAACTCAACGATCCTAAAAACTTCTATACAACAAAATACAAAAAAGTATGCTTGCGCTCATCGAAAAACGGTTGCTGAAGGTTCTCCCCAATCTTGTCCATAAACTCATAAATGAGGCCGAGTGTAAAACCCTTTCGATCCACCAACCTCGGCACATGATACACTAGCTGCAGGACCTCAACTAGCTACTCGGCTTATTGCCACATATCGTTTCCAAAAACAAGTCTCTAAAACCTAAGTCCAGTCGGCTCGCTACTACGATGCCACTGTGTGAACTCAGGGCTAGTTGCCATCTGGCACAATGCAGGTTGAACCGAAAGCAACCGCTCCAAAACAACGACTTAGTAGGCAAAGCGTGTGTGTACTGGCTTCTTCAAATCCAGCGAGCTATATGTCCTACACGTGGTGACCACCTACACTACATGCAGCGCCCACCTCGATGACTGTTGCACGTATATGCTCATGAGAAATTCTCCCAACTCAACAGGGCCGGATTGGGAAGCATCCAGAGATTAGCTAGAAATTATGAACTCAGGACCCTAGTGATGTTATTTTCAAGGTCTACTTTGATCCTAACATAACTAGGAAAGGAACATGCAATGTAAAAACTTGACATGCAACTGTCATGCAAGTTGAAATGGAAAAACCAGCAAGCTGTGGATCATAAATTGATCCTAGTTCAACTCTATATGAACTCTACTCTATGCCAATTAGATGAATCAAGAAAAGGAATGATTTCTACTTGCTGGCCAATGCAATTAGTAGTTTTTCAGATTCTAATTGATCTCTAATTGACTTCTAATTACAAGTAATGATAGTGCCTATGCAATAGAAAACATATGCCATTGATTTCATCAATTTTTTTTCAATTCCTCAAAGAGAAATGAACGATCAAACAAACTGAGCCAGTGTCCTCCCACAAATGTTTGATGGCTGTTCTGGTTTCAGAAATGAGTGGTAGCGGCCTCCTCCTGCAATCAGTTTGCAATTGATTTCATCCGATTTGGATGAATGATGAGGGAGAAACATCGAAAAAACCAAATCTGTCCATCAGCGAGTTCCTACACCAAAAATGGATCAAGAAGACATAAGCACAATGAAAATGGAAGAGAGTTACAAACTCTATCTCTCTCCAACTTGTGGAGGATGATTAATTCTATTAAATAGAATTTGTGTATGTACATGGCTTGGCATGCAATTGCCAAGTGTTCAATATCTCATGCATGCATTTTGCATGTTGCATGCATGTCATGATAGGTGGCAAACTAACTTATTCTCCCACATGCATATGTGCATGGGGGTCTACCAAACTTAAATGGGTCAAAGGCATCATCATGCAAGAAGGCCTTCCACGTGGTTAGAAACAAAATTTTGGGCCTTAAAAATTTGGACCCAAGTATGACCATGTACCATGTACTATTTATTTAACTAGGTTTATAGTTCAATAGGTTGAAGGGTCATTTCTTGGTGTAGTAAGTAGCCCACTATCGCTTTATCATCCACGGAAGTTGAGTATAGGGTGACTACGAGGACCACCTATGAAACTATTTGGTTTACGATGCCTGCTTGATGATATGTAGATTGCTCAAGTAGGACCTACATTATTACACTGTGATAACCAAAGCTGCATTCAACTTGCAAGAAATCTAGTATACCATGCACAAACAAAACATATAGAAGTGGCTCAGCACTTTATATACTAGAGAAAGTGCACAATGGTGAGATTGAGCTAGCATATTGCGACATCAACAACCAGATTGCTGCTATGTTTACTATACCACTTTGTAAAGACAAGTTTGAGAAGTTCAGAACATTGTTCGGTGTTAGCTTAAATAAAATTGTCATTAAGGGGGGCTGTTGATTAGTTATGCCTCTTTAACCCCTTTGGCTAAGCACTCTAATGTTATTGTAAATTGTACATTACTCATGGGGCATGTTATCTGCAAATACATGGGGCCACCCTATTTGTAACTTAACAATGTTATTGCGAGTGGCCCACTTGGCCAAGTAGCTAAGTCATATGGTTGCCACCTATACATTCCATGCATGTACATGAATTGCTTGCTGTGTAGGGGACTAGGAGGACCCTCTCTCTCTTTCTCTCTAATGATTCATTCTCCCTTCTAAGTTTCGGTGTTAGCAATTTCCTTGTGTTGATTTTTTCCATTGCTAAGTTTTTCAAGCTTTTATGGTTGATCTAGTATTGCAGTTAAGATAATCATCAATATGTACAAGTGAAAGGTGCCATCTAAATCTATTGTGTGCGTATCAGCGCATCAATCCGCTTATCACATCCATCCCTATGTATCTACATTATCCATCAACTGCATGTCAGATTGATTGTACATCCAACATTCAACAAGGAATCCACATCAAACCAACCATTAGTCATTGAGAGGTGAACAAGAACTGTACGTGTGTACACCTTGTGGCTGTGTAACTACCTATCCTTACAGGTACAATCTCCAAGTTCACAGGTTGTCCTGTAATCAATTGTCCGAATTGTTGGAGTGATTCATTCCCTTGAACTCATTTTGAACGGAGGAGATCAATTGAATTTCCAGAAGATGACAAGCCTAACCCCTTCCACATGGATGTGCTATGCATTCCTAGCCATGCTGAGTTCAGGAACATGCTTGAGAATGTGAATATAAGAACATGACATACCAACATATTCCAAGACATGAGAAAATGTGTCTTTGTCATACTTTCTGCATAGGCCGGAAAAAAATAGAAAAACAAGGGAGGAAACAAAAAATCTAGGAGTACTTCACATAGAGTAGTGTTTTGGCATAAATACGGTACTCATAATGTTTAATTTTAATGTTTAGGTTCTAATGTGTTTCTGTTGTGTCATTATGATGATGTGGCAGTTACATTCCCATTTCTGGGACGCTTTAGGTTCTAGTCCCTGTTCTCTGCTCACCATTATTGTCATGCCAAGCAAATGTAACATAATGGCTTGATGACTTTGAAACTTGGAAGTTAGTCTCTACGAAAAGACCATGCAACGTCTCTCCAAGAGATGATGATCATAGCAAATTGCATCTCTGATTCTATAAAAGATATTGTAAAAGAGGTGGAAATCAGTTTCAATTCGATGTATTTGGAAGCAAGTTAGTGAAAGATTCACCTCTTATAACCAATCAGCTGTAGATGACTTATGGTGCAAGTAGGTTAGGCAAGAGGAAATTGTAACGAGTTGTAATGAAGCGTACCATGCAAGGATGACCGGAAGTGAACTGCTAAAAAGAGCTGTGGATTTTGCAAAGAGAGCTTGTAGTACTATTTTTACAAGAAACTGTAGGAAAATGGCCTGCACTAACTTTGAGAACTTCGATGCTTTGATATTTTGATGATAAAGGTAGATTGTGGCAAAATAGAACTGTTGGAGCCTCATAAGCAAAATCATAAAACCAATGTGAACATAATTTGCGTTGCAACTGGAGACTATTGAACTCGTAATAGTACATGAGTAATTTGCTCCGAATATAAATTGTAAAAGTTTTGTCCTTTAAGTTGCAAAAACAGCTTCATTCTTTTTACTTGTGTGATACTGAGAAAGAGTGAAATAAAGATAACAAAAATGACAAAATTAGTGAAACATGCCCAAAAATGTTCAGGCTGATGTTCTTGCTGAACTTAAAATTGTCTTTTGTTTCAAACACTAAATTTTTTCTTTATTAAGGTTCCAATTTGTATTTTGGGTCAGCTTTGTTACTCAACCAAACACACCAGAAGTAAAACCAAACTAAATTCACACAAAAACTAAATTCAAACCAAACTAACGAGCTAACTGAAAAGTAAAATAAAACTTAAACCACTAAAATCAAACAAAATAATTGAAAATAAACCATAGTTACCAGCAAATGTGGTGAATGTACCAAATGGCTGCAACATGCAAGTTTGCAAGGGGAGCGGGAACATCTAAATTAAGCCTGTTCTATATCTATTTATTTTCTCTTAGAACATTGTATGGGGACATCTTTGAACAAAGTACATCATACAAGGTATCTTTCACATAGTAAGGTGTGCTAAAGAGGTTCTAACTTACACTAAATTCTGGTTAAAATTTTACTACCGTTAGTGATTAATCATGAGGCTATAGGCTAATCTGTACTTATTATTATGTTGAACCAGCAGCAAACTCGTTTGCTGGTAATTATGAACTGAACCGAAACTAGAACAACAAACAAAGTTGAAAAAATGCATGCAGTGGATGTTTGAAATGGGAAACAGAGCTGCAGGTTTGGGTGATGAGAGCTGTGGGAAGGAAGACATCTTCTAGTAAAAAAAGGGGGTGTGGGTTGGCAGTTGCAGTTGGAGAGAGATACGTGGATGGGGAGCTGCAAAAGTGAGTGGAAGGTTGACATGGAAGTGAGAGGATGGGTAGGTCTTATAAAGTACTATTCCAAGGATCAAACTAGGATGCCGAAACAAAGAGACACAAAGGGAATGGATGGTGGATCAATCCGACCAACCAAAACTAAATCAATCAGATCTAGCCCCCAAGCTATGGAACACTAGCAGTGGCTCCAATGTATGAGATGTCAATCCAGCAGCATGTAGCTACCAACACATAGACCAGCTTTCTTCCATAAGGAAGTCAATGGGTACTTATACCCTCCAAGGCCAACCACCACTTGGAGTGAACTAGAACACCTCACTGGGACACATTAACCATCTAATTGATATACCTCAGTAACTTTCTGATGAGTCATTGCTAGTTCTCTACCAATCCAACATTTTGGATTTTAGGTCTCTAGACCATTGATTACGATTTAACACCATGAGGGGCCTAACCCCTCATAATCATGATTGACTTACGGGTCGAAGTAGGCCCTCAGACCCCCTTAGCCCACAAATTTGTCAAGATTTACTTCACAAATTCCACTTCCTTTGTCAAGAATTTGCATTCAATTCTGACTTTCAAAAGCATAGTAATACCAAGAAGCTTCTATAGCTAAACTCATCCCTCTTGAAAAAAAATTAGAATTTTATGGCAGATAAATTTTCAGCAGCTTTATTGATGGAATTTTTAGTTGTTAAGGCTGATATTACCTAGTACCTACAACAATTATTGCACAAATAATATGCTAAATACCTCTTGATTACATTTCTATTTTGCTGCCAACCCCAAGAGCTTACGCAAGAAATTTCAAATTCTATTTCACAAGCAATCACTCCCTATTGCAATTTCAGGTAGCACATCTACCTTGCAATTGAGAAACCTTCTGACTTGATGAAAATTCATGAATTTGAAAGTCTCTAAGCTTCCAAGCTTCCACCAAAGAATTTTGGATCCCACAAATTGCATGATCAAACTAGGATTCCAAAACCAGGAGACACAATGGGAACGGATGGTGGATCAATCCAACCCAACCAAATCTAGATCAATTGGATCCATGGAACACTAACAATTGCTCCATTGTATGCAATGCCAATCCGACAACATGTAGCTACCAACACATAGACAAGCTCTCTTTCATAGGGAAGCCAGTGGGTGTACTTATACTCTCCAAGGCCAACCACCACTTGGAGTGAACTAGGACACCTCACTGGGACACATCAACCATCTAACTGATACACCTCCTGATGAGTCAATGCTAGTTCTATACCAATCCACCATCTTGGGTTTTAGGCCTCCAAACCATCAATTATGATTTAACGCCATGAGGGCCCCAACCCCTCATAATCATAATTGACTTATGGGTTGAAGTAGGCCCTCAGACCCCCTTATGAGATATAAATCCAGGGTCAGAGCTTTGTGGGCATGACAGGTCTAATCAGGTGAGATGGTGGAAGGGACAGTGTGGATTCTAGATTCTAGAGGAATGTTTGTACGAGGGAGGGCAGAAAGTTAACGCTTTCAGTTGCAAGGAAGGCAGTTACAATATCTTCTGCTGACCATGTTAGCAGGTAGCACATGACGATGATGAGGAACTTTATGCAATATGGGATTAGATCGTTAGCTAAACGATGCTTACAGTAAGAAAAATCAACTATACGTGAAATTGTAATTATATGTAACCAATTGGTCAACAAATAAGCTAGTGAAACATGTTAGGAAAGGAGTATGTGTGGTAGGTATTAGCTGAAAAAGGTTCTATTTACCATGTGGCTGTGGAGAATCTGATGACTATTATCAAGATGATAGATAGCTAGTTAACAAAGCATTGTAACATGCCGCGGATTAGTGAAAATGGTTGACAAAACAAAATCAGCAATGAAAAATAGAAATTCAGTTCTTGTTAGCTTATCCCCAAGTGGAGTAGAGCTCAAAAATTAAGGAAAATTAGAGCAAGGTAGTAGCTTTTCAAGATGGCTGTAGGCTATGATTAAGTGGTGGGTCTGTCGCCACTGTGTCACAGATGCTCAAAGCAGCTCTTGTACGAGAATCAGAGGCAGCTTTTTCAAGGCAGCGATTGTGCTGACTGATTAGATAAGATAAGGTCCAGGTCAGGAACATTCTTCCAGAAGTAGTCATTAGGAGAGTTAGCAGCCATAGCCAAAAAGCTAATGCGTTATTCAGTATCTATACACTCCAAGGAGCAGCGACGAACTGTAAATGAGGTACTAGAGTTATGAAGGAGCAGTGATGGATGGATAGGTACTGCCACAGTGGCTAATGGAAAGGCTGCCAATGGTAAGGATTGTATTATATTACAAGATTTCTATAGTAGTTGACAGGCTGGCTCAAGATGGATATAAAAACAAGGCAGTGATTAGTTTTAGAGCTATTTAAAATACTTTGTGGGCTGTTGCAATGGCTAGTTAATTTGCTAACGAGATTACCAAAAATAAGCAGTATAATTAGACTTGGTAACTAGTTCTAAAAATAAGTCTAAGAAGGTTTTACTATACTTTTAATAAGTTTTGGGCTGGCAAATAATCAATTTTCAAGCATTCTGAATCTAAGTTATATGCTGAAATAAGGTTCGAAGTATACTAGATGGTTCATCAACTCGAGCCCTTTAGAATTGCCAGAAGATATGAGTTTGAAGTCAAAACAAAACTAGATTCTCTCCTCACCCACCTCAAAAAGACAAAAGTGTGAACAAAAGAGAAACTCTAATTTCCTCCAAACAAAACAACGAACATGCCAAAACGACTAGTTTTGAATGTCATGAACATGTAACCTCCATTGAAAGCAAAGTTTGAAATTAGAGCACTCAGCACGCAGTAGTTAACTAATCCATGAGACATGGGAGGATTGCGTAGGCAGGTTAATCAATTTTGTTAAGTCGTAACAAATGGGCTCATTATGCATTACGACACTAGAGTGAAACATAGGAACATGAATTGAATCACTATGAACAAGCAATAAAAACAAAAATTTACTAAACAATATGCTGGACATTGCGGAGGTGCTCATCATGGCCTTCGATCATTAGATGCATACCTCCGGTTCTCAAAATAGCACAAAACGGCATGTAAAATACGGCTAAGCTCTTCACTTAATGAATGTTTGGATCAATTTTTCTTGAAATATTTAAAGTATTTTTGAAAGGACTTTAACCGAAGGTATGAAGTGCAAAATTTCATTTTGACATGTTGTCTCCCTTCACCGCACTTCTTTCTCTATAAAGAATCCTCTCACACAAGCACAAAAAGTACATCTCAAAGTTTTTTGCACTTCAAAACAAAAATCACTTTTCTTGAAGGTCGTCTCTTCCAAGTTGCAAGTAGTTGTCCTTCATGCACCAAACCCAAAATCTACTCTCTCAAGGTTGCAAATTGGATATCTTCTCTCACCATGTACGATTCACGCTTATGCTAATTAGCACATGTGATCAAATATTAATTGTAGTCAACCTAACTAGCTGATGATCGGTGATGCGGCACACTGTTGAGACACGTCACATGATCTTATTGCCCTCTAATACTGACGTGTAGGACATACTTCCAATGAATGCTTGAATTGAAAAGGACCAACGAATCAGACAAACGTTTCAAACAGACACCAAAACATCAACAACTTGTTGATAAATCTACCATTTGAACCCCTCAATATTGGCTCAAAATTTAAAAACTAAATCTAACTACAAGATGCTTAGAGGAGAATAGCTTATGTATGTACCTTTGGGGTACCCAAATATCTCTCTCTCTCTCTCTCTCTCTCTCTCTCTCTCTCTCACACACACACACACACACACACACACACACACACACACACACACACACTCACGCGCACGTGCACATGCACGCGTGCACACACACACACACATACACACACCTACGTGTTCATAATAGCTTTCCAATTTTCTCCTAAGCCCAAGAAAATTGGGAAACCTATTGCGTCTAGCTCCAAGAAGTGGATCCGGTAGTAGTCGGGCCTGGCGCCCATCGCGCCAAGTACAATCAAGGTAGGCTCTATATAAAAGCATTTAATATACTGATGAGTATCCAAAGGAAGATCTATGATAGAGATACCAAATGACTCGAGGAGGAGGTGGGATGCTTGAAAGAACCATGGCAGCCGATAACCTTGATCATGAAGATAGTGGGAGGAAGCAAGTGCTCTATGTATATACCTCCTCTCAACATTTGGAACTGTCTGGATATCCATATGGCTCCCATTCACAAGTAGTGTGGAAAAGCTCCAAATTTTTCTCTATGCGAATGAGCCAAAAAATCCTAGAGTGTCTATGATGGCCTATTTATAGACAAATGCAGAAGTTAATGTAGCTTAATTAGCTTGTTAAGTCACTTACATTGGTTAACACTATTTAATAGCTTTTAAAGATCCAGTTGTATTTTATTAAGGGGGAGAGATCTTGTCGAGCCCAATCAGGTTTCACATGCATAATCAAATATATGACAAATATATTGACATGGCAAAGCCACCACCTACTAGCTTATAGGAGAAGCCATTGCCCACATGGTAGGCACTATCTAACTTGTAGGAGAAGGCATGACTTTCCTTACTTGTAGAAGCTTTGAGTTCATACAAGTATAAACAAGTAGAGAAGAGGTTCCTATTTGTATCTCCTTATTTGGTCATGCCTCTTGATATTTCTCATTCGTCCTTGATATCATTGTTATTTACTAATGTGGTAGATAATACATATTACGATTGGGGTCACATCCTTAAGTCATGGCTGCCTTTGTTTCAAGTTTCAACCTTCACTTGCTTCTTTGCCTCCTCTTCAGGTTTCAGCCATCAGCAACTGTTATTGTTAATCATCCTTCCAAACAGTTCCAAACAATGTTTTATGGACCTTTTTGAAGCGCCTTTTCGAAAATGGTTTGAAACGGGAAAGAATTGGCAACCCTGGCAAAGAATTGGCAAAACAATGTTAGGGCTTTTTTTGTTTTTTGATTTTATTTGTAGCCTTCTATTATCTATTATAGCATAAACAAGTACTAGATAAATCATAACACATACAAATTACAACGTTCATCATTACATGCCACATGGTACTATTGTCTACATATGTCATAATTTATAGATGATAATACAATGGTTCCAACTTCCAACTTCCAGAATCCATAATTCCATTATCCAAATTCCATAAACGTCAATAGCAAATCAGAAAGTTTTACAACTTACAACTTCAATATCTAGTATCGACTGGTCTGCACTGTGTAAACAACCCAACAGTAAAATCCTAACTCCTAAATAGTAAAGCCTGAGCAGTGGGGAAGTGGAGCTGAACCATGATAGCTAAAGGCTAACTAGTAATGTTTAACATAGCCTCCTTCTAGTCATCCGTGATGCAGCTATAGGCTCTGGATCTGGACCCTCATCACACTCTCATCCCTCCCTGAGGACTCCGAGGACTCCTCACTCTCATCCTCACCCTCTGAGGCCTCTGTCTCCTCTTCTTCCTCATATAGCTCCTCTTCCTCGGCTGTTTGAGAGCTTGGACCCGCAACACCTGCTTCCTCTGCTCTGGCAGTTCTGCGACGTGAAGCAGCTCGAGTGGTTGGCCTTGCACACAAGGATGGACGAAGGTTAGAACTTTCAAGTTACAAGTTTGAACTTTGAACTTTGAACTTTCAAACTTTGTGATTCGTCACTCGTGAATCTAATAATAAATACCAAATTGTAAGTTGGAAATTAGAATTAACCTGAAGACAATAGGGCCTTATCGTGGAGCAGCGAGTAGATATCCTCCTCTTGTGACCTTGGTGGCAGGTTTGGAACCCTAGTCACGTCGATTTCATCGGGATTTACCTATAGAATCTCACCACAATTTCAAATTAGAGTTCTGACCAATGTGATAAAAGTTCAAACTCCAAACTTTAAAGTTCGTACTTCAAACACATTGCAGTGTGCACACTAAGAAACTACAATTTTCCTGGACAGCCTCCCTCGTCTTTCTTAGCTTCTTCAAAAGCTGCCAGTTGGCATGCACATACACCAACCTGTCTATCTGTGCAGCGGAGAGTCTATTCTTGTTTTTCGTATGAATAAGAGAGAATAGACTCCAGTTCCTCTCGCATGCACTTGCCGTGCAATCTTGTGACAATATCTGTATGGCAAGCGCCTGTAGCCTCGAAACATCACTGCCATAGTTGTCCCACCAGGAGACGGGCTGCAAGTGTCCTTCTAGCTCTCCTGGGCACCCAAAGTACGCCTACACACATTGAAAGCTTTTCATGAGCGTGCACGTAAAAGTTCTCAAGATTAGGATTCAGTGTATGGCAAGATAATAAGAAAGACTCGTCACCTGTCACTTGATGAAATTGCGAATGTACATTGTAATTGCTACTAGCTAGTTACAGTTACAACTTATTGATACTATAGGAGTGGTGGCATTATCCATACTTGAAGACATTGAGATCATTCATGAGTGCATGGTACACTGCAGGATCGGTGTAGACGCTCTCAATGTAAGTGCGCCATCCCCGTCGAAGCTCTGTATCATGGAACTGCTCCTCATTTCTCCACAGATGGTGAAGGAGGCAAGCCATAGCATGCAAAGGCTGGTAGAACCATTCCCATCTGCCTTGCCACTTTGCATAATATTTCCTCACGCCTATAACAATTTAAAACTTAGAATTCCAAAACTAATCTCTAATCGTAGAGTTTGGCCTAAAGGTAAAACTTAAAAGAAAATCGAGGCTGAAGACTGATCCTTTTTTCCAGCACTCTTTGGCCATTTTAAGCAAATGCGCCCCCTCTTCAAGATTGAAACTTTGAATTTGGAATCTGCTGAAACCTGGGTCAGAACGGATCCTTCGTTAAATATTTATTGATTTTATTTCTATTTTTTTGGGCCCCGTTCCGGAAGCAACTATTTCCATGAGCATCAACATGAACAAATATACAAATTCACAAGCTGATTTGGTCCCAAGCACATGCCAAGGATCAGTACTGCAATGGAACCCCTTTTGTTCACAAGGTTTGAGCTGGTAAGCAGTATGTCAGAAACCAGATGCTTGGAACAAATCCTTGACAAGCTACTTTTAAGTAGTTAACATGCTGCACCTTATAGACCTACTAAGAATAAGTACTACCTGAGAGCACAGTCAAACATGTACTTCGCTGACGATAATTCCTAACAGAGAAGAAAGCATATGTTATCTAGTTTTATAACTGGGAGTTATTAGCAGGCTTGATATGTCTGTGTTTTTTGTAGTGTTGTTTGTGCCTACTAATTTTAAGGTTCTAACCATTTGCCCCCAATGAGAGATAAAAGCTCACTGCTTTAGGAATACCTTTTAGTGGGAATCTTAGTACACCAGGAAAACAGTTACACTAGTTGTAAGGAATTGCCATCACTCCCCATACAAGAGAAAAGGTCTTCCAAGATGAATTGTTTATGACATAATTTCCAGGAAATGGAAACAGGGGAATGTCTGGACCAAAAGCATTTCTAGACAACATTTCCAAGGAACAAGGAAATGCCAAATCATCCCCTGAAAGGTTTTCCTGAAGCTTGATGGAATGAGGGAATGCCATGTCATCACACATTAGTTTTTCCTACAAATAATAATATTTTGATTAGTTTATTTGTTGCAATAAAGTTCTAGCACTGATATTATAAAATTATATGTAACCTGGGAGGGCAAAAATAGGCCTGGTGAGCTGATTTTTTTGAATTTGAATTGAACCATTCTTAACTGGCCAAGCTGCAGATTCATCTCGTTCACAATAACCGAAATTTTAAACCACCAGGAAATGTCAATACACAGCAAAGTGTCTGTCCTCTTCTGTCTGCTAGTGTCTCATCGGATCCATTTATGTTTATTCACAAAATTTTTGAGCAAAACACAAAAGAACACATAAGGAGAAGACAATGTAAATGTAAAACAGATGTAACATAGAACAATGATGCCATGAAAAATATTGAAGTACCTAAATCGAATGTGACTTGAAGTTATGACAAAGCTACCCTAAGATTGATCTCAAATCTGTGATCCATGCAACTAGACTCCAAACAATCAAACAACTAAAAATGAGGCTTTATAGCCTATTTATAGAGTTTAAGGAACCACAAGTTAGGGTTGCCACCTGCCACTGGACATGGCCAAATAGACAATAATGCCAATAGTAGATGCCACTGAAACCAAGAGGCCCAACAAAATCGTCTAAGCGTCCATTATTAGCTAACAAATAGCAGAATTGGGTCCAAGGAGGGCAAATGCTATGCCTATAAAACTCTACTCACTCTCAAAGGACATTGTTTTCAGTCCGACATTATGAAAGGCTGAAACGACAACATAATCACAACACCACAACAAAAAGCATATACCAAAGAATAAAATCTACCAAAATCTATATGAGGAGTTAGTAGCTGGAACACTGGAACGGTGACTGAATACATGGTGCTATAAATTATGCTATCTGAGTGGCCTAGTGAATACCAGAGAGGCCAGCAATAATCCATGATAACCATGATGCATCCATTTAGATAACATGCCAATCTGACAGACCAAGAATGCCATATGCAGGCATGAATATGAAACAACTAACTAGCACATGTAATAAGCACTCAACTACAGACCACACTTACAAGGAAATACCATGGCAATTGAGTAGACCAAGTGAATGCATTAGGAAATGGCATAATATTCATAAACACACAAAAGATACACATAACGGTTAGAATAGATGGTCGAATAAATCTGGACTACTCTTGTGAGTCGCAACAACAATCATGTGCTCGAAAAAATGTGAATAGATCCCAAGGTGGCAATATGCGCTATAGTCTATGAATGCAAAAATATTGCAGCAAAAGGCAGCTTTGATAAGATAGAAAGGATACAAGTTAGTGTTATGGAACATCCTCTTTTGAATAAGCAACTATACATAGCTACATAGATAGGAATGGAGACCCATGCAGCTATGTAGCAAACAGATTTTTTTAGACATTAGCATGTTTTGGTCGAAACTTATTTATGATTAGCATTTAGCCAGAATGGATGCTTATTGCTATGGTACATATACTACAGTCTATGCTTCTATTTGTGAACTCTACATTCTAAGATAATTCAAAAGTTTATAGATCTGAATTGTGATTCTGAGCTATTTTAATAACCCTTTACATAAGAGCACCCATAAGAAATTATAGAACCGAAATAATCTCAAATAAAAAAATCCTAAAATTTGGCCATTAGTCTCAATTTGAACTTCCAATTCTTTGGAACCAGTGTTTCATCAAATCATGTTTCGTTGAACGAAACGCCGTTTTGAAACGGACCGATTCAAACAGACCGTTTGTATTGGATCTTTAGTAATGAATCGGACTGACGGGTTTTTACTGTTTTGCGTGACAGAGAATCTAGGTAGGCAGAGAGAGAGAGAGAGAGAGAGAGAGAGAGAGAGAGAGAGAGAGAGAGAGAGAGAGAGAGAGAAGAAGAAGAAGAAGAAGAAGAAGAAGAAAAGAAGAAAGCTTTATTAACGTCTTTTCCATGCCATAAGACCGAACAATACATCAATAGAAATGGAAACGAGACGGATCGATGTCGTCAATCAACAACAATAAACAATCTAACTAAGAAGAGATTAACGGCCAGGATTGTATGGTACGTAGACCATTTACAGGTTCAACTGGACATATCCTCAATTCTCTAACTCTGACTCTAACTCTCATCAATCTTAGATATCATTATGACAATTATCTATTTAGTTTCAACTAAAGGTTTAGCGTCAACAAAACGGATATTGCCATCTCTATATATTAAGCGTCTCCCTGTATCCTTTGCATTCTGTAGGGCCTTTTTCCTTTCCACAACTTGGACAAATGTGAGATCTTCATCCAGGAAGATCTTGGTATTTTTTTAGCTTATCTCTCTGACGTAGTACCTCACGCCTAGACTCCAACGAAGTGAAGCGTAAGACGAGAGTGCTAGCATCTTTCTTGGTACGCCAAGCTGAGTCCAAACCATTGTCATGGTGCTGCAGATCAGTTTCCAAAAATTCCTTGGCTTCCTTAAGAGCATCATGGGAATCTGGGACGCCTCTGACATGTGAAACTGAACGACGTTTAAGTTTTGTAGAGACATTTGATGGACTATGAAAGGCCTATGAAGGTCCCTTGTGGACATGTGTAGACGATGAAAGGTCTCTTTGGGGATGTCAAGAAATGTCCCTCATTGGTTTTAGGGTTTTGTCCCTTATTGGGGGTCCCTTAGTGGACGTCAGGAAAGTCTCTTAATCATGGTTGTAAGGAAGGTCGTTCATTTGACATAACAAATGTTTTGGACTTATATGGACCATTTGAAGCATAGAGTTAGGAACAACTTGCTTTGACGTAAGTGATATCTTTTTGGGCTCAATAACCATAAACTTCTGATACAATGCCATCTTTTAAAAATGATGAGAATATAAGCAATTGTTTTTTCCTCTCAGCGAATCGTGATTCGCTGCAACTATGCTATATCTACACACACACACACACACACACACACACACACAGAGAGAAGAAATTTCTGTAAAGTACAAATGCTCATCTGTGCACCAGCTGTTTTCTTATTAAAAAAAAAAAACCGTTCTGACCCAAAGTTGGTTAAGTATCTTTGTGGGTCATTGACTGGATGCTTTTCTGTTTTTTCTCATTTTGAAACTGCGTGGGCATTGTTTGGAAGCGGCAGTTTAGTATTGTAGGGGAATTCAGAGATATATCTACCGTGGCTTGAATTTTCTAGAAATTTCTAGGCTTGTAAAAAACTGGTTTTGGTGAATTTTTTGTTTGAGGTTGTTTTGGGTGATTTTGTCGGACTTATAAATTGCATGATTTTCCTGCAAATTTTGAAGCTGTCAAGATGCTTATTAAGAGTTAGTTACTGGCTTAGGTTCTTTAAGCTTTATTGATTTCATTGCTGTCTTTACCTCTGGCAATACTGAGCTACCTTTTGTTATTGATAATTAATTCTCTTTAAAATTTATTTTTGGGTTGGGCCGGGATGCACTTTGTGCATCATGGGGTTTCTTCTGATTGCTTAAAAAGACAATGTGAAAGAGTAGGTTCATTGTTACATCCTCCACTACTTGGTGGGTTGAACTCCACTCAGCCACATGAAAATGGACATTGAAGAGGAAAAGCCAACTAGAATAATACACCACATGGAAAAGTACAGCTATGCAATAATAACTGACAAAGAAGTAATATATTCTTGCCTTGCAAGAGTCTCCTTGCTTTAATGCGAAACAATGTCAAAGTTGGAATTTCATAGATGGTAATTGTTTGAAAGGTAGCATGCACCACAAGACAATGCACCTGTTGACTCAAGATATAGTGCCTGGTTATGCATGATAGAGTTGATGGTTGGACTTTGTGCTTGGCAATGTATGTATGTAGCCCCTAATGCCATTTTTTTGTGGTGTTCTTATGGAGACAATTATCAAGTACTTACATCTTAGACCTAACCTCCATACATGGTTTGTTACTTTGACCAGGCAAAGCCAAGCAGACATTTGTGGGTGGGTGGAATTTGTCCAACTGTGAAGAAAGAGCAGATTGAAGCAGAGTTCAAAATGTTTGGACCGGTGGAGGATTTCACTTTTATGCATGATCGAAGATCAGCTTTGGTTCATTTTACAAAGTTGGATGATGCAGTTGCTGCAGTGGAAGCACTGAACAGAAAGCGCATTGGAAATGAAGAATTGCGGGTTGATTTTGGAAGGTCACAAGCCACCAAGGTGGTGCTACTACTTGATTCTGATTTTTCATTTATAATTAGCACTACCAGATCTTTGTCAGCATCTGAGAGTTTGTGACTCTTTCAGAGGGTTTAGGGCTTGGAGTTTATGGTTACGCTGTCACTCATCTACGACCTTTATTCTTTTTAGCCTCTCAATTTACTGATTATTTTTTGGGTGTAAAATACCAGTGCTGAGTGATGTTTGTTTTGGTAACTGCATACATCCCTTGATACAAGTAATATCTGGTATTCTAGATGTCAATTTGTTACTTTCCTTGACAGGAAAGTAAAGATGATCGCCTTGGAGGGATACATCGTAGTCATTCAGGACAGTTGGAGTCTTTCAGAGGTCCACTTGATTCTTTAAGGAACCTTCCGGATGCCCGAGGTCCTCTTGAAACTTTTCAGGTGCTTAAACAGCTGCTGGAGATTTTTTTAAATGTTATGTGCTGTAGTGATATCATGCATGTTTGACTCATTCTATGCTAACTCGTCTTTGCTGTGCTCTTAGGCGGGCCTGGCATCTCGTTCTAATTTTCCACCATTTGGAGGAGGCAAAGCCGATAAAGATGGAGAGGCAAGTGAAATATTATGGGTGGGTTTCCCTTTGCAAACAAAAGTTGATGAGGATAGGCTGATCAGAGCTTTTATTCCCTACGGTGAGATTGAGCGTGTCAAGACATTCCCTGGTCGAACATATGCATTTGTGCAGTTTAGAACCGTTGGAGAGGCTATTCGGGCAAAAAATGCTCTTGAAGGCAAGCTATTCAATGATCCCCGAGTAAACATCAGATTTTCCAATAGTGAGATAGGTCCTGTTGATAATGCCAAGGGTGGCCTGCTTCCCCCTCCAGCCAGACATGAAGGTACCATGTTTTCAGATGGTATATTTAAAACTGGCGGCATTTTGGGTCATCGGATGCCACCAGCTGGTGATAGACATGTTTCTAGCAATGGGAGACCCCTTAGTCCTGGTTTGCGGCTCGTATCCGATTTTCCTCCAAGTGGTGTTTTAGCGGGGGGAGTAGGAGGCCGTGGCATAGGACCTGGTACTGGGTTAGGCAGAGGTATGGGAAGGGGTCTTGGACCAGGTTCTGGCGGACTGATTGTGCAGGATAAAACGATGGATAGTTCTTATGGAGGAAGAGGTACTACCCCATTTGTGCATGCTGCAGGTCAACCTGTCCGGCCTAACAGACCTTTTAATGATGATTTGGAACTTCCAGATGAAGATATTTTCAATAGGGAGTCAAAGAGGGTTAGATTGGGGGGAGGCTTTCCTCAGTCCCCAGCTGAAAATCCTGTGATGAGTCCCAGATTTGATGGGCAAAGATTGATGCCTCCAAATGCACGGCACCTTGGGCCTAGTCCAGATGGTAGTTTTGGACCTTATGCTAATGGTCCAGGTCCTAGATTGAATTCTGTGCCTGTTCCATTTGATGGGCCTAGACCTCTACCCATGGTTCCTGGCTCTGGAGCTACTGGGCCTGCACCTACTTTGAGTCATTCTATTGGAATAAATGTGGGAGTAAAGCGAAGTAGTGTTTCTTCTGAGGGTCGTCTTGGAGTAATTAATGAGGGCTGGAAATGGCAAGGGCTAGTAGCAAAGGGAGGAACTCCTGTTTGTCATGCTCGATGTTTCCCTGTTGGGAAAGGGATCGACATTGATCTGTAAGTGCATTCTCGAATTTTGTGTTTAGTTTCTCGAAAACCTAAATCACATAGGTGATTTGATCAGTATTCTGTTTTGTAGGCCCGATGTAATAAACTGTACAGCACGAACGGACTTGGACATGCTAGCAAAGCATGTATATCAGGCAGGCGACTATGGTGTGGTATTTTTTGTGCCAGATGGAGATGTTGATGTCACCCCATATCAAGATTTTATGCGGTATCTTGGTGAAAAACATCGTGCAGGGGTTGCAAAGTTGAGCAATGGAAGCACTTTGTTTTTGGTCCCTCCATCAGAATTTTCCGAGGGAGTCCTGAAAGTTCCTGGGAATAATTGCTTGTTCGGCGTAGTTTTGAAATTTCAGCAGCAATCTGTAACGTACATGCAAGCACCTCCACCTCGACAGCAGCTGCCTCAGCAACAGCCTCAAACAGGGTTTCAGCAGCAAATGCCTTACCCAAAACCACCGCCCCAGGATTTGGCTGTTTTAACAAGGGTAGCAGATCAAGCCTCGCAACCAGGACAAGGTGTGATGGCGACCACTACTAGTCAGCTCATCCCAGCACATCTTGCCAATATTCCTCTGACCCCAGAGCTTATTGCTTCACTGACTGCTTTGCTGCCACAGCGAAGTTCAGCAACCTTGCCAAGTAATCTCATTGTGGGTCCTAGTTTGGTTGCTAGTGGTGTCAATGTAGTTGATGCAACAATGGGCAGAGCACCATCACTTGGACCAGTAAGCTCTCTGATAAACCTTGCAGCTTCAGCTTTGGCAAATGAGTCTCAGTCTTTCCCCACATCCCAAAATAACCCACCTCTTCCTTCTCAATTGTGGCCTTACTCCCAGCAGGATCAGTCAGCATCTTCAAGAGGTAGTTTTGTTGCTCAAAGTAGTGGAAGCTTGACATTGCCCCCCCTGGAACCTAGTCCAAGGCTACAACCCCAGCCCCCATCTCAACCCCAACCCGCACCCCATGCCCAACCCCAACCCCAACATCAACGTCAACACCAACCTCAATCTCACCCACATCCTCCTTTGCCCCCGTTACCGCCCCCACCCCCTCAGCAGAGTCCTCAAGTCCATTTGTCACACCTTTCAGCTACTCAGCAACCTAGCACAGGAATAGTTTCTAGCCTTGGCCAAGGCTTTTCACAGGCACTAGCCACGGGGCTTCTTTCTGGACCACCGTTCAGTCAATTGTCTGCCGAGTCCAGTTCTGGACAAGTTCTTCCTCAACAATTGCTGTCGACAGGACATCTACCCATGCCAACAGAAGGTCTTTCGGTTCCTCAGAGTCAAGGTTATCTTGGATCTGGATCAAGTGGGCAGTATCTTCAGCAGCCAAGGCCTTCCTTATCAGCAACAGTTGCTCCTCAATTGCCTGCAGATCAACTGGCTCAGTTGACAGCATTGCTGACTCAAAGACAGCAACAGCCGGCTCAGCAGCAAGCTGCGCAAGTGTTACAGCAACATTATCAGCAACAGCAGCCGACTGGTACTTTACAGCAGCCACAAACTTCTGATGTCCAGGGACAACAGACACCTCAGAATCAGCAACAATTGTTTTCCCAGCAGCTTCAGTTTTCAGCTATGCCGCAGGGAGCACAACCTGGATGGGAACAGGGGGGCCAGGGTGTTCAACAACAGTCACAACCCATAGTGCACGCACATGGGGTTAGCTGGGAAGGTGCATTACCTCGATCTCAGGAACATGGCGTTGTCAGTGGAGTTGAGCAGCAGCAATGGTCATCTGCCCAAGATGCAGATCAGGAAACAGAACGACAAAAGCGCTTCCAAGCAACACTACATCTTGCTGCTGCTTTACTGCAGCAAATGCAACAACCACCTAAGAATCCCGATCAACAGTAGCCTACAGTCTCGAGGAAGACTGAATCAGGTACGCATTTTTGTGGATTTTAGCACCCATTCTGGGCCAAAGTTCCGTGCTTGTGTTTTGTTAATATTGTGAGTGCTGGAAAGCGGCCTGGGTTGCAATTTCAAGCTAAGCATATTAATACTGATGCTGGTATCCACCTTTTTGAATTATCCTTGTATCACCAAAGGTCCTTTTGTTTTGATGACGTCATTTCTGCCTTTGCTAAAATGTAACAGATGCTTAGTTCTCTTCATCCATAACTGTAAAATGGGTCTCTCCAGTGACAGTTTCAAAGTCTTCAATTGTGTAGAGAAATGATACAAGATGACAAGTTTCATCCTTTGTGCTTCAAGTCAGCCAATCATGTATGCTAAAAAATGGCCAAATTCATAATTTGCCAGACTTACTGTAGATATAGTGCATACCCAATTCATATTTTTTTCTCTCAATAAAAGCGTGCAATCATGGAAGAGCAACAACCTTTCAAACTTTCATTATCACAACATTTATTTGGTAAGTGTATGGAATGGAATTCGATTCTTGACAGTAACAACCTCAATGACCTATCATGATAAAAGTAATATGTAGCTCCACAAAACATGGTAATGATCGGTAACATTTAATTTGTGTTTATTACTTATTGACCAATGGTGAAATTTGTATTTCTTTAGGCTTATTTTAGATGTAATGTATATCCATTTGACGATGTTTTGTCAATAAAAGCTTACAATCATGGAAGATCAGCGATTCCTGAAACTTTAATCACTACAAATTTGGTAAACATATAGATTGGAATTTGATTAGTGTCACATTAAAACAACCTCAATGACCTTATTATGGTAGAATCATTATGTAGCTCCTCATTTAACATAGGAGCATTGGAGGGCAATGTTCAATTTGTTTATTTATTGACCCATTTGGAATTTTTTACAATTCATGTCATATAAGATCATTCTATATTTTTTTATAAACTAAATTATCAACCATTTCACTCTACATGACTTCATTGCAGTGATACCCCTTACATCTATCGAGTTGGGACTAAGGCTGCAAAATTATCAAATTGCAAAAAAATTGAGCACTGTACATTCTTCCAGCCTTTTCAGTCAACAGATGAATCATCATCTCTCTTTTAAACACTGAATCTTGGGATAATGAAAAATTAGAGTAATCACATCTACAGCAATATCAAGGCAGCTAATTGTATATCCAACTCTCATGCCAGCTAACAGCATATTCATCTTCTTTCAAATAGTTAGTGTGGTTAACTTGGTCAGTGAACATAATACCTCAAGTTATTCTCAAATGCATCTAAGCAAAGAGTGTACTTTCACCAAACTGCAATTTCCAATTCAAGCTGATTCATCCTATTTAAACCGCAAAGAATCTCGGAGGGTTCTGAAAATTTTCATGAGACTGATCTTGAACCTCCCTAACCCTTACCTCAGCAATGATCATGCAAGTTTTTCTTGCTGTCTAATATTTATTATGAAGTGCAATATATGAATATACCGATTTTGGCAATTTCAATCGGCAGGGATCAATTCTGAAATGACTGAACCACTCATTGATCTAGTTCAGAATGAGCCCATTCTGAACCACCAGGAAACACAGAGTATGACCAAAACCCGATTCTAAACCCCACCGAAGACCGACATATCTGGTTAGAATTGGCCAGTTTTGAACCACCAGGTGAACACTAAGTCGAACGAAAGCATATTTTCGTAATTCAGTTTTGTGTTCTATCTAAATAAAATGAGTTACTGGGTATATACTTGATACCAGATGCTGCTATGGCATTCAATTACTGTTTCTTTGAATCACTTGTCCATATAGATTGATTAGACTAGTATTTACTGTTTGCTAGAATCAGTATACTGGAAAGGAAAGAATCAGGTTTCTAGGCTGTATTTTCTGCATGCAATGTCTAGGAAGATTTGGTCCATGCAACAAAACTCAACCATAAACTTTCTTCAGAAAATTGAAATAGAGCTCTTATTCAATAGCATTGGCAAAATCGATTGAAAGATTCATTTCCACTTGAGACTTATGCTGAGAGTCCCTATCCACTTCATGGCACATGAAATCGTGTTTATCAAATGATGTTTTGCAGCAATCATTTCTCTCCATACATGCTGCCAATGGAGATTATCGATCACAATAATAATGATTGCAGCATATTGCCTATTCATGACATGCACCTTGTAAACTGGTTGAAGGCAGTGCTATTTAGGAAGTATGATCAGTGGAGGAACGGTTCGGGATCCTGCATTGTGAATTGCAGTCAGTACGTTTTGATAAGAGCATGGACTAACGTTGGAAAGAAGGTTGCAATACCTTCTTGTGCATTATATTCATTGCTATATTACATACCAGATAATGCATCTGCATGCAGTTGCAAGGTCAATAAGGATTTTATTTTTAGCAATCACACTAGCATAGTTGAGATAAAGTCTTTTTTAGATATTTAAGTATTTAAAGTCTAGGTTCAGGGTTGGTGAATCAGCATTTAGGGTCAAGAATTTAGAGTTGAGATTTTTAAAGTAATGCTTTATAAAAATTGGGAATGGTGGTTTTAAAATGAGCTAGTGTCAGCTGCGACTATCAACCTTATCTTCAGATATTTGCATCATAAAACATGCCTGCAATTTCTCTGAAAGGTCTCTTGTCCATGCCTAGAAGTTAATCGTCATGAATGTTTGTAGATGGATGGATATGTGCACACTTTATATGATTATGTTACTTAGATTGATGTTTTGAATGAATTGCCTACGTTTAAAGGAATAATTTTGCCAAAGTGGAGATGATAATGCTTTTATAATAATGAGTTTTGAGTACTCAAAAGAGAGGTGATTTATGACGACTTATGTTTTTGTTTGAGAGGATTTGTATCCAAATCCCTTGCCTTGAAGATTTGTATGGTTTAAGAAATGTAATGGTGTCCAACAAGTATCAATTTTTGCAAGGACTTTTTATGTTTCCTGTTGCTTCTTTCTTGGCTTCCATTTACTTAATGTTCTATTTAGTTGGTCTTTGTTTTATTAAAATTTGCGACTAACTTCTAAATTGTGAATACAACTAATGTCTTTGCGATTATTATTTTTGAATAAGCTTCCGTTATCAATTTTCAAGACTTATGCATGGGGCCAATAGTAGAAGTAGGAGAATGCAAGAAAGTTCAGTACGCTATTAAAGATACAATAACAAAGACATTCCAACAAAATTTAAGATAGAAGGAATGATTCTATACATCTATGAACATGGTTCTGATGAAGAATTATTATCTATATCTCGTTAGAAACATATATTCACCAAAGTGAACAAATGTCATTGATGGCTTATACAAGGTTATACTTACTCTTAAGGTGTATTTTGAAAACCCTCACTCACATATTTTGTTATATGCAAGACACAATGCAAAGAGGCAGAATGGGTGGTAGGTGGATGATGGTCTGGATGAAGATTCATTTGAGTTGTCATGTGCCTATGCCATGAGAAAATTTTAGAGTAAAAAAAAACATCACATTGTTTACATAAAAAGAAGTGAATAAACTTTCAAGTTGGTGACTATCGCATGGGTTGTCCTAATGATCATTTTGGTTTTCATAATCAAATTGCTCTTGACAATTGATATCTCTTTGTTGACATTTTTGGGGAAATAGCAATCAATTATGTGATTAGTTGGATTGTCCTTTTGATGATAGATGCACCCACAATCTTCTCATTTAAATTGTTCCTTCAGATTATATCAAGATATTAATTGCAAAATCTGTGTTTAGAGCATCTTTTTGTTCCTACTATGGACCATAGAAATTAAAGTCAACTGTGTTTTTAATCAGTGCATTGATGTTTATGTACTTTTGCTATTGACAAATTGATCTCTTAATCCTTATTCCTTTCTATCCTTGTTTCAACTTCATTGTTTCTTTTTCTCATCTCTTCCTTTCTTCTAATATTGTCAGTTTCTTGATGTAGCCAACAATTTGTGTAGTATTTCGACTTGATCCATCATCGTGCTTAAGGATTGATTGTTGTTGATGCAACAATGATCGATTCAGCCTTTGATACAATAGTTATTGACTTACATTTTTGATTGATTTGGGAATGTGAAAATGATAATGCTCTACTTGTCAAAGAACTTGATAGTTTTATATTATTGGTTATAGTAACTTTCATACCATTTTTAGAATCGTTGGTAGAAACAAATTGTTTAGGCACTTGCCAAAGAATACAAACAATGTAATTATAATAAATTAAAAGCTAGAGTAGGTTACAAGCACTAAATGTGAGAAGAGTAGGCCTTTTTCATTGCTTTCATCTAAATCCTCATATTCTTTGTTGTTACCACTACCATTGTGATTATCATTACTATTTCATTGTAATTCAATATGCAGGCCTTCATTTTGACATGGTGAGCATTCCAACTTTGTGCTTGACTTTTCATCTTGAAGAGTATGATTGAAAATTGTGTTGTTTATGGCTTCATTTTTATTTCCCTGATTCATAGTTGTTGTTGTATTAACATAAGTTACGAAGATCGTGGTGCAAGTGCTCAAACTACTGCAAATCCTCTTCAAATTATTTATACTATCCATTTGATCTGCCATCACCCTTGTCATAACTTTGTTGATACCAATTGTGATCCCAACATTTGTTTTGCTCATCAACATCGTCAAATTCATTATCGTTGTAACAATCGTCTTGATCTTCACACTAAACATCTAATTGTTCATGTTGATAACCATTGTCGTCGATTATATTGTTTAATTTGGACTGATTTATATACTCAGATAATTGCTCATATGTAAAGTCTTCAGTAGAAGTATATTATCCATCAAGATCCATTAAAAATGGAAACAATTATTTGATGTCAAGCTTAAACTTTTTATGGATCATTGAACCACAAAAAATATGACATGGTCTATATGTAGGTTATAGATTTTTTTAGGTTGTGTCTGTCTTTCAATATTGTAAAATTCATGTATCACAATATTCTATCAAATCCTAATGATGTCCAATGTTGACTTGAGATCAAAGTAATATATAAATAGCTTGAATGTACTTTTAGCAGTGGAACTAAAAGGTGAGTGATGGTAACGTGCCATGACATTGAATGGTGTTGTTTTAACCTTAGTAGATGATAGCACAAAAACATAATAGTGAAATTAATAATAGCTAATTTACTTACTATAGGATGGAAGTTCAAATATAGTTGTTGTACACAATTGACAAATTTAATTGGGCTAGGCCTATTTGAATGTTATTGAGTGATAGAGCAATGGACTAAGTTTGGTGATTACTAGACATCACATTTGGCATCTAACTTTTTGACTTTAGTGTATAGATACAGAGGGATACAATAGTGACACATGTCTTACTTTGATTGTTATAATTCATGTTCGAATAGCATCTATAACAGATACTTATTGACTCAACATTATGAACAGATTATAATCGACAATTGTATAAGTTTTGTGATGCCTATCAAGTAATCCAAGACAAACGAGTAAATAAGATTCATTTTATGTGGACTTGGAATAAGGCTAAACTATATAAAATTTTGTAAATACTTTTTCTTTCCAATTAATGGTGGGTGACCTTGTGCATCTTGCTAAGTGAGTCTTCTTCTTTCTCTCTCTCTCTCTCTCTCTCTCTCTCTCTCTCTCTCTCTCTCTCTCTCTCTCTCTCTCTCTCTCTCTCTCTCTCTCTCTCTCTCTCTCTCTCTCTCTCTCTCTCTCTCTCTCTCTCTCTCTCTCTCTCTCTCTCTCTCTCTCTCTCTCTCTCTCTCTCTCTCTCTCTCTCTCTCTCTCTCTCTCTCTCTGGAATCTTACTCAATGGTATTCCGTCAAGTTATTTACGCTTTGCCGAGCGAATGCTAAGTCATCTTAACACACAAAAAAAAGATCATTCAAGCACAAATTATGGGTTGCTCCGTCCGTGAGACGCATTGTTTGAGCATCCCAATTACGCCATCAATTTTTGGTTGTAATTGCCATTTTGTATTGTGCTTCAGTGTAATATAGCAGCAGCTTGCTTTTATCTGTGTACAACGTAGATGAATGCTTCTTGTGATTGAATGTACTTTCATTGCTGTTTGATCGCGCTTGTTTACTCATTCTGATCAGAACACAGACGTCTATGACTCCTTAGTTTCTGATCAGACGATGGCTGTCTTTGACCCCTGAGGAACTCGCGTTATCATACTGCTCTTCCATTTATTTAGAACTGTGCTTCACATTGAATCTGATTTCAGTAGCACCACACACAAACCATTTCTAATCTCTTCAGTGGACCGTACTCTTATTTCAGAGTATGAATTAATTTTTAAGATCCTGTTGGGCAATTAGAACACTTAAGACTGTGATTACATTTAGCTTGCTCTCTTCTCCGTTCACGTTCTTCTATCTCCCTTGTCCCATCAATTCCTTCCGAAACTCGATGAGAGTTGAAAGTTTACATCAAGATGAAGATATGGCCCTATATTGTGATAGCCTTTTAATGGGTAGAAAAAGGAGCTCAATGTAAAGGATCTTCTTTGCAACCTAAAGGAGTGTTTCTTTGAGATCCTATTGAAGGTTTCAACCATCTATGAATTTCTGTCTTTTACAAAGTAAGCTTCTTAATTGATAAAGCTGACTTACTATTTGGTGATCCTATCGGACCTTGTTTTGAGAGCCTTGCACAAGAATTCTTGAAGTTTCTAGGAGTATTCTTGTTTGATGAAGTGCCTAGCAAATTTCAAGTGTGTTGAAAAAATTTGAAACAAAACTTCATGGATTAATGTAACGAAGGTATGTATCATAAAATGTACTGTCATAAGTGAAAATTTCATCCCGAACTGCTAGGAAAAGAATAGTAACTGTGAAAGCTACAAAGATGAAATTAGTAAACATTTTGAGTTTTTTCAATGGGAAAAGAGATCCACAACTTTATTATCTGACCTTTTATTATGAATGGTGAATTGGTCGAGTTCTTCAAAATTTTCAACACATTTGACTGATTAGGTAACTAGTGTGCCTAGATGAGGTGATGAGCCCTCTCCCTGTATTACTTGCTAATATCATAATTTAGCCAATTAAAATGGGTGCGCTAGAAGACTCTATGACCATTGATAATTCCATTATAGAGAATTTATAGATTTGGACATTAAGAATGCAGACTATCCTTATGGAAAGAGATATTTGGCCAATATAATTGGCGAAGTTGAACCTGAAGAAGGCAAGACTGCTAGATTGTGTATAAAGCATGACACAATAGAGCTAAAGCACTAATTCAATTGAGCTCAATAGATGATTTATTTTTCCAAAAGAGTACATTTACAACTTCACATGAATGTGAAATGCTTTGATGAAATTGTTTAAAAGCAAGAATATAACTAACATGCTTAAGTGTTTTTTTTTTTTTTTCTCGAAGAAGAAAACTGACCATAGATTAGATACTTTTTACAAAAAAATTACAAAGAACAATAAACTTAAGAAGCATAAGCGTATCAGCCTCTTTAAAAATGAGTAGAGGGGAAATGTAAAAATCATCATGCCCAAATTCTCTACTATTCCTATCTAACCAAATGTTCCACAAAGTTGTGACTCTAATACATTGCCAGAAGGAATTGATCTTATCATCATCAAATGTAATATCATTCAACAATAAATCTAAGTGGTTGAATCTCTTAAACCTGACATTAAAGCGAGCAATAAAAAGATCAGTAACAATCATCCAGAGTGGGACGTAACAATGAAAGAACAGGTGAATCACATCCTCATCAAATATTTTGCATTTAAAGCTCGGACGAGAAGAGACCTTGGCGGATGCCCTCGTAGACTTTTGAATTGTTTTCGCAGCTTAACGGAGAAAACAACAAATGTTGTGGTCTTATTTCAGAGCCATCTTTGGGCGCCTCTAAGGAGGTGTGATTCATATTCAACGGTTATGTTCAGGGATTCAACATACTCTGGACTTCTATTCTGAATGTTCCTTTTTCTAGTAGGACGAAGGGGTTTTCCTTTTTTGTTTGAACTTGCCATTATGTTGTTGGCCTCATGCTTAAGTGTTATAAATGTTTCATCATTGCTAGTACAAGAGGAGTTAAGAACATGTAGATATATTGCAAGAAGTGGTTAGATGTGAGGAGGCATAAGCTCCTCCATATTTCTATCACATACTCTCCTCAACACTCTTGTAATGCTCTTCTATCGAATACAAGTAATGTGTATCTTTATCTCTCTACTACTTATTTAAGGTTAAATACTTTTGCATGTGTTGATTTTGTTCAAAGGGTAGCAAGGGTCAGAGGAGTAATGGCTATTAACTACACGTAGAATTTGTTGCCGACTTGCTAAATTACTAACTATAAGTGTATGAAGTGACTATATTAGAGGGAATTGTTAGTGGATAACTATATGTTAGGGGTAAGATACTCGCTTGATATACTGAGGTTGTAGCTCAAGTTTGTAACTTTATTATTGATTGATTGCATCCTTGGATTGGGTTTATGTTGTTTGGATGTGTTAAGTCCTATGATAATCTAAAGTATGAATTTGATATCAATGAATTAAGATGGGCTTGCTATGGTGGTATACAACCCCATCATTGAAGACTCATGAGATGTATTTAGTAGTCCCATTAACTTATCTATAAGTTGGGGCTAAGTATAGATTTGCTCTAGGCATGAGAGACTACAATGATATCTAATACTAGTGTTGTTATTGGGTTTACATAAGTTAGATCCCACTCGAGACATAACATAGACCTCTTCAACTAGTTCTTATAGACTAAGGTCACTCAACTCACGTCAAACCATTGACTTGGTTGCATTTCTATGAGCTACATAGAAAGGAAAGATTTATTAAATGATCTTACAAGTTGAAGTCCATAGAAAATAGTGAGTGAAAATACTTGTGCACTTTTAAGTTATTTCTCACATATGCAATAAATTTTAAGCATGAGATATAACACAAACTTGAATGCTTATAGATCAAGAATGATATATACTCTACTTGTATATAGAATAATCTATTTCACTGTTTTGTTCAAAAAGAATATATAAGGTGATAATATCCAATTCTTCGTGCTACTTAATATGTGTCTTAGTCTTATGGACACATTTTTCAAGTTGTAGACAAAAAGGGCAACGTCTTAGATTGTTCTAAAGACAAAGATGATCATAAACATATCAATCCTAAGCATTTGAACCTCACAACCAAAATAAATAAACATGCAAAGAAAGAAAATGAGCTAAATGCTGTACTCTTATATTCACATTCATGCAAAAGAAAATAAATTGTTCTACTCATTCGCACCATTCTATACCCCCATGGGCCTCTATGATAGAGGAGGGTTACTCTTCAACTTTTGATGCCCAACCAGTCCACTTTTGGAACATGCCCTTGAGGATGGACACTTAGCCAAGGTCAAAGGACCAAGGTCCTTGGACCTGGACTCAAGGTTCTGACTTCTCACCTAAGACCTTGAGGCTTGGGGGCTAGTGTAGCGTGTGAGTTAGGCATTTGTTATTTAGGAGAGTGTGAGCAAGTTAACTATCAATTATGTAGCCATCATTTTGTGTACTCTGCTCATTAATCATAACTCCAATGGATTTGAGAAAAATAAAAGTATATTAAATTGCCCGTCAAAATTAAATGGAACGCCTAGCTTACGGCCTACCCACCCTCTACTCCAAATTGAAAATTGGAGGCCCAAAGCCCTAGCCTTGCAGGCCTCTCCCCTCTGCTCTTTTGCCACGTGGTTTTACTGCCTTTAACCCTTCTACCCGATCACTAAATTTACTGAGAATGTGAATTGACAGTTAACGTGGTAAAATAACACCCCACCCGAGACTTTGCTTTCGTGTGAGGTTGGCAGAAGCTCCCCCTCCCTCCTTCCCTCGACTCTCGATCGCCATCGCTGACCTCTGAGCTCTCTGATCCATCTCTGCAGACGCAGCATTGCTTCGCCTCCCCCTTTGCCTTGGTCGGTGTGAGGATTTGATCTGCCTGCAAATGGGTGAGATATGGCTCAGATAACAGTGAACTCTTTCTCAGCAGCTGTGAATAGCTGAGCATGGATCGGTGTTTAATCGATTTGCAGGCAGGTGTGTGGTGTCTTTGTCTAATGATATTCTTGCTGAAGCTTTAATCAAGCTCCTGTATCCAATCTTTCCAAGAGTATGTGCTGTTGGGTTTGTGTAACCAGATGCAGCAGCAGGTGATCTATCAACTCCTGTAGTGATGGCCACCATTCAGTGGAGGTGGCATTTATGCGGCTCGTCCGTGGCAGAGCTGAGTAATTAAACTGCGTTGTACATACACACGTCGTTCACCTTAGAGATCAGATGGTTTCTGGGAAGACAGTGTTCTGGAATTAGATCACTTGGATAGAAGAAGTGGCCTCGCTCAACATGCAGTTCTCAACAAGGCAAGCCATACGTATTGGCACGTGTGCCCTTGTCTATCTGATTCTTCTCGGCTCCTGCCATGAAGGTCAGTCCAATATCATCCACTGACTCTCGCCTTGCATTTTACACTAGCACGAGCTGGGCATTAATCACAAGCATGCTTTACTCTATCCTTGTGATAATCCTGCTTAGCTGCTATAGATTTACTAGTTTTGCTCTCCATATTGTATCTCAAATTTAGTTTTCGGCAGAAAAAGAATACCCAAACAGAATTAAGTGCTCATTGCTTGCTTATGTTATATAGCGTGTCCAGTGTTGCGTATGTGACTGTTTGCGTTTGTTAGGATGTTGCTTGCTTAGTTATTACGTCCTCGTTGCTTAGGATGAGTGGGTAAATCCGGAAAACTTGTTGGGCTTTGTGGGTACGTAGTGAGTTATACGAAGAATGACATTCTCTAGTTGACAAAACCGACGACAACTCAGCCACTGTAAAGTGGAAGAGCTGTGCTATGGATGTTACGAATAATGACGTGATACATATCGAGGTATAGTGAATTGGAAGGTGTCATCAGCAGAGGCTGGTGGATATCAACCTCTGGCTGACAATGAAAGCTGTTTCCAGTGAAGAGTGTAGTAGAAAAGTGGTCAGCTATACGGCTGCTTGAGTTATTAATCTTTCAGACTCCTGCTGAAAGGTGTTAAAGTTGCAAGCACATGGAGTTCGCTATTTTCTTCTATCGTACGTGTATTCCTGAACTTCCAAGTTTCCTAATTTGATTTTTGTAAACGAGAGTCCACTGACAAGCTGAATTATGCCCCTTGTCCTTCTAAAAATTTACATGCGTTGAGCAGACATGTACAAAAGTCACCACTTACTGAGCGAACAGTAATTGGAAGCCGTTCTTTCTGTAGAGCTTATAGTCTTAAAAATCATTGGGTCTGTAGCAGCATCTCGTTGCTCCTGAAAGTAGCTTTCCATGATCAGGCAGCGTCTTTCACTGGATATATCTACCCACACAATTACTGTCTGATTGAGTGCACGTCTTATGAACTGAAATTATTGTAACTAGCCTTTGGTATCAGTAACTTATAGCGTGACTGCATGGTAAATGCAAATCTCATTGGAGACTGACCCTCGGCTGTTAGTTACAGGTTCAAGCTCAGGCTTCTTATCGGGCATTTCTATATCCAACCGATCTTTGAACAGAATTAACGATTCGGTGTCACATGTTGGAGCTGGATTTAGGAGCCGCAGACTTCTAGCAAGTGAGCACCTCCCGAGTTCTTAAAATTGTTATCGTTTTCTTCTCTACTTTTATGTCTTTTGGAATGAATAGCACTGGCTTCCTGATAAAGCTGACAGGCTTTGGGAGGCTCGCGAGTAAATGTAAGCTTCCCCTATAGCTGATGGTAAGTTGATTGCTGGATGACATTCCGCATGCGGCATCAGAGACTTTCTTGAAATATCTGAGAGACATCTGAAACCTATAGGAATACTGCTATGAAGCTTTGATTTTGATTTTCACCGGTGAGTGTTGTAGGCCCTACCCAGTCTCTTTTGCCTATGGTTAAAGATAGAATTATAAAAATGAGATCTCCTTGGATGATATTGATTGATTAAAAGGAGTTGAGAGGTGAGCATGTGAGCTTTTTGATTTGCCTTCCGACAAATGTAGAATCTAGATGCCTGAAATGTTGTCTTCTTGAGTGATTTCTGACTAGAATATGCAAGCATCGGGGTAAATCTCAGAAAATCGTGTTACAATGCAGAGGTCAATTAGATGTTAAATTATGTGACTATAGCTTCATGGTATTGTGGCATTTGAAACTATTGATTTTTTGGTGCTTCAAGACGCGTGAGACTGCTTTGACTGAGCTGCATTCCATGAAGTTCAATTGATCAACTGAAGCACCTTCGTATGTGTTTCTTATTGCAGATACGTGTTCAAACAAAGATATTAGCATAACCCAAGGCCGAGATAGCTCCTCCTCTGGGATCCCACAGTTTGTTGTTCAGATAGTCAACACTTGCATGTCTAATTGTGCTCCTTCAGATGTCCATGTCTTCTGTGGCTGGTTTGCTTCAGCTCCACTAGTTAATCCCAAAACATTCAAGCGACTATCATACAATGATTGCCTTGTTAATGATGGTGGTCCTCTCCGACAGGGAGAAGTCGTTAGATTTCACTATGCAAACTCATTCATGTATCCTATCAGATTCAAATCAGCCGAGTTCTGTTAGGATCTACGATTGTCCTTTTTGAGAGTGTACAGTACTGTTGTTTTGATCAATTACATATAGTGCTTGAATAGCACCTAAATTAGTTTCTTTAGAGATGTTGGCATACTCTGCCTTCTCAAATAAATGCTGGACCAGTTACAAAGTCACATATAGTATATTTTATCACCTTTGGATGTACAAACCTAATGTAAGACACTTCTAGTATATTCTATGGATACCGGTTCTCTTCTTCAGCTGTTCTTTAGGTTAAGATTGACTGAGTAAGGAGCAGGGTGGTCAGAATGTGTTTTGTAATTTACTACCTCGCAGTTGTGAAATTTGGGATTGCTTGTGATTTGTCTGCTTTGTCTAACAGGCACGTCTGTCTCTGAACAACTATTATAAAATACAACTAAGAATTGTGAGTTGTATTACAGAAAATGGAGGGATCATCCGTTTCATCTGTTTGTGATTACTTTTTGCTGCAAATATTTCCAAATGGAGCTGGCTCTGTTGTTTACTTGAAAAAACTGTTTCTTTCCTTGCTTTGGGTATTGAAGTGATGCACTTGTTTTTGCTGTACATTTGCAGATACTTGTACTTACAAAGATATTAGTATATCTCAGAGCCGAGAAGGCTTCTCCGGCATTCCACAATACATTGTCCAGATAGTCAATACTTGTATGTCAGACTGTGCTCCATCAGACATTCACATATATTGTGGCTGGTTTGCTTCAGCTCCTCTGGTTAATCCAAACATATTTAGGCGAGTTGGATACAATGATTGTCTAGTAAATGGTGGAAAGCCTCTGAGACATGGGGATATTGTCCGATTTGAGTATTCCAATTCCTTCATGTACCCACTTAAATTCAAATCTGCAAGCTTCTGTTAGGTTACCCGTGAGAACCACACGGAAAAGCTTCTCTGCAACTATCAAATCATACTCCAATACCATAGGCTTGATAACCATTATGGGTGAGACCGAGTTCTGGGATTTCGTAGATTTTGCATGAAATAATATGAAAATGGCACCCAAATTTTGTATAGTTTTAGGAGTACACACCACGGAAAGAGATCATCACATGGTTACTTTGACGCCATTACACTATCGATGTGATAACCTTTTGATCTGAACTTATATTTTATTGGTGTGCGAGCAACTATTTCGTTGGAATATATGGGTCAATATTTTTTTGGTTCCATCTCGATATGATCTAGTCTCTATGATGGTTCCAATTTTGGGTTGCTGGGACTTTTTAGTATGCTGCAACATCATAGGCTTTACATGCATATTGATCTTTATGTTGGAGGAAAGTGTATTGGCTCGCTCATTCAAGGAAAAAATAGTGGGTTTTCAACAGAACGCCCTCAAAATTTAGTTGAACTTAATTTGGCCAGGTCTTTATGCTACTGAAAAATAGAAAAATTGACTGACCATTGCTAGTGCAAATGTGAGATAAATAAAGCATATGAGATAAAATAGTGACGGGATATAGAGTATGCTGACGAGTAGAGTGTTTTTTAAATAGGTCTATAGTTTTTTTTAAAATAGGCAAGACTTTATGGGCTCTTTTTCATTCCTTACAATTGTTGAGAAACAACCCTGCAATGAGATTGATTGCATAATTGCAGCTGAACGTGTTCCAATACAACTATGACATACATGTGGAACACTAGACACTAGTGTTCCGGACAACCGGCTGGAGCGCTATTAAATTTTAAAAAAATAAATAAAACAAAAACCTTACAAGAAAAACCTGAATAGTAGAAAAAAATTTAGACTGCCTGAAAAATTAAACACTAAAAGAAAATAAAAAAACAGCATTAATTAAAAAAAAAATTTAGTGCAGGTTTTGACAAACCTTAGTGGGATTTCCTGAACGTGTTCTGCAGCATGCCATGCAATGTTGATATATCTGTATATAGATATATATATTCTGTGACTGTGCTTCAGTATCTGATTGAAGTGAGTAGCAGATATTGGGGATTAACTATCTGAAATCAAGCAATAGAATTGCTCTTTGAAATCCTTTCACATGATACCCATATTGGCAGGTTTGAAAAAAAAAAAAATTTGCATTCCGGGAAACCCTAATGGGAAATTCAAGTCTTCAAGAATGTGATCCAGATTGTGTTTTGGAAAATTTAGTTAGGGTTTTTTTGGAACACAGATTAAAATTTATTTATTAGCGTTTTTTTTAATCCCTCGTAAAATTTTGAGTAAGTCTAAAATGTTTTTTGACCTTTCTTTGGTTTTTTGTTTTCTGTATATTAGCTGTTTTTGCTGAATATTTAACCAAAAAAAAAAGTTCTGGAACGTAGAACGTGTTCTGCTACGTCTATAATTCAGGGTATTTGAGGTGGTGCAGTTATGTTAAGCTTTTATGTCACCTGAGATTTTTCACCACAGACCATTCCCTTGCCCTCGTCCAACACACACATACACACACACACCCCCACTCCCTAAACCCTAATTTCATGAGAAACTTGGTTTTCACTCCTCATTTTGAAGGCCTCTTTTGAAAAAAATTCAAACATCCACGATATTCATAAGATTTTAGTTATATGTATATTGTGGCATAAAGTGAACTCCACATATTCGGTATCCTTCATGAGGAGGTTGGTTACTGGCATTAGCAGGTTGAGCTGCAGGAGCGACAAGACGTGTTACAAGATGATAGTCAATCCTCGAATGAAGAATACTTGTAGTAGTTGTAGATGGATGGTTAGGATTAAACCTTTTGTGTGAGCCTTCGAATCTGGTTTCAGGTTTCTCTTGACCATCCACAACATGCCACGTGTATTTTTTTCTCTTCACTATTGCTACATATTTGTTAAAGAAAATTCTGTTGGTTTTATTGGTCAAAAGCTAAAATATATATTGACAAAAGCTAAAGTATACCTCTATCACAACAAGATTCACCAAAATCCAAATGTGTTTTGTATTATCATTGGTCTCTCTCTCTCTCTCTCTCTCTCTCTCTCTCTCTCTCTCTCTCTCTCTCTCGCGCGCGCGCGCGCATGGATTAAATTCTCCACAATGCAGTTCTCACTTGGCTCGGAGTAGCTGCCTTTAAACCAAACCAATGTACCATCGACTCGTCGAGGTTGAGACTGCACGAGTTTGATCCGAATATGAACTATCCCTTTGCATTTGATTGAAGCACCATGTCTCTCGTACAAAACACAACTTTCACAGTTTTGTCATTGATCAGTTAATTGCCTTGCACTTAAAACAAAATTTGTACATCTCGCTTGGCTTCGAGTAGCTATCATTGAATTAGACACATGCAACCAAAGTTTGCACTAGTCCAATTCTAATACGAATTGTCCCTTAGCGTTCGTTCAAAGTACCATGTCTCATGCAAAACTTAACTTTCATAGTTCCTTCATTGATCAGTTGCCTTATACTCAACACAAGTCAACGTACTCATAATGTCTCCTCATCATTATTGGTCTAGAAAAACCCTGTAGCAAGCTTTTTTTTTACAATAATAACTTGTTGGCATCTTAATCCAAAGTTCGTCTAGTTTCCTAGTGGGAGTATGACTAGGTCACCTTGAACTTGCTTCCATTATTTATGAACCGTCATTTGTACTTTGCACCAAGAGAGGATTGTGTGTGGTAGTTCTTCCCCTCACTTCGAACATTAGCTGATTTGATTTAGAATTGAATCCTTGGATAAAAGCTTTTTCAACATTTTGTTTTCCATCTGCCAAGATTTTGGCTTGATTCAACTTGTTGCCAATCTCTAAAGAAGATCCTAGTCTCCTTTGTAAAAGAAAAACCCAACTAAAATTGGATCACTCATGAGTTTCAATAGCCATCTTAATGAAGGCCAATTTTTTCAGAGAAGAACTCTCTTGAAATTGCCATTTTCAACTTTTGACTTCCTACTTGCATCTGATGGGCACTGTCACAAATGAAATTAACCCAAATAATAGGTCAACAATCCAATCCTTTGCAAACATTGAGTCATTTTGTTGCTGTTCCACGTGAATACTGAACTGCAAATTTGTCCCACAGATTCTTTCTCGAGCTTGATAGCTCCTTGAATTCTCTCTCTCTCTCTCTCTCTCTCTCTCTCTCTCTCTCTCTCTCTCTCTCTCTCTCTCATGGCTTTTAGTTAGTAGCAATTACAAGATTGGCATTGTTGAGTTTAATTGACTTTGAAATTGTGCGTACATATGTTGTACATATGTTATAGCCTGATAAAGGAAATTTTATTCTTTGCTCTTATTTGCTAGGTGAGACATTTGGAGAACCTTTACCTTCTTTGTGCATGTGAGTTTGAGAATGCAAATTGTTGGCTTTCATGTATCCTATCACATGCTTTTGGAGTGTTCTTGGTCATCTTGTAGAAATAAACATAGATGTTGCCATTTTTTTATTATTGTTGTGAAGCTTTATTGTTTGAAATGTGTTGTAAATTAGTATTAAGCATCTTGGAGTTTTGATATCATACCATCCTTGCGTTTATTAGCTTCACTTTTTTTATTTGGTTGTAGAGACATATGCATACATGACTTTTTTGGTATTAAATCAATTTAAGACCCAACAATATCATGCCTATTTTAGAACTGACATTTTCAGAGGCATTATAAAATATTTTTAGGATGGTTTTGCTTTTGACATTTTTTTGGAGGTGTATATTTGAGGTTTGATATATATCAAATTTAAAAAATGTCAAAATAAAAAATCTCTATATGAACGTTTTCATAGCATTTTTAGATATTGCCAATGTATATATATATATATATATATATATATATATATATATATATATATATAAATATATAAATATATAAATATATATAAATAAGTATATTAAAATGTGAAAAGTGGACTTTATTGTAAGACATTTAAATAACATTCATATCACTCTTGTAAAGACAAAGACGATGGCAATTTTTGTTTTTGCATATTGTGTTGAAGTTCTATTATTTGATTTGATTTAGTTTCTACAAATTTCAGACCGGATATTTGCATTAACATTGTAATGTAGCACTTTCACCTATGCACACTCATGCGACACTGGCTAGTAGCTTAAGTGTGTGCAATGAAGAAATCAAAATGAGCATTTTGACTTATGCACACATATCTAATATCCAAGTACTAGTGGAAGTGTGTGCTATTAAGATTTTGAGACGAGACGATGTTTTTCTCCTTGAGCACATATGTGAAAAGTTATAACTGCTCAATGGTAGAGGTGACAAAAAAAAATACATGGTGTGCATAACGTTGAAACTCTCTAGACGATGTTTTTCTCCTTGAGCACATCTGTGAAAAGTTATAACTGCTCAATGGTAGAGGTGACAAAAACATACATGGTGTGCATAATGTTGAAACTCTCCAAACAATAGATTTTCTTAGTGATGGGATTGAAGACTCTATAACCTTTGCTATTCTCACCATATCCCACAAAGATGCCTTTGATGGAAGTTACATCGTCCTTCTTCCTTGTATCCAAGGATTGGTGTACATAGCAAGTGGATCCAAATATCTTTAGATCCTTGAGATTTGGCTTTTCTCTAAATAGAGCTTCATATGGTGTGATTCCTCCAATGGCTTGGTTGGGCAATCTATTGCATAAGAAGTTAGCACATGTGATTGCCTCACCCCAAAATGGTTTTGGTAGAGAAGCATTTAGACTTAAGGCTTTAGCACACTCACAAAGAGATCTATTTTTCCTCTTGGTCACTCCATTTTGTTGAGGGGTACATGGACATGATAACTTCCTTTTAATGCCATTAAAACTACAAAACTCTATCAACTTATTGGAGATATATTCTACTCCATTATCACTTCTTAATGCCTTGATCTTGGTACTAAGTTGATTTTTTACTAAAGTTTTGAACTTTACAAATGAATCAAACACCAAAGATTTACAAGAAAGTAAACATTTAAAAATGTAATTACTTTTGTCATTAGTAATAATTAAATTAGGGGTTTCCATCAATACCTAGCACTAAATAGTATCAAGTTTGGTCACAAGAGCATAGAATGGTAGACAAAGTCGATAGAATAAATTTCGAGTACCATTGAGCCATAATCATGGGTCAAGTAGGGTCAAATTTTTAATTTTGTTTAATTGACCTCAAATTTTGACAAGCAAAATCATTGGGGCTATTAATGAGCTAAAGTACTTTCACTTCTATACAAAAAATAATCTGGCCATTTATTAGAAGATGCTCATTATAAATAACAAAAGGGATAATGTGCACAAGACACTTTTGAAATGAGTCAAACAAGAAAATTTGTAGTGGTTCACAAACAAAAAAAATAAGAGTTCTTGAGTGTAAACAATCTAAAGTACTTTGTTATAGCTAATTCAACACACAAGGGCATTACTATGATGCCATAGTGATCAATACGCAAAACATATGAGCTCTTATTGGAATACTTAAATGGATAATGTTACAAATGCGCTGTATTCCATTCCATATCCAAGAAACATAATCATGGAGGATAATTAGATCTTTGCATAGTTCAAGCATCCAAGACTTTGTGAGTTTTGTCCTATCTCAGAATTGAAAATGAAAGTATTGTTGTTCTATTTCCTAGATGAATATGTCTCGTTGGCATATGTGGCACACACGAGGGCATAGTCATGATAAGAAAAAATTTGTTGGAAGAAACTACATTATGAATTATATGTCTTTGTCAAAGACATTGAATGTGGTAGAGTCAAAACTTTAATGGTTTTGGGTGAAAGTTTCAAGTGATTATCAAATATTTTTTTAGATAAAAGGTACAATTGTATAGATTTTGATGCCATTTGTTTTTGTGTGTGTTGTGTGCTTCCTTGGGTACGTGTTAAAAGGAATAAACACACATATATTCTAATGATATTTGTCAAACCTTTATTAAGTGAAGTAAGTTGTTGGAAGTTTCCATAGTGTGATTCTTTATTTTGAACATGATCATATTTTATCAACTTTTATTTATCCTAAACTCTTTAATGATTATATATCCATTATTTTCAACTCACACCCATTGAATAAAGTAGGCAAGTACGTGACTTGCTTGGCCTTTCCAAGTATTTTAACTTTAGCTCCTCCATGTTTCCATATACTTTTACAATTGTAGTGGTATTAAACATAGTTGATATGTCGTAAGTTACGGCTTGACAATTTAATACACATAGAATATGAATTTTCTCAAATGAAATTTGAGATTGTTGCTCAAGGACTAGTCAAATCTAAGTTATGATACTTAACATATTGCCCATGTGAAGCTGCTCAATTGATATAATGCAATGTCTTCACGAATGAGGTTGAGTGCAAGTCTTAGTTCCTTCTTAGGCATAGATAAGCCATTTAATAATGTAGATGTCTCAATGCATGGTTCTAATATTGATTTCAATTGTAACATTTTTATTTTTGCAATGTAAAAGAAAAACTTTTGATAAAGTTAGAAGAAATAATTTAAATAATAATGTGATTGTCATGGGTTTGTGTCCTTTTATTGATTCTGTTCTAACTTGTCTCTAAATTAACTTAGTCATGTGTGTCTATCAAATGTGGTTTGCTAGTTGACATTTAATTTTCTCACTTCAAGGCTTGTAGTTTAACTCCATTTAAGTGTAGATGGAATATGAGACTTAAAATACAAGTCATTCATTGATAATTATGTAATTTCAATAATGAAACAACAAATTTTTTTAATAAAGGGTAATAAATGGATTACTTAATTCACTTTGTTTGTTGACAAAAAGGAGCTTGCTTTATATTGATGTTGGTTCTAGATAGAGTTTCACATACTAAGCAGGCTTGAGTTGGAACAAAATAGAAAAGGTGTTACAAGTGCCTACATTTAAAAGAAGTATAACTTGGTTATTGGTAAAATCATCATGAAATACAATCTTCAAAGACAATTGTTAAACCACATGAGTGATTATAATTTTTCTTATTCTTGACCTATTTTCATACATAATATTCAATCAATGGACCCCTTTAACTTCTCTGTTTGTGCAAACTAGAAAATCATCAGCTCATTATGTTGATAGAAGATAAATTTTCTAGATGAAACAAGGTACCCTTGTCCTCGGTGTGGAGATGGGCATACAACTACTTGCATATAAAAACAATGAAAGAGACTACTGGGACGGGCATGCAACCACTTGCAACAAAAAGCAATGAAAGGGATTATTTGAAAATGAAAGGCTATTTGAAATATTCATTTAAATGTTTTTCCAAACAAATGTGTTGGAGTGCTCAATAGATTGAACTACATATGCTCAAAATTTTAAAATTGTACTTCACTTTGAAACATTTTCTTGAATAACAACAATGACTTTTTCAAGTAGAAAAATTCAACAAGATGATAAGGTCACTTGGTCATGAAAAGAGCACTCAAATAGCAGCTCAAAACGTTTTAATCACATGGTGTACACCTTGAAACAATTGATTCTATGTTAAAGACTTCCACTTCCATAGTCTCAAGTATATGTGACCTCTTTGAATACAAAGTTAGGAGACAACATGCTACACAAAAAATAATATGAAATACACTACTCATTTTGAAAACCATGATAAGTATATTATGAACAAAGTTTTGAAAGAATACATTTATAACCAATCGAAATGTCTACTTAAAATCAAAAGCATCGATTTGGAATTTGATAGTTTGAGAATCACAACTATGTGAAAATGATTGATGTGGCTGGCAAAGATTTAGGTCTACTTTGAACTTTGAGGCACAATTATCATCAAAAGTACTATGGTACAATCACTAAGAGTACAACAATAAGCGATCTATATCCTTTTAATGTATTTGTTAACATGGGTGTTGACAAATTAAAAAATTAAAACCTGATCATTCTAGCATATCAAATATGTTGACATAGTCTTCAATGGGATGAATGCCATAAAGCTTCAAATGAAGAAACTTAATTTTTTGTTATCCAAAATACTTAACCTTGTAGAACATATATTATATTGACACACAAGACACTGATGAATTCTAGGCAGGGAATTTATAAACATGTTAGGCCCTTTCATAGTGATACAATCATGAGACATATGGAGTAGTGTATGTACGTGTGACTGATATAGTCAGGAGGTATGCATGAAGAGCTGTGATCTATTTATAGTTGACCTGCATGGGGATTGCATGGGTTCATGCACATGATCCTACTCTCTATATATTGAGGTAGAGGTTATCCCGTCAGGGACTTTGGTCTAGGTTACCTATTGAGCTCTTCTCTTCTTGCTATCAGATGGCATGGCTTGAGGGCTAGATCCAGGAAGATTCTCTGGGAGGGATCTAGATTTGGTTGGGTGGCTTTGCTCCAGAGTCTCTCTTGCGTTTTCCTATCCTCATCTTAGGGGTTTTTTCCTAGTGGTATTGAGAGAGAGAGAGAGAGAGAGAGAGAGAGAGAGAGAGAGAGAGAGAGAGAGAGAGAGAGAGAGAGAGAGAGAGAGAGAGAGAGAGAGAGAGAGAGAGAGAGAGAGAGAGAGAGAGAGAGAGAGAGAGAGAGAGAGAGAGAGAGAGAGAGAGAGAGAGAGAGAGAGAGAGAGAGAGAGAGAGAGATCAAAAGGAACATCCCAAAGGTAAGAAAGCCCCACAAAAAAAAATGCCCGCAACCAAAGAGACAAGCAACGAGCAGAAGGCCACGCACATGATGTTAGAGTTTTTATGCTTAGCCTTTGTTGGAGGGTTTGCGGATCCCAAGGCAACCCTAGTGAGAGGGATTTGGCACCCTGTGTGTGTAAGTCCAACCCGATGATCACATAGTTATTTGATTAATTAGAATGTCAATAAAAGGACTTTAGGCCTTTTCGCGGGACTTTTAATGTCGCAGGGCCTAAATGTCAAGTTAGTGAATAAAGTTGGGTTTCCCTCCAATTTTGATGGTTCCCACACTTTTTTAAATTTGAATAAAAAGAGAGGCAAGACTGGATCAATAGGATTCAAAGGCCAGAGTCCTCTTCTCTACTATAAAAAGGGACCAACTCGAGTTGCTCCTCATGTTCATTTTCTCATTTCAATAAAGCAGATTGGTTCTCTTTAGAAATGGATTGATGAATGTCCTTGCTCTTCCTCTCTTTTTCTCCATTTCTCATGCTTTCTTTGGTATTTGCTAATTGTTGGATTTGATCATTATTGGGATTGCTATTTCTTATGCTTTTTGTGAGAGAGAAAAGGAGAGAGAGAAGAGTAAGTTTCTATCATTGTTGTGGATTCAAGGTTAATGGAAGTAGGGTTAATGGATGTAGTGTTATGCTTAGTGTTAATGGATGTTAGTGTTAGATCCTCCATTCATGTTGAAATATGAACTATACTATCGCTCTCATGGGAAAGAACCTACACGTGACAACTAACTCCGTGTCTTTGATGCTAGATTGACTAGATCTTGGATTCAGGTTAGGCAAGGAAAGAAACCCACTACAATTTTGGTGCCGTTGCCGGGGAGCTACACCGATTTTTCAGTTTGCAGCATGTTTGGCTGATGGTTAGCTTGCATTAGGCATCTTGTTGTGGCATAAATAGTGTTAAAACTGCATTATAGGGATAGTTTGGGATTGATTTTGCTAGATTTTGAGTGGATTTGCTTGTTTGAAATCTAATATGATTACTAAACATGAAAAGCTATTCAGATCACTAATCTTAAGATCCATTTGGATCTGAGATATCAGAGAAAATAACAAAAATCGATCAAATCTGTCAAATTTGGTCAAAAAGAGGCAAAAAGCATCATCAGAGCCCATAACTTTTTTTCCTCTTTCATGAAACCTTCGCCGAGTTGCAGACAACTTCGGTCTTGTTTGCAGAACCTTTAGTTTGAAGGGCGAAGATTAATTCCCAGCAGATTTTTAGAAACATCAGAAAAACCACCAAAAAACACCAAAAAGTATCAAAATCCTAAAATATACAAAAAAAGAACCTTCGCCCAATTCATTGTGCTTAGATGTGATTCAGATCTATCTATTGCCAGGTCGGCGAAGAATAATACCAAAAATAGAAAGGTTTTCAGAGGATCAGTTGTCATTTTGTCATATTTTTGCCAAAAAAGTCATTTTTTTGCAAAATTACCATTATTACTCCTGATCCTTTGCCAGAACCTTCACCAAGTTTCCAGAACATTCTATTTATATAAAAATACTATTCTTGAGTTCGGCGAAGATTTATCTTGATCAAATCATAAAAAATCTTGATTTTTACCCTCGCTAGATCACAAAAACTATATTTTCTTGCGTGTCAGAAACCTTCGTCCAGTTGTCCATAGTTTTATCTGTGTCAGATCTTCCATCTGAGAAATCGGCAAAGGTTATTTCCCAAGAAATTGCCAAACAAGTGTTCAGAGAGTTTTAATCCCAAAATAGCACTGTTGAACCTTCGCCGAGCCAACCTTCGCCAGTCCTATATTTAGTTTTTGATTTTTCAGATCAGTCTCTGTCAAAATTTGGATCAGATCTGATATATTCTGAATTGGACTCTGAGAGATTTATCATTTTTGAGAAGTATTGATTGATCGAATTTTGGGTAGTTTTTCATCATATAGAATCAGATTCTTGAAAAGTGGAATAGAGCTAGTAGATCTAATCTGAGATAGTTTTTAAAAAAATCTATATCCAATCACATTATCAATTTGATCTAAATGGCTGCCCCTGGAGCTGCTCCTGGAGGTGCTCCATAGGAGGTCAATCCAATTATTGTTAGAAAAGCACCCCGATTGGATCTACCCAAATATAATGGATTAACAAATCCAGTTCGATTTCTTCAGATCTATGCTGAATCCTGTGAGGTCTATGGTGAGATTTATCTTCAAGATAAACTTAAGCTGTTTCCTATGGCCTTAACAGGTGCAGCACAAGATTGGTACTATAACCAAGATAAAACTGAGCGTATAGATTGGGAGGTTGTTAAACGAGCCCTTATCACACGGTTCAAACCGCAGAAGTTTATGGAAGACCCTTTCCTACTTTTAAGTAAAATTAGAATGGGAAAGCGAAAAATGGTTCGAGATTACATCAAAAGGGTGAAACATCTTAGATCTGAATGTGAGCCTGAGCTGATTAATGAAAATGCCATGATTATGTGGTTTTTGTCAAGTCTACCTAAATGGATCAGACGTGAACTGAAACGCCATAATGAGTACGCACTTTTGCAAAATGCAATGGACGATGCAATTCGGGAGGAGGATGAAGATTCAGATGATGAGCCAAATGTCAGTATGTTGCCTTATACAGCAGGGCAAACTACTACAACATCCACCACTATTGCATCAACAAATGCCAATGCTACTACAGAAATGATGCCCAATGAGTTCGAGAAACTTGGGAAGACCCAACAGAAACAGATGGAAAAGTTGCAGTTGCAATTTGATGAGAAAATTAAAGCATTAGAAAATTTTCACGGAGAAGAGAACAAGGAACCTGAGAAGTTTGCAAAGACTTTTCCTACCAGGGAAAATGTCTGGTGTTCTATTTGTACAGGAAATCACACAGTGAACGAGTGTCCTCAATTGAAAAAACAAATGGAAATTAGTGTTTGCCATCTGTTTAGTTCACCTGACCATGAGATTGCCTTTTGCAACTTCAACCCTCGGATGATTCAGCAACGGTATGCCCAGATGGGATATCGAGATCCATAGTATGGAGGCAACCCAGCAGCAAGACTATGACAATCTACTCTTGGATACCTGGAGCGTCTAGCCTTGCCTGCCCCACCAAAGCACTCCGCTCCTCCTGCCAATTTGATGGAACTAGAACCTTACGGAAGTGCTGAGCAATGGAGCTATGGTAATGATCAGCAAGGTGGATCTTGCATGTGGAGAAAGTCACAGAGTTGCAAAATGCCCAAATAAAGAAGAGTTTGTACCATTCTGTCGTGACTGTGGATATGGGCATTGCTATAAAGATTGTCCAGCAAGACCAAAGCCACCACCAGCTACAACACCTGTAAGTTTGATAACAATCAAGCAAGGATCGGTAGCTCATAACAAACCAAGTGCACCCTTGATGGTGGTCACCAGAGCACAAAAGCAAAAAGAACCAGTAGTGGATTCAGTACCTGCTGATGCTTTACCATTGAACGATACACCAATAGCATCGGAAGTTTATCCAAATCTTAATGCAGAAAAATGAAGATATCAGTATATGAGACAATGGATTAAGCATCTACAAGAAGAAGAGGAACTTGAAGCTGCTAAAGTAACAGCTGAAGTTCGGTCTTCACCATTGCAGCCTCCAAGAAATTTACGTACGGATATGAATGATCAATTACATCATCACGAACAACCCTTCAAGATGACGAAACCGGAAGCACCGCATATAGAATTACTCATGAATATTTTGTCTAGCAAGATCAATATTTCATTGGGAGAGCTCCTAAAGTTGGTGCCAAAAGCAAAAAAGAAGTCTTAGCGCAAAAGTTAGCTCAAAAAGAATCAGAAGATCATCAGGAGCCACTCTTTTGTGCTGGATTGAAGAATCTAACAATGTACTACATGTTGGAGCAGCTTGGGAAAGTGAACAAAAGAATATCACTCTACCAATACAACATAGACAATTTTCTAAAGAAGCAGCCGTGATAGACGGCGGTTCAGGAGTTAACCTGATTTTTACAAAGCTATGTACAAAATGGGGCCTTACAAAGATTAAGCCTGCTACTTTTGCTATTAAGCTAGCTGATCAAATGATGGTTCGTCCACGAGGAATGGTGGAAGATATACCTGTCAGGATTGCAGGAGTACAGTTTGTCATTACTTTCGTCGTGATGGACTTACCAAAAGCACCAAATGTCTACCGAGTTCTCTTAGGACATCCATGGTTACGAGTTGCACAAGTAATTCATAACTGGGGTACCGGCAAAATCACTTTTGAAAATCGTGAACGTGCAGTTAAAATTGATCCTACGACTTGGACTATCAAGCCAGTGGTTCAAAAAGCGGATGACGATTCATCAACAACGGATCACACTTGTGATCGACCAGAGAAAAAATTGGGAGTTCACTACAATTCTCAAACGAATATTGTCAATTGGAACGAAGCTCTTGCAACAATTGATTGTACAGCAGGATATATGTGTCAACAAGATATTCAATCAGAGATGAGCGAGATTTTCTTGTTAGATTGAACTTTGAATACACCAATCACGTTTCCACTAAATGTGCTGAATGTAGCCTGGATATCAACAGAACCTATACCGGATCCAATTGAGAATGATCTCATACCAATGAGCCATGCCTTAACTTATGATCACAATGCAGAACTTACGGATGAACTGATTCTACATCATATGGATCCGACCAGATTTGGAGTGCGTAATGTTTCTGATGAACGAACAATCAAATCGCCCAAAGCAGTTATATTGAAGGGAGACAAGATGACAGGTTCGATGACGAAGAAACAAGCAAAGCAACATTATAATACGGTTCTGAAATGGAAAAATTCCCCTCAAAAGATTGATTTAAAAGAAGTGCCACTTCTATTGGATAAAGACAAAGGAAAAGTCAAGAATGATTCTTCAAGTCATATCTCTAGCAAGACATCATCGTCTAGGAAGTCTTCACCTGAGAAGAAAGATTTATCATCCCGGAAGTCATCACCTCCACGATCAATTCCTGCTAAGAAGACTAAACGAAGATCCAAGACAAGTCCTTTCGAAAAAGAACAAGCAAATGTAGTCCAACATGATATGCCAGAGCATTTTAAACATTATACACTGGATGATGTGGTTATCATGTTACCTAAAGGACATCGTGAACCTGAAGAACACATGCTGGAATCTAAAGAGGTTTACGATGGCCCAGCTAGGATGCAGCCAATGAATCTTGCAGAACCAGGATAACCAGAAAAGATTGTACAAGTGGGATCACAACTTACTCCTGACCAATATTAAGCACTCTGTTTGCTACTTATTAAGTATCAAGATTGTTTTGCATGGACTTATCAAGATTTGAAGGATATTTCGACATCAGTCATTGAACATACCATACATTTAGTACCTGATGCAGTACCAAAGGTTACATATTTCATTCACTGTAATCCTAATGTGGCAGATCTGATAAAGGAAGAACTTCAGAGACTGCTTGACGCCGATTTCATTTATGAGATCGAGCATACGGAATGGATTTCACCGATTGTCATTGTTCCTAAGAAAAATGGGAAATTGCAAATCTGTGTGAATCTCAAAGCATTGAATAAAGTGACACGGAAGGATCACTTTCCGTTACCTTTTACTGAAAGCATTTTGGATCGCCTTGCTGGAGCGGAAGCTTATAGTTTCCTGGACGGATTTAGTGGTTACAACCATGTTAAGATTGCACCTGCCGATTGTCACAAAATTGCTTTTGCAACAGAATGGGGCACCTATGCTTACAAAGTAATGTCATTTGGACTTTGTAATGCACCAAGTTCATTCCAAAGAGTACTGCAATTTGCCTTTAAAGATTATCTGCAGAAATTTCTTGAAATTTACTTGGACGACTTACCACCTGAATCGATTGGAAAAAGTCTTTGAAAGATGCCGCAAATATCAGATTTATCTAAATCCAGAAAAATGCCAGATATGGGTTTCACACGGAGTGGTGCTTGGACATGTGATATCAAGACATGGTATTGCCACCGATTATTCTAAGATCAAAGTTATTGTGGAATTGCCACCGCCAGCAACAATTCGAGGAGTTTATGTGTTTATGGGTCATGCGAACTACTATCGAATTTTTATTATCTTCTTTGCGGATTTAGCACGACCTATATACAAATTGACTATTGTTCCTATTTGGACAGTAGAGGCGTTAGAAGCCTTTGAAAAGTTAAAAAAAACATTATCTTCAGCACCAATACTGCGTTCTCCAGATTGGACATTAGAGTTTCATGTTCATACGGACGCCTCAAAATATGCCATTGGATCAGTTTTGACGCAGCCAGGTGACTATAAGAAGGATTATCCTATACGATTTGCAAGCAGACAACTTACAGATTCAGAGAAGAATTATTCAACAACAGAACGTGAAGCGCTAGCCATGATTTTTTCTGTTCGAAAATTTCGTCACTATCTCATGGAAACGCACTTTGCATTTTATACGGATCATCAACCGTTGCTTTACTTGGTAAATAAGACGTGTAATACTGGACGTATTGCAAGATGGTTATTATTATTGACTGAATTTGACTTTCGAATTGTGGTCAGAAAGGGGAAGCAACATTATCTAGCCGATCACGTTTCATGAATTGAATTCGCACCAGTTAATACTGAAGTGGATGATGAACTGCCAGATGCTGCGTTGTTCTATGTTGAAGCAGTACCTGAGTGAGCGGCAAATATTGTTGAGTACCTGATGCTAGGACAACCGAATGACTCTTTGACAAAAGTACTAAAAAAACAATTGATTCATAAGGCTCAACCTTATCAATTAATTGCAGGACAATTGTATCGTCGTGGATCAGATAATATTTTACGAAGATGTGTTTTACTGCATGAAGTACTAGATCTAATCATGTTTTCACATGATGGCATGGGTGGAGGACACTTCTCTACAGATATTACTGTTCGCAAACTTTTGCAATCCGGCCTACGCTTCATAAGGACATAGAAAATTTTATTCAGACATGTGATGTCTGCCAGCGGGCACGACGGCCTACTCGACAGAATTATGAACCCTTACATCTGGTTTTATTGCAAGCACCGTTTGAAAAATGGGGACTGGATTATGTTGGTCCTATTCATCCCGCTGCTCAAGGACCTCAGGCTCGCTACATTATCGTCACAACTGATTATATGACCAAGTGGGTTGAAGCCAAAGCTGTCAAAGTAGTTGATGCGAAATCTATAGCCAAGTTTCTATATGAAAATATTATAATCAAATTTGGATGTTCGATCGAAATTGTCAGTGATCGGGGTACACACTTTGTTAATCAAACAATAAAGTGTTTACTGGAAGATTTTTTTGCTATACACAATTTTAGTACTCCCTATTATCCCAGAAGGAATGGCTAAGTTGAATCTTCCAATAAGATTCTCTGCACCATTATGACAAAGATAGTTGAAGCGAGTCGGTCTGATTGGGAACATAAACTGTATGCAGCATTATGGGCATTCAGAATCGCTTACAAACATAGTACAAATCAAACACCTTTCAACTGGTTTATGGTCAAGATGTTGTTATGCCAATTGAATTTTTAATCCCATCTTTACGCATAGCAGCAACGGAACAATTAAATTATGATCAATCTTTACAACTTCGCCACGATGCATTGCACAAATTATGTGAAACCCGAACGATGGCAGTTCATGCCTTAGCAGCAGAGAAAGCTCGCCGCAAGGCATGGCACGATCGATGATTGCATAAGAAAGATCGGAAGCAGGAGATCTTGCATTGATGTACAAAACCAAGCTGATCAAGGGTAAGTTGAAGTTTACTGGAGAAGGCCCGTATAAAGTGAAGGAAATCCTGAACTATGGCGCAGTAATTCTTGAGCACTTGGATGGGAAACGATTTGATACTCCGGTAAATGGCAGCCGATTACGCAAGTTTCAGCAGCCTGCACCGCCAGTTCAGCAAGCCTGATCTCAATATATTTTTTTATTTTATTTGTTTTCAATTTTTTGTTTTCAGTATTTAATTTGCTGACTTTTTTTTGGAAAAAGACAGCTGAAAAAAAAAAGAAAAAAAAATAAGGAAAGACTGATGAGCAAAAGTCGGGAAGTTATCAGCATAAGGAAACAAAAGCACAGTATTTTTATGGAAAATGACTTAGAAAACCACTGTTTTGGGCCGATTTGGCCAATAAAGTATCAGAAACCTTCGCTGAGCTCTCAGATTGTGCATCCACCCTTGATTTATCTAAATTGAGGTGGGCGAAGGTTTCTGACAAGAGAAAATTCAATTTTTGAGTCAGGCGAATGTTCAATGATATGCCATTTTGGGAACCTTCGCCGAGTATCATAACGTCATTATGAACCTTCGCCGACCTACTAGATGATCTTAAAATGTCAAAATTAGGTTGTCCATAGGTTCAGATTGTGGAAAAAAGCATTTATGAGAGTACCTGGGCGAAGGACCCTCCTGGGCGAAGGTTCATCCTTCGCCAGCCCTGGAAAATGTTCGTCTAATAGGTTTAGATCCCTAGAAACCTTCGCCGAGATTTTTATAGCCTATTTTTACAGTACTGTACATGACTGCAAATTTTTGTTCAGAACTGATCAGCCCAACTACTATTCAGTGTAATGGACCCACCAAATTCACCTATAAGTTGCCTGAATTCGATTCATTCCTCACTTGTGCTAGCAAAGCTCTTGCGACCAAATCCTTCCAAATTTTTTGCATTGCCTTCTGATACATTCTCACGCGATTATAATTCCTTTCTGATCATCATGTCTTCTACCGATACTTCCCAGTCTCCGCGCTATACTATCCATCGTGATGTCCCATCTGCAACGGACATCATGATTCTTCCTAGCACAAGCATGATCACTCAGTGGATGACCCTTGCGGAACCTCTACTTACTGCAATGGGTATTCATGAGAGAGCCTTTTCGGGATGCACCAATATGGATTTCATCACTCTTGCCTTCAATACGTAGAAGGAAGAGAAATCCAAGTTTTACATCACCTTCCAAGGAGCCACACACAAGGTGCGCGTCACTGAGGCCACACTTGCAGCTATAGGAATCTCATCTGGTACACACACCTCACCCAATCACAAGCACGCCAAACAGGCCATCAAGCCATACATTGACCTCACCAACAATCTGCATTGGACTAATGATGGTTACCTTCTGGAAGCCATCACTGAGCCTTCCATCCACGCCGCTGCCCAATTGTTGAATCATTTCCTGATGGTTGGCAACCTCAGGAAAGACCGCATCACAACTCAAATCCTTCACAAGATAGTGGAGTCCCACATCAAGTTGGCCAAAGCCCCTCTTGAACCATATAACTGGTTCAAGACTGTTTTCGGTGAGCTCAAGCGAGCTATTAAGGCCAATACAAAGCAGCAGTTCGCCACTGGCTCTCTATTGTCCCTCTTAGCCGCTTCTCACTTAGAAAACAGAATCCATGGCTTCCACCTGGATTCTGTGCTTTTGATTTATGAAGAAGCACCAACCGAGTCATCTCACCAGGCCCCAAGTTCTCATAGTCATCGTCGTCCATGCAGTGAGATCGTAATTCCTGACTCGCCTTCCGCGTCACGACGTCGTACTAGGCATACCTTGTCAGCTGCGCTTCCACCCCCTGCTGCTATTCGCACTGAACTTCCCATTTCCCTCGTCTTTGATGCTTCCCTCGCCTCTGCTCCCATACAAGGACAGTCTGTGACCATTGGGCCTACCATTCCCATCACAGCTGCCCAGGTTGCCTCACTTTTGCACACCGAAGCAACCTCACCCACCACACAGTTCTTCATGGACATGTTCGATGATTCCGACCCCCTTGGGGTTATCAAAATCTTTGAAATGCCCTGGAGCCCAGCACCCTTTGAACCCCAATCCCCTGCAAGAGGATTCGGACATATCCATGAAGCTACTGTTGGTGTCAAAGATGCCAATCAACAACCACCCACACAGGGTAGCCCAGCCACACTTCGGGTTGACACAACTGTCAAGTCACCAAAGCAGTTCGATGCCACGGTGCCTGAAGGGTTTGAAGACGAGGATATTTTTGAAGAAGAAGTGACTTTGGCATCTATTCCACGCCTACCACGGACAATACCATCAGGGTCTCCTACTGCTGCCACCTCCACGACTGTCGATTCTGGTGATGCTCTCGGGTTAGTTTCAAGCCTTGGGCAAGTGATCCAGTCTATGCTGGATAAAAAAAAAAAGAAATGGAGCAGGGGATCTCTGTTTTAGGATCTGAAAACACTCGGATCAGCCAAAAAATTGTCCAACTGGATCGAGAGGTGAAGATAGCCAAGCAACATGAAGAAAAGGTTGAAAGCGAAAAGACATTGGCCATGCTAGATTGACTAGATCTTGGATTCAGGTTAGGCAAGGAAAGAAACCCACTACAACCTTAAACAAATCGTTCAAGTAATGAGCATCCTGAAAAATGAAGGCCGACTTCATATTTTCAGACCTTCACTTTTTTCCCTCTCTTTTTACCTCAAACAAATTTTTGTCACCTTCGTCTTTTTTTGCTCCTTAGCGAAAAATACGACACACTGGCTAAGTGGCCAGAATGCCTTAGAAACCATTCTTAAAGCACCTTTGCCTTTTCGCCTTTTTTGTTCACAAAAAATGCAACACACTGGCCAGAATGACTTAAACCATTTCTGGACACCTTCACCTTTTTTTCGCCTTTTTTGCTCTTTGCGAAAAATGCGACAAACTACCTAGAAAACCTTAAAACCATTTTTAGGGCACCTTTGCCTTTTTGGTTTTCTTCACCGCCTCTAAACTAAGGCACTTTTCGCCTTTCTCACTGCCTTTAGTATAAAGCACCTGCGCCTTCTTCTCTGCCTTCACTGTAAGGCACTTTTTGACTTTTTCACCTTCTTCGCTGCCTTGAATCTAAGGGTGCCTTAGGGGTTTGCGTACCTTTAGTGTAAGGGCATCTTCAAGAGTTGCATACCTTCAGTCTAAGGGCCTTCGGATTTTTTTGGCTTTTTTCATATTTTTGCTACATTGGCTGATCAACGTTGCCAACTTATCAGCAGCCCTAAAAACAGCTAGACAACCAAATATCCCAAAGGCGGTTAGCGGTTACCAACTTTGTACATATGCAAAGACTGGCGTAAATAGCATTAAAAGTTTTGCAAACTATTGCGATCTACGAAGCTATCGTTAAACATTCGAACAATGGCTTCCACATCAGGTTCGAGCTCTAATATCATTTGGAAAGCACACGCAGGAATCCGCCTGGCATCCATCCAGTCCTTTTTGGATCGATGCAGGTTGGGTGATTTGAAAGTGGACCCCTCCATCATCCTCTTTGAAGTCAGTACTGAATTCATGAACTCCATCCATTCAATTTCGGAGGTGGACTTCAAAGTTCACGTACGAGGCCAATTCTTCACTATCAATGAAGACCTGTTCTGCACAGCTCTCGGATTACCTCTGGATGCTTTCAACTAACAAAGATTCGGTGGATGAAGCTGCCCACTTATTAAGCAATTGTTTCATACCCACGAAGGGGTACAAAATCTCTATGATCCGAGATACAACATTCAAGTTGTTTTGTAAATATGCAAACCAAGCAATCTTTTTGACGGATGTGGATGCCACCATTTCAATATATATTAGATGCTCTTGCGGGTAATCCAGTGTGCTTCAGTGTTATCACATACAAAGCCTTTTTGCGCTGGATTAAGCACCAAAAGCTTTCTGGGGTTGGAGCCCATGTATCTCAACTCTGCGCTCATTTTGACATATTGAACGATCAAGAGAAAACCATGATGACAGGAAGATTGTTGGTTCCCAAGCCAATAGATCTTTCCAGCATCCTTTCTGTACCTATTCCGGTTCCAGTTGATGCTGCACCAGCAGTCGAAGTAGCAGCCATCACTGCTATGGAGAGTGAAGTTGTGGCAATGGACACCGATGGAGCTGCTATTGTTGTGGATTCTTCAAAGCCAGCATTTGCTTCCACATCTCAGAAGCAGCCGAGCGCATCCACCTCTGAGGATGACGTAACCTAGTTCGATACATCAAACAAGGGACGCATAGTTGTGGAAGGCGACATTGGGGCACATGTGGTAGATGACGAAGAACCAGATGACCAGCCCCAATGGTTTCGATCCATGACAGAGAAAGCCAAGAACCTTATGGCTGAAGTATATGAGTTTGACAAGTACCACCGTCAACTCACAATGCAGCTTATCACCTCAGAGAGGAAATCACTCGACTCTCTGAAGGAGTCCTTCGAGAAGATCGATTCGCTCGAATCAACAATACGAAGCTGATCAAACAACATCGTTCTCTCAAAACACAGCTTTAGACTTTAATAAAGGAAGCTGATTCTTTGAAGCAGACCAATAAGGTGATTCATGCCAAGTCTGACAATTTTCAGACTCAAAAGAATTCTTTGAAGCAGCAACTTTTCACTGCAAATCAACATAATGTCGCGCTCCAGAAACATCTACAGGAGGAGCGAATCCAATTTTCATTCCAATTCAAGCTAGTTTCCATTTTTTGTTGTTTCAAATAGATTTGATTTAGCTTAAGATCAAGTAGGATCTTGCTGATGGGATATTTTAGCCATGTTGAGTATCTGCCTTCTCTTATATTCCAAGGAGAAAAGGTTGAGACTATTTATGCCTTATAGTATCAAAAAGTATTGTTCCCCTGAGCACCACCGCAGGGTCAATCGCTGTCAATCTCACGAAGTTGAACCAGCTCCAAGGCCAGATGCTTGACAATTTTCGAGTCGAGTTCTTACAACCGCTCAAGGATGAGAAGGCTCTTGTCGAGGAAGAGTTGGCGGAGCTGAAGGAGCTCTCCAGTGATGCCACCCCATCTTGCAGCGGGCCCGATGCACACGATGACTATCTTCAGGCCCTGTTGCGAATTGATGAACTTACACAACAACTCCAAGCTATGCCTGCCTGCACCGGAGCCTCAGACCATCCAGAATTCCTGGAGGCTGTCACGAAGATTGACCAGCTCGAATAGGAGCTGTCAAACCAAAAGCAACAAATGGAAGATCAGAAGCTGGCTGCGGAGTTGCAAACTCAGGATTTGGCAACTACATCTACACAGCCAAAGCGAATGCGGTGAAATCAGTCGAAGGTATGTGCTGACAGATTTCGTGCATTTGTTGATCACTTCTGGAAATGGTGTCCATATGCTTTTAATATTGAGTTTCAATGGTGTGTGGATTACATGATGCTACCAGGCACAGTAGGCATCGCCTTCGACGACTGGAAGCGACCGTGGGAGAAGGACGACTTTCTCTGGTTATGGGCCCAGCTCACTATCGAGCAGAAAGGATGTCTCTACTGGGGCATAATCCAGGATAAATTCCAGGTCGTACCTTTCGGATCGGCAAAGTTATACATAGGCTCTTCGGCTACGTATGCTCTCGAATATATCTGTATCAAAGAACTTCAATTTTTGCGAAACGAAGATGATAAGCGACATTTTTGGAAGCGAAAGTCGCAGTTTCAGCTGTACAAACCACAAGCGGTTGCAGATCTAGGTGCATTCGATGATGCAGGTCTGCTGATAAATATCAATATGGCTTATCCGGAATTATTCAGTCTATATGTGGATTGGGAGCGAAACCTTGCAGAATATTTTGCGGAGATTCGCCATAATTTGCAAGATAGAAGGAGTCATTTCGTTATAAGCAATTTTGTACATATACATTTTGGCAATTTGGTACCTTTGTGGCGAAGACATTATTTTTTGTTGAGAACCTTTATGTTAAATGCAATTTTATTAGATTTTCAGCTCGTTACTGTAAAGAAATCACTCTACGAAGTGATTCAGATAAAGATACCAAGTTAACCTAGGAGTTGTTCGATAGAACATTACTCCCGGTTAAGTTAGAAGAATTCGGCAACTTACCAGTTGGCCGCTATACCAAATTGATAGAAGACTTGCTCTTGATCGAAGCTCAACAGAACTTGGAGCTTGCTCAAAAGTTATATGAAGAGCTGAATCATTCCTGAAAATTCATTCGTGTCTTTGTCGTGGTAATGTTTCTATGGGATGCTGACTTTTTGAAGTTTAAAGATGTTTTGAAGTTTGATTCCAGTTTTCATCAGCAATACAAAGATCAACTCAAAACAACCTATTCAATTAAAAGAAACAGCAAGACATATATTCTCTAAGATGAAGAAATATCTGAAGGACGAAATACACATCAAGTTTTGTTGTCTTTCATTTGATATTCATACAAACAAAAAATTCTAAGATGTAAAACACAAGGCTTAAAAATTGTATAAACTTCATATGAAATTTCTCTCTTTATTGACGTAGTTTGGAGTCCATTTCTCAAGTAAATAGTTGTATAAACTACTTTGCACCAAAGACAGTTAGGTAAGTGTTTGGCTTTGTGCAATTCTCATGTTCTACAATTCCATTTTGTTGACGAGTATAACAAATAGTAAATTGTCTTTCATATGCCATGTATTTGCAATACAAGTCAAAGTCATTAGAAATGAATATACTTCCACCATGTCTATATAACATCTTAACATGTCAACTAGTTTGATTTTGAACCAAAGCCAAGAACTCATCGAAATAATCAAAGGCTTCACTCTTACTTTAGAAAATAAATCCAACAATATGTCAAAAATATTTTATAAAAGTGAGGAGGTAAATAGCACCACCCAATGAAATAGTTTGTATATAAAGATATTAATTATTTCGGTTCAAATCTTTTTCTTTTGTTGTCCCATGCTTTCTTACTGCAAAGATTGCTTAAAAGGTACTTGGATCACATGCTATTTCAACCAATTTGGTTGCTTTGTACTTGCTCATTACATTATCTAGCATTTCATACTAAAGTTATTTCATTCCAAACATGAACAAAATGAATTGTCATCGCATTTTTACTCCTATATCTTTCATCTATTACAGTTTTAATTCAATTGAATCCTATGATACCTCTTTATTAGCATTCTCTTTAAAGACAACTTCCTTATAGAATCAAAGAAAAATACTTTGTTGCATTTTCTTTTCTACACCTCTCTAAGTTCATTATTGTCTCCATGTGCATCCCAAGAAACAAGGTATAATTTTTATTTGGATAGCTAATCAAAGATGTGAACAAAGACTTTACCCGCAGAATTAGGTCTTTCCACCCACGAAACTAATTTCCTCTCCTATGCCTTTTCTCATGGCAACCTTGGCCCTTTATCTACTTCCACTTCTTCTGCTGCAGTAATAAATGGCTTTTTAGGGCCCTAGATGAGTCAGGCAAAATTTCCTACTCTCTTTTTTATGCCACAAAAGAACCCAATTCACCTTGTCGTGGTACAACTCTAAATGAAATGTTCTTGCCCTGCACAAGTACCTTATAGACGATGAAACATCTGGTGCCCAAGCTGTCGGGCTACACATCTTGTTAATAATCGCCTTTCATATCACCATATTCAAGCCAATTCCATACAACTATATGAAGAACAACAATCCAACTCTGAACCATCCTCGCCTTATCAAGAACACCATCCAGAAAACCCATAAGTCCTAACCATACAAGATGGTTGTGCGATTCGCCACAGGCCATTGAACAATAGATGCTTCACCTGCGATGAAGTAGGCCACTTTATGGTTGATTGTCTAGTCAAAACAAAATACCATGCCGCATGTCCTGACTGTGTTAGAACACACATTTTCAAAGACTGTCCGAAACAACCAAGCAACATCCTGCCTGTCTGCCACGTCCATTACGAATCCAAATAGGATCCCAATGACAACACACCCTAGATTTCGACGAAACCACAAATTCAGAACTGGCAAGCTTAGAGTTTTCTCTATGAGGATCCTTTAGCTCTCTCTTCCTGTCCGTGCGATTTACAGAGGGGATATGTCACATGTCTGCTCTAAATACAAAATATTTCATGAGGATGTGACTCACTTGTTCTTTCATTGTTATGCTCCGCTTTGGAAGATAGTGGCTGGCCTCTTTATTGCACGTTTTCATGCCAAGTTTAAGATATTCAACCACTTAGATGTATTGCTGAATGATATCACGTTTGATAATGAAAAGATCAATACCTTCTGGCAATGTATTAAGATCGCTACTTTATGGAACATATGGTTAGATAAAGAACTTGGGAATGGAGATTTTTACATCTTCCCTCTACTCCTCTTTAAAGAGGTTGATAAGCTTATGCTACTTTAAGTTTTGTTGTTACTGATGTGTCTTGTAAAAAGTCTATAATCTATGGTCAGATTTCTTCAAGAGAAAAATAAAAACTTCACCCTCACCACCATAAACGTCATACTTGCAGGCAACAATTTAGAATCTCTTTTGAGATTCATAAATTTTTTCATAGCATTTTTTTTTGGTTATCACATATTTCATTCTCAGAAGCATCCAAAGTAAAAAAAATGCTTGATATTCTATGTTCATGGATTGGAAGGTGCTTCCCACATAATTTCTTTATGATAATTTTTTTTTTATTTTCCAACCCTCAGATGCCAAGTGCTTTTTTTCTGCCACAAAAGAACCCAATTCACCTTGTCGTGGCACAAATCTAAATGAAATGTTCTTGTCATGGTACAACTCTAAATGGAAAGTTTCTGACCCCCCTCTCCATCTTTGGAAGTCTAGATTTCGACGAAACCACAAATTCAAAATTGGCAAGCTTAGAGTTTTCTCTATGAGGATCCTTTAGCTCTCTCTTCCTGTCCGTGCAATTTACAGAGGGGATATGTCACATGTCTGCTCTAAATACAAAATATTTCATGAGGATGTGACTCACTTGTTCTTTCATTGTTATGCTCCACTTTGGAAGATAGTGGCTGACCTCTTTATTGCACATTTTCATGCCAAGTTTAAGAGATTCAACCACTTAGATCTATTGCTGAATGATATCACGTTTGATAATGAAAAGATCAATTACTTCTGGCAAAGTATTAAGATCACTACTTTATGGAACATATGTTTAGATAGAAATGGTAAAGAACTTGGGAAAGGTGATTTTTACATCTCCCCTCTGATAAGCTTATGCTGCTTTAAGTTTTGTTGTTACTGATGTGTCTTGTAAAAAGTCTATAATCTATGGTCAAATTTCTTTGAGATAAAAATAAAAACTTCACCCTCACCACCATAAACGTCATACTTGCAGGCAACAATTTAGAATCTCTTTTGAGATTCATAAATTTTTTCATAGCATTTTTTTTTTGTTATCACATATTTCATTCTCAGATGCATCCAAAGTAAAAAATGCTTGATATTCTATGTTCATGGATTGGAAGTTGCTTCTCGCATAATTTCTTTATGATACTTTTTTTTTTTCCAACCCTTAGATGCCAAGTGCTATTTTTTTCCTTGTATTTTGGAGTCACCCTCAGAAATGAGACTTTTATGCAATTTCTTAGAATTTGAACTTTTCGCCAAACCTTTCATGTTGACAGCCTATGACAGATTGACACATAGCACATGCACATTCCAACAAAATGTGTATGTACTATGTGGCAGCCCATCATTGGCTGTCCACACAAGTATTCTATCAATTCAAAAAAAACATCAAAAAACTAAACTTGCACCTAGCATAAAGGCTCTTCCCCCTCAGACATTCTGCACTCAGGGCATGGCCTTGCATCCCCCAACAAATGGGTAAAAGAGGCTCAGGATGCCTCTCTACTTCATACCCACTTGCACAGGCATCTACACCATACCATCCCTTCACACTATCACATAGCTTGATCACCACTACAAGAAGGAAGCAAGATTCAGCCTCATATTGGGGGGGTGAACTCTCCTTCCACGCCTGAATACTAACTCTTCAACGGTTGTTGTTCACGTGGTTTTTGCATAGACTTCATCCTTTCTTCATGGATTCCAGATGGAAGAAGAGTGGATCTCCAACCAGCACCCATCAACAATGGCTACTTTTGCCTTTCAATGGCACCTTCAATGTTCTCTTTGCCTCATTCGTGCACTTCCTTTGCCTTTCCATGCTTTGATTCCTCTTGCTAGCACCACTCTTTGACGCATTAATTCATATATTTCATCATTTATCTCTCTTCAAGCGTGCGCTATTTGTGCTCTTCAACTGGCTTTTCAGCATTAGATTTTTTACTTCATTTCCCTATCTCGCTGAAAATCAATAATGTATTCTCTCTCTTCTCCACTCTCTTCTTCTTCTGCACAAAAACATTGGTTTCAGCTTCTTCACACTATTTCTAGATCCATGCTTCACAAGTTCCAGCCTTCAGTGCCTTACTTTTTACACAACCAAACTACTAGTATTCATAATCAACCACAAGCATTCACCGAGGAGAGAAGTATATGTGAGAGAGAGAGAGAGAGAGAGAGAGAGAGAGAGAGAGAGAGAGAGAGAGAGAGAGAGAGAGAGAGAGAGAGAGAGAATGTCAGCAATGATAGACAAAACGTGTTTTGGAAACTTTCATTGGTCCACGTTTTTCCTAAAACGTTTTTGATGGGCAGTTGAAATGGATTTAAAGTGGGGTTGACAGGCAAACACATTGATTCTAGAAAGAGAACACGTGCTTTTAGAAGGTTCTGAAAACAAAATTTTCTAGAGAGAAGAGCGAAAGGTATAGAGATCTTGAAGATCCAATGCACGATTGAGCTATGGCGATGGCGTGAAGGGCAGCAGCTAGCGCTAGTGTAATTTCGATCCTGTGGGGGAAGCAGCAGAGGCAAGAGGAAAGAACCACAATGATGATGCGATGGGGGGCGAATTGGGCGGTTGGCAATGAAGCAAGAGAGAAAGGAGGTGAAGGAGAGATGGCGAGTGGAGAGAGAGACGGATGAAGGAGAGAGAGAGAGAGAGAGAGAGAGAGAGAGAGAGAGAGAGAGAGAGAGAGAGAGAGAGAGAGAGAGAGAGAGAGAGAGAGAGAGAGAGAGAGAGAGAGAGAGAGCTAATTTTTAAGGGTTAGGGTTTTAAGATGAAAAATAGCAATAATGTGAGGTGAGAGAGAGAAGGCTATGATACATAAAACACATTTCTTACATTTTGATTTGTCCGTCCAAATATAATGTGTTACGTTTGACCATAAGTGCCATGATTATCCAACACATGACTGTGAAGTAAATCCCCTAAAAGTCTTCAACTTGTTCATGACAATTTTTGGCACAGACTTGTTAGAATGAACAATTGGTCTGAAACGTGGAGGTGCGATTTTGGGTTTCGAAAACAGGTAAATGATTGGGAAAAGGGACTAGTGGCCTAAAATTGTCAGTATAGTGATTGGAGAGAGAGAGAGAGAGAGAGAGAGAGAGAGAGAGAGAGAGAGAGAGAGAGAGAGAGGGAGGGAGGGAGGGAGGAGCTTATCCACAAAGCTAATACTACACACTATACATTAATCAAAATGAGAAAGACATACATGTAATAGAGGTGTGTCCCCTTGTAACTTCCTACTTGAATAAAGGCTAACTCAACAGAAATAAAAGTTGGCAATATGAACGGGCCCTCCTAGCTACAAGATCATTAGATATTTATTCAAAAAGGTGTGAGGGCCACACTTAGTCATTATTCCAACCATAGTTGCCTATTCCAGAATGGAACGCATGTTCCGGAACGCAAGGAAAAAAATAGCGATACTGACTTCATCCTAAAAAAAATACGTTGGAGATCGCTGGAGTCCAATGTTTCATGGGCTCGTTTCGTACGTCATTTCATACACGTTTGAAACGCGTATGAAACGACTGGTTCAAGATCGGAATGGGAAATTTTTTTTAGTTTTTTTTTTTTTTTGAGAATGTGTTTTTAAGGGTTTGGGGTTTACACATGTCATAGAAAGTCTAGTAACAATTAGATACATCCAATTTCATGAGAATGCTCTAGATAATGCAATTCCAAGAGGAGAAGCTGTGTATGGTGACTGGTCACTTTTTTCAGTCAATTATTGATAATGTCATGGATAGGTTATTACTAATTAGGTTGCGAGAATCTGTTCATGCCCATTGCCAATACAAAGCTTATGGCCCTTGAGAAATCATGCAGCATGCTTAAGTCACAGCCTACATAGTACAGGTGCATTCACACGACCATCATCATCTAAGATCTTTAGAGACTAGAGTCTTGTAACTTGTTAGTACTTACTACTAACTTAGTACTAAGAGAACAAGAAGTTTGGCTCGTGAGGGCTCAGGTTTGCATGCCCATTGCAATTTGTGACATGGTAATAGCCTATAGGCGCTTGATAACGTGTTAACAATGAACAATCACACTTCTATGCATTGCATGCAACACATCACAATCTCAAACATCCAAGAACTTCCAAAAATTATAAAGAGTAAAGTTATAAACTAATTACTATAGTATATACAATGCACTGACCACTGACCACTTGGCACTAACAATTACAAAATACAAATTACAATTCAAGAGTCAAAAGTGTAAACTTTAAAGTTTAAAGTAAAAGCATAAATAACAAGAGTGTCAAGCGTGGCCTCAAGGCTCAAACATGAGGCCCCATGAGTTTGAAGTCAACTATCATATGTATAACTACTATGCTAGAGCTTAGAGTATTCCACTATCATCTATGCTAAGTATTAAGCAGTGAGTCCCCCCCCACCATCTAGGCTCTAGCTGCCCACCTCGGACGCTGTCGTTGTGGAGGCACTGGGTCCTCAAGCTCAAGGTCATCCTCCTCATCATCAGAGTCACCCTCATCCTCCTCATCCTATTCCTCATCCCTCACCCTCTGTGGTGGATTCCTCATCTGAGTCAGAGTCAGAGGGACTCTCAAAGGTGTCTGAGACTGTTGGATAGCTCGGACCCTCTCCTACACTCCTGGTCCTACGTGCTACAGCAGCTCGAGTGGTAGGCCATGTGCAATGCACACAAGGAAATTGGAATCGGGGTTTAGGATCGACATTACTTTTAACTTACAATTTACAATTTACAATCTAGTATATCTACAAAACTTCAGAGTACTAATATAACGAAGTGCAGGGAATCGAGCATCGAAATCAACCTGCAGCTGCTAAGGCCTCCCGATGGAGCATAGATATCCTCCTCCACTTGTGATTTTGGTGGCAAGTCTGGAACCCTTGCCACATCGATCTCATCGGGATTAACCTACTAAAATTGAAATTAAACTAAGATTTCGATTCTCAGCAGTAAGTACTAGTAAACGACTTGAAAAAAAACAGCAAATTTAAACGTTGAAACTTGAAGCCTGAAGGTTCTTAGTGTAGACTCTACTATCTAGACAAATCATGGTAGATACTAGACTCTATACAATTCAGATTAATTATTACATGTACGGGCTCCCCGGTCTCTCTTAGCTTCTTTAGAAGCCGTAGGTTGGCATGCACATACACCAAGCTCTCCAGTTGCGCAGTAGAAAGTCTATTCCTCCTCTTCGTATGAATCAGAGAAAACACACTCCAATTTCTCTCACATGCAACTGCCAGCGCAATCTTGTGAGAGGACGTGGATGGCAAGTTTCTACAACTTGGGAACATCATTCCCATACTTCATCCACCATGAAACAGGGCGCAATTGCCCTTCCCTCAGCATGGCAGCCGCACAACCGAAATCGAGGCGCTTGGTCTTGAACATTCAACATTTTGTATTGCTTATTGGCTTTATGAATGTGCTTGCTTTTTGCATGTCCTGACCTTGTGTCCTCCACGTATAGGAGGATCAATTTACAAGCCCATCAAAGGATGTAGACCATGGGCAGGAGGAGTGTAGGCTTTGACTTCACATACAATTCTCCTGCCCCTCCTGGTATACAACTCGCTTATCAAAATGTAGAGACCCCAAACCGAGTTGAGCACGGAGGGTGCTTTGATGAAGGACCACTCACAATGTACGAGGCTAGGACTACTGTTAGATCTAGCACTAGGCTGAGCCTAGCTGACTTGTATGTGAGGCCAGATCGGGAGCCAGTAAAACATGTCAACACATCCACTGCACGACCCAGACCTAGGGGCAGGAGTAGGGGTAGACCTAGAGGATCAGGCATCGGATCTTGCCGAGGCAGGAGTGTCTGCTAGAGGTAGAGGTAGGCGTAGGCCTGAACACCTAGTGGTCCCCTCGCCAGATGTCAAAGAAAGTTCCCGCTTAGCCTCAGACGATGACTTCTCACCCTAGGCATTTACTTTCAGTACTATCTGATTAGACATGCATTTTTTTCTCATGTATCATGCGTACAGCGAATGCACAACTCTTTAATGGATGTGTAATTTACATTTATGGCTTAATCCTCATTCCTATTTTCATTATGTAATTCTTATGCTTATTTTCTTATTATTTGGTTCTGGTAGTTTGCAAGATAAGGGCTGTTAAGATATTCATATGAACGTAGTTGATCTGCACAAATGACAGAGATCATAAAGGCAAAGATGCTTCTGGATTATCAGGGGTCAAAGGAAGGGCTACAGCGGAGTCACTATTAACAAGAATAGGGTCTGACGGAGAGACAGGAATTGCCACTGGCACAGAAGGAGGTGGGTCTGAAATGGAAGAAGGTGAAGCAAATGAAGAAGATGAAGCAGTGTTGGAATCAGAAATAGATAGTTGATTAAGGGAGCCCCTTTACGGTGAGGCATTATACGTAGAAAGTAAATCCACAAATCAGAGGAGCAGGGCAGATAGCATGAAAGCAATGGAGATCACAGCGCCTAGCAGCCATCAGTGGACAGTAGCCCGCGCCCATCAGCGAAACACCATCAGTGCCAGTGGAGCAGCCAGACGCAGCAGCAGGCAGATCACAGCAGCAGCACCAACAGCACCCAGCAGATCACAGCAGCAGCACCAATAGCACCCAGCAGGCAGATCACAGCAGCAGCACCAACAGCACCCAGCAGATCACAGCAGCAACACCAATAGCACCCAGCAGATCGCTGCAGAGAGAGAGAGAGAGAGAGAGAGAGAGAGAGAGAGAGAGAGAGAGAGAGAGAGAGAGAGAGAAGTTCAATATGGTTTGCTATGGCCCATTATTGATTTGTATTGGCCCTGCAATATTGCTTTGTATCACTCCTTCAACATGCATCATTGCTTCATATCTGAATTTGACACGTTAACAATGAAATGTCATTGTTTAGAGTCCTAACTTCTTTCAGTGTTGAGTCTCAGCTCATACGGTCAGTCATTCAATATGGTTTGATATAGTTTGGTAGGGTTTGTTATGGTTCAGTACAGTTCATTAGGTGTGTTTGGTTCAGTACAGATTAGGTTTAGAGCTCATTCATGTTGTAGTTGTCGTTTCACCCTGAATCCCAAACCATCCCTCAACCAAGATAGAAATGAGTAAATCACAACTAACAAAATACTTGATTTCTTTCACATCAGTAATAATTATTATATATCAATAAGATCGCACTTAACAGCCCAAAACTGGACCACATTGTACCTAAAACACCTGACAGCCTACTTAACTTTATTGCTCTAGCTTTACTATTTGATTTAACACCTATATAATCCCCACAAAATTCATAAAAAAAAAAGAAAAAAACAACAATTCTTAAAACCCTAACCCAAATCTGAATTTCGTTCCAGATCAGAACGTGCATCTATGGATCGTGTATAGTCGAACAAGTTCAAAATTAAAATTTCTCCAAATATTGATATTTGTGTTGCATCAAAAATCATAGTAGAAAGATTAAAAGCTCTTAAGACAAAGCATCAGCATGATTGCTTAATCACCTAAAAGTTGCATGAAGGTGAGCAAAATCTCCCTGCAAAATTATACCATAGTGGAATCTTGTTACAAAATTGATAACCCACTTGACAGTGTATAAGTTTTATGAACATACACTGTGTGTTCACTAAGCTCAAATTTGCACCAACTGTAGAGGAGATGAAAGCAAGACCTTACAATGGGAGTTTCAAGTCCTATCAGAGCTTTGACTGGACACGTAAAAAGTAAAATGCCATCATTATAGCTCGACTGTTGCCTTTAATTTTTGTGCTCTACTGCTAGGCAGTAGACTACGGGAGTGTAGGTTGTTGCCAATAAGCATCACACGCAGATTCTCAAGCTGAAGCAGAAATATTGATCCAGATTTTGGAATCACTGCAGAGTAATGAATGTAATGATGGCAGTATTAGCAGACTAGACTTGACCATTGGGCATGAAATGCAAAATCGAGCTACATGAGTACACAAGTAAAATGAAACCTCCTGCGTTGATCGCCAACTAGACAGCGGTCACAAAAAGCGAATATCGGTTCCTAAATATGCACAAGGATTTAAGCGAAATCAACCAGTAAATCATGTAAACAGAGATAGAAACCTTTGAGCTGGTCATTTGAAGTTATAATGCCAAAAGTGTTCTCTGTTTCCCTGATCATAATACCTTGCACCCCAATGAAGCTAACAATCTTTGAATCTAAAACTGCAAGCAGAAAATAGATCAGACACATTGAGACCGAAGGTACCATTAGCATCAGAAGTGATCAAACCCAAAAAGCATGAAAAGCAAATATTTTATCCAAAAAAGTCGACTCAATGCTGCAATGCAAAAAGTTTCACTATCATCAGCCATGGTGCATTGGTTTTCACATTTTTGCCCCTTGTGGGCTTTCACAAGGCTGTGCCAGGCTAAAAACTTTTCTGTCTACCACTCTTGTGCAATAAATCCACTGTTATTTTACAGAATTGCTGCTCTTAACTTGATATGTTACAAAGTAGATTGGGCATAAAACCTTCGAGCTTACAGTGTAACATTCCACTCCTTCCATAAACTTAAATCATATTCTAAAAGTCCCATTAGGTGCAGTAATTGAGCAAAAACATGAACACAATGTTGTTACAATGCCTTCACAAAATCCTAGATGGGGACCAAAAAGCATATTTGAGCCCTCAAATTCACAAGGCAGTTGTCACTTGTAAGAGCTCACAGGGTTGTAAAATGTGACCTGACAACATCTACCTGAGCACCCTAAAAGTCACTAGATTGTGGGCCTCGGACTCATCTCCCAATTGAAGAGGAAGCAAATGCTCCACCCCGAACTTGGAAGTCTACCCAGCATCATGATAATTCCCTCCTATATCACCATGATCCATCCCATAAGAGTATTCCTCCTCTAGCCTGCATGATCTCCTAGCTCTTGCATGACTTCAAGATGCACTCAGCACACAAACGATCCCAGGCTATTTCTTACATAGCCACCGCCCAAGGCCAAAGGTGACAAGTGCTTCATCCCTTTTATGTCCTCAAAAATGGAGTCAAGGAAATCTCTTTGGAAGTTTTCAACACTCTCCAAAAGATGATCTTTTGAATGCTATCCACCTCTAAGCACTCAAACTCATAGAATTTTTTAAAGCCTTCTCTCTGCTCTGCAACCTTCTCATTCAATTAAGGAACTATAACATAACATGCTAAGGAACTATAAATGACATTCGCTAAGGGACTATGAATGAAATGTCCTTAGTATGTACTAGCTCGTCCTTATAAGGAAGGATATCCTTTCTTGTAGACTTCCCTTAAGTCTATTGGCATAAAAGCTAGATATAGTTTCATTGTCTTTTGTTTTTCCAGCTTGTAGGCCACGTCACTGGCTCCTTTCATTTATTTTAAGAGTCTGCAATGACTCACAAAGAACATCCTACGAACTTGAACAATTTCCCTTTCAAAGTTCTATCAATGTCTGCATATCATGCAAAAAATCAGCCACATACTAGAACTTTATCTCCTTGTTTTAACCTTGAAACGTAATCTCCACTAGAACCCATATATTAGCATAAAAGGGCCATGACATGTATACCTATTGTAAGTGTCCAATTAGTCCTTTCCACTCAACCGTCAGACTCTAGATGATTCATTCAGATAAAACTCAGTGTACTCTCCAAATTCTAAGAAAAGTAAGTCCGGACATGTTCCCGGAACGTAACCACCCATTACATCACATAAGGTAAACCTAAGTTTGAATAACAACTCAGCAAACATTTGGGCTAACTCTGATGCCTTTACACAATTTGTCGTTGAAGGAATTGTTGCCATCTGCACCAAGGGATCTACCAACAATTGGATAGCATCATTTTCACAATTAATTTTTGAAAGACCAAAGAAAAAATCAATGTAAAAACTTTTTCGCTTCCTATTAGGAATTTCCAATGGATGCGACATGCCACCACCCAGATGTGGAGCTAATCGGCCAAGCACCGTCATCCTTGAGGCTGAGCACACATGGTGTGGGACATAGGTGTTTGTTGCCTTCAATCAGGCCAGAGGAAGTTCAGGTCTCAGGTTGAGGGGAAGCTCTTGAAGGGAGCTTATAATTGAGTGGAGAGCTGCTAGCTTCTTGTGCTTATTTGTCATTGGGATTTGCGAAACATGTTGGATCTCCAGAGGGGGATCAGCTCAAGGAATCTGGTGAATACTATGATCACGTATGATCTCCATTTACCTGGTCATTATACCAAGGACTAGAATGTTGACTCCGCAAGTAATTTTCTTAAAATACCCATCAAGCCTATACCCTAAAAATTTACTAGAACATCAGCCACTAACCACTGATTTACTTGCCAATCTAAAATCATCAGGACTGCTTCATAGAAATTAACTGTCACAGAGAGAACAAAGCCACTGTAACCCACCTTCCATGATAGCTCCATGAAGGTCTGCAGCAAGAAGGCGTGATTGGATCATCATGTCACTGCAGCAACATAGTGCGAAGAAACACTTTCATAAACAGTTTGCAAAATAAACAGACAAGAAGGCAGATGCTTATGATACATACTAGAATAAACAGATCAATCAGCTTGCCTGCAATCCTTCAAAAGTCTCTTGGTATAATCTGTCCACAGTTCATTCAGCTCAATATAAAGGTCATACCTACAAGGAAAAGTGACACGGGATTTCTTGGAATCATGTTTCATATATTAGTCTTCACATATACCCACATGCCACTCTATTGATTCCCCATTAGGCAACAAACTAAGAGATCTAAATTTGTCAACTGGGACACTTGGATAATAGCCTGGTACATGACCACAAACGACCAATTGAAAAGCAAAGTAATATATCTAAAACCTTCCCTGGTGAAACATGAGACCTAAACAAAGAGAACAATTGGTCAAACATAACAGAAGCTAGCATACAAACAATTAGGCTCTTACTTTTGATACTTTTCTGCAATTGCAAAAGAACCCAATTTACGATGTTGTCGTGACGATAAGTGTTTGTAAGAACGCTTGCCAAGACTTCTTTGATGTGCCTTCGAGCGACCTTTCCCTGCTCCTCTCCCATGTGGCATTGAATTTTCAAGGAGGACAACTTTGTCAAGCAACTTCTGTTCGATTGTACCCTCTACATCTTTTATTATCTTTGTGTTGCTCTCTAAGAGATCTCGCAAAAGATTATCCACTACCAAATCTGAAGCTTTCTCTCCATGAAGCTGAAAAAATGGCAAGAAATGTCAGTAGTAAGAGTCTTTCCTTAGAGGGCTTTGCTACGGAGCCTACTATCATTCATATTATGATGTATGTTGGAGAAGTCTTATCTTCTATCAATTTTCAGAAAAGAGTTTGCTTCAAGAAAGTAAGGTACCAGCTCTAGTGGTCTCTAGTGAAGGGGCATTCATCCCCAAGAAGGGAGAGAAACTTGTATGTTTTGTAGATCCTGTCTTATGGAAAAATAACAAGTGAGTAACTCTTATTCATGAGTACAAAACTACTTTGAGGCTGTCAATCTTTCAATCCAACTCATATCTTGATCCAGATTTATACGAGGGTGTTAAGTTTATGATGTAATCCAAATCGGTCAATTGATGGTTGTTACTTTGGAAAAATGGCTATACCTTGTTGATCTTAACTTATGTTGACGCTCTGTTCAGTCCATGTTGATCTTCGTATGGATTCTGCAAAGGGCTCTGTTCATTTCAAATTCAGTTGTTTCTCATTAAGTTTGAAGATTGGACGCACAATCATTTTCTCCAGATCCACCTGTACCTTTCAATTTGGGAGTACTTGGTGATATTCTTGCACAGTGAGCGAAGATCGTTAAATGTACCCCCTATTCTTTGCAATCCAATCAGATTACTTTTGCTGCAATTCCTATACAATTTCCCGGTGAACAATCTGTGCCTATCTTAGAACATCAAAAAGCTTCAAAGATATTGACCTGTGATGATAACAATGGTGATCTAAAAGGGCAAATAGCCACATAGAGACAAGAGTTGTTACATAACTATCTCACATTAATTGGTTGACAATCTACATGAATTGATAAATTTTTAATCTTACAGATCTCAAATTCAGTACCTAGTGCTCAGTCCGTGGCCTCAAAGATGAATATAAAGTAGAGGTCCAGAGAAACTCGCCTACTACCCTTGAGCAAGCTCTCAGATATGCTCAAATCTATGATGATTCAGTGGGTAGGAAGAGAGCGAGACAGCAACCACTTTCTGAGCAGCCTTCTCAGAAAGACTTTCAATTTAAAAAGAAATTTTTAAAAAGAAAGAAAGAAGATAAATTTAAAAGTGAAGCTCCTCAGAAATGCCCTTCACTCATACAGCCCTTAAAACCAGATGATTTTGAGAAAGCCAAACAAGAACGTTTGTGCTTTGTGTGTATGGGCAAGGGACACACAGTCAGACAGTGTCCCAAGGGGCCTTTCACTAAAAAAGATAAGAAAGATAAAAAACAAGTTCATCTTGTTCAGACTGTACGTTTCCCCAGTGACTCGGCAGCTTCCGAGATCAAAGTGTATCATGAAGATCATGAACACTGTTGCTAGCTGACCTCTGCAATGCTAGCGAGACCCTTCAGCTTTGGGCCGCATGACCTAGTACGTATGCATGGGAAAGTTGGTAACCAGTCAGTAAGAGTCATGGTTGATGATGGGGCAACCCATAATTTCATCAACCACACCCTGGTTAGAAAGCTTAAACTACCAGAAGTACCTAGTCAGCATAGGTACATAGTTTCATTAGCTAAGGGTGAAGATAAAAAAATATGGGAAACTATGGTAAGTAAGTTAAATCTTGGTATTCAGGGGTACCAAGATGAAATAAACTTTCAGATAATGCACCTGGATCGAACAGACATTGTTCTCGGGAGAGATTGGCTCTACAGTTTAGGACCTTCCCTCCACAGAAACTATCAGGAGAACACCCTCAGCTTTCAGCATAAAGGCCGAGAGATCCAGTTGCATGGGGAGCATGATGTTCCCAACAGCCCTATGGTCTGCAGTTCAGAACTCTGTCAGCTAATCGGAGACGAAGACCATCAGGTATTCTTATGTGACTTTCAGTTTATTCCTGAAGTTTCTATTTCCAGTTCTATTCAGCAAAAAATCAGTAAATTAGAAACTTTATTGTCTAAATTTAAAGATGTTTTTCCTGAAGATTTGCCACATGGTTTACCACCTAGCAGAGAGGTAGATCATGTAATAAACCTAGTACCAGGTACAGCACCCGTTTCTAAACCTCCGTATCGGGTCAGCCGAACAGAGGATGAAGAAATAACTAGGCAGTTAACAGACTATCTTGGGAAAGGCCAAATTCAGACCAGTAGTTCACCATGGGCCTCACCAGTCCTATTGGTGAAAAAGAAGGAGGGGTCTATGCGTCTTTGCGTAGATTACAGAGCCCTCAATAAAGTCACAATTAAGAATAAATACCCTATGCCTCGGGCAGACGAGTTGTTTGATCAACTCGACGGGGCTAAGTTTTTCAGCAAAATAGACCTCAGATCGGGATATCATCAAGTCCGTATAAAATCGGAAGATGTCTCGAAAACAGCTTTTAGGACTCGTCACGGTCATTATGAGTTTAAGGTGATGCCATTTGGGCTCACAAATGCTCCAGCTACCTTTATGACCTTGATGAACAGTGTCCTCAGACCATACTTGGGTAAGTTTGTAGTCGTATTTTTAGATGACATCCTCGTCTACAGCAAAACGAGGAAGGAGCATCTAAAACACCTCAAAAAGGTGTTTCGACTACTCAGAAAGCATAAGCTTTATGCTAAACAATCCAAGTGTGAATTCTTCGTTGAAGAAGTAGCATATTTGGGTCACATTATCTCTTCAGATGGGATCAAGATGGACCCAAATAAGGTTAAAGCCATACTCAGTTGGCTGAGACCTCAAAATATTTTGGAACTTCAGATCTTTCTTGGTTTGGCGGGATATTACCGACGATTTGTCAAGGAATATGCTCAGATAGCAGTTCCTATGACAAATCTTCTTAAGGGGAAGGGAAAGGAGTTCATTTGGGAGTCCGCACAACAGGAGAGCTTTGATGCTCTCAAAACAGCCTTAGCTACAGCACCAGTTTTAAAAGTCGTCGACCCCAATCAGCCATTTGTGGTCGAAACAGATGCTAGCGACTTTGCAGTAGGTGCTGTGCTAACTCAGGGTGGACGACCAGTTGCGTTCGAGAGTAAAAAACTCGAGCCAGCTCAGACTAGGTACAGTGCCTATGAAAAGGAACTCTTTTCTATAGTCCATGCCCTTAAGACTTGGAGGCATTATTTGTATGGTGCCAACTTTGAGGTCCTGACAGACCATGAGAGTCTCAGATACCTTTGCAATCAACCTGAGCTTAGAGGTCGGAAAGCTCGTTGGGCAGAGTTGATGCAAGAGTTTGACATGTCTATCAGATATAGGCGTGGAAAATTCAATACAGTAGCAGATGCCCTTAGCAGAATGTCTATGATAAACGAGCTGAGTTTTACTCAGATTCGTAATGAGTTACTCGAGTCCTTGAGAGGGAAATGCCAGCATGATGCATTCTTCTCTATTATCTGGAACTCAGTCCAGAGCAGACAGTTACAGACTCCAGAACCAGTTCCCGGGGCTGGTGCCAGTTCATCCAAGAATACGGCAGCTTCCGTTGAGGATGATGATGAGTCCGAGTATACGTCGTCAGATGACGTTGAGGATTCTGAGCCTGTATTACCCAAGCAAACCCCAGTGGTTGAGGGTCAGTTGACTCAAGGATTCAAATGGAAACAATATTCCATTCAGGATAAGTACTTGCTCTATAGAAATAGAGTATGTGTCCCCAATTCAAAGGATTATAGGCAGCAGGTCCTATGTGAATGTCATGACAATCCTAGTGCGGGACACCCAGGCATACAGAAGACCTATGAGCTTCTTCGTAGACAATTTTTCTGGCCCAGTATGAAAAAGGACGTTTACCAGTATGTGACCAGTTGCCAGAAATGTCAAGTAAATAAAGCAGAGCGTTTAAAGGCAGGAGGGTTGTTGCATCCCTTAGAAATACCAGCTGGTAAATGGGAGCGTATCTCCATGGATTTTATAGTAGGCCTGCCTAAAACCCAAAAGGGTAATGACGCTATATGGGTCACAGTTGACCGTCTGACCAAAATGGCTCATTTCATTCCGACCAAAACAACCGTTAGAGCTCTAGAGTTAGCAAGGTTGTTTGTGGACAGGCTATTTAAATTGTACGGTCTACCTTCCGGCATAGTCAGCGACCGGGACAGTAAGTTTACTGGAAATTTTTGGAGGGCAGTATTCCATCATCTCCATACTAAACTTAATATGAGTACCACCGACCATCCACAGACGGACGGTCAAACAGAAAGGGTAAATCAAGTGCTGGAGGATATGCTTCGTGCATACGTCAGCAAGAAGCAGACTAATTGGGAGGAGTATCTCTCGATATTAGAGTTTGCTTACAAGAGTACCAAACATTCAGCTACGGGATACAGCCCATTTATGCTGATGTACGGTTTTCAGCCACGCTCACCCACAGCTGTAGGGTTTAAACAAGAAAAAGTTGAAGCAGCCAGAAACTTTTTAGAGGACCTAAACCAGATGATAGAACATGCTAAGCGTAGCATTAGACAGTCCCAGGATCGAGCCAGGCATTATGCAGATCCACACAGACGGGATCTGCAGTTCTCCACTGGTGAGAAAGTCTACTTGAGAGTCCCAGTTGACTCTAAAACCCTCAAATCATGAGTGTGTGCTAAGTTGTCTCCAACGTATGGTGGTCCCTTTACCATCAGTAGGAGACTAGGCGAGGTCACCTATGAACTAGAACTCCCACACAGCAGTAAGGTTTTTCCAGTCTTTCATGTAAGTCAGTTACAAAAAGCCTTAACCAGATCAGACAATCTGGTAGGGGACAGTGTTCTAGTTCTCCCATTGGATCCTCAACAACCTCCACATGAACCAGAGGAGATTCTTGATAGTAGAGAGACGCAGACTCGTCATACTCTATACCGAGAATATCTGGTTAAGTGGAATGATCAGCCTGTTGAGAATGCCACTTGGGAAAGAGGCAGCGTCCTTCGCAAGATTTTTCCAGACTTTGTCTTAGAGGACCAAGACGGTTCTTAAGGGGGAGGGAGTGTTACGAGCTCGTAACCAGTGCCGAACCCTAAAGAACACAGATAGGTCAGATACCACAGTCAGGGTCGTGTCCAGCGTACATGACCAATAGGGCAAGACAGTGTGAGTAGTGTGCCCCAGTGCAGTCCATAGCCATGGCGGGCCTAACACAGCCTAGGGACCTTGTCAGCAGGATAGGGCTCCCAGTTGGGTCCCGACGTGCAGTTGGCCACGTCAGTGCCACGTGGCCGACACTTGGCAGTAGCATGCTACCAGTCCTCACACTGGGCTAGGAGGGGCTTACTCTATATCAGGGAGTAGGCAAGGTTGGGTGGAGGAGTTAGTGTTTGCCCTACTGTGGTGTTAGGATCTATTACACGTCTTGCATCCCAAGGGTAGCTATAGCTTATAGACTACCTGGCTAACTTTTTTAACAATTAGCCATGGTCCACCATACCTAGGAGTAGCACCTTCGACTTGAAAGGGACTAGTAAATATACAATCTTCTACCTCAAATTTCCAATAGGTACGGTTCTCACAAGGATAACTTTCTGCCCTAGCCACTACCTTAGACAGGTTAGCTCGTGTCATCTCTAACCTCTGCTACATCTGGGTTAAAAACTCCGAAGCACTAGGCACCTTCCGAGGAATCCCTATGGTAGCTGGGCTAGCTGGCCTATAACCATAGTTGAGCTCAAAAGGGCTCAATCCTGTGGATGCATTTCTCTTATCATTATACGCAAACTCTACTAAGGGTAAGTGCTTCACTCAGTATGTCTGCGTACCAGTAACATATGCACGAAGCATGTCTTCCAAGATCTGATTTAACCTCTTTGTTTGGCCATCCGTCTGAGGATGCTCCATACTACTCATCCGCAACTGTGTTCCCAGCTTGGAAAACATCGTTGCCAAAAATTACCCATAAACTTGGGATCCATGTCAAACACAATGGACTTCAGAAGTCCATGCAACCTGACCACATTTTAAATAAACAACTCAACTACTTGCGGAGTTGTGACCTTCTTGGTCGTTGCGATGAAATGGGCCATCTTGGAAAACCTGTCTACCACTACCATGATGTGGTTAAAAACCCAACTTGGATCCTAGGTAGACCAACAACAAAATCCATAGAAATGCTTCCCACCTTCCTGCAGGTATCTCAGGTGGATGTAGCAAGCCTGGAGGACTTACTCTCTCGGCCTTGTTCACTTGACAAGTCGTGCAACGCTATACGTACTCTCTTACATCTCGCTCCAGTTGTGGCCAGAAATAATGCCTTCTTACAGCTTATCAATACCAGGGTGCCTTGCGCAGGGACTATCATGGCATTCATGAAGTATCTTACGACGAAGATCCTTCATGTCTGGCATGGATACCTTTCCATTTCTCAACAACATACCTTCCTTCACGGTGTATGTTAGATATGCATTGGTGTGTGCCTCTACGAAAGCGATAGGCGAAGCTGACTCTTCTGTTTGGTTGACTATGAGATCATTGTCGACTATAGTAAAGCTCATCTAATGCAGTATTCGCAATAGTGCATCAGCGACCACATTTTCCTTCCCTCTTCAGAAGCAAATTTTGGAATGAAATTCCTGCATCAGCTTGGTCCATCGAGCTTGGCGGCCCTTCAAATCTGGCTAAGTGCAAAAATACTTTCTCAAAGGCTATTGATCTACCCTCTTGGCTCAACACTGCACCTACGACAATGCCACTTGCATTCGTCTCTAGGTCAAACGGTTTCTGGGTATCAACAATCTTCAGAACTAGAGCTGTGGCCACTGCCTCCTTCAAGTTCTCAAAATTGTGCTAAACTTTAGCATCCCACCGAACTATAGTGTTGTTCTTCCATAACTGGTCCGGTAAAGGAGCAACTAGCCAGGAATAGTTCTTCACGAACCGTCGGTAGAACTTACGAAAGGCCAAAAAAGATTGTAATTGGCGTATATCAGTAGGCCTCGGCCACTTCTTAACCATAGCCACCTTGGCTGGGTCAACCGAAACGTCACTACGTGACCCAAATACTCGACAAGAGTCTTCCACAACTCAGTCTTCTGAGCATTAGCATACAAGATAGAAACTTGGAACTTGCCAAATAGGGTCTGGAGATGAATCTCATGCTCCACTACCGCCTTACCATCATAGACCAATATATCATCAATAAAATTGATGACAAAACTTGCCCATACAGTCACGGAAGACATCGTTCATGAGCATCATGAACGTGCTAGTGCATTGGTTAATCCAAATGGCATAACCAAAAACTCATAATGCCCAAAAGGGGTTCAGAAGGCCGTCTTCTAGACTTTTGAGATCTATCTTATTGAACATGGTGGCACCTTGCAATGCATCCAATAGATCATCAATCCTAGGCATCGAATACATGTGCTTAACAATGATCTTATTCAATCGTCTGTAATCAACGCACATCCGAAAACTACCATCCTTTTCTTAACTAGCAAAATAGGAGAGGCGAAAGGTGAATAATTAGGACAGACGTACCCCAGCTTGAGATACTCCTCCAACATCCTTCTGACTTTATCCTCCTCTTTTAGGCTCATCCTATAAGGAGGCCTACATACCAGACTTGCCCCTGGAACGAGTTCAGTACAATGCTCTACATTTCGTCTAGGCAATCCCTCTGGCATGTCGCTAATTAACAAATGTTTAAACTGAGCACGGATGGACTTCTCCAGCTCCCTTGCTAGGTCACATCTTGGCTATAATGAATATGCATGTGCAATGGGGGATGCAAATGTAGATGAAGTTGTTTGTGGTTTGTTAGTGGGCATGCTTATTTGATTACTATTAATTGTCATGTGCTGCATATAATTAGCCCATGAGCTTACTAATGAATTACCAAAAATAACCCTGGAGCTAAATTGGACTAGAATTAGTCATTAGGACAGTTAATAAAGTGGTTCGAACAACCTCGTTATATTTGTGAATAGCGGACTTGTAATAATGGTTGTAAGGCCCAAATTAGCCAAATAAGGCCCCAAACTTATAGTAGAGGCGCAAATGACCACTATAAATAGTTGAGGTCGTGCTAAACTTGGAGGCTATTGTTCAATTTGATAATTTGAGTCTTAAGAGATCTTGAAGCTTCTCTTTGAGAGCTTTCTTGCTGGAGAAAGTGGTTCATGTGCCTAAAATCACATGAGAGCTATGATCATGCCCTAGTTTTAGGCCCTATCCTTTGAATGATCTCCATTCGTTACTAATAGAAGTTTACTTTGCCTATTTTGGTGAAGATTTGCTATCTTTATCTATATTCTTGATTTTTGACTAGTTTTCATGGTTTCTTGTATTTCCATTGTAATTTGATGTTTATGAATGGATTAGATGTTTTAATGCTAACGTTGGCACATGACAATGTTGGTATCAGAGCATTAACTCCTTTCCCCATCAGATTTGGTGGATTTTGTTAAGTTTGGTAGAGTTTCTTGTTCTAGTTTTCTTGTTTTTTTCAATTTCCAGCAAGTTTTGATTCAATTTTTGACCATTCAATCTTCATTTTTTGTGTAGTTTCTTGTTTCAGGTCAGTAGATCTTTCTTTTAGCTTTTTGGAGGTACTGAGATTTTCTCATTTGGAGCTATAATGACCAAGTTATGGCCATTTTAGTGTTTTCTTTCCAATTTTAGTTAGTTGTAGTTTGGCAGTCTGTTTGCCTCCATTTTTGGCTGTACTTTTGGCAGATTTTCTTGACTGTAAATTTATAGGATTGTAGATCTCACTCTTAGCTTGAATTTGAGCCAATTTGCAGCCAATTGTTGAAAATTGAGAGAGATATGACAATTCTTGTGAAGGAAGTCAAATCTTAGCTTTGGTAGGAGATTTGAGAGGTTTGGGAGAGAAGCAATTCAACCTTTCATTCTTGAAGTTTGTTTCTTTGTAAAAAATTCAGTTTTTTCATTTTGAAGGTTCGCCATTTAGGTTAAGAATTGAGAAGTGCAAAAAACCAAAGAAATACTCTGTTGAAATTTTCTAACCCTGATTTTCACCTATTATAAAAATTAAAAAAACTAAACCTAGTTATGAGAGGGACCTAAACCTAAACCCCCCCCCCCTCCCGCGCGGGCTGTCTCACCGTTGACGAACACCTACGCGCCCCATTCACCTCCGTACGTTCCCCTCTCCTAACTTCACCCCACGCGCCTAGCGCCCTTGGCTCCCCTCCCCTCTCTCTCAACTTCTTCCTTCACACTCTTCTCACACTCTTCCTCCTCCTTCCTTCCTTCGCCGCCTACTTCCATCCTCTTCCTTCTTTTCATTCCTTCTTTGCTTTCTCTGATGCTGTCCGCGCCAGCCCTGCGCCTCCCTCCGGATTCCGAAATATTCCAAAAAAAAGATTCCAAAAGTAATATTCCTTAGTTTATTCCATCCTTTCCCTTCACATGCCCGATAAAAAAAAATCGGTTTCTTCTATCTCTTTAACAGGTTTTATAATTTTTATTACGAGCACTACAATATTTCAAGGATCTCAAATCTTATAGAATTTGATTTGTTAAATTTTTTTAGAACCCCCACTCTAAATTCTAGTTAATTCATTTCATAGTCGTCTTCAAACCTTCATAACATTTTTGTTGGATCTCGGAATTCAGTGGTATAAAAACGGAAATTGCTTAGCTCACTGTGCTGAGTACAATGATCATCATGTCGTCATCATTATTTACTTTTTAATTTTAATTTTTTTAGGACCCCGTTGTCCTAAGTTGTTTACATTTAATGCTTTATTCCTTCAATTGATTGTATCTCATCCGTTTGAGCTCGGATTTCAGTGTCGTAAAAAGCAAACTTCATTAGCTCAACAAGATTGTCGGTGTAGAAGTCTTATTTGTCCCAAAATTTGACTTTTCCAAAAGTCTGTATTTGATCTAATTGAAAAAAAAAAAAAAACACTCATGCCTATTGTCACTGCTTAATTGCACCTTGCTTTATCTGGTTTCTATACCATTTCAAAGTTCGTCCCAAGTTTGCAATCCACAATTACAAATTCAGTTATTCCACATCGATTCCAATGGATTGGGATTATGAACAAGAGGATGACAATCAGTCATACTGTGATGACAGTTATGACAATGATGTGGAGGAATATTGGAATCAAGGTGACGATTACAACAAAGATTATGACCAAGGTACGACATCGCTGATGACGATCAGTATCAAGACCAGAACGACGATTTTGATAATGATGATCAGTATCAGGACTACAACGACACGTCAGAACTTGACCATTACTCTGAAGATTTCAACAACGATCAGCAGAATGAAGAAGAACACGAACCAGTCATTGAGGATGGCTCTGCACACGAAACAATTGAACCCTTCGATGGTCAAGATGAACTAGAGTTCAATGATAGTAATTATCAAGGTCAAGATCATTTCCAATTTACTACTGAAGATCAGTTTGAAGCGATAAGCATGGATGAGCAACAACAGGTGCAATGTGGAACAGAAGATCACTATGAGCCCATGGATCAATTTTATGATCTTGAAGAACTCAAAACACGACATCACCATGGTGCAGAACAACATCGATGGAAAGGAAGGATGTTCTCTCTATGCCACTACATGTATGATTGGTCCTTCTTTGATGGGTACATCATTTGCTGACACAAATGATTTTAAGGAGGGAAGGAATATTATTGTGGCAAGTGGGGCGACAATTTCCAGTCCCTATGTCAATTATGTGGGAAGTCTAACGCCATCAACTCAACAACAACGGGTTAGCATTCATGCAAAATCAAGTAATAATGTAGACCCTACTATCAGGAAAGTGACCAGTGGAACAAATGAAATATTAGGTACACTTTTAACTACCATACTGATAGTACCGAACAAACGAAACGAGCATGCCAACAATTACAAGAAATGTACAACGAGATGGTCGCTCGTTTTGACTCATCTTGCAATCGCCTGGTATTCCACAACAGCCAACTGATATTCAACTACTAGTCTTGAATGGTGTGCCACTGTTGATGTCTATGAAACGACGCTCCCTCTAGTTCAAGGGCAAAATTCCAAGCCAAAGGCAGATATCGATCGAGATGTTTTGAGCAAACCAGATAATGAATCTTCTGATGAAGCTGATGATTTCGAGGAAGAAAGCAAAATTCTTAATATCGATCTATCTTCCACGGAGACAACTCAATATCAGCAAAGCACCAATGGACAAGTGGATGAAGACCAATTTGAGAATCCAGATCAAGTCTTGTCCGACAGCTGTAGTGATCAGATTGAAAGTCAAAATAAAGGGGAATATTATGAGAAGAGCGAACTTCTACAACTGCAGTTAAATCATGGAGTACAATCTAATTGTCGAGAATTACACTCTACTCCACAAATCAATGGTTATGACCATATTATTGACAGTGATCTATTTGGAATAAGTTCTGAATATGGATCATACAAAATTCAAATACCAATACTGCAACGAGCTTTTTAATAATGAAATTGATATTAACATTGCTTCAATGAAGTCAATAATAAGAGATCCATCCCAAGATCTGAAGCAAATTCGTACTGGGCTACCAACTAATGAATGTAATGTGATACTGACAAAAGGGGTTGGTGCAAAATCATCCAATATTCTTGCGTTAAAGGATGTCATCAATCCTATCAACAAGGAAAACAGGTCGACATAGGAACTGAATTCAAGACTGTCAAACTCCTTGTGCATAGATGACCAAAAAGATCCCTTCACTACATGGGATTTGATGAATCCGATTTTGGAATGCTTGCATTTATTGAATGCAATGGAGCTTCAAAATGAAATCAAGATCATTCATTATGAAGTCGTACATAAGGCAACAACAACACCAAATGCAGGGACAAAGAAAGATGCATCAGGAATTGGGTAGCCTATCCGATCGAGGCAGATACCGAGGAAGAAGACTATCGAATGTCTATTGCTTGGATCCTGTCAACCCATACAAAACTAATGCAACTTGAGGCAATCCTGTGTTTCATCCATCTCTTCTTCAGTGATCTTATCAAATCTACGGGACCGGTTTTTAGATTAAAGGTTACCGGTTTTTAGATTAAAGGTTTTACCAAAGAAGTTCCGTTGCAACCTTGTTCTACAACAATAAGCTGGAAGCTGAACCTGAGGCAGTAAAATCCGATGAACAAAAGATGCCATTTATGAGAATAATACATGAAAAGATGTCTCTTATTCAAGGTAGCCAAATATTTTTCGATTTCCGCCAAAGGATTCATGAAACATGGCATTCAACAAAGGACTACATGGTCTTCACTTTTGAGGGCAAAAATGCTTAAAGTCTTAGGATAGTTAAGAAAGTGGTTCGAACAACCTCACTATATTTGTGAATAGCGGACTTGTAATAATGGTTGTAAGGCCCAAATTAGCCAAATAAGGCCCCAAACTTATAGTAGAGGCACAAATGACCACTATAAATAGTTGAGGTCGTGCTAAATTTGGAGGCTATTGTTCATTTTGATAATTTGAGTCTTAAGAGATCTTGAAGCTTCTCTTTGAGAGCTTTCTTGATGGAGAAAGTGGTTCATGTGCCTAAAATCACATGAGAGCTATGATCATGCTCTAGTTTCAGGCCCTATCCTTTGAATGATCTCCATTCGTTACTAACGGAAGTTTACTTTGCCTATTTTGGTGAAGTTTTGCTATCTTTATCAATCTTCTTGATTTTTGACTAGTTTTCATGGTTTCTTGTATTTCCATTGTAATTTGATGTTTATGAATGGATTAGATGTTTTAATGCTAACGTTGGCACATGACATTAACATTCACATAACATAACCACAAATAAAACAAGTCCATTTTCTATATTTGCATTGAGGTAATAAGAGGACCTTCAACAGATGGTCTCTCCCCCTTTAAGACATGAGACATACCCTCATGTCTAAACTTATAGACATGTGAAATGAAATCTATGATGGGTTGCTTACTTGCATGCCACCACTTACCAAGTACAATATCAAACGTAGGTAATTTTGTGATCTCAAAGTCTAACTTCTAGGCATACGTTTGAATAGACAAAGACGCCCAAGAGACTCTCTCATCCCAAAACCTCTATTCCCTTACTATCTGACATCTCAACTATTACTGGTAATCATAAGGAACGGTAGCTAAGCAAAGCTTTTTCATCACGCCTGAATTAACAATATTATGTGAGGAACTAGTGTCAAATAAGACGAGCATGTCAGGACCTTCCAGCTTCCCCCTCGTGCTATCAATTCACTATCTAGAAACTAATAGGCTTTGTGCGCCTAGTGGGCAAAAAGCAAACTGGTGCCAGTGGAACAAGTTTCTGCACCGAAATAGTCATGACAAGTCTAGTCTCCTCATCATCGCTTACCAATAAGTCATCCAAAATTTCCTCATCCTTGCCCTCGTCTTGATTGTGTTGTAATACATGGAGCTTCCTGCCGGTGTGTCGAGAACAATCCTTGAAAAGATGCTTGCCAAGACACAAAACATAATCCATCTTTCTTCGCCTTTTCCTTTTGCTCTGGAGTGAGGGGAGACTTGTCATAAGCACAATGAGCCATAGGAGACACTGACTTGCGCTTCAAAGTCTGCTACATCTGGATAGGATCCTTCTGCGAGAAGTCCTTCTGACCAGCTTGGTCGGACTTCTGCTAACCCTTCTTCTGGGGCCAACTTGCCACTCCAGATTCAGCTTTGTTGCGCACATTACCTTCAAAGTTGAGCGCTATTGCAACTGCCTCTTCCAAGGTTTTGCAACCTTCATTAAGAATTGAAGGCCTCTTCGTGAAGGCCAAAGATAAACTTGTGGACGACCACAAGCCACTTGGGAATCTCCTCTGGTCCCTTGATAAGTACCTCTGTACTTATCGGCATATACATGCACCGTGTACTGCCTCTAACGATGCAAAAACCAAGCATCCGTTCCTCGAAAAATTTGAATTTTTGTCAGGTTTTTCCCAAAAAAAACCAGCAAAAACAGCTTGGAATCAGCTGTAATTGCTTGATCTTTGACCTGAAAATGAGTTGGAGGCGTGGTTGTAGTAGGGCGCCCTGCTCCTACGAAGCTTCATGCAAAATCTCAAGAAAAACGAGCGAGAAATGAAAAAGGTATAAAAGCTCAACTCCAACAACCTGAAAAATGGACAGAAATCTTATTTTTGGGCAAAATTAGAAATTTCTGACAAATTAGCACCTTCCTAGGCAACGATTTAGTACTCCTAAAATTTGGGCAACAACATCCTAAAATTTCGTAGCAATCTGAGACCTATAGAAAAAGTTATGGTGAATTTTGACAACCTTTTTTTTGCAATTTTTTCAGGTCTGAAAATTTTCAGATCTGAAAAATCCCTATCTTGGCTCAAATCATGGCAAACACTCACTATCCACCAGTGATTCCTGGGCTTCAATCCCCCCTTTCTTCTCCAAAATTGCCCAAGAAAATGAAGAAAAATGAGGTTTTCCTCCACTTTCCCTCTCTAGAATGGGGCTAGAACGAGGGGGCTAAAACGAGGCTCTAATACCAATTGTCACCAACTTGTCTCTCCAAGCTTGTGAAACTAAGAAGGCCGGTGTCTAGAATGAACCATAGGCACCCTCTCTTTGAGTCCTGCTACCTGCTATTCCTGTCACCTCACACATGCATCCAACAATGGGTGATCAATCCACTTGGCATATATCTGTGATCTGTGAATACTGAGTGACTCATAGGGTACCACCCCCATGCCCCGCCAAAGACTTGTGACCCGTTTGGTCACCCCTGCTACTTGTCGGCTAGCATCTCGTCACTGACGATGGTCACAATTCCTCGTGTCTTTGATAGCTTGTCAGGCGGTCACACTGGGTCACTGCTTGTGATGGGTATCCCAGTTTGGGACAGATGGCCACTCCGGTCACTGGCCATCGTCAATACTTGGCCTCAGGCCCTCTGGCAACCCGCCGTGCGGAGGTCATGCTAGTGTTGAGATTGGGCTCTAACAATTAAACTCCCCACTAATGGAACAAGCCTCTCACCAAACTAGAACTCGCAGACGCAAGTCTATAAAGGGAGACAGGGCTTATGCATCACATGCCAACAACATATACCTCATGTAATCTCAAATTAAGCCAACTTGCTTCTCAATTAATCCAATCTCTCCTTATAACAAATTTAGAACTATAATGAACTCATATGAGATCCAGCTATCAAACTAGAATCTGAGATCAAATCACTACTTAGACATCACGAGTTGAAATTTAAGATGAATCAGAAAGACAAAATCGCAACATTCAATGACACAGACAGAGGAGTCAAGATCAAGTACCTCCAAATAAAGTGGAATTTTTGTATTTCGTAAGAGAACGATGAGATAAAAGTGGCATCAACAAGACATGTTCTATTTATTAAACAACATATCTTGACAAGACTTTGACCTATGAAAATTTTCACTATGAATATGCCATTTAACCTCTAGTGCATTCATGTCAAAATTTCATCAATGCTTCAATGATCTCCAACAATCATGGTTCAAAATACAGTTCAGTTGTTAAACTCTTGTGAATACATGTTACGAATATCTAGTCCATATAGAGCTGCTAATGGTGCCCTTTAATTCATATGCTGGCCACATGCCCTTTTTATTCATGTACAAGCCTAAGGGCCCTTTCTTAACGATTCAGTTTTGCACTTATAGTTTATATTGAGACATGGATATAAGAGCATACAACAATTAAAAACCTTCCTAATACATGATAAAAAAAAACTACCAACCTATAATAGAGGCATATCGTATATCTTACAAACATTACCTGCAATTGAGGACCAAGAGGGCCTGTGAAGACAGATTGGCAAAGCCTTTCGTAAGTTGAATCACCACCTTCACAACTGGCACTTGAAAGAAGCCCAATATCAAGAATGTTTAATCAATTTGAAAGAAGCTCCATTTAAAGAGAAATTTGGATTATAAGTAGGTAAGTAACCTTTGCATGTGCCATGGATCAAAAGTTGGTATGAATCACCTTGGTACAGCTGATATGTTTGTATCTAGTGCCACAGGGGACAGCAAGCGCCGCTCCAAAGCTTCAAGGCGATTCTTCTTCTTTTCAGAAAATGGCATATTCGCCTCCTTCCCCATGGCTACACACATATTGATTCACATTCTCTCTCTCTCTCTCTCTCTCTCTCTCTCTCTCTCTCTCTCTCTCTCTCTCTCTCAAACCTTCTTCCAGCCGTAATCTTGCCTGTTACAACAAAAGCAACATAATTTGAGCACAAAGTTAGCAAGAATTACTTGAAACTCACGTTGATGACAAAAAACAAGCATGAACTTAGCATAACCCTAACATGACCTGTTATAAAAGAACAATTAATACAATTTTAGCATATCCTCAATTTCACATAAACTATCATGAACTATTTAAAAGAACAGCGACTACAATATTTGGGGCAATACATTGCTCTTTGCTACACAAAATTTTGGCAATACTACAAAAAGCTAAAAGAATCTTGGGCCACCCTTTGATGGCTGCTGCTCCCGCTGATGCCATTTTACACACCTGGAAAGATCATGCCTGCTACAATAATACGAAAACTATCCACTTCAAGCAGTATCAATGATTTCTCCCCAAACAACAAGAAAAAGAGCAATATAGTTAAGCTCTCATTGTAGCTATAAACTTCCTTCTGCAACTTGAAACTCTACATCAAAACGAAAAACAGGAATTTCGTGCATCTATGTATAATCTGAGGTAGTAAAACAGCATTGTTTCAGTCCTCCTTCTCGTCCATCCAACCAGTCAGTACGTATGATTCTTCAAAGAAATGTTTACAGCTAGATTTGAACTAAGCTTGAAATATGGCTATGTTACAGTAATCTATTGCATAGCAGTAATAACAAATCCAACTCAAAAACGAGCAAGCCGGCTTACCAATCCACTTCCCTTTAAGCTATCAGACCAAAGCTCTCTTTCCATTGCAGTATCTAGACTTATAAAAATGACTGTTCATTCTAGGCTTTAAAACAGAAGCTTTAAGAGAATCTTGAAGTGTTTCATTTAGAATAAACACCGCAAATGCAGATTAAAAGAACGCGGATGTCAGTTGACAACCCTAAAAGGAAAAGCAATAAACTATTATAATTGCGAGAAAGAATGAAATACCGCCAAACAGATCCTGCTACAGTACACAAGGACGATGCAATTGCTAGAGCAGAAGCGTAAATCACTGCTTTTTTATACGTGTAGAAAATTTCCTGCACGAAAGCTGCAACAGAAAAATGGAGAGTTGCAATAAGCTGAAATATAAAAAATAGCCGTAAAATTCTCCTACCTATTTCATGCTCATATTGTGTTTGAAATGTCAAAAACGTTTCCTAAAATAATGATGGCTAGCAGAAAACTTTGTTACCTGAGGAGAAACGCACGTCATTAAACGGCCCCTAACCGCAACTCGCAAGCATTAAGCATATCAGAGTTAATGTTAGAGAATTCGAGAGCTTTAAGCACTGGGGAGCGCTTTGGAAATTTTAATGGAAAAGGAAAAGGTTTGTGACAAGGAAAACCTTAAATAGTATACAGAATTCTGGATTTTTGACAAGTTTCGCTTCAAGCGATGAGATCCACCGATACAAGAAGTACGATCTAAGCAATGCTCAAAGGGGCCTCAGTGTGTGAAAAAGCAACATTGTCATTTCTTATAAAGTGGACCATCTTCACATGATCTTGGGACTGCACATGAATAAATCAGTCGGAATTACCAACGCTACGTATGCAAACGGTATAGTGACCTAAAGAATGGATTTAAGATGTTTGTGCTCAACTAAATGTTGCTATTCTTAGTTTTGATTTTATTGCATGGGATAACCTATGTCAATTGTCTTTATGGGCTTTTGTGATTCAAGCTTAGCACTCGATTTTGGGTGGATGAGAGTTACTGCTACATTTTGTGTGCTTTGTTGGGTTAGTAGTTAGTGAAACAATGTTGTTGTTAAACTAGATTTTGTGCAAATAGATGTTCAAGCATATTGAATTTTCAATGATTATCAACCTACTCTTTGCAACATTTTTTTGAGGCATCTCAAGAAGGAGTAACTGCAGTTTTCAATGGATGATGGCAATGAGGGCATCTCAGTATGCATCAAAGTGCAAATCAACAAAAAAAAAAGACCTACTTCACCATCTCTTCCATCCCCACGTCCCTCTTCTCGCCCTCGTCATGAATCAAAGCTTGCTGCTACATCTCTTCTTTCACATGCACTGTATTGTCCCCCACATCTTCGTACATCAGTTTCTTCCTCTCCTTTGCCATCCTCGTAGGATCCTATGCCTCCACCCTCTTGTGTACCTTGTCAAGGTTGTGGACGTTTATATGTATGTACGAGCTTCTCTTTTAGCAACACCACACATCGCACATCCTGCTCATCTTACACCTCCCAACTCGAGTTTGGGCTTGGACTTGTTGGCTTGGGCTCGCCGCAGTCTTGATATTTTGGGCTCCTTTAATCTCGGTTTCCCTCATCCCCGTCTTTATGTTTGCATGCCAATTGCCCCTCACCTAGATGTACAAAGAGCTCTTTGACTGTCTTTAACCCATTTAGCTACCAACCCGAGTATGATGTTATTGCTTGACATACTTTTTTGCTCTTTCTCTGTTGGTGTTTGCCTCTTCCTACTAAAGATGGTGAAGCAAGTCATCGACCTGTGTTTGGCACTCTATCCTCTCTCTTTCTTGCTCTCTTTTCAGCTGCGGGCCCTGATCAATCAAGGCCTTTAACGTTTACTCTGCCACCAATTGGCTGCGAGACTGCTCAATAGCTCGTTCATCGAGCATCTGGTGGAGTTGTTGCTGGAGGCCCGTTAAGGGAGTCCAACATCCTAGTGCCTGAGCATCCCAGCTGGCCGAAGGTGGCAAAGTTACGATGGGGGGTGGAAGCGAGGTTGTGATGGAGATGGTGGGTGGAACAGTGGTGGCAGAAATGGCAGCGACAACAGGGGTGACGATGGAGGTGGTTAGAGCAGTGATGGTGGGAACGAGTGTGGGGCGAATGGGAGATGAGACGAGTGGAACAGTGACAGTAAGGGAGGATGAGGCGGTGATTGTGAGAGTAGCGATGGGAGAAATGACGGAAGGAACGATGGAAGTTGGATGAAATGGGGGAAGAGACGGCTGGATGGATGGGGCTATGGATAGGGGACGTGATCTGAAGTAAGGGAAAGGAATGGACAAGGCTGGTGTGCGTTGGGCTAGTGTGTGTGGGCATAGATGCTGTAGGTGATGAGGTGAAGGTGGGCGACTGTTGGCCTACCAACAATTGCGCGAGTGAATCTTGTGAGGATAGGCTAGCATATGGAGAGGAGGGTGTGGGCGTTTTGACTCCTAGGCTTTCTAGGTGAGTGTAGGTAATGACAGTGATTAGACTACCGTAGGTGATCCGTGAGGGGCACTTGAAAGCGGCCTGCAAACTCTTTTACAAAAAATGAGGCCCAATTGTAGATAGTATTCGGTCCTTCCATCATAGTCGTCATGACGATGACTTGCTTGGACATGCGGAGGGGACAGTGGAAACTCACAATGATTGTGGCGGATAGAAAATCTATCACGTCACAAAGATTTGGATTCCTGATTTGCAAAATTAAGAACCTATCGTTGGTTTTGGTCTTAACGTCATCATGATCGGGACGAAAGAAGACGGGTATGTCTAATTTGGTGAGGGTTTGGGTGGCTGGAACGTGGTTGGAATGCGGAAGAGTGAGAGCTAATGAAATCAGCTGCGGGTCGAGGGTGACCATGTGTTGCGGGTCGAGGGTGACCATGTGGTCATGTCCCTTATATGTAATGATTAAATGATTTGTGTCGTGTGGATCTGGTCTGCTGGGATGCGGATGGTGAAGTAGTGGTCCGTGAGGATGTAGTGGGGCTGGAGAAATGGCTGGGGCTAGATGGTGCGACGGTGTTGCGGGCTTTTTGGCCTGGTGGAGCGGTAGCGCCCGAAAGACGACGTTTTGGTGCCATGGATGTAATCAGGTACTGATATGGATGGAGGTCTAAGGGTGAGTTAAACTGGTAATGATGTGTAATACACTAGTGGCGAGTTATAGATAGACGATGAGTAATAGACAATCAGCGAGTTATACACTAGTGGCGACTAATGACACTAGTGGCGACTAATAACAAGGCGGCAAGTAATCAACAAGACAACGAGTAATCAACAAGTGAATTATAGACGACAATAGGTCGGCGAGTTATAACGGATGGTGAGTAATACACAACTGGCGAGTAATAAAGCGGCGAGTAATAACAGGTCGGCAAGTTATAATGGATGGTGAACAATACACAACTGGCGAGTAATAAAGCGCCGAGTAATAACAAGTCGGCGAGTTATAGAACGACGAGCAATAGAGCGGCGAGTAATAACCTGCGAGTAATAAGATGCATTTTGGTATACTTCGCCCATATATATAGGGGAATTGTGATAGATTCAACTAGTTTGATCATATTTGCTATATTTCCATATTTGGTAGATTGAGGCCAACTTTGCTTTAGACTTAGAGATTGACTTTTCAAAGTTCATTAGTTTAAATTTCATTTAAATAAACACTTTTTGAAAGTGTGGGAAAGTCAGAAGGTGAGTTTGAGTATATTCAAATTTGAATGTTGGATACTTTGAATCTAGATCCAAAAATAGTAGGGTTAGCATTTTGGAGAGAAAACCAAGTGGCCAAATAGGGTGTGGACCTGCTATAAAAGGAGAAAACTCATGGAGAGACACATATTCTCTTTTCTCTATCATCCTTCTACTAACAAAGTGATTGTTGGTAGAGATGTCATATTTGATGAGGGGAACATTCCAAAAGTGTCTTCAAGCATGATTGATAAAGGTGTGTATGGATCTAACATTCTTGATGTTGATGTGAAGGATCCTACTTTAGATGGTGATGGTGATGGACCCTTCATCAAGTCAAAAGCCAAGGAGAACATCGAGGGAAAGAAAGCACTATGATGACAAGGGTAAGCAAGTAGTTTCTGGAGATTATGTTGCTTTCCTAACCTCTTTTGATGAACCTACAAGTGTAGATGAAGCAAGGAAAGAAGAGGAGTGGATCTAAGCATTGGATCTTAAGTACCAAGCTCTTATGAAGAATGGAACATTGGTGGAGTTGCCTAAGGACAAGAAAGCTATTGGATGCAAATGGATCTTCAAGGTGAAGACAAACCAAGATGGATCTATCAACAAGTACAAGGCAAGGTTAGTGGCAAAAGGATATGCTCAACAACAAGGGATTGACTATGATGAGACCTTTGCACCCGTGGCAAAGATGGTAAGCATTCGAGTAATTGTCTCACTTGCTACACTTTATGGATGGGATCTATGGCAAATGGACATTTCAAATGCATTCTTGAATGGTGATCTTGAGGAGGAAGTGTACATGAAGCAACCCGAGAGCTACATTTCATCAACAAAGCCAAATCATGTGTGTCTACTACAAAAGAGTTTGTATGGCCTTAAGCAAGCATCAAGGAGTTGGTATGCTAAGCTTAACGCTTTTTTACTTTCTCAAGGCTTTGTTATGAGTGAGTATGATCATTCACTTTATTATAGGTTTGCTGGAAACGATGTTGCCATCTTGCTAATCTATGTGGATGATATCATCTTGAGTGGTGGAGACAATCAAGATGTGGAGGATATCAAGAGTGCTCTTAAGAAGGAGTTTATAGTGCATGATCTTGGTAACTTGCATTACATTTTGGGAATATAAGTCATTAGATCTTCTCAATCTACTTTCATTTGTCAAGAGAATTATGCTAATTCTATTCTAGAAAGATTTCATAGGGTAGATGCAAAAGCTAGTGATACACCAATGGAGTCTCATGTAAAGCTAACTATAAGAGGTAGTGAAAGATCCTTTGAGAACATTACTCTATATAGGAATCTAGTTGGTTCACTCATCTATCTAACCATTACTAGACCAGATCTAAGCTATTGTACTGGAAGATTGAGTCAATTCATGCAAGATCCTAGTGAGCATTGGAAGCTAGGAAAGGGAGTTTTGAGGTACATCATTGGAACTCGAGATTTGGCATATTGTATGAGAGATCATCATCTAATCTTTTTGGATTTTTAGATTCGGACTATGTTGGAGATGTAATGGATAGAAAATCAACTAGTGCTCATTGTATTTTCATAGGTGATGGAGCTATATCATGGATGTCGAAGAGACAAGCCACTATCTCATTGTCATCTAGTGAGGCCGAGTACAAAGCTCTTACACATTGCACAAAGGAGATGGTATGGATCAAGAGGATGATCAAGGATCTTCACTTGCCCAATCATCTTTTGTGACAATCAATCAGCCCAAAGATTGGCAACCAATCCTATCTTTCATGCTAGGAGCAAGCATATTGAGGTGCAATATCATTTTGTGAGGTAGCAAGTCATTGCAAAGGAGGTGGAGCTGCAACATGTGTCCTCAAGAGAAGGTGTAGCTGATATCTTTACCAAAGCACTGGAAAAGGACTTGTTCATGAAGCATAGGACTTCACTTGGAGTGTTATTAAAGTCTATGCTAAAACTAGTTGAAGAGGGAGTGTGAAAGATTCAACTAGTTTGATCATATTTGCTATATTTCCATATTTGGTAGATTGAGGCCAACTTTGTTTTAGACTTAGAGATTGACTTTTCAAAGTTAATTAGTCTAAATTTCATTTGAATAGACACTTTTTTAAAGTGTGGAAAAGTTAGAAGGCGATTTTGAGTAGATTCAAATTTGAATGTTGGGTACTTTGAATCTAGACCCAAAAATAGTAGGGTTAGCATTTTGGAGGGAAAATCAAGTGGCCAAATAGGGTTTGGACCTGTTATAAAAGGAGGAAACTCGCAGAGAGACACATCTTCTCTCTTATCTATCTCATTTCATGCTTATACATAGTTTTCATGGGTTCTACTATCCATTGGTCCACTATACTTGTGATTGCTTGCAATTCTATGTGTAGAATGATCTAGATATGTTATTTTTGGATCCACATATGTGAAATACAGTAGCTTGTTGGTTTTTTGTGGACAACAACGGTACTTTATCATTTGATTTATGCTTGATCAAGTTCTATTAGAGTTTTCATCTCATTTTGTGTGGATGCTGATTTTTCTACATTGGTAAGATTGGTAGGATATCTTCTTTTGTAACCCAAGATCTTTTTTATGGATTGGATCATAAATGGTCTAAAATTCTTCACAGGAATTATAACTTGCCTACTGTCATTTTTGGACATGAGTCTAATCTATGCCAAATCATCAATATTTGCACTGTGCACAATCCATTTTCCGATTGGCTGCCAGATTTACAAGATTTTCTAATCAAAATCTCTCATTGGTTACTAAAAATGGCAGTTTTATCAAAAAATGAGCCTAACTTGTGTTTCGGCTGGAATTTTTCTGGACAGATTTGATCATGCATTCAATTGCAATAGGGGATAATAATGGCAAGGATGGTGACTGTCAAAAATAAGAATAGTGTTCATTACAGACCATTCAGAGCATTTTTGGGGTAAATTTACAAGGAAAAGGAGAAAAGTGGGGTAGGTCGGGATTTTTACATAGGATTTTTACAAGGGCAAAGGCAGTTTGTACAAGGTGGGATTGTCTACCTACAGGGTTCCGTCGACACATTCCCTAACTAGATATACCTAATCTCCTATCCATTCTAGAATTATCACTTAACTATGCTAAGGGGCAACTTCCTAGTTTAATTGGATCGATCTACAAGTAGATCTAATCTAATTTACCCAACTTCTAACTTATTTTATATGTCTAATCTAGACCTACCCAAGCTAGTCTATATTGTTGCCTAACCTACCTACCTATCTAATTTACCTGAGTATTTAAGCTTCCTAACTTTCTAACAAGATAAGTTATTCTAATCTATCTAAGGATCACGGTTGGTAACCACCCTAGTCTACGGGTCACGATCTGCTATCTAATCCTAACTGATCCTAAGTCTATCCTAGCTGACCTAAATACCTAGATCTAATTAGCTTTTCTAAATTGATCCTAGTTACGAGGTCTAGATCATCTAACGTAAAATTACCTAGGCTAGCTAACTACCTAACGGATCTACCTGAACTGAAACTACCTAGTTGACAATTAATTTTTCTAGCTAAGTAGATCTAATCTTAATTATCTTATCCATAGAGAGAGATGATGAAGAAGTAATCTGATACAGACTTGAAGTAGACATTCGAGTCTGTCGAGTTTGAAATGTGGGAACTAACCTTCGCAGGCTCTTATGTGTCACTATCTCAATGAGATGGAGCTACAGAATTCTTTGCAAAGGTTAATACTACCTAGTTATCCTAGATCTAATTGGGACGCTAAGGATCTGACTCCTAACAATTTAGATCTAAACTATCGTCAATGTTTAACTAGTCTACGCTATCCTCTATCTAAATCGACAACTATCTAATTCTACCTTCCTAGGTAAACTAAACTAAAATCAACTAGCTACACCTACCTAGGCTAGCTAACGGGGTGTGGATGGCTCATCATGAGTGGAAGAAGATGACAAGGATGGCGCTTCTAGCACATCCCTGAGCTCAACATCAGCTGAATAGTAGTGACGTAACCTACTGTCATTAATGGGCGTGTCGAGCAAATTGCCTTGCAGGGTGGCGAGAATGACTGCGTCATTAGGTCGGATCTCTACTATCTTGTACGGTCCTTCTCCCTGAAACTTAAGCTTGTCTTTATGTGCCTTGGCGTTGTATAACAAGGCCAACTCTTCCTTAACGAGATCTTTGGTCTTGATATTCCGATCATGTTAGGCCTTCCGTCGCTGTTTATCTACAGCTAGGGCGTGAAACGCTAGGAAGCGAGTTTCATGAAGTTGAAGAAGGTTGTCTAAGTCCTTTTGGTAGATTCCTCTATACTAAGTCATTCGGCGATGGCGACTCTTTGACTTAGAACGACAAACTCAGCAGACATTACGACTTCCTATCCATACACCATTTGAAATGGAGTTTATCAAGTGCTCACTTTGAATGTGGTTCTGAAGGCCCATAAAGCTGCATGAAGCTTATGTTCCCAATCCAATCGTGAAGCTTCAACCATCTTTGTGATTATTCCATAGAGGATCTTGGTCGATGATTCTGCTTGTCCATTGCAGTGCGGGTAATAGGGTGTACTCTTCTTATGGACAACCAAATAAGATAATAACATGTGAGTGATAGTCTCGTTTAGGAAATGTGTTCTGCATCACTCACGAGTTCTAGTGGGCACCCAGAACATACTAAGATGTTTTCAGGGGAGAACGTCCAGACATAAGATATCCAACTATATTGGCAGCCCACTCATGACGGCTTCGACATGGAATAGGATGGCGTCAAGGAGTTCATCATCGACCCCTCTACTCTTAGGAACATTGCAGATCCGTGAGAGGTGATTGGCCAGATAATGTTGGTTCCCTTTGCGAACAACTATTCTAAAGTCAAACTCTTGGAGAAGTAGCAGCCATGGGGTGATCCGTCCGATTGTGCATGGTCTATTTACCAGATACAGTAGGGCTTGTTAATCTACAAAGAAGACGAGTGGATTGGCTAGCAGGTAATGGCAAAATTTCTTCATGCTATATACCATGGCTAGCACTTCTCGCTCGATGGTTGTGTAGTCTCTGTGGGAATCAACTGCTTACTGGCGAAATAGATCAGGTAATCCTTCTTGTACTCCCCAGGATGTGTTAGAACACTCCCTTTGGCATACTTAGAGGCATCTGTATAGACATGGGATTCTATGGTCCAGATAGGGGGTCAAAGGATTGGTGGATTAACTAAGGTCTCCTTGAGTTTGTGGAAAGCCTCATTGGCTTCAGCTGTCCATTCTAGTTGGATGGTCATCTGGTATATCAAACGGGCCAACTTAGCAAAATTTAGGACAAACCTCCGATAATAATTGCAATGCCCCATAAAGATGTATACTTCACGTACAGTTCCTGGCTTATGCAAAGCAAGTATTATGCAGATCTTGTTGATGTCAGTGGTGATACCATGCCTCGAAACTACGTGGCCTAGCACTATGTCGTGCGTGACCAGAAATTGGCATTTGGCTGGGTTTAGGGATATGCCGACTAATCGACATTGGATGAACACTTTCTCTAAGCAAGCTATATGTTGGGCTCTAGAGGTCGTCCATGAAAATTTCAAGAAATTTCCAAAGAAAGTCCTTGAAGGCATAGCTCATCACTCGTTGAAAGGTGTTGGGAGCGTTGCACAATCCAAATGGCATCACTCTATATGCTGCATATGTGCCTTACTCAGTGGAAAATGATTTTTTGTGCTGATCTTTTGGGGCTATCTGCACCTGATTATAGCCACTAAACCCATCTAGAAAACTATAGGCTTTGGCTCCGACTATTCTCTCTAAAACATTTTCCGTGAATGGTAAAGGAAAATGGTCATTGTTGGTCACAATGTTCAGCTTCTTGTAGTCCACATAGATTCTAAGTTTTCCGACATTCTTAGATACTATCACAATAGGCGATACCCTATTAGTGTGTTCCATCTCATAGATGAATCTTACATCTAGAACCTTTTTCGGCTCTTCTTGGATTAGCTAGACGTAGTGCGGATTAGACCTATAGAGCCTACTAACTGCGAGTTTTGCACCATCAACTAGTGGAATGGTGTGAACCACAATATCTGGTGATATGTCTTTCAGCTCAGCGTAATTCCAAGCAAGACAGTCATGATATTTGTGAAGAAGTGCTTTGTGATCTTTGAGTTCCTCTCCTACTGATACCATACGACTTTCCTCTCCCTTCTTAGCTAGATCTATTGCTTTCGTGCGAGCTGGACCTTTGTAAAAATTGGCTCCTTGGGAAGTTTCTTCTATGGGATCTCTCTTAGCTCTGGGCATAGCCACTACCACTTCATCCATCTCATAATCCTTAAAGTGCTATGGCATGTCATGCTTAGGCTTCAATTCTTCTGTAGCGTCCTGACAGATTTTCTTGCAATTCATGGTCGGTCAACAACTCAGTCTTGATCTCTTTTTATCACTCTTAGCTTTCCACTCAACGATTTTGGCCTTATATAGGGGTTGGCATTCTTGTAATGGGATGGTGGTTGGTTGATTGTTGATTCTCATTCTTTTCAAATCTTGGTCAAGCTTCTTGACGCTCTTTGATGGTTTCATACCCATATGGAGGTTCTTTAGCTCCCCTAGGCTTCTCTCTCTCATTGGATGGGCATGGAACTCCATAGTGCACTGGAGGGGTCCATGGGCCATCTATATGAGGGTAGTAGGGCACCCATTGGGGGGAGGAGAGATCTCTCTTGCTTGCTTTGCTTATGCTCTAGTGTTGCTACTAGTGTGTAGAGTACTTTCTTGTGTGTACTATGCTTAGGGTTTGGATCTTGCTTATGGTATGGGACATAAGTAGGGTTTGGATCTTGAGTATGCTATAGTCTGTTGTGATATGCGTGTGATTTGTTTATGGTTAGCAAGGGGGTTCTAGATAGGTCTTGCTTGGAACTTGGATCTAGCTATGGTTGGGTGGTAAATACTTGAGGCCAGCTTGTAATTTATCTTTGTGTTTAAGAGTAGGGACACAGGTGGAGGAGAGATCCTTGGAGGCTTGCAGATCCTTACTTGCAGGTGGAGGCATCCTAGGTTGGAGTTGGGGAGCATCTTGCAGGTTGCTTGGAGGACATTTGGAGGCTCTACCTTGGATTTGGAGAACTTCCTCATCTCTACTTGTAAAAGTGGTATCAGAACTAGACAAAGGATGGTAACCTTTCTAACCTTCTTCAAGTTCTATTAAGATCACCAACTATATTGGTTTTTCTAGTTATAGGAAGCTCGTAGTTGAAGTACCCAATGAATCTAGTTCTCTTTGGAAGAGAGTAGTGATGCTTATAGAATTGTTTAGGAGCTGATTTTTTATCATGTTAGAGAAGTTTTAAAGTAGGCTTTGGGTTTTTAAAAGTTTTAAAAAGAGATTTGTGGGATGGTTACATGAAGTCTTCCTCTACATACTCAAACGTTTTTTTGCAAAAAGATTGATTCCAGCTATGTGTTTTGATCAAAACTAGTATTTTTTTGCATAAATGAAGTGTTTGAAGTTCTGGTTTTCATTTTGAAGTTCTATTTTTCAGACCTATAAATCTGAAAATCAGATTTAAAACGTGAAGTTTTCATCCAAACTTCATTAGTTACACCTTTCTATCTCCTAGTTTCATGAAAATGGCAATGTAGGAAGGGAATGTTACTGTAACTTTGTGCATAAAACAAGTTTTGAAGTTTTATTTCTTGTTATTTTGAAGTTCTAATTTTCAGCTCTGTAAATCTGAAAATTAAAGTTTTCATAGAGTTTCATTAGTTTTCCATTTCTAGACACTAGTTTCATGGATTTGGAGATCTAGAATAGTGAGAAATGTGAAAATTTTGGTTTCCTTTGAAATGACAAATGGAAATGGAATTGGAAGGCAAACTTTATGTACTTCCAAAAGTTGAGTCATCTAACCATGAATAAAAGTTTGGAACAATTTATTGATTTTCACGAGTACCTAAATTCACTTTATAGTAACATTCCGCCTAAGGTACAAATGTTAATGTTCATTGATGGGTTACCAAAAGATTATCAAGTGGATGTTCGTAGGAACCATCTAAAAACCCTAGAAGATGCTATTAGGGCTGCAAAATACTTTGATGACACACCTAAGCCACCTAGGGGTCAACAGCCTAATGAGTAGAAAAAAGGGTTTTAATTTAAGAGGAAGGATAGGGAAGCTGTTAGTGAAACACATCCCAATTCCAACAATCTTAAGAAAACCAAGAAAAACTTTAAAAACCATCAAGGTGGCATTGATAAAGTTGAAGCTCGTAAGAAGAACCTGTGCTTCAAGTGCAATGGCGAGGGTCACCTACTTAGAATTTGCTTTGCATAGGAGCACATATCATGCTACACAGTAACACAAACAGAAAACACTCTCCACAGCAAGCTCACATAGCAACTATATTTCTCAAAATGAAATTACACTGTACATATAGTTGTTCACTCAGGCAACCCATGCATGACCCAAGTTGCCATTGGCAGGACGCGTGTCCCGTCGACTTGCCTCGTGGCAAGGCCAACTGATCCTTATCCACTGATAGGACCCACAGTACAGTAGCATAGTGATTCTACTTTAATTTTAACTCTCTCCCTTAAAGTAGAGTCTACTTTATATACAATCATATACATAGCTTTAAAGTCAACAAACTTTAAGTATAGAAAGCTTTGATCTAAATTTATCAAACTTTTCTCCAACAAGTGGCTTAGTGAAAATATTAGCTAGTTGTTCTTCTATGCTACAATGAACAACTTGAATTTCACGACTCAGCAGCCTCTCACGTATAAAGTGTTATTGAATCTCAAGGTGTTTAGTTCTCGCATGGAACACTGGATTCTTTGCTAGCTGAATGCCACTCTGACTGTCGCTATGTAATATCGTGGGATTTTTCTGCTTCATGCCAACTTCTTCCAAGATTTGTCTCAACCATATAGCTTCCTGTGCTGCACTACACATTGTCTTATACTCTGCCTCTGTGGTTGAAAGAGCAATTGTACTTTGCTTCTTACTAGACCAGGAAAAGCAACTACCACAAAACTTGAATACATACCCTGTGGTGGATCTACGATCATCATAGTCACCTCCCCAATCCGCATCCACATAGCCACACAACTCAGGTAAACCATCATGCTTCCTATAAATCGAGCCATACTCTGAAGTGCCTTTCACATAACGCAAAATGCGTTTAGCTGCCTTCCAATGCGTTTCCGTAGGTGCTGCCATAAACTGACTTACAATGCCAACAACATAACATATATCTGGTCTAGTCGTGGTAAGGTAAATCAAGCTCCCTACTAACTGCCTATACAGCGTAGCATCAAATGACTGTGACTCATCAAGCTTAGAAAGCTTTTTACCTGGTTCAATAGGAGTATTCACTGGTTTGCAATCCTGCAACCTAAACCTGTGTAGCAACTCTTTGACATACTTCACCTGTGTTAAACCCACTTCGTGTCCTTTTTGCCACACCTCTACTCCAAGACAATAATGCATCAGGCTGAGATCTGTCATCTCAAATTGTTCCATGAGGTCTTTCTTGATCATGTCTATCATCTCTTGATTATTTCCCGTAATAATCAAGTCATCAACATAAAGAGCAATCAAAGCAACCATACCATCAAAGTGAGACATACAGATTTGGATCAGAGTGTGTTCTCACCAACCCCTTTGAACGAAAGTAGGCATCAATCCTGCTATACCACGCATGGGGTGCCTGTTTAAGACCATAAAGTGCTTTATTCAAGCGACTTATTTTCCTGTCCCTTCGCTACAAAGCCTTCAAGTTGATCCATGAACACCTCTTCTTCCAACTCACCATTCAGAAAAGCAGATTTCACATCCATCTAATGCAAAGGCCAACCAAAATGTGAAGCTAAAGCAACAAGTAGACGTAGAGTATTCCACTTACATACCGGCGCAAAGGTCTCCTCATAGTCGATACTTTTACTTTGTGCATACCCTTTGATCACCAATCTTGCCTTGTGCTTTGCTATACTTCCATCTGCATGGTACTTAGTCCTGTATACCCGTTTGCAACCAATGGGTTTCTTGCCAACTGGTGGTCCTACTAAGTCCCATGTGCTATGTTTAGCAAATGACTCCATCTCCTCTCCCATGGCCTTGACCCAAATGTCATCACCCTTCGCTTCACCAAAAGTCGAAGGTTCTTTGCTTAGAATAATACTAGATAAGAGAGCATAATTTACTTCATACCTCTCAGGTTGTGTCTTCTCTCTTGTTGATCTTCGTAGCTCTCCCTGGCTAGATGATCCTGGAAAGTCATCCATGTCGCAGCTCTCCAACAATCTCTCTAACCACTTAGGGAGCTTCCTGTCAGGTGATCGGCTTCCTGGTGAAAATGTATCCCACGGTACATCCTTCTCCTTGCGTTTGTCACCTGCCATTTCAATCCTTCTTGCACCAAAAGGTTTGTCCCTACCTCTCCAACCTGTCTCTTGAGACTGAGTAGTAGTATCCTCATGTTCATCACTCGGAAGGTCAATGAATGGATCATCATCAGGTGGTATTCTCACTATACCATCTTTTCCACTGGATGTATCTATCTTCTCAGCATCCTCGTCTTCATACATCTTGGATTCATCAAAGATAACATCACGACTTATATGGACTTTGTTTTCCACTAGATCAAAACATCTATAGCCCTTCACATGATCATCATATCCTAGGAATATGCACTTGATAGCTTTCACATCAAGTTTACGTCTCTCTTCCTTAGGAACTTGTACAAAGGCCTTACATCCAAAGATTCACAAGTGGTTCACCTTTGGCTTCTTCTTCGTGAATGCTTTCTCAGGTGTTATCTTTGGTATGGCAATGGTAGGACTTCTATTTTCAAGATAGACTGCCGTACTACATGCTTCTGACCAAAAATCCTTTGGTAGTTTCATCTCAGCTAGCATAGATCTGGCACTTTCCACAATCGTACAATTCTTGCGCTCAGCTACACCATTGAGAGCAGGAGTATGAGCTTGCGTAAATTGTCTTTTAATCCCACATTGATCACAAAGATCATTGAAGTCATTAGACTTGTACTCACCTCCACTATCTGATCTTAGGACTTTGATCTTCCTACCTGTTTGATTTTCAACCAATGCTTTGAAGCTCTTGAAGTTGTCAAATGCATCTGATTTCTTCTTCAAGAAGTAGATCCACGTCTTTCGTGACATATCATCAATAAAGGTCATGAAATAGAAGGCTTTACCTAAGGACATGGTCCTCATAGGCCCACATAAATATGTGTGGATTAAATCCAAGATGTTCTTTGCTCTTGCAACACCCTCTTTATTGAACTTCTCTCGATGCTGCTTCCCATATACACATGATTCGCATATCGATTTCAAGTGGTCTTCAATGGTAGGCAATCCTATTACCATCTCCAATTTTCTCATCAAACTGAGACTTCCCAAGTTCAAGTGACCAAGCCTCTTATGCCACAGCTCAGTTTGCGATGGAATGGATGATACAAGTCCATGTTGCCCTTGATTGTAGCATTCAACCTGTACAATTTTGTATTGGGCTCCCTTACTCCATCCACAATAACTTTGAACTTTTGGTTCACATCCTTCACAAAGCAACGATCATGGGCGAATTCTACTTTCAACTTTTGATCAGTAATGACTCTAACAGAAAGTAGATTTTTCTTCAAACTTGGTACATAAAGTACCTCCCTGATCATCCTGCTTTTTTCATCAGGCAGTTGGATTGAAACAGTGCCTATCCCCTTGATCTTGCACACCTCGCCATTTGCCTGTGAAATGGACGTTCCATTATCCAACACTTTCATGCTACTAAACCAATTCTTGTTACATGTCATGTGTCTTGTGGCTCCCGAGTCAATATACCACGCTTGATCATCTTGATTAGATGACAATGCAGATATGAAGATGCTAGAGTCTTCAATCTCACCCTCATCGACAAGGTTACCTGTTTGCTTTGGTTTCCCCTTGCCTTGTTCTGCCAAGAATTTGCGACATTCACTTTTCCAATGGCCCTTTTTACCACAATGGAAGCACTTGCCTTTCTTTTTGGTCTTACTAGAAGATCCCTCATCCTCCTGAGACTTGGCAAATCGCTGCTTAGACTTCTTCTTGCCCTTGCCCTTGCCTTGTTTTTGGCGTGTCGCAAGTGCCTGATCGTCAGTATTTTGACGTCTAGCTTTCACCATTTCTCGTCATTGCTCTTCTTGCATCAAGATTCCTATGAGCTCGTCAAAGGTTGGCAACCTTTCTCTTGATGCTATTCCGCTCACAAACATCTGATAGGTTTCTGCAATGCCGCACAATGCATTGTGCACCAGCTCCACATCACATATGCGCTCACCAATAGAATGCAGTTCATCCCTCATTGTCTTGATTCTGGTCATGTACATCTAAATGTGTTCTCCTTGCTCCATGTGGGCACTATTCAACTTTGACTTCAGAAACATGATTCTTGACGGATTTGACATCTCGAACTGCTCCTTTAGCACATCCCATGTCTGTCTAGGTGTTACAGCATCACATATGTGGATAATGATGTGATCCTTCATTGACAAGTTAATGAAGGTCAAACCTTTCCTCATATTTTTGTCGAACACTTTGATATCCGCTTCATTTGGCGGCCTTCTCTCATCACTTGTGACGACTTCCCACACGTCTTTCTCCATCAGTAAGTTTTTCATTTTGAATTTCCACACTGCATAGTTGGAAATCCCGTCCAATTTGTTACTTTCACTCAAAATGGACTCTCCCATGTTTGCCATCGCAAAACTGCTTGAAACTTTTGTCGTAGGCTAAAAACAGTATGCCGAGGCCAACAGTGATGTCAAAAGTTGAAAATAATGACCTGCACTTTTTCCCTTACTAGGCCACTCGTCGCTTTTCCACCAATTTGAAAGCCAAATCGGCGTCGCCTTCCGAAATGCACTCAGTCGTCAACTCCCAACTTCGTGCCTAGTAGAATGGTGAAATCACTTATGGCGCACTCGGAACACTTTCTCCATTGCAATCACTCTATTTTGTTGTACCGTACTTGCAGGTACAGTCCAGGTGCCCTTCGTTTGCAAATTATAGCCTTTCGTTTGGGTCAAAACGAGCTTTGTTTTTGAACTGTTTCTTTACCTTGAAGAAACTTCACTCTTCACTTGTGAAGGGACCCAACTCCCATTTCAGTATGAAATTTTTTAATGAAATTGAAGGCCCAATTGCCCTTCAAACTTTCACAGCCCCTTGACTTGCCATCTAATGGCTTATTCCGATCCAAAGACTCACATTGCTTTCCAAAAGCATGATCTCAATCATTGATCTTCATAGGGACTCATCCTACGATCCTAGATGCTTTTGTGCGTTGATCCACGCGCCTACAAGCACTACTCACTCCGGAACGCTAGGAACCCACCTCTCTCCACCGTGCGCGATCTGCCTGCGGGCTCTTCCTCCTTCTACGTTTTCCAGCTATGGCTCCCCTGAGGATTTTTCAACAATCTCTCTCTCTTTGAGTCGCGGCTGTCCACGGCCACTCATGATCAGGCTCGCACTGCTAGGGTGCCCTCCTGTGTGCTTTTACAGCTCAAAAAATAGTTCAAAATAGAGAGAAAACTTTGCTTTTTGGCTTCCAAACCCTAGACCAAAGTTTTTCTCACAACCTTGAATTTGGCTTGATTTTCACAACTCTCTGATTGGCCAAATCAATTGCTCTGAGGTCGCCCTACTACTGGAAAGCTGAAGCTTCACACCGTTTGTCAAACGGTGTCCGATTGATTGCATACTGACTGCAAACACCGAATAGCCTGCTTCGGAATTTCAAAATTCCGTTTGCTGAAGTTTTGATTCAGCCGACAACCCTTGTCTGTGAATCCTCACACAATCTCAAGCTTACCAAGCTTCTGTGTGTTAAACTCTCTGCACCAATGTTTCTCCTTCCATCTTCAACCCGCCGTAAACCCCGAACTCTCAGAAGACAGTTCTCCCGAAGCTCTCTTCAATGGCGATGATGTACTGTGTACACTCCTTGTACGACTCTAATACCAACTTAGAATTTGTTTTGCATAGGAACACAGATCATGCTACACAGTAACACAGAAAGAAAACACTCTCCACAGTAAGCTCACATAGCAACTATATTTCTCAAAACGAAATTACACTATACATATAGTTGTTCACTCAGGCAACCCATGCATGACCCAGGTTGTCGTTGGCGGGACGCGTGTCCCGTCGACTTGCCTCGTGGCAAGGCCAACTGATCCTTATCCACTGATAGGACCCATAGTACAGTAGCACAGTGATTGTACTTTAATTCTAACTCACCTTGCACGTGATTGCGTCAAAAAACAAGCTTCAACCTCAAGTAATCTATCTCGAAGTACTGAGATGGATGTTTGTTTCCTTAGTTCTTTAGTTTTTGAACCTAATGACCTTATTTGCATTAAAGGTAAAGTTAATGATCAAGTTGTTAATGTTCTTTTTGACACGGGATCCACTCATAACTTTATTAATGTAAAGTTGGTGCAGACGCTAAACCTTCCTACCAGAAAAAAATATCGTGTGACAATGGCATCGTGAAGTGATTTCGATTTGATGGATTTTGTTGTTCCTGATGTAGAATTGCACATTCAAAATTATTCTGAAAAACTAGAATTCCATGCTATTGCATTAGCTAATGTAGATATTGTTCTCGAGCAACAATGGCATTTTAATAGGAACAAGTCATTGAGAATTGATTTTGTTGAAAAATCTTTGTCTTTTATGCATGAGAATTTTTTAATTAAGATCAAGGCTAGTTTAAGTGTTGACACTAAAAATGTTAACCCTCATTCTAAACAGGAACTTAATTCTATTATGAAGAATTTTGATTTTAAAGTTTATTTATGTTTTCATAATGATATCATTTGCTGCAATGATGAACTTAACATAAATGCCATGAATATACCCATTGAGAACACCACATGAATTCAATGATGTTTTTTTAGACCTTCTTGTAGGTTTACCACCAGAAAGGACAGTTGATCATAAAATTGACCTAATACCTGGAGCAATTCCAATCGCATAGCATCCTTATAGGATGAGTGCATCAGCAGAGGCTGAGGTAAGTAGGCATTGACATGATTACCTGAAAAAGTGGTGGGTACAGCTTGGGCATCACCAATGGTTCTGGTTGCCAAGAAGGATGAGACTATAAGGTTTTGCGTCGATTATAAGAAATTGAACAAGGTAACCGTTAAGAATAGATATCCACTGCCACAGATGGATGATCTAATAAACTATCTTGGTGGTGCTGGGTACTTTACCAAGATAGATCTAAGATTGGGCTACCATCAGATACGCATTAAGGCAGAAGATATACCAAAAACCGGGTTTCGAACTCGCTTTGGTCACTATGAATTTTTGGTGTTGCCTTTTGGTTTGACCAATGCACTGGCAACTTTCCAACAGATGATGAACAATTTGTTCAGGCCATATTTGGGAAGATTCGTAGTGGTATTCTTAGATGATATCCTAGTGTTCAGTAAGACTTTGGCGGAACATAAAGAGCATCTTAGGATTGTCTTGGACATCCTAAGAAGGGAAAAGCTCTTTGCCAAGGAGTCTAAGTGTGACTTTTTTGCTAAGGAATTGTCCTACTTGGGGCATAAGATTTTCGAACGGGGAGTGGAGATTGAGGCTGATTATTGATTGGCCTATTCTCACCACAATTCGAGAAATCAAGTCTTTCTTGGGGTTTGTAGGATTTTTCCGTCGGCGTCTTTCCCAATTTGTTCGATTGCCATTTTCCCTTACCCAGGCCTTGAAGCCTCTTTGAAAAATGTCTTTAATAGAGAAACCGACTAGATCCTATCCATGATTTCAAAAGAGAGTGCAAAAACTATAAAAAGCTAAGCCGGAGGGCTAAGAGTCCACTAGTGGTGTGGACGGAGGATATGAATATTTGTTTTGAGTTGCTTAAGAAAAGTGTCACTTCGGCGCCAATACTAATAATTGGCGATTCCAATAAGACTTTTGTGGTTAGGACCAATGCTAGTGATTATGGTATTGGAGTTGTTTTGCTGCAGGGTGGACATCTTGTGGCTTATGAAAGCAAGAAACTCAATACTGCTCAGTCTAGGTATTGTACCTATGAGAAGCTGGAACTGTTTGCAATTGTTCATTTCTTGAAAATTTGGTGACATTATTTGTATGAAGCCAGATTTGAAATTTTGACGGATCATCAGACTCTTCGATATTTCTGTGATGCTACAGATTTAAAGGGGAGGCAAGCTAGATGGGTTGAGCTACTTACGAAGTTTGCTCAATTTATTCCAACGAAAACTACTTTTAAAGCTTCACAACTTGCTCAACTATTTGTTGAGAAGCTTTTTCGACTATACCGGCTGCCTTGAGATATTGTCAGTGACCGTGACCCAAAATTCACTAGGAATTTTTGGCAAGCAGTATTTGAAAAATGGAAACAACTTTAAGTATGAGTTATACATATCATCTGCAATCAGACGGTCAAACGAAAAGGACCAATCAGACGATGGAGGATATGCTTCGAGCATATGTGGGCCATCGACAGTCTGATTGGGAACAGTACCTTCCAATGGTGGAATTTGTATATAACAGTGCAAAACATTCAGCGACCGGATTAAGCCCTTTGATGCTTATGTATGGTTTTCAACCTCGATCACCAATTAGTGTTGGCATGAAAAACCTATGGGTGCAAGCCGTAGCTGATTTCCTTGCGGATATGCAAGAAATATTACAGTTGGCTAAAGATAGCATAAGAAGTGCCCAAGACAGGTCAAGGCACTATGCTAATCTATCTCGGAAGCACAAGGTACTCATGGTCAATGACTGGGTGTTTTAGAGAGTCCCTAGTCACTCTAGGGGCTTGAAAACTATTAAATGTGCAAAGTTGGCACCTAGGTATTGCGGTTTTCCAAGTGATAAACAAGATCACATACAAACTAGACCTTCCAGCTAACGTTGGAATTCATCCTGTTTTCCACGTTAGTAAGTTGAATCCCTCGTTGGGGGTTGGGGAGACCCTGGTCCCTGTGGAAGATCTAGTGGAACTTCTTTGTGATGAGTCTGTGAGTGGACCACCTGAACCCGAGGCGATTGTTAATAGCCGGAAGAGGACTCTATGAAGTAGAGTGCTTCGAGAATTTTTGGTCAGGTGGAGGGGCAAATCAGAAGAGGATGATACCTGGAAAAAGGAGGTTGCTCTTCAGAAGAATTTTTCAAATTTTTCGGACTACAAGAAAAAATTTAAGTTTAAGGGGAAGGAATGTTACATACCTATGTAACTAGCAGTACTTTAGACCTCTATTGGTCCATTTAGTGTTGGGGGATAAATGGCAAGTTACCCTTGGATAAGAGTTACCCTTAGGATTAAGGATATGTGCCTTTGGATAAGGCCAGACAAGTGACTATACCTTGGTCGGAGGTATGGAGTCACGTGACCCTTGGCTAAGGGGTACCCTTAGGATTAAGGGTAGGTGTCTTAGATTAAGGTACTAGTGTCCTTGGTTAAGGACAGGTAGGTGTCTATGCCTTGGATGGAGGTATGGAACCTAGAGAGGTGTTAGAAAGTCATTGGATGACTATTTTTCTAAACCTTGGGCCTCAACCTTGAACCATATCACTTTAATGGTCTAGGACCAAAGTATACATGCACAACTTGGGCATTGGGACCTAGTAGGAAGGCACACTTCCAATGGGTCAAATGAGTTTCCAACTCCCACAAGAAAGGCATTCAAAGAGTCATAGGTTATGGAAGGAGTCTCTTGACTTTCCATAAGCCTATGGAGGTTCTTGGAGGTTCTTTAACTCCCCTAGGCTTCTCTCTCTCTCTCTCTCTCTCTCTCTCTCTCTCTCTCTCTATCTCTCTCTCTCACACACACACACACACACACACACACACACACACACACACATTGGATGGGCATGGAACTCCATAGTACACTGGAGGGGTCCATGGGCCATCTATATGAGGGTAGTAGGGCACCCATTGGGGGGAGGGGAGATCTCTCTTGCTTGCTTTGCTTATGCTCTAGTGTTGCTACTAGTGTGTAGAGTACTTTCTTGTGTGTACTATGCTTAGGATTTGGATCTTGTTTATGGTATTGGACATAAGTAGGATTTGGATCTTGAGTATGCTATACTCTGTTGTGGTATGCTTGTGATTTGTTTATGGTTAGCAAGGGGGTGCTAGATAGGTCATGCTTGGAGCTTGGATCTAGCTATGGTTGGGTGGTGAATACTTGAGGCCAGTTTGTTATCTATCTTTGTGTTTAAGAGTAGGGACACAGGTGGAGGAGAGATCCTTGGAGGCTTGCAGATCCTTACTTGTAGGTGGAGGCATCCTAGGTTGGATTTGGAGAGCATCTTGGAGCTTGTAGGTTGCTTGGAGGACATTTGGAGGCTCTACCTTGGATTTGGAGGACTTCCTCACCTCTACTTGTAAAAGCACCCGTGGCAAAGATGGTAAGCATTTGAGTCATCATCTCACTTGCTACACTTTATGGATGGGATCTATGGCAAATGGACATTACAAATGCATTCTTGTCTTGAGGAGGAAGTGTATATGGAGCAACCCAAGAGCTACATTTCATCAACAAAGCCAAATCATGTGTGTCTACTACAGAAGAGTTTGTATGGCCTTAAGCAAGCACCAAGGAGGTGGTAGGTAAGTTTAACACCTTTTTGTCGTGAAATCGCGTGTGGGCATGAGCGGCAACAGAAGCTCGAGGATTGGAGCGCGACGTGTAGGAACAAAAACGCGACAGTTAGTAGCAGAATTATTCCAGTAGAAGAATTCATACAGAATGCAAAAATGAAAAAAATTGCACTCTGACAAATATCAACAATGAGTACAATAGCTTGAAGTAATAACTTCAGCTTGCTGAGCGTGATAACGCTGGCTACAGATAAAACTCTGATTGAAAGAGAAATTCAATTAACTCAATTCAAAACTTAATGCTTACATAGCTAACAAAAGCTAATATATAGATTTACAAGTGTCGAGGAACAAAATATCTTACAAGCCTTTAATGCTATTTATGCCAGTCTTTGCATATGTACAAAGTTGGTAACCGCCAACCACCTTTGGGATATTTGGTTCTCCAGCTGTTTTAGGGTTGCTGATAAGTTGGCGACATCGGTCAGCCAATGTAGCAAAACGCGAAAAAGCCAAAAAAAACACGAAGGTGCCTTTAGACTGAAGGTATGCAACTCTTGAAGATGCCTTTACACTAAAGGTATGTAAATCCCTAAGGCGCCTTTATATTCAAGGCAGCAAAGAAGGAAAAAAAGACGAAAAATTGCCTTACACTGAAGGCAGTGAAGAAGGCGAAGGTGCCTTAGATTTAAAGGCAGCGAAAAAAGTGAAAAAGACGAAGGTGCCAGTGTGTCTCATTTTTTGCTAAGGAGCGAAAAGGACGAAGGTGCCTAAAAAATTGTTTTAAGGTAAAAGAAGAAACATGTAAAGGTCCGAAAATATAAAGTTAGCCTTCGATTTTTCAGGATGCTCATTACTTAAATGATTTGTTTAAGACTAAGCATAAAGAATCTAACACTCATCCTTAACGCAGATTTTCGTTGGTAGAAACAATGACTGTCGGAATACTGTTGGATGCGCATTTGCTAGAAAGAAGTCTTGATAGAAACAAGACTGATAATCCGTAGTAGAAATGCAGATTACTGAAATGCCTGCTCTGATACCATGTCGTAAAATCGCGTGTGGACGTGAGCGGCAGCGGAAGCTCGAGATTGGAGCGCAGCATGTAGGAACGGAAACACAAGAGTTAGTAGCAGAATTATTCAAGTAGAAGAATTCATACAGAATGCGCAAATGAACGACATAGTAGTGAGACAAAAATTGCACTCTGATAAATATCAACAGTGAGTACAATAGCTTGAAGTAATAACTTCAGCTTGCTGAGCGTGATATCGCTGGCTACAGATAAAACTCTGATTCAAAGAGAAATTCAATTAACTCAATTCAAAACTTAGCGCTTACATAGCTTGAATAAGCTAATATATAGATTTACAAGTGTCGAGGAACAAAATATCTTACAAGCCTTTAATGCTATTTATGCCAGTCTTTGCATATGTACAAAGTTGGTAACCGGCAACCGCCTTTGGGATATTTGGTTCTCCAGATGTTTTAGGGTTGCTGATAAGTTGGTGACATCGGTCAGCCAATGTAGCAAAATGCGAAAAAGTTGAAAAACCTGAAGGGGCCTTTAGACTGAAGGTATGCAATTCTTGAAGGTGCCCTTACACTAAAGGTATGTAACTCCTAAGGTGCCTTTAGATTCTAGGCAACGAAGAAGGCAACAAAGGTGAAAAAGCCAAAAAAGTGCTTTACACTGAAGGTAGTGAAGAAGGCAAAGGTGCCTTAGATTTTGAAGACAACGAAAAAGGCGAAGGTGTCTAAAAATGATTTCTAAGGCATTCTGGCCACTTGGCCAGTGTGTCGCATTTTTCGCTAAGGAGCGAAAAGGGCGAACATGCCTAATAAAGTGTTTTAAGGTAAAAGAAGAAAAATGTGAAGGTTCGAAAATATGAAGTTGGCCTTCGGTTTTTCAGGATGCTCATTACTTGAATGATTTGTTTAAGGCTAAGGATAAAGAATCTAACACTTTTTACTCTCTCAAGGCTTTGTTATGAGTGAGTATGATCATTCACTCTATTATAGGTTTGTTGGAAATGATGTTACCATCTTGCTAATCTATGTGGATGATATCATCTTGAGTGGTGGAGACAATCAAGATGTGGAAGATATCAAGAGTGATCTTAAGAAGGAGTCTATGGTGCATGATCTTGGTAACTTGCATTACATTTTGGGAATAGAAGTCATTAGATCTTCTCAAACTACTTTCACTTGTCAAGAGAAGTATGCTAATTCTTTTCTATAAAGATTTCATATGGTAGATGCAAAAGCTAGTGATACACCAATGGAGTCTCATGTAAAGCTAACTATAAGAGGTAGTGAAAGATCCTTCGAGGACATTACTCTATATAGGAAGCTAGTTGGTTCACTCATCTATCTAACCATTACTAGACCAGATCCAAGCTATTGTATTGGAAGATTGAGTCAATTCATGCAAGATCCTAGTGAGGAGCATTGGAAGCTAAAAGCACCTCCGAGTGTTTGGCTGTCTTTGCTATGTGCAGATTCCATTCGACCTAAGAAAGAAGCTTGATCTTGTTAGTTGCAGAAGTATTTTCATCGGATATTCGACATCACACAAAGCCTATCAGATACTCGACATCACACAAAGCCTATCAAATCTACGATGTCGAATCGAGCCGACAGTCGAGACATCGTCTTCCTCGAAGATAGATTTTACGACTTCAAGCAAAAGTAGCCAATGCAAGAGTTTGTTCCAACGACTCCCATCACCATTGACAAGCTTTGGTGTTCCGACAACAATAAAAAATACCCATGTCACAGAACAAGGAGAATCATCATCTCAACAACCGACTATTATTCGAAGGTCTGCTCGACATCGACAAGAGCCTCATCGTTATATCCCTCAAACATTCATCAGTTATGATGAACCTGCCTCAGTAGCAGAAGCACTGTCAAGCTCGAATGCAAACAACTGGTGCACTGCCATGAATGTTGAGTATAATTTATTAATGAAGAACATGACTTAGCATCTTGTCAAAGTTCCTCTTGATGCAAATATTATCAACACTAAGTGGATCTTCAAGTTGAAGCTCAATCCAGATGGTTCGACAACCAAATGGAAAGCTCGACTAGTCGTCAAAAGGATATGAACAAAGTTATGGAATTGACTACACTGAGACGTCTAGTCCAGTAGTAAGACTTCAGTCAATTCGATTATTACTTGCTATCGCAGCTGCCAAAGATATGTAAGTTCACCAGATGGATGTTCAGACAACTTTTCTGAACAAATATATACAAGAAGACATCTATATCTATCAACTCGAAGGTTACGTCCTTTAGGGCCAAGAACATAAGGTATGTAACCTGCAGATAGCTCTCTATGGGGTAAAGCAAGCTCCAAGGGCCTGGTTTGATAGAATCAATCGATTCTTGTTGCAGCATGACTTCGTTCAAAATTTTGTTGACTTTAATGTTTATCTCAAACATAGAGGCCCAAACTATGTCATAATAGCTCTAAACGTTGACGACTCTCTGATCATCAACAATTCGAATCAATTCCTACAAGAGACAAAGTCTCTATTATCGAAGGAATTCGAAATGACCGATTCGGGCCTAGTGCATTACCTCCTCGAGATCGAGATAACTAGAGACAAAGAAAACATAAGGATCGCGATAAGCCAAGAATTGTATCTAACCAGTGTACTTCACAGGTATGACATGGAAGCCTTCAAGTCGACATACTCGTCTGTGGATCCAGGATTCAAATTGTTGAAGGAGATATGCTGCCCGATGACTGAAACCCCTATCAGTCGATAATCGGATCGATCATGTATGCCATGGTATGCACTCGACCCGATCTTGCCTTTACAGTTAGCACACTATCACAATTTATGTCGAATCCCGACATACCTCACTGGAAAGCTCTACTGAGAGTATTAAGATACATTCAAGCCATGAAGCACTATGCTTATATAGTCGTGCAAGGGATCGTTCTTCTTGTCCATGTAGATACGTCCTAATTGTAGGAAGGGATCGAAAAAAAATGGGTAGTCTTGAAGCCGGTGATGAACTCGGCTTGTAGGATATTCCAATCAGCGTGTTCATTCTACTCCAGATTGAAATTCTAGTCATTCGTAGTGTCGGTTAGGCACATGTTGAAATATCTTAATAGCTCTTGTGGGCTATCATCTCCATAGGCTCTACACGTCTGGGTGTAGATCTGTAAGATAGTCACGGATCTCCCTTTCCATCAAACAGTAGGGAGTCGATTTTAGGGAAGTTTCTAACAACATGTGGTATGAATGGCCTGGGATTGTCCATCGTAGGTGGATTTATGTCAAAGTTTTTGTGAGGTATTTCGATTGGTACGTTGATGAATTCCTCAAGATCTGGGGGACCCAGAGTTGATTAATCTCCTACCGGATCTGAGATGCATAAACCAAAATGAAAAATTGAGGCTATTTTTTGTGTTGTTCTTTTTCAACTTTTTGGATGTTTTTGTAGATCTTTTATGTGATAGGGGGATCAGAGGATGGATGGGTTTGCAGAGAACTCTGAAAAAAGGGTGAGTAAAAATAATGAGAGAAGCTCGAGATTTTTAATCGGCGAGTAATCAGACATTGCTTGCCGAGCTGTCTAATGGTGCATCGGACTTTGTTATGCTCTCTGAAAAAGTGGCAAAAAATAAAAATAACAGAAACTCAGAAAAATCCAATAGGGCGAGTAATAAACTTATCAAAAAGAAGAAAAATAATAGCAAAATGCAAACAAAAAATTCACTCCTAAGATTGTTTAGCACGGTCTCCCCGCCAACGACGCCAAGAAAATGTTGGACCCTTTCCTTGCCTCCCTAATCGGATGGATCTAGAGGGCAAAGAGAGGATTTTATGGATCTATTCTGGGTGCGTATCGCTTGTAGTATCGAGTTTCGATCCAATGGAGAGAGGGTAAATGTAGTAATAGGAATGGGGATCTAAGCCTACTAAAGGTGTCAAGCTTAGTGTAGAATCTAAAAGTCGTATGGCTTAGATTTAGGGGTGTGATTCATTATCCTTTCTTCTTCTTTTTGGTGTTGTCTTGGTTTTGCTTGTTTCTTTTCTTGGTTCTTGGTTTCTTTGGCTTATCTAGGCATCCTTGGCTAGATTTTCTCCTCAGGAGGGTGATCTTCTCAAGGGACGTGAACAATGAAGGGAAACCTACCTAAGGATCTTAGTGATCACTCCAAAGCATTGTTCTAACACCAACTTTTGCTTATGTGCTGATTTTGTGAATTAGTTTATGAAACTAGAATTATGAGTGCTTGTGCTAAAGATTATTCATGATTGTGATAGCTTGATTAACAAAACATAAAAAGCATTCATCATCCACATAAAAATCGCACACATTTAAAATAGGAGGGCCTTTGCAAGCAAAATATAGGAAGGAGTATATATTCCCTCTCTCTCTCTCTCAACTCTATTCTCTTCAAATGAAAATGATAGCTCCAAAAGGGTGTCATATGCTCTAATATAGACATTCCTATGGTTAGGGTTTTTGATTCACACAAAACCATGTGCCATAAGAACTTGACTTTCTTGCAAATTTAAAGCTTGGTGAATGATTGCCAACATTTAGCCTTCTTTGAAAGGAAGGGTGGCCTTTGGCACAAATTGCACCTTGCAAATTCAATAGCTTGATGGCAACTCAAATAGAATATCTTGCAAGTGAAAGGCTATGGACCAATAATAGGGCAAGACCCAAGATTGACATTTAGATGATGCAATGCATGTCAAAGGCCTATTTGCCTTTCAAAGAAGGGCAACAAAATGAACAAAGATCATCATTTGATTTTAAAAAGTAAGTTTAAAATGTTGAATTCATATGTAGAAACTTAGATTTTCATTATGTTCGAAAGGGTAGAAATATTCTTATATTACTTGCTGGAAAGGTAGCCATGAGATTTACATGTCATTCAAAAGACACATGTGAAAGAAGTCCTATCGGAAAGGCACGTGTCCATCAAATTCCAAGCCTACTGCTACTTCCCTAATCAACTCACCAATGACTAGTCGCTCCAAGCCTACTGCTACTTCCGTAATCAACTCACCAATGACTAGTTGCTATTATGTATATGCAATTCATACATTACTACACCTTCCACGCCATTGCAATCATCAACAATTAGTCCCAAAACCCTGCAAACTAAAGAGAGACTTATATTAAAGATTGCAATGGTGATGATTGCACTAGTGTACTCCTTGACATGGTGCAAGGAGTGCACTTGGTGCTGACATTAAGGAAAGCCTACCACATGGGACACCATAAACAAACCAAGTGACATATCCACTTCAGGAGCATTCATGTGTGTTGAGACAATGGTCATACATAAAGTAGACAAGCTTTTAGTTAAGCATTCATGTGTGTTGAGACTTGAGACGATGTTCAATATAAAGGAGAAAGCTTCAAGATTCATGTGTATTAAGACAATGTTGACATATAAAGGAGAAAGCTTTAGATTCATGTGTATGGAGATAGTGTTGACATATAAAGGAGAAAACTTTAATTTTGTTATGGGATTAGGAAAAAAGACCATTGTTGTTGGTGCGGCCTCTCTTATGCACAATCCTTGCTTGTAAGGTGCCTCTAAGATAGGAGGTCCTCAATGTCAAACCACCAATAGTGTGTTTCTAGCAAACTGAAAAGGAGAACCAAATAAGCAGTGTAGTGTCGGGAAAAACAGCGAAGTATAGGAATGGAATCTGCAAGTTTTCTCAAAACGTGATATCATAAAATATTTGACGATTTTTTATACAAAACATATAAACCTTTTATAGTTAAAAGTCTTCAAAAAAAATTGAGAAGCTCTATGAAATGCAGGTTTTTTGAGAATAACTTAAAAGAGGTTTTAGAGCACTGCCCATAGTGTGAAAACACCCCTAATTCGTTTTCGTGCACTGTAACGAGTAGGGAGGTAAGGAACAAGGATCACGTGAGAAAAAAGAGTAGTGTAGTTTTTTATTAGGTTATTCCCAGGGCAGAGGCAGCATCATTGCTTTGGTTATAAAGCAACGAAAAGATAAAGAATAAAATGCTACGAGCTGGAGGAGCTGGAAATACACAAACGGGCAGGAGCTGGAGATACACAAACAAGCAGGGGCAGAGGATCAGAAGCAAAAGATGAAGATTTTGGAAGAGTTGAGGAGTTGGTTCCAAGCACAATCTGATCATCACAGGTGGGTTTTCACCCACAAAGGCTTGTGGGTTGTGTTGATATCAGTCTTGCTCATGCTGTTGCTTAAGCAGTTGCTATTTCCTGTGAGAAGAAGCAACCTCAAGCTGCCTCCCGGGCCAAGGGGTCTACCCATCATTGGCCATCTCCACCTCCTGGGCTCCCTTCCCCATCAGTCCCTCCTTGAGCTGGCCAACAGGCATGGTCCTCTTTTCCACATCCATCTTGGCTCCATTCCAACCCTGGTGGCTTCATCTGCAGACATGGCGAAAGAATTCTTCAAGATCCATGATCTGATTTTTGCTTCCAGACCCAAATTTATTTTTGGTAAATACCTTGCTTACAATTACCAGGACATGGTCTTTGCCCCTTATGATGAGAAGTACAAGACCCTGAGGAGGATCTGCACCATGGAGTTGTTCACAAATAAGAGGATTGCTTCATTCAGGCATCACAGGGAAGAGGAAATCTCTTTTCTGATCAATTTTCTGCTGGACAAGTCTAGGCAGCAGAAAGCCATAGTTCTAAGGCATAACCTCTTTGATCTGACATTGAACATTATTACAAGGATTACCATAAGCAAGACATTCTTCGGCCCAAATGCCACACGCAACAATGATCGAGTGGAAGAATTCAAGAGTATTCTGGAGGAATACTTTCGGGTGTTATCGTTGTTTATGATTGGGGATTACTTTCCATATCTGAAATGGATTGATAGACTGGGAAATGTGCGTGCTGTCAAGAAACAGGCGATTGCTCAGGATATTGTGCTTCAGCGCTTGATCGATGAACGGCGCCAGAGTCGCCTAGGCCGCCATGGAGGCACTGACGCAGCGGAGGATTTTGTCGACGTGCTTTTGTCTTTGTCAGAAAAAGATCAGTCGGCTTTCTTGAAGGATGACATCATCAAAGCTGTGATGAATGTAAGTAGTGTCTACTCGTCTCTGCCTTTCTGCTAATCATTCAAGCCTTTTTTGGTTTGTTTTTGCACCCTTTATGCTAAGCATTCAAGTTTTTTTAATATTTTTTTTTGCATCTAGAGTAAATCTGCAATACTGATCTTACCTCAGATCAATAAAACTTGCTTGACCATTGCGTGACAGAATGTAATGGAAGCTGGGAGTGAGACCTCTGCTGTTGTGCTAGAGTGGTCAATGACGGAGCTGCTCCGACATCCCCTAGTTCTGGAAAGGGCCCAACAGGAACTGGATTCTGTAGTGGGTCATGATCGCAATGTGGACGAGTCTGACATCCCTCAGCTGATATACCTGCAAGCAATTATCAAGGAAGCAATGCGCCTTCACCCACCCGGACCGCTATTGATTCCTCACAGGTCTACTGCAGACTGTGTTGTCAAGGGCTACCACATCCCCAAGAACACTAACTTAATTGTGAATATGTATGCAATAGGAAGGGATGCCAAAATCTGGGAAAACCCACTTCAATTCATGCCTGAAAGATTCTTAGACAGCAGTATCGACGTACGAGGGCAGGATTTTGAGCTGATTCCTTTTGGTTCGGGAAGACGCGGATGCCCGGGCCTCACCCTTGGCTTGATTGTGGTGCAGATGACACTAGCTCGCATGCTTCATGCCTTTAATTGGTCTCCTCCGCATGGGCTGCAACCAAAAGATATCGATGTTGCAGAGACGTTCACTATCTCAGTTCCCAGGAAAGAACCCCTCCAAGCAATTCCTTCACCCAGGCTACCTATGCATCTATACAACAGCAATCTGTGACTTGCAATTAGCAACAGCAGCAGTTCTTCTTCTTTCGCTTCCTCGTGTGTGCCACCTTTTCTGTTTTTATGCCAATAAGGTTCCAAGCAGTTAGCTCTCTGCCCCTCCTGTGTCTCTGCAACTAAAGGCTATGGCTTCTTGTCGATGTTTGTGCATGGATGAGAGGGAATACTATTTCTGTCTTAAATATATACCATGAGATGAGGATCCTACTTAGCATGTCTATCATTTCGCTACTGTCTCCTTTCTTTTTTCTTGCTTATTGCTTAGACAGTATTCTAATTGATCTATACTATGTAAGTGTTTCCACTGCATTATTGGTTCAACTATGCATCTTGGGTGTCAAGAGAAAGAGGTCTTTAATTCCACTCCATGCTTCGGGAGTCAAGGTCTTCAAGTACTCCTGTAAGCAAGTAGATAGCTTATATCTTCTGAGGACAAGTTTACTAAATAAATTAAGGGATTATAGCTTGTAGAGACCTCATTCTGAACACAGAGATGAAGGATTTCATTCGTCAGACGGATTATCGAATAGGGAAGATGCTGCATTCACAAACTTTGTATGGCATCTAATCCATGCATGTAATCTAGTCCTTCAACATCTTGCATGTTAAAAGGGAGTGTAATTCAATTTAGGAGCTAATTGCTACATGATTTTATGAACATTGTATGCACAGCTCTAATGTGAATGCAAATATAGGATCAATAAAGCAGAATGGAAAGCATGGATATGCTCAAGAGTATGGACAGGAAAAAACTTCGTGGAATTGGGAGAATCGGCGATCGAATTTCCGAAGTGTGAACGGTTGCGCCTTGTTCACCCGAAAGAAGTTGCTTTTCCCCACAAAAAAAAGAAAAGGAATAAAAACTAGTTAGCTAGGATAAGTTATTTGAGCTTACTAGCCTATTATGATTTTGGTTTTGATGCCCAACAAGACATTTTAGAATTTCAATCTTTTCCATAAAGCTTCAACTTAAATTCACCTCTAATTGCATTAGAACTTGGATGCACACGTGTGAAGTACAGTAGTTTGCTGGTTTTGTACGGATAGCAACAATACATTATCATTTGATTCATGTTTGATCAAGTTCTATTAGAGCTTGCATCTCATTTTGTGTGTAGATGATGATTTTTCTACATTGGTGAAATTGGCAGAGTATCTTCTTTCGTAACCTAAGATTAGGGACATGGATTGGATCATAAATGATATGAAATCCTTCATATGGTATCAGAACTTGTGTTTCAGGTTATGGAGGAGGAAATCATATCTATCAATGATTTGGTGAAGATATCAAGACTAGAGCATGCCAGAGGGAATTCTACACCAAAATCGAGTTTTTTGCTTTTGTAGATTGGATCTTTTGTAGATCAAAACCCTATATAGGTTTACAAACTTGATTAATTTTGATTTTTGATTTCACATACTGGATTCGGCCGATTTTTCGATCATTGGATCAGCCTTAGTGGTGGCTAATAGATTACATATCAAATTTTCAACATTTGCATGTAGAATTGGAATAGTCAATTTTTTTGTGATTTTGTCAAAACCCTAATTTTTATTGGATCTAGCTCCAAACGAGTGTGAAGAGTTATATTAAGATGATCTAACAAAAGTCGTACTAATGGAAGAACAAGTGATGCAACTAACAGTCAAAATTCGTTTGAAACAATATCACAGATCATGAAACAAAATAACACCCACACAGAAAGCACTCTCCCACACCAAGCTCACATAACAACTATATTTTTAAAAACAAAGTACACTATACATATAGTTTCTACTAACCCATGCATGGCCTAGGTTGCCGTTGATGGGATGAGTGTCCCGTCAACTTGCCTTGTGTCGGGCCAATTGGTCATAATCCACTAATCGGACCCGCAATACAGTTATGCAAAAGTTCTACTTTTATTCTAACTCTCTCTAGAAGTAAAATCTACTTTTCATACAATCATGTACGTAACATCAAAGTTAACAAACTTTAAGTATAGAAAGTTTTGGTCTACACTTATCAAACTTTTTTCTAATGAGTGGCTTGGTGAAAATGTTAACTAGTTGCTCATCTGTGCTACAATGAATATTTATTTCTTTACTCAGCATCCTTTCACGTATGAAGTGATAATGAATCTCGACATGTTTGGTCCTCGCATGAAACACCGGATTCTTTGTTAGTTGAATGCCACTCTGACTATCACTATGTATAGATGTAGGTTTTTCCTACTTCATGTCCATCTCATCCAAGATTTGTCTCAACATGGCTTCTTGTGCTGCGCTACAAATTGCCTTATACTATGATTCTATTGTGGATTTAACAACTATATTTTGCTTCTTGCTAGACTAGTAAAAACAACCACAAAACTGTAATACATACCTTGTGGTAGATCTACGATCCTCACAATCACCTCCTCAATACGCATCCACATAGTCGCATAACTCAGGTAAGCTTTCTTGCTTCCTATACACCAAGCCATAATCGAAAGTGCCTTTGACATATCGCGAGATGCATTTGCTGCCTTCCAATGCGTTTTCGTAGGTGCTGCTGTAAACTGGCTTACAATACCAATAGCATAGCATATATATGGCCTAGCTGTGGTAAAGTAAATCAAGCTCCCTACTAATAGCCTAGTTGTGACTCATCAAGCTTGGAAAGCTTTTTACCTAGCTCAATAGGAGTGTTCACTAGCTTGCAATCCTGTAGCCTGACTTGTGCAACAACTCTTCTGACATACTTGACATGTGTTAGTCCCACCTCATGTTCCTTTTTTCACACCTTCACTCCTTAATGCATCATGTTGAGATCTATTGTTGGCGGATTCTGATGAATCCCCAAGATACTCGGACAGAGCAACTCAAGAGCACCTCTCACCTTAGACCGAGGAGGTCTCTGAGAAGACGAGACTAATGAAGACTGAGCCGAGTATGAGAGCTGAGGAATACTAGTTAGTAATGACAAGTAAGAACTGTGTAAGCCCCGTGGTTTATCCCGGAAGATGGAATGACCATGTAGGAACTAGTATTTCTAGGCAAATGTAATAAATGCAAGTAGACCCCTCTTAAAGAAAGTAGAGTGAGCCACCTTTTGATGGTGACCTCTAGTGGAGAGCATTATTCCACTTGTAATATGTGAAATGTGGAAATTCCACTAGGATGCCACCTAAGGAGCTCTCTTGCTTATTTAAGAGACTCCCTCTTTGTGTAGAGGAGATTTTTGTGATTTGTATCAACTCCATGCTGAAATGAGAAGAACCTTCATGAGTTTGGTGCAACCATTGAGCTCCTTGATCATGCTTGTTTCTTGAGTGATGCATTTCTGATCTTGCCCTTTCCTCCTTTTGTGTGTGGTTGTGGACTATAGAGTGGATTAGATTTCATGTTTTCTTGTGGATTAATGTAGGAGCCAGCATTCAAGTAAATTAAATAGGCTGGATCTGTGGTGTGATTCTTGCATATCTCTGTACAATCCAGTTCTTGATGTTATTGGGATGTCCAAGAATCAATAGACTGGTTGGTTTCTTGATTCTTGGACTTCTAACATGCTGTAGATTAGTTTTTGTTTCTTGTTTTGTCAATTTATGCAAGTAAGGTAGTGTAGGATCTGATTTTAGTCCATTTTGCAATGATCCGTTTTAGCATTCTGTTTTTAAGTGCCATAGTAATGCCCAACCGTGTTTCAAGAAGAGCTGTTTTTGGGCATTCTTGGTGTGCTTGCATGGTAGAATGATTGCAAGTGATTTCAAGAGTTCAAGAGTGTTCGAAAACGACGGATTCGCGTCAGATCTCGACCAACGGTTCTGGGTCCAATCTCGACCGACGGGATTCCTCACCATCTCAACCAACCAACTCCATGCTAGACCATAGAACTTTCAAACGACACCTCTAATTGGCATTTCGACCGAACCACCATCTCCCCAAAGCCTTGGAGGCTAAAAAAAAAAGAAGCATGAACACCAAAAAATTTTCACAAAACAACACTCATACCAATAGAAAGCCTTTTTTATATTGAGTCTCCACCTTCACTTCCTTAACACCCTAAAAAATTTAAAAACACCAAAAACCCTATAAAATCCAAAAACACCAGAAACACATACTCAACACAAAAAAGACACAACAATACCCAATGGCCGACATACAGATCCTGAAATCCCAAAAGATTATCCATACGAGATCAAGTCCCCTGTAGCTGAACAAATCAGACGTCATAGGTTCTACCGAATGTGGGAATAGTTCAAAAATGCAGACTGTGCGAAACCTAGTTCAAAATGCACAGTCGCTAAAAAAATAGCAAAGGAAAAAGTAAGGAAAAATGCTAAGGCTTTGAAAGATAGAAACTCTTGGTTTATTCAGATTCATCAAAGATAACATCACGACTAACATGCATTTTGCTCTCCAAAGGCTCAAAATATTTATAACCCTTCACATGATGATCATGGGCCTAAGAAGATCCCTTCACAACTTTTACATCAAGCTTATGTCTCTCTTCCTTAGAAATTTGTACAAAGGCCTTCCATCCAAAGATTTGTAAAGGGTTCACCTTTGGTTTCTTCTTCATGAATGCCTCCTCAGGTGTTATCTTTGGCACGACAATGGTAGGACTTCTATTTTGAAGATAGACTTTAGTATTGAATGATTATGACCAATAATCTTTTGGCAATTTCATCTCAACAAGCATAGATCTAGCGCTCTCCACTATCGCATGATTCTTACACCATTGTGTTCAGGAGTATGAGCTTGTGTGAATTGTCTTTTGATCCCACATTGGTCACAAAAGTCATCAAATTCATTAGACTTGTACTCACCTCCACTGCCAGACCTTAGGACCTTGATCTTCCTACCTGTTTGGTTTTCGACCATTGCCTTGAAGCTCTTGAAGGTGGGAAAAGCATCCGATTTCTTCTTCAGAAAGTAGATCCATGTTTTTCGAGACATATCATTTATGAAAGTGATGAAATAGTCCGCTCCACCTATGAAGATTGTCCTCATCGGTCCACATATATATGTGTGGATCAAATCTAGGATGTTCTTTGTCCTTGCAACACCACCATGCTTTGAACTTCTCTCGATGCTACTTCCCATACACACGTGACTCACATATCGTCTTCAAGTGGTCTTCCATCATAGGCAATCCCTTCACCATTTCCAACTTCCTCACCAAACTGAGGCTTTCCAGGTTCAAACGACCAAGCCTTCTATGCCATAGTTCAGTTTGTGATGGAATGAACGAGATAAGTCCATGTTGCCCCTTAATTGTAGCATTCAACCTATACAATTTGGTCTTGGACTCTCTTGTACCATATGCGATGACTTTGAATTTTTGGTTCATGTGTTTCACAAGCAATGATCATGGCAAACTCTACTTTCAACTTTTGATCAGTAATGACACCAATGAAAAGTACATTTTTTTTCAAACCTCACACGCAAAGTACCACCTTGATCGTTTTGCTTTTACCATCTGGCAACTGAATGAAAATTGTGCTTACTCCCTTGATTTTTCAAATTTCACCATTTGCTTGTAAAACTGATGTTCCATTATCCAGTTCCTTCAAAATATTGAACCAATCTTTGTTGCCCACCGTCATATGCCTAGTAGCTCCCGAGTCAATGTACCAAGCTTGGTTTTCCTGGTTCGATGATGATGTTGATATAAAGATGCTAGAATCTTCAACTTCACCTTTGTTGATAATATTACCAGATTGCTTTGGCTTCCCCTTTCTTGATTTCGCCAAGAATTTCTGGCATTCATTCTTCCAATGGCCCTTTTTGCTGCAATAGAAGCACTTGTCCTTCTTCTTGGTCTTGGTGGATGACCTCTCTTCCTCCTGAGTTTTGGCAAACTACTATTTAGACTTTTTTTGCCCTTACTAACTACCTTGCTTTTGGCACGTCGCAAGTGACTAATCATCAGTATTTTGACAATGAGCTTTCACCATTTTCCGTTGTTGCTCTTCCAGTTAAAATAACAATAATCAACGTGTAGTTCTTTTATGGTTTCTTTCTAAATTTGATGATGACACAAAAAGGCCTTTGAAATATCTCCTTCGCATCTTGGTGCACAAGCGTGAGCATCACACACACACACACACACACAATCTACTATTTAAAAGCGCCAAAAGCATGTTACACTTGAAAATGAAAAAATGGAGACAATACATAGGCCAATCTTAGTGTTGACTACAAATGGAGAATAGATAGAAAAAATGTTGTTTAAATTTGGACAAGCTAATCAAACTAGTAATCATCGATAATCATATTCAACAACCCAAAGCATTTTAGTATTTAGCAAAGCCATATCATTGAACAAGTACAAAGCTCACAGTTTAGGTGGATTCTTGGTAACTAGCAAATACACTAGAATAGATAAGCTTACATTTGATTTTCAGCATTTTTCACTAACTCAGTGTTTTCTTACTCTTGGAATGGTATTAAAGTGTTTGGTGTTTGTATTGGCTCTCATGATTTTCTCACATCTTTTCTACAAGAAGCTTTTAAGGCACAATGTCCACCATTCTAAATTACTGCCCAAGTTGGAGAATAATCGATTTGATGAAGTTAGTTTAATTTATGCATCTTCAACTGCTCTTGTTACATGTTTGGGTAGTTGTGACTTTTGTTGCTCGTATACTAGTATTATGTTTTCAGCATAGCACCCATCCTCTCTTTCTTGACTATGTGGCACATGTATTCCTTTTCAATGATCCCTTTGTGACGCCAGATGATTGCTTCTTCCACTTGCACAATCTAAAATGCCTCTCTTTGAACCATTGGTTGGCCAACAATGACTACATTTACGAAAATATCGTATGAGCAAATTCACTCTTCTACATTTACCAAATTAGTCAACGAATCTCCATCAAATGCAATCAAGGCTCATCTTCTATTTTCGATAAGTCCAAGTGCATGCGCATGGTTAGAGTTAGAATAAAACTAGAACTATTGTGTTACTGTATTGTGGGTCCGATCAGTGGATTAGGACCAGTTGGCCTCGCCATGAGGCAAGTCGACGGGACAGGCATGATATGTGAGCTTGGTGTAGGAGAGTGCTTTTTGTGTGGGTGTTATTGTGTTTCATGATTTGTGATCCTATTTCAAACGAATTTTAACTTGGTATTAGAGCCTAACAGGGATCGTACATAGTGTAGAATAGTCGTTGAAGAGAGCTTCAGGAGAACATTTTTCCGGAAGTCACAGTTTACGGTGGTTAGAGAGTAGAAAGTGAAGCACCAGTGCATTGTTTTGGGCATACGGAAGCTTGGCAAGCTCAATACAAAGATCCTTAGCATGTGCGTAGCAACAGACAACATTAAAAATGGGCAAAAACCGCAAACCTTGTAGTTAGTTTGTAAAAAAGGTCGGGCAAGGGTTACGGTTTTCTCATAAAATCGGCACTAAATTCATTGTCTGTGCACCGTTTTGGATGTTGTAAGGACAAGATGGTAGTCGTTCTAATCCATCAGTTAGCCATGGAAAGACTTTGAGTTTTTTGTCAGAGTTTGCTCACTATTGGAGAATCTAGCATTTTTTATGGGAAAAATGAAAAAAAAAAAGGCCATTTAATAAGTTGGTTTTATATCACCAATTCTCCACATTTTTTGCCAACTGAAGGCTTTATAGAGTCATCATCAATAGGGTGCCCTACTCTAGGCCTCAGACTGCAGAAAATTTGGTGAAAAATAGAAATGGATCGAGCCATGACAAGAAATATGTCCATATAGTAGGCATCATACAAAACTAGTATTGCCTCTCTTGAACTTTGAGATGTAGAAATCTCAATAAAGCAAGATAGTGCATCAAGAAATGGAAGAGAAGCCTAAGTGAGAATACTAAAGTGGATACCACCTGAAATTTGCCTCTCTTTACCATAGAAGATGAGCCATACAGACTTGGCCATCCATCTTGAAGATCCCCTTGAAATCATATGTTGAGGAGGCTCCTCCTCAAACCTCGACCCCTTCACATCTTGATATTCATCAATAGATATGATTTGAGATGCATCTTGAGATGCCTTGAGCTTGGCCCCTTCCAAGGTTGAATGTAGACCTTCATAAAGTATTGTATCTTCACTCTCAATCACTTTTGAAATAGAGAGTATAATGGCTCTATAGGCCTCCTTGGTGGATAAGCATCCAACCATGATCCATGAGCTTGGATCATCCATCCTCCTTGTTTCCAAGGGAATATGTGCAAAGCAAGAACCTCCAAGGGCACTAAGGTAATCATCCTTAGGCTTCTTAAATAATACTTCATATGGTGTATTTCTTCCAATAGCTTCAATACTCCTCAAAGCTTTGATCTTCAAATGAGAACTCCATCTCAACATAAGCTTTGAATAATAAGAAGTAATCATGCACCATAAACCTTGAAGAAAGAAGAAATGTGCATCTTGTGTGATTATCCTCCTTCAAAGACTTGGATACATAAGCAACCTCAAGAGATTTTTCACTCTCTCTTGGGTTCAATTTGTAGATTCCTCCATATCTAGATCCATATGCAAGGATCACACCATCCTTGTTGATCACACAATTGTCAATATGGAAATTGACATCAAGACCACCATCAAGTAGTTTGCCAACACTTATAAGATTCTTTGTAATCTTGGGAACAAAAAGAACCTCTTGAAGAGATAGAAATTTTGATGATGCAAGCTTCAAGGGAATAGTTCCTACTCCTTCAATTTTGCACTCTTGATCACTTGCAATATATATGGTCTTCTTGATTCCTTCATAAGACATAATAGTTGAAAATGAATCTTTGGAGCTACACATATGTGAAGATGCTCCACTATCAATATACCAAGAGTCATCCATCTTGAAGGTGGAAGAGGATATTTTTGATGCCATAAGTGAGCATTCTCCATCACTTGCAATAAAGTCTTCTTTCTCATGAGAGATGTCGGCTTGCTTGAATTTATTCTTCTTCTTGAAGCAATTGGTGGCATAGTGGCCTTTCTTGCCACAAAAGAAGCACTTGACATCTTTTTTCTTCTTCTTTGAAGAATATTGAGAGGAATCATCATCATCTTGGTCTTTTTCTTTGTTCTTGGAGATGTGTTGGTGTTGCTTTTTGCTCCTCTCTTTGTGCTTGGCAAATAAAACTTTGTCTTCACAATTACAATTGAGTGACAATTTTCCCATCCTTAATAGCTTGTTCTCATGCCTTGATTCTTCAGCCATTACCACTCCTTGCAAAACCTCCAAAGTAGGTAGCTCCTCCTTGATGGCATAGGATTGGACAAGGTTCTCATACTCATTTCTCAAGCCATTAAGTATGACTTGGACTACCTCACTTTGATTTAAGGATTCTCCAATACAAGCAAGCTCCCTATGAGTATTTTTCATTCTCAACACATAATTAGTGGCACTCTCATCACTCTTTTGAGAACTTTGGAATATTTGATTTCTAAGAGTGAGGAGTTGCCATCTATGCCAATTTTTGGCCCTATCACCTAAGATGCTTGACTAGCAATCTTTATGATACCCCTAAAGTCAACACTATAAACTATTTCTAACTATTTTACACATGTGGGAACATGTTCCACACATGTGAAATGTACTCACAAGCATAAAATCATAAAATCACCAAGATAGATATTTGACTATTTTTCACACTCGAAATCCAAATGTATACCAATTATGCTTGATTTTTTATTAACAAATGCTTTAGCAGATTTCTTTCATATCCCGAAAAACAGGCACCTCCAGATCAAACAGAGAGATGAATGTGAAGTGTTCAAAGTAGGATGTACCTTGAATGATGCTTTTGTGAATGATAGTGAGGGTTCATTATCATTACCTTTATCATTGATTAGAAGTCCAGGTTTGACAAGAAAAAGTACTTCAATCATTCTTATGTTGAAGGTACTATGTGTTCTTTTCATGGCTTCTAATGTTCGAGATTCTTCCATTTCTTATGATGCAACTATCAAGAGGGAGATTGCTAACTTTTGTGGTGTGATCATTAAGAGGGAGTCTTGTGAAGGAAAGGGCAAAGGAAGAGTGACTCTTGAGAAGATCCAAGGCATGGATCTTAAATCTCTTCATCAACTCAAAGGATGCTATGATTGTCGTGGAGTGTTCATGCATGATCAAGATGGCAAAAGGTTGGATGAAGAAGACTACATGGAGCAATAGATCTCATTCGTGAGCTCATTGAGGTTTGGTTTGACCTCAAATGGGCTGGTTTGATTAGGTTTGATACTCAACTTCATCTACTCTACTTCATGTTGGATAGAATTGTAGAAATCTATCTTTTGGTTTATGATGGTGACATTGTTTTCACTAACTATAGTGAAAGGTTGAAATCCAGCAATGATGAGATCTCGTGTTGAAATCAAGCAATGATGTTAATCATGTGTTTGAGAGGGAGTATCTTCAGAGGTTCATATCTAAAGATGTTTATAAATGCAAAGTCCTTGATGTTTTATTGGAAGATCAAGATGTTGATCTTGAATTGCTTCACCAACACCAAGAGGCAAGTAGCAATTGGAAGCTATCAAAAGCATCAAAGGGGGGCCACATGGGCAAAGCATTTTGGATATGTTTTTACAGGTTCTTGAAGGTTCACGTAAGGTTCTTGGAGTAGCAAGGAAGTGTCCTTTTACTCTACCTTGTTTAATCTCATGTATGAACATTGTCATGTCAATGTGTTGGAATTGCCAAAATTCAATGAAACTAGTTCCATAGTTTTGCATCCTTTGGATCTTGGAGATGGAATAGTTATCATTGCTGGTATTTATGATCAAGTACATGCATTCATTCAAATCTTGAAAGATATTGAAGTGTTCAATATGTTTACATTTGAGCAAATTGGCAAATTGTTGACAATGTAGGATCAAGGGTTGTATGAAAATCTGGTAGAGATACTTCAAGTATTTCAAGTTCAGGTTTTTCTCATTCAAATGGAGCAGAGAACACATCATTTTGGCAATTCATTCACTCAAGGGCTTTCATGGATTGGAGATCTACAAAGGCAAGGTGGTGATGGAGGTTCATTCATGGAGATACATGGTGCATTCACTATGGGCATAGTGGAATGTGGAGGAGGCATGCAAACACTTGTTGGTACTTTCATTTACAACTTGTTTGCTGCTTTTTTACAGAGAATTCAAAGGTGGATACATGGAGGAATCCTTTCATTATGATTCTATATTCCTTCACATGTATCTTGTTCACCATTCTATGTAAAATTGATGTAAGAAATAGTGAAGCATCCTATATGGACACTATCCACGCAAGAACGAAACAATCCCACAGAACCTCCAGTCGGCGTCAAACGGGATCCGCAACTAGGCTCACCACTGCGCACTGATCAGAATGATCGACTGCACCAACATGAACCACCTTTTCACATGGTGGAGCCTGAGGAACCATGCACTGAAAGGCTCACACTCTTGCTATCAAGCCACGTTAGTTTACCCCTCGGAGAACTACTGCGGATTGCATCACAAGCGAAAAGCCTTTTAGTTGAATGGGCCAAGGCGTTTGAGGAGCCAGTAACGCCTGAGCCCATCTATTGTGTGCGCTATGATGAAACAAGTAATGTCCTCCACATTGGAGCAGCATGGGAAAGTGAGGAACACAACATCACTTTTCCAATCAAACATAAGAGATACGAGGACAAGGCGATAGTGGTAGATGGAGGATCAGGTGTCAATCTGATCTCCACTACTTTGTACAAAAAATAGGGATTACAAGGATTAAAGCCAGCAGATTCGCCATCAAGCTAGCAGATCAATCCTGTGTAAAACGAAAAGGTGTAGTTGCTAATATTCCCGTAAGGATAGCAGGCATGCAGTATGTGATTACTTTTGTGGTCATGGATATACCTGAATCTCCATCTGCATACCGTATTTTACTGGGAAGACCATGGTCGAGGGCTGCGCAAGTAGTACACAACTGGGGTACAGGGAAACTCACCTTCGAGAACAGAGAATAGGCTGTAAAGGTAGATCCAGCCACATGGGCGGTGAAACCTATTGCACCCAAAGCTGATGACGGATCATCCATGACAGATCATACGATTGACCGCCCAAGGCCAGCCAAGGGAGGTCAATATCATTCAGAGACGGATGTCATGAGATGGACGGATGCATTAGCAACTATTGACTACCAGGCATGTCAATATGAATCAGATCCAGAACCGAGTACATCTTCACCCAAATGTTACACTATGGACACACCAATCACATTTGGAGTGAATATGATAAACGTAGCATGGCTGTCAGCGGAGCCGATTGAGAACCCAGTGGACGATGATCTAGTCCATTGGCAACATGCTCTAACTTATAATAAGGAGATTGAGCTGACTGATGAACAAGTCCTACACCACATGGACCCAGATCGTTACAAAGCCAAGAAGGTACCAGCTCAACCACCACAAAGGTCTGCTATGGCGAAAGTCTCAAGGATCGAACCACCCAAGGCACCTGCGAATAAGAAGAATCAGTTGAAGCAACGCTACAACTAGGTGATCCGATGGAGTGACCTACCCGAAGAGGCAATAGCTACAATAGACGTTGATATTCGCAACCATGAGGCGAATGTCACAGCAGTCCCAAAGAAAGACAACAAGGATGAATCCATCAAAATGACAGAAAAGGGCAATAAGAAGGTGTTGGATTCCTCGAAGTCAACCAAGTTGGACTCAGATACAACGTCATCTTCTACACAGGTGATAGAAAATAAAAAAATGACCAGTTGGGCCAAGATCAATATGTTGAAAGAGGAATATTGATGAGCTCCAATTCATGAGATGCCTGATACTTTCAAGAATTATACATTGGACGATGTGGTAATCATGATGCCGCAAGCCCAACAAGAACCTGATCAAAGTCAGGCACCAGCGAAACAAGTCTTCGAGGGATCTGCACGAACACAACCGATGAATCTTGCGGAACCAGGAGAAGAAAAAAGGATAGTGCATGTGGGAGAGCAGTTAACACCCACGCAGTTCAAGAGACTACGGTCCTTGTTGGTGAAGTATAAAGACTGTTTTGCCTGGAGCTATAGTGATCTAAAGGGCATTCCACCAACAGTAGTCCAACACACCATACCTTTGGTGGACGGAGCAGTCCCCAAGGTAAGCCGTTACTACCGCTGAAACCCAAATTATATAGAACTGATCAAGCAAGAGTTGCAGAAACTTATGGATGCAGATTTCATTTACGAAATCGAGCACATGGAATGAGTATCGCCGATAGTTATAGTACCCAAGAAAAATGGCAAAATGCGTATCTGTGTGAATCTGAAGGCGCTTAATGCAGTCACCAAGAAGGACCATTTTCCTTTACCATTTACGGAAAGTGTCCTCGATAGAGTAGCTGGTGACGAAGCCTACAGTTTTCTGGACGGCTTCAGCGGCTACAACCAGGTGAAAATAGCCCCCCAGGACCAGCACAAGACAACATTCGCCACAGAATGGGGAACTTATGCCTATAAAGTAATGCCATTCGGACTTTGCAATGCCTCAAGCACTTTCCAGCGAGTCATGCAGGCGGCATTCAAAGATTATTTGCAAAAAAATTTGGAAATTGTCTTGGACGATCTATGCGTGCATGGATCAGATTCAGAACACTTATCTAATTTGGAGAAGGTGCTACAAAAATGCCGTGAATACCAGATCTCTCTGAATCCAGAAAAATGTCAATTCTAGGTGACACATGGCCTGATACTCGGCCATATAGTATCAAGACACGGGATCACCACAGATCTATCAAAGATCAGGATCATTGTTGATCTACCACCACCGAGGATGATCCGCGAGGTCTACATTTTCATGGGTCATGCTAACTATTATAGGATCTTCATTCTTGATTTTGCGGAGTTAGCCAGACCAATTTACAAGATCACAACGGATCCACATTGGAATGAGGAAGCTCTAAAGGCTTTCCAGAAGATTAAGGATGCATTGGTCTCAGCACCAATCCTACGACCACCCAATTGGTCCATTGAGTTCCACGTGCATACGGACGCATCGAAGTATGCAGTTGGAGCAGTCTTAACCCAGCCAGGTGAACACAAAAAGGATTTTCCAATCCGATTTGCAAGCCGTCAGGTCACTGATACCGAAATGAATTATTCAACCACAGAGCGAGAAACACTAGCAATGATCTATGCGGTTAAGAAGTTTCGACACTATTTGATGGCCACACATTTTGCTTTTTATACGGACGATCAACCCTTGCTATATCTCGTTAATAAAACTTTCAACACCGGGAGAATCACCAAATGGCTCCTGTTGTTGTTGGAATTTGATTTTCGGATAGTAGTGCGCAAGGGAAAACAACACTACATGGCAGATCATGTGTCATGAATTAAGGGAAAGGAGATTGCAACCCAACCCGACGATGAGCTGGTAGATGCTGTCTTATTTTACGTAGATACGATACCAGAATAGGTTGCCGACATTGTTGAATATCTAATGGGGGGCCAACCAGACAAATCACTACCAAAGGCGGAACAGCGGAAATTGATCTTGAAAGCTAGAACTTATCGGTTGATTACCGGCCAGTTGTATCGAAGAGGTCCAAACAGAATCCTTCGGCGGTGTATTCTTCCTCATGAGACCACCCAGATCATTTTGCTTTCCCATGAAGGCATGGGTGGAGGCCATTTTGCATCTGACATTACAGTTTGCAAGATCCTGCAATCAGGATGTTGGTGGCCAACGATTCATAAAGACACAGAGGAATACTTGAAAAAGTGCGATGTGTGCCAAAGGACAAGAAGACCAACGAGATTGAACTATAATCTACTGCACACAGTCTTAGCCCAAGCAGTGTTCGAAAAATGGGGATTGGATTATATTGGTCCAATTCACCCTGTAGCAAGGAGTTCCTAGGCTCGATACATAATCGTAGCCACAGACTACCTCACCAAATGGGTCGAAGTCAAGGCAGAACGAGTAGCAGACGCTAGGACCACTGCCAAGTTCCTTTATGAAAATATCATCGTGTGCTTCGGGTGCCCGGTGGAACTAGTCAGTGATCGCGGAAGCCATTTCATCAATGAGACCATCAAGGTCATGTTGGAGGAATTCTTCGTGATCCATAGAACTAGTATGCTTTATTATCCTCGTGGTAATGGGCAAGCAGAATTATCCAATAATCCTGTGTAGCGTGCTCACGAAAACAGTTGAAGCTAGCAGATCAGACTGGGAACACAAGTTGCATGCTGCACTGTGGGCATTCAGGACACTCCATCCTCATCTTCTTCCATACTCCCCACACCATCCTTCAGTTTTCCACTGTCCCTCCCATACTCTCGTTCGGACAAACCGTCCTCGTCCCTGTTTCCACAGTTGTTTCTCACACCCCACCCGCTTTGCCAAAGGTTGCCGAGGGTAGCCAACCGTTGCCTGATGACGCATTTGTACAAACAGTTTTTGTAGCATCACCAGATTGGGCTGACCCTACCGCCCCAAATGGCATCAGGATAAATGAAAATTTGATCGAGGACAATGACGACGGAATTCCACAAGTCGTCAGGGCCGATACAACACAAGCCCCTGCCAGTGCCAGTGTACCTACTACTCCCACGGATTTAACGACGGCGTACCAAACCCTAGGAAAATACATCCTGAATGCGGTAGCAGCCAAAACTATTTTGGAAAACATAGCTGCGAGCAGACCTCACCAAGCTGCAGCAAGAGCTGATTCTAGCTCAGCAACACGAACAAGCAGGGCACCAGAAGATTGCCAAGCTGCAGCAGAAGGAGGAGGGCCTAAACAAATATATTCAAAGCCTCTCCTAAGCGCTGACGGAGGTCTCCACAAAGGTGCAGGAGCTTCAAACTGAAGCATCCCAATGGCTTACCCCCATCCAGACACAACTTACACTTTTGGAAGTAGAGAACACGCGCCTGGGGACGGAGGATAAAGCCTTACAAGATGAGAAGCTCGCCTGGTTAGCTCAATCTGCACCGGACACAAGGCCGCTTTTCCAATCAGAGATGAATCTTCTACGGCGTCAGGTGCAGATTTATAGCCAAACCCTGAACAACTACCAGACGGAGTTCAATAAGTATCGGACAAGCACAACGAAAGAGCTCGCCCAGGCCAAGTAAGCCCTCAAGGAATGCCAGAAATACATGGAAACGAAGGCCCAGCCCTCCCTCGTGGTAGATTCTAGATGTTAGATCTTGATCTAGATGCTTTACACTATGATTTAAGCAAGAGCAATGGATCAAATGATCAAACACATGGATGGGTGGCCTCACATGTGTGGAGGACAGTACCTGTACGGCTTGTTTACAGAGAGCAAATTACATTAGCTTACAAATGCATTTCATTCATCAAAACTCAAGACAAATGTGGAAATCTCAACAAAACTAGAATTTGCCATTGTCACATCAACTTGTTATTGATTTGGTTGATCTCTTTATAGGTCAAGTACATCCATGAGCTGTGTACTGTCCAGCATGCCTTCACACGTGTGAAGAGTGCCTAGTCATCCAGATCCACCAATGGGAGCCATATGTGCTCATTTCCCAAAGTTGACTATTCTCTTTGGCTAGAAAACAAAAAGCTAGTCTTCCACATTTATAGGAATATTCCCTATAAAATAGGATCTAATGGAATCTTCTTATCTTATCTTCTAGAAGCTTATCCACACGTGTGAATGGTATCTTGACATGTGTGAGTAATAACTCATTCACATGTAAGTCCAATCTATTTACAAAAAGTTTGACCAATTTGACCATTTTTAAGATTCTACTCAAAGGTCAATTTCACACTAGTGTAGATCAAGCTAAAACCAATCTAACTTAATAAAAATGACTTATGTACATTCTTTCACATGTGGGAACAGACTCCACACGTGTGATATCCTATCAAGCTCAAATAACTTGAGATCTACAAGATACAACAAGTTAGAAGTGATATTTTAACACTCCTCCTCACTTCTAACTTGGCAAGTCTAATGTATACATATCTACAACTCCAAGAGCATTTCTTAACTTGAAAAATGAATCTTTAGCCAAAGGTTAGGTTAAGATATCAGCTATGCACTCGGATGAAGGCACATGATGAAGTTGAACCTCCTTGGATTGCACCTTCTCCCTCACAAAGTGATGAGCTATCTCAATATGCTTTGTTCTAGCATGGAAGATCGGATTGGTAGCAATTTGTTGAGAAGCTTGATTGTCACAATAGATGCAAGGGACCTCCTGGGGCTTTAGCACTTGAAGCTCCAACAAAAGTCTTCTTAGCCATAGGAGTTTTTTGGTTGTTGAAGTCAATGCCTTCTACTCGGCTTCACAAGAGAAAAGAGAAATTGTATCTTGCTTTTTGGAAAGCCAAGATATCACTCCTCCACAAAGAAAAATGACAAATGCACTTATGGATCTTCTACCATCTTATCTCCTGCAAAATCTGAATTCGAAAATGCTCTCAAGTACAAGTTAGATCCTTGATAGAGAATGTCAAAAAATCTAGTAGAAGACACATATCTAAGCACTTTCTTGGCACTTTTCCAATGATGCATCAAGGAACCTTGCATATATTGACTTAACTTGCTTACACTATAACTCAAATCTGGTCTAGTGATTGTCAAATATATTCGCTTTCTAAAGAGTGTGATGTCCTCAAAGGATGCTTCATCACAATCATTAGTAACTTTACAAGTTTGCTCCATAGGGGTGTCAATCCCTTTACAATCTTTCATGCCAAACCTCTCTAGAATGGAAGTAGCATACTTTGATTGAATTATAAAAGTAAAATCACTACCTCTAGTAGCTTCTATTCCAAGTATGAACTTCAGAAGTCCTAGATCTACCATCTTGAATTTACTAGACAAGGAAACTTTAACATTTCTTATGCCTTCACCATCATTTCCTGTCAATATGATATCATCAACATAAAGTACGAAAATGATGATCTTTCCATCATTACATTTGATGTACAAAGAAGGCTCATAAGAGCTAATCACAAAGCCAAGAGAGTAAAGAAGATCATGCAACCTAGAGTACCAAGCTCTAGGTGCTTGCTTCAAGCCATATAGGCTCTTCCTTAAGTGGCAAACCTTGTCCTCCTCACCATCCTTGATGAAGCCCTCGGGTTGCAACATGTATATTTCCTCCTCCAAGTAGCCATTCAAAAAAGCCTTTGTCACATCATTTGATAGAGATTCCACTTGAATAAAGTAGCAATACAAATGATCATTCTAATGGTTACAAGTTTTGCTACAAGAGCAAATGTTTCTTCATAATCTATGCCTTTAGTTTGAAGAAACCCCTTAGCAACCAATCTAGCTTTGTACTTACTTATAGATCCATCTTGATTGTACTTTAATCTATAGATCCACTTACATGCAAGTGGCTTCTTCCCATGTGGAAGGTGTACAAGATTCCAAGTTTGATTATCTATCAAAGCATCAAACTCTACTTGCATTGCATCTCTCCAAACTTGCATCTTCATAACATGATGGCTCTTCAAGCATTGTGGTTAGAAAAGAGTAAGAGGTAGAAGGAGATGTGTCTTCCCTTTGCTTTCCTTTCTCAAAGTATGTGAGCCTTGAAGGCTCGGCCTTGCTCCTTGTGGATCTTCTTGGATCCTTTGGCACATGAGTTTGATCTTCCAAAAGATCACTTTCAAGAGGCTCCTCCTCGGGTGTTGCAAGATCTTCATCACCTAAGAGATTAGATGAATTTGGAGACAAATTTTAACTTTGAGATTCATCAAACAAGACATCATTGCTAACTTTTACTTTCTTTGAAATAGGATCAAATATCATATATCCCTTGCTATTTTCACTATAGCCTACAAATATTCCTTTGAAGGAAGTTGCATCTTCTTTCCTTCTTGTTTCCAAAGGAATGTGGACATAACATATACGTCCAAACACTTTAAAATCTTTTACATTGGGCTTATTGCCAAACAAAGCTTGAAATGGTGAGATCCCACCAATAGCACTACTAGGAAGCCTATTACATAAGTAATTAGCACAAGTTATGGCCTCCCCCCAAAAAGTGATGGGTAGAGATGCATCAAGTCTTAAAGACTTTTCACATTCACAAAGACTCCTATTTTTCCTCTTGGCCACCCCATCTTGCTGGGGGGTGTAAGGACAAGTGAGTTCTCTCTTAATGCCATTGATCTCACAAAAGTCTCTCATCTTGTTGGAGATATACTCTCCTCCATTATCACATCTTAGAACTTTAATGCAAGAACTAAGTTGCTTTTCCACTAGAGACTTAAACTTTACAAAAGCTTCATATACAAGGCTTTTCTTAGGCAATAATTCAATCCAAGTGTATCTAGTACAATCATCAATAAAAGTCACATACATTAAAGCTCCTCCATTACTTTCATGAGAAAAAGTATGTACATCCAAATGGATAAGATCTAAAGGTGAGGTAGATCTTGTTAAAGATTTCTTGTAGGAAGTCTTGTGTGACTTTGCAAGGCCACATGCTTCACACACTTTGCCACACTTCTTGAAAGCTTTTGGTAGGCCGAGAGCTAGCTCCTTTGATGCCATGGATTCCATTGATTGAAGATTAGGATGGCCCAATATTTTGTGCCAAAGCTCCACTTGAGTCAACTCCTCCCTAACCATATTCACTTTCAATAGCCACATTAGCATCCAACTTGAAAAGCCTTCCTTGCTTAATGCCACTAGCTATGCACTTATTATTTTTCAAGATGGAACACACTCCATTCTTGAAATGTACATCTAGTCCATTGTCCATTAATTGACCAACTCTAACATACAAAACATTATCAAGATCTATCCTTTTAGATGATCCTAAGCATAATGGAATAGATCCTACGCCATATGTCTTGCATTCTTGATCACTAGCTGTGTAGATTGATTTCTTAGAATCATTGCAAGAAAGTAGATAAGAGAAATAATGCTTGTTGAATGACATGTGGGAACTAGCCCCACTTTCAATCCACCATGTCTCTTGGCTTGATGTTGGTGTAGGTGCTACCATCAAGGATGTGTTGAAGCCATCCTCTTCCTCCTCCCCTTGTGCAAGATTGCCTTGATCTTCATTCCCTTGTGCATTCTTCTTCTTATAGCATTCGGAAGCAAAGTGTCATTTCTTCCCACAAAAGAAACACTTCAGCTTTGCTTTGTTCTTTTGCTTCCCTTTGGAGGTAGATGCTCCATCCTTTGCCTTGGCCTCCTTGCCTTGGATCTTCTTGAAAGGATGAGACTTCTTCTTGCCTTTAGATGTGAAGTTTGCTTTCTCATCACCATTATGTAGTGATAAGGACCCCATTCTTGTTTTGAGGTGTAGAATCCTACTCTCCTCAGCCACAAGAACATTATGAAATTTTTCAATTGATGGAAGTTGGTCTTGAATAGCAAAAGATTGTACTAGATTAGAGAACTCATCTCCTAATCCATTCAAGATTACTTGTACTAGTTCATTATCTTGGATCTTCTCTCCTATAGATCCCAATTCTTTGTTCAAGGATTTTATCCTTAAGACATACTCTTGTCCATTTTCTCCACTTCCCCTCATGCTTTGCAAGATCAAGTTTCTTAGCATAAGCACTCTTGAAGTGTTATTGGATTCATAAATGTTCTTTAGTGAATCCCAAGCTTCTTTTGATGTGGTACAAGAAACCACCTCCTTCAAGAGGTCATTGCTTACATTTAACTTCAAGCAATGTAGGGCTAATCTAACCCTCTTCTTGTATTTTAGTTGTTCTTGGGGAGCTTGAGGCTCTTCCTCAACTCCTAAGACAATATAAGAGATCATGAACCACTAGTAGTGATTCCATTCTTACTTTTCAAATGGAATAGTCTGTGGAAATTAGTTTCTCACTAGATTCTGACATATATCCACCCATAAATGTCATTTTGAATGAAAGCCTATGAGATACACAAAGTTCTCTTGATAAGCTGTGATCTAAGATAGATTTATAGCTTTCAAGAAGCTTCTAATCTCGGCCCAATCAATCCTAGTTCAACTTGGATGATGGTATAATAGACCAACTACAAATATCCTAGCAATTCACTCCTCAAAGAAATTGATTCTAGTTCAAATTGGTTTGATATTCCACACACACTTAAGATCTGAACAAATAAGCCTTAAAGATCTGATCTAATGCTTCAAAAATGAACTACTTCAATGACTCAAATCACTATTTGATCATTAGCATTCAATAGATTGAACCTAGATCTAGACAATGCACTGAAAAACTTGAATTTTGGACTAGTATGCATTTTTTTTGGATCAAAAACACTTATGGAAGTTAATTTGAAGGTTGTTGTATGGTTTCACACGTGTATACAGTACTTTAGCATCCCACAAATCGATCTTGACCAAAAACAATGATCTTACTTCTCTCTTTGAACTCGCCCTCTCAATTAGAACTCAAAAACAACAAATTGTCAATGATTTCTCAAGTACTATTAATCATTTAGATCACTCTTAGACTTGGCTTTGATACCATGTCAATTTTTAGAGAAAAAGGACAAATATTGATTGTACTATCAATCGTTAAGAGTTATTGATTGCTTAATCCAAAGATCTATCAAGTTCTAGATGTTAGATCTTGATCTAGATGCTTTACACTATGATTTAAGCAAGAGCAATGGATCAAATGATCAAACACATGGATGGGCGGCCTCACACGTGTGGAGGACAGTACATGTACGACCTCTTTACAGAGAGTAAAGTACATTAACTTACAAATGCATTTTATTCATCAAAACTCAAGACAAATGTGGAAATCTCAACAAAACTAGAATTTGCCAATGTCACATCAACTTGTTATTGATTTGGTTGATCTCTTTATAGATCAAGTACATCCATGAGCTGTGTACTGTCCAGCAGGCCTTCACACGTGTGAAGAGTGCCTACTCATCCAGATCCACCAATGGGAGCCATATGTGCTCATTTCCCAAAGTTGACTATTCCCTTTGGCTAGAAAACAAAAAGCTAGTCTTCCACATTTATACGAATATTCCCTATAAAATAGGATCTAATGGAATATTCCTATCTTATCTTCTAGAAGCTTATCCACACGTGTGAATGGTATCTTGACATGTGTGAGTAATAACTCATTCACATGGAAGTCCAATCTATTTACAAAAAGTTTGACCAATTTGACCATTTTCAAGATTCTACTAAAAGGTCAATTTCACACTAGTGTAGATCAAGCTAAAACCAATCTAACTTAATAAAAATGACTTATGTACATTCTTTCACATGTGGGAACAGACTCCACATGTGTGAGATCCTATCAAGCTCAAATAACTTGAGATCTACAAGATACAACAAGTTGGAAGTGATATTTTAACAGATGTCATCCCATCGTATGGATTGCATCTGATTGTGAAGATGCATTACTGAAGCTACAGTCCTCACTTCGTACTTCTATTTTAATCTTTCCATGCTACATGGCTACTTTTGCAGTCTTCAATCTGCATGAGTAGGTCTTTGTTGATGGATGAAACGATGGTCGCCATTGCACGCTCATCCTTTCTGATCCATTCAACTCTCCTCGGGTCTCCCACTGGAGGCTGCACCTCTGAGAGTTCAGTCACCCACCAGATGCCTTTGCCCTTCAGAAGTGTTTTGATTTTGAATTTCCATATCCTGTAGTTTGCATTATCAAGACTAATTTCTACTCTTGTCTGGATTGTTGTAGCCATATTGTGTTGCCTAGAGAATTACTTGTTCAGACATCATTAGTGATAATCTGTTGGCTCTGATACCATGTTGCAAACGGGTTTTTGGAGTATCACAAACGATTTTGTTTCTTTTGAATTTTCTTATGCGGAAGCCTGCAAGATCCTAGACACGCAACTATAGATCACAGAACAAAAATCATTCTAGCAATCAAGATAGCGCAAGACAAGGAGATGTATAAGAGAGAGCAACTATATGATCAATTTGATTTTTAAAGCGAGATGATCAGTGTCTTGCTCGTTGGCGGCTTGACACTATGCTCTTTTCATTGTGTTTTGCTCATTGGCATACTTTCATGCACAACGCACTCTTCTCTATTGTATTCTCTATGTTTTGTTGATCCAAAGACATTGGTTATATCTCCACTGTGTGGTGTTTAGAAGATAGCTAAACATAGAATTACAAGAGTAGTTAACGCTAATCAACTAGTTAGTTGCTCTCTGTTATTGCTAAATGTTTTAGCTGAGCATGAAGTTCAAAGCTCCATGTCCGTTGAGCTGCCAGCTGGCAGCGCGAAAGATTTTCTTTCGTTTTCTTTTCGTTTTGTGTCGTGTCATATCTTTTGGTCATGGAGGCATGTTTGAATTTTGTGAATCATTCGACCTTCGAGTTTCACTTCGCTTAGTGTCTTAGGGTTTTTGAGGTACGTTGACTTTCACGAATTGTTTGTCGTTCGACCTTCGCTTCATGTTGCTTCCCTTCGCATCGCAGCAAAGTTGTAGGAGTTCATAATTTCTGACACGACGACAACATGGCAGCTGGTGGAGATGTGGCCATGGGAGTGTCTACGAGGGCCTCCAGTATGGGAGATGTGGCCTTGGGAGTGTCTGCGGGGTTGGCCTCAGGTATGGGAGATGCCCCGCTGATGGGAGAATATTGATGATGTGGAGTGTATGTGGTGTACTGGGGGGGAATAACTAGGAGGGGGTATTGAGAGGAGGGGGGGGACTGGAGGGGAGTGGGCTGAAAATCGCATGGTGAATAGTGACCCCATGAAGTATAGCCATGAGACATAACTCAGTGGTAGTGGGTCCAGAGGGAGGGAAAATGTAAGGGGTGAAAGTGGGCATGTTGAGAATCTCAGGTGTGACAGATACAGGAGTCACAGTATTGTGTGCCATACGTGCAACCTCCTGGATTAGTGTCTCTCGAAGTAGGAACTCCCCACAATGAGATGTGCACGTGGTCGTGCATGACTCGTGACCACATCAAGGAGATTAGAGTCATCGCCACATCCTCCACAACATGAGACACCGAGGCGGCTCCTCCTCCTCTCCCAAGAGTGTCGGGAGGAAGCACTGGCTACAGCGCCATGGGTGGAGGTGCAACCCTCATCAGAGTGACTCTCACGGGAAGGGAAAACATGTGTTCGGTCTACACGAGGAGTCGACTAAATCTCCTTGGTCGATGATGTGTACTCAACCAATCTGTTGGAGCTACGAGCTAGTCATCAAGCCCTCAATCAATCTAAGACCCTATCTTGTTGTGAGGAAGACAACTGATCAAGGTAGCTAATGACCTCAGTCTCGCTCATAGAGGACAGGCGGGATGACCCGCGACTATGGCCTGGCCTCTAGCTAGGGGATCCAGCTTCTGACATAATGGGTGCAATGGAATAAGAGGGATAAATACTGCAAGCAACCAATGAGAGTCTTAAAAATAGTAACAAAACATCACCATGTCCATCTCTCTTTTGGTGGAGTCCATGATGGAAATAGTAAACATATGACAGTTTTTTTTATGCATTTTGTAGTAGCTACGATAAGTTTGATTATTGTTATACATATAGACATGTTGACTAGTCTAAGTGACATGCCTGTTGTTACAATGTGGAAGGACAACAATTCTTCAACACATTTTGCAACTATATAGACACGACCATCAAAAACAAGTATTATGAGAGATAATTTGCGCAAACCAACACATAAAAGCTTCGATGACTTTGCAATGTCCTCACAAGCTCCCATTGATATTCCCAATCCAGTAATCGCAAAAAACCTAAAAGGCAACGTTTGATCAAACTTGCAACGGTCGGTGGACAAGTGATGTATAAAATGTACAAATACATGGATGTAAAGTTGATTCCAACTATTTTTCAAATTCATCGAGCACCCATTTGGAATGGAAATTGGCCTGAGAGCTATAAGATTGTTGTGCGCACTACACATCTTTCGTTGACCCCACAGTTCCCAATCGAGGGTCTTTGTAGCGGCCTTGGTTCACCTGTCACGCATAGATTCGTTCCCAAGGGAATAGTGCTTCCCTTGCGAAGTTAGCTTGCAAATCCTACTCTAACCACACCTAGATTAACCACATCTAGCTATCCACCCTACTTTAACCACAAGCATGAGAAGGAAGAATAAATTACAATGGGGGAGGTGCTTACATCCTATCCTCTCTACTCTCTTAGAAATCATTAACAACATGCAAGTAGAGAGAAGAAGCAAATGGAACGCAAATACAAAATGCAAAAACGTGAGAGAGAGAGAGAGAGAGAGAGAGAGAGAGAGAGAGAGAGAGAGAGAGAGAGAGAGAGGAGAAAGCAAGGATGTTCAAATCTCATTTGGGCATAATCTCCTCCTCCTACTGAACATGGAAATATGGTACAAAGAGTGCCTTTTTATGGATGGGGAAGGCCCTTGCCCCTTTCTCCTATTGGTTAATTACAATGGCAAGGATCCTAATCCAAGCCTTCTAAACTAACACAAAATGAATCTAATGGTTCCTTAAGAAAGCACAAGGGCACTCACATGATTCATGTGAGTTCTAATTTGGGCCCTTTTAGCTTTTTTATTAACAACTTGACTTAGGGCCTCTAATGTCATTTTAGAGTTTTAGGCCCCTAGTCACTTATTCCTAATTCTACAAGTTCTACAAAACCAAATTGCGTGCTCATTGGGTTGGGCTTATACACGCAGGAAGCCAGTGCCCTCGCACTTATTGCTCTACATGTACAGTGTACTGTGGTGGGGCCCACTAAGTGCCCAACAGTATCCCCCACCTAAATAGGTGACGGTCGCACGACACCTGCCTGTGCTTGTTGTGGAAGACGGCTGTCGACACGTTTATTGCGGATGATGGAGTGCGTCAAGAAAAGTGTGGATAAAGATTGCCTACATAAAACCTGAGGCTTTATTTGATGATGAGGAGCCTATCCTAAGCTCTTCAAGAAGTGTTTGGAAAGGCTGGTGGCGACCAATACTTGCGTAACCGGCTACCGTTGATGGGCATAGCAAACAGTGTCCCATCCATTGTTTCTAAAGTCATTGCCCCTTGCGATAAGATGTCGGTGATGCGATAAGGGCCTTCACCAGTGAACTTCAACTTTCCTTTGATCGCCTTTGTCTTGTACATGAGGACCAAATCTCCTTTTTGAAGATCTTTCTTGTGAAGACGACGATCATGCCAGGCCTTGCGACGTGCTTTCTCTGCAGCAAGAGCATGGACCGCTAACAAGCATGTTTCGCACAACTTGTGTAGCGCTTCGTGACGAAGGTGGAGCAATCTTGTATCATCTAATCGTTGCACTGTGGCAATGCAAAGAGATGGAACGAGAAATTCCACCGGCATGATTGCATCTTGCCCATACACTAGTTGGAATGGAATTTGTTCGGTGCTGCCTTTGTATGCAGTTCTGAAAGCCCACAGAGCAGCGTGTAGCTTGTGCTCCCAATCTGATCTGTTTGCTTCTACTGTCTTTGTCAAAATGTCGCACAAAATCTTATTAGAAGATTCGGCTTGGCCATTGCCTCTTGGGTAGTAAGGCATGCTGAAACGATGGATTACAAAGAACTCTTCTAATAAGACCTTGATGGTCTCGTTGACAAAGTGAGTTCCCCGATCGCTAACTATCTCCATTGGGCATCCGAAGCATACAATGATATTTTTGTAAAGGAACTTTGTGGTGGACCTAGCATCTGCTACGTGCACTGCTTTGGCTTCAACCCACTTTGTGAGATAATCTGTAGCCACGATAATATATCGGGCTTGGGTACTGCGAGCGACTGGGTGAATAGGGCCGATGTAATCAAGTCCTCACTTCTCAAATGGTGCTTGAGCCAATACAGGATGTAACGGCTCATAATTTGCCTTCGTTGGTCTACGCGCTCTCTGACATACATCACATTGCTTGATATATACCTCAGTATCCTTGTGCATTGTTGGCCACCAACAGCCAGATTGTAGAATCTTGCGTACTGTTACATCTGCTGCAAAGTGTCCGCCTCCCATTGCTTCATGCGAGAGAGACATGATCTGACTTGTCTCATGGGGCAGGATACAATGACGAATGATATTATCCGCCCCTCTTCGATATAGTTGGTCGGCAATCAGCTGATATGGACGAGCTTTAAGTACAAGTTTCTGTTGTTGCGCCTTGGATAGTGACCAATCTGGTTGGTAGTTCATCAAATAATCAACTATGTCTGCGGCCAATCGGATACAACATCCACGTAAAATAAAGCAGCATCCAGTAACTCATCATCAGGCTGGGGATCCTTCTGTGTCGATTTGATTCTTGATACATGATCCGCCATGTAATGTTGCTTGCCTTTGTGTACCACTATTCGAAAATCAAACTAGAGCAACAAGAGTAACCATCTAGTGATTCTCCCTGTGTTGCAGGTTTTGTTGACTAGGTAGAGCAAAGGTTGATGATCAGTGTAGAATGCAAAATGAGTGGCCATAAGATAATGGTGAAACTTCTTGACCGCAAATATCATTGCCAAGGCTTCTTGCTCGGTCGTTGAATAGTTGATTTTAGCATCGTTGAGTTGTCGACTGGCGAAGCGAATAGGAAAGTCTTTCTTGTACTCGCCTGGCTGGGTCAATATTGCTCCTATAGCATACTTTGATGCGTCAGTATGCACATGAAACTCAATTGTCCAATTGGGAGGCCATAAGATTGGTGCAGATATAAGTGCTTCCTTCAGCTTTTGGAAAGCTCGTAGGGCTTCCTCCGTCCAATGTGGATCAATTGTCAACTTGTAGATAGGACGTGCCAAATCTGCAAAGAATAGAATGAAGATTCGGTAGTAATTGGCATGTCCCATAAATACATAGACTCCACGAATTGTTCCAGGGGGTGGAAGATCCATGATAATACGTATCTTAGACAAATCAGTGGCGATCCCATGTCTAGATACAATATGGCCCAGGATAAGACCATGTGTGACCCAAAATTGGCATTTCTCTGGGTCCAATGATATTTGAAATTTGCGGCATTGTATAAGCACTCTTTCCAACTGAGATAAGTGTTCATCATTAAATCCGTGCATGCAAAGATCATCGAGGAAGATCTCTAGGAATTTCTATAAATAGTCTTTGAATGCCTTTTGCATGACGTGCTGAAAAGAGCTAGGGGCATTACAAAGACCGGATGGCATGACCTTGTAGGCATATGTACCCCATCCAGTAGCAAATGCAGTCTTGTGTTGATCCTCCAGTGCAATCTTCACTTGGTTGTAGCCACTGAAGCTATCCAAAAAATTGTAGGCTTCCGCTCCAGCTACTCAATCCAAGATGCTTTCTGTGAATGGCAAGGGAAAGTGAACCTTCCGTGTCACAGCATTAAGTGCCTTCATATTGACACAAATCCGCATTTTGTCATTCTTCTTGGGAACAATGACTATGGGTGACACCCATTCTGTGTGCTCAATTTCATAAATGAAATCGGCATCGAGCAACTTCTGCAACTCTTGCTTGATTAGCTCGGTGTAGTTCGGGTTGCAACGGTAATATCGGCTCACCTTTGGCATTGCTCCTTCGACCAAAGGTATGGTGTGTTGGACTACAGACGATGGAATTCCTTTTAAATCTTTGTAAGACCACGTAAAACAGTCTTTATACTCCATCAATAACTTCTGCAGTTGGGTGAATTGTGAGGGCGTGAGTTGTGCTCCCACATGAACAATTTTGTCTTCATCTCCTGGCTCTGCTAGATTCATCGGTTGAGTGCGAGCCAGTCCCTCGTAGACTTGTTCTTCTTTTTTCTGATTTGCATCAGGTTCCTGTTGCGCTTTCGGCATCAGATCACCACGTCGTCCAAGGTATAACTCTTGAAGTTTTCTGGCACATCATGGACTGGTGCCTTACTCGTTTCTTCCTTCAAAAGGTTGATCTTAGCACGATTGGTGAGTGATATCTTGTGCATTGCTTCTGACATTCCTGAAGCTGATGTTGAAGCTTGGTCGGATGACCCTTGAGCATGCGATTCAACAACTTTCTTTTTGCCTTGTATATTGTTGTTGGTTGTTGCTGTTTCTTTGCTCGTTATCTTCTGTTGAGGTTCTTTAACATTCGTCACATGGTTCCGAATGTCTTCATCCACTGTTGCTATTGCCTCTTCGGGTAAATCGCTCCACTTGATCACCTGATTGTATCTTTGCTTTTGTTGATTTTTCTTTGGTATAGGTACTTTCGGTGGTGGCATCTTGGAGACTTTAGCATGTTGAGATTTTTGAAGCAGTTGAGCTGGTATTTGTTGAACTCCATAACACGTAGAATCCATGTGGTCTAGGTCTGCTCATCTGTCAGCTCAGCTTCCTCGTCATAGGACAATGCATGTTGCCAAGGAACTAAATCATCTTGAACAGGTTTCTGAATAGGTTCCGATGACAGCCATGCTACGTTTATCATGTTCACCCCATATGAGATAGGCGTGTCAAGGGTGAATCCTCTCGGTGGTAATTCGATGGGTTCTAAATCTGAATCTGGATCTGGATGACATGTATGCCCAGCCATACAGTCAATAGTTGCCAATGCATCCGTCCACAACACGGTATCTGTTTGTGAATCATAATGAACACCCATTGAAGCTTTCGGACGATCAATGCTATGGTCCGTTGTGGAAGAAGTGTCATCAGCTTTGGGTGGTACAGGCTTCACCACCCATGTGGAGGGATCCACCTTTACTGCCCGCTCTCTGTTCTCAAATGTGATTTTGTCGGTCCCCCAATCATGAACTACTTGTGCAATTCGTAACCAAGGCCGTCCCAACAAAACTCGATAGTCAGTGGGTGTTTCAGGAATGTCCATTACCACTGGTACTGCCTTCTCTCTTCCCTCACATTTGGATATGGCGCTGAAGTTGAGGGTTGGTCGTCAGTGACCGATGGTGGTGGTGAGGGAGCCACTTCCTTCCTCTTCTGTGTTCCCGTAACAGCTCACATAGGAGCGTAGTCGTGTCGTCCTTTCGATGGCATCCCTGCTGGAACTGCTGATTGTTGTATGCCAATGAGGTTAAGAGGTGCACTGGTTCCAAATTTAAATAGACAATTCTTGAAACAATGTCCATTACCGCAATCCTGGCAGAAGGTTGTATATTGTCCTTTGTAGGGACATTCTGCAATTCTGTGTCCCTCGCCGCACCCGTAGCAGCCGTAATTTCTTCCACCTTGACGTTGAGTTTGAGCTATATAGGCCGATACATATTCATTTATGGCAGGATCCATAAATGGTTCATCTGGTCCGTACCATTGCTGCTGCTCAGATTGAGGTGACATTTGCAATTCTTGTTCTGCTGCTGTCAAGTTTACATGGGCCACTTGTTGATTGGCTGGCCTTGGTGGAGCAGGTAAGGCCATGCGTTGTGGTTGATTGGGTGCGACGTACCTTGGTGCCGCGTTAGGTGTCCCTTGATGATAAGGATAAGAAGTCTTGGTTGAGATGTGAGCGGAAGGCGTTGATTGAGATGGGAGAGGAAGGTGTCGGTTGAGATGTGAGCGGAGGGCGTTGGTTGAAATGGGAGAGGAAGGTGTTGGTTGAGATGTGAGCGGAGGGTGTCGGTTGAGATGGGATGGAAAATCTGTGTGAAGGGAGTTATGGTGCGAAAGGAAAGGACTGTGGAGAACTGACGTTGGGAAGGCAAGTGTGTGGATAGAACGGTGTGGAGGATGTGTGGAAAACGAAGTATGGTGTGAACTAAAAGGGGGGAAACAAAATGAGGTGGGATAAGAACGATGGAAGGTAGAAGTTCGAAAAAAGAAGATGTCGGTATATGTTTGTGAAGAAGCAGAAGGGGTGAAGATATTGGGAGATGTAAGGAAAGTAGCTTTCGGTGGGAACGGATGTATGGAGATGATGAAAGAAAAGTGTTTATAATTATAATGTGATATTCAATAGTGTAACGGAAGCGTGTTGAATGCTTGCGTGACACTGCCCCTCAGCATGCGAAAGTTTCAAATGGTTTGTCTTCCACTGGTGATGTTAGGTTTGGAGATGGTTTGTGATGGTGCTCCCAATGGGAAACACACTAGGATGGCTGATAGTCGGTGGAGATGGTGTGGAAGCAATGACAGATGCACAGAACGAGAGAGCGCCAGGATTATGTACAAGAGCAAGAAAATTGCCAGTAGATCGTCGGCAGAAAACTCCAAAATTCGCACTTCGCTGAGGTGCGAATGGCATCGAGGTGATGGCATTTATGGATGTTGTTGACTGGGTTTGGGTGTGATGGGATGTATTTGCTCATTGAATTTTGAATTTGAAGCGTTGGTCGACATGTGATGGAGTCACGTCGGTCGAGATATGATAGAAATCCATCGGTTGAGATTTGACAGAAGTCGTCGGTTGAGATCTGACAGAAATTGTCAGTTGAGATTGGACAGAAATTGTCGGTTGAGATCTGAGCAAATCCCGTCAGTTGAGATTTGACAAAACCCGTCGGTTGAGATTTGACAAATCCTGTCAATTGAGATTTGAGCGAATCCCGTCGGTAGATTTGACAAAACCCGTCGGTTGAGATTTGAGCGAATCCCGTCGATTGAGATTTGAGCGAATCCCGTTGGTTGAGATTTGACAAAACCCGTCGGTTGACATTTGAGCGAATCCCGTCGGTTGAGATTTGACAAACCCCATGAGGAGTGAATGGTCCTGTTTGATGCAAGTGAAGAACTTCAAGGGAAAAAATATGACTATGGCTCAGAGTAGAAGTTCTTATGAAAAAGGTGTATCTCCAGGAATGTGTGTATGCTTGAGATACCAGTTAGACAGAAATGAGGTGGCTAAAAGTGTGAGAATCATTTCATATGGTGTAGCCTATCCTTTGTGGACCTAGAACATCCATGACCCATGAGTATTTATAGGAAAAAGAAAATGCGCGCTGCATAGAAAGTACATGATTAATGGTTTTAAGTATAAACAAGGAACGTTATTAAAAATAGACATGCAAAATGAGAATTACAAGCAAGGAAATAAAAAGGAAAAAAAAATGTAAAATAGATACTAGGGAAAAGATGTTAAATTGGGTCAACAAAAAACAACTCTTCGTAATACTACCGTAGACGACCACCGTTGACGAAAGTGTCTAGGAATATTCCGTCAAGTGTTTGTAACTGGACTGCACCATTAGAAAAGACTTTATTAATAATATACGGCTCCTCACTTCTGAATTTCAATTTGCCCGGGTGCTTCTTTGATGTATAAAGAAGCACCTGGTCACCTAAGTGTAGATCTTTATTGCGTAGGTGACGGTCATGCCAGGCCTTGTGGTGTCGTTTGTTAATCAGTTGTGCATGGTAAGATATAAGTCTTGTCTCACATAACCATTAGAGGAGTTACATACATCAAAAGGGCCATCTAAGAAATGCCACGTAGGACCAAAAAAAATGCCAGATTTTAAAACTCCGACAGACTTTCAGGTCCAGTTTAGCTTAACCTTATTAGTAATGTGTAGTTAACATGACACGATTATGATGCATGCAACTGCGACTTCAAGAACCTATGACGCTCATTAACTAACTTTTTCAAATTTGAAAATGAGATTGTGTTCCTCGTTTTAACTAGCGAGAGAATAAACATAGAATCTCCGGTATGCCATGGATGAAGAATAGTGTCTATTTTTTTTTTTGGTTCATCAGTTGATGTTTGCGGAATGTCTCAGTTTCATCTACACATTGTTCTCCCTGTCGAGAATGCTCCGATAGCTAAAAGAGGAGTAGTGAAAGAATCCACTTGATATGGTCGCTCACAGAATCAACCAAAGAAAGAATTACGATTTGTGGATTGACGGAGGTTTGTATCCATTGGATCCGAGCTCGATGCAAGCTCCACAATTCCAATCCATCACACAATTAATAAAGTTTTTGTGTGACGGATAAAACGGTTTACTGAGTTATTGTGAATGATTGATGACTTATGGTGTTGCAAACTCTGTTCAGAAAATACAGAGTTTAAAATGTATGTTAAATGGTTTGCTTGCTGACTATAGAGAAAAAGAGACCACATTATCACAAACACAAAAAGATAATGCACATTTACATAATATTATATTAAATTTGAATGCAAGTAATGATCAATTCCGACAAGTTGTTCAAACATTACGTATATCAAATGACCAGTTAAAAGAAGAAACTCGCATACTAGATAAGAAATTAAAAAGAAACAAGTGAAAAAGAATTCTAAAGGACATTGATGAGCTTTCGTTAAATGGAGGCCAACGGAGAAAAAAGATTCAAGCATTCAAGTAAGGATTTGATTTGAATCAGTTTTATTTTAGTTTTGTGAAGTAGCATGACATTTATTATGTGTCCTATTTGGGTTTCTTGATTTTCATAATCATTTGCAGATTAGCATTGGTTTTAAATCAGCATCTGAAGGACAATGACCTGATTGGAAAATCACTGAGTTCGGTATTGACAACCAAGTCCACAAAGTCTTTATTGGACAATAATCGATATTCTCGAATCTTGTCCAAGGTCACTGAGGCTTTGATGAACGAGGTCGATAAGGTAATCGACCGAACGTTAATTCAGGGAGCATGTGATTTCTCAGGTATTAGCAGGGAGGCATATGCGAGTATATTTAAAATTATTAAAGAGGCTTTTGGACAATTGCACGTAAGAAAATTTCCCATTCCTTGCCCTTTTCAGATAAGATTGGAGAGAGATGTATTGAATAAGGGTATGCAAAACGTCATTAGAATCCCTTTTCACATCAATGAGATTTACAATTTAAAGTCTGACAATTTGTCATATAATTCTACCAGCAACTTATTTGTGGATTTGAATCATTTATTGAGATTTATAGTGAAATTCTATAATATTACAAGTGTTAGTATGAGCAAACTTATTTTGGTGGTCAAGCTAGATGAATCGAAAGTTATAAAAGGACAAAAGTTGGAAAGAGTAAGTATTACTCTCATGAATGGAGCATTGAGCAATGCAACAAACTCAAGGGATCTCAACTTCAGTGTGCAATCAGAAAACAACATATGGTGGCTAGCACATTTTCAGGTAAAAAACGGTTGTTATTCATGTGCAATTTCTTTTAGTAATTGTTTTGAATATATAAAAACTTGTGATTCCATATGTTGAACAGGTTATCAAGGAGGATCACGATGTTCTTTCCTGGATTTTTAGCAGAACAAGTTATCCAGATATCATAAAGGATCATATGAATGGAAAAGTACTTAGTGTTCCTAAAAGAGGTGAATTTTTTGTGGAATGGCATTTAGCTGGAGACTTGAAGTCATTGAAATGTATGTTCAATGTATCTCATGGAGCAAATTCGAAACATCCATGTCTATATTGTATGAAATCATCAAATGACATTTCAAGGAACACAAGAGTTTCAAGAGATATTGAAGATCCCAACTGGAAACCAGTACTACTCCTTTACAAAATGTGCATATTTGTACACTTCATGGAGAGGTGAGGATCATAGAGAAATTAATATATCTTCATATCTTGTTTGCATGGAATACTAAGCCAGAGTCAGCAACAAAACAAGCAATCGCTCGATTAGAGGAAGTGTTGTCAAAAGCAGGCCTTCATAAAGGCCATATTAAAATACAAAAAGATGAAAAACTTTCGGGAAAAACAGGAAACGTACCCAGTAAACCTAGCATAGGAGGAGTCAAATCTCATCAATTTTTATCAAATCATTCTAAAGAGTCGTCTAAAATCCAATACTCAGTTTGGAAAGATGTTATTTCTGCAACATAAGACTTTGAAGATAAAGGAACAACAAGGGTAAAGAAGGTTAAAGTTTGGAAAAGCTCGATAATATGGTTGAAGTGCTTAGAAAAGACACAATTTCATATGCAGATGCACTCCTATTGGAGAAAACAACAATAGAGTTTTTAGATGCAATTCGTGTGGCTTGGGGCTCAAATCACATCACCCACTACATGGTAAGATACATTTGAATAGTGTCTTACAATTTTATAATTTTAGTATAGCTTGCTTGATAGATTCTAACCAATGCATAAATCTTTGATATTGTAGCACATACTAAGGCATCATGCGTCATTTTTTGCAAAAAAGTATGGCAGTTTGAGTATATGGTCCTCACAAGAAATGGAGAAATCACATTGGCAGGCAAGAGCAGCATTTCATCGAAATACACAACATGGTGGAACGTCCTCAAAAAATAGTTACATCATTCAGCTATTCCAATGGTTTTATAGATGAGCTCAAATTGATACACAACAAGATCAACTGAATATCAAAGATTCAAAAAAGCATGTAAATTTATAAGCCAAAATTAGATGCCCGTGGATGCACCACCATGTAACGGGCCTCAACTGATCCTCCCTCCGCTGACTCTGCTCTCCATTGATGGCATTCAATAAAGATCAAATGCGTGTAATCGAAAATTCTCAAATTTTACATACATTAAATGGAAAAGAGTACAATCATTTTTTTTCATTGTATCTAAGGAAAATTTTTGTTGTGTGGTCATGAAGGAACTTTTTCCTATCATACGGATCCAAAAATCGAGTGGATTGCCTTTGCTCAGATCTATATATCCTGATAGAATTGCCAGAGCAATTGATCTCATAGGAACATTTTCTGGCACGTAATTGAACACTTTAAGAGCAACATTTCTTTTGACAAAAATGATTCTATATGTATTTTTTGGATATTTATGCCCTTGGGCAAAATAAGATAGGGCCTTGATGGCCATGATTAAGGTTCCCGCATTCACAAAAAACCTTTCATGAAGAATACAAATTTCGTTATTTACAAAATGTTTCAAATAATGAGCCAATGAGGCATCCTTCTGTCTCCCGCCTTGTCTTTCTCTCAGTCCTCCATGCCTGCTAGCAAAGGCATCAACTTCAACGATTTTCTACAACACATAATCAAGTGTTAGTCAAACTAGCAGATCAATCATCAATTACACATTAAATAGTAAATGATTTTTGTGAGAAGCTGTTCTTACCAGATCCTCCTCGTCAACTTGGATCACACCAGCAGCTTCTAAATTGTGACCAACAATAATGGTCGATTGCTGGTCAGCTGTAATAGTATATATGGGAGGTGGCGGATACCTTTTCTGAAATGCCAAAAACTCCTCCTCACTAGGCATATTAGCCTCATATCCTTTGAAGGGCATATGTGCCACTTGCCCATTCTTCCTGGTCCTCATAGTCGATGCCATCTATGAGGTCGTCATCATCAAAGTCAATAAAATCACTAAATTCAGAAATAATCCTTGACAAAAGAGATAATATCTCATCTTCTTTGAGATCCATTACGTCTCTGATGTCGCTAATGGACAAGAATGCAATATCGTCCATATGGTACATAGGGAGGTCCATCAGGGTTCTGCTCTGGTCAATCTGGCTCACGGTAGATAATGGAGAGATAGACAAAGAACGAGCCTTGGCATGATCATATTGTTGTGCTTGCCTGGCCTCCTTTGCATCTCCTAAAGCCTCATCAATAATGGAAACCTCTGAAGCCACACGAGTAGTAGGGACAGGCAAACCAATCATAGACGACCCAGAAGATTCTGCCTCGTCAAGGATAATAGCAGATAAGAAAAACACGAAGGCCATACCCTCCTGAACGAAGCGACATACTCGATTGTGTTCCTCACAGGGTATGACACGTTTAAACAGATTGATAAATTTGGTAAACTTACGATCATGCCTTTGCTTGGCACTAGGCTGAGCATGAGTCAAATCTGTGAAATGCACAAATCTCAGGCCGTCCATCAGAAGGGTACCCTGTTGCAAGCACTCATAAAAATCCTTGTACAGTTTGGGAAAAACTTCCCTGTGCTCAATAACAAATCTCTCTATGTCAAACTGATAATAGAAATAGGACAAAAAATGGGCTTGTTTGTCGCTAACTTCAGCATGAACAGGGAAAGAACTAAGAGCTATATCATAGATCGAACTAGCAGAAGAGGAGGCCATATCGATATGAGGCGCCGGTTAGGACGGGGACACAAACGGTGTAAACTTGGACGCGTGATGGGGATATGCATTGTACACGATTCCGGATATCGGAACTACGCGCCAGGGGAGCAGTGCGACTATGGAACCGTCGGTTGGGCGCGTGGTAGCGATATTGTATGTACTAATTTTGGAGCAGGTTGGTCTCCTGGACTCAATATGCAAAACTGATCTCGAAAAACGACACTCATATATATAGTCTAATACAGAGCATCTGAATCGTATAAGTGTTTCGGTAACGTGCGATAAAAATTGTGAAACGACGGCCAAATCATTAGCATGACACGTGTACAAATCAACAATGACCCAAACCGAATCGTGGCCCTTCCCTGTACGTGGAAGCCCGACCACAAAATCCATAGATATACTTTCTCACTTTCCGGTAGGAATATCTAAAGGATGTAATAGGCCACTAGATTTTAGCCTCTCTACTTTATTTAACTGGCACTGAGTACATTTAAGTACATAGGCCTCTACCTGACTTTTCATCTTAGGCCACCAAAATTGCCTTCGAACTAAGTCAAGTGTTCTTTGTATACCCGGATGTCCTGCGCATGGACTATCATGACACTCATGCAAGATTTGGAACCTTACAGTGTCATTCTCCGGTACACACACCTTTCCTTTACGAAACAAAATCCTGTTTCGAATTAGGAAATTCGGTTCAGTCTTTCCCTGATTCGAGAAATCTTGCAACCCTGAATCAACCCCCGAAAGTACTTGTTGCGAATACTTTCCAAAAAAAGGATCGGACTCATATAGTCCTTGAAGAGACTGAAACAACTCCGGTTCTATAACAGTAAAGCACAATTGATTAATAACCGGTAACCGACTCAAAGCATCCGCTAGAGTATTTTGACTTCCTTTACAATAACGTATAAAGTCAAATAATTGCATCATCTCAGCCCATCTAGCTTGCCTCCCCTTTAAATCTGTAGCATCACAGAAATATCGAAGAGTCTGATGATCCGTCAAAACTTCAAATCTGGCTCCATACAAATAATGTCGCCAAATTTTCAAGGAATGAACAATTGCAAACAGTTCCTTCTCATAGGTACAATACCTAGACTGAGTAGGATTGAGTTTCTTGCTTTCATAAGCCACAGGATGTCCATCCTGCATCAAAACAGCTCCAATAGCATAATCACTGGCATTGGTCCTAACCACAAAAGTCTTATTAGGATCGCCAATGATTAGTATTGGTGCCGAAGTGACACTTTTCTTAAGCAACTCAAAACAATTATTCATATCCTCCGTCCACACCACTAGTGGACTCTTAGCCCTTCGACTTAGCTTCTTATAGCCTTTCAAGGCCTGGGTAAGGGGAAATGCCAATCGAACAAATTGGGGAATATGCCAACGAAAAAATCCCACAAACCCCAAAAAAGACTTGATTTCCCGAACTGTGGTGAGAATAGGCCAATCAATAACCCTCTGGATACGATCAGCCTCAATCTCCACCCCCCGTTCGAAAATCTTATGCCCCAAGTAGGACAATTCCTTAGCAAAAAAATCACACTTAGATTCCTTGGCAAAGAGCTTTTCCCTTCTTAGCATGTCCAAGACAATCCTAAGATGCTCTTTATGTTCCGCCAAAGTCTTACTGAACACTAGGATATCATCTAAGAATACCACTACGAATCTTCCCAAATATGGCCTGAACAAATCGTTCATCATTTGTTGGAAAGTTGCGGGTGCATTGGTCAAACCAAAAGGCAACACCAAAAATTCGTAGTGACCAAAGCGAGTTCGAAACCGGTTTTTGGTATATCTTATGCCTTAATGCGTATCTGATGGTAGCCCGATCTTAAATCTATCGTGGTAAAGTACCCAGCACCACCAAGATAGTCTATTAGATCAGCCATCCGCGGCAGTGGATATCTATTCTTAACGGTTACCTTGTTCAATTTCTTATAGTCGACGCAAAACCTTATAGTCCCATCCTTCTTGGCCACCAGAACCACTGGTGATGCCCAAGGAGACTTACTAGGTTGTACCCACCCCTTTTTCAGGTAATCATGTAATTGCCTATTTACCTCAGCCTCTTCCGATGCACTCATCCTATAAGGAAGCTGTGCAATTGGAATTGCTCCAGGTATTAGGTCAATTTTATGATCAACTGTCCTTTCTGGTGGTAAACCTACAGGAAGGTCTAAAAAAACATCATTGAATTCCTGCCTAAGTTCATTATAGGCTTCAAATTTTGTAGTGTTATTGTACTTCATATTGTACATATTAGAAAACTTGAGAAGAGATCTATTATCATGATGGAAATCATTCTTAGGTTGGAGCATAGTGTTGTAAAACTAGCAAGTTAAGTTGAAGAGGGAGTGTGAAAATTGTCAACATTTCCTAGCTAGTTTGAGGCCTAAATTGGCAATTTTTGTACATAGTTTTGGATCTAACCTTTCACACGTGTGAAAGAGGCCTAGATACTTTTATTTTAGTAAAGATTTCATATTGAAGAAGTCTCAAACTTCAGGACCTTTGAAATGACACCAAAATCATGTTGGACATATAGGCCAAAATTGGCTATTTTAGGCTACTGGTGCCCTAAAATTGGGTCCTAACTTCTAGAGAGAGGAGAGAGCGTCATCTCTCTCACCTATATTAGGCTGAAATTTGTGGAGAACAGGTTGGAGAAACTTATTGTATTGTTGAGAGAGATCAATAGATCATTGTCACAGTTTCTTCCTCCATTGAGAGCATTGCTTTGTGTATTGCCTTCAAGCTTTTGTGTATGACCTTAAGAGGTTTCCAAAAGTGGTAGGTTGTTGTTGTAGGGCTGGTATGCTGTTGTTCTTGGCTGCCATCAGTACCTTTTATTAGTTTCTTTGGTCTCTTGAATGTTTTGTCAAGTTCATGTGTATCAAAGGTAGCATTAGGATGCTTTGCCATTTCTAGCTTTTGTAGCTTGTTGTGCAAAGATCTTAGCCAAGTATTTTGGGAGTTTGGATCCATTCAAGATCCACTTTTTTCACACTCCAGTCGCTTCCCATGCTTGACCCTCCCATTGATAGATAGTTATAGGATGTTGGATCACGCCAAATAGATCAATATACAAATATTCACAACGAAATAGGATTTGCAATAGGGCGTAGGATAGAATGGAAAAAAAAAATTGCAAATTTAAAGCAAATTTCTCTCTCTCTCTCTCTCTCTCTCTCTCTCTCTCTCTCTCTCTCTCTCTCTCTCTCTCTCTCTCTCTCTCTCTCTCTCTCTCTCTCTCACACACACACACACACACATGATGCGAAAAATGTGTACTCAGAAAATGCAAATTCCAGCTAAAACTATGGTGACAAATTAATAAAAAGGTCTCGAACGATTCACAAAACTAAAATTATTTTTGTTCGAAAATAATTCGTGTTGGATCAAACTTTGGCTCTGTAACACAACAAAATGAAATGAGACAAAATCTAGACGAAACAAAGCGAAGCGAAACTTAAACGAGCTCTGACATTGATTCATGCTGGAAGCATAGAGATCGTGAAACAAACGAAACGAAGCGAAAGCATTCACGAAAAGATCAATCATGCTCTATGATGAGAGGAGACGAAACGAAACAAAACAAAACAAAACAAAACTTAAGTGAGTTCTAAAATTGATTTACGCTTATAGCCAAGCGAAACGAAGCGAAACACGAAGCGTAAACATTCATGTTTGTCAGGAATTCAGATATGATTGCTGGTCACTGCCAGCTATATCATTCCTACAATCTTTTAGAGTGTAGACAGACACTGCTGATCTACATTGACAGATTAATATAGCATTTAACTAAATCAAAGCAATGTGCGAAATTGAATAAACAAGTGAATCAGATACACGAATAATATCAGACTAAAATTTATTCGAGATCATACAATCATACTAAATAATATGTGCATAACAGCTACAATATTATCTATTGATTTTCTGATTTTTCAAGCACTGCATGATAGATCCACGCAGTGCATTGGCGTGAGAGAAATACAGTTCTCCCACGATTTGTGTCTCGCTTACTAGGAGACTTCAGGATCTACAGATCCTCTACAAAATTGTCTCGCTCACTGGCAGACATGTATTTTGTGTATTTTTGTCTTCTATCTTCTTACTTACGATATTATGCATCAAACAGAAAGTATATAGTTCGTGAACTTTTTCGTGTCGCGTCGTGTAACTTCCAGATTAGAAAGATTAAACATCTGCAACTAATCACAAATTACAAGAGTGGCAGATTAGCCACGATCTAGAGTACTTCTGCTAATGTCATGATATATGATCAAATACTTGTACCCCATGGTACTTGGCTAATCTTCTTGATCCTTTGAGGAGCACGACTAATTTTGTGTCGTGTCGTGTCATCTTTTGTCAAAAATTTAGGATTGAAAGCTAGTAAAGCTTTGGCAATAGAAACATTTTGTTTCTTCAGCTCCCTCTCAAAGCATGATAGCTTGATGACTCCAAGACTGCTCCTCTGTTTCTCGAACAGATCTTTGTCTAAGGCCTTTGTGAAAATGTCAGCAACCATGTCTTTCGTTCCAATGAGTTTGTAGCATTTTCTTTCCGATTAGATCCCTTATCAAGTGGTACTTAATTGCAATGTGTTTCGTCCTTGAGTGAAACACAGGGTCTTTTGTCAGGTGAATTGCAGATGTGTTGTCCATCTGCAAAATCAGAGGTTCATTTCTTGTTTTGCCCAGTTCGTCAAGGAACTATTTGAGCCAAATTATTTCATTGGCCATCTTTGCTGCTGCAACGTACTCTGGTTCGTAGGATGATTGAGCTACAGTGGTCTGCTTCTTGCTGACCCAGAGAATTGCTGCTCTTGATGCAATGGTGCATCCTCCTGAGACACTTTTGCAGTCGTCCTTGAGGTGCCCAGCTAGCATCACTGTAGAAAAGCATCTGGAACTCTACATCATGACAATAACAGAAACCAAAATCTTTTGTTAATTGAAGATATTGCAAAATTTGTTTTGCAATCTTCCAATATGTCGAGCCTGGATTTGTGTAGAATTGGCTCATCCTGAACACTGCATAAGCGATGTTAGGACGTGTGTTATCTGCAAGGTATATCAACGATCCAATCAGCTTCCTATATGGTAAGCTGCATCAATTTCCTTTCTTCTTCAGTCCTCGAACAATTTTCGTTTGATGTTCCTGCAAGCATTGGAGTATACGCTCCTTTGCAATTCAGCATCCCGAAATCTTCTAGGATTTTCTGGGTATATCTGAACTGATGAAGGTACAATTTATCTCCCTCATAGTCTCTATCAATCTGTAAGCCAAGGTAGCACCTGGCTTCTCCTAGATCTACAATCTTGAAATGTTTCGAGATATCATTCTTGACTTCAGCAATAAGTTTCTCACTCTTGCAGAGTATCAAAGTGTCATCCACATACACAGCCACAATGATGATCTTCCCATCTGTAATCCTTACATACACATTGGAATCAGCCATTAGTGGCTTGAATCCTAAGGATTTCAGGGCTTGATCTTTCTTCTTGTACCATTGTCGAGCTGACTGCTTCAGACCGTAGATACTCCTACGCATTCTGCATGCATAAGTAGGAAGTGAATTCGAGACATATCTTGGGGGTTGATCCATGTAGACCTCTTCATCCAGCTCACCATGCAAGAAGGCTGTCTTCTCGTCCATAATGTGAATCCTGAGATGATAAGCAACTGCATATGCAAATAGTAAACGTAGGGACGAATGTTTCATGATAGGAGAGAAGGTCTCAAAATAATCAATACCATATCTCTGAGAGAATCCCTTCGCTACAAGTCTTGCCTTATACTTTGAGACATCTCCATCTGGTCCATACTTTAGCTTGTATACCCATTTGCATTTAACAGTCTTTCACTTTGGTAATGGCTGCAACGTCCATATCTGGTTCTTCCTCATGGATTCCATCTCCTCATTCATGGCTTGGATCCATTTGTCCTTCTCTGGACATTCAACTGCTTCCTTGAATGTCTGTGGTTAGCCACTGAATCCACAAATTTTTTTTGATGTGGAAGCTGAGCTACCTGGCACATATCTTGCTGGCACTTTTCGTTGTCTTGTCGACCTTCTAGGAGATCCTCTTGGAACTGCAGTGCCTTTGTCTTTGTCTGCTCTGCTAGGTCCGGAACCATTTTGGTTTACAAGTACTGTAGCAATAGGCTGCCTCTCAAAATTTTCTTCGTCTTCGTGTTTCGAAAATCTTCGTGTTTGTGTTCGTCCTCTGCTCCCTCTGTCACAGTTGAAAGATCATAGTACTGTCTTTCAAGAACTTCATAGTTGACAGGATCATTGTTGGCCATCGTTCTGCTCTCATCAAACTTGACATCCCTTATTGTTTTCACAGTGTTTGTCTCTAGCATGTAGACTCTGTAGTATGACGAATTATTGTCATATCCTACAAGATATCCTTGTTCAGCTTTCTCATCAAGCTTCTTTCGTAGCTTATCAAGAATATGTGCATAAGCTGCACATCTAAAGATTTTAATGTGAATCAGATTGGGTTTTCTACCCCACATAATTTGTGCGGTGTCGTGTGAGGAACACCAGACTTTCATGTCCTGTTTTGAATGTAAGCAACTGTAGCTACTGCTTCAGCCCACAGTACTCTTGGAGACATCAAAGGCAAACGCACCTTGCCTTTCATGCAACAGAAAGAGCTATTCCTTTCTGCTTTCCATCTTAAGGCTAAACAATGACCGCACACAAACTCCATCTCTCCAAGATCATGGCATGCTGGGGTCTGAAGTGATCTAGCTACTTCAAAAAGACCCCGTCTAGAATGCAAGACTTTTGTGGCTACGGGATTTTGTGAAGACAAATGCAAGGTCCGAAGTCTTCGCTTAGCTTGGTACCTACGATTCAACCTTCTACTCCTAGCGGATCTGGATTCTACTTCCGGAGTCCTATATGATGGGTGATTACGCACATGCTCGGGTGTTACAAAAATTGTTGTCGTCGAGTCTACCCCCTCCATAACATCAATATTGGACATTGAATCCAATGTAACTCGCGTAATTGATCCTACACCCAATATATGAGTCTCTCTTCTGATGAAGCTCATAAATTTGTTTCCTCTCGTCTTATCATACTAATAATTATTGGCATTACTGCCTACCTAGTTAGAGGAGTGGGAGTGGGGACAATTTTTTGAAAATTAGTTGATGGTTAGTCAAAGCCCATACGGTAATTCAGGTCTGAAAATCAGTTGTTTTGAATCACTTGTATACTATAGTTTTTTAATGAGTTAATTATGTTGATAACTTCATCACATGATCATGTATCACATCACAGGCGTTTAATACTACATGATGCTCATACGTTTGTTTCCTCTCATCTTATCATACTAATAATTACTGGCATTACTGCCTACGTAGTTAGAGGATTACTGCCTACGTAGTCACATTCTCACCAATCTGGTCCAGATATCGAGGATTCCGACAAACCATAGATCTATCTTATTGACAAAGTGTAGCATCTGAAGTATTTTATTGTTGTCACAAAGAGTCTTCCCTTGTAGAGAATTTTGAATGCAAGAGTTTTTGAAAATTTGACAACCCAAATGAAATGAGGGGGGGTGTTATAGATAGTTGATGTTGTTGAAAGAGCATGGGACGGATGGGTATTGCGATGTTGTTGTAGATTTCAATAACTTTCTTTAAGAAAAAAAACTTGTGCATTTCAGTGCAGTGTGTTTGGTTTATCTGAAAACCAAACAAACCATGAAAGAGAGTGCACGGAACAGAAGTAAAGGATGGGCTCTAGAGCTAAAAGAAGAAACTTGTTAGCAGCTTAACTAAAGGGCACCCTCCACCAGAAATAAAAGGAGACTCCAGAGTTGACGGCAACACTCAACATCGCGTTGTGAGTGAGCAATTGGCAATGAATGACATGCCACGGTTCGCGATCCTCAACTTTCATGCGCCTTAGCTCATTCATCATTCCTCTCCGATTTCGCGGATACCCAGATAGTTGTTACAACAATGTGAATGACTGATAACTATAGTGTTTGCATGAGTTAATTCCATTGATAACGTCACATCATAGGATCATGTATCACATCATAGGCGTTTACAGTAATACTACATGACGCTCATACGTTTGTTTCCTCTCGTCTTATCATACTAATAATTATCGGCATTACTATGGATATGTCGGAGATCCAATGTGGGTAAGCCCGAAAAATGTTCATCTAAGTTCTAATGTGTGAAGGGCATGAAATTTGGTTAGTGTTTCCATAAACAACATTCCATGTGCCATGACTTGTTCATGTGATGTCACGCGAGCTTTGGGGGGGGGGGTTAGAACTGCTGCACCGCTGCTCCTGTGGATATGTCTAATTTCTGATCGGTGCCTCCAATATTCTCAAGAGATTCTGATTTCTCTTGCAATGTTTGTGGTTCTGCAATCTTTGCTCCGAATGACAGCAGATGTTATGCAATCTCTGCTCCTAACGACTGCAGATGCTCCGCATTCTTTACATCGTGCTCTGCAATGTGTGAACCCGATGGCTGCATGTGCTCGACAATTTCATCCCGTTTTGACACGGGATGTGTCTGCAGAATCTGTTTGGCTACTCAACACATCGCTTGCCATATCTGATGCATTTGAAGCACCAGACAACAAATAGAGCATAGACTCCAAAACAGACACTCTCGTCTAGACTGCAATCTATACTAATGGCCATGTTTGGTGACCTTTGCTTATAGCAAGCACTCTAAGTTCAACCCTTATTGGACTCTCTAAAAAATGCTTCATTGCTCCGAATGACAGCAGATGCTATGCAATCTCTGCTCCTAATGACAGCAGATGCTCCGCATTCTTTACATCGTGCTTTGCAATGTGTGAACCCGATGGTTGCAAATGCTACTTGGTATTAACCCCGAATGGCAAGAGTGGCTACGCACATAGATCTATACAATCTATGTATCTGAACCTCCCAACTCAGACATGCTCAACAGCCTTAAACTCGCAGTACACTGATTCTTTGTCCTCTGATCCTTGAACTACATGTTTCTTCTTTCATGTTAAATTAGAAAATACTGTCTTCTGATTTCTCAAATATCTTTTAGTCCTAGCTGTTGTCTTATGTTTTCTAAAAATTAGTCACAAATGAGTGTTGCTAAGCCTTGCACTCAATGCTTCCTATCTATAGGTTGCTATGGTGTTGTATGAGGCACTACGCTTGTATCCAACAACAACAACAACGCTTCTGTGATGTGTGTATGTGACAGAGAAAGACAGAGTGAGAGAGAGAGACCCACTTGATTAGGCGCAGACCAGCTGGAGGAAACCCGCAGGGAGATTGCTCTTCATACATATACTCATGCGCCTATGGAGGGAGATGGAGGGAGCAGTGCAGATTTCTCCAGATTACTATTCATGCGATTGCTCCAGATTGCTATTCACGCACTGTTCTTTCTAGAATTGCCAAGAAAAACATCGCCTTGTTGCCAATAAATCGCCCATCGACTCCTTCAAGGCAGAAGGCAGAAAGAGAGAGAGAGACCGAGCGAGCGAGCGCAGGGATAATCCGCCAGAGACAAGGCAGAAATTGAATGAGAGAGAGAGAGAGAGAGAGAAAGCGCAGGGATAATCTGCCAGAGAGAAGGCAGAAATTGAATGAGAGAGAGAGAGAGAAAGCGCAGCGATAATCTGCCAGAGAGGAGAGCGAGAGCTAAATACAGCAGGGATAATGTGTGTGAGAGAAAGGAGAGAGCAGGGATAATGTGTGTGAGAGAGAGGAGAGAGCAGGATAATCCGAGAGAGAGAGAGAGATGTACATCGGGAGCTATATCGAGTAGGATAATCGAGAGAGAGAGAGAGAGAGAGAGGGCAACGATCAGTGGGCAGCCAATAGTGAGAGAGGAGAGAGCCAACGAGAAGCAATGGGTACGGGAGAGAGTCGACGGGGAGCAATTGCTACTAAATAGGGGAGGGTACAGGAGAGAGGGAAGCGGCGGGGAGCAATTGATACTAAATACGGGAAGAATTGATAGTTACATTTAAAAAAAAAACACAAAATAAAAAAAATTAAAAGAAAATGCAAAGAGTGTGTGTAATGGGTGTTGTTAACCCTCCTGACATAGGTCTACGTAGTGGACCGAGTTACCATCACCATTACGCTCTCTCTCTAGAATATATTTATATATATTTTATGTATATATTTTTATATACATATATATATATATATGTAAAGAATGGAGCTTTAGGATGTGTGTGTGTTGACTATAAAGGCTTTCAACATACTCGCAATTAAGAGCCGATGTCCAATACATGGACTACATGGTAGTGTGTTGTATATAATATTTAGTTGCATTGATTTTACAAATGGATATCCTCATATGGGATTCGTACAAAACGATGTATAGATAACTACCTTTGGCTTGTACTAGTTTTTGGTTGTTCCTTTAGGTTTGACAAATGCTCCTGCAACCTTTAATAGGGTGTTGCAAAGAATGTTAAAAGGACATGCATCATATTATTGAATACTTTTTTGGCAAAATAAGTAAGGATGAATAGGAACAAAATGAACACTTCACAAGAAATTTCAAAGTTTTGATGGAAATTTTACTCTTAAAGAAAATATTAGTACTTTTCTTCTATAATATATTTTGTAGGGCATATTGTAAGAATGAGTCATGAAAAGATAAATTTCATTCAAAAATGACTATAACCTGAAGATGTCCTTGACAAAGGACCTTTCTTGGGTGATGATCCTACTCAATTTGTCATTTTGCTCACACTGTTGCTCCTTTGCATGAACTTGCCTCTAAGAAGATCAAATTCCATTCAAATGCTAAAAGAAAAAGAGTTTTCTTGTGCAAATGGAGCAATACATAAAAGGTTAGTGCTCGTCATCCTAGACTTAAGAAGAACTTTTGGAGTAGAGGTCGATGCTAACAAAGTTGTATTGAGGATTTTCTAGCCAAGAGATCCATGTGATTGCTTTTGAGAACAAGAGACTACAAGGAGCATCATTGGACTATGACATGCATGAAAAGAGTTGATGGCTGCACCATTTCCTAAGATAAGAATGTGCATTAAAGATTGGTCATCAAATCATTTAATGTTCTCACTCAACAACTCAATAAGCACACGCATTTGAAATGGGCAAATTTCTTGCAAGCTATTCATCTTCAATTGGTAGACCATCTAGAAAGGATAATAAAGCAGTGGATACATTATCAAGGATGCCTTATATACATGCAATTACAAATTGCTAATCATGATCATTGATTTTCCACGAAGTACTTGTCTGCATGTGACAAAGTTCTTGGAGAATGGAACAATCTCCTATTACTGCCTCTTGAATGCAACAAGTTATCAAAAAAATAACAAGAGATTCACCAAAACAATACATGGATACATCTAGCTTACAATTATTTAATATGCATCAAACTGCTTGTCATTTGTCACTTGGATATTATACAATCTCTAGATCATTTGCATCTAGGATAGATTTCCTAACCAAAGAACTAATTTAAAAAATTACACCTAGAATTTCTTTCTCTATCCAAAATGGCACCTAGAACTTGGCATAGATGATCCACTTTTATCAAATGCCTAAACTTCTTTAGGACCAAATAATTAAAGCCCAAACAATTGATTTACAAAATGTAGTTTAGTTAGGCCAAGCCAGATACTATCCACCATGGAACAATAAACTCATGATTGGTAGCAATCATGAATAGCAGCCCCCAACGGTTGGACATCCTTAGACAAGAGTTGCTCGCATCATTCATTTTTGAGAGATTTGATTAATCTAGGAGAGGCTCAAAATATCATAATCTAAAATTGGTCAGAGAATTGACCTATCCATGGGGACAAAAATGCTCTTCAAAGGAAGGTAATAGTGTGGTTGACTAAATAAAGACCATCTTCCAATTCAATTTGAAGTAGCAATATTCAAACATATGAACATAATCAAAATATCAGAAGAAAAAAACAAATTTTAAACTATTCAAAAGGATGCCATATACTCTCCCTGCAAATAATTTTGACCTGGAAGTGGACGTGAATTCCCAGATGCCATTCAAACTTGCACAACAAGTTTGTATTATCACCAGTTTTTGTAAATAATAATCTCTGTACATGAAGTTATCAACAATTTACATCACCAATGCCATAAATCGAAGCTCTGATCTATGGTTAGGTGAAAAAAATAGATTCCACGTCTTTGAGAATGATGGAAAACACAAGAAAACTACTCTGTGACATCATGCTTGCAAATAGGACATAGCTTAGAGTGATTTAGCAACCATTCGGATCCACATTCATGGTGGAAGTTATGACAACAAGGCAATATAATGAGATTCTCTGCTATCACGTATTCATTTTGACATACTGCACAAACCCTGCAATTCACATGCCAATTGTTTCACTTTATGTGCTGAAAGACATAGATTGAATGAACCAAATTCCGATAGTTAGAACTTCACATAAGAATCAAAATTTATGAGCCAAATTTTGGTACTTAAAATAATCAGATAAAAACCATAATTAGTGAACCATAATTTACCAGTTCTCACACCATTTGCTTTTCTAAACTTATTACGATATCGAAACAAAAGAAACGTTGTATAGTTTTAAGAAGATACTTATTCTAATGAGAGAATAGATGTACTCACTCAGATGAGTCTTCAGGGAGAGTCTGATTCTTAGTTCCCTCAAAAAGAAGCACTTTAAAAGAGCTTACGACTAAAGGTGGTGCCACAATTTTTACATCCTCGAGTAACACAAGGTTCTGCCAGGTATCAACATCAAGTTAAAATTCATTTGATTAGAAAAGTTTTTAATCAAGTCTCTGTAGGTGTTTATGCTTCTTTGCACATTTTTTCCCTTATGTCTCTTTATGTGGCCGATGGCAGTCTTGTGCACATCTCAATTCAAACCGTACATTGATTCAAAAATGTATGCATCGTGACACTTTGGAACTATGATTACGCGAAGCTTCCAGTTGATAATGTTAATGTGGAAGAAATGGCAAACATTTCATTGGAGGTCTAAGTATTTAAAAATTTGTTAATTCTTCCACCTTCATGAACACAAACTTTCATCAATAAGAACCGACAAGCAGGCATAAAGAGTAGAAAGAAATGCAAACCTCATATGACATGTTGATTGCCGTAAACTCGTTAGAGCTATCCTGACTGGCAGAAGCAGAGTCTGACAATGATAGAGCCAACGCTGAAAATCCAATGGCCAACACAGCAGAGTTGATAAGAATCCCAACTGGAAAACCTTAGCAAGACCTACTGAGAGCTGAAGGAGCTACATTTGTTACTTCAAAGGCAGAATCATTCCAGCCACACTCAAGCAATAAGTTAAGACTAGGTTATAAATCCAGCGAAAGAAAAATCTGGTTGCAAAGTATATTAATCACTGCAAATTGTCAAGACATATTCCATCACTGCCTTATTGCAAACATGGGATGGAATAACACAGTTGAATTTTAAATGTGTCATGCGAGCTGAGTTGGCTCTACCTGCAAAAAAGCCCAGGTCATATGCATGCACAAACAGTTCGAATTAGAATTTCACCCCTTGAAATTTCATACTCCAAGAGGAGTTATAGCAAGATTACCCAGTGCATTGTGAATACTGGATTCCTCATTATGATGAATTATTTCATCAATTGAATCTATAGAAAGGTAATCATCCAATGCATCCTGCCCCAAATTTCTTCGTCGCAAAGATCTGCGAGCACGCCTCCTGTTCACATGTGTTGGAGCAACTGCAAAATCCTCAATTTCATCATCACCCACGTACTGAACCCACCTTTGTTGCTCAATCCTCCTTTCTTCAGCTGCAGTCCGTCTTCGCCGACCTGCAAGTATATTATCAAATCAGATGTAATGAGCTGGAAAAACACTCACCCTAAATGCAACACTCAACTGATTATGCACGTACCTAAATTAGGCTATATAAGTCCTTTACCATGCCCATAAACCAGAACTAACAGGAAAACTCTAACAACCATGGTCCAAAGCTCAATCCTGAATACCGAAAATCAAACAAAATTGAGTACTGCACCTTTTCCAGCAGACCTCTCGTTCCTACTACTTCTTGTCTGGTGGGGAGCTTCTTCTAAGTGATCTGCAAAAGAAACACAAACCCATTTGAGAAATTTTATCTAGAATTACATACAGATGCGGCAGTCAAGTAACGAGTAAACCCATATCAGAAACGTTTACATATATACAGATTCCACAGTCACATAAATAACATACAGATAGATAGAGAAGACAAATCAATATGAAGGAAGAACCACATTCGCCTGTGGTTATGATGTGAGAAAAGCACAAACCGGATCTAGGGAGCCCACGAGAGGCAGGGGAATTGGCTACTGTGCTGCTGCTGCTGCTCATATCTCTCGGACTGGTTCTGTGATTGTTCTTGAACTATGGCTCCCTGGCTACTTGCAAAGCAGAGCAGAAACTGAAGCAGCCAAACAAAAATTTCAATTTGGGATCAAACAGGTGGCTTCTTCTGAATTTGAACACAAACCCACCTCCAAAACAGCAAAAACTACCTTCCTAAGTAGGCTTTCTCTCTTCCTCAAATGCTTCACCTTTCTCTCTCGCGCGCGCTGGGCTTTGTAACTGATTCATCCATTAGCCTAATCCAAATTTATCAGCAACATTAAACACGATTAAGGGCTAATTATCCTGGGTTGATCTAAGGCTACGATGAGGTTAAAGGTTGGCCAATCAATGAGGAATAAGCATTCGTATATATGGATGAATATGCTAAGTGGGGCCTAAGGAATATGTACGAAGGGCATATCCTCTAAAATTCCAGGAATATATGTGGACCCAATTCTGGTTGGGTGTGTAGGATGGAGCTTTATGCCAGCTTGCTATATGCAGGCCTAATCTTTCATCCTTCCCCTAATCTTTCATCCTTCCATATTCCATATACGTGTGTGTGTGTGTGTGTATGTGTGTGTGTGTGTGTGTGTGTGTGTGTGAGAGAGAGAGAGAGAGAGAGAGAGATGTAGATGTCATAATGTTTGTGTTGTGATTAGAGATGTAGATGTCATAATGTTTGTGTTATGATTTTGTGGCCAATTTATGATTTAATATATTTGGGGATGCATGTGCATGTGCATATGTTTGTGTTGCAATTAGAGATCCATTATACAATTTTGTGGCCAATATATGATTTAATATATATAGGGATGCATGCAAAGATGTAAGCAACTCAGGTTGCCATGGTGGTGACAACATGCACTAATCCAACACGAATGATGTGCTTGAGAGTTGCAATTATCATTACGAGCTCCTGAGTATCTATCTCCCTTGGATGAAGTTGGCCCCACAACTTCTAAGCACATGCATTTGGTTGTGCACTTGGATGGGGATTAAAGGAAAGTTAACAATACTAGTAGGCGGCAGCAAAATGAAAGATTAGCCTTAGGCTCCTCTCTACCCCACATTGACCACACAATAAGTTGTGCAAAGTGACAAACGTGCATGGTGTAGTGTAACTTTGATGATTAAGGGCATTCTTGGTGAAGCTAGTTACTTTTTTCTCAGGCTTCACTTACTTTTTCTAAAAGTTTTGAATTAAAAAATGAGCATTGTGGGAGTCTTAATTCATTGTTTAGCTTTTAGCTATTGTGACGTTTCAAAGGAAGGATATCTATTATGTCATGTGCTCCATGTAATTAGCCCATGAGCTTACTAAATGTAAATGTAGCCATGGAGCTAAATTAGATTAGATGTAGTCAATAGGACAGTTAATATAGTGGCTCGAACAACCTCGCTATAATTGTGAATAGCGGACCTGTAATAATGGTTGTAAGGCCCAATTTAGCTAAATAAAGTCCCAAACTTATAGTAGAGGCACGAATGACCACTAGAGATAGCTGAGGTCATGCTAAATTTGGAGGCTATTATTGATTTGTCTAATTTTTAACTCTATGTGTTCTTGAAGCTTCTCTTTGAGAGCTTTCTTGAATGGTTTGTGGTTCATGTGGCTAAAGTCACATGAGAGCTTTGATCATGCTCTAGAAAAAAGCCCTATCCTTTGAATTTCCATTCATTAATAATGAATGCTTAATTTGTCTAATTTGGTGAAGTTTTGCTACTTTTGTCTATCTTCTTGATTTTTGCCTTGTTTTCATGGTTTCTTGCATTTCCATTGTGATTAGATGTTCAAGAATGGATTAGATGTTTTAATGCTAAGATTGGCACGTGACATATTATTAATCTATCATCAACTAAATGATGGGTAGAATAGAAAAATAATCACCTAAATGATGATATACAACATAAAACTAAAATCATAATATAAAACGGTACAAATCTTAAATAAATACCTATCACTATTTATTTATTTATTTCCTTAGTTAATTATTGATTAATAATGTCATGTTACGAAATTAGCTTATCTATATCTTAGAATGTAGGAAATTCGTTACAAAACTTTTAGTATATTATTAGACTCTTAGTCGATTAAATACAAAATGTTTATTAATAAGAAAATGTATAGTTTAAGTATCAAACCTAATAAAAGAAAGTGAAGCACAAAAAAGGCAACGAGCTTTGAACTTGAAGAGATGCCCTTTAGGATGACAGTTGCAATACTACACTCTTTTGTTCACACTACACGCCTGACTACATGGTCAAGTGTGCTTGTCATGTGATTTTTATGGAGAGTCAATTTTTATGGTAATCATAGACGGAGGAGCGTATTTTGCAGGTGCAGCATAATTCTATTGGAGATGGGAAATGATATCACTGTTTTTTCAAAACATTGGTATGAACCCCACCTTTAGTGGTGGTGTGAAATACACTCACCCATCATGGACTTGCCACCATTTAATGATGAAGAAGGATGGTGGGTGCTTGAGAAATATTGACGTATACTCTCAAATAACTGCCATATTGGATGGTGGTATGCTCTTGTCTCCCATGCCTATAGGAGCTTAAATGGCTAGCCTATGTGCTCATCGATTGGTCACTTCCCAACTAGGCCCTCACCATTGAAAAATTAGTGTCCACTTATCATGACTAGGAAGAGGACAAAGGATGGAGTAAGGACTTTATGCCTCCTACTTCTTATGTTTTGTGAAATTTATCCTAACAATAGAGACAATGTGTGTTTTGCATCAACTAAGGTTTGTATCCCAATTATATATGCATAGACTCATTAGGGGAGGGCCTACTTCCAAGGGATGGATAGAGGGAAGTTGGCTTTAGTAGCAAGCCTCACAAACTTGCAAACATGAAATCTAGAGCATGTAAAAGCCATGAGACTTGCAACTTCCATGTTTTTAGGTGTCGATGTTGAAGAGTGAGGGGAAAGTGCCAAGAAGCAAGAGGATTGCATGTTGTCATTGACACTAGGCCTATTGCCATGACCTTCTCTAAGTTTCCATTTGTTGCTTACATTATGCATTGCCTTTCAAATGGCAACTAGGATGCCATACGACTTCAATCTAAGGACACTTGGAACTTCTCTTAGATATGTTTCCAAAGTTCTTTGAAAGCAAGAGATTGTGTTATCAAAAGTATGCTCTTAGACTTAGTAAGAGCAGGACTGAGCGTGTTGCTCAAAATTTGAAAAATCATGTTGTTACATGTTTTTAGGCATATTGTAAACTTCTCTTGAGAGTAAGTGAAGCATCCAAAGAGGACACTTACATCACCACTTGTTGCACAAATGACTTTCTTGGACTCATCACATAAAGATGCAAAAGAACCTTTTTCTTCAAACATGCTCAAAGCACCATCTTTTTCCAAATGAGTAAATAAGTCATTAGCAACAACCATTTCCAAAGACAAGTTTTCATCACCTTCATTGATGAAGTTAGCTCTCTTCTCACCTTTTCCATTTTTGCACTTGCCATGTAGTTCCATTGAAGAGCCACCAAGACTTGAAAATCTATGAGTAGAAGAGTTCAAACATGATACTAATTTAGCACCACATGACTCCATTTGACTAGTAGGTAGCACTAGTCCATCTTCAAGATCCAATGGATCCAAAACATTGATCATAGATTCACCAAATGTTGCCAAGTTAGCACAACAATAACTATCTCCAAGAAGCTCTTAGATCTCAACTTAGATCTAGCATAATGAAGCTCTCTAGACTTTGCATAAGATATACCAATCTTATTGATGCTAGGAATTGACTTTTGAAAGTTGAGAGAACCACCAACATCCATTTCTTGAGAAGTTCATTGGTAACATTCATTTTAATGATATGAAGAGCCCTTTTAGCCTTCTTATCAAACCTTTGTTGCTCTTGAACTATGGGTGGTCTCTCTTCAGTTTCTACAACTATGTCCATGAGTCCATTCAACTCAAGTAAGGACTCCATCCTCACTTTCCAAGTAGAGTAGTTTGATGAACTCAACCTATCATTAGTTTCTAGCATGATCCCACCATTGGAAGCCATGAATATAATGATTCTTCAACTTTTAGGCTCTGTCCTAATGCACCTAGCACTCACTTTTCTCTCAACAACTGATGGATAAGGAGATCTCAGAACATCTAGGACCCTAAAACACTTCTATCTTGAACCTGGCTGGTTTCCAAGCATAGAAAGGAAGATTGAAACACATGCAACACTTTGCACACACTATGGATTACAGACTCAAACCAACCTGAACACATTCTTGCTTAAGCTCTCAAACTTTCCAGCAAGTGACCAAATCAAGTTATGATGTGAAGAGTTACTTGCATTTTTAGAAAATACACAAGACTAGGCTGCCAAGAATACCTAGAATTAAACAAACTTGATTAACATATGATGAACACACTAGGATATTGATTCAACCTGTAAAACCACATGTAAAACACACTTCTAAAAGTTTATAAACTCCAGCAAATGATAAATACAAGCTTTAGAGATGAATGAAAGAGCACACTTAGTGAATCACAAGACTAGCTTCACTAGCTTGTCAAATCTTGGTGTTTAGATGTAGATCTAAGATCACTTCACATGAGAGATCTGATACCATGTGAAAAAAGTGGATCTTGAATGGATCCAAACTCCCAAAATACTTGGATACACATGAACTTGACAAAGCATTCAAGAGACAAAAGAAACTAATAAAAGGTATTGATGGCAACCAAAAACAACAACATACCAGCCCTACAACAACAGCCTACCACTTTTGGAAACCTCTTAAGATCATACACAAAAGCTTGAAGACAATACACAAAGCAATGCTCTCAATGGAAGAAGAAACTGTGACAATGATCTATTGATCTCTCTCAACAATACAATAAGTTTCTCCAACCTGTTCTCCATGAATTTCAGCCTAATATAGGTGAGAGAGATGACTCTCTCTCTCTCTCCTCTCTCTAGAAGTTAGGATCCAATTTTAGGGCACCAATAGCCTAAATTAGTCAATTTTGGCCTATATGTCCAAATAACATGATTTTGGTGTCATTTCGAAGGTTTTGAGGTTTGAGACTTCTTTAATATGAAATATATACTAAAATAAAAGTATCTAGGCCTCTTTCACACATGTGAAAGGTTAGATCCAAAACTATGTACAAAAATTGCCAATTTAGGCCTCAAACTAGCTAGGAAATGTTTGACAATTTTCACATGGAGCACAAAATTATGACAATCTCACTTTCAGTAGGCCCACATATGGTTTTAGGTAAATGTGTAGAACTAGCTGGAGGTGTCGGAATGAGGTATTGTAACGTGCTAGATTGTGTTTCCTATGCCTATAAGAATGCTAAAAATGCTTGTTATGGCCAACTCAACACAAACATCAAGATACAAATGTGGTGCTCTCTTTTGGTGTTTTTTGTAGCCCTATTTGTAAAAGGAGTTGTAGGCATCGAATTGAAGGTTTTTAGGTTGCTAGATTATGATTCTCAGTGCCTACAAGAATGCTAGAAATGCATTTTTTTGTCTCTTACGACATGTATGTGATGCTCGCTTTTCATGTCTTTTTTAGCCCTAATTTCTGAACTGAGTTGTAGGGATCTAATTAGCATGCCATAGGATGCTATATCGTGTTTTTTGATGCTTATAAGAATGCCATGAATGTATGTTTTGGCCCTTATGACATGTACATCAAGTATTGAACGTGATGCTCACTTTTCATTTCATTTTTAGCCATGATTTGTGAACTAAGCATTAAAAATTTGATTGATATGTCATAGAATGCTAGATTATGTTTCACTATGTCTATAAGAGTGGCATGAATGTCTTTTTTCACCCATATGGCACGTACATCAAGTTTTAAATGTGATGCTCGTTTTTCATTTTGTTTTTAGCCCTAATTTGTGAATTGAGCACTAAGTATCGAATTGACGTGTCGTAAGATGCTAGCATATCTATGTCTCTTAATGCTTATAAGAATGTCAAAAATGTTTGTTTTGTCTCTTACATGCATCAAGTTTTGAATGTGATGCTTGCTTCTCATTTTGTTGACAAATTTGTTGTATGGTTTAGGGTCTGATTAGCAGTGTACATGCTTTGCGATTGTTTTGTAGGGCTTTGAGCTAGTGTAGTGCATGTAGCTGATAAGTCACAATGCCAATTGTCAATAGGGGCATGTGGGCAGAGGCTTATCTTGAACAGGGGGGCTATGTACCATGGTTTAGGTGCCCGCAGATGGAGATGCTAGTATTATGGTCTTGAGTTCACAGGGTCACTTACAGAGGTCAAGGCCCACTTGTTACAGCTCATTAGGCCAAATGGGCGTGGGAAAATAGCATTGTCCAACACCAATTCAAATGTTGAAGTAGACAAGCTACGATAGCATATCGGTCATACTTTTAGCATTGAGACTAGCTCGCAGGTTTTTCCAACAACCATGACAAGGCTTCCAAAGCGAGAGTGTAGCCACGTAGGGGTTACAAAATAGTGGGGATACAATTGCAGGGCCTGGCCACAGAGAGACACCTAGCCATGATAATCCTACACTTACCCCTAATCCTAGCCTCTCTAATGCTATTGGATGAGTGATGCATCCATCTTGCAATTCTATTGGACCCTTTATGAGGATTTCTCAATTTCTATTGGACCCCTTGACCAAAGCCAACACTTTGACTTGATCACTCATCAAATTACATTAACACAAATGTCACAAGCCTAGTTACAAGCCTAACTAGCTTGAGATTGCATCATAAGCTACTTTTGGCTCAATAGAGGCATTACATGTGGATTTGACCAATTTGCCATCTATGCCAACTTTTGGCCCAATTTTTGGCCCTATCACACCAAGATGCTTGACATAAAAACCCCCCTAAAGCTATGACAGATAAATTTTTATGATTTTCAGACATGTGCCTTCTGCCAGTACATCAAAGCCTTCACGACCCTTAGAATGATCAATTGTTAGTGCTAAGCCTTCATATGCAGAGAAGCTCAGACCTCCAAGGAAGTCTGGGACACCTTGAGCACCTTGTACGAAGTGCGAGATATAGCTTTCAAGCTACAGGCCCGTCTTCCACCACCACAGGGGATGTCAAACCTCAACACTGACCATTCCACATCAGAGAGGGATTAGGTCTAGAGCACATCAGACCACTTTGGACAAGTATCCTTTCTCATGTCCTCCCTTCTCTTTGTGTAAATGAATTTGTTGTGTACTTTAATTTCTAATATGCCCATTGTTTGTCCTTCTCTTTGCCTAAACTACCTTACCTTTGATGTGATACTTGAAGAAAGATCAAGGAGGAGAAATAATTTCATGTAAATTCCAACAAAATGTGATCATAATTTGGAACATGAAGACATTTGGGCAGTCTAGAATATCAGCATGCGATGGAATTAAATCGCACGCGCGCGCGTGCGAGAGAGAGAGAGAGAGAGAGAGAGAGAGAGAGAGAGAGAGAGAGAGAGAGAGAGAGAGAGAGAGAGAGAGAGAGAGAGAGAGAGAGAGAGAGAGAGAGAGAGAGAGAGAGAGAGAGAGAGGGCAATGATAGACAAAAGGGGTTTTGTCTATTCTCATTGGTCCACGTTTGCCCTCAAACTTATTTAAAGTGCATTTGAAATGGCTTGAAAATGACATGTGCATTTAGAAATTTCTAGAGAGAGAACATGTGACTTTAAAAACTAATAGAAAGAGAAGTTTCTAGAAAGAGAGGTATAGAAGAGCAAGAGAGAGAAGGAGAGTCGTGCATCAGGGAGAGGTGCTCTTTTTAAGGTTTCAAGAAAAATTAGCAATAATGTGAGTTGAGAGAGAATGTAGGCTGTTGTGGAGAAAAGTCATTTCGGAGGTTTTCATTGGTCCACGTTTGACCTAAAACATTTTTGAAGGGCATTGGAAAATGAGTTGAAAAGGAGGTGAAGTGAGAACACTCTCTTTCTAGAAACTTCAAGAAAGAGAACTTTCTAGAGAGAGAATAGGGTATAAAATCTGGATGGTAGGAGAGGAAAGCAACGAGAGAGCGTGAGAATTTTTCGTTTTTTAGGTTTTTTTTAGTTTTCTGGTATGGGGGGGAGAGAGAGAGAGAGAGAGAGAGAGAGAGAGAGAGAGAGAGAGAGAGAGAGAGAGAGAGAGAGAGAGAGAGAGAGAGAGAGAGAGAGAGAGAGAGAGAGAGAGAGAGAGAGAGAGAGAGAGAGAGAGAGAGAGAGAGATATGTCTATCAAAAACAATAAAGAGAAGGGGATGAAATGGAAGCAACTACAAAATGTCACAACATAAACCTTGACAAACCTGACAACCACTAAAAGCACCTTAGAAGGCTACATCAAGAAATGATTGTTGCAAGAACTCGAAAGTGCACTAATGCACTCTAAAAAGTGTGTAGTTGATCAATTTAAAAATAAATGTATCAAGTTGATCAAAGAAGAAGGGTTACCAATATGAGGCGAAAAAAAGATGGTACAGATTAAACCTAGAAAAAACATGCTTAAATATTCAAATAGGCAAACTCAAAGTCTACTATTAAGAAAATCCTTCTTCGAAGACTAGCTAGCAAGAAAAGACTCAACATAATATTTCACAAAGTTGAATGGTGAACCAATTGCGTGAATGCAAAAGAAGCACAACAAATTTGTTTCTTGAATGTCACATGGAGAGCTTGAAACACTAGTTCACAAGACATAATTTGCAAAGCCATCAAAATAAAAAAAATATTTGTAATTAGTTGCTAAAATTGAATTCCAAGGAAAAATGACATAAATAGGATAGCTTTACTTTGCAAATATGAAGAGCAAGAAATCACCCAACTTTCAAATGGAAGTTTTTTTAGTGCAATAAAACTTTCTAAAATGATTGAGATTTTGCATAATATGAGGGGACTCACTGACAAAAGTGTCTATATAAGGGCTAAAATGAGGACGAAGACCAAAGACCACAAGAATAGAGTCAACCATTTTAAGAACTTCAAAAAATCCTTGGAATGTATGGAATCCAACAAGACTGGGGAAGTAGCTTTTTTCGCGTAATTTTTGGATGAAGCGAGAAGACTCAGAGGCCTCCGCAGGATTTGAGTAGGTCAAACGAAGATAAATAATTACAAATAGCAGAACCTATAGCTTCACCACATCGAGATCATGATGGGTTTTCGGCCTTCATGCGCTAACAACATATTCAAATGCTTTTTGCATACTGCATTGGCGGCCTACAACGGAAGGAAAAAAATCAGGTGTTGAATATTCTTGGATAACTTTGAAATGCTAAGTAGATCTTAGACATTATCTAAATTTTGGCATAGCTTTTGATGAAACTTGAGAGGGTTTTAGTTGATGCATATATAAACATTTGCAAAACAATTCTGGTTTGGATGCAAAAGCTATGTTCTCATGGGTTTGATATTCAAAAACTTGACTTGTTTGTCTACACCTAATAACACAAGTTAATCAAAAACATTAGTTGACTTGCATTGATGTAAATACTTTGTGTTGGTTTACAAAAAATTAATTTAGTAAATACTTTTACCATAAAATATGCCACTTGAAAGCTCTCAAACAAATACATATAAGTTCCAAGTAAAGATGAACCAAACTCTCAATATGTTTTTTGTTAAGGAAATGAACTTTCTAGTGATCTTTACTTTTGGTTTAAGTCATGTTGGTCTACTTGTTGCACAAATGGGACCATCATATTTATTTAAAAGACCAATTGTCAACGACTAGTCTTTTCCCTGCACTAAAGTAACAAATTCTACAAGATAAATTGATGAATGTGGCCATTTTGGTGGAATATTAGAACTAGATCATTCACCTTTCCAACTCACATCAAAAAGTTTGCATTCAATTTACTCCAAAAACATATAAGCACACTAACTGAAATTTTATGAACAATAAACTGCCATAAAAGAGTGACCCTATATTTATAGATCAAGTTTTGCATTGCTTTTGACAACCCTATTTTGTAACTTCATTGTATTGTGCTTGTAAACTAGCTCACAAAATTACTATGATGAGCAAAAACCACATGTTACTTCTATAGAAATTATCTTATGTTATTTTTATCCTACTTAAAACGCAATTCTACTCTCATATCTTTTAAGTTTTACTTTTTGAATCATGATTCAAAAATTAATGGTGGCAGAATCTTCCACATTGTCACCGGCAAACAAATTACCTTTATTTTGTAGAATACAAAAATGCTGCGCACAAGCTTTGAAAAAATCTACAACCACAAAACACTAAAAATAATTTCATAATGTCACATTAGAAAAGCTTTATATGGTAGATATGATGTAGTAGACTATATAACCAATTCTGACATATAAAAAACAACAAAAATCGTTGGCCCCAATCTCAATTGAGCCAGACTTTTTGGAGCAGAAAACGGTTTGACTATGTACAGTCGTGGAAAAACGATACGGATTAAGCACAACTTCCCATAGTCTTTATCTTGTGTATCCATGTATGCCTGAGCAGAAACAAACTTTGGACCTCCAGGTGAGAGAAAGCATCAACAACCAAGAAACTCTTAAGTGGACACAATTTCCCATCTTATGCTAGCATATATAACTCAAACTACAAGTGATTCTAGCCAAAAATAAAATTCTCAAAAACTACGTAATGACATTAAAATATATCATATCAATGTTTATGTCTAGTATAACACCTGATATGACGAAGGAGCCGTGCAATCATCAACCCGACAACAAAGTCTTAGGCCGTGAACTTTTAGCCAAACTACCTTTACTAATGATATGTAATTCTAATTTCTAACCAATTTGACCATGCAAATTAGTTTCAATGAAAATGGGTTTTACAACCGTTTGAATAAGCTGGCCCACAGAACAACGAACCAAAAAAGACTAGCGAATTATATACACCTTGTTAAGTGCCACCATGATATGCATCTGAACTTATGATGGCAGATACACTTTAAGTGAAATGAGTGGCTTCTTCAAGTATTTGCCTTTCAAAAATGCCAATGGTCCTAAAATTCAGATGGGGGGAATTCTCCTCGTTGTGGTTTGATGTAAGGCTAGAGTTTTGCTTGGAAAATTAAGTAGGATGTGAAGACTAGCTAGTAAAAAAGTTTACCTCACTTCATGGTATTACGTTGGCAAAAGAAAAAGATATGCCAACACGGCTGAAGTTAGAGAGTTGTGATTAGTGTAGGTAGAAAGTTAGAAAGTGCTTGTTTTTGTTCCGGGTATCCTAATGCTTAATTTATGCAATTAAACCAAACTATCTTCTTCAACTGACCATTTAAAAGCTAGAAAGTTATCTGAAAACTGTGCTAGCTTCAACTCTATCTTTTGTCCATGTTGAGAAGTCTGGAGAAAGAACCAACATTGCAGTATGATGAGCTATGATTACTGGCTGCCTCATTGCTAAAGACATCAACAAAGAACAACACGGAGGAATCATGACAGGTTGCAAAACAGCTGGAATTTCCCTAGTTACCAATGGACATAAATGCAAGTCAAAGTGGAGGAATAAAAACAGGTTGACAATTCTTGAGTTGAGAAACCAAGACAAATTGTCCAGGCACAAAAACAGTCCAGACTTAATTCTAAACGATAGCACATCCCAAAGAGTTGAACAAATGCCACTCCAGAATTGTGCACAGATACTTTCCAGAACGTGGACTTAAGAGGGTCAATCGAGCCCATGAAATAATGTGGATCAAATAATTCAAAAAAAAAAAATCATGCCTGGTTCCCAACAATAAAAGGTTCACTGAAGTCAAACTGGCTACAGAACAAAAGACATAATTTTGGCTCATCTTTGCTGCTCAGTTGACTGTTTCTTGTTAAAGAATCCTAATGAAATAATTTCGTTCAGTTACAGCTGAACTGAAGAGCCTCTTATACTTAACTGAAGATTCTGACTACACCCAATACTTTTGCTTCCTGGTCGTGATTAATGTGATTAGAAGCTAAATCAAATAGCTGGGCAATCTTGCTACGTATAGAAAACCTGGATGTAACAGCCTCCTAGATAAGTCAATTGTTTGACATTTAGCAATTTAGAATTGCTGCAAAAGAGCTTAACCTGCGCAGCTGCTTTAAGAAATCCAGCTGTCCATGGAGGGCCCTTTAAAGTGTGTACTATTAGCAGAAATGTGGATATCAGCAGTTTCTGCTACTCTCTCTCATGGTGGAATCGTACAACAACACAGGTGATATTGTCTGCACTACCTTTTCGAAACGCCTCTTCACACAGTCGTCTTGCTGCCTCTTCGGGATCTGAAATAGACTGCACCAAAGTAACAGCAGCCTGCATGTTTCAAGGGTCACCACCATTAAAACCATACAACCATACAGAGGGAGAGCCATGAATGCTAAAAAACGGCCATTCATTAAGCGATTTGAAATTAAGGGCTGTGGAGGACAACCATTCTCGAATCTATTTCTGGGAAAAGTAGGAAGAACTAAATTCATGCATGCAAGTTGCAACCAATCACCAACTCTCTGAAAGCAAAACCATGCAAGGAGAGGAATGGCCTTAATAACCACACAGGCATGGAGGAGAAAACCCATTTTTCATGAGCTACCTATGAGAGAGAGAGAGAGAGAGAGAGAGAGAGAGAGAGAGAGAGAGAGAGAGAGAGAGAGAGAGAGAGAGAGCACATATTGTCAGTCATCGTGCAGGAAAAGAGAAATTCAGCATAGTACATGGAAGAGTTTGAGAGAGAGAAAGAAAGCTTGTTTTATTGTTTTGGGAACCAAACAGTACATAAAACTGAAAGTACATAGATGGGAGCATATAAAATGTCTCCAACTTAACAGCTAGCTAGGTAATGAAATTAAAATGGAATACATAGAATCAAATCTGTGAATAAAAACAAGGCTATCCCATCATCCATGCTTATCTTAACAATTGTGGTATAAAATGAGACTATCAACTGAATACACGAGGTCTGAAGAGGGAAGTGATGGTGGCCAAAGTAGATGAGGGTGTTGATAATGTAGTACGTTGAGAGGACCATCAATGGGCTCCTGAGCATGGTGGATATGATGTGGCACGTGGATATTGTCTACACTATCTATGGGCTGGTAGGAATGTCTTCTGATCCACTCTGTATCCGAGTCATCTCGTGAACAACGAAGGGAGAAGCATGAGGTGATAGGTGGCTGCAAGTGAACATGGTGATACAACGTCACTCCTCAAGCAAAACATCTCTCCGATTATCAAATTAACACATCTTTGATCCTCATAGGATATCAAAGAATGCAAAGCAGCCGATTGACCACAAAAGAGGCAGCAGTATCCTTGAATCTCATATTACAGAGGGCATTTGAATATAGAATGATCCTTGACTCAGTCACCACCGTGGTATACATTTGGCAGATCCTATCCTCCCATAGTAACCCTACCTGTAATTAATGTCAGGGAACCTGAAGTTGTCCCAATGCAATCCAAAGATTATACAACAAACCAAGGTCTAGGTAAGAGGGTAGGGTAGGAAACCCAATAGTGTCTAACTTGTAGGAGATTGTCCAGTAAAAGTCTAGTTTGACCCCAACGATAGGCCCGGCAAAACATGTTGAACATCTGCCCAATAGATTGCCGGATGTAATTATGTGATCCCAAAGAGGTGAAAAATAGACATGTCAAGTGAGTCCAATAAATGTGATGCCTAATCATACTAGGAGAGATGGTAGTCTTGCTCAAAAATTTCTTGGATAAAGCCAATGCCAGCCATGGGTATCTGCCAATATTAGTCTTGGATGATATGACTCTCTACAAGTAAATCATCACTAAAGGTAACCTCCACCTTATATAGGAGGAATAGCAAACTTAGGCAAGATGATCAGCTGCGAGATTGAAGGTCTAGCACAAATCATACGTAATCACATAGATGTCTAAAGACGTGAGAATTTGGCCCGATGAGGTTTTGTAAGCCCAAACACTGCTCCTGCCACAGACATAGTTGAAGGTAAGACTAAAGTCTTGTATATGCCGTCTGAGACAGAGGCACTACATACTGACTACGGAAGCCTTGCCCTTCCTTAATCTTACCCTAATGCATGACATGATGTCTCATGCCGAGTTTAGGATAAAAAAAAACAAACTCCTAGACACATGGTGGAAGAGACGGTCTCTAGAGGTTGGCCATCCAAAAGTGACAATCTGGCACTGCAAAAAGGAGCACGATGTATTGAAGACCATAACTTTTGATCTTCACATTACCTCCAAACCTCTATTGTGGCAAAATGTGGATAACGTATCAATGTGCTCCTGCAAGCCTTCCCTCGTATAAAAAATCAGGACCACATCGTCTGCAGACAGTACTATGGACAACATAATATCCCCAAGTGTGCACCACTGACCACCATCTAAACAATGACTCCCTCGAGCTTGCCGATGTAGAAATCACAAAGTATGAAAGCGAGCACCCTTGCTTCACTCCAATAGTACTATTGACTGGATGTCTGAAATCCACAAAGCAACAGTAAACCCACTCCTGAATCTGAGTGCAAAGATATGATCTGATGTAAAGTGACGTGCTCTAATGCTACATGCCTCTACCCCTCTGCTCACTACCACCTGAAGGATAGATTCATAGTGCTTAGTTGTGACATGTCCGAACATGATGGTAAGCTAGCTTTTTGGCCTCATGCGATAGCCACTCTTATGATGGGGTATATGACATTGAAGAAAGAAAACCTGAGGTGACAGCTATATTGAGAGGGGTGGCAATGGCATGGGATAAATGATCTATTTGTGTGCGTGGCCCGAACGAGAGTTCCACAGAATCAAGGAAGATTGGAATATATCCAAATTCACAGATTTATATGACAGCCCTACCATCTGTTGAATTCGCACCAAGCATTGGTAACAACAGCACATATCTGTTGATTAATTACGACTGGTCATTACCACAGCAAGTTACCGAGGATAATATTGTGGGGACATTGTAGTCTATATTGAAGGCCCTGGCACCCAGCATATATCACTGGGATTATGAAATGCACAAGAAAAATCGCTTCATGCTGAGAGTCAAATCTTCTATATAACTCTTGTCTAAGTTAAATTAGAACACTCAAGTCTTAACTCAAATCATAAGACATTTCTATTAAATATTATGCATCTTGACCTCTATATCAGTGTCCATTACATGCATCAAGTCTTTATGAGAAGTCAAACTGATTCATGCAAGTACATGCACATATGATAATCTTCCTATATTGGTGTTACTTCTGCTGCTATTACTAATGATTTGCCTTAAAAGTTTTAGATTTTGGTATAAGAGTTGGATTTACTGAGCTACTCCATCAACTATATATAAATTGTTGTGCAGTTATTCTAGTATAAGATAATCTGAGCTAATCCATCAGTTATATAAAATTCACTATGCAGTTAGTATCCTAGTCAGTTTGTAAGTTTGCATATACAAATTGAATAACAAGCGATAAACCCTTCGGGCCTTTTGAATGGCTGTGATTTAAGAAAAAACCTGATTATTCAGGGAAACTATACACCAAGCATAGAAAGACAAGCATATCATGGTAACTCTTATAAAACAGCAAGAGTGCTTATCAAAATGCTTGATTGGTAACCCGATGCCACAACAATTCTTCACACACCTGGTTCGAGACTACATCCCATAATCCATCACTAGCAAGAACAAGAAATTCCATGTCATCTTCAATCATCTCCTCCTGTTCACAGAAAGTCATCAACATAACTAAGCTTGCAGTCAACAGTGTACAAATGATTTCTAGGTTCGATAGATCATGAAAAAAAATAAGAGTGATAATGAACTCCTCAAACACATAAACAGGAAGCATAAATAACTAAAAGATACGTAGAGTGGAGTACCTAGAGGCCGACTCTGACAATTAGAATTGCCAATATCCTAAAACACCACATAATGCTTGAATAGTTTAATGCTAACCTTTAAAAGACAATTATGAATAAATTCTTCGAATTTGAAGGCATTCTAGAGTACGAGTGTACAACAGAAGACACAAACATCAAACACGACCAGTAAAGAAATATGACAAACTAAACTACTCAACAATTTGAACAGAAAATCCGTGCTAAAAAACAATGTTATCCATAAAAAGTAGAAATCACGGCCTTACATGTACCCGCAAAGGAACACCTTTTATACCAGTGTTAGGTCTCAAATAGCTCTCAAACATAGCAAAGAATAAGTGCAAAATTTGACCAACACAAACTCTTCATACGACAAGCATAAACAGACTACATCATACAGATCCCTACTCATGTCATCAAGCACCCTAAATTAGGTTCCAGATCACACATAAAAAAATGTCCTGAATATCTTTTGCGATTCACCAGCATGTCGAGTTTCTGTTACTTCCCCAGAACTGTTAAGGCATGATTGAAGGCAAGCAACAAAGAGCAACCCCAGCCAAATCAAGCTCCTACATCCTCATAGAAGAGTAAAAAAAGCTAAGCATCCTTTTATGATCAAAGAAATTGCACGATATTTATAATTACTACAAGATCACGTCTAAAATCTGTACAACGCTAGTTGGACCCTTAGAAGCCCGTTCCGACCAAAATGGGTCGGGAAGTTCCGTTCCGAACGTTCCGGAACGTTCCTGGTCGGAACGATATTGATATACATGATTATTTTAATTATTTATCTTTATTAAATCCTTTGTTAAAAAAACGTAATTTTTTTATTTATTTCTTTTGGGCATCGTTCCGGAACGGAACGCGTTGTGGAACGCGTTCCGTTCCAGACCAGGCAACTAAGGTTGGACCCTTAGAAGCCCGTTCAGACCAAAATGGGTCGGAACGTTCCGTACGTTCCGGAACGTTCCTGGTCGGAACGATATTAATATACATTTAATTATTTTAATTATTTATCTTAATTAAATCCTTTGTTAAATTTTTATTTTATTTTTTTGGGCATCGTTCGGAACAGAACGCGTTCCGTTCCGGAATGGGCAACTAAGGTTGGACCAAATTGTAACACTTAAACAAAAGAGGAACAAAATTTATGTATTGAAGATAATGAGCAATTAGCATTTTCTGGATAAATTTACATCAGCAGAAACTGTCAAATAGCATGAGTGAAACCTGAATTTCTGGAATGGCTGAAATGTATTTTTTCAATAATCTGTCTCCAAAAGCACGGGAAACAGCTAAAACACCCCCCACACGCCATGTACCTATAAATGTTTTGTAAATCAGCTGCGTTAGTTCGGAAGATCATTACCTCCCACCCCACATGGTACTTAAATAATCAGCATCAAAGAATCCCAAGCAACAATGAGAGGTAAGCACATGGATTCGATACTCTCAATCATATATTACATTGAAAAATAAAACTTTAATCACTGCTCTGATTACTTGGTGATAACTTGAGAATCAACCATTATCATTTTATTGACACACTAACTTATTTATATGAGTAGCAAGTTAACATTCTGATTTAACCAGAGTGCTTACAACCGCAAAAGCATCAACTTTTCCACCCCTTTCCAAGAAAATATCAATTCTGATCATTTTCAAGCTAAAGGCTTAAAATCCTCAGTGAAGCTCCTGCATGCCAACACAGCTCAAGACACCACATGGTTCCCCAAATGCACTTACAAAGAATACAACAACGCTAAGGCAGCGAACAACTCAAAAAGTAAATCAAATTCAGATTAAATACACACTGTTATCTAAAATTTTTCTAGATGTCAACCCTTCAAACACTTTTGTTATAGTTTACATTAATGGTCTTTCCCCTAGCTTGATACTTGTTATACATCTGATAATGGCATATTTGCGAGTATTTTTTCTAAGTATGGCTTTCTGTTGCTACTGTGCTATTTGTCACTGCACAGTGCACATATTCAGATGACTGGACCTTCCTAAATCTTCGTTGCATTCCGTATCTCGGTTATGCACGAAAATCTAATGCTATATTTGAAAACTCACCCTCTATCTCGATGTCCATGCCTTCTCTGACGATAATGCATATCTTGTCTGACTGCTGATACAGAGCTGCTTATAGCCAAAAACCTCGCAAAACTTAATAAAAATCTTGCAGCTCCCGTTGATCCTAGAATAGCTATCTGAGAAAAGTTCTTAAGCTTGATCCTAGATTTGCTATCTCAATTCCCTTGTTAAAAAATAACATATTTTTTGAAAAAAAAATTTGGTCAAGTTCCGGAACGGGTAACTAAGGTTCCTATATAGTCAGAATTCTCACCTTTTCTTGCTACAGACAGTGGTATTGTTCATACTTTCTTTGAAGTTGTCCTATAGAAGTTTGTGATCCCTCATTGACAATTCTACAGTCAACTGTAGGGATTCTTACCTTCATTCCTACAATGGTGTTGTCTGTAACCTTTTCTAGCTGATCTGTTCTGGTTTGTAATCCCCCATCAACAATTTTTTGGGGGATTATCAGGATTGTTGCTTATTCATTCCTACAGCAATATTGTCCATGCAGTGTTCAAGAGCATGTGTGTTCCCCCAACAGCAATTCCTCCATGCCACATGGCTTGTCAGAAGTAGTTCGGTCCGGCACCAACTACATGCACTTCTGCCAATGCCAACAATGTCAATCCTTATCTCATGAAGCAGATCATGACAAGTTTTGGCCTCCTTATTGGTTGAAATATGGTACTTTTTAGTTAAAAATGTTCACCTTCAACTGGACCTTTGTAAAATACGAATGTCAAAAAATGATAGTTCAGAAAATTGCTTACCAGCCCACATGACAACTCCTCCAGCTTCCTCAATCCTCTGCCTTTCGTCAGTGCGATTTGGCTTATGGTCAGTCGATAGTGCAACAGCTGTTCCAAGCAAAAGCTTGTTTGAGGCATTGGCGTCTATGAAAATGAAACATTCCTCAGATTTGATGAAACAACTAGTATTTACCGAATCAAGTGGAACTTAGTCTAAGGGGGGCATAAAGCAGTCACCTACCTTCACCAGCTTTAGATAAAACTGCTCGAGAATCCCCAAGGTTGGCCACGAGTAATCGTTCTCCCACTAGAACAGCAGTTGATGCCGTTGAGCCAGCATCTCTGTATTGATTATGTTCTGTTTTTAGGTAATCAGAGTCTGTCTGTTTGTATGCCTCAGCTGTTAATTCATTAACCAACCAAATAAGCCCCAAGTCAACGTTCATGAACAAATAATAGATTTACCAGAAGCCCACTTAAGCCTCAATAAGCAAAATCCAGTTCCTAAAAAGAAACGTACCAAGATAACCAAAAGCTAACTTGCGCCACAATAAGCAAAGTTAGTTTCTAAAAAGAAACATACCAATTGCTTGCTTGGTGTCACTGACAAATTTAGGATGCTTTACAATATTCTCAAACAGATTGTGTTTGACATACTCTGCAGCACGAGAACCGCCATGCCCTGCAATTCAATACATATCAGCAAACCTCACTTGATCTTAAACTAACAGCTGCACATTTCACTGACTAAGATGTGCTACCAGGCCCAATGCTTTGAAAGGATAGAAAGATTTAAGTAATGGCATTTCAAATCTGGACTTATAACATCATAATCTTGAGTACTCTGCCCTTGTTAAAAAATCCCATTACATCCTTGTTTTTGTGCTTAAACAAAAGGACGTCAATATGCGAAAAAATTGAGGCCGATGACAACAGATATTAGCTATTAGGATGTCTTAAAGGGCTTCAGAGATTAAATGTGGCCAAAAGCCACATATGGTTAAAGGTAAGAGAATACACTCTTCAGAGTGATCATCCATGAGATTTCCGACAACTAAAGATGGAAAAAAATGGTTGGGGAAGCCTGATTCTCTGATTCAACTTACCATGCAACTAAATACTTACCATCAAAGACCCCAAACAGACCAACGATAAGGCCATCCACCTTGGAGATCCTTGCATCATAGAAATCTTCCATGGAAGTCCTTTTGCCACATAGACTTGAATACCCATAACTGAACCTCCCATCTTCGCTGAAAAAATTTTAAAAATTTGATTTTCCACTAAAGGAATGTCAAAAACGTGATGAGTACTGTTTAAGTATGGGTTTTGGAAAACTAAATTTGATCACAAGTTTAAAGTTGAAACTCATGTTTTAAAAAAAATATTTGAATGCTAAAAAAAAAACCAAAAATCGTAAGGAAAGGACAAACTGCAAATTGAAGTAAGAGTGATAGCCTGTTAACAGCATGAAGTGTTATAATTTCTTGCACTCACAAGCTTTGTAATTGATACATAGACTGTCAAAAAACCCTCCGAGAAATGCAAAGACTAAGCTCAACCATGCAAGTAAGTTGAGCTTATCGGAAAACAGAGCTTTATTCCAAAAGGCAGCAAAGGTCAGCTCAGACGATCCAACTTAGCTGTTATAGTAAACTAAGGAACCAGGTAAAAATAAGCTCTTAAAAACTAATTGCCAAGTCAGAACGCGTACCTTAAGCCACCTCCACTGACAGGAAGACTGCCTCCATGGGGATCTTTGGGTGAGAACGCACTACTTAAACAATACATGTTCTAATTAAATTTTGAACTTTCCCAAAACTCTTTTTATCAGCCTGCATGAGCTCAAAGAAAAGGTCTACTTCAATGATCAGACTCGTCGAACTTTCAGTGTTTAGGGTGTATTTATGATCCTTTCCTCCTCCAAACAACCTTTGTAGTCCCTTTGAATATGCTTCATAAACTAAGCTTTCAAATCATTATAATCATCATTCACCCTAACGTGGAGCGCCAGCATTTGCTGGATAACACTAGTCACGCACTTCTGTTCTGACTGGCCCCAAGTGTCCTTCAGACGTTTAACGCAGCACCAGCTGCCAAAGAGGACATAAAGTATGATATAATCACTTATGTATTTCGCTCACAAAGCTCTATTTCACTCTTGAATCTGGGTGTCCTCCAAATGATGGCGGTACTGTCAGATTTGCAATACCTGGATTAATCACAACAAGGAGCATAATGAAGGGTAAGGGTAAGCAAGAAACCTACAAGATTTTATTCAAGAGCATTTTGTGAAGGGATGAATTCGTACAAGTCAAGCTCAACCAAAATCTGAATACACGACTGTTTAGGTTATCTGATGAGAAACAATTACGAGTCAAGATGAACCAATATCTGGCAATACGATTGTTAACGTCATTTGATGAGGGATTAAGGACGCATAACTCAAGCTCAAGTGATATCCCAAACTCGAGTTGGCTGATTCATAAACTGCAAGAGTTCGTATTTGACGAAAAATTCCAACGTCCATACCACAGAACAAAAACCAATTCAAAAATACTCAAGTGCTCAGGAAAAAGCGGAAACTTATCTAGCACTGATACTTGCTAACAAATTGAGTGAGCATCACAGAGAAATAAAGCCGAAATCTACAACCTCATCCCATGTCTTTATAGCCAGAAAGAGGCCCTCACCTTCTAAGCCTTTCCAAGGCTCATATATCAAAAAGCGGATCATAAAGCTCAGAAGTCTGCCGACAAGCTTATATAATTAGCGTTGAACCTTCAAGCTACCAAAAAAAAACGCAGATCTGACTGTCAATCGAAAAAAATTAACAAAGCTATCGATCTAAAGGTAGATCCAGGTGATGAATAGCTTAGCGATGGATCGATCGATGGATCGTCGAACAAAAGGGACGTAAATAAAGGGAGAAAAGGGAGAGAAATAATCTGTCAAAGCGCGAGGATGACAAACCACCGTTGGATCTCAACACATTGGATGGCTCGGATGGGGCTATTCTAAAATGGACCGCGCGGTCTGGAGATTGACAGCCAAAAGGAGGCCTCGCGGTTTGAAGCGCAGTTTGGTCTGATACGAAGCGCGCCGAGGGGGCTGTGCAATAAAATTCCAACGTATTTTTTCGTGGAAGCTTCGAGCTTAATTATTTTGATGCGGTGTAGGCCAACAATGCCCCCCAAAAGGCCCCCCCAAACAAAACTTTGAGAGCGAAATGGAATCATATTGCTAATGTACACTACATATTCATAACCCCATTTTGCTCTCAACTTTCAAGTATGCGGAAAAAAAAATCTTCTTCCTTCCCACTCCTGCAGCCAAGTTTGATGCAGGTGGTCAAGCATCCAAAAAGACATATGTACGCTCAAGTCCCTGTCGTCAATGAATAGGTATATCTTAAAGCCTTGTGCAATTTAGATGTACACTCTTCGTATAAAAGCATTACAATAAAAATAAACAAACAAGATAATCTAAAAAATAGTGGGATTCTTTGTGGTGCATGTTCAAAAATGAAAACAAGAACATTGTGGTGTACCACAAAAGACTTGCCACAACTTTCGTGAATCAAAATAGAAAATGGGATTGTTTAACATTGGATGTAAGGTAATTGGCTAATTTCAAATGCTAGTTATAAGGTCTTAAACCGAGAATCCTATTCTAAGCATGCCAATAACAAGCAACACAAGGGAAACGGATGGTGCACAAACCAACCCAATCAATCCTAGATCGAACGGATCTAGCCCCCAAGCTATGGATCAATCACAAAGATGAATGAGGCATCACACCAGCAGCATATGGCTACTAGTCATGCAATCAAGCATACACTAGTGAGAGCCCAATAGGTATACTTATACCATCCAAGGCCCATGCACCACTAGTAGTGCATTGTGACACCTCACTGGACACCTCTGCAACCTATCTGGGCGATGTCATCCAGTTCTCCAATGACTCACTGATAGACCCATACAAATCCACCATCATCAGTTTGGGCCTACAACCATTAATTATAACCTTATGCACATAAGGGCCTCAATTCCCTTATAGTCACAATTAACTTACGGGTTGTTGGTCTACTGATACCTAGCGTGGACACGCTACCCGAGACCAGTTGTGGGCATGACATTCTTCTCCCCTTATTCAAGTTCTGTCCTCAAAACTTAAAATTGGAGAAGTTTTTCCTTGAGCTCCTTTTCTGTTACCAAGAATCATCATCGTTTGTGCAACTCTTCCATTGAACCAGATGCTTTGTAACTATAGAATTTCTCAATCATTTAGTTCTTGTATCCAAGATCCTTCCGGCGGGGTTAAGTCGAACCCGATGATTTATCCAACAGGTCCAATTGATCTCCAAAATCAAGATACACCCTTTCACGTAGACTCACATGAGTCAGTTTATGTGAAAACTCGGATGCACTAGCATTCCTTCCGGGAGGTCCAATTGGTAAGCTGAGGATCTGATCTTTTCAACATCTGATATGGTCCTCTGTATTCAGGAGACAATTTGTGATGCTTGCTGGTACGCATTACACTAGAATCCCTCGGGATTCTCAAATATACCCAATCTCCCACTTGAAAGTCTCAAGGTAATCATTTCATATTAGCAAAATGTCGATCCCAATCTTGGGCACACTAGCCATTTTCACGTGTTATCCGTAGCATTCCTACATATCATGTAGGAAATCCACTACCTTCTGAAATTTGATCTTACGAGTCTCTTCCAAAATGAGTGATATAGGTTCAAAACAATACATAGGCACGAACGGGCTATAACCGGTACCCAAATGCTTACTATAACTTAATCTCCATCAAGGATAACTTCCTCTCTGAGGAGATTGCTATACAAATATAACTACATATCTTATTTGATCTTCTGATCACACAAGTAATCTTGCTTTTAAACAATCAAGTATAACTAGAATCTGAACGATGATTTGCCAATCATAATTCATCGGATTCTTGTCCTATACTCAATAAAAGAACGTGATAACCTAACATACACAACTATCAATGATCAGAAGAAATTTAAGCTCACAGACATCTCTAGTTTAGCAAATACAGTCGACCAAAAGTGACCAGTGAACTTCGAATCGTGAATGTTCATGATGTCACTTGGTAATTCGTAAAGCCTAAATAGACACTCTATAACTACTTGGTCTTTACCTGAATAAACATAGCCAATTTGGTAAGATGATCAATAGTACCAAAATTCCACTATCATGTTTATTCATCTGGGGTAATCTCACCATGAACACGATCCTCTCTTATGGATCAAGTATATCCTAGAGTCTGAGTTATGATGCGCCAATCCCAACTCTCCATATTCACAAGACCATACCATTTCATAAGAGTGCATCACAATTCTTAAAAGACACATGAGTTGTTCCAAAAAGTCCTTTCCATCTAGAAAGTTTCAGACTTTTCTGACTCACATATGGTGCCTATATAAAGATTGTAATCCAAAAAACGCCCTTACTTTAGCCATGGCACAAAGTGTCATTTCAAAAATGGTTCAATCCAGAATACGTCTAGAATTTACTCTTAAGTTCTAATCTAGAATAACTTAAGATTTACCGAAACCTCATTACGTGAAGTTCTAACTTTTGTCAACCAACAAGCATTCTATTCTTTCCAATCAAGAAAAGAAAAGGCCAAAAGTTCACATGCATTTTATGCACATAAAACTTTAAATGAATCCAAGATTGTGACTTATAAGCAATACGTTTCATATTGTTGATTTCCAACAACTAACTCAGAAGTAGCGCTTCTGACTCAGTTCGCAAAATCTTATTTAGAAAATAATTAAATGTCTAGGTGTGGTACCAAAACACCACACTTAATCTGATTCTAAATCAATTCTAGGTCAATATGCAATTCTCAATGAGAAATTACTATAACCTAGCGAGAAATTGTCTCTATATAATTCTCATCAATATGCTTGTGTACTAACAACTAGTTTATACATGCAAATAACTTAGCTCAAAGAATACTTTGTAGATCTGTTGGTGTGTGCGACGGCAGTAGAAGCCACAACGGAACGAAAGAGATGATTACGATAATGATATGAACAACATCTCTACCAATAGTAAGAAAAACAACGAACACAATGACTACTGTGATGTTCAGAAACGTGGATTACTTGAAGAATGGAGTTTAATGAGCTTGTTCTTTAGTTTATCAGAATAGGAGTCTTAGACTATCGTAACAGAAGGATTGCGAAACATTAGGCATCTTGGACAACCATGTGATCCTCTGCTTCTGATAACTATGTTTGTGTAAGAGAGTGGGAGATAAATACATTCAACAAGAATGCAAAGATTGAACAGTAGCAAATCTGTATATTAAAAATAAGAATTAACACAATACAATAGCGCTGATATACGTGTGATCCTACGTACAGATTCAAGCCAATAGCCACGGTTCTATATAAATCTCTCTCTCTCTCTCTCTCTCTCTCTCTCTCTCTCTCTCTCTCTCTCTCTCTCTCTCTCTCTCTCTCTCTCTCTCTCTCTCTCTCTCTCTCTCTCTCTCTCTCTCTCTCTCTCTCTCTCTCTCTCTCTCTCTAAGATCACTAACTCTGAGGAGTTAGCTACTGAAGACCTTCTGGTCATTTTGATCACTCTCTATCATTTCTTTACTCCGCATCATCCTTTTCGCTCAGATGTATATATAGTTGTCAGAGGATCTTAGGTTTATTCTAATTATAGTTTAAAAGATCGTTAACAACCATTGAGCATGATCCGTACATCGGATATTGGAGCATCGTGAAGACAAAAAAAAAGTACAGCGAAAGGATCTCCTTAGTATGCGACAGGAGCGTAAAAGGTGTGCCACCGTTTTAGCCGTAGTTTGTCTGCAACTCGTTTGTTCAGTTGTCGTTCATTCACCTTGGAGGTGGTCGTTTGCTTCCTTCGTTGGTGACCGTAAGTGATAACTTATGGTGCTGGACGATGACGTGGGTCAACAGTCGTTCGTTGACTTTGTAGGAACTCGTAAGTAGTAACTCACATTGTTATGCTCCGTTGTCATTCGTCGACTTCGTTGATAGCCGCAAGTTAGTGACTTACGGTATTTGACGGTGAGAAAAGATCAGCATCTGTTCACAGAATTCGTCGGAGTTATTTTCGAGTGACTTTGGTCACGGCTCTTTTGCTTTGTAGGTAATCGTAAGAGCGGGACTTACAGTGTTTGACGGAGACCTTCATTCCATTGCCTTTAGATAATCTGTAAGAGCTCGTAAGTGATAACTTACGTGTTTTGACAGTTTCCTGCGGGTTGCAATTAGTTCCCTTCATATGTCGAAGTCGTGTTTCACCGTAATCGTCAACTTGACAGTTCTCATCGGTTAGGCCGTAGGCACAGGCGAGAGCCTTTGCGATTCTGCCTGTTTTGACTTTACGTGTATTTTTGCAGACTGTATGAGAGAGCGATTTCTTTGATAGATGAAAGATATGTTGTTGTTGTTGTTGTTGCAATGCGATTGGTTGTTCCGTCTTTGTCTTCTTGTCCCTGAATCTTTTCTTCTTCTTGGACTGCTGCTTGTTTGAGTATAGTGCCATTGATTTGGTACTTGTTGATGTAGACAAGCTCTTCCTCCTGACTTCTTCCTGCAAAAGACTTGTTGTCAGCTTCTGGAGAGACCTCGCAGGAGTATTGCTCAGAAGCAACACTAAGTTGTCGTAGGAGGATGGAAGACTGGTGAGAAGAGACATCGTAGAGTCTTCTTCTGAGATAGGGAAACCTATGGCAGCAAGTTGGTCTAGCAATTGTTTGAACTCATTCAGATGATCGCTGACTGATGTGCCTTCTCTCATTCTGAGTGTCAGTACGTTCTTTCCCAAAAAGAGACTAGTCGATACATCTGAGGTCTCATAGATGCTTGTGAGTGTATTAGCTATTTCTCTTTTATATTAGACCTCTACTCTTAGAACTTCCTTAATACATGACAATTGGATTGAGATTCATATAATTCTTTCCAATGTAGAACTCCGTTCTAAAGGACTGTTATAGTTATATGAAATTGTACTTCCTTGTAGGCTTTTTGAATATGGCTTGGAATTTAGATTTCCTGAACCCTAACATTAATCTCTATTTGATAGTTGGTTATTGAGAGATAACATTTCTATCACTTGAGATAAGATATTCTATGATTTTGAGGAAAAAGTCCGGTTTGTAATAGTATTGGATACTCATTACTGACTTTTTTGAATCTTTGATATCTTATACGTTGTCTCATAAGAGCTTTTCAATTGAAACTATGGAATTTCTTTTTTAAAGGGGGAGAAGAAAAGATAGGAATAGAACTTCCGAGGAATCAGCCAGTTGCATTGATTTTGGGAAAAAATCATGTATGTGTGCAAAGGTAGAACTATCCAATTTGAAATAGAGGAACATTCTAAATGATTATTTTGAATAATCTAGAACTAGAGGAGTATTGGGGTTATTGAGCTATGAGATATTCATGAATATGGAAAGTAGTGGTAAAGATTAAATTAAGGTTCACTGATTATTAACAAGTACCATTTTGTTATGGATTGGATCAGTGGAATAAAGCTTTAATGTTATGTCCAAAGATGTATGTATAAGTTAGCCTAATCTTTGTTTGTATGCTAAAATCTATTGTAGGTTGATTGGTAGAAGAAATCTTGTTAATAAGAGTTAGATGGTTGGAAAACTTGTGATGTGGAGTTGTTCACTTCAAAGATTTCCCAGATATGTTATTTACTCCTGAGAAGTAGAGCTCTTTGGTAGCTGAGTTGCAAGATTCTCAATGAGTTATGTGAGTAACATATGCAGATTATGGATATCTGTCAGTTGATAGCCTATGTTTATGTATAGGAACATAGTTGGATATGTTGCTTATGTACATCTTTGTGGATCTACTATGTGTTTCCTATGTACTGAGTTTATATCGTATACTTAAACTAGTCAATATGCATAGACATATGAACAAATATTGTTAGAAGCAGTTACTTGCAGGTTAATGTCTCTTTTTGTGGAAAGGATAATTCATTAACTTATTTATGGTTTAGAAGATGATCTAGATGTGGTGTTATACATGTATAATTGAGATCTACACCTAGGCATTTAAGATTTCTGAATCATTTACAATTGACTTGAGTAATTGGAATAATCTTGATTAGAAGTTAATTGGATAAATAAGCAGTGTGAAGAGAATTCATCGAGAACTGTTCATTTTGATCTATATTGCTTATAAGACACATGTTTGTGAGTCATCTAGATTCATCTATGAGAATTGTGTGCATAGAATATAGAAGATTCTTGATATAGAATATTTCTTGAAAGAGAACTATCCTAAGTTATTGACTATATCCTAGTGAGCTCATATTGGATGACAGAGTCTAACTAATGTCAAGGATAACCACTGAATTCAATCAAACTTTGTAAATTCTAGATGTGGTTCTAGGTGATTGTATAAATTTGACGACGGTTGTTATAATAGTCTTTAATTACTAGGTTGATTGTAGAATTTGGATTTCATATTCTGGTTAAGAACTGGGTTGAAAGAATATTCTTGGAATCCAAAAATTTTCCTTGTGGAAAAGATTACAGAATGTTTCTTATATTTCTTGAGTGCTATGTTGTGCATATACTCATGTATCTCTAATTGATTATGGTTTTTGGAATCCGATAAATTATGACTGACGAATCATAAATTGATACTTAAAGGTCATTAGATGATTATATGGAAATATGATGATTCTTAAGATAGTGAGTGATTCTTGATCAATTGGTTGAGTCAAAATTTAGATATGTTATTTGAATTCTAAATTTGTGTGCATGTCTAAGATTGTGTGAATCTTACATGCATTTTCACTAAGTAATTGTTTACTTATGAGGAATTTGCTTACCTTCACAAATTTTTCAGCCTAAAATCTCCGATTAATTAGGAGCAGTTAAGTCTATCAAAATTGAATGGTTGCTATTTTCTGGCATGTGGTGCTAGGGATAGAGCACTTAACTCAAGAGAGTATATGGGGTACTCAGGACTGAGTTAAAGTCATTTTTATCCTGATGGATCTCCTAAGAGATTTTGGTGGGATGAGTTTTGTACCTTAGTTTCTAAAAAATTCTAAGTGTATTTGTACCTAGAAGCATTTATGACAGGTCTACAAGTAATTGTGGATAGTCTTGGACTATAATTGTTTTGGATCTTTAACTTTTGAACATTGATCTCTTATGTAAGGTGAGAACTCACCCAGTGATTCATGTAAATTGAGGTTACATGAAGGTGATGTTATTAGATTGGAGAGAATCAAACCCAATAGGAAAATTTATCTTTTAGTGTACTTCTAAAGGTCAATATAGTATTTCAATGCAGAGATAAATAATTTGAGAATTATTCCATCTCTAAGTACCTATTTGATATTGAAGTCAGACTAAAGATTGATTTTCAAGATAACGTGAAGGTTAAATGATTGTTTTGTTAGTTTTTAAACTTAAACTTCAGGTTTGGTCAGCTGCTATCTAGTATATATGATGATGACAGTTAGATGTATTGAAGATTTTGCCCATTTGGAGGATCTATCACTTAATGTACCTTTGGACCCTGAACGAGTACTCAAGATCACCCCTATCTTATGAATGATCAATAATCATGAATGATGATACCTTACTTTGTCTATTTTGGTGAGGTTTTGTGACTTTTAGCTATCTTCTTGATTTTTTGGACTAGTTTTCTTGATTTCTTGTATTTCCATTGTAATTTGATGTTTAATGAATGGATTAGATGTTTGAATGCTAAGATTGGCACATGAAAATTTTGGTATCAGAGCATTAGATCCTTTCTCCATCAGATTTGGTGGACTTTGTTAAGTTTGGTAGAGTTTCTTGTTCTTGTTTTCTTGTTTTTTTCAATTTCCAGCAAGCTTTGATTCAATTTTTGACCATTTAATCTTCATTTTTTTGTGTAATTCCCTGTTGTGAATTAGTAAATCTTTTGTTTACTTTTTGGAGGTACTAAGATTTTCTGATTTGGAGCTGTATTGACCAAGTTATGGCCATTTTAGTGTTTTCTTTCCAATTTTAGTTAGTGATAGTTTTTGCAGTTTGTTTACCTCCATTTTGGCTATACTTCTGGCCGAATTTTATGACTGTATTTTTATAAGATTGTAGATCTCACTTTTAGCTTGAATTTGAGCCAATTTGCAGCCAATTTGGTTGAAAATTGAGAGAGATATGACATTTCTTGTGAAGGAGGTCAAATTTTAGCTTTGGTAGGAAATTTGGGAGAGAAGCACTTCAACTTTTCACTTTTGAAGTTTTGTTTCTCTTGATTTTTTTCCAATCTCTTCATTTTGAAGTTTCTGCCAAAGACTCATTTTATAAAAAAAAGTGCCCTAACAAAATGTAACCTAACCCTCACCTACCCTAACCCTAATCTCGCTCGAATTACTTCTCCTACTTTAACCTAACAACCCTAACCGCTCACTCCCTCTCTCTCAAGATTTGCGGCATCATCTGCATTAGGAATATCAAAGTCCTTATCTGCAATTGCTGGACTGCCTTGCTTCAACTCCCGGGGAAGATTATGGAATGAAAACGGCACCAATATAGATTGAGCTCAGAAACTAATGCCAACTTTTTGTGATCCAACTCCACAATAAAACAAACAACAAAGAAAATGGCAGAGCGCTCAAGGATATTCAAGAATATATAACAATTTATGTAAAAGTATTTCAAATACTAGATCGCTAAGTTCCAACTAGCAGTTTTTTATTTTGATGGCAAAACAAGTCTTGAATCCTCTTTGATCTGATCAGCGACCTACCATCATGATCAACAGACAGTCCACACATTTTTCCATCAGTAATGCCTGTTGAATAATCATGTTTGGTTCTAGATGATCTTGTCTAGTTCAAATTGAATGGATTACAAAGTGAACGATTCTGAGAAAGTTCAACGTTTGAGGAAAGAGTGCCCAAATCCATATTGTGGAGCAGGGACATTTATGGCAAATCATTGTGATCGGCATTACTTTACTCACTTTACAAGATGAGCTTTTGTCACATGTTTGGGAGGATTTGAACTTTTCAGAATAGTATTACATCAAACGGAACGGGCCAGTAGGTCGGCCTGATCACCACTTCTTCACCTAAGTATGAGTCAGACGTCACATGAAAATCAGATATGAGTCTTGTATGTAGTTACAGTCAATGATTCATACAACATTAGTTCTTAGGCATTGTAGCTGAACTGTAGAAAGGCTTGGACGATCCAACGCTAAGAAATGAGAATGTTATTTTTAATATACAGATTCACTACTGTTCAATCTTTGCATTTTTGTTGAATGTATTTATCACTCTCTCTCTTACACAAACACAATTATCAGAAGCAGAGGATCACATGGTTGTCCAAGATGCCTAATGTTTCACAATCCTTCTGTTACGGTAGTCTAAGACTCCTATTTTGATAAACTAAAGAACAAGCTCATTAAACTTCATTCTCCAAGTAATCCACGTTCTTGAAAATCACAATAATCACTGTGTTCATTGTTTTTCTTACTGTTGGTATAGACGTCGTTCATATTGTTATCATAATCGTCTCTTTTGTTCCGTTGTGGCTTCCACTGCCGTTGCACACACCAACAGAAGTGGTATCAGAGCTCAGGTTTAGTGGATTACTAGGGATTTTCTATAGAACTTAATACGTTCTTTTGCATAGAAGCTGTTCATTTTGTTTGTATTCAATCTCTGTTCCTCGATTACAATGGAAGGCACCTCAAAGACCCGCTTGATCAACAAATTCAACGGAGATGACTTCCACATGTGGAAGTTCAAAATGAAGATGATCCTAATCGAAAAGGAGCTATGGAAATACGTAAACGGTTCTATAGCCAAACCGGCAGAACCCGAACAACTTCCAACATGGGAAGCGAAGGATGGCAAAGCGGTAGCCATCATACCCCTAAATCTAAAAGACACTTAGATCGCTCATGTATCAAACTGCACCACCTCCAAAGAAGTCCCAAGAAGGAATTGATAGGTGTGCGGTTCATCAGGAAAATCTAGGACTACACACTCTATGGTGAAAATCAAATCGACAATTTTGATCGGTAAATTGCTTATGTGACTGGCGGGTATCATCATTTGTTGGTCAACCATACGTAACTTGTACTTGGGCTTTTACAATGTGGATATTTCCCATGCCTTGGCTAAGGACAAGGCGATAATATTCACACCAGAACCACTATCGAGAATGGCTTGTATAGATGGGTAAGCTTTATAATGCACGGACGGGTGAGTGATGTTGTTACCTTTAGCAACACCTATATGAAGTAAGCTCATGTCAAGATTATGAACCACTTCAGCGTTTTCTGGACGTCTCATCTCATCAGGTACATCAAGTTGCTAGGAGCTTTGCAATATGGCATCTCGCAGGAGTTTGGAAAACTGGACAACCGTGTAGAAGGGCATGGTGATTTGGGCTTGTAAGAGATCAGAAAGAACCTCTATTCCTCGTGGCGGTTGCCCCTGCGTAAGTAACTGGGCGGATAGCGGAGTAGAAATCCTATCTTCAACTCTATCAAACTCATCTCGGAACTCATGGTATTGTCGTTGAGCTTCCACAGGGTCAGGGTAAGATTGTGGAATCATGGAAGTATTAGCAGAAGGGTGAGGTTGTGAGGGGTCCTTAGACTGATCTAAGGCCTTCGTTGTGCGCGTGTGACTGCATGCAACGGGTCTTCGGATACCCTACGTGTTGAAACTATCTTCTTGGTTTGGTTAGGGCAATCTTTATAGCAATGCCTTCTAATACAATCAGCACACTCAGTTACAAATTCATAACAAAGTCTACATTCACTTTGAAAGTGAGTGGTCTCTCCGCATACAAAACATCGCTTCTGAAGTGCTGAAGGAAAAATGGCCTAACCATTTTGGTCAATTTGAATAGGTTGTTCCTCAGGATAATATTGCATTGAGAGGGCCATGAAGTTTTGAAGGGCAAACAAGACATTTTTTCATTAAAAATTTTCAAATGAAAGGCCCTGAAGGACCCGAAAGACAAAAAAAAACCTTTTTTATTAAAAATTTTCATAATGAAGAAACAATCTATGTTTGCAAGGCATTTTGGGAATGGGCCTAACTAAGACTAGAAGGAACTTTTTTTTGGTCATTCTCAAATTGACTCTTGAAACTGGCTGCTCAGAGCTAGCAGACAGAGCGACGTCATCAAGCAAGGAGAAATGCATTTCGAGGTGTTTTCATGTCGTCTTCTTTCCTTCTCGGTTAATCAATCTCCCTTCAATGTTGAATGCTCCTCTTAATCACGATCACCTGCTTAGAATTTGCACTTTCCAATTAAGCTTCCTATCACTTCTACACAAACAACCGAGGATATTGCTATTCCTAACAGTCCTCAATTCATCGGCATTTCCACAGAACGTGAAACATGACAAGCATAATTCAACAACTTATTCTAAGCATTCAGCATTCTAACTTTGGTGTCATCACGAATAACTCATATAAGATCTACTCGCTTAACACAAATCCTACAAATTCTCCATTCATAATTAACAGATTGTGAAAAACGTACAAAATGGACCAAGAGTGGATCCTAATCAGATCCTCAAGAGGGATTGGATGTTAGATTTACTTGATCTATCAATCTACTTGAGATTAAGATCAATCTAGATCAATTCTAGACATAAAATCTTAACAAAAACAATCATTTATGAAGGTAAATGTACTTGCTGGTTTCACACGTGTACTTTATTTTCAGGTTGGAGTCCGTACTCTGACAGGGTTTCACACGTGTGAAACCCTGTCAGAGTACGGACTCCAACCTGAAAATAAAGTACACTGTGATAGAACCTCAAAACAATCAAAACAAATGTAGACAAATAGAGAGAATTACACAAAATTGCTTCCAAAATCAAGATTGATGTTTCATATTGATTGTGGCCAAATATGCCTCTATATATACACTTCTTGGAGCTCGAGGTACTGATCATGCATCAGATCTCACATGTGTGAGGATGCCTTGTCATTATCATGCAATTTTGACACCTGGATCAAACTTTCTATTTTTGGGCATTTCTGGGCATTTTTGGTCCAATTTCCTACTATGTGGAGATCTTCATAGAAATCTTATAGAAGCAAAAACTCGCCTACTTCAGCTTTTTCCACACGTGTGATCTGTCCTCTACACATGAGATATGACACCTATCAAATGTATTTGGCTCATGCAATCAATAGATTGATGCCATGTGTCATATATCTAGAAAACTAGTTTTTGGCCTTTTTAGCCACTAGAACTTGAATTAAATCATATGTACAACATATATGATTATGGTACATGACAAGTACACTAGTTTCACACGTGGGAACAGGCTCCACACATGTGTGTTTATCCTATATACAAGATTTTTGGCTTCTACCAAGCTTATTTTTGCATTTCTCACACTCCTCAAAAATCTAGCTTGGTAAATCTAGCATAGATCTATCTATAACTCCAAGAGCCAATCTTAATTTTACAAGTGGATCTTTAGGCAATGCCTTGGTGAGTATATCAGCAATGCAATCTGATGATGAAACATGAATAAGCTTGATCTCCTTTGCTTGCACTTTCTCCCTCACGAAATGATGTGAAATCTCAATGTGCTTTGTTCGAGCATGGAAGACTGGATTGTTTGCAAGTTGTTGAGCTGCTTGGTTGTCACAATATATGCTTGAAATGTCTTCATCCTTGATCACATGTAGTTCCTCCAAAAGCCTTTTAAGCCAAAGAACCTCCTTTGTTGTTGTTGTCATAGCTTTATACTCGGATTCTGTTGATGAAAGAGAGATGGTATCTTGCTTTTTGGAAAGCCAAGATATAGCTCCTCCACATAAGAATGTAGCAAATGCACTTATGGATCTTCTATCCATCTTGTCACCTGCAAAACTTGAGTCATCCTAACTACAAAGCTATGGAGACCATGGTGACAAAGGAGCTAGCAAGTGGACTTCCCAAAACCATATCCAAGTGTGGCAAGCTTTGTGAAGCTTGTGGACTCTCCAAATCTCATAAGCTACCTTTCAAGAGATCTTTGACAAGATCTAACTCTCCTCTTGACCTTATACACTCGGATGTTCATTCATTTTCACATGAATCAAATGGCGGAGCTCTTATGTATGTCACTTTTATTGATGATAGATCAAGATACTCTTCGGTTTATCTCTTGTCTAAGAAAAGTGAAGTTTTTGAGTCCTTTGTAAAGTTCAAAACTCTTCTGGAAAAGGAACTTAATACTAGCTTGAAAGTATTGAGGGGAGTACATCCCCAACAGGATGAAAGAGTTTTGTGAAACTAATGGCACTAGAAGAGAGTTTACTTGCACATACACTCCACAACAAAATGGAGTAGTTGAGAGAAAGAATAGGACGCTTTGTGAGTGTGCTAAAGCTATGAGATTAGATGCATCCCTTCCTATTTCATTTTGGGGAGAAGCTATCTTATGTGCAAACTTTCTATGTAATAGAATGACTAATAGTGCCATTAAAGGACTTACAACTTATGAAGCATTATTTGGCAAAAAGCCAAATCTTAGTGATTTGAAAGTTTTTGGATGTACTTGTTATGTACATATTCCTTTAGAAACAAGGAAAAGGGAAGATGCCACTTCTTTCAAAGACATCTTTGTTGGTTATAGTGAAAGTAAGAAAGCTTATAGGATATTCGATCCGATTACCAAAAAAGTTATTATAAGTAGAGATGTACTTTTTGATGAATATCTCCAAGCCAAAGAAAAGGTGACTTACAACAATACTCAACTTGTCAAGGATCATGTTATGGCCGAGGAGGAGCTTCATGAAGATGAAGACCAAGTGGAACTTACTCAAAGTCCAAGGGTGCCAAGAAGATCAACAAGGACAAGGATTGAGCCATTAAGGCTCACTTATAGTGACAAAGGGGAGCAAAGGGAAGATTCTCAACTACTCAACTCTTATACTTTCTTGACTACTATGCTTGAAGAACCAACTAGTTTTGAGGAAGCAAATAAGTCTCAATATTGGAGGAAAGCTATGCAAGTAGAGTTTGATGCACTAATCGAAAATCAAACCTGGAATCTTGTTGATCTACCTTATGGAAAGAAGCCTCTTACTTGTAAATGGATATATAGATTGAAATATAATCAAGATGGTTCCATTTATAAGTATAAAGCTAGAATTGTAGCAAAAGCTTTTTTGCAAGTCAAAGGCATAGATTATGATGAAACCTTTGCACCTGTTGCAAAGCTTGTGACCATTAGATTAATCATATGTCTTGCAACTTCTTTCAAATGGGAGCTCTTCCAACTTGATGTGACAAATGCTTTCTCGAATGGATTCTTGGAAGAGGAAATCTACATGTGCCAACCCGAGGGCTTCATCAATGATGGAGAAGAAGACAAGGTGTGTTTCTTGAAGAAGAGATTTTATGGACTCAAGCAAGCACCAAGAGCATGGTACTCTAGGTTGCATTCCTATCCTATTTCCATTAGATTTGTTGTAAGTTCTTATGAACCATCATTGTACTACAAATGTAATGATGGGAAGATCATTATCTTAGTTTTATATGTTGATGACATTATACTCACAGGAAATGATCTAGATGGCATCAAAGATGTAAAAGTTTCCTTGTCTAGTGAATTTAGGATGGTAGATCTAGGACTTCTTAAAGTTATACTTGGAATAGAAGTCACTAGAAGTAATGATTTTACTTTCATATGTCAATCTAAGTATGCTAGATCAATCTTAGCAAAATTTGGCATGATTGATTGTAAAGGAGTTGAAACTCCCATGGAACTAAGTGTAAAAGTTCATCTTTCAAGATAAAACATGCTCCATGCTTGAAATGTACATCTAATCCACTATCCATAAATTGTCCTACACTCAACAAGTTCTTTGTAATTGAAGGTACATAAAGAACATTGTCTAGATCTACTTTTTTAGATGATCCTAGACATAAAGGAATGGATCCAACACCTACAATCTCACATTCTTGATCACCTGCAATGAAGATAAATCTCTTAGAACTATTGTAAGAAAGTAGATTAGAAAAGTAGTCTTTTTGGTGAGTCATGTGAGAGCTTGCCCCAGTATCAATCCACCAAGTGTCTTGATTAGATGTTTGTGGTGAGCATACCATTAAAGATATATTGCCTTCCCCCTCCTCCTCCTCAAGCACAAGATTGCTTTGATTGTCCTTCTCTTGGGCATTTTTCTTCTTGTAGCACTCGGATGCAAAATGTCCCTTTTTTCCACAAAAGAAACACTTTAGCTTCTTCTTGTCCTTCTTGCTCTTGCCTTTGGAACTTGATGCTCCATCTTTGCTCTCCATATCCATGTCTTGAGTCTTCTTGGATGGAAACTTCTTCTTCTTGCCTTTCAAGGAAAAGTTAGTTTTTTCATCACCATCATTCAAAGATAAGGAACTCATCCTACTTTTGATATGAAGCATTCTACTCTCCTCACTTACAAGCACACTTTGAAGTTTTTCAATACTAGGAAGTGAATCTTGAATAGCAAAAGTTTGGACAAGATTGGAATAATCATCTCCTAATCCATTCAAAATGCTTTAAACTAATTCATCATCTTTGATTTTATCATCTATAAAAGACAACTCCTTATTCAAAGATTTGATCTTAAAGACATAATTTTGGGCACTTTCACTACTTCCTTTCATGCTTTGAAGGATTTGATTCCTAAGCATGAGTATCCTTGAAGTATTCTTGGATCCATAAATTTCTTTTAATGAATCCCATGCCTCTTTGGATGTGGTACAAAATGAGATTTCCTTCAAAAGTTCATTACTTACATTCATCTTTATGCAATGTAATGCAACTCTACATCTCTTTTTGTACTTTGCCAATTCAACTCCTCCTTAAGGTTCTACTTCCACCTCAAGTACTATGTCATAAAGATCATAAAGTACATGTAAAGACTCCATTCGAACTATCCAAGTAGCATAATTAGTGGATGTAAGCCTTTCACTAGCTTCAAGCAAAAAACCACCCATTGATGCCATTTTTTGAATGTGAAAAAGCACTAGAAACTCTTATGGTTTCTCTAAGAGATCTGAACCTAAAGTCTTCTAGCAATTAGAAAGCTTATAGACTCAATCCTATCACTCATGAACCAATCTAGAATGATGGAAATTTAGATTCTAGTCTCAAACTTGCAAAATCACTCCTTAATCTATGATTTTTAGCAATATCTCTCTCTAACATACACTCAAAAAATCAGAGATAATCAATTAATGCCCCTAATTCAAGCCTCAAATTTAATTTTTTGGCTGATCTAATCCAAGAACTAATCAAAGGATTAGATTCTCTATAAAAAAAATGCTTGTTTTTGCACTAAAAAACTCTCAAATTGGATGTGTGAGTCAAATTGTACAATTTTTTGAAATTTCTCAGCCGAAACCAAAGCTGTAAGGCCTCACACGTGTGAAAAGTGTTTCTACAGTCCACAACAAGTTCTGGTCCAAAATTTTTGAGGATATCTATCAAATCCAACTCGCTACACAAAAATTGGCTAGTTTCCTAAAACTTGCTGATTTTGGCTTTGATTTGGATCAACCCTAATCAATTTCAATAGAACCTCTTGTACTTGGCTCTGATACCATGTGGAAAAAGTACAAAATGGACCAAGAGTGGATCCTAATCAGATCCTCAAGAGGGATTGGATGTTAGATTTACTTGATCTATCAATCTACTTGAGATTAAGATCAATCTAGATCAATTCTAGACATAAAATCTTAACAAGAACAATAATTTATGAAGGTAAATGTACTTGCTGGATTCACACGTGTGAAACCCTGTCAGAGTACCGCCGACTCCAACCTGAAAATAAAGTACACCATGATAGAACCTCAAAACAATCAAAACAAATGTAGACAAATAGAGAGAATTATGCAAGATTGATGTTTCATATTGATTGTGGCCAAATATGCCACTATATATACACTTGCTTGAGGTACTGATCATGCATCAGATCTCACACGTGTGAGGATGCCTTGTCATCATCATGCAATTTTGACACTCGGATCAAACTTTCTATTTTGGGCATTTTTGGTCCAATTTCCTACTATATGGAGATCTTCATAGAAATCTTCTAGAAGCAAAAACTTGCCTACTCCAGCTTTTTTCACACGCGTGAGCTGTCCTCTACACATGGGATATGACACCTATCAAAAGTATTAAATCATATGTACAATGTATATGATTATGGTACATGACAAGTACACTAGTTTCACATGTGGGAACAGGCTCCACACATGTGTGTTTATCCTATATACAAGATTTTTGGCCTCTACCAAGCTTATTTTTGTATTTTTCACACAGATTTATAATCTTAGATCTACAATCTCACACTTATATAGCTGATAAACTCTTTCTTTCACAATTCTCCTTGGTAAACAACAGAGCACCACAAACACTGAGTACACAATTATATGCAACAAATGGTACACATAATTGATATGAAGTATTTCAAGGATTCTCAATCCAATGACAATAGTTTCTTTACAAACTCTATGCATCAATGCGCATTCACACAGTAACTCTGCTCATTACTAGAATGGTCATCAATACATCCAATCGACTATCCTTCTATGGGTTGTCCGATCCAATCCACTGATTGATCTCTAGCTCTCTGTCTTCTCCACACTGCTCTCTCTCAACAACTCATGAACTCTCTCTCAACCACCAACTCTCCAACTTGAATATGAAGAAACAAAATGTTTCTGATTACAAAGCCTTGCTAGCTTTCAGTCCTTCGCCTGACAAAGATGTTCGCAAACTCGAACATCTGGAGACACGAAACACGAAGAGTTTTGCGAACATGAAAGTCAACGGAGACGAAGACGAACGGTTCGCGAACACGAAAGATCCACGAACGAGATTCCTTCGCGGTCCTATACGGAAGAAGGCAGACGAGATAAACGAAACCCGTTCAGCGCTCACGTCCCAACGAGTACCACCAAAGATCACGCAAGTAGCCAGAAGTACAGTTATCTGATCTGATGGCATGACGTTAGCAAATTCTCCCTAGGTCGTGGCTAATCTATCACTCTTGTAATTCTTTGGTTAGTTGTAGATTGTTAATCACTATAATCTTAGATTTACACAGAGAGACCGTACTTACTGGATCATACTTGACATATAGATCAAAACAGAATACACATAGTGTAACAGAGTGAAGAATTCTGATGCCAATAAGCAATCAAGGTGATATACAGAATACATGTCCGCCTGCGTGTGAAGACAATTTTGTCTAGGATCAAAAGATCCAATTGTCCGCTACTGTAACGAGACTACTACTCTTTAGAGAACCATGTTCACGCCAGCGCATTGCGTGGATTCGCATGCAGTGCTTGAAGAAATTTAGAGAAAATTAACATAGATTATTTTCTTGTTGTGTCTAATCTTGGATGTTGAATGCTTATGCTGATATTTCATATGTCTGAGTTTTCTTGTTCATTTTGAATTCCGCACTTTGGTTGAAACTTTGTTGAACACTGCATTAATTTTATGACGTAGATCAGTAGTGACTGACTACACTCTAGAGGATTGTAGGAGCGATTTAGCTGGCAATGTCCAACGGTCACATCTGAACTCCATCCAAGCTGAAGAGAGTCGTGATTGATTTGCCTTCACAAAAGTTTCGCGAATTCGACAAATTTCTCATCAGTCAATCACTTTTTCTCATCAGTGGTATTAGAGCCGGTTATCCTGTCATATTTTGACATAGCCAAGGAGCTACCAGATCCAGGAGGCCAAGCATTCAGACAGACAACCATCAACAAAGAAACAAACTTCAAGAAGCAATGGCTTCGATCAGTAGCATGTAGAGCAGGATCTGCACTATACTTGATTCTTCAGGACCTAACTTTCTAGCCTGGAAAGTTAAGACATCTTTAATACTCAAGGGCAAAGGACTCTTCCCTTGGGTGGATGGCACAGAAGAAATGCCTACGACAACAGGCAAGGAGCTACGTGAATGGAGGGAGAAAAATGACAAGGCAGTAGCCTTGCTATGATCTTCCATCGAAGATAGCCTTACACTTGACATGGCTACACTCTCCAAAGCTAAGGAGATGTGGGATGCACTGCTTACAAGATTTCAAACGAAATTAAGAGGTCAGATCATAATGCTAGAAGATCAGTTGACAAATCTACAATGGGATGGAAAAGACCTCACCTCCTTCGTGAGAAAGATGCAGGATTTGTTTCTATATCTACACAACTCTGGAGCAGAGAATGTAGTATCAACTGAGAAGCAGCTCACGTATCTATTGAGAGCCTTACCCAGATCTTTCCAGACGACATGAACCCTGCTCACGAAAGATCCTACCATGAAACTCGAAAAGGCGATTGTCGATATTCGAGAGGAAGTTGAGGCCAGAAAACACCTTGATCACAAGGATGGTTCTGACCAGGCCCTCTACGACAACACAGAAAAATCCAAGAAACAATTCAAGCCTAAGTGGGAGTCGAATCATAGATAGGATCGTGACCAGCAAGCAGAGAGGACCAGCAAGAGCAACTGGAAGACCAAAGGGAGGTCGAAACAACAAGATACAAACAAGAAGACCTGCGTGAGATGCATAAGAGACCTACATACAGTAGATACCTGCTGGCTCAATCCTAAGATTGAGTGTATCCATTGCCATAAGAAGGGTCATGCAGCCATGGATTGCCGCCAAAACCCAAGAACCAGATCAGCACAGAACAGACAGGTTAACAACAATAGTTCTTCCTATGTCGAGGAGCCCGAGAGCTCGAAGATGGGCGAAGAAAGAACGAACAGAAATTGTTTGACCGCCTACATCTGTGAAGATGTGTGTGCAGCATCAACGTCTGACACACATGAGGTGATCCTAGATTCAGGAGCCACCTCACACTCCATGACATCAAGACGAATAATGTCTGATTTCAGAAGTGCGGATCCCTCAAGATTCGTAGTTCTTGGAGATGGATCTAGACATCAAGTGAACGACATTGGTTCATTGTGGCTCAACACCAACGGCAGAGACAGACGACTCGAAGATTTTTTGTTTGTGCCAGCCTTGCAACAAGACTTGTTCTTTGTAGCAAGAATAGCAGATGCAGGGATGTGTGTGATGTTTTCTAACAAAGCATGTGACGTGATTGACGCCAGCACCAACACTCTCATAGCTCAAGGCAGAAGAAAAGGCAACCTATATCATCTGAAGGTGTGCCTACTTGAATATCAGATGCATCAGACCCATGACGACTCACCAGACACTCTGTGGCACATAAGACTCTGCCACATGAACTCAATGGCACTTTACTAGGTAAGTCATCATTGAGCGATAACAGGGGTCAGCATCTTGAATGCAACCAGTTCGACCACCTGTGATACACGTTTGAAAGACAAGATGTCGCGCACTCCATTCGTAAAAGACTCCTACACAACGACCAAGATTTTGGAGCTAGTGCATTCTGACATTTGTGGACCATTCAACGTGATCTCAGTAGGAGGTTCAAAATATTATATAACCTTCATTGATGATTATAGCAAGTTTGTCAGAGTGTATTTTATTCAGAATAAATTTGAAGCACTCGATAAATTCCACAGAATACGTGAATTGGACAGAGAGATGTACAGACAGCAAGGTGAAGTAGATCAGAACAGATTGAGGTGGCGAATATATCTTGAATTGCTTCACTGACTTCTACAATGATCGTGGTATCATTCACAGAAGAACTACAGCCTACACATCGCAGCACAATGGTGTTGTTGAACGAAAGAATAGGACCCTAATGAAGGCAGCCAGATGCATGATGGCCTATTTGAAAGCTCCAAGGGCACTGTGGGCTGAAGTAGTAGCTACAGCCGCATACATCCAGAACAAAACAGTCAAGTCTGGTGCTCCTCACATGACACCACATGAGCTATGGTGGGGTAGAAAGCCCAACCTGTCTCACGTCAGAATCTTTGGCTGTGCAGCATATGCATATAATCCTGATAAGCTTCGAAAGAAGCTTGATGAAAAAAGTCGAGCAGAGATTTCTGGTAGGTTATGACAACAATTTGTCATACTATAGAGTCTACATGCCAGACACGAACACTGTGAAAACAGTGAGGGATGTCAAATTCGATGAGATCAGGACTATGGCCAACGAAGATCCTGTTAGCTACGAAGTTCTGAAGAGACAGTACTATGACCTGTCGCCAGTGACAGAGAGAACAACAGATGAACACAAAAATGAAGATTTTTGAGTCGTCTCCCATTCGAGCGACAAATCTGACGAAGAAAGATTCGAAAGGCAACCTGCCGCCGTAGTTCCTGTAAACCAAGATGGTTCTGGACCGAGCAGAGTAGACAAGGGCAAAGGCATAGCTATTCCAGGAGGATCTCTCAGAAGGTCGACAAGACCACGAAGAGTGCCAGCAAGATATGTGCCAGGCAGCTCAGCTTCCACATCAAAAGATTTCTGCGGGTTCAGTGACGAACCACAAACATTCGAGGAGGCGATTGAAAGTCCAAAAAAGGACAAATGGATCCAAGCCATGAACGAAGAGATGGAGTCCATGAGGAAGAACAAGGTATGGACGTTGGAGCCATTACCACATAAGCGCAAGACTGTCAAATGCAAATGGGTCTTCAAGCTCAAATATGGACCAGATGGGAATGTGATGAAATACAAGGCAAGACTGGTAGCGAAGGGTTTCTTGCAGAGATACGGTATTGACTATTCTGAAACCTTCTCTCCTGTCGTCAAACATTTGTCCCTACATCTATTATTTGCATATGCAGCAGCTTATGACCTCATGATCTACATTGTAGATGAGAAGACAACCATTCTTGCATGGCAAATTGGATGAAGAGGTCTACATGGATCAGCCCCCAGGATTCGTCTCGAATTCACTTCCTGACTATGTATGCAGAATGCATAGAAGCATCTACGGTCTGATATAGTCAGCTCGACAATGGTAGAAGAAGAAAGACCAAGCCCTGAAATCATTAGGATTCAAGCCTCTGTTGGTTGACTCCAATGTGTATGTCAGAATTACAAATGGGCAGATCATCATAGTAGCTGTATATGTGGATGACACTCTGATACTTTGCAGGAGTGAGCAGCTAATTGTTGAGGTGAAGACAGACATGTCGAAACATTTTGAGATAGTGGATTTGGGAGAAGCCAGGTGTTATCTAGGCTTACAAATTGAGAGGGACTATGAGGGAGGTAAGTTATACCTTCACCAGTCCAGATACACCCAGAAGATCCTAGAGGACTTTGGGATGCTGAACTGCAAAGGAGTGAACACTCCAATGCTCGCAGAGACGGTGCTAACGAATGATGACTATCCAAGTACTAAGGAAGAGAGAGAACAGATGCAGCCCACACCTTACAGGAAGCTGATAGGATTACTGATGTACCTTGCAAACAACAATGCTTGAAGAAATTCAGAGAAAATTAATATAGATTATTTTCTTGTTGTGTCTGATCTTGGATGTTGAATGCTTATGTTGATATTTCATATGTCTGAGTTTTCTTGTTCATTTTGAATTTTGCACTTTGGTTGAAACTTTGTTGAACGCTGTATTAATTTTATGAACGTAGATTAGTAGTGACTGACTACACTCTGGAGGATTGTAGGAGCAATTCAGCTGGCAGTGTCTAGGGTCGCATCTAAACTCCCTCCGAGTTGAAGAGAGTCGTGATTGATTCGCCTTTGCAAAAGTTCCGCGAATCTGATGAATTTCTCATCAGTCAATCAATTTTTCTCATCAGAATCGTTAGCCTCCTCGTTAGCTTCTGTCTTTTGCTAACTTCATGCGTTTCTCTTTTGTATCTTCTCTCTCTTTTAGCTCGCCATTTTGTTTCTTGGCTATCAATTTCTACAATTGAATATTGTTGTTTGGCTCTCCACTCTCAAGTCACGTCCAACTAGCTCTCTACTCTCAAGTCACGTCCAACTAACTCTCAAGCAACTAACTAGTTTGTCCTCAACTCATGGTCTTACACAACAAGGTCCATGGTTGGATCTTTAACTTACAAGTCTAGTTACTTTAAGAACTCGGATCAACCGGCATCATAAATATTCCTTCGGCTGATTGTGATATTGGTAGAGAATCTACCAACATTGCCCTCCACCAACCTTGTTGTAGGTCTCTCTACAACATCAATTTGACTTTATCAGTTCGGGCTCTTCGGTTATTGATCTGGTTCTCCTGCTCTTGCAAATTGGTCTCACTATCAACTGCTGTCCTTCTGTTAATCCTTCAGTGGAAGTCCAAGCCTATTTCTATACCATCTCTATTCGAAACATCAATTAAACTTATTCTATCCTAAGACTGTACTTAAAAAAAATTGATTCATTAATCCAGATGGATTGCAAGAAAATGTTGGTTATCAAAATGGGTAACTGGATTCAGAATGGATGAACAAGAGGGAGAAGGAATGGGAGGTCATGGTGGGGGTGATCAGGTAGCGGTCTCAAATGATCCTCTCATGTCATGGCCATATTGGTCTTCTTTCTTTTCTAGATGAGCAAGCCCTGCTTGTACCTTGCATGTGGTGCTCCAGAGCTGGTTCACCTGTTCTAGGACTTGTTGTAAGTCTTGTTGCATCTTCTGGATTTGACTTTGAGATTCAAACAACTTCTTCTCATAGCGATCTTGGTGAATCTTGGTATTGGCCTTGTGGGCTTCATACCTCTGAAACAATTTCGCATACCTCTGCATTCGGATGGCCTCCCCCAGGTGGTGGCACTACAACAATATCTTCAGATTTTACTTCGCTAAGCTCGACTGTTGGGGTTGTCAACCAGTGCTTCTCGATAGAAGCTTGTGCATCTTGTTGCTTGAGCTGATCTTGTAGCTGCAAGAAGTCTCAGATTTGTCATTGGATCATCTCTTGCAGCTCCTGGCTTCTTAGCTCATCTTTTGCAACTCGTATCCTCTTGTCCTTAAGCTCTGCATGAAAAGCCTCCAGATCTTTAGTCTTCTCGGCTAATTGATCAGTTAGCTCTTCATTCTGACTCACCAGCCAATGCAAGTGGGTTTCGAGGGCTTGTTTTGTGGTCTTTGATGGCTTATTGACATCTCTGAACAAAGAGAATTGAGAAGGTGTGTAATGTGAGGGGGGAAAGTAGAATTGCGGATCTGATGGTAAGGTGGAGGTAGCAAGAGATGAGGTGGTGGCGGAACTTGCATCAGAAGGGGCAGGTGTCATGGAAATGGGTTTGGACACAATGATGGATTGAGTTAGGGGTCCGCTCAATGGAGTTATCTCATCTTTGATATGCATAGGCCCTGTAGAAATAGTTTCATCAAGGCTTTCTAACACATCATTAGTATTGAAGTAATCAAGTTCATCAACATCGATGATAATGGCATGTGTGTGAGAGGTTGGCAATGGCTCGGTTGACTCCATTGTCGGACTTATTGCCTCAAGTATCTTTTTCTCGACTGATGCTGATGCTGTGTGCTCTTCTTCCATTGTTGCATTATCATCTTGCACACGACCTGCTTCTACAGTGGTTGTCTCTGCTTGCTCTCCTTATGCTTGGTGCCCTTCCTCGACTGCTAGATCCATTGCTCGACTATCAACTACAACTATTTCATCTACTGCTGTGCTTTGGATGTAGAACCCAGCGGCTTGTGAATGAGATTTGCCTAGATTCTCTGCTTTCTATTTATGAAGAACCTGTTGAAAATTGTCACTTCTCACTTGACATTGGTTCATGTAAATATTGATCAAACATTAGAATATGTTGATGATATGATTTCACACGTGTGGAGCATGTTCCCATGTGTGAAAGGATGTACTTTTCATGTTTGTATATATCCAAATTGATTTTGTATCATTCTAGTTAGTGTGAACATGAAATGACTAGTTTTTAGTCAAGTTGACTAGTCACCTACAAATTAGCTTTTCCTTGCATGTGCATGAGTAAATGCTCCCACATGGCAAGTGGATGTTCACATGTGTGTATAGAGTACTAGAAGATAAGAGTTGACCATTTTCCTTAGATCCTATTTTGTAGGGAATATTCCTATATTCTAGGAGACTAGCTTTTTGGATTTTAGTCATATTCTAGAAGGTCAACTATTGGATAAGGATCAAGGATGGATCAAATGGATAGATATGAGTGATGTGGCACTCTTCACACGTGTGAAGGCCTGCTGGACTGTACCAGACTCATGGATGTACTTGATCCATAAAAGGATCATCATTTTGCTAAGAAAATTGATGAGACTTTTGCACTCTACACTTTTGTGAGATTTCTAGTCATTTGTCTTGTGATTTTTATGCATGATTGCTATCTAGTATCATTGTACTTGTTGTTTCAGGTGCAGGCCGTACAGTGGACAGTACTCCACACGTGTGAAGCCGCTCTCACTAAAAAATGATGTGTTGATCCATTGCTCTTGCTTAAATCCAAGTGTAGTGAATCTAGATCAAGATCTAATGTGTAGAACTTGATAGATTCATTGATTAAGCAACCAATAACTCTCTATGATTGTAAAGTACAATCATTATTGTCCTAAAAACTGTAAAATTTATCATGGTATCAGAGCTAAGTAAGAGAGTGATCATTGAATCATAAATCTTGTAAAGATCATTGGCAAAATTTGTTTTTTGGCCAATACTAGTGAGGGCGAGTTCTTCTAGAGTGATAGCTTGTAATCATTTGGATCAAAACGACTTGGAGGCTGTGTATGTACTTTTCACACGTGTGAAACCGTACAGCAACTTTCAATTCAAGTTACTTTGTGTTTTTTGGTCCCAAAATCACAATACTAGTTCATTTTTGGTGCTTTTTGAAGCATAGTATTGATCTAGATTCATTCTAACTAATGCCTATGACCAAATAGTGTTTTGGATCATTGAAGCATTTCTTTTTAGAGTCTAAGATCAGATCTAAGAGGCTGATTTGTTCAGATCCTTAGTTGAAGTGAAATCTCTAAGAAAAGTGTAAAGCAATTTTTTTTTGTGAGAGTGAAAGCTAGAAATTTTTGGTAAGATCTTTGAGTATCATTCAAGCTTGTGTGTTAGTTTGATAGAGACAAGCCTATAGGCATTCTAGTAAGCTTTAGGCCACTTCATAGATCTTTTAAAATTCAAAAATCTTTGTGATTTTTAAAAGAGCATTCATTCTAAAATGTCATCCATGGGTGGATATTTGATGGAATCAAGTGAGAGACTCACTTCCACAAATTATTCCATTTGGAAAGTGAGAATGGAATCACTCCTAGTGATCCATGATCTATATGACATAGTTCAAGGAGTAGAGGAAGAGCCTCAAACTCCCCAAGAACAAGCCAAATACAAGAAGAGAGCAAGATTAGCTCTACATTGCATAAAGTTAAATGTATGCAATGACCTCTTGAAAGAGGTGTCTTCTTGTACCTCATCCAAAGAGGCTTGGAATTCATTAAAGAGCATTTATGAATCCAACAATACTTCAAGAATCCTCATGCTAAGAAATCAAGTTTTCCAAAGCATGAAAGGAAGTGGAGAGAGTGGACAAGAGTATGTTCTTAGGATCAAATCTCTTAACAAGGAGTTAAGTGCAATAGGAGAGAAGATCCAAGATCAAGAACTAGTACAAATCATTTTGAATGGTCTAAGTGATGAGTTTACCAACTTAGTCCAATCATTTGCCATTCAAGACTCTCTTCCATCCATTGAAAAGTTGCACAATGTTCTTGTGGCCGAGGAGAGTAGGCTTCTACACCTCAAGACAAGAATGGATAGCATGTCACTTAATGGAGGAGAGGAGAAACCTAACTTTACATCTAAAGGCAAGAAAAAGCAAAATCCATTCAAGAAAAATCAAGGCAAGGAGGCCGAGATGAAGAATGGAGGATCTACCTCCAAAGGCAAAGTGAAGAACAAGGCAAAACTAAAGTGTTTCTTTTGTGGAAAGAAAGGACACTTTGCCTCAGAATGCTACTTGAAGAAGAATCAACAAGCCAAAGGAGATCAAGGGAACATTGCTCAAGAGGAAGAATATGAGGATGGAATCAACACATCCTTAATGGTTGCATCTACACCAACTTCAAGTCAAGACACATGGTGGATAGATAGTGGGGCTAGTTCCCACATGTCCTTTAACAAGCATTATTTTTCTACTCTTCTATCTTGTAATGACTCTAAGAAGTCAATATACACTGCTAGTGATCAAGCATGCAAGATAGATGGCATAGGATCTATACCTCTTTGTTTAGGCACATCTAAAAGGATAGATCTAGATAATGTTTTGTATGTTCCTACCATTTCAAGAAACTTGCTTAGTGTAGGACAATTAATGGACAATGGACTAGATGTACATTTCAAGAATGGAGTTTGTTCCATCTTGAAAAATGATAAGTGCATAGCTAGTGGCATTAAGCAAGGTAGACTTTTCAAGTTGGATGCTAATGTTGCAAGTGAAAGTGTGAACTTGGCTAGGGAGGAGCTAACTCAAGTGGAGCTTTGGCATAAGAGATTAGGCCATCCTAATCTTCAATCTATGGAGTCAATGGCAAGCAAGGAACTAGCTCTCGGCCTACCAAGAGCTTTCAAGAAGTGTGGAAAAATGTGTGAGGCATGTGGCCTTGCAAAGTCACACAAATCTTCTTACAAGAAATCTTCATCAAGATCTCTCTCTCCCTTGGATCTCATACATTCTGATGTACATAGTTTTTCACATGCAAGTAATGGAGGTGCCTTGATGTATGTAACTTTTATAGATGATTGTACTAGATTCACATGGATTGAGTTACTATCAAAGAAAAATCTTGTTTATGAAGCTTTCATTAAGTTCAAGTCTCTAGTAGAGAAACAACTTAGTACTTCTATCAAAGCACTAAGATGTGATAATGGAGGAGAGTACACCTCCAATAAAATGAAAGACTTTTGTGAGATCAATGGTATTAAGTTACAATACACTTGTTCCTACACCCCTCAACAAAATGGGGTGGCCGAGAGGAAAAATAGGAGTCTATGTGAGTGTGCAAAGTCCTTGAGGCTTGATGCATCACTTCCCATCTCATTTTGGGGAGAAGCCATAACATGTGCTAATTATTTGTGTAATAGACTTCCTAGTAGTGCTATAGATGGGATCTCACCTTATCAAGCCTTGTTTGATAAGAAACCCAATGTAAAATATTTTAAGATCTTTGGATGTACTTGTTATGTACACATTCCTTTGGAGACTAGAAGGAAAGAAGATGCTACCTCCTTCAAAGGAATCTTTGTTGGCTATGGAGAAAATAGCAAGGGATATAGGATATATGATCCTACATCCAAGAAAGTAAAGGTAAGCAAGGATGTACTTTTTGATGAGTCACAATTTGCTAAGAGCTTGTCAAATGGATCTAACCCATTGTGCATTGAAGATCTTGACAAATCCGAGGAGGATCTTGACAAACCCGAGGAGGATCATGACAAACCCGAGGATGGAGATTTGGATCCAAGTCAAAAGGGGCCAAGAAGATCATCAAGGAGCAAGGCCGAGCCCTCAAGGCTTACCTATGTGGACAAGGGAAAGCAAAAGGAAGGCTCTACATCTTCTACCTCTTACTCTTTTTTAGCTACATTGATTGAAGAACCATCATCTTTTGAAGAAGCATGTAAATCTAAAGTTTGGAGAGATGCAATGCAAGTAGAGTATGATGCATTAGAAGAAAATCATACTTGGAATCTTGTAAATCTTCCAAGAGGAAAGAAACCACTTGCATGTAAGTGGATTTATAGAATTAAGTACAATCAAGATGGATCTATTAGTAAATACAAAGCTAGGCTTGTTGCTAAGGGATTTCTTCAAATAAAAGGATTGGATTATGAAGAAACATTTGCACCTGTAGCTAAGCTTGTAACTATTAGATTAATCATTTGCATTGCTACTTTGTTCAAATGGGATCTCTACCAAATGGATGTGACAAATGCCTTCTTGAATGGCTTCTTAGAAGAGGAAATCTACATGATGCAACCCGAGGGCTTCATCAAGATTGGTGAGGAGCAAAAGGTGTGCTACTTAAGGAAGAGCCTATATGGCTTGAAGCAAGCACCTAGAGCTTGGTACTCTAGGTTGCATGATTTTCTCTATTCCCTTGGCTTTGTACTAAGTGCTTATGAACCTTCTTTATATTTCAAATGTAATGAAGGAAAGATCATCATTTTGGTTCTTTATGTTGATGACATCATTATGACAGGAAATGATGATGATGGCATAGGCAAAGTAAAAGTTGACTTATCTAGTGAGTTCAAGATGGTAGATCTAGGCTTCCTAAAGTTTATACTTGGGATAGAAGTGTCTAGAAGTAGCAATTGTACTTTCATAAGTCAATCTAAGTATGCTACTTCCATTCTTGAAAGATTTGGTATGAAAGATTGTAAGGGGATTGACACCCCTATGGAGCATGTTGTGAAAGCAACTAATGAAGGTGATGAAGCATCCTTTGAGGACATCACTCTCTTTAGGAAGCTTATAGGCTCTCTAATCTATTTAACCATCACTAGACCTGACTTAAGTTTTTGTGTAAGCAAGTTGAGTCAAAGTATGCAAGCTCCTTTAATTCATCATTGGAAAAGTGCCAAGAGAGTACTTAGATATGTTTCTAGTACTAGATTTTTTGGTATACTTTATGAAGGATCTAACTTGCACTTGAGAGCCTACTCGGATTCAGATTTTGCAGGTGACAAGATGGATAGGAAGTCCATTAGTGCATTTGCAACATTTCTTTGTGGAGGAGTGATATCTTGGCTTTCCAAAAAGCAAGATACAATCTCACTATCTTCTTGTGAAGCCGAGTACAAGGCATTGACTTCAACAACCAAAGAGCTCTTATGGCTAAGAAGACTCTTGATGGAACTACATGTGCTAGAGGCCGAGGAGATCCCTTACATATTTTGTGACAATCAAGCTTCTCAACAAATTGCTTCAAATCCTATCTTCCATGCTAGAACAAAGCATATTGAGATAGCTCACCACTTTGTGAGGGAGAAGGTACAATCCAAGGAAGTGCAACTACATCATGTACCATCATCCGAATGCATAGCTGATATCTTAACCAAACCATTGTCCAAAGATCCATTTTTTAAGTTAAGATATGCTCTTGGAATTGTAGATAGATGTACACTAGATTTGCCAAGTTAGAAGTGAGGAGGAGTGTTGAAAATTGTCACTTCTCACTTGACATTGGTTCATGTAAATATTGATCAAACATTAGAATATGTTGATGATATGATTTCACACGTGTGGAGCATGTTCCCATGTGTGAAAGGATGTACTTTTCATGTTTGTATATATCCAAATTGATTTTGTATCATTCTAGTTAGTGTGAACATGAAATGACTAGTTTTTAGTCAAGTTGACTAGTCACCTACAAATTAGCTTTTCCTTGCATGTGCATGAGTAAATGCTCCCACATGGCAAGTGGATGTTCACATGTGTGTATAGAGTACTAGAAGATAAGAGTTGACCATTTTCCTTAGATCCTATTTTGTAGGGAATATTCCTATATTCTAGGAGACTAGCTTTTTGGATTTTAGTCATATTCTAGAAGGTCAACTATTGGATAAGGATCAAGGATGGATCAAATGGATAGATATGAGTGATGTGGCACTCTTCACACGTGTGAAGGCCTGCTGGACTGTACCAGACTCATGGATGTACTTGATCCATAAAAGGATCATCATTTTGCTAAGAAAATTGATGAGACTTTTGCACTCTACACTTTTGTGAGATTTCTGGTCATTTGTCTTGTGATTTTTATGCATGATTGCTATCTAGTATCATTGTACTTGTTGTTTCAGGTGCAGGCCGTACAGTGGACAGTACTCCACACGTGTGAAGCCGCTCTCACTAAAAAATGATGTGTTGATCCATTGCTCTTGCTTAAATCCAAGTGTAGTGAATCTAGATCAAGATCTAATGTGTAGAACTTGATAGATTCATTGATTAAGCAACCAATAACTCTCTATGATTGTAAAGTACAATCATTATTGTCCTAAAAACTATAAAATTTATCAGAACCACCAGCCGAGTCATCTCACCAAGCCTCTAGTTCACATAGTCGACGTCGTCCACGTAGCGAGATCATCATTCCTGACTCGCCTTCCGCATCACGACGTCGTACTAGGCAGACATCGTCAATTGCACTTCCACCCCTTGCTGCTATTCGCACTGAACTCCCTATTCCCTTGCCTCTGATGCTTCCCTCGTCTTTGCTTCCTCTCACGGACAGTTTGTGACCATTGGGGCTACCATTCCCATCACAGCTGCCCAGGCCGTCTCACCCCCACACATAGAAGCTGTTTCTCCAAACACGTAGTATTTTATGGATATGTTTGATGATTCCGACTCCCTTGGGGCCTCAAAAGTTTTTGAAATGCCCTAGAGCCCTGTGCCTTTGAACTCCAATCCCTTGGAAGAGGATTTGAACAATTCCATGATACTACTACTGGTGTTGAAGATTCATTCCAGCTACCCCAACAACCTCAAGCTAAAGCCGCACCAGCCACACTTCGGGTCCAGCAAGCTGTCAAATCACCAAAGCAGTTCAATGCCATAGTGCAAAGAGGAGGACCTCTTTGAAAAAGAAGAGTCACAAGCACTTGTTCCATGCCAACCAAGGACAGTACCATCAGGTTCTTCTGCTGCTACCACCTCCACAATAGTAGATTCTGGTGATGCTCTCGGTTTGGTCTCAAGCCTTGCACAAGTGATCCAGTCTATGCTGGATAAGAAAAAAGAAATGGAACAACGAATCTCAGATATGGGATCAGAGAATACTCTCATCAGCTAGAAAATTATTCAGCTAGACAGAGAGTTGAAGATCGCCAAGCAGCATGAAGAAAAATCCAAAGCTGAGAAGAAGATGGCACAACAACTGGTTGATCACCTGGAAGAATATGTTAGCTCACTGCAGAATGCCCTGACAACCACTCAAGATCAGGTAGACAAGGCCGTGCAGGATGCGAAGCAACAAGTGCAGCTGCTACAGGGTCAACTGCAGATGGCAGAGCAAGATCACACACGTCTCCAAGGTGAATTGAATGCGACCACCCTTGAGCGTGATGCGTATCTCCAGATGCAAATACCAGATCATCCGATAACTCCGACGGAGATCGCGTATTTGTTCAAAAAAGTTGAAACTTACAAAGTGGCGCTTCAGGGATTCCAAGGCCATTTTGACAAATTCAAAGGTGCAGCTTCAACTGAGTTGGCAAAGGCTAAAGTAACCATCAGTGCCAAAAAAGTTGTCGCTCAGATGTTGGAAGCTGGACCTCAAATCCTAGTTCCGGTCATGCCGCAATTCTCCCATCTGCACCAAGCTGAAGCACCAATGGATACAGGGTTGGATTCGGTTGTGGACCAGGGTGGAGCCCCAAAAATTGAAGAACAACAGCCAGTTCCACAGGCAGTGCAAGCGGGTCCATCTTCTTCAAGGACCAAATCATTGTTCAGAAGGCCAATCAGCATCGAGGACCAGATTCAAAGTTTTTTAGCACAACATCCTCATGAGTCCTCGTGTAGTGGTTGGGTCCTTAAGTTTAAGACCTCTGAAATAGAGGCCGACAAAGAATTGGATAAAATACCCGCATAGGGAGATTAGCCAGCTTGGAGAGTTACCATTTTTGAGAAAACTCCAGAATCTATTAGGAGTTATGTGGCCAGCCCTCACCAATTGCGCGTAGATCCATATTATGTACCGATGTCGCGCAGGAATAGGTGGAAGGATTTGGGATTGGCCATGGACAAAATTACTATCCATACACCAAATTGGCCAATCATCCATCAACCTTACACTTGGGACATATCAGTGGATTTTCACCAGGCATTACAAGCATACCAGTAGGAGTATATACACTCTCCTGATCCGGTAGTGAGACAATCGAAACTTTTTGCGAAAGACTTGACTTTGTTGGCATCCGTGGCAATGAGATGGAATCATTGCCTTCCTCCATTGGCATTTGATCCAAATAAGCCAATGGCCTCAGAGAATATCAAGGATCAGCTGTCGGTGGCTCGCGTGTATTTTCGCGTAGCAATGATGGGAGGCTCCTGGGAATCTCGCTTCACATCCTGGACAACTTCAAAATGGATTGTCGGAGCCCATCGTTGTTTTTTGTCGCATAATTTGGATTTTAACACTGCTCGACTCGATTTTATGGAGAAGGTGCAATATCATTTAATAAAGATTCGTCGCGAAGCCAATAAAAGCCTACAGTAACTGCATCTTGTAGGTGTCATGGGACCGCCACCAGTTTTGGTGGGGGATACTGTTGGAGGGTTTGCGGATCCCAAGGCAACCCTAGCCCTAGTTAATAAGTGAGAGGGAGTTGGCACCCTACGTGTGTAAGTCCAACCCGATGATCACATAGTTATTTGATTACTTACAAGTCAATAAAAGGACTTTAGGCCTTTTTGCGGGACTTTTAATGTCGCAGGACCTAAATGTCAAGTTAGTGAATAAAGTTGGGTTTCCCTCCAATTTGGATGGTTCCCACACTTTTTTTTAATTTGAATAATTAGGGAGGCAGAAATGGACCAATAGGATTCAGAGGCCAAGGTCCTCCTCTCTACTATAAAAAGGGACCAGCTCGAGTTCCTACACATGCTTATTTCTTCATTTCAATAAAGCAAATTGGTTCTCTTGTGAAATGGATTTATGAATGTCCTTGCTCTCTATGTTGTCGTAAGTTGCTGATATATTTACTAAAGCTTTAAGTAAAGAAAAATTTGAAACTTCTAGAGCCAAACTTGGCTTAGATCTGGTTATATAAAAAGCCTTTACTTATGATACTATTATGGAGGTATATTCCATGTATAGAGTAAACTTTAAAATAAAGAGAGACGTTGATCATTGAGGGAGAGAGTTAAAATAGCAATGATCGACTTATACAGTGCTTTCTAATTTCAACAGCACCACATGTGCTCAGTTCTAGAATTCTCTGGTCGTCCTTCTTTTACGAGCCTGTCTTGTCTTATTGCACTTGACGTTGTGCTGTGGTGATTGATTCGGTTGGGTTTTTAAACTGCATTCTCAACTGAAACCGTGATTTCTTTCTGTATATATGTATATACTCTTCAGGAAATAGGTAATATGTTTCTTGGTTTTACGTAAGCAATTCATATCCATGCTTTCCCAAGAAAGTATATCCTCCCGTCTCCTCCTTGCAAAAAAAATTTCCAACCCACACATTTTTGACATCTATATTTTCTTCTCATTGAATATTCTTCTTATTCCAATACGCACTTAGTGTACTTACAAATTTATCTAACTTTTTTTACACCGCTTTGTTTGATGTTCACCTGCCTATTATTTTCTCTAGTGTTTTTTCCACTTGTCTTTCCACCATGTTCTGCGAGGGGGAGAGACAAGGAGAAATCCTTGTGCTTCAAGAATCACGAATCAACTCCAGACATACTTCGACAAGTTTCTACAACAATCATGGAGTCATGGTTAATGAGAATTTCGGCTAACAGCTGAACCGTAAGCAAATCGTAGAAACCGCATTAGTCGAGAGCAGAACACTGCAAACCACCGCATTAGCTGAGAGCAGTTGACCGTAGAAGACCGTAGGCCACCCCAAGATACCATAACAACCGAGAGTAGATCAATTGAAGTCCCAATCAACCAAGAGCATCATCGACGACAAGGTGGGAGGCTACTAGGAGAGATAACAAGGGACCAGCAGCAAACTGTTGCTTGGTATTGCTCTTAATGGCTCATTCGAACTCACCAAAAACAGTCTTGAACCAATTATACATACCTGATGGAGGCAGATCACACAACCCAAGAGTAAGAAGAGCCCGTTATCCAACGTTCCAATGGCACATTTTTTTATGTAGCAGCGCAGCAGTAACAATAACGCACCCTCCTTCGCACCAGTGCATTGCAATAGAGCCCAACCTGAAACTGAAGGACGATACAAACTCGTGACTTGGGGTATCCTTCAAGGGCATGCAAGTTCTCCTTCCACGCATGAGGTACACCATTAATTTTGATATCATTCCTGCAAGTAGGAGATAGATATGGAAGGGACCATCACTTTGTTAATCCTTATAGTTGGAAATGAGTAGTAGTATGTGTGAATTCTAAATTTATATGATATGATGTTGGTTTGTCGAATGTCGTTGACATGGCTAGCTTAGCGTAACTCAGATTTGGCTTGGTCCCATTTTTAATGAGTGTTGTTAATTTGGTATGTATTTGCCTAATGATGATCTTGTTAACTAGCATGCTAATCGTATTTTCTCACATTAGGCTCATCGATGGTTGAAAGCTTTACGTGTATGATGCTTAGGTTGCAAAATCCCATTTGACATTGTACTTGGTAGTGAGCCAATTTTTGCCTACTTGAGTCACTAGCTCGACCTCTTTGAAACAGAAGAGCGGGCCGTCACCGCACATGGTTGAAATACACCACCTCGGTTAGAGGTCAGCATAGTCACCTCTAACGTTGGAACTGATACCTAGGCTTGACGTTTGGCAAAGTACCACTGCCTATCAAACAAGGCGGCACATATGATTGGCACCCTCACACTGCACAGAACTAATTATGATATTATAGCATAGTCATTTGCTGACTGTCTGCTTATTTCACCATGATCAGTTGAACATTCTAGTGACGCATTCCAAGTAAATAACTAGCAATAGACAATGACTCATGATTGCTAATTGAGTACTCCTATGAAACTCCCTATGACATTTGTAAGTAGTTACACTCGTGTGACCTCTAGCCGTGAATCTTGACCATTGTGAAGTACCAAAGATGTTGGCATAGGCAATACAACCCCGAATTGTACCCTAAGTTATAGATATGATCCCATCTTGACAAAAGTAGGTGCCTCTAGAGATTTAGGATGGGGGATGCGCCGAACAGCTCCTTTCCTCATGAGGGGTTGGACCTTGAACATAATGGATGAGAATCAGTTCCACCCTACATTAGGAGATGTCTGTCAATTGATCCGGGAAGGGGCCACACACTATTATTCCTATACCCCGACACTCCACCCTCACGTACAGGTAGGAGACACTATATTTAGGATACAACATTACGGGGGCTATAGTTATTTCAAAACCTATGAGCTCATTATCGATGGGCTCTGGCATCTAACTCACGCCGTTTCCACCGACTACACATGACCCATCCAACCTTTCATACCATTTATATCGCCAGTGCAGTCACCCGGACCAGTTGGTAGTACCAATAGACCTCCAGAATTGGATCCACCAGAAACAGAGAGGGTCGAAGACAGTAGTGACGACCCTGCTATGGACTTCTACATAGAGGGGTGGACGATCTAGAGGACGAGAAGTCTAGGCCTCAAGATTGATAGGATTGAGATCGTAGTTACACCTCCTCACAGCCGTGCCTCTGGGGTCTGGAAAACCATTATTGGCTGGGGAGATTGGAAGCAGCATTTCCCAATCACTCATGTAAGGGAAGTGTGGGCCCTTCCCCTGTAGGGCTTCCTGGCGAGACCAATCCCCCGTCGGGAAATTCTCCTATCATTGGTGCGTCTGCCTGGAGTTAGACCTTTATCATAGGATGTTGATCGATGAGCCAAGTGTCAGTTATTGTGTAGTTTCACCTGCCAGATGCCTAGTGCATGATGGGAGTCATTGCGACACCAGCGATTGAGTTGAAAGCCCGGGCCCTGATGTCAAAATCATCATCTGAGGCCCCAACCACACCAGCATCCCAGAAGAATAGAATCTAGTATGAACCCCCATGAAGACCGTGCAAGGGAATGAAGGGTTTAGGATCAGACAAATTAATGACCAGGTGGAACTAGTTTAAACAAATGCAGCGGAAGGCTGGATGACTTATGGGGTGATTTGGGAGAATCATGAGACCCACGTACCACGCCAATTGATTGCTATTCGTCGAAAGACAAAGTACCCCCCTAGGTAAGACAAAATAGGGTTACCACAGAAAACTAGAGCAAAGGGAACACCCCCCAGAGAGACATCAGAACCCAAGAAGAGACGACTAGGAGCTAGGAGGAACAATTGAGAGACCCAATCCCCATTGCTTAGAGAATCCAATGGCGAGCCAAGCCAACCTATGATGAATCCTAATGACCCACCAGAAAACATTGCAGAGATACCAGAACTTGAACCGATAGAGGAAATCAATGCACCATTAGATGATATCGCACCCATTGTCGTAGGAATGGCAAGACGTCCGACCGAACCAATTGTGGTACCTCCGACCGTGGGGGCACTATCCAAATTAAGCAGATCTACACCAAAATTCCATGGGACCCCCTCTGAAAGTGCCGAGGAACACATAGATGCCTTTTGGACAGCATGCTTCATAAGCCACATCATGGACCCACATCATGAGATGATGTTTTTCGCAACTACCTTAACAGAGCCGCCAGAAGATGGTATTATAGCTTGCAATGAGGGACGATCCACACCATTGATGAGTTCCATAGACTCTTCCTGATCGAGTATGCCCCCCACCGTATGACTGATGATTACTGTTCACCCTAACCTCTCTACAACAAGGAGGAAATGAGAGTATTAGGTAGTATCGGCGCCGATTGATAGAATTGGCACGACAAGTGGAACCCACTGTATAGCTGCCACCCCTGTTACTATTGACCTTCTTTCTGCGAGGGCTAAAAAATGACATACATATGGTTGAGAGTAACCCCCAGACATTAGTTGAGACAGTAGACAAGGCGATTGTGGTAGAAGATGCGCAGTTTGCGGTTGCCCATGCATCCCACTTATCACAGGCGATGAACAGTTTAAATTTGAGACCCGAGATGTGGAGAGGGGGACCGATCACAACTATAGGAACCACGGATGCAGTGAATCCTCACCCCATACAGGCTATTGAACTTCACTTAGGCAGGATGGCGCAGACACAAGTTGTTAGACGACATGATCGTCGAGTCCCGGAGACATTACTAGAGCGAGGGTATGAGAGTGCCGGTTCCAATACAGAATTGGGCGATATGTGAGCAATGCTGAAGGGGTACATGGACATGATGAGTGAGAACATCCACATGTTAGCAACCGATGTGAATTTTTTGAAACGACAATAAAATATGATAGGTCAGAGACACCCTATAGATGGTCCTAACCCATTAGTGTGTCACCATTGTGAAGGAAATCACTTGAACCAAAATTGCCCAAACTTGATTTGTGGGTACTGCAAGAAGCCAGGGCATTTGGAGGATCGATGTTGGACTTGTAGAGAGGCTCTAAATATAGGCCCCATGAACCATAGGCTCCAAGACATAGCTGGACAATCTAGAGGCCCTCAATTTCTACAACATGGGCCCAAAATTGATCCACGAGACAAGGGGAAAGCACGCTTAGAGGTTGATCGAGCACCCATAAACTTCATTGAGTTAGAAACAATGGACCAGACCACAACGAGGAAGGAAATCTTACTAGTGACGAGAAGTAACCTTTGAAGTGAAACCCCCCCCCCCCCCAAAACTATACCCCTGCAAATAGACAAACCAACAACCATTGACCAAGGGTTGATCAAGCCAAGGGTAGAAGCTGCAGCACCTAGGGAACGGGGGGGAGGTGAGCGCCTTAGAAGGGAGATGACACCCCATAACCTTAGGATCGAAAAAGACTGGAAAAGAAAAAATTGGGATAGGGGCAAAGAGAGCAAGGGATACAACACGCAAAATTTGTAGAAATCTTGACGTGAACCCGAGAATAGGAAATATCGATCTAACCCAGAAATTGGAAAATATGAAGCTAGAAATAGGACCGTGGCAATTGGTCTAACTGTAACCCACCATTAAGCACACCATCCGATGCATGATCAAATCTAGACCATTGGAACCCCCTACAGTTGGACACATCGAAGTAGAAATCGTAGACCGCTATTGCCCTAAGGTAGATGTACTAATTCATGGCCTGGTGATGAAAGGAGCCATAGTCGATGCTGGATCTACCATAAACATTATTAGCCTAGATCTTGCTGACAGATTGGGATTCACACTAGAACCAGCCACGTTGACCGCCCTCAAACTGGCCAACAATTCAGTGATAAAACCAGAAGAAGAGTTTAAGAGTGTACCAATCACTGTAGCCGATAGAACCATCCAGGTAGATTTCTATATTGTTAGGCCGACCATGGCTCAGATTGAGCAATTGTATCGTAGACATCCCAACAGGAGTACTCATCTTTGGATGGGGTCGTGAGCACGTTGTAGTAGATGGCTACCCAGAAGCCCCCCAGTCAGAAAGAGCCCTCATACCCAAATCAGAATGAGAAGAGATATCAAGTAGCGAGGAGGATTCCGAGTCTAGCACCAGTGACGATGAGCCCGATGGAAGACAAGTACTAGGCATAGAGTGGAACTCCCCAGAAGAGCGACCTTTCAAGGTGAGGGATGTTGACATCTGCCTAATACACCTAGGAAGCCTAGAAGACCCGAAAGACATCAAAGTAGGGGCCTCGTTGACCAAAGACGATAGAGATAAATACGAACGGTTGTGCAAGAAGTATCAGCACATCTTCACTTGGGAATATGGGGATCTGAGGGGCATTCCCCCAGATCTAGTAAAACACAACATACCACTGAAGGAGGGGGCCAAGCCAGTACGCCAAAAACAATGACGCTTACCCTACCACTTGAAGGAAAGGGTCTATAAAGAGTTAGAATGACTTAGACAGGCATGGCTATTATTTCCTGTTGAAAACACCTAGTTGTTGTGATCCTTTGCCTCATCAAAGGTTGATGGCTCTCGACACTTCAAAATGTCACTCATTAGGGCATAGTTCACATGATAGCGATTGGGATCCTTGGAGGCTTGCAGATCCTTACTTGCAGGTGGAGGCATCCTAGCTTGGAGTTGGGAAGCATCTTGAAGCTTGCAGGTTGCTTGGAGGACATTTGGAGGCTCTACCTTGGATTTGGAGGACTTCCTCACTTCTACTTGTAAAGTGGTATCAGAGCTAGACAAAGGATGGTAACCTTTCTAACCTTCTTCAAGTTCTATTAAGATCACCAACTAATTTTTTTTTGGGGGAAGATTATAGGCTTTTCTAGTTGTAGGAAGCTTGTAGTTGAAGTACCCAATCAATCTAGTTCTCTTTGGAAGAGAGTAGTGATGCTTATAGAATTGTTTAGGGGCTGATTTTTGATAATGTTAGAGAAGTTTTAAAGTGGGCTTTGGGTTTTTAAAAGTTTTGAAAAAAAGATTTGTGGGATAGGTAGAGGAAGTCTTCCTCTACATACACAAACTTTTTTTTGGCAAAAAGATTGATTCTAGCTATGTGTTTTGATCAAAACTAGTGTTTTTTTTGCATGAATGAAGTGTTTGAAATTCTGATTTTCATTTTGAAGTTTTGTTTCTCAGATCTGTAAATCTGAAAATCAGATCTGAAAAGTGAAGTTTTCATTCAAACTTCATTAGTTACACATTTCTATCTCCTAGTTTCATGAAGATGACAATGTAGGAAGGGAATGGTAGTGTAACTTTGTGCATAAAACAAGTTTTGAAATTCTGTTTTTTGTCATTTTGAAGTTTTGATTTTCAGACCTGTAAATCTGAAAATCAGATCTGAAAATTGAAGTTTTCATAAAGCTTCATTAGTTATCCATTTCTAGACACTAGTTTCTTGGTTTTGGAAATCTAGAATAGTAAGAAATGTGAAAACTTTGGTTGCTTTTGAAATGACAAATAGAATTGGAATGGGAATGGACTGAGAACTTTATGTAAACATTAGCTTGGATTAGTTGATTGAAGTTTACATAAAGATTTGGTTTTCATTTTTGCTTTTGATTAAGGCAAATGTAGCTTGTTGTTGTTTTCCTCTTAAGCTTGGATTAAGCTTGCAAATAGTAGGCTTGGATTGAGCTTACAAACAATAAGATTGAATGACTAGAAGTAAATGCTTTTTATTTGCATTGGATGTAACAATTGAAGCATTTCTATCATTCTAATTTGAGCACTTGTTGTTGTATTTGCATAATAGGAAAACACACAAGCAACCCCAATGGATCAAACCAATGAAAACCCAACATTTGATCTATCAAACCCATCCAATGTGGCACAAGCTCTTGAACTATTATACCAACAAATTCAAGCCACTAATAAGCAACTTCTTGAAACTGATCAAAGAAACCAAGACTTAGAGTCTAGGTTAGCCAATCAAAAGAAACATGTAGTTCCACCTCCTGTAAAAGTGTTTAAGGGGGAGAAGAAGGATAGGAACTTACAAGTGGTAAGTTCTTGGCTGAATGTTTGGAACAAATACTTGCCATGAACCAATTCCCTGAATCCGAGAAGTTATCCACTGTCACTATGTTCCTTGAAGGAAGAGCCTTAGTTTGGTGGGATGACTTAGTTGCAAAGGGCAATCAACCTTGTACATGGGATGAATTTTGCAAGCTTTTTAGGGATTATTTTCTACCACTTTTAGATAACTATGAACACTTCCAAGAGTTGAGTCATCTAACCATGAATAAAGGTTTGGAACAGTTTATTCAAGATTTTCATGAGTACCTAAATCCACTTTATAGTGATATTCCGCCTAAGGTACAAATGTTAATGTTTATTGATGGGTTACCAAAAGATTATCAAGTAGATGTTCGTAGGAACCATCCAAAAACCCTAGAAGATGCTATTAGGGCTGCAAAATACTTTGATGACACACCTAATCCACCTAGGGGTCAACAGCCTAATGAGCAGAAAAAAGGTTTTCAATTTAAGAGGAAGGATAGAGAAGTTGTTAATGAAACACATCCCAATTCCAACAATCCTAAGAAACCAAGAAAAACTTAAAAAAACATCATGGTGGCAATGATAAAGCTGAAGCTCGTAAGAAGAACTTGTGCTTCAAGTGCAATGACGAGGGTCACCTTGCACGTGATTGCGTCAAAAAACAAGCTTCAACCTCAGGTAATCTATCTCGAAGTAATGAGATGGATGTTTGTTTCCTTAGTTCTTTTGTTTTTGGTCCTAATGACCTTATTTGCATTAAAGGTAAAGCTAATGATCAAGTTGTTAATGTTCTTTTTGACACAGGATCCACTCATGACTTTATTAATGTAAATTTGGTGCAAACGCTAAACCTTCTTACCAAAAAAAAAGTGAGAAAAAAATATCGTGTGACAATGGCGTCGGGAAGTGATTCCGATTTGATGGATTTTATTGTTCCTGATGTTGAATTGCACATTCAGGATTACTCTGAAATACTAGAATTCCATGCTGTTCAATTAGCTAATGTAGATATTGTTCTTGGGCAACAATGGCATTTTGATAAGAACAAATCATTGAGAATTGATTTTGTTGAAAAATCTTTATCTTTTATGCATGAGAATTCTTTAATTAAGATCAAGGCTAGTTTAAGCGTTGACACTAAAAATGTTAACCCTTATTCTAAACAAGAACTTAATTCTATTATGAAGAATTCTGATTTTAAAGTTTATTTATGTTTTCATAATGATATCATTTGCTCCAATGATGAAGAACTTAACATAAATGCCATGAATATACCCAGTGAGAACACTACAAAATTTGAAGCCTATAATGAACTTAGGCAGGAATTCAATGATGTTTTTTTAGACCTTCCTGTAGGTTTACCACCAGAAAGGACAGTTGATCATAAAATTGACCTAATACCTGGAGCAATTCCAATTGCACAGCGTCCTTATAGGATGAGTGCATCAGAAGAGGCTGAGTAAATAGGCAATCACATGATTGCCTGAAAAAGGGGTGGGTACAACCTAGTAAGTCTCCTTGGGCATCACCAGTGGTTCTGGTGGCCGAGAAGGATGGGACTATAAGGTTTTGCGTCGACTATAAGAAATTGAACAAGGTAACCGTTAAGAATAGATATCCACTGCCGCGGATGGATGATCTAATAGACTATCTTGGTGGTGCTGGGTACTTTACCACGATAGATTTAAGATCGGGCTACCATCAGATACGCATTAAGGCATAAGATATATCAAAAACCGGGTTTTGAACTCGCTTTGGTCACTACGAATTTTTGGTGTTGCCTTTTGGTTTGACCAATGCACCCGCAACTTTCCAACAAATGATGAACGATTTGTTCAGGCCATATTTGGGAAGATTCGTAGTGGTATTCTTAGATGATATCCTAGTGTTCAGTAAGACTTTGGCGGAACATAAAGAGCATCTTAGGATTGTCTTGGACATGCTAAGAAGGGAAAAGCTCTTTGCCAAGGAATCTAAGTGTGATTTTTTTGCTAAGGAATTGTCCTACTTGGGGATAAGATTTCCGAACGGGGGGTGGAGATTGAGGCTGATCGTATCTAGAGGGTTAGTGATTGGCCTATTCTCACCACAGTTAGGGAAATCAAGTCTTTTTTGGGGTTTGTGGGATTTCTTCGTCGGCATATTCCCCAATTTGTTCGATTAACATTTCCCCTTACCCAGGCCTTGAAAGGCTATAAGAAGCTAAGTCGGAGGGCTAAGAGTCCACTAGTGGTGTGGACGGAGGATATGAATAATTGTTTTGAGTTGCTTAAGAAAAGTGTCACTTCGGCACCAATACTAATCATTGGCGATCCTAATAAGACTTTTGTGGTTAGGACCAATGCCAGTGATTATGCTATTGGAGCTGTTTTGATGTAGGATGGACATCCTGTGGCTTATGAAAGCAAGAAACTCAATCCTACTCAGTCTAGGTATTGTACCTATGAGAAGGAACTGTTTGCAATTGTTCATTCCTTGAAAATTTGGCGACATTATTTGTATGGAGCCAGATTTGAAGTTTTGACGGATCATCAGACTCTTCGATATTTCTGTGATGCTACAGATTTAAAGGGGAGGCAAGCTAGATGGGTTGAGATGATGCAAATATTTGACTTTTCTATACGTTATTGTAAAGGAAGTCAAAATACTCTAGCGGATGCTTTGAGTCGGTTACCGGTTATTAATCAATTGTGCTTTACTGTTATAGAACCGGAGTTGTTTCAGTCTCTTCAAGGACTATATGAGTCCGATCCTTTTTTTGGAAAGTATTGGCAACAAGTACTTTCGGGGGTCGATTCAGGGTTGCAAGATTTCTCGAATCAGGGAAAGACTGAAACAGATTTCCTAATTCGAAACAGGATTTTGTTTCGTAAAGGAAAGGTGTGTGTACCGGAGAATGACACTGTAAGGGTCCAAATCTTGCATGAGTGTCATGATAGTCCATGCGTAGGACATCCGGGTATACAAAGAACACTTGACTTAGTTCGAAGGCAATTTTGGTGGCCTAAGATGAAAAGTCAGGTAGAGGCCTATGTACTTAAATGTACTAAGTGCCAGTTAAATAAAGTAGAGAGGCTAAAATCTAGTGGCCTATTACATCCTTTAGATATTCCTACCGGAAAGTGAGAAAGTATATCTATGGATTTTGTGGTCGGGCTTCCACGTACAAGGAAGGGCCACGATTCGGTTTGGGTCACTGTTGATTTGTACACGTGTCATGCTAATGATTTGGCCGTTGTTTCACAATTTTTATTGCACATTACCGAAACACTTGTACGATTCAGATGCTCTGTATTAGACTATATATATGAGTGTCGTTTTTCGAGATCAGTTTTGCATATTGAGTCCAGGAGACCAACCTGCTCCAAAATTAGTACATACAATATCGCTACCACGCGCCCAACCGATGGTTCCATAGTCGCACTGCTCCCCTGGCGCGTAGTTCCGATATCCGGAATCGTGTACAATGCATATCCCCATCACGCGTCCAAGTTTACACCGTTTGTGTCCCCGTCCTAACCGGCACCTCATATCGATATGGCCTCCTCTTCTGCTAGTTCGATCTATGATATAGCTCTTAGTTCTTTCCCTGTTGATGCTGAAGTTAGCGACAAACAAGCCCATTTTTTGTCCTATTTCTATTTTCAGTTTGACATAGAGAGATTTGTTATTGAGCACAGAGAAGTTTTTCCCAAACTGTACAAGGATTTTTATGAGTGCTTGCAACAGGGTACCCTTCTGATGGACGGCCTGAGATTTGTGCATTTCACAGATTTGACTCATGCTCAGCCTAGTGCCAAGCAAAGGCATGATAGTAAGTTTACCAAACTTATCAATCTGTTTAAACGTGTCATACCCTGTGAGGAACACAATCGAGTATGTCGCTTCGTTCATGAGGGTATGGCCTTCGTGTTTTTCTTATCTGCTATTATCCTTGACAAGGCAGAATCTTCTGGGTCGTCTATGATTGGTTTGCCTGCCCCTACTACTCGTGTGGCTTCAGAGGTTTCCATTATTGATGAGGTTTTAGGAGATGCAAAGGAGGCCAGGCAAGCACAACAATATGATCCTGCCAAGGCTCGTTCTTTGTCTATCTCTCCCTTATCTACCGCGAGCCAGATTGACCAGAGCAGAACCCTGATGGACCTCCCTATGTACCATATGGACGATATTGCATTCTTGTCCATTAGCGACATCGGAGACGTAATGGATCTCAAAGAAGATGAGATATTATCTCTTTTGTCAAGGATTATTTCTGAATTTAGTGATTTTATTGACTTTGATGATGACGACCTCATAGATGGCATCGACTATGAGGACCAGGAAGAATGGGCAAGTGGCACATATGCCCTTCAAAGGATATGAGGCTAATATGCCAAGTGAGGAGGAGTTTTTGGCATTTCAGAAAAGGTATCCGCCACCTCCCATATATACTATTCCAGCTGACCAGCAATCGACCATTATTGCTGGTCACAATTTAGAAGCTGTTGGTGTGATCCAAGTTGACGAGGAGGATCTGGTAAGTACACCTTCTCACAAAAATCATTTACTATTTAATGTGTAATTGATGATTGATCTGCTAGTTTGACTAACACTTGATTATGTGTTGTAGAAAATCGTTGAAGTTGATGCCTTTGCTAGCAGGCATGGAGGATTGAGAGAAAGACAAGGCGGGAGACAGAAGGATGCCTCATTGGCTCATTATTTGAAACATTTTGTAAATAACGAAATTTGTATTCTTCATGAAAGGTTTTTTGTGAATGCGGGAACCTTAATCATGGCCATCAAGGCCCTATCTTATTTTGCCCAAGGGCATAAATATCCAAAAAATACATATAGAATCATTTTTGTCAAAAGAGATGTTGCTCTTAAAGTGTTCAATTACGTGCCAGAAAATGTTCCTATGAGATCATCTGCTCTGGCAATTCTATCAGGATATATAGATCTGAACAAAGGCAATCCACTCGATTTTTGGATCCGTATGATAGGAAAAAGTTCCTTCATGACCACACAACAAAAATTGTCCTTAGATACAATGAAAAAAAATGATTGTACTCTTCTCCATTTAATGTATGTAAAATTTGAGAATTTTCGATTACACGCATTTGATCTTTATTGAATGCCATCAATGGAGAGCAGAGTCAGCGGAGGGAGGATCAGTTGAGGCCCGTTACATGGTGGTGCATCCACGAGCATCTAATTTTGGCTTATAAATTTACATGCTTTTTTGAATCTTTGATATTCAGTTGATCTTGTTGTGTATCAATTTGAGCTCATCTATAAAACCATTGGAATAGCTGAATGATGTAACTATTTTTTGAGGATATTCCACCATGTTGTGTATTTCGATGAAATGTTGCTCTTGCCTGCCAATGTGATTTCTCCATTTCTTGTGAGGACCATATACTCAAACTGCCATACTTTTTTGCAAAAAATGACGCATGATGCCTTAGTATGTGCTACAGTATCAAAGATTTATGCATTGGTTAGAATCTATCAAGCAAGCTATACTAAAATTATAAAATTGTAAGACACTATTCAAATGTATCTTACCATGTAGTGGGTGATGTGATCTGAGCCCCAGGCCACACGAATTGCATCTAAAAACTCTATTGTTGTTTTCTCCAATAGGAGTGCATCTGCATATGAAATTGTGTCTTTTCTAAGCACTTCAACCATATTATCGAGCTTTTTCCAAACTTTAACCTTCTTTACCCTTGTTGTTTCTTTATCTTCAAAGTCTTATGTTGCAGAAATAACATCTTTCCAAACCGAGTATTGGATTTTAGACGACTCTTTAGAATGATTTGATAAAAATTGATGAGATTTGACTCCTCCTATGCTAGGTTTACTGGGTACGTTTCTTGTTTTTCCCGAAAGCTTTTCATCTTTTTGTATTTTAACATGGCCTTTATGAAGGCCTGCTTTTGACAACACTTCCTCTAATCGAGCGATTGCTTGTTTTGTTGCTGACTCTGGCTTAGTATTCCATGCAAACAAGATATGAAGATATATTAATTTCTCTATGATCCTCACCTCTCCATGAAGTGTACAAATATGCACATTTTGTAAAGGAGTAGTACTGGTTTCCAGTTGGGATCTTCAATATCTCTTGAAACTCTTGTGTTTCTTGAAATGTCATTTGATGATTTCATACAATATAGACATGGATGTTTCGAATTTGCTCCATGAGATACATTGAACATACATTTCAATGACTTCAAGTCTCCAGCTAAATGCCATTCCACAAAAAATTCACCTCTTTCAGGAACACTAAGTACTTTTCCATTCATATGATCCTTTATGATATCTGGATAACTTGTTCTGCTAAAAATCCAGGAAAGAACATCGTGATCCTCCTTGATAACCTGTTCAACATATGGAATCACAAGTTTTTATATATTCAAAACAATTACTAAAAGAAATTGCACATGAATAACAACCGTTTTTTACCTGAAAATGTGCTAGCCACCATATGTATTTTTCTGATTGCACACTGAAGTTGAGATCCCTTGAGTTTGTTGCATTGCTCAATGCTCCATTCATGAGAGTAATACTTACTCTTTCCAACTTTTGTCCTTTTATAACTTTCGATTCATCTAGCTTGACCACCAGAATAAGTTTGCTCATACTAACACTTGTAATATTATAGAATGTCACTATAAATCTCAATAAATGATTCAAATCCACAAATAAGTTGCTGGTAGAATTATATGACAAATTGCCAGACTTTAAATTGTAAATCTCATTGATGTGAAAAGGGATTCCAATGACGTTTTGCATACCCTTATTCAATACATCTCTCTCCAATCTTATCTGAAAAGGGCAAGGAATGGGAAATTTTCTTACGTGCAATTGTCCAAAAGCCTCTTTAATAATTTTAAATATACTCGCATATGCCCCCCTGCTAATACCTGAGAAATCACATGCTCCCTGAATTAACGTTCAGTCGATTACCTTACCGACCTCGTTCATCAAAGCCTCAGTGACCTTGGACAAGATTCGAGAATACCGATTATTGTCCAATAAAGACTTTGTGGACTTGGTTGTCAATACCAAACTCAGTGATTTTCCAATCAGGTCATTGTCCTTCAGATGCTGATTTAAAACCAATGCTGATCTGCAAATGATTATGAAAATCAAGAAACCCAAATAGGACACATAATAAATGTCATGCTACTTCACAAAACTAAAATAAAACTGATTCAAATCAAATCCTTACTTGAATGCTTGAATCTTTTTTCTCCGTTGGCCTCCATTTAACGAAAGCTCATCAATGTCCTTCAGAATTCTTTTTCACTTGTTTCTTTTTAATTTCTTATCTAGTATGCGAGTTTCTTCTTTTAACTGGTCATTTGATATACGTAATGTTTGAACAAGTTGTCGGAATTGATCATTACTTGCATTCAAATTTAATATAATATTATGTAAATGTGCATTATCTTTTTGTATTTGTGATAATGTGGTCTCTTTTTCTCTATAGTCAGCAAGCAAACCATTTAACATACATTTTAAACTCTGTATTTTCTGAACAGAGTTTGCAACACCATAAGTCATCAATCTTTCACAATAACTCAGTAAACCGTTTTATCCGTCACACAAAAACTTTATTAATTGTGTGATGGATTGGAATTGTGGAGCTTGCATCGAGCTCGGATCCAATGGATACAAACCTCCGTCAATCCACAAATCGTAATTCTTTCTTTGGTTGATTATGTGAGCGACCATATCAAGCGGATTCTTTCACTACTCCTCTTTTAGTTATCGGAGCATTCTCGACAGGGAGAACAATGTGTAGATGAAACTGAGACATTCCGCAAACATCAACTGATGAACCCAAAAAAAAAAATAGACACTATTCTTCATCCATGGCATACCGGAGATTCTATGTTTATTCTCTCGCTAGTTAAAACGAGGAACACAATCTCATTTTCAAATTTGAAAAAGTTAGTTAATGAGCGTCATAGGTTCTTGAAGTCGCAGTTGCATGCATCATAATTATGTCATGTTAACTACACATTACTAATAAGGTTAAGCTAAACTGGACCTGAAAGTCTGTCGGAGTTTTAAAATCTGGCATTTTTTTGGTCCTACGTGGCATTTCTTAGACGGCCCTTTTGATGTATGTAACTCCTCTAATGGTTATGTGAGACAAGACTTATATCTTACCACGCACAACTGATTAACAAACGATGCCACAAGGCCTGGCATGACCGTCACCTACGCAATAAAGATCTACACTTATGTGACCAGGTGCTTCTTTATACATCAAAGAAGCACCCGGGCAAATTGAAATTCAGAAGTGAGGAGCCGTATATTATTAATAAAGTCTTTTCTAATGGTGCAGTCTAGTTACAAACACTTGACGGAATATTCCTAGACACTTTCGTCAACGGTGGTCGTCTACGGTAGTATTACGAAGAGTTGTTTTTTGTTGACCCAATTTAACATCTTTTCCCTAGTATTTATTTTACATTTTTTTTGTCTTTTTATTTCCTTGCTTGTAATTCTCGTTTTGCATGTCTATTTTTAACAACGTTCCTTGTTTATACTTCAAACCATTAATCATGTACTTTCTATGCAGCGCGCATTTTCTTTTTCCTGTAAATACTCATGGGTCATGGATGTTCTAGGTCCACAAAGGATGGGCTACACCATATGAAATGATTCTCACACTTTTAGCCACCTCATTTCTGTCTAACTGGTATCTCAAGCATACACACATTCCTGGAGATACACCTTTTTCATAAGAACTTCTACTCTGAGCCATAGTCATATTTTTCCCCTTGAAGTTCTTCACTTGCATCAAACAGGACCATTCACTCCTCATGGGGTTTGTCAAATCTCAACCGACGGGATTCGCTCAAATCTCAACCGACGGGTTTTGTCAAATCTCAACCGACGGGATTCGCTCAAATCTCAATCGACGGGATTCGCTCAAATCTCAACCGACGGGTTTTGTCAAATCTCAACCGACGGGATTCGCTCAAATATTAATTGACGGGATTTGTCAAATCTCAACCGACGGGTTTTGTCAAATCTCAACTGACGGGATTTGCTCAGATCTCAACCGACAATTTCTGTCCAATCTCAACTGACAATTTTTGTCAGAGCTCAACCGACGACTTCTGTCAAATCTCAACCGATGGATTTCTATCATATCTCGACTGACGTGACTCCATCACATCTCGACCAACACTTCAAATTCAAAATTCAATGAGCAAATACATCCCATCACACCCAAACCCAGTCAACAACGTCCATAAATGCCATCACCTCGATGCCATTCGCACCTCAGTGAAGTGCGAATTTTGGAGTTTTCTGCCGACGATCTACTGGCGATTTTTTTGCTCTTGTATATAATCCTGGCGCTCTCTCGTTCTATGCATATGTCATTGCTTCCACACCATCTCCACCGACTATCAGCCATCCTAGTGTGTTTCCCAATGGGAGCACCATCACAAACCATCTCCAAACCTAACATCACCAGTGGAAGACAAACCATTTGAAACTTTCACATGCTGAGGGGCAGTGTCACGCAAGCATTCAACACGCTTCCGTTACACTATTGAATATCACATTATAATTATAAACACTTTTCTTTTATCATCTCCATACATCCGTTCCCACCGAAAGCTACTTTCCTTACATCTCCCAATATCTTCACCCCTTCCGCTTCTTCACAAACATATACCGACATCTTCTTTTTTTCGAACTTCTACCTTCCATCGTTCTTATCCCACCTCATTTTGTTTCAACCCTTTTAGTTCACACCATACTTCGTTTTCCACACATCCTCCACACCGTTCTATCCACACACTTGCCTTCCCAACGTCAGTTCTCCACAGTCCTTTCCTTTCGCACCATAACTCCCTTCACACAGATTTTCCATCCCATCTCAACCGACACCCTCCGCTCACATCTCAACCAACACCTTCCTCTCCCATTTCAACCAACGCCCTCCGCTCACATCTCAACCGACACCTTCCTCTCCCATCTCAATCAACGCCTTCCACTCACATCTCAACCAAGACTTCTTATCCTTATCATCAAGGGACACCTAACGCGGCACCAAGGTACGTCGCACCCAATCAACCACAACGCATGGCCTTACCTGCTCCACCAAGGCCAGCCAATCAACAAGTGGCCCATGTAAACTTGACAGCAGCAGAACAAGAATTGCAAATGTCACTTCAATCTGAGCAGCAGCAATGGTACGGACAGATGAACCATTTATGGATCCTGCCATAAATGAATATGTATCGGCCTATACAGCTCAAACTCAACGTCAAGGTGGAAGAAATTACGGCTGCTACGGGTGCGGCGAGGGACACAGAATTGCAGAATGTCCCTACAAAGGACAATATACAACCTTCTGCCAGGATTGAGGTAATGGACATTGTTTCAAGAATTGTCTATTTAAACCTGGAACCAGTGCACCTCTTAACCTCATTGGCATACAACAATCAGCAGTTCCAACAGGGATGCCATCGAAAGGACGACACGACTACGCTCCTATGTTAGCTGTTACGGGAACACAGAAGAGGAAGGAAGTGGCTCCCTCACCACCACCATCGGTCACTGACGACCAACCCTCAACTTCAGCGCCATATCCAAATGTGAGGGAAGAGAGAAGGCAGTACCAGAAAATAAGACATTGGGTACAAAAAGCACAAGAGGAGGAAAAAGAGCAAGAACGAAACAATCCCACAGAACCTCCAGTCGGCGTCAAACGGGATCCGCAACTAGGCTCACCACTGCGCACTGATCAGAATGATCGACTGCACCAACATGAACCACCTTTTCACATGGTGGAGCCTGAGGAACCATGCACTGAAAGGCTCACACTCTTGTTATCAAGCCACGTTAGTTTACCCCTCGGAGAACTACTGCGGATTGCATCACAAGCGAAAAGCCTTTTAGTTGAATGGGCCAAGGCGTTTGAGGAGCCAGTAACGCCTGAGCCCATCTATTGTGTGCGCTATGATGAAACAAGTAACGTCCTCCACATTGGAGCAGCATGGGAAAGTGAGGAACACAACATCACTTTGCCAATCAAACACAAGAGATACGAGGACAAGGCGATAGTGGTAGATGGAGGATCAGGTGTCAATCTGATCTCCACTACTTTGTACAAAAAATAGGGATTACAAGGATTAAAGCCAGCCAGATTCGCCATCAAGCTAGCAGATCAATCCTGTGTGAAACGAAAAGCTGTACTTGCTAATATTCCCGTAAGGATAGCAGGCATGCAGTATGTGATTACTTTTATGGTCATAGATATACCTGAATCTCCATCTGCATACCGTATTTTACTGGGAAGACCATGGTCGACGGCTGCGCAAGTAGTACACAACTGGGGTACAGGGAAACTCACCTTCGAGGACAGAGAATAGGCTGTAAAGGTAGATCCAGCCACATGGGTGGTGAAACCTATTGCACCCAAAGCTGATGACGGATCATCCATGACAGATCATATGATTGACCGCCCAAGGCTAGCCAAGGGAGGTCACTATCATTCAGAGACTCCAAAGCCACCATCAAGTCCCTCACATAATGTGACATGCCAATATCCCTCCAACTGAACCTGTGAGATCTTTGATGGTCCAACAAAAATGATCTACACTTTTCCATCATTGGAATATGCATCTCAAAGGCAATACTGATATGAAAAATTGACTTAACTTGTCCAAACTGGCAGTTAGTGTATCTCATTGATGACAAATTTGATAGGTCCATAGCTACAATGAACTGATTTGAAATGACTTACCAACTACAAAATACACAAAACATCACACTTACCACTCCTCATGAGCATCCAAAGAGTGATCACTAACTCGTTCTTCATCTTCCACGTGTCCCACACATAGTTTGTCCAATGAAGTCCGCTATCCTGCCCAAGGGCTTCCAACTAGCACCACCTCGCACTTCAATCACCCATGACCACCAAATGTGTGTACCTCCAAGCTAGCCCCAATCTCTCCCTCAAACGAGAAATTTTCAAGTCGTAGATGCGTGTGGGAATGCAGCTATCACCCAACTCGTCACTGATACTATCGATCATGCATGTAAGAGCGTTCCCCCAAATGTCACCCGACATTGGGCGGTTCTAACTCCTCAGGTTGAACCTGATCACAAGAATTTTTCACACGTAACTGCATTCCATGCCTACTTCTCACCTGCGATTGCTTGACCTCTCAATTGTATGTGTCAACTGGACCTTTTGATGGGCCCATTATTTTGCTAGGAGGTGGTGGAGAGAGGGAAGATGAAAAAGTAGGGTAAGTGGGAATAAATGTCTCAAAAAAAGTAAAAGGGGAGTAGGATGAGGGATTAAAAGTGGGAGGGGGATGGGAAAAAGTCCTGGAAGCAGCAGCAGCTCTCTAGCCACCCGATCCCGAGCTACCGTCTGATGGTTGGATTTGCCTGTTCTGATTCCCTGCTCTATCATTCTCATCATCATCCCGTGGCTTCTTTGAATGAGTGCCTGCTTGGGCCTTGCACGCCATGTCCCATAATTGGTTCACCTTGTCCAAGACTTGTTGTATGTTGTGTCTTCCAGCTGCTTCTGGGACTCCAGGATGATCTTCTCTTGCTTGGCCACAATATTTTCAAAAATTTTCTTCTCGGCCTCTACTTCTTGGATCAGGCATACGTACTTTTCCATCCAAGTTACAGCAAATAAGGATCCTAAAACACTTGAAATGATGAGGGAAACAATAGATTAGCACAAGTTGAACCATCAAAATCCATCAAAAATCTATGCTTGAACCTCACTAAATGGCCCAAATCCTTGAAGAAGGCTTCACACGTGTGAAAGTACGGCCTCCCACCGTCTGAGTACTGTACACTAGACCTACATTCAATCCTATAATCATTAGTAATCACAAGAACTCAAACAATTATGAACATAAAGAGCAATTGCACCAATATGAGAGAAAAATCATGAATTTGCTTGATTGATTTTGGTGAGATATCATCACCTATATATACATGATCCATCACGGTTTTGGGCAGGTATGAGTAGCCCTAAACCTATCCCTAATGCTAATTTTGGTGGATCTCTCATCCCTACCAAGTTAGGGTTGGAATCTTGGAGATCCCTCAATAATGCAAAAACTACCAAAAATAGCTCCTATTTTTTTCTCTCTTGTATCTAAGCATAATTTGGACTCATTCCAAAGGTTCTAACACTTAGGTCTACTTGAGAACATCCTTATGAATGGAATCCTATGATATTTGGCACATGTGACAAGCCACATCATGACCATCTAGCTATTTACAAGTCATTTGGCCAAAACTAGTCAAGCTAGAATTGTGAATTTTTAACACTCCTCCTCACTATCTAGCTTGGTTCAATCATTGCTTTACTAATCACTCCAAGTGATGATCTGAACTTCATAAAAGGTGTCTTTGAAGTGTTTTAGTAAGTAGATCAGCTACACATTCATTGCTTGGAACATGCTCCAAAGCAATCTCCTTGGCTTGCACCATTTCTCTCACAAAGTGATGGCATATCTCAATGTGCTTAGATCTTGCATGGAAGATTGGGTTAGATGCAAGGTGTTGGGCTGATATATTTTCATTGTAGATGATTGGTGCCTCCTCTGAATCCATGATCTTTAGCTCCACCAATAATCTCTTGATCCAAAGTACCTCCTTTGTAGTGGTTGTCAAAGCTTTGTACTCGGCCTCGATTGAAGATAGAGATATAGTTTCTTGCTTTTTTGAAAGCCATGAAACCACACCTTCTCCTATGAAAGTTGAATAGGCACTTGTTGATTTCCTATCCCTCTTGTCCCCTGAAAAATCTAAATCACTAAATGCATGAAGTTTAATCACATCTCTATATAGAATCCCAAAATCCAATGTACCCGAGATGTATCTTAGAATCCTCTTAGCCTTTTTCCAATGGATATTCAATGGATTTTGCATGGATTGGCTCAACCTACATACACTAAAGCTAAGATATGTTCTAGTTATAGTGATCCACATTAAAGAGCCTATAAGTTGCCTAAACAAAGTGATGTCCATGAAGGATCTTTCATCATCTTCATTTGGCACTTTTACATCTTGCTTTATTGGTGTGTCAATACTTTTGCATACTTCCATCTTAAACTTATTCAAAAGACTTTGAGCATAGTTTACTTGACTTATAAAGATAAAGTCAGACCCTCTAAGTACCTCTATGCCTAAGATGAGATGAAGACACCCTAGATCTACCATCTTGAACTCCAAGGATAGATCTATCTTGATTTTTTTAATACCATCAACACTATTTCCACTAATGATGATGTCATCTACATAAATGAGTAAAAGTACAATACCAGCATCATCAAACTTAATGTAAAGAGTGGGATCATATTTACTTTGAACAAAAGAAAGTGAAATAAGATAGCAATGTAGTCTTGAATTCCAAGATTTCGAGGCTTGCTTCAAGCCATAGATGCTTCTTTGGAGATGACATACTTTGTTCTCCATTCCATGCTTGATGAACCCTTGTGGCTGCTCCATATAGATATCCTCTTCCAAAAAACCATTCAAGAAAGCATTAAAGACATCCATTTGACATAGGATCCATCCAAAATGTGATGCAAGTGCAATGATTAGCCTTATTGTGACCATCTTGGCCACGGGTGCAAAAGTTTCCTCATAGTCTTCCCTCTCTCTTGAGCATAACCTTTTGCAACTAATCTTGCTTTATGTTTGTTAACACTCCCATTTGCATTCAACTTAAGCTTGAAGACCCACTTGCATCCTATTACATTCCTTTGAGGTCTCTCAACAAGCAACCAAGTTTCATTCTCAATCAAGGCATCATACTCATCCAACATAGCTTTATACCATTCTTTGGAGTTCAATGCATCTTCAACATTAGATGGTTCTTCAAAACTAGATAAAGCATAAGAAGTAGATGAGATACCCTCAACTTGCTGTCCTTTGCCTTGATATGTGAGCCTTGATGGCTTCACTTTTGCCCTTGAAGATCTCCTTGGTGTGATAGGTGGGTTTGGTGCTTGCTCCTCCATGAGCTCCTCCTCAATACCAAGATCTTGCTCCTCGGCTTGATTATTGGAGCACTTGGTCCTTCTTCAAGCATATGCATATGATGTTCATCAAAGATAACATCCCTTGAAACAATAAATTTGTTCAAGGATGGGAAATAGACTTTGTAGCCCTTGCTTGAGCTTGCATATCCAAGCATGATCCCTCTTGTGGAAGATGGATCCTCCTTGGTTCTTGTTTCCAATGGCACATGCACATAACATATACACCCAAAAACTTTCAAGTGATTAATATTGGGTTTCTTTCCATACAACATCTCATAAGGAGTTTTGCCTTCAATTGCTTTGCAAGACACCCTATTCATCAAGTAGTTTGCACATAAAAAAAACTCACCCCAAAAGGATTTGGGCAAACAAGCATCTAATCTTAAAGCCTTAGAACATTCACATAATGTTATATTCCTTCTTTCAGCAACTCCATTTTGTTGAGGAGTGTAAGGACAAGAAGTCTCTTTCTTGATCCCTTCCTCCTCACAAAAGGCCTTGAACTCATTGGAGATGAATTCTCCACCATTGTCACTTCTAAGAATCTTGATGCTATGATTATGATGCTTTTCCACAAACAACTTGAACTTTACAAAAGTATCAAATATTTGAGACTTGAAGGAAAGTAAGAACACCCAACAATATCTTGAGTAGTCATCAATGAAGGTAAAAAACATGGATGAACCTCCATTAGACTCGTTTAGAAATCAATGCTTGGAGCAAGCAAAACTTGTCATCTTGGTAATGTGTAAAAATTACAGCAAATAAGGATCCTTAAACACTTGAAATGATGAAAGAAACAATATATTATGACCTCATAAGATTAGCACAAGTTGAACCATCAAAATCCATCAAAAATCTATGCTTGAACCTCACTAAATGGCCCAAATCCTTGAAGAAGGCTTCACACATGTGAAAGTACGGCCTTCCACAGTCTGAGTACTGTACACCAGACCTACATTCAGTCCTATAATCATTAGTAATCACAAGAACTCAAACAAATATGAACATAGAGAGCAATTGCACCAATTTGAGAGAAAATTCATGAATTTGCTTGATTGATTTTGGTGAGATATCATCACCTATATATACATGATCCATCACGGTTTTGGACAGGTATGAGTAGCCCTAAACCTATCTCTAATGCTAATTTTGGTGGATCTTTCATCCCTACCAAGTTAGAGTTGGAATCTTGGAGATCCCTCAACAATGCAAAAACTACCAAAAATAGCTCCTATTTTTTTTTCTCTTGTATATAAGCATAATTTGGACTCATTCCAAAGGTTCTAACACTTAGATCTACTTGAGAACATCCTTATGAATGGAATCCTATGCTATTTGGCATGTGTGACAAGCCACATCATGACCATCTAACTATTTACAAGTCATATGACCAAAACTAGTCAAGCTAGAATTATGAATTTTTAACAGGTTGTGGAGGGATGATGTTAGTAACTATTGTGGTGGTGGTGGTGGTTAGTGGAGGGATCAGACTTCTTCTTGGCTGCTCCACCTTCTCTGGCTCATCGTCGCTTATTTCCATCAGATCCGCATCATCAAAATATTGCGATGTGTCCAATGTGTGGACTTGCTAGGCCTGTGGTTGTTGATCCTGTGGTTGCTTTGCCGCTTCCGTGTCCTGAGGACTGGAACTCCCCACTGCCCCCCCCCCAAAAAAAAAACTTGTGCATGTGGTCACGTCGATGGAGTTGGCGTGGTAATCAGTGTGGGTGGGGTGGTGACTTTGTCTGGTTGAGCAGCAAGTTGTGATGTTGTCATATATGGGGCTGCTGTAGATGTCGTTCCCCCATCACCCCCGTCGATGACATGTGAGGGTGACGAGTGTTGTTGTGAGGCTGTGGATGAGCTTCTATCATGGGAAGTGGAACCGTCTGAGACTAGCCTGAAGCTTTCTTTGCATCCTTTGTTGCCTTGTGTCTGGCAATTAGTGAGGGTGGAGGTTAGCTCAAATGCTCCTTATGCTTGCTAATGGAAAAGCATTCACTATGGCAAACAATAAACATGGAAATAGAAAGCAATGGATAACACAATCAAGAGCATTAGCAAATAGTGAATAGCAAATGAGGATGCTTCTCTTCCAAAAATGATAAAGTTTCCTCCTTCTCATTAAGCATGGAAATAGTGTACAAATGGTGCCTTTTTATAAAATGGGGAAGGCCCTTGCCCCTCAATCTTATTGGTAAATATTCACAATGATCCTAACCATTCATCTTGGACATCCAACTTGATCCAAGGGTCCACAAAAAATACATCAGAAATCACAAGATTCATGTGAGTCCCAATTTGGACCCAACTCTAAAAAGTGATCTCTAAGTTTAAAAATGACATTGGGCCTCTAGTTTTATTTTAATTACAAGGCCCAAGTCAAGTTTATTTTATTTACAACTTCAATTGTGTGCTCATTGGGCCATGGGCTTATTCACGCAGGATGTCATGCCCTCGCAACACATTTTATTGGAGGATTTTATCTATTTACACTTTGTTGGGAATACCCCCAACAGGACCCACGGCCTGAAGTAGTGCCAGTCCCTCGGCACTCTGTCGGTTTAGTAGAGCATTCTCTTGGACCGCCTCTGGTGGATGAGATATCTCGTAACGTCTTCCATAAAGTTGAGACGGTCCAGTTTCTTTGAGTCCTTTGGCGTGGAAGGACTTGTGAACTCTTGTCAACCATTCCTGATCCACCCATGCTTGGAATCGTTTCATCCAGGGATCACCAAGAAATGCAGCTCGGTAATATACGCGAGCGATTGGCAGCTGGTCTTTGACTTTGTCAGAAGCGAGCACCTTATTTGGATCAAAGAATATGGAGGGAAGAAAATCATTCCATTTTGTTTCAATGCCCACTAAGTATTCCAAGTCCCGGGCGTAAGTGGCTGCCACGCGGACTGTGGGATCGGGGCAATTGATGTAGTGGCTGGCGAATGTGGAGAGAGCCCTTCTGGCATCTACATCCGTTGTCCAGCCATATTCGGATTTGATAATTGGCCAATTGAAATTGTTGAGTGTGATCTGGTCCAAAGGAGTGCCGCATTCCGCCCATTTGGATCTTCTTGGACATGGCAGGAAATGTGCATTCACCCGTAACTGTTGCGGACTCGTCACGTAAGCCCTGATGGCCGCAGGGTCTCTCTCAAATAACTGTTCTCGCCACTCCGGTTGTGGTTGGAGGGTGAGTAAGGTCTGTAGTTCTTTTCTCTTGATGGTCTGATCTGAGAATGATAACTGCCAGCCGCCTCTTGATGACTTGTGGAGATATTTGGATAAAAATTCATTGATGTTCTCCTCCACGGATTTCAGTCTTCGAAAGACCCAGCTGGCAGATATCATTCGTGACCCTCTAGATGATGTTGTTGGGCCTTGGCTGGTGGTTGCGCCTTGGCTCTGGTCGCGCGTCTCAGCGGCCGCATCTGTCTGCCCTTGGTCCTGGCCTTTGGACCCTTGATCTGCTTGAAATCCCCCTGCTGCCTGCTGGCTTTGGTCTTGGCTGGTACTAGCCTGTGTAGCGTCAAAATTCGGTGGCGATGGAATTACCACAGGAGAGGGCTAGGCCTTCGTTTTCATGTATTTCTGACATGCCTTGAGGGCTTGTTTGGCCTGGGCGAGCTCTTGTGTTGCGCTTGTCCGATACTTATTGAGCTCTGTCTGGTAGCTGTTCAGGGTTTGGCTATAAATCTGCACCTGACGCCATAGAAGATTCATCTCTGATTGAAAAAGCGGCCTTGTGTCCGGTGTAGATTGAGCTAACCAGATGAGCTTCTCATCTTGTAAGGCTTTAACCTCCCTCCTCAGGTGCGTGTTCTCTGCTTCCAAAAGTGTAAGTTGTGCTTGGATGGGGACAAGCCATTGGGATGCTTCAGTTTGAAGCTCTCGCACCTTTGTGGAGGCCTCTATCAGCGCTTTGGAGAGGCTTTGAATTTATCTGTTTAGGCCCTCCTCCTTCTGCTATAGCTTGGCAATCTCCTGGTCCCTGCTTGTTCGTGTTGCTGAGCTAGAAGAATACACTGCCGAAGAATTCCGTCTGGACCTCTTCGGTACAACTGGCCGGCAATTAGCTGATAAGGTCTAGCTTTCAAGATCAATTTCCGCTATTCCGCCTTTGGTAGTGATTTGTCTGGTTGGCCCCGCATTAGATATTCAACAATGTCGGCAGCCCATTCTGGTATCGTATCTACGTAAAATAAGACAGCATCTGCCAGCTCATCGTCGGGTTGGGTTGCAATCTCCTTTCCCTTGATTCGTGACACATGATTTGCCATGTAGTGTTGTTTTCCCTTGCGAACTACTATCTGAAAATCAAATTCCAACAACAACAGGAGCCATCTGGTGATTCTCCCGGTGTTGCAAGTTTTATTAACGAGATATAGCAAGGGTTGATGGTCCGTATAAAAAGCAAAATGTGTGGCCATCAAATAGTGTCGAAACTTCTTAACCGCATAGATCATTGCCAGTGTTTCTCGCTCTGTGGTTGAATAATTCATTTTGGTATCACTGAGCTGTCGGCTTACAAATCAGATTGGAAAATCATTTTTGTGTTCACCTGGCTGGGTTAAGACTGCTCCAACTGCATACTTCGATGCGTCCGTATGCACGTGGAACTCAATGGACCAATTGGGTGGTCGTAGGATTGGTGCTGAGACCAATGCATTCTTAATCTTCTGGAAAGTCATTAGAGCATCCTCATTCCAATGTGGATCCGTTGTGAGCTTGTAAATTGGTCTGGCTAACTCCGCAAAATCAAGAATGAAGATCCTATAATAGTTAGCATGACCCATGAAAATGTAGATCTCGCGGAGCGTCCCCGGTGGTGGTAGATCAACAATGATCCTGATCTTTTATAGATCTGTGGCGATCCCGTGTCTTGACACTATATGGCCGAGTATCAAGCCATGTGTTCGCGGCATTTTTGTAGCACCCTCTCCAAATTGGATAAGTGTTTCGAATCTGGTCCATGCACGCACAGATCGTCCAAGAAAATTTCCAGAAATTTTTGCAAATAATCTTTGAATGCCGCCTGCATGACTCGCTGGAAAGTGCTTGGGGCATTGCAAAGTCCGAATGGCATCACTTTATAGGCATAAGTTCCCCATTCCGTGGCGAATGTTGTCTTGTGCTGGTCCTGGGGGGCTATTTTCACCTGGTTGTAGCCGCTGAAGCCGTCCAAAAAACTGTAGGCTTTGTAACCAGCTACTCTATCGAGGACACTTTTCCGTTGTGGGGTCGATGATCTCTCATAGTGTAACCCTTCCGCCTGTCAACAAAGGTTAGATCACTGGATAGGTGCCTAACTATGCATAGATGCTACTTTTAGTTAAATTCCTACTTTCTCCCTTAACTCTACTCACCACTATTCTACTCCTCTTTAACTCTACTCCTCTACACTAACATTCATCATAGTTTGGGTGAAGGGAAGGGATAGAAAAGAAGAGGTTGAGAAGAGAAGAGAGAAAGAGAGAGAGATAAAGAGTGAGGGTGGAGGTTAGCTCAAATGCTCCTTATGCTTGCTAATGGAAAAGCATTCACTATGGCAAACAATAAACATGGAAATAGAAAGCAACGAAAAACACAATCAAGAGCATTAGCAAGTAGTGAATAGCAAATGAGGATGCTTCTCTTCCAAAAATGGTAGAGTTTTCTCCTTCTCATTAAGCATGAAAATAGTGTACAAATGGTGCCTTTTTATAAAATGGAGAAGGCCTTTTGCCCCTCAATCTTATTGGCTAATATTCACAATGATCCTAGCCATTCATCTTGGACCCAACTTGATCCAAGGGTCCACAAAAAGTACATTAGAAATCACAAGATTTATGTGAGTCCCAATTTGGACCCAACTCTAAAAAGTGATCTCTAAGTTTAAAAATGAGATTGGGCCTCTAGTCTTATTTTAATTACAAGGCCCAAATCAAGTTTATTATATTTACAACTTCAATTGCGTGCTCACTGGGCCATGGGCTTATTCACGCAGGATGTCATGCCCTCGCAACACATTTTATTGGCGGATTTTATTTATTTACACTTTGTTGGGAATACCCCCAACAGGACCCACGGCCTAGAGTAGTGCCGGTCCCTCGGCACTCTGCCGGTTTAGTAGAGCGTCGTTCTCTTGGACCGCCTCTGGTGGATGGGATATCCCGTAACGTCTTCCATGAAGTTGAGACGGTCCAGTTTCTTCGAGTCCTTTGGCGTGTGGAAGGACTTGTGAACTCCTGTCAACCATTCCTGATCCACCCATGTTGGAATCGTTTCGTCCAGGGATCACCAAGGAATGCAGCTCGGTAATATACGTGAGCGACTGGCAGCTGGTCTTCGACTTTGTCGAAAACGGGCGCCTTATTTGGATCAAAGAATATGGAGGGAAGGAAATCATCCCATTTTGTTTCAATGCCCATTAAATATTCCAAGTCCCGGGCGTAAGTGGCTGTCGCGTGGACTGTGGGATCGGGACAATTGATGTAGTGGCTGACGAATGCGAAGAGAGCCCTTCTGGCATCTACATCTGTTGTCCACCCATATGTGGATTTGATAATTGGCCAGTTGAAATTGTTGAGTGTCATCTGGTCCAGAGGAGTGCCGTGTTCCACCCATTTGGATCTTCTTGGACTTGGCAGGAAAATGCGCGTTCACCCGTAACTGTTGCGGACTCATCACGTAAGCCCTGATGGCTGCAGGGTCTCTCTCAAATAACTGTTGTCGCCAATCCGGTTGTGGTTGGAGGGCGGGTAAGGCCTGTAGTTCTTTTCCCTTGATGATCTGAACTGAGAATGATAACTGCCAGCCGCCTCTTTTTGACTCGTGGAGATATTTGGATAAAAATTCATTGATGTTCTCCTCCACGAATTTCGGTCTTCGGAAGGCCTGGTTGGCAGATATCGTTCGTGACCCTCTGGATGATGTTGTTGGGCCCTGACTGGTGGTTGCGCCTTGGCTCTGGTCGCGCGTCTCAGAGGCCGCATCTGTCTGCCCTTGGTCCTGGCCTTTGGACCCTTGATTTGGTTGCAATTCCCCTGCTGCCTGCTGGCTCTGGTCTTGGCTGGTACTAGCCAATGCAGCGTCAAAATTCAGTGGTGGTGGAATTACCACGGGGGAGGGCTCGACCTTCGTTTTCATGTATTTCTGGCATGCCTTGAGGGCTTACTTGGCCTGGGCGAGCTCTTTCGTTGCGCTTGTCCGATACTTATTGAACTCCGTCTGGTAGCTGTTCAGGGTTTGGCTATAAATCTGCACCTGACGCCGTAGAAGATTCATCTCTGATTGGAAAAGCGGCCTTGTGTCCGGTGCAGATTGAGCTAACCAGACGAGCTTCTCATCTTGTAAGGCTTTATCCTCCGTCCCCAAGCGCGTGTTCTCTGCTTCCAAAAGTGTAAGTTGTGTCTGGATGGGGGCAAGCCATTGGGATGCTTCAGTTTGAAGCTCCTGCACCTTTGTGGAGACCTCCGTCAGTGCTTAGGAGAGGCTTTGAATATATTTGTTTAGGCCCTCCTCCTTCTACTGCAGCTTGGCAATCTTCTGGTGCCCTGCTTGTTCGTGTTGCTGAGCTAGAATCAGCTCTTGCTGCAGCTTGGTGAGTCTGCTCGCAGCTGTGTTTTCCAAAATAGTTTTGGCTGCTACCGCATCCATGATGTATTTTCCTAGGGTTTGGTACGCCGTCGTTAAATCCGTGGAAATAGTAGGTACACCGACACTGGCAGGGACTTGTGTTGTATCGGCCCTGACGACTTGTGGAATTCCGTCGTCATTGTTCTCGATCAAATTTTCATTTATCCTGATGCCATCTGGGGCGGTAGGGTCAGCCCAATCTGGTGATGCTACAAAAACTGTTTGTACAAATGCGTCATCAGGCAACGGTTGGCTACCCTCGGCAACCTTTGGCAAAGCGGGTGGGGTGTGAGAAACAACTGTGGAAACAAGGACGAGGACGGTTTGTCCGAACGAGAGGATGGGAGGAACAGTGGAAAACTGAAGGGTGGTGTGGGGAGTATGGAAGAAGATGAGGATGGAGTGTCCTGAATGCCCACAGTGCAACATGCAACTTGTGTTCCCAGTCTGATCTGCTAGCTTCAACTGTTTTCGTGAGCACGCTACACAGGATCTTATTGGATAATTCTGCTTGCCCATTACCACGAGGATAATAAAGCATACTAGTTTTATGGATCACGAAGAATTCCTCCAACAGGACCTTGATGGTCTCGTTGATGAAATGGCTTCCGCGATCACTGACTAATTCCACCGGGCACCCGAAGCACACGATGATATTTTCATAAAGGAACTTGGCAGTGGTCCTAGCGTCTGCTACTCGGTCTGCCTTGACTTCGACCCATTTGGTGAGGTAGTTTGTGGCTACGATTATGTATCGAGCCTAGGAACTCCTTGCTACAGGGTGAATTGGACCAATATAATCCAATCCCCATTTTTCGAACACTGCTTGGGCTAAGACTGTGTGCAGTAGATTATAGTTCAATCTCGTTGGTCTTCTTGCCCTTTGGCACACATCGCACTTTTTCAAGTATTCCTCTGTGTCTTTATGAATCATTAGCCACCAACATCCTGATTGCAAGATCTTGCAAACTGTAATGTCAGATGCAAAATGGCCTCCACCCATGCCTTCATGGGAAAGCAAAATGATCTGGGTGGTCTCATGAGGAAGAATACACCGCCGAAGGATTCTGTTTGGACCTCTTCGATACAACTGGCCGGTAATCAACTGATAAGTTCTAGCTTTCAAGATCAATTTCCGCTATTCCGCCTTTGGTAGTGATTTGTCTGGTTGGGCCCCCATTAGATATTCAACAATGTCGGTAGCCCATTCTGGTATCGTATCTACGTAAGATAAGACAGCATCTACCAGCTCATCGTCGGGTTGGGTTGCAATCTCCTTTCCCTTAATTCATGACACATGATCTGCCATGTAGTGTTGTTTTCCCTTGCGAACTACTATCCGAAAATCAAATTCCAAACAACAGGAGCCATTTGGTGATTCTCCCGGTGTTGAAAGTTTTATTAACGAGATATAGCAAGGGTTGATGGTCCGTATAAAAAGCAAAATGTGTGGCCATCAAATAGTGTCGAAACTTCTTAACCGCATAGATCATTGCTAGTGTTTCTTGCTCTATGGTTGAATAATTCATTTCGGTATCAATGAGCTGACGGCTTGCAAATCGGATTGGAAAATCCTTTTTGTGTTCACCTGGCTGGGTTAAGACTGCTCCAACTGCATACTTCGATGCGTCCGTATGCACGTGGAACTCAATGGACCAATTGGGTGGTCGTAGGATTGGTGCTGAGACCAATGCATCCTTAATCTTCTGGAAAGCCTTTAGAGCTTCCTCATTCCAATGTGGATCCGTTGTGATCTTGTAAATTGGTCTGGCTAACTCCGCAAAATCAAGAATGAAGATCCTATAATAGTTAGCATGACCCATGAAAATGTAGACCTCGCGGATCATCCCCAGTGGTGGTAGATCAACAATGATCCTGATCTTTGATAGATCTGTGGCGATCCCGTGTCTTGATACTATATGGCCGAGTATCAGGCCATGTGTCACCCAGAATTGACATTTTTCTGGATTCAGAGAGATCTGGTATTCACGACATTTTTGTGGCACCTTCTCCAAATTGGATAAGTGTTCTGAATCTGATCCATGCACGCATAGATCGTCCAAGAAAATTTCCAAATTTTTTGCAAATAATCTTTGAATGCCGCCTGCATGACTCGCTGGAAAGTGCTTGAGGCATTGCAAAGTCCAAATGGCATTACTTTATAGGCATAAGTTCCCCATTCTGTGGTGAATGTTGTCTTGTGCTGGTCCTAGGGGGCTATTTTCACCTGGTTGTAGCCGCTGAAGCCATCTAGAAAACTGAAGGCTTCGTCACCAACTACTCTATCGAGGACACTTTCCGTAAATAGTAAAGGAAAATGGTCCTTCTTGGTGACTGCATTAAGCGCCTTCAGATTCACACAGATACGCATTTTGCCATTTTTCTTGGGTACTATAACTATCGACGATACTCATTCCGTGTGCTCGATTTCGTAAATGAAATCTGTATCCATAAGTTTCTGCAACTCTTGCTTGATCAGTTCTATATAATTTGGGTTGCAGCGGTAGTAACGGCTTACCTTGGGGACTGCTCCGTCCACCAAAGGTATGGTGTGTTGGACTACTGTTGGTGGAATGCCCTTTAGATCACTATAGCTCCAGGCAAAACAGTCTTTATACTTCACCAACAAGGACCGTAGTCTCTTGAACTGCGTGGGTGTTAACTGCTCTCCCACATGCACTATCCTTTCTTCTTCTCCTGGTTCTGCAAGATTCATCGATTGTGTTCGTGCAGATCCCTCGAAGACTTGTTTCCCTGGTGCCTGACTTTGATCAGGTTCTTGTTGGGCTTGCGGCATCATGATTACCACGTCGTCCAATGTATAATTCTTGAAAGTATTAAGCATCTCATGAACTGGAGCTCATCAATATTCCTCTTTCAACATATTGATCTTGGCCCAACTGGTCATTTTTTTATTTTCTGTCACCTGTGTAGAAGATGACGTTGTATCTGAGTCCAACTTGGTTGACTTCGAGGAATCCAACACCTTCTTATTGCCCTTTTCTGTCATTTTGATGGATTCATCCTTGTTGTCTTTCTTTGGGACTGCTGTGACATTCGCCTCATGGTTGCGAATATCAACGTCTATTGTAGCTATTGCCTCTTCGGGTAGGTCACTCCATCGGATCACCTAGTTGTAGCGTTGCTTCAACTGATTCTTCTTATTCGCAGGTGCCTTGGGTGGTTCGATCCTTGAGACTTTCGCCATAGCAGACCTTTGTGGTGGTTGAGCTGGTACCTTCTTGGCTTTGTAACGATCTAGGTCCATGTGGTGTAGGACTTGTTCATCAGTCAGCTCAATCTCCTTATTATAAGTTAGAGCATGTTGCCAAGGGACTAGATCATCGTCCACTGGGTTCTCAATCGGCTCTGCTGACAGCCATGCTACGTTTATCATATTCACTCCAAATGTGATTGGTGTGTCCATAGTGTAACATTTGGGTGAAGATGTACTCGGTTCTGGATCTGATTCATATTGACATGCCTGGTAGTCAATAGTTGCTAATGCATCCGTCCATCTCATGCATGGCCGAGTCGCAAAGACTTGGATCTACTTGAATTTTAATGTCAAATAGTTGTAGAAGGTGCATTGTACTCGTAAGCCTATGGTGCGAGAATTAGAGATAGATCAACGCTCAAATGGGCCCAAAGTAAGAAGAGACCCAAGTAGTTAAAATGCAATTTGGTTTTATACATTTTTGTAAAGCCAAGTTCTTAAGACACATGGTTTTGGGTGAACCAAAAACCCTAACCCTAGGATTTTCTATAAAGAGGCATGTGACACCATTTTGTAGCCACTTTTCATTGAGAAGAATAGAGATTGAGAGAGATAGAGGAAGAGTATCTCCTCCTTCCATTCGTGCTTGTTTGCAAAGCCCAACTATTTTCTTTGTGTGTGATTCTTGTGGATGTTGAATGCATGTTTTGTTTTTGTTAATCAAGCTATCACAATCATGGATTGTCATTAGCACTTGCATTCATCCATTAGTTTCAAAACTAATCCATAAAATTCACACTCAAGCAAAATAGGTGTTAAAAATACATTTTGGAGAGATCATTAAGATCCAGTAGGTAGGCTTTCTTCTTTCATTGTTCACCTCCCTTGAGAAGATCAACCTCTTGAGGAGAAGATCTAGAGCCAAGGATGTCTAAATAAGCCAAAGAAACCAAAATCCAAGAAAGGATCCAAACCAACAAAGAAAACCCAGATTGAAGAGAATAAGAGGATGGACAAAACCCAAGATCTAAGCCATTCCACTCTTACATCACAAACTAAGCTTGACACCCTTAGTAGGCTTAGATCCCCATTCCCATTTCCTTGTTTAACCCTCTCCCCATTGGATCGAAACCCGTTACTACACACGATACTCACTCAGTTGGGGATCCAGAACCCCTTCTTTGCCCTCTAGATCCGACCGATTAGGGAGGTATGATAAGGGTCCAACAAGGCCAGTTTTAGGACACTTGTCCTTTTAGGAAGTTTGTGAATACTCTATATGTACAGTTTCTTTGGTAATACAATTACTTTTGTTGTGCCATCTTTGAGAGCTTGTGAGGAGTGGCTATGGTGATTGATTGATGTGATCTGTATACTACACTAGATCCTATCAAAATCTTAACTCTTTTTAGGGCATCAAAATGTCATTATGAACCTTCGCCAACCTGACAAATGGAATTAGAACATCAAAATTGAGTTGGGCAAGGGTTGAAACCATGTGAAAGTTATTAAATGTAGTACTTGTGCAAGATTTGTCAATTGGCAAAGGTTCAACAGTGACAATGCCTACAGAACTTTCATCAAGCTTCCAAAATGCTCCAGAACCTTTGCATAAATTTTTGGGGACTTGGTTCATAGTACTGATGAAGAGGTCCATTGAATTTTTTTCTTCTTTCAAAATAGACTTGCCAAAATATTACTTAGACTAATAGGCTACTCAACATCCTCTATATAAGCTTGGAAATCGACTTATTTTGCACAAATGCTAGCAAAGCTCTTGCCAAAATTTTAACTGAAACTTTTTCTAGCTTTCAAACTAGTCTACCTGCATTCATTCTTGCTACACATTCACTTGCAAAGATGTCTAAGCAAATAATTTTCACTCAATCTTCTTCTGAATCTAATAAATCCCCAATTTCTCAATCGATTGTTCAAAGGCACATGCCTCCTGAACACGATATTTTGGTGATCCAAAGTAGTGAGAAGGTTGCAGAATGGCTCCAAATTGCTGAGCCAATGCTTAAAGCAATTGGCCTTCATGCAATTTTCTTTACTAATGCTATAAATTAGTATTATAATTCATGGTTACGGTATCTAGAATGAGACCAAATTTCGATTTTACATTCCATACCAAGAGGTAACACATAAGTTGCACGTTTCTAAAGCCATTCTTGCAGCTATAAAAATAGTCATGGGGACATGACATTAGAGAAAATTTGAGCACAAAAGGGGCCTTTCAAAAAAATACCTTTTATTTATTTTTTTCTCAAAAGTTTCTTCCACATGGTCCAATCAAAACCCTCAAATTTGAAATCTACGTAATGTAGCTCCTTCAAATTGATTTTCTTTTCTTTTTAAAAGAACTGTAATTTTGCGTCGGGGGCAGCTCGTAAATAAGCCATTTTATTTGTAGTATAGTATGCAACTCAGCCAAAAAAAAAACAAAACAGTGTAACATTTGAACGACAACTCGGATTGAGACGATTACAGTGCTATTAGAAAGCCCCCGACGAGAGCTTTTCAATGACACTCGACATGATCCAGTTCCGAGCTACGGTGAAGAAGTTATGGCCAGTCAAAGTTTTGGTCGGTCAACACTTGGTCAACCTGATATTTCTTTCAAGCGTAGGGTCAAACTGGTCAACTATGCTTGAAAGAGATATCGGGTTGACCAAGTGTTGACCGACCAAAACTTTGTTTAAACATAACTTCTTCACCGTAGTTCGGAACTGGGTCATGTCGAGTGTCATTGAAAAGCTCTTGTCGGGGGCACCATAATCGTCTCAATCCGAGTTGTCGTTCAAAAGTTATGATTTTTTTCAGCCACAAACTATACTACGCACATAATAGCTAATCATCGAAGACCATGTGGGCAGGACTGCGGGTAGAAAAAGATTTTATTTTAGTATTTTGCATTGCCAAAAAATTGTCATCCTACGTGGCAATTCTTATAGGGCCCTTTCCAAGGCCAAATTTTTTCTAATGCATACCCTCATTTACATGATCCTTCTACCGAGTTTGTAATATATTTATCCTCCCAAACCCTAAATTAACACATCTGTTTGATCAAAATCCTAATGGAGTACCTAAAAAAGGTGGAACAAAAGTGAAAGCTAGATAATAATGGCTAGCCAATCCATGAAATTATCACTCATTGTATCAATGTGTTTAGATCATATCCATTTAGAATTTTTCTTAAGATGTGAGCTAAACTATGCCTTAGGTATAGAATATTGTGGTTGAAGAACTAAAGTAATGCTACTTCCACATATCTTGATTTTAAGCTCGAAAACCTATTTCAAGGTTTTAAGATAAAAACATACTACACAAAACATCACTAAGAAATCAATAAAAAATACTAGTCAAAGGAACGTTCTCTCATCTTTTCTTTGTCCTCTTTGATCATGGTGCCTCTTTGAGAGAAACAACTTACATGAAGAGATCCAAACATGCCCATCTAAAGAATCGAAAAAAAATTCCATTCATAGGATCATTTTCCATTATTCATCCAAAAATCTAATTCTCCAACCCCCTGCATGTCAATCTTTAGAATCTTGGTAACTTCTAATGTTCAATGTTCAATGCTAAATCTTTTATTGGAGACGCTTGGCAAAACTTCTTTACATCTATGTGTTTTATGGATAGTAATAGACATTGAGTGAACTATAAAGAAGTACGACTAATCTATGATTGAAGTGGAGAAACGATTCTAACATTTAGTCTTCTCACTGGTGAGAGCCAGAGAAGTCAAAATTTTGATAATTCATCCTCAAGACAAAGGATTTCAATTAAACTGCTTGATATCTATTTTGAAATAAGTAAATGGATGTTAGTATGATGGCCTTTCTATTTGGTAAGATATTGAGAATTATATAATCATGCTCATTTTATTAGTCAGTCACATGTCATTGATACTTGGCGTTCTACGTTATTATGAAAGACCACCAAATAATGAACTCGTTGGAAAGGCAAAAAAACACACTCATAGAAAGGCTTTACATTGAAATCTCTCTCTCTCTCTCTCTCTCTCTCTCTCTCTCTCTCTCTCTCTCTCTCTCTCTCTCTCTCTCTCTCTCTCTCCAATGCTTAGTCTTATTTTCTTCTTCAATGAAACCAGAGTCTCTCTATTCACTTTGCGCAAGTTGATTGAGATTACCACATCAAATGAGAGGCACCAAATAATATATAACAATTTCAAAGATTGCATACAAAGATCATAGCTTTGTCCCTTTGCTATTCAATCTCTCTACAAAGTTAGCACTCTATGACAAAACAAATATTGGTGGATGCTATGCCATTTGTGAACTCTATTACAATGTTATCACACTTTGTTGTGCATATTTATAATCATTTCACATGCCAAAAATCAATGTTCTCTATTTTTACACTATCATGCAAGCTTCAAGCACGTGCATCGCAATCATTGCCAAATTATTATCACAGAGAGTAGCTGCAAGCTTCAGGCATGCACATCACATGTTGATATGCAGACTGTTGTGCTTTATGCATGTTTGCTATGCGTTCCTATTGTGCTTTATGCATGTTTGCTAGCTGAACGCATACTCTAAAGCATGGCCAAAAAGCAGACTTTCCATGCATGCACACTATTTTAGCCTTGCACCAAAGTCTAGACCTTAAGTGTTCGGACCACCACCACAATTTAGTCTTTAACGTTAACTTTCTTCCAAACTCCATTGATCTACTCAACAATCAACACATAATATTGCCTTTGCAAGGTAAGGCCAAAAGAGAAAAGCCAATATTGTTATTTAAGCAACAAGAAGATGTCGTGTTTGGTTAAAAAATCTATAGATATTGGAAGCAAAAGTCCGTGGAGAGAGAGAGAGAGAGAGAGAGAGAGAGAGAGAGATTGAGAGAGATATTCTCTAAACCCACAATTTCAATGCACCAAATGTTTGTTCTTTTACCTGGCACGTGGAATCGCTTGGACCATAGAAGTCAAGCTACTTTTCAAGGACAAAAAGCTGCAATCAAAGCAAAAGGAAAAACTTTTTCAGGTTATTGACACGAAAGAACTGACTCATTTAGGATACATATCCAATTGAAATTAGGCAAAGGAAACAGATTTTCTTTCTCAATGGCGATCATCGCTACTGTTATCAGCTTATGCTTGAGTTTCATCGTGACTATCCATGCTCAGCCAACCATTCCATCAAGGCCAGAACCGCCTGCAATAGCACATACAGTCTGCAACGAAAATGGGTCTTATCAAAGCAATAGCAGCTTTGGGCGAAATTTGGAGATTCTTTTGCAAGCTCTGCTGAAGGATATTCCGTCTCCTGCGCAATTGTTGAAGGAGCATGTAGAGGGAGCTAATCCATACAAAGTTTACGGTTTCACTTGGTGCGGCTTTTCGTCATTGTCTCAGGACGATTGTTCGCGGTGCACCCAACGTGCAGTTTACGAAAGTAGCTCTCTCTGTCCAAAGGCGATCGGTGGAATGACACTCTATGATGAATGCGCTGCCGGCTATGGAGCTCAGAACATCACCACAGGTTAAGCTGTGATTTGTCCAGTCTCTAATCTTTAAGCTGAGGAAGCTTGGGTTTTTAATCTTGTTTAAGAAAAAAACAAATTTCATTCAATTCCGCTGTTCGCCGATGCTGCAGATCTGCTGGGCTTGTATTTACGCCCGTCCACATATCCAGCTTTTAGTCCTTTTCAGCAAAACCTCAACGAAGTGAGGAGTACGTTAACGCAGAAAGTACCTCTTTCTCATGATCCAGTGGCGTTAGCATGTGGAGATAATCCAGATCGGGCATTTGGCTTTGCCGAGTGTCACAATTTGTCGAAATCAGACTGCATTCGACGGATTGATTCTGCAATTTCACAAGTCGGCTTGGCCAAGGGTGCCGAAGTTGCCTATCGGGATGCATTTTTTCGATATGAAAATTACAGCTTCTTTACTGGTAATTTCCTTGTTTCTGATCATGTCTAATGTAGTGGGTTTCGTTCCTTGTTAATGATCATGACTAATGCAATAAAGAAAACAAGTGTTGGCTTTTGTTCCTTGTTATTGATCATGACCAATGCAATAAAGAAAGCTAGTGCTGGGTTTTGTTCCTTTATTTTTATTATAGCTAAGGTAGTGAAAAGAGTTGATTGGTTTTTATCATGACTAAGTAAAGAAAGCAGATGCACCTTGGAAGTTGGTATTGTTACCCTCTCTTCTAAGAACCATGAAGGTTCTTAAAGCTCCCACTAACTTGCCATTTCTAGGTTTATTCTCACTTTTACCATGCCTATCAAGGTCTTCAACTTTTGGCTTCTAGCATGCGTATCATATTGGTCTTGAACAAGGGTTTTGCCTTATTGTCATAACTTCCCTCTTATTGGATGATAAGTCCAGCTTAAAGCAAGTTCTCAACACCTAGATTTTTCTCACATATTGAACTTTCAAAAGGGCAATCCCCATGAAGTTCTCGCCAATCTATCATGTCTAGTAGTGTCGCGAACTGTTTTTTTTCGTTGTCACGAACGATTTTGTTTCTTTGAATTTTCTTTTGTGCGGAAAGCTCACAGGAACCTAGACACGTGACTACACATCACAAAATAGATTTCATTCTAGCAACAGAATAGATTTCATTCTAGCAACAGAATAGATTTCATTCTAGCAAGCAAGGCAGCGCAAGACAAGGAGATGCATGAAATAGAGCAACTGTATTATTAGTTTAATTTTTTTAGAGCGAGATGGTCAGTGTCTCGCTCGTTGGCGGCCTGACGCTCTGCTCTTTTGCTGTGTTCTGCTCGTTGGCAGACTTTCATGCACAACCATTTTGTTTATCTTCTTTTTCATTTTATGCTCTACTCTCTATATCTCACTGTGTTTATTTTGATCCAGAAGTATTGTTTTTATCTCCACTATGTGGTGTTTACAAGATAACTAAACAAAGAATTACAAGAGTAGTTAACGCTTATCAACTAATCAGTGATTCTCTGTCGTTGCTACCCGTTTCAGCTGGGCGTGAAGTCTAAGACTCCAAGCTCGTTGAGTTGCCAGCTGGTAGCACGAAAGATTCTCCTTCGTTTGTTTCGTGTCTTCTCGTTTTGCGTCACTTTGCGGTCATGGAGGCATGTTTGCGATTCGCGAATGATTCACGAATGATTCGTCATTTGAGTCAAGGGATGTTGACTTTTGTGAATTGTTCTCCGTTCGACCTTTGCTTCGGCTTTGTGAGTAGATCTGCAATCATGTCTTCTGATTTTATGTACTGGACCTGGAGCTCTCCTTTCGAGATTAAATCTCGAATGCGATGGTACTTTAAAGGTATGTGTTTTGTCTTCGAATGGAAGACAGGATCATGGGACAGATAAATGGCACTCTGAGAGTCCATCATCATCGTGCATGGCCCTTATTGTGGTATCCTGATTGCTTCTAGTATCATCTATAGCCACACTACCTCGTTCGCCACTTTTGAACTGTGACGTATTCAGCTTCGCAAGAGGATTGAGCAACCAAGGTTTGCTTTTTGCATATCCAGCTGATTGCAGCTCCGCACGCTATGGTACATCCTCTAGTTATGGACTTGCTGTCATCTTTGCAGCTCGCCCAGCTTGCATCACTGTAGTGGTGCAGCTCGAATTCTTTTCTTTTGTTTTCAGCTTTGTAGGTTAATCCCATATTCTGGGCACCCTTCAGATACTGTAGGATTCGTTTTGTCATTTGCCAATGTGCCATGTCAGGATTGGCTTAAGGCGTAAAGAGAAAAAGCTAGATCGTGTCTGGTACAAATTGTACGGTACATCAGACTACCGATCAAGTTTTGGTAGGGTATACCTGTCATCTTCTGTTCTTCCTCTTCCGTTTTTTGGGCAATCCTGCTTCGTCAGCTTGGCTCCAGCTATCATTGGTGTGGCCTTTTCTTTGCAGTCGATCATGTGATACTGCTTGAGCACCTTTCTGGCATATTCAAATTGACTCAAGTGCATTTCGCCCTTTGTTTGATCTCTTATGATCTCCAACCTGAGGCATTTCGTTGCTTCTCCAAGATTTGTGATTTCATAACTTTCAGAAATCTGACTCTTCGTGTCTTTTATCAGCATCAAGGAATTTCCTATCATCAGAGAATCATCCACGAAGATAGTCAGTATCACAAAATCTTTTCCTACTCTTTTTATGTAGACATTACAGTTCGGTTGTGTAGGATTGAAGTCTAGAGACTTCAGAAGACTCTCGAGCTTCTTATACCAAGTTCATGATGGCTGTTTTAGACCATAGATGCATCTCTGCAACCGACAAACATATTGTCGATTGTCGGGGTCTTCAAATCCTTCAGGTTGCTTCATGAATATTTCTTCCTCTAGATCTCCGTGGAGAAAGGTTGTTTTCATATCAATCTGGTGAATTTCCAGATTGCATTGTTTTGGCGTATACAAGGAGTAGTCGTATGTTGTCATCTTGACCATCGATGAATATGTGTCGAAATAATTAACACCATATCTCTGTGTGTAGCCCTTCACGACAAGCCTAGCCTTGTAGCGGCCAATGGTGCCATCTGATTTCATCTTCTTCTTGTACACCCACTTGCAGTTGACTATTTTTCTGTTTTCTGGCAGTGGCTCTAGTGTCCATGTCTCGTTTCGCCTCATCGACTCAATCTCTGACATTGTCTGCTTCCAGAATTCTCCCTCTGGACTCTGGATAGCTTCTTGATATGTTGTTGGCTCTTCAGTGAAGCTGCAGTACTCAAATTGCGTGTCTTCGCTCCATTGAAGATTGTCAGCGTACCGGTCTGGAGGTCTTCTCTGTCTTGTTGGCCTTCTGGGTGCGTTTCGTCACTGTTCGAACGTTTCTTGTTCATGGGGTTGATCTTCTGCTTCTTGCTGCTCTGGAGTCTGTGGCTCTACATTTTGATTTGACGTCTGTCCTCGATCTCCTTCTTGAATTGGCAGCAGTGTGAAGATTTCATGGCCTCTTTCGTCTTTCAGTCCAGGGTATGTGGACTCATTGAACTTCACATCTCTACTCGAAACAACCTTTTTCGTGGTTGGATCATAGAGTCTGTACACTTGTGATCCGTTCGAGTACCCGACCATGATCATTCGTTCTGATTTATCATCGAGCTTACTTCTTTTTTCTTTTGAAATGTGCTTATATGTTGCACATCCGAACACACGTACGTATGATAGATCAGGCTTTCTACAAGTCCACATTTCATATGACGTCTTATCTTCCAGCGCTGTTGTTGTGGATCTGTTCTGCAGGTGTACTGCTGCAGCTATTGCCTCAGTCCAGAATTGACTTGGCAATCGAGCCTGTGCCATCATGCATCTGGCTCCTTCGACTAGCATTCTCTTTCTTCTTTCTGCGATACCATTATATTTTGGTGTGTACGCATGAGTGAGCTGATGTTCTATCCCCTGTTCTTGGCAGAATTTTGAAAATTCTTTACTTCTGTATTCACCTCCATTGTCAGATCTAATGATCTGAATCTTCTTTGAGGTGTGTCGCTCTACAAATGCCACGAACATCTTGCTCAAACCTGAGAGCAAATCCATCTTCATCGGTCCACATACATCAGAGTGGACGAGCTCAAGAACTTCCTTGGCTCTTCTTCCCTCATGTGTGAATGGATTCCGATGTTGTTTGCCTTTCTGACAGGCTTCACAGAACTCAATTTCGGGCCTTGATATCTTGAGACCTGTGACTATGTCTTTCTTGCACATGTCATACAAGCTTCGCATGTTCAAATGATACATTCTCATATGCCATAGCTGATTTTCATTTTCTGATGCATTTAATATGCTATCAGAGTTGCTGATTATCTTGGCCTGGTAGAGGTTTCTTTCTCTGCATCCGACTGTTAGCAACTTGTTTGTCGTTTTCTCGATCATGCGGCATGTGTTGCCGTCGAACAAAACTCGAATTCCAAGATATGCCATCTTGGAGGCTGATAGCAAATCTTTTCTCAATGAAGGCATGTAGAGTGCTCCTAGCAGCTCTGCTTGACCTGACATTGTTCGCAGTTGTAGAGTGTCGATGCCTTTAACATCGTGTCTACTCCCATCACCTAGAATCACTGCTCTGTTATTGTCGAGTTCTCTAAAGTCGATCATGATCTTCTTGTTGCAGGTGATGTGTGATGTTGCTCCTGAATCAATGACTACATCGTAGTCTTGTTCGGTGTAGGTTGTTGAAGCTTCATCGAGTATCGTGAAGGTTTCATCACCTCTATCTGCATCCTTGGATGACTCTGCAACATTTGTCTTTTCAGCTTTGTTTTTTCCTTTTTGGGTTGAATTTGCAATCGTATGCAGAGTGGCCCTTCTTCTTGCAGTGCATGCAAGGTATTACTAGATTGAACCAGCATTTGTTGGCTGTATGGCCTGGTTTGTGATAGTGATCACATGAAGAAGATTGTTGATTCGAGGACTTCGTCTTCTCGAATTTGGGCTTGCTCTTGCTTTTCTTCTTTCCTTTCGTGAAGAGGGCCTTCTCTTGATCACTGCTTCCCTCTCCTTCGTCCCTCATCAGTCTCTCATCAGCGACAACATTGACTGCTTTGTCGATTGTCATATCTGGTAGACTCAATATGAGCATTCTCAACAGCTAATAGGACGTCGGTAGAGATTTCATGAAGTACATAAGTTGATGTGGTGCTGGGACCTGGTGCTCCTGTCCTGATGCAGTGAGTTGAGCGAAGATCGTTCTGATCTTCTCAACGTGCTGATCTAACTGGTTGCCATCCCATCGTATGGATTGCATCTGATTGTGAAGGTGCATGACTGAAGCTGCAGTCCTCACTTCATACTTCTGTTTTAATCTTTTCCACGCTGCATGGCTACTTTCGCAGTCTTCAATCTGCATGAGTAGATCTTCGTTTATGGACGAAATGATGATCGCCATTGCACGCTCATCCTTTCTGATCCATTCAGCTCTCCTCTGCTCTCCCTCTGGAGGCTGCACCTCTGAGAGTTCGGTCACCAACCAGATGCCTTCGCCCTTCAGAAGTGTTTTGATTTTGAATTTCAGATTTTGTAATTTGCGCCATCAAGACTGATTGCTACTCTTGTCTGGATTGTTGTAGCCATATTGTGTTGTCTTGAAAATCACTGCTTAGATATCAATAGTGATAACCTGTATGCTCTGATACCATGTCGTGAACTGTTTTGTTTTTGTTGTCACGAACGATTTTGTTTCTTTGAATTTTCTTTTGTGCGGAAAGCTCACAGGAACCTAGACATGCGACTACACATCATAAAACAGATTCCATTCTAGCAACAGAATAGATTTCATTCTAGCAAGCATGATAGCGCAAGACAAGGAGATACATGAAATAGAGCATCTGTATTGTCAGTTTAATTTTTTAGAGCGAGATCGTCAGTGCCTCGCTCGTTGGCGGCCTGACGCTATGCTCTTTTGCTGTGTTCTACTCGTTGGCAGACTTTTATGCACAGCTATTTTGTTTCTCTTCTTTTTCGTTTTCTGCTCTACTCTGTATATCTCACTGTGTTTATTTTGATCCAGAAGTATTGTTTTTATCTCCATTTGTGGAGTTTACAAGATAGCTAAACAGAGAATTACAAGAGTAGGTAACACTAATCAACTAATCAGTTACTCTCTGTCGTTGCTCCCCGTTTCAGCTGAGCGTGAAGTCTAAGACTCCAAGCCCGTTGAGTTGCCAGCTGGCAGCGCGAAAGATTTCCCTTCGTTTCTTTTGTTTCTTTCGTGTGTTCTCGTTTTGCATCGCTTTGCGGTTTTTGCAGTCCTGGAGGCATGTTTGCGATTCGCGAATGATTCCGAATCGTTCGTCATTCGAGTCAAGGGACATTGAATTTTGCGAGTTGTTCTCCGTTCGACCTTCGCTTCGTGTTCGTGTTGCGGCAAAGTTGCAGGAGTTCACCATTTCTGACAAGTAGAAGGTTCTATAAGACATCCACGTCAGAGGCCCCTTAGCCACCTTTTTATAGGCCCGCGATGTGAAATGTTGTATTTGTGGTTGCCTTCATCATTTTTCTCTTGATTGAGGGGCATGGATTGTCAAGAAGCGGGCCTACAAACATTTTATGGCTTCAAGAACTATCTACTACGTCCCCATGAAATGGGGTCGTGTGCCCTCACTTGTAGCCACCCTCTCCAAATTTCATGCAATTCCATACTTACCCAATGATTTAGGTGCTACTTGAGCTGGGATTTTGGTGCTGCCACTATGAGTAACTATGTGCTCTTTCTTGATCCTTGAGATGCCATGAAGGAGTGTATGAGATCTTATTCATCTAGTTAACTTCATTTTAACCATGAACTCAATGTTGTCCCCCTCTTTTCTCATACTTTTACACATGTAGTTGTGCACATCTTTCTTGAATTAGAATGAGAGTATAAAGTACATTACCAAATACAAGATAATAAAGCACAAAGGATGGCACAAGCCCATTGGTGGCAAAAGAAACAACCTCTTGAACTTCGTCTCAAGTAGTAACGGGCTCATATATAAGTTGTTAATCTAGTGGAGCTTATGTGACTGCTAACTCCTAAAACTAGCCTAAAAAAACAACATAATCTACAAATTGTCCAATGCACGATATAACATTAGGAACATATGTTGTGGTCTCTTTTCTTAGAATGCTTCTCTTCACAAAATAATTAATATTTATTGATTGATATACATTGAATGACATTTAACACTCATAGAACTATTCAAACATGAACTTTTGAATGTTTGGAATTTCACAATTATTCTTGTAGAGAAATTAGGGAAAGTGTATTTCAACTTCTAGCATTACAACAAATATATCTTGAATGAAGTTGATTGGGCATACAATTTTTCAAATATGAGCTTTTAGATTTAAAAAATCTTACAATTTTTCTTGTAAGAGAAATAGGTGGAGTATCTTTCCAGCTTTTGCCATCAATGCAATCTCCACCCATGGTGGTACCATCTCCAAGTAATCAACAATTACATGAAAACTCTCCCGGTGAGCTAATATCTTTGATATTCTACGATTCTATCGATGATGTCCATCTATGTTGAAGTTAAATTATATGTGAATATGGCTGATCTTCTTTGAATTCTTTGCAGGACATGTTTCAAATCTCATTATATTGATATCAATTATTGGAGGTGCTACATTTCTAGCAATTTTCATCATTTTGGTCATATGCATAAGAAAGAAAAATCTACGACTTTTTGGATGCTCAACAGGTACAAGAGGATAACTGTCAAGATGATGCTTTGTCTATTTTCTTAGTATATTTATGTTTTCTAGCAAAAAATATTTACTATGAAAATTTGGTTATTTATTCTAATATGGTGAATGTTTACTATCTTTTAGTCTTCTCAAAGCATCCTCCAATTGACATAAAGAGGTTCAAGGGGTGTCGATTATTCTCTTACGAAGCATTAAAAGATGCGACTAGAAATTTTCATGAAGAAAACAAACTTGGAAAAGGTGGTTTTGGTGTTGTATACAAGGTAATGATAGTAGTCCTAGACTCTTTTTTTTTTTTTTTTTATCACAACACAATTTTGAATATACTATTTCATTGTTCATAGATGTTAAGACTACTAATAACCTTTTCTTCCTATCAGTGGTGATTATTGATCATTCCAATGGGTTGTAGGGGATATTATCTGATGGGAGCGAAGTGGCCATCAAGCATCTATCACAAAGCTCAGCACAAGGAAATAAAGAATTTTTGACTGAAGTTTCCATTATCACAAATATTAGACACAAGAACCTTGTAAAATTGAAAGGATGCTGCATACAAGGAGAAGAAAGGTTGCTTGTGTATGAATATTTGGAGCATAAGAGCCTTGACCATTTTTTGTTTGGTAAGTGCCATACGTAGTCAAATAGGACCTTACACAATCCATTCTTTCCACATTAAGTATGCAATTGGTATATGAGAGAGAGAGAGAGAGAGAGAGAGAGAGAGAGAGAGAGAGAGAGAGAGAGAGAGAGAGAGAGAGAGAGAGAGAGAGAGAGAGAGAGAGAGAGATTCATACTTACAATTACTTGTTTTGGTTTAGGACAATATTTGTTGAATTGGAAGACCCGATGTAACATTGCAATAGGGATTGCTCGTGGTTTGGATTATCTCCATGAAGAATCTGAACCAAGTATTCTTCATAGAGATATCAAAGTAGGCAATGTTCTGCTTGACATTAATTTTCAGCCCAAAATATCTGACTTTGGTTTATCAAGAATTTTCTCTGATGATCAAAGTTTTATTCGAACGATGAAATATGCAGGAACAAGGTATGTACTTATTGCTCATGACCTCAATACTTTTTTTCACACACTCCTATCTACCAATGAATGTAAAATTAATATTTAAAGTTTGACCATGCAAAGGCCCATATTGTTGGGCTAGCCTTTTTCTCATGGATGCAATTTTTCATCTGGTTGTTTTCAGGGGATATCTTGCTCCAGAAGCAACGACTGGATATCTTACTATAAAATCTGATGTTTATAGTTTTGGCGTATTACTTCTTGAAATTGTTAGTGGAAGGATGAACCAAGATGTCTTCGACAAATGTATTGTTGATTGGGTAATGACATATAAGTCATGATCACTTTGCCACATCTCTCTCTCTCTCTCTCTCTCTCTCTCTCTCTCTCTCTCTCTCTCTCTCTCTCTCTCTCTCTCTCTCTCTCAAGTATATGGCTTCCTAACTAATTTCCTTTGTATTTTCATTTTGAAAATCCAGGCTTTTCAACTATGTGAGGAAGGTAGGCCTATAGAGCTCGTTGATCCAAGGCTTGATGGGGATTATCTTGAGAATCAAGCAATCAATCTCATAAATATTGCTATGTTATGCGTTCAAAGAGATGCAGTTCATCGTCCTAAAATGTCCAAAGTAGTTGCTATGCTGTTGAACTATGCAAAGGTTGGTCCATGGATGTCAAAGCATAATTGAAGCACCTTTAACACTACAAGCCAAACGTCTCGAATCAAGTGAGCCAATAATGAATTATTAATTGCAGATGTTTATTTTGTGGAGTTAGAAGCTTGATTCTTTATCGACAAAGATCTAGAGTTGTCAGGGTGTTAGTAGTTGCAAGATGGCCCATTGTTATTCTCAATTGAATATGTAAGAATGAAATGGGTATTCAAAATAATCCTCTCAATTGGGCCAATTTCAACACACACACACACTGGTGTCACTTATGTTCTAAGAAATTGAACTTATTTTTTTATTGTAAGACTAAATTGGGATGTGATGCAAAGTTGTTAGTTGCTATTTTTTCATGCCATGTGAATTATAGCTAGAAATGCATCTCTCTACTTGGCATTCAAACATATTGAGATAAGAAATCACATTAAAAAAATCTTTTTATAAAAAAAAATGATTTTGGATGTAAATTTGTGAAGGATCTAAGAGAGAATTTTGGGTTGGGACACATAGTCTACTCGAAGGAAAATTAAGTTACCCGACTTGATAAGGCAAAAACCTGTCAGCGAACTCAGAAGAGTAAAGGTCTTTGTGCAGAATGTTCCATTTATAATGAACTTCCTAGTAATCAAGACTATCGGAGATCCGACTTACTATGTACTTATCGGGAGGCCATGGCTGTACCAAGCCAATGTCGTTGTTCACTGGAAAAAGGAGGAGTTACACTTCCCCGCTGACAAGACAAATCCACAACATGTTATATCTTGGAAGACCCGAAAAATATGAAGGCGAAACACCGACATTTGATACAAGTTTCACCATCGCTATAGCCCCCTTGACCAAAACATACGAGTTGTTGTCTCAAATAAGACATTGATTTGCATCAAATATGATAGTATGGCCTTGATCAACAATTCAACCAATTGATAATAAGCTCTTGATTAGAGTCAGAACATATAAAACATTGTCAATAAGTCAAAATGAACCATCTCCTAATCGGATGGTGACTATTCTTTTGTCTTTGATCTTAAGAGAGCTAGAGTTTCCAAGATGAATAGTATTGTCATGATGTGTCGAAGAAAAATGCTTGAACTAGTCTCATCAAGATGTCATATGTTGTATCGCACATGAGTCGAGATACTAATATTTAGAATATGAATCGTTGTTGGAGGTTTTGCGAATCCCAAGGCAGCCCTAACCCTAGTTAATAAGTGAAAGGGATTTGGCACCCTGCGTGTGTAAGTCCAACCCGATGGTCACATAGTTATTTGAATAGTTACAAGTCAATAAAAGGACTTTAGGCCTTTTTTGTGGGACTTTTAATGTCGCATGGCCTAAATGTCAAGTTAGTGAATAAAGTTGGGTTTCCCTCCAATTTGGATGGTTCCCACTCTTTTTTAAATTTGAATAATTAGGGAGGCAGAAATGGACCAATAAGATTCAAAGGCCAGGGTCCTCCTCTCTACTATAAAAAGGGACCAATTCGAGTTCCTACACATGTTCCATCTTTTATTCAATACAAGCTGATTGGTTCCCTTGTGAAGTGGATGTGGAATGTCCTTGCTCTTCTTCTTTCCTCCTCCATCTCTCATGCTTTCTTTGGATTTATCAATTGTTGGATTTGTTAGTTGTTGGGATTTATCTTTATTATACTTTTTGTGAGATAGAAGAGGAAGAGAGAGAGAAAAGTAAGTTTTTCCTTCACTGAAGTAGTGTTAGTGGATCGTAGTGTTAATGGTTAGCTTGCATTTAGGCATCCAGGGGTCTTGGCATGCTAGGGTTAGCTTTGCATTTTGGATGTGATTTGTGAGAGTTATGTCCAAAAACGTTCAAAAAATGAGTGGTGACTGTATTTTCTGTTTTTTTTAATTTTTTGCTTCTTTTTTATTCAATTTGCGCCCTATTTTTTGTATCCTATCAATCTGAATAAGTACAATTATAGAGCACTGAAAGGGCTTTCTTTCCATCAATTTTTTTTTTTGAATTTCGTTCAGTATTGAGCAAGTTACAAATTTTTGAAATTGGCAACAAAAATTTGTAAACTTGTCAAAAACCAAAAATTCTGTTTTTTAATTTTTCGCTTCTTTTTTATTCAAATTCTGCCCTACTTTTTATTCTTTGTAATTCAATCTGAATAGCTAGCAATGCAGAGCATTGAAAGCTTTCTTTCCATCTGAATTTTTTTAATTCCGTTTAGTATTGAGCAAGTTACAAATTTTTGAAGTTGGGTAAGCAAACCAGAAACTTCCAGATTTTTGTATTTTTTTTTTGCCCTGTTTGATTCATTCCCCCCCCCCCTAATCTTCTATTCTCTATAATTCCATTTGAATAGCTAGAGTTGTAGAGCATTGAAAGGACTTTTTAAAGATTTAATTTTTTTCTTATTTCATTAAGTATTGAGGAAGTTACAAATTTTTGAAAATGTCAAAAAAAAAAATTTGTGGTCACCTTGTCAATTGTCATTGCTAGCAAGTGCACCTATCTACAAGGATCGACATCAACAAGCATTATCTTGGGATCTTTTTTTGGATGGTGTCGACTACCCATTTGGCAATGAACAAGGTTATCATGAATGGCCACCGGACCCATATGGCTATTATTGAAAATTTGCATTCAAGCTTCGAGGCAGGTGTCGTGGGATCGCCACCAGTTTTGGTGGGAGATACTCTTGGAGGGTTTGCGGATCCCGAGGCAAACCAAACTCTAGTTAATAAGTGAGAGGGATTTGGCACCCTGCGTGTGTAAGTCCAACCTGATGATCACATAGTTATTTGAATAGTTACAAGTCAATAAAAGGACTTTAGGCCTTTTTTGCGGGACTTTTAATGTCGCAGGGCCTAAATGTCAAGTTAGTAAATAAAGTTAAGTTTTCCTCCAATTTGGATGGTTCTCACTTGTTTTTAAATTTGAATAATTAGGGAGGCAGAAATGGACCAATAGAATTCAGAGGCCAGGGTCCTCCTCTCTACTATAAAAAGGGACCAACTCGAGTTCCTACACATGTTACATTTCTTCATTTCAATAAAGCAGATTGGTTCTCTTGTGAAATGGATTGATGAACGTCCTTGCTCTCTATCACTTTTCCTCCATCTCTCATGCTTTATTTGTGTTTTGCTAATTGTTGGATTTGATTGTTATTGGGATTGCATGTTATTATGCTTTCTATGAGGGAGAAAGGGAGAGAGAGAAAGAGTAAGCTATCTTGTTGTGGATCTAGTGTTAGTGGAAGTAGTGTTAATGCTTAGGGTTAATGGATGTTAGAGTTAGATGTGAATCTTCCATTCATGCTGAAATCTGAACTATACTATCGCTCTCATGGGAATGAATCTATGCATGACAGCTAACTTCATCTCTTTGATGCTAGATTGATTAGATCTTGGATTGAGGTTAGGCAAGGAAAGAAACCCACTACAATCGTTGTTCAATTTGGCCATAAATAGCTTTGGGTTGGATTTTTCTTCAGAAGAATCAGTGACTACAGTATGAACTTGTTGGTTTTTGTTCACAAGAATTCTATAATCATTTTTATCATGTCCGTTCTTCTTTGAATACTTGGAGAAGATTTTGGCATGTTGATGTTTTGACTTATCTTGCTATGATGGATGTTGAGTATCTGACTTTGAAGAAGTATTAACAACACCCTAGAGTGTTGTTTCTTTTTTTAAATAGTGTGATTCATTTGTCTAATGTAGAAATATCATTTGACTTCCTTCGAAGTTATTTTTGGATAAGAATTGAAGTGATTTTTTGGATAGTTAAATCGAGTTATGTAGAGATCAGCATGACTAGATGATCATAGGAGGTAGGAAGACTTCCTAAGAGAGTCATGACAACATCATTATAAGTAATGGATGATCCTACTATAGTAAATTGATCAATCAATGATCTAACATGATTAACATGGTCACTTATAGAATTCAATTCTGACATCTTCAAAGAAAAGAATGTATTTCGCAAGAATAGACGAGTGGTAACATCTTGTGTTGCATATAGTCTGATGATCCCAAACTTGCTCAGATGTTTCGCAGTTACTGATATGAGATATGATAGCACTGTTGGGGTGCGATAAGCTGTGGTGGGCAATAGTTTGAGGTGTCGGATGACACTCTCGGACTATCATGTTAATTAGCTCTACGGAAGACTAATAGAGCACCGTGTTTAGAATCATATGTCACAACAGAATCAATCAATTATTCGATGAGCCAATAAGTGTCTTAGACAATCATAATTACCGAATTACGAAGGTGTCAGGGATATCTGTGATTCAGCACTTCGACTCAATCAATAAGACATAAGAAGAATAAGGAGTATACGATTCACTCTGAAAAGTAAAAACAATAATAATCATTCACACATTGTACAATGATTGAAGACCACGGAATATACTAGATTGATATATCTAATCTGGTCTATCTAATGCTTATTTGTGTATCTTACTCTATATTCATATACAATGCAATTTCACTCTATTGGTCATCAGCCTATAAGTTGATCGTACATTGAAGTGGCTGTGAAGTTTTGTTTAATAGTAGGAAAGATAGTCTTTGAGACATGAAGTCTAACCATCAAGTTTGAGTGTTTTACAAAGATTGTCGAGTCGATGATGTCAACTATCAACTATCGAAAGATTTTCAAGTTTAGGGATTGTTGACTATGAACTTCAAAGAGGCTTGTGTGGCACATGAGATCAAGAGGGATCTTTCAAACTCAAACGTTCTACATGGAGTGGAAGAGAGGAAGAGAAATCTTTGTGATAGGGCTAAATCCATGAGGGTGAATGCAAATCTTCCTAAATCCTTTTGGGATGAAGCTTTGATGTGTGCTAACTTTGTTTGCAATAGGTGTTCAAATGAAGACTTGGATGGTAAGAGTCCATTTGAGATTTTCTTTGGTAAGAATGACAAGCTTGGAGCATATCAATATCTTTGGTAGTACTTGCTATGTCAACTCACCTTTTGGATTCTTGAAGGGAATCTTTGTTGGCTATAGTGAAATAAGAAAAGCTTTATAGTTTACATTTGTAAGTCAAAGAAAGTTCACATTTTTTTTAATGTTGACTTTGAAGAGGAGAATGTGGATAAGCTTGATGTTGTTGATGAATCTAACATTTTTTATAGTGATAAACATGGTTCTTTGATGGTGATGGTGGAGATGCCTCTCCAAATCAAGTTCCAAGAAGATCCTCAAGGCAAAGACAAAAGCCATCTAGGCTTACATATAATGAGAAGGGTAAGCAAGTTATTTGTGGAGAACATTTGTCTTCAATGTTATTGTTTTCTTCTATCTCATATTGTCAAATTGAGTGTGTAGAATGTTAATTTTATTGTTTACTTGATTCCACACATGCCAAAGTACAATATACATACTATGTAGTATCGATCTGACTAGTACTTCATTGGATCTTAGGTTTCTTGATGAGTTATGCACTAATTTTCATGTTCTAGCATGTTAGATGCATGATTTCTACATAAATTTAGCTTAAGATAACTTGATTCATTTATAATTTTTTGAATCTAATTTTTCCACATTTGGTTCATATGAACTCAATCAACAAGAAAGACGAAGAGTCACTTCTATGTCATATTGTTTGAAAAATAAATATGGACTCTAGGATTCACTTAGAGTACTCTATTCTAAAGCATTAGGTAAATGGTGACAACCTATTTTACAGTTGTATAATTTTTTTTCACAAATTCATTGTCATGCTAATGATACTATCAAATAATCGATCCAACTTGCTATGCATAACAATTTGAGTCATCGTAGACAGCCATGATTATTTTGATAGCTGGTTAGTTTGATTCAGTAAGTTAGCAATGTGAAATAAGAAATACATAGAATTAGATCAAACAAAAAGAAATCGTAAATAAGGAAGCAGCCATTCTAGGCTACTTAACAACCATAAAGAGACTTTGAAATTTTTGTTTGAGAATTGCCCATTATCAAAGAACCTAGCAGTTTTGCGAAAAACAAGAAGTTAAGAAAACCTCTTTCTCAAGGTAGGCCTAGCTCATTGTTTCTTCACCCTGGAAACCAAAGCAAGCGGACAACCTTGTCGATGAGGGTGAAGTTGAAGACTCCAACATCTTCATATCAGTGTTGTCATCGAACCAAGACGATAAGGCCTAGTACATTGACTCACGAGCCACTATACATATGTGTTAGATTTTATAATTTTTACCTTGTAAATGTTGATAGTTTGATATTTATGTGGATCCACACGTGTGAGGACCTGTCCACACATGTGAAATATCATTCATAATATTCAAATCCATTGTAGTTAGATTTTATTTGAGTCAAATGTCAAATCTCCTAAATTGTAGGAGTTATCTCCTAGATTGTAGGAATCTAGAAGGTCAACACTAACTACCAATGGTGATGTGGCAAAATTAGAGGGATCTTATCTAAAGTGGATATAGATGAGTACAATGAGCTATCCTACATGTGCTGGAAGCAGCCTAGAGAGAGATTATGATGATTGTGTATTTGATCCATGATGGATCCATTTGGAGGTTAATGAGAAACATTGATTTGGGAGCAATCTTGGTGTTTTCACTCTATTAAGCAAGTTCTTTGTGGATGTATGCTTTGGATCTGATAAGTAAACTTATTTGCTGTTAGCAGGCCGTACACTTGGTGTACTTCACATGTGTGAAGCTCTTTGATCATTATCTTTGGTTGTTCTTGCTTGGATGTGTAGAAATTGTTAAGTGAAAGCTAGATTTGGATGCTAGTTTGAAGATTGATCAACATTCCAAGTTGCCAATCACTCTTATTGATCTTTTGTAGATCAAAATGAGTCCATTATTATGATTTTTGACATGGTATCAGATCCAAGTCTAAGAGCTTTGATAATGCATTAGAGGTGTTCTAAATCCGAAAAAGACCCTTTGTAGAGATTCTTTTTATATTTTTTCTCAAATTTTTCTTACACATGGACCAATCAAAACACTTAAATTTGAAATCTACGTAACGTAACTTTTTGAGTCCACATTTTGATTCCATACTAAAAAAGGCATAACTTTTTAGTGGTAAGTCCAAATTTAGCGGAGTTTGGTGCATTGGAAAGCGAGCGACAAGCTTTCCAATAATATGTTACATGATATACTTTTGAGCTACGATTAAAAAGTTATGGCAAGCCAAAGGTATATTAAAAAAGCATCTTGCACGAATTCTTAAAGGGTCTTTTTGGAACTCAAAACTCCTTTAATGCTTCATTTTGTACAAAGCATTGGTGCTAAAATCAATTTGAAGGAGGGAAAGTCTAACCAATTGTTTACTTGTAGACTTGGAGTACAAATTAGTGTGTAAAGTTCAAGTGTACTTCCCACACATGTGAGAGGCTGCGGGAATTGTACTTTCACCATATGTATGTGATTTTTCAATTTTTGTGCTTCAAACAAGATTGTGAGAGTGAAACTAGTGGTTTGCTTTGTAAAAAATCAATCAAATCATTCTAGATTTGATGTGAAATGGTGTTAGATCCTTGATAAACCTCTAAATCATTGAAAGTGAGTTTTGAGGCTTATGTTTTTTAGTTCTAGAGAGAGACTAAATCCATTCTAAATACCATGGTATAGGCACTTCCAAGAGTCAAATCCAATTTTTTCCAAGAGGAGATAGTGTGTGTAGAATTTTGTTTCCCAAGTCCTTTTGAGTTTAAAATCATTATAGATCTTACTTCTTGAGTTTTGTAAGATTCAAGAGAGTAGCCTTGTGGTGAAATTTTGAGAAAGAGAATAGGGAGAGCCTTTTTGAGTACATTTGTAGTACTTGTAACTAGTCAAAATGGGTTCAATTGGAGCCTATCTTCTTGAAGCTAGTGAGAAGCTAAATTCAAGCAACTATTCAATATGGAAAGTAAGAATGGAGTCGCTTCTATGCTCCAAGATTTGTATGATCTTGTCCTTGGTGAAGAGGAAGAGCCTCAAGGAGGACAAGAACAAGTGAAGTATAAAAAAAGAGCTAGACTAGCATTGCTTTGCCTAAAAATGAATGTTAGTAATGAACTCCTTAAAGAAGTTGCTTCATGTACCGTGGCCAAGGAGGCTTGGAACTTCTTGAAAGGGATTTATGAATCCAAAAATACCTCTAGAGTGCTTAGAAACAAGATTCTACAAAGCATTAGAGGTAGTGAAGAGAGTGCTCAAGAGTATGTCTTGAGGATAAAATCTCTCAATAAAGAACTTTCCATCATAAGTGAAAAAAATCCAAGATGATGAGCTTGTGCAAATCATCCTAAATGGCCTTGGAGACGAGTTCTCCCATCTAGTACAAAGCTTTGCCATTCAAGATTCACTACCTTCTATTGACAAGTTCTATAGTGTGCTTCTGGCCGAGGAGAGTAGGATCCTTCATGTGAGACAAAGGATTGGTTCTTTGAAGCCACATGATAGAGATGAGGAGGCCAACTTCTCAAGCAAAGGCAAGCCAAAGTCCAAGAAGAAGATCCAACACAAGGGAGGCCAAGAGTGATGATCAAGCATCTAGCTGTAAAGGTGGAAAGAAGAAAGACAAAGCCAAACAAAAGTGCTTCTTTTGTGAAAAGAGGGAGCACTTTGTATCTAAGTGCTACAAATAGAAGAATGCACAAAGTGAGAGCAAGCAAGGCAACCTTACCCTTGAGGAAGATGAGGATGAAGTTGATTCATCCTTGATGGCATCTACACCAAGAATGTTGCTAATCCAATGACACATGGTGGATTGATAGTGGGGCTAGTTTCCACATGACATTCCAAAACTTATTACTTCTCAACTCTTGTACCTTTTTTAGGTTGTAAAAAGTCTATTCTAATATCAAGTGATCAAGAATGTAGAATAGATGAAGTGGGAACAATCCCTTTAAGTCTTTGTTGAAAGTATATCTTGTTTATGCATTGGCTAGATCTACTCATGATGTGGTGTAGTATAGAGAGGATCGTCCACCTTTTAAGTGACAAAATTTCCTGAATTCACACATGTGGGGAAGGTCCACAAGTATGATAGATCTAATTAAGCTTTATGATTAGCACAATAACTTGATTCTAGATTGATTAACAAGATCTAGTACAGAAGTTATGGCTTAACCACAATCTAGCATGCTAAGCATCAGAATATGATAGCAATGAATCATTAATGAGCAAAAGTACACGACATCAGTGTATTAGCATTAGCCTCAACACGAGCTAGAGAGATAAAGATAGAGAGATAAAAAACAAAATTTGTGTGGATCCAAAATGTCAAGAGATATCTACAAAGCTTTGGTTCTTCATCAGAAAAATGAGGAGAGCTACACATATTTATGGAGTTTGAGGTAGCTCGAGGTATAACCACATCCATCCATCATTAAATGACATCTAAAGTGACAACTAGAGTCTATGTGACATTTGTCACATCTCATGCATGAATCTCTACCAATTTTTCCCAAGTGTCCTAGTTCTAACTAGAAATGTACAAATCATCATGCATGTGTCCATTACACTTTGTGCATGCCTTGCATGTCACTATGGATCACTTACAATTAATGCATAGGAATTGCCACGAGTTTTTACTAGCATAATTTTGCTAATTCTATGTCTACAATCTATATGCAAGTTGTACTCATCATTCTAGATATGACATATCCATAAAATAAGCACAATTAGTGGAGTTGATTTCCACTTTTTGCCTCTATCTTCATAAGTAAGCCTCCTAGGCTCAGATCTTTCTCTTTGAGATCTCCTTGGTGAAAAAATTCGAGGTGACTCCTCCTCAATTCTCGGCCCCATCTCTCCGTGATAGACTTCAAGGGTGATGATTGGAGTATCTTTGTGAGAATATTTGAACTCGGCCTCCTCAAGAATGTACTTTTGATCCTCATGGAATATAACATCCCTACTCAAAATTGTAGTTGAGGTAGAGGGAACATAGATTCTGTAAGCTTTCTTGTTGGATGCATATCCAACCATGACCCCTTTAATAGAATTAGGATCATCTCTTTTCCTTGTTTCCAAGGGCACATGAACAAAGCAAGCACAACCAAAAACTCTAAGGTGATCTACCTTAGGTTTCTTCTTAAACAAGACTTCAAAAGGTGATTTTCCAGCAATTGCATTGTGAGGTAATCTATTGCACAAATAGTTTGCACAATTTATAGCTTCACCCCAATATTCAATAGGCAAAGAAGCTTCAACACGAATTTCTTTAGCACATTCACATAAAGATCTATTTTTCCTCTCAGCAACTCCATTTTGAGATGGAGAATAAGCACAAGAAAAACTCTCTTTATTCCCTCACCTTCACAGTATTCATGAAACTTGTTGGAGATGTATTCACCTCCTCCATCACATCTTAAAGCTTTAACTTTGAAAGAAAACCGTTTCTCAACATAAGCTTTGAAGATTAGGAAGTGATCAAATACCATAGCCTTTGAAGAAAGTAGATACAACCAAGTATATCTAGTAAAGTCATCAATAAAGGTGACAAAACATGTTGCACCACCAATACTTTTAGAAGAGGAAAAATGTACATCTGAGTGTATAAGCTCCAAAGGATGAGTAGTCTTGGTAAAAGACTTCTGATATGGCTTTTTGTGTGATTTTGCAATAGCACAAGCCTCACAAGGCTTGAAATCTTTGGAAAGAGATTTTGGAAGACCAATAGCCTTCACTTTCTTGACCATAGAAGACATAGATTTAAAGTTAGGATGCCCCAACCTTCTATGCCACAACTCCTCCTTGGATAACAAAGCAACTTCACAAAGGTTTGCATTCTCATAAGAATTCAATTAAAAATTCCACCACATCTAGATCCATCAGCTAGGATCTCATCATTTTTCTTGATAAAGCAAGTATTGGAGTTGAACTTTACATCACAACCATTATCAAGCAACTTTCCCACACTAAACAAGTTCTTTGTAAGTTCTATAATGAAAAGAACATTAGAAAGTGCAAGAACTTTTGAAGAAGCAAGTTTCAATGGAATGTTGCCAATTCCTTCTATAGAGCACTCATGATCATTAGCAGTGTAAATAGATCTCTTAAGTCCTTTGTAAGGTACAATTGAGTCAAATGACTCCTTAGAACAACACATATGTGAAGAAGCTCCACTATCTATGTACCAAGCTCCATCTTTCTTGAAAGGTGATGAAGAAAAACTGGACACCATAAGTGATCCTTCTCCATCACTTGCAACAAAATCTTCTTCAATCAATTTGGAGAGATTAGCTTGCTTGAGTTGGTTTTTCTTCTTAAAGCAATTAGAGGCATAGTGCCCCTTCTTGCCACAGAAGAAACACTTCACTTTCTTCTTCTTGGTCTTTGAAGTAGAGGAATGAGATGAATCATCCTCTTCACCATCTTTTTCTCAATCTTTGGCTTTGTCTTTGTTGGATGCTTGAGAGATCAACTGGTTCTTACTCCTTCCTTTATGCTTGTCTTTGACAAAGAGGGCTTTGTCACTTCCACCATGATGTAGTTTGTTTATCCTGGAAAGTTTATAGCTTTGCCTAGATTCTTCAAAAATAAGAATTCCTTGGAGAGTTTCTAGATTAGGCAACTCCTCCTTAATGACAAAGGACTGAACAAGATTATCATTATCATCTTTCAAGCCATTTAAAATGACTTGAACTAGCTCATCTTGGTTAATAGTAACACCAACACAGGAAAGCTCTCTATGTAAATCTTTAACTCTCAGAACATAGTTAGATGCACTTTCTTCACTTCTTTGAAAACTTTGGAAAATCTGATTCCTAAGAGTGAGTATTCTAGAAGTATTGTTTGCTTCATAGATGGACTTAAGTGCATCCGAAGCTTCTTTTGATGTAGTGCAAGATCCTATCTCTCTCAAAATTTCATTAGATACATTCATCTTAATGAAATGTAGAGCCATTCTAGCTCTCTTCCTATACTTAGGAATTTCAGCCTGTGCTTGAGGCTCCTCCTCAACAACAAGCACAATATCCATAACATTCTGGATTATCAAAAAACTTCCAAATTGAGTAATTAGAAGTATTTAGTCTTTCATTTGCTTCTAGAAGATATCCTCCCAGAGGTGCCATTTAGATGAAGACTTCTTAGTTATTGGACTGTAATATGTTTGAGCTTGTTCCAATCAGACTTAAATTTGCTGCTCTCTTTCACTATAGGTATTTTCAAGGATGTTCTACCTTCCTATGTGAGACACTTGCAAATGTATCTGAGATGGATCTCAAATATTCCACAAGACAAGATTATCTAGATCAGACACACAAAGTGGATTGAGACACTTTGGCTAGTTTGAATCCTACTTTTGGCATGTGTGAAATGCTTCAAAAGAAAACACTATTGACACTCAGAAGGCTCAAAGGGTGTTCAATTATTTCAAACTTAGTCTTGACCTTCAGTTTCTTGTGTAGGATGCTCAAAACAATGGATTTAGGACAAAGCAAGGTTGAATCAAATCAAAATGCTGTCACTCGGATTTTGGACCTATCCCTATCCTCTTTAAGAGCTTATAACTCTTGATAGACACATCAGATTGATTTGGTTTCAATTTCTATGAAAAGTATAGATCATAAACTTTCCATCAAGCTATACGCACTATCTTTGGATCTACAAGCAAGGAGATAGAAGGGATTGAAAATCTCTGATTTTCACATGTGCGGAATTCCAGAATTCAGTACTACCACTTTTCAGTTCTGAAAATTCAGTTCCAATCTGATTTGATCCAAATCATGCATACACTGTCTCATACCTTGTCTAAACTCCATTTAGTGTATTATGGGCCTCACAAGAATATTAGTTACTTTCGGGTCACGTCCAATATGACGTGGCATAACTAGCAAATTGTTTCAGTGGATTACCGTGTATCCAAGACTAGGAGTATATTGTATCCTATGTATTGTTCATGGACATAATAGTATCCTTTTGGCTTTCTATTTTTTGTTTACTTTCAACTCAGAGCACCACTTGGCCTTGGACACTGTTTCTGCTTCATACACTCCCCTCTCCATTAATTTTGTAAAAACCTCCATCTTCTCCATAGATTCTTGAGCAGTTCCCCTTGTATAGAAGCATGTCGCGCCCTTGGATGGCCTGAAACCAGCCACACCCACCGAAGAGGATGATATCAAGCATCTAGAGCTGCTCACGCTTTCCTCCCTCCAACTCCTAGATGCATATCAACAACTCCTCAAGTGTCAATCCGAGCCACATATTTTTCCTCCTTGTCTCTTGGCACATTGCTACAATTTAGACATAGCACATTACCAGAGAGTGTTGTCACAACCAAACATCTGCCACCTTTGTACGTTTGAAGAGCTTTTCTACGACCCTTCTCAAATACTTGATTTGGCCACCCTACAAGAGACCTTCCTCTTTTTCAATCTCCAAACCAGCCACAGGTCGATGTTCAACCTCTTAACACCGATAGTTTTCTTGACCAATCGTTGTGGACAAAGATCCTCCCACATCTAGCCAAGACCTGATAGGCCTGTCCTCTCTCCAAACAACAATTTTGGTGCTGCCCTTGGATGACATGGACTTCTCTACTATGAATGCGGTCCAAGTCATCACATAATTTCTACGGACCAATGCTTCGCAAAAATTGACTTGATCTACCAACACAATAGCTTAGATCAGGTCTTGTGATGGTTAGACACCTACCTTTTCATGCAGTTTGTGAATACTCTATATGTACAATGTTTCTTTGTAATCTATTAGCTTTTGTTGTGCCATCTTTGAGAGCTTGTGGGGAGTGGCTATGGTGATTGTGTGATGTGATCTGCATACTGCACTAGATCCTAACAAAATTTCAACTTGGTATCAGAGCGTTAGGGTGTTGCAGGTATGCACAATCCGGTGAAGCTATGGGATAGCATCTTTCACCAGGAGAAATAGCACTCAAAGAGTCTCAGGAGAGAGGACTCCATACGGGGTATAGACAGTCTGGATGGCATGAGACAACAAAGTTCCTTCGATCGGAGCTTTGGGGAAGATCAGAACGATCGTCGTAGGTGGATTCTGGGGAGAATGCATAGAGAAACTTGTAGTTTTGGTGGTTTTGGTGAAATCATCGGTGATGGCTACGTTATTCACTATGTGGATAGCCGTTTGGCACAACGGGGCTTGCAAGGATTTGCAAAGAGCAGTGACAGAGAGCCATAGCAATTTGCAGGATTAGATTGGGTGGAAAACTGAGAAAATTTGGAAAATTTCCAGTTTTATGGAGTGTTGACGGATTTCCAGGAAATCAACATGTTCGGGAACAATACCGCACCAATTTACATACTGAAAATTGCATCGAAGACCAGAGGTAGGGCGACCTTAGTGGGCTAGATAACTGCACGACAAATCTTGATAACAGACTGAGAAATGCCCAAGATATTCTCTTCCTTATGACAGTTAGGGTTTACAGGTGAAAATTCTTGGATTTCTCTTTGTACAAAACTGTTTGTCATGATGTGAGAAGCCAAGGAAGGGCATTTTGGTAGGGCGCAGCAGCCTCCAAGAGGCCGTGGGCAGCCGTGAAATGACCTGGGTGCAATGTTGATTAGGGATCAATCATAGCTGAAACCTCTCTTGGAAGAGAGGAATCAAATCTTAGAAAGAGAGAGTAAGGAGGAGAGGACGAGTCGGGAAACTCACGCGCGGCCAGCTTGAATCAATCAATGGTGTTCTGAAGTGGTCCGTGCCTGCAGGAGTCTCGATTAGCGCACGCCGACGAGCGTGGCCATCCGATCAAAATAAAATTGAATCAATGGTTCAAATATAGGAAAACGTGGACCGTGGATTTGTAATGAACCATTCAATGGGTTTGAAGTGGACTCGAAGGCCAAAAAGTGGCATTCTTCTTAAAAAATCTTCAAAGCGAAGATTCAGTTCAAAATGCGAGGCAAAATGGTTTTAGGACTAACTGTAGCTAGAAGGCACCATTTTTGGCCATCCTTGGGCCAAAATGACCCTAAAACTGGCTACTCAGAGCCAGCGGACAGAGCGATGTCACAAAGTAGGGAGAAACATGTTTCAGCGTGTTTTCGTCACCATTCTATCAAGTGGAGTGCGGGTGACCTAGTGATGGGCTACATTCGCCATTTGGGTACCGTAGGGCCAAATTTGGGACAATTTTTGGCTGGTGAAACCTGTTACAGGGCAATACAATGAGGCATTATCACTTCAAAATCATTATTACTTACTCCTGATAGGGTAACAAGGTGTTTGAAAGCGGTAAATGTAGTATGGGAGCGAATGGTAGCGGAATTGTGTGGAGAAAGCTAGTTTTGGCGATGGAAGTGCAGTTTGGCGGCGTGACTACTCATCATTGGCAACAATTTTGAGAAGGCAAACAATCACAAGTAAGAGGTAGGCATGGTATGCCAGTTACAGGTGAAAAGTTCTTGTAATCAAGTTCAACTTCTGGGGTTCAAACCAACCAACGTCAAGTGGCATTTTGGAGAAACGCTCTCACAGGTATGATCGGTAGTGACATTGTCAAGTCAGGTGATAGCTGCATTGATACACACATTTGTAGCTTGGAGATTTCTCGTTCGGAGGGAAATATGGGCTAGCTTGGAGGTACACACATTTTGGCGGTCACAGGTGATGGAAGTGCGAGGTGGTGCCAGTTGAAAGCCATTGGGCAAGATAGCGGACTTGCATTGGACGAGCTATGTGTGGGACACGCAGAGGATGAAGAATGGGTTGATAATTACACTTTGGATGCTCTTGGTGAGTGGTGAGTGTGATGATTTTGTAGTTTTGCAGTCGATAAGTCAATTTTGATCAAGCCATTGTAGATGTGAAGCAGTGTATCAGGTTTGTCATCAGGAGATACACTTCAACTGCCTATTTTGGATAAGTCAAGTCAATTTGCCATATCAGAATTGCATTAGGGATGCAAATTTCAGTGATGACAAGGTGCAGATCATTTGGTTTGGGCCATGGAAGATCTCACAGGGTCAGTTGGAGGGATATTGGCATGCACAGTTATGTGATGGACTTGATGGTGGCTTTGGAGTTCACATCTCGATGTATTCTCAGGGAGTGGTTTGGAACCATTCACAGGAGCAGCTTGGAGCTAGCTTGGGAGAATACAGGTGGGCACTACCAAGTAGATGCTCAGTTTTTTGTGATCAGGGATGGCATTGGGATACCTGGTAGGGATAGCACTGTAGGATGACATGAGATGATCATGGCATGGAGTGTACCTAGGGTGGAACATATCCTGAGGGCATGGAGAGCATTACGGGGTGATGTGAATTCAGCATGCCCATGGTTGTGAGCCAGCAAGGATGGAGATGGTTGCTCAAGGAGTGATAACGATACTTTGACAAGTGATCAGGTGAGATGCATGGTTATATGCACAGTAATCTCTAGGTTGGCGTCACATGTTGTGTCTATCCATCATTATTTGGTAAGCAGGATGCAGCTTTTGGTTAGATCCAGTTGGAGTCTAGTTGCACTACAGGTGGACAGATTCTTGGAGAGCTATCAGTGGGTAATGGATATTTGGTAATCAAATGGTATAGGGTACATGGTTCTGGAGCTATCCTACCTAATATGCTATGGATCGTGGGTGAGTTATTCATCACGATAGTGGATTTTTGCATTTTCTTTGGCTTGGACGCTATGATGGATATAGTTGTGATGAGATAGGCTCCTTGGTGGGAGGCCTATATATTGGTCAAATCAGAGTTGGCAACATCAAGCATGGAAAGTTAAACTTTACATGGGATGTAAGAGAGGCAGATCATCATCAGTATCTCTGGGAGGTGAACGAGCTACTCAGGTATACTGTGGGGTCGAGGATCTCTCGTAGTACAGCCCTTTCGCCTATCAACAAAGGTTAGATCACTGGATAGGTGCCTAACTATACGTAGATGCTACTTTTAGTTAAATTCTTACTTTCTCCCTTAACTCTACTCGCCACTATGCTACTCCTCTTTAACTCTACTCCTCTACACTAACATTCATCATAGTTTGGGTGAAGGAAAGTGATAGAAAAGAAGAGGTTGAGAAGAGAAGAGAGAAAGAGAGAGAGATAGAGAGTGAGGGTGGAGGTTAGCTCAAATGCTCCTTATGCTTGCTAATGGAAAAGCATTCACTATGGCAAACAATAAACATGGAAATAGAAAGCAATGGAAAACACAATCAAGAGCATTAGCAAGTAGTGAATAGCAAATGAGAATGCTTCTCTTCCAAAAATGGTAGAGTTTTCTCCTTCTCATTAAGCATGAAAATAGTGTACAAATGGTGCCTTTTTATAAAATGGAAAAGGCCCTTGCCCCTCAATCTTATTGGCTAATATTCACAATGATCCTAACCATTCATCTTGGACCCAACTTGATCCAAGGGTCCACAAAAAGTACATTAGAAATCACAAGATTCATGTGAGTCCCAATTTGGACCCAACTCTAAAAAGTGATCTCTAAGTTTAAAAATGACATTGGGCCTCTAGTCTTATTTTAATTACAAGGCCCAAGTCAAGTTTATTTTATTTACAACTTCAATTGCGTGCTCATTGGGCCATGAGCTTATACACGCAGGATGCCATGCCCTCGCAACACATTTTATTGGAGGATTTTATTTATTTACACTTTGTTGGGAATACCCCCAACACATAAACTATGCCAAAGTCTTTTGTAGCCGAGATGTACCTTAACACCCTTTTTGCTCCTTTTCAATGACATATTAATGGACTTTGCATGTATTGACTCAACCTGCCAACACAAAAACTAAGATCTGGTCTAGTGATAGTTAAGTATATCAAGGAATCAATAAGCATTCTATAGGTAGTGATGTCCTCAAAGGATGCTTCATCACTTTCCTTAAAAACTTTTACACTTAGTTCCATAGGAGTTTCGACTCCTTTACAATCAATCATGCCAAATCTTGCTAAGATTGATCTAGCATACTTAGATTGACATATGAAGGTAAAATCATTACTTCGAGTGACTTCTATTCCAAGTATAACTTTAAGAAGTCCTAGATCTACCATCTTAAATTCACTAGACAAGGAAACTTTTACATTCTTGATGCCATCTAGATCATTTCTTGTGAGTATAATGTCATCAACATATAAAACTAAGATAATGATCTTTCCATCATTACATTTGTAGTACAATGATGGTTCATAAGAACTTACAACAAATCCAATGGAAATAAGATAGGAATGCAACCTAGAGTACCATGCTCTTGGTGCTTGCTTGAGTCCATAAAGACTCTTCTTCAAGAGACACACCTTGTCTTCTTCTCCATCTTTGATGAAGCCCTCGGGTTGGCACATGTAGATTTCCTCTTCCAAGAATCCATTCAAGAAATCATTTGTCACATCAAGTTGGAAGAGCTCCCATTTGAAAGAAGTTGCAAGACATATGATTAATCTAATGGTCACAAGCTTTGCAACAAGTGCAAAGGTTTCATCATAATCTATGCCTTTGACTTGCAAAAAACCTTTTGCTACAAGTCTAGTTTTGTACTTATGAATGGAACCATCTTGATTATATTTCAATCTATATATCCATTTACAAGTAAGAGGCTTCTTTCCATAAGGTAAATCAACAAGTTTTCAGGTTTGAGTTTCCATTAATGCATCAAACTCTACTTGCATAGCTTTCCTCCAATATTGAGAATTATTTGCTTCCTCAAAACTAGTTGGTTCTTCAAACATAGTAGTCAAGAAAGTATAAGAGTTGAGTAGTCGAGAATCTTCCTTTTGCTCCCCTTTGTCACTATAAGTGAGTCTTGATGGCTCAATCCTTGTCCTTGTTGATCTTCTTGGCACCCTTGGACTTGGAGTAGATTCCACTTGGTCTTCATCTTCATGAAGCTCCTCCTCGGCCATAGCATGTGTAGGGTCAAAGATCTTGCGTAGTATACCCCTCCCGCCTGTCAACAAGGGTTAGATCACTGGATAGGTACCTAACTATGCATAGATGCTAAATTTAGTTAGTTTCCTACTTCCTCCCTAACTCTATTCACCACTAACACTACTCTCCCTTAACTCTACTCCTCTACACTAACATTCATCATGATTTGGGTGAAGGAAAGGGATAGAAAAGGAGAGGAAGAGAGAAGAGAAGAGAGAAAGAGAGAGAGATGAGATGGAGGTTAGCTCAAATGCTCAATGTCATTGCTTATGGAAAAACCTTAACTAGCATAACCAAAAAACATGGGAAATGAAAATAACAAGCAATCACAACAATAGCATAAGCAATATTGATTAGCAAATGAGGATGCTTGAGCTCTCAAAATGGTAGAGTCTCCTCCTATCTACTAAGCATGAAAATAGTGTACAAATGGTGCCTTTTTATAAAATGGGAAAGGCCCTTGCCCCTCAATCCTATTGGCTAATATTCACATTGATCTTATCCATTCATCTTGGACCCAACTTGATCCTAGGGTCCACAAAAAGTACATTGGAAATCACAAGATTCATGTGAGTCCAAAACTGGACCCAACTCTAAAAAGTAAACTCTAAGTTTAGAATTGACTTTGGGCCTCAAGTTTTATTTTAATTACAAAGGGCCCAAGTCTATTATTTTATTTACAACTTCACTTGCTTGCTCATTGGGCCATGGGCTTATACACGCAGGATGCCATGCCCTCGCAACACATTTTATTGGATGATTTTATTTATTTACACTTTGTTGGGAATACCCCCAACAACATGATCTTTGACAAGTTGAGTGTTGTTGGAAGTCACCTTTCCTTTGGCTTGGAGAGATTCATCAAAAAGTACATCTCTACTAGCAACAACATTTTTTGTGATACTAGGATCATATATCCTATAAGCTTTCTTACTTTCACTATAAACAACAAAGATGCCTTTGAAAGAAGTGGCATCTTCCTTTTTGCTTGGTTCTAAAGGAATATGTACATAACAAGTACATCCAAAAACTTTCAAATCACTAAGATTTGGCTTTTTGCCAAACAATACTTCATAAGGTGTAAGTCTTTAATGACATTATTAGTCATTTTATTACAAAGAAAGTTTGCACATAAAATAGCTTCTCCCCAAAATGAAATAAGAAGAGATGCATCTAATCTCATAGCTTTAGCACACTCACATAGTGTCCTATTCTTTCTCTCAGCTACTCCATTTTGTTGTGGAGTATATGTACAAGTAAACTCTCTCTTTCTGCCATTAGTTTCACAAAACTCTTTCATCCTATTGGAGATGTACTCCCCTCCATTATCACTTCTTAATACTTTCAAGCTAGTATTAAGTTGCTTTTCCACAAGAATTTTGAACTTTACAAAGGACTCAAAAACTTCACTTTTTTTAGACAAGAGATAAACCCAAGAGTATCTTGATTAATCATCAATAAAAGTGACATAAATAAGAGCTCCACCATTTGATTCATGTGACAATGAATGAACATCCGAGTGTATAAGGTCAAGAGGAGAGTTAGATCTTATCAAAGATCTCTTGAAAGGAAGCTTATGAGATTTGGAGAGTCCACAAGCTTCACAAAGCTTGCCACACTTGGATATGGTTTTGGAAAGTCCTTTTGCTAGCTCTTTTGTCACCATGGTCTCCATAGCTTTGTAGTTAGGATGGCCTAACCTTTTGTGCCATAATTTCACTTGAGTGAGCTCCTCCCTTGCCATGTTCACACTTCCAACCATCACATTAGCATCCAATTTGAATAACCTCCCTTGCTTGAAACCACTAGCAATACATTTTTCATCTTTCAAGATAGAACATGCTCCATGCTTGAAATGTACATCTAATCCACTATCCATAAGTTGTCTTACACTCAACAAGTTCTTTGTAATTGAAGGTACATAAAGAACATTGTCTAGATCTACTTTTTTAGATGATCCTAGACATAAAGGAATGGATCCAACACCTACAATCTCACATTCTTGATCACTTGCAGTGAAGATAAATCTCTTAGAACTATTGTAAGAAAGTAGATTAGAAAAGTAGTCTTTTTGGTGAGTCATGTGAGAGCTTGCCCCAGTATCAATCCACCAAATGTCTTGATTAGATGTTTGTGGTGAGCATACCATTAAAGATAGATTGTCTTCCCCCTCCTCCTCCTCAAGCACAAGATTGCCTTGATTGTCTTTCTCTTGGGCATTTTTCTTCTTGTAGCACTCAGATGCAAAATGTCCCTTTTTTTCACAAAAGAAACACTTTAGCTTCTTCTTGTCCTTCTTGCTCTTGCCTTTGGAACTTGATGCTCCATCTTTGTTCTCCATCTCCATGTCTTGAGTCTTCTTGGATGGAAACTTCTTCTTCTTGCCTTTCAAAGAAAAGTTAGCTTTTTCATCACCATCATTCAAAGATAAGGAACTCATCCTACTTTTAATATGAAGCATTCTACTCTCCTCACTAACAAGTACACTTTAAAGTTTTTCAATACTAGAAAGTGAATCTTGAATAGCAAAGGTTTGAACAAGATTGGAATAATCATCTCCTACTCCATTCAAAATGATTTGAACTAATTCATCATCTTTGATTTTATCATCTATAGAAGACAACTCCTTATTCAAAGATTTGATCCTAAAGACATAATTTTGGGCACTTTCACTACTTCCTTTCATGATTTGAAGGATTTGATTCCTAAGCATGAATATCCTTGAAGTGTTCTTGGATCCATAAATGGCTTTTAATGAATCCCATGCCTCTTTGGATGTGGTACAAGATGAGATTTCTTTCAAAAGTTCATTACTTACATTCATTTTTATGCAGTGTAATGCAACTCTACATCTCTTTTTGTACTTAGCCAATTCAATTCCTCCTTGAGGTTCTACTTCCACCTCCAGTACTATGTCATAAAGATCATGAAGTTCAAGCAAAGACTCCATTCGAACTATCCAAGTAGCATAATTAGTGGATGTAAGTCTTTCACTAGCTTCAAGCAAAAAATCACCCATTGATGCCATTTTTGAGTGTGAAAAAGCACTAGAAACTCTTATGGTTTCTCTAAGAGATCTAAACCTAAAGTCTTCTAGCAATTTAGAAAGCTTATAGACTCAATCCTATCACTCATGAACCAATCTAGAATGATGGAAATTTAGATTCTAGTCTCAAACTTGCAAAATCACTCCTTAATCTATGATTTTTAGCAATCACTCTCTTCAGCCTCAACATACACTCAAAAAATTAGAGAAGATCAATTAATGCACCTAATTCAAGCTTCAATTTTAATTTTTTGCAAAATTGGTTTGCCTTCTCCACACTACAACTTTGAGATATGGAATCGCTCCCATGGATAGCGATGAATCTCTGATAAACACATAGAATTTCTAATAAAAACAATAGAAACAATGCTATTGAACAATAGAAATCCATCAGCATGATGTCTTGTCTCCTCTACAACACTAAGATGTGGAATCACTCCCATGGATAGCAATGAATCCATTTGCACAAACAGATCTATTATTCCAAACAGATTCCGAACAGTGGCAAGGCAAACAAAATTTGTTGCCACGCTCCCCTCCTTAGCCCATCCAGCAACGGATCAGGTAGGGAGGGTTAGCATGGCAACAAATTTTTTTTGCCTTGCCACTAATCAATTACCCATTGACCCACCATTGCACTCCATGAACCTTTGTATGCGCATGCCTACAAACCCCATCTGCCGACATATGGGGTTGCAGACACATTGTATGCGCCTGCCTACGGGTGCGATTTATTAGCAAGCATTTTATGGCGAGCAGATTTTGATGAGCACTTTTGTGAAATTGTATGGTGGTGAGCACTTCTCGGTCTTTCTTATGTATACAACTATTTAACTTGAACTTGAGACTACCAGCTTTTCCTTGTCCTCCCAACTCTTGATTCTATTGATCGCTACTAATCTTCAGTTGGTATTGAAAGTAATGTTCAGCCCTATATCAGTGATCTTTGCTACTGACAGTAGATCACTCTTCAATGTGGGAACGTGTAGGACTCCCTCTAAATCTTTGTTGCCAAATGCAGTCTTCATACGTAGAGTTCATGTCCCCTCGACATTGTACTTGCTGTTATCTCCAAGGATAACTTCTATGTCCCCGTTGGAGGTCTTGTAATCCTTTAGAATTTCCTTTTGCGCATGAAGTGCGATGTGGCTCCTTAGTCTATGACGATCTTAAGATCTGAGTATGCATTTCGCACATCTCTTGCTGACATAGCCTACTCTGGTTCTTCCTCTTGATGGGAAGATTATGCAGTATGGGCCTTGTCTTTGTTTTTGCTTTTGGGATTGAACCAGCAATCGAATGTTGAGTGTCCCTTCTTCATACAATGAATGCAGATGTTGTTGGTATTTCCCCAACAATCTTTTTCTAAGTGTCCTTTCTTCTTGCAGTAATTGCATACCACAGGTGGCCTTGAGTTGCGTTCATCTCTTGTTGAAGATGTGCTTGGCTTCTGCATTCTTCCTTTTGGTTTTCTTCTGACAATGGATGCGTGGTCCTCACTGTCTTGAGAGTCTGTATGATTTCTCATGATGACTTCATCCTTTATAGCTTTAACAACATCGTTGAATGTCATGTTAGGTGCCCTCATGAGTATTAACCTCAAGATGTAATAAGTAGATAATAGAGTTCTTATGAAGTGTAAGAACTGTTGCTCCGATGGAATTACGTGATTCTGATTTGCAGTTGTTAGTTGATCGAAAATTGTTTTCATCTTCCCTGCATGCTTGTGTAGATCACTGTTGTCCCACTTCATGTTCAGAAGCTGGTTGTTGAGATGCAAGATCTCTGCACTTGTCATGCGCTCATGTTTGGCTTGTAGCCCTTCCCACATTTCGTGGCTGGTCTCGCAGTCTACGGTGGTCATCATGATGTCTTCTGCAAGCAACATAGTGATTAGAGCCATTACTCTATCGTTTTTCTTTCTCCATTCAGCCGGATTATGTTGTGGTCTTACTTTAGTACCATCTGTTGGAGTTTAGTCTTACTCTTACTCTTCCTAACTGTCCTCTTTCCTTCTCTCATTTTTACTCTCTCAAATGAAACTTGCAGAAAATGAACTGTTTTTCAACAGTATGCATATTTGTACTGTTTATCGCAACAGTCTACATTTTTCTTCACAATTTCTGTCAGACGAAAAACCCGACACCCGACATTGTCGCCTTTCCACCTTCGGGCCATCTTGAGCAACTAAGTGTTTTGTGACACTTGTGCTAACTCAGTTTTTCGGCCATTTTAGACACTTCCAGAAATGCGACATTGCAATTTTACACAAGATTCCACACAGGTGAAAAATGTGCCACTGTATTTTTACATGGGATTCCACACAGGCGAAAAATGCGATACTATGCAGAAATACACAAGATTCCAAGTATAGACTGTCTACGTCTTCACGCTCCAATAATAATTGTTCTAATTAGTCAGTAAGTGATCTTGTAAATGCAAAAATAGAATAATGCAAGATCTTCCGATTGTTATATATGTAAATGAGCGCTTGAATGGAAGAGGTGGATGATGATCAAGCAAAGATAAAATGACCAGAACAGGTCTTCTAGTAGCTAACTCTTCAGAGTTAGTGATGAGAGAGAGAGAGAGAGAGAGAGAGAGAGAGAGAGAGAGAGAGAGAGAGATTTTCAGGACTATTTGAATCTGTAAATAGGATCACGCGCTTATCAACGCAATTGTATTGTGGTCTGATTGTTGTTTTACAACATTATTATATGGATTCGTTACTGTTCTACATCTTTGCATTCTTGTTGAATGAGATTAACTCTCATTCTCCTTATACAAACATCATTATAAAGAAAAATGTATGGTTGTCTCTGATGCCTAAATTATTTCTACATTCTCTTCATATCAGATTTATGAGCATTAGAGGACTGCATGGCTGTCTTAGATGCCTAATCGTTTTTACAATCTCTCTTTCACGGCAGTCTAAGACTCCTACACTAATAATCTTATTCAACACAAAAGAACAGCTCATAATCTCCATTCTCTAAGTAATCTATGATTATGTTAATACAGTTATCACTATTCTTTCATTATTGTCTTCATCCGTTGGTATTTGTCATAGTTGACAATCTTTATTCACAAACCAACATATTTGTATCAGAGCTGATAATTTTCATTTCACGAATCAACAAGGTGGTATCAGAGCCCTAGATGATTGGATTACTAGAGTTTAGAATTTATAATAAAACTTAATACGTTCTTGTTCTATAGAGCTAGTTCATTCTGTTTGGGTTCTATCTCTGTTCTTCGATTTTAATGGAAGGTTCAATCTCAAAGATCTGTTTGATCAATAAGTTCAACGGAAATGATTTTCACATGTGAAAATTCAAGATGAGGATGATCATAATCGAGAAGGAGCTTTGGGGATACGTAAACGGTTCAATAGCTAGAGACCGGCAGAACCCGAATTGCTAAGTTCTAGATTTTTTTATTTGTTGTCTATTCATTAGAGGAATTTTGAATCCAAAATAATCCATAAAAAATGCCACGTAGATTGACAAAGTTTGTTAATGTAAATTACTAAAATAAATTCATTTTATGCCCAAATGCTTTTTCATTTCTGCTCGCACGATTTTTTATGCTTAACCATTCTATGTACATTATAATTTATAATTCATTAAAAATAGTATAACTTTTAAATCATAGCTCTGATTGAGACAAAAGCTCTTGTCAAGCACCTTTAGAAAGTGCTTAACAAGAGCTTTCCAAAAACATGCTAGATGACCTACTTCTGAGTAATCATTCAAAAGTTATAGACAATCAAAGTTTCAGAAGACAATATATCTTTTCTGTGCATGGATAAAGGACCCTCTTAACCAAATATTGCTTTTGTGCGCACCCTGTTAATAAGAGATTACTCTATGGATGCACGGAAGAGATATTGGATTTTCTAAAAAACTTTGACTGGCTATAACTTTTGAACGATAGCTTAGAAATAGGTATGCAGAGTTTCGTTGGAAAGCTCTTGTCGAGATACGGTTAAAAAGTTATTATATTTTTGAATAATAAATTGCATATTATACTATGGATAATATGTCATGCTTGCGGGTTGCCCCTGACGCCAAATTATAGTGTTATTAACAAAACTTTTTTTCCAATTTTAATGAGCTACGTTATGTAAATTTCAAATTTGAATGTTTTGATTGGTTTGTGAAGAAATTTTTGAGAAAAAAAATATAAAGAAAATCTTTACAAAGGGACTTTTTTGGATTTGAAATTCCTCTAATGTTGCCTTAAAAGAGTTGAATCTTATTCATTTTATATCTCTCATTTTTTTAATGAATTGGAGAGAAGGAAGTCCCATAATCTAGCATGCTCTCTCTCTCTCTCTCTCTCTCTCTCTCTCACACACACACACACACACACACACACACACACACACACACACACACACACACACACAGTTTTAGTACATGGAAGATCTCCTATCATGGATGTTATTTTTATCACGTACAAAAATCAGGTTTCCAAATTTATGTGTATCATTTCTACGTTTGAAAGTATTAGAAGCAAGATTATGATGTATAGTAGATTGCTAATTTGCTAGTCTTGCATCTATAGGTTTTAAAGCTAGAGCTTGTTGGATCTTGACACTTTTAGAATTTTCTTAGTATTTAAAATTCTTATAGTTTCTTTTAAATCCAAATATGTATGTCCAAAACTGGCCCAAAAAAAAAGGCTATTACCTCACTTTTGTTTCATGTGCCAATTATAGCATTCTATCTTTGAATCCATCCATAAGCAACAATTTAGCATAATAGAAAAAAGAAAACAAGAAAGTAGACAAGTTTATCAAGAAGCTATCCAAAATGTAGAAACTTTCACCAAATATGACAAAGAGGAGTAGAATCATTCATTGAATGATCACTCATTACATAGGGCCTTAAGCTAGAGCATGATCAAGTTCTCATTCGAAGGCAGACACATGAACCACCAATAGGCAAAAGTCATACCTCTCAAGAAAAAAAACTCTCAAAACTCATTAGAGAGAACTCAAATTTAGTGAATGCTGAATAGCCTCCAAATTTAGCATGACCTCATCTATTTATAATCAACCTTTTTGCCTCTAATATGAGTTTGGGATCTTATCGGGCAAAATTGGACCTTCCTACCATTATTATAAGGCTCACCATTAAAAAAGAGGCTTATGCCTCTTAAATTATTTACTACATTGTGAAACTAATCTATCTCTAATTTAGCATCATGACTATATTTAGCATTACTTACTATTGAGCGCATGGGCTAATTATATGTGGAACATGGCACTCCTCCTACTTAAGCACTTTTGTCCTAAAAGATGAAGACCATGTAATTCTTTGTCAAGTGTCATGTGTAAAAGTTTCTTGCATAAAGGAACATAACATGCCAAGATTGTCCATTTGGCATTGTATAGGGGCTAACGTTCATGGGGCAAGGTGGCGGATGGCTTTTCATCACTAAGTTGCGTTCGTTTCAGGGCTAGTTAAGGTGCCACACATCTTTCAATGACCTCAAGTTTGACAATGTAGGTATTGTAGCTGCTTTTCCATTTTGAGAGTCTTCTGATGGGGGATCCAAAGTAATCAGCATTTTTTCTACAACAAGTTGCGATGAATTTGGTCAATGTCCATTAGTCGGATCTTCGGTTACCTCAACTTGTTTATCCCATAGAAAAACCTCTAACTTGACTCAAGTGATTGTTTAGTTGACGTTACATCGAATTGTAAACAATCTATTATGCCCAAGGCTTAAGTCTAGTTCACTATATCACTTTGCGAATCGTCTTGTACAACAATCCTCCTCCAACAACATCCATCTTCTTATTTTCCAACAAAGTGGATAGTTGTAGTAGAGCTGGCTTTCGTGTATAAAAAATAGATCATGATCACCATTCACATAAGCAAGACAATTTAGGAAATTCTACAAAATGTAGAGACCAATCTCCTCCTCCAATACTTTCACCAAAATGAGGTATGTACATCGATTACTAAAATGATAAAGTGTTCAACTATAGTTGTAGTATCAAAAATTACAATAGATAACTCTTGTTCCAATGAACTGTCAAAGAGTAGCTATAAATATAGTCTTATCTCTTTTTATGGCTTCTCTCAAGATGGCACAATTAATCAAGAATGTATATTGCAACTCTTGCTTAAAAAGAGCATTTTTTCAACTGATCAGAGAGAAATTTGTAATACACAAAATTTTTGACAAACGTATTTGAGAATAACATGGTACATTAGGCAAATATCAAACCTTGTGAATTATAGACCTTGGTCAACTATTGTTAAAAATCTTGAATTCTACACAATGAGCACTAGCTTTCATTTCATATATGCATGACTAGGTTCTCTAAAAAGAATTATAAAAGACAAGTATCATATATGTAACGATTTACAAAAAAGAAAGTCCTTTCCTTAATCACATTATGTAATAGGATTGGCTTCTCACACACAATGTGCTTTTAATCATTCTTAATTGACATTAACGAACCAACTGTTGCATGGCCTAGTAGCATTGCAACAACATTGGACATTCTAGGACGGAGAGATGGATCTCTTTGAACGCATGACATAGCAATAATTATTAGATTCCTAGCTTGGTTCTCGGGATAATCTCCTTCAAGTCTTGGATCAACAAGCTCCAAAGGCCTACCTTCCTTGCATAGTTGGAAAGCCTTGAATCATAGCAATATAGTCAATTTAGAAAACTTAGTAAACAACATATGAGAGAGAGAGAGAGAGAGAGAGAGAGAGAGAGAGAGAGAGAGAGAGAGAGAGAGAGAGAGAGAGAGAGAGAGAGAGAGAGAGAGAGAGAGAGAGAGAGAGAGATGAATCATAGCAATATAGTCAAAATTTAGAAAACTTAGTAAACAACATATGAGAGAGAGAGAGAGAGAGAGAGAGAGAGAGAGAGAGAGAGAGAGAGAGAGAGAGAGAGAGAGAGAGAGAGAGAGAGAGAGAGAGAGAGAGAGAGAGAGAGAGAGAGAGAGAGAGAGAGAGAGAGAGAGAGAGATACCCAATCTACAATGTATAGTGTCTCAATTTGTAGTTGAATCTCTTGGTTCTTCCTTCCACTAATAATCTCAAGCAGCAAAACACCAAAACTATAGACATCGACTTTCTCAGTAAGGTGTCCATGAGTAGCCTCTGGAGCAAGATATCCCCTATTAACAACCACAAGAAGATTAACTATATCCCTAGGTAAAAGATTGGCTAGCAAGGATGTGTCCTTATCATGATGGCTATTAGACTTTGGTAATATAAAAAATACCCAAATCATCACACACTAGGCAATTTTATTCTTGTTGAAATTTATACATATAGCAAAGTTGGGCAACTAAAAATTAAAATAAATAGTACTTCTTTCCATATAAAGGTTAAAAGTCAAAAGTAAGTCAAATTATCTTGTAATTAGTATTAAATATTAGAAATTTTGAATGAAAAAATATATCAAAATAGTGAACTAGGCCAAACAAAAAACCATGTTGTTGGGTAGGAACATGTCGAAGAAGCTTTGAAATGAAAAAAATATGACTGGATGACAAGGTTTGGAAGCATACATTGTTCCTGCAAATGTCGTTGTGGCAATAAAACTTTGCTCTTCAGGAAAAAGCCTTGCTAGACCAAAGTCAGATAATTTGGGCTGAAAATCTATGTCGAGGAGAACATTGCTAGCTTTGATGTCCCTATGAACAATCCTTGGTTCAGATTCTGCATGGAGGTAATCTATACCACGAGCAATCCCGACCGTGATGTTATAACGGGTCTTCCAATTTAGAACGCATGTCCCTAAACCAAAATAAATGATTGTAAAATAGCAATAATTCTCTCTCTCTCTCTCTCTCTCTCTCTCTCTCTCTCTCTCTCTCTCTCTCTCTCTCTCTCTCTCTCTCTCTCTCTCTCTCTCTCTCTCTCTCTCTCTTCTTCAAAATAATCATGAGTTGCAAAGTTGCAGCAAAAAGGGACTTTATATTGTCTTATTTGTAATGGACTATGTACAACACTTACCGAACAAATTGAGATCGAGGCTTTTATGGTCCAAATATTCATACACAAGCAATCTTTCTTCTCCTTCTATGCAACATCCTTTTAATTTTACAAGGTTTTTGTGCTGAATAGCTGTGATTATGGCTACTTCATTCAAAAATTCCTCATTCCCTTGCATTGAATTTCGAGATAGGTGCTTGATGGCCACTACGCTTCCATCATACAATATTCCCTACATGTCATTGAAAGTAAGGGTTGATGGAGGTTATTGATAGTGCTACTAATGAGATAAAAACATCAAAATGCTGGAGTAATGAGAAAAATCAATGGATATGATTATTACCTTGTATACGGCACCAAAACCACCTTGCCCAAGTTTGTTTTCTTTGAGAAAATTTTGTGTTGCTTCCTTCAATGCTTTATAAGAGAACATGGGACACCCCTCGAAGAACTCGGTTTTAGTTGAAGGATGATCTTAGGTGACCAAAAAGATAGTAGAAATTGTAGGTGTTAATGCAAACTCATGTATCTTTGGAATACAATTTTGGGATATATAGAGAAAGATTTGATGCTACAAAATCATAAACATCCCAAAAATATAAAAAAACATCAACTTGATAGTTGGTATTATCATCTTGTACCTGCACCAGATCTAAATACATTTGGATGTTTCTTTGTGATGAATATCATGACCAGAAAGATGCAGATTGTTAACAATGTACAACCTCCAATTATTGTTGTCAAGATCACAACATGCCCTGAAAAACGTTGAATCAAGATTAGCCATACTCATAGATTGTTGTTCTTTAGAGTAGGCTTGAATATCAAACATAGAAGTGTAGTATATATGAGGTGTTAGCTCACCATGTGATTTTTTTTGTGATGGTCGAATGCTTGGAGATGGTGTTCTCACTGAGCCAAGTGGGGATTGTGTTGATGCCACAACTTGAAATGGCACTCCACCTAATTTTCTTACAAGAAAGAATGTAAGATCTCAACCATGTAAAAGTTAGTCTATAAAAGTGTCTCCACTTGGTTAGATCTCGAAATTGGCATCAACTTTAGAAGTGAAATTTTTTTGGAAAAATATACTATGGTCTAGAAGTACGAGTTTTAGAGACAAAGAGACAAAGGCTATGTGTGACATGTAAAAGCATATTCAATGCTAGCAATTGCAAATTTAACATCATGGAGAATTGCTCAATGGTGGCTGTGCTTTTGGAATTAATGCCCTTCAAGGGCCTCTCTAACTTTCAAGACCAGGCAAAGAATGATCATATTTGTCAATTGAATGCTAAACCTCATCTCAAAGAAAGGCAAAGTTTTTAGAGCCCTTTTATTTTACCTGTAAAGAAGTCGTTATTTTCGTAGCGGAAGAATGCATCCCGATAGATAATCCGGGCACCCATTGACGAGGCGGGTAGACTGATTGCAGAATCAATTCGTCCAGAGCAGTCTGATTGCGACAAATTGTGACACTGACTGAAGGCGAACACCCAATCTGGTTCATTTCCATCTTCAAATGCCACTGGATTTTGAGTAAGAGGGACTTGCTGCCTTAACATACTCCACACTTTGTCCAAGCTGTGCTTAAAAGGACTATCGGCTAAAAAATTCGCCGTGTTGACTAGAACCTCTATCAAAACTGCAGCGTTGGTGAAAAAGGAATTAGAATGAATGCCTTACACACAACATGTAGCCTTATATACACAGCTAAATCTAGGCAAGATTAGAGAGCCCATTCTTCTTGACTTTAAAGATCAGAGACTGGAGGACATGAATCATACCAGAGCTGAAGTTTTTATTTCCATAGCCCGCGACGCATTCATCGTAGTATATTTTCGCACCAATCGCACTTGGACAAGAAATGCTTGTCTGATTAACTGCACGTTGGATGCACTGAGCACAATCAGCCTGAGACAAGGACGTAAAGAAGCACTGACTGAAACCGTAAACTGTGTCTGGACCAGATCCCGCTATATGCTCTTTAAACAGTTCCGACCGAGATGGAGTATCAGCTAGCAGAGCGTTCAGAAGAGTGTTTAAATTTTTCTGATAGGTGCTATTGCTTTTAAAATTTGCACTATTGTCGCAAACTACAAATGGTGCATTTGTGGAGGCTGGAGTCGACGGAATTGGTGGTGGATTGACGGACGCAAACGTAACAGCAAGCACGGTAAACATGAAGCACAAATTGATGATAGTAACGCTGTTCGTCATCAAGGAAGAAAGATTCACACCTCTGGCTACCTTCAATTGGAGATGTGGTGGCAGAGAAGCCACCAAACTTAAGTCAATCTGCAGAGTAAAGTACAGTGGACGCGCAGATGCATCGGAAAATTCAGGACTACATTAACTTTGATATCAACTATAATGCCTCACAGCTTCAGATCTAAAAACTCTTGGCATGGGATAACTGAATGTGTAGCAACGTGCTGATTGTGATAAGATCAAGTGTTCCATTTCTGGGATGTATTATATTCAAGCAATGCAATTTATCAAAGCAACAATTTGTATCCTCCAAACCAAAGAGTAGAATACATATTAATATGTATGAAGTGCATTTCAGTGGAGGAGATGGCGTGTGGGAAGGAAATGGAAGGACGGTCGTCGTCAATGTCAATTTGGAATGGACAATCAAAACCTATAGTCGTGGCTGTCATTTTCTACTTTTTGTCTAGGGCGACACTCTTAAAATAATTGGCTACGATTATGTTAAACATCATCCTGAGCCCTCAAAGAGTTTAGGCGTAGCGGATGTGGGACTGCATGCTGCAGCTCCAAAAAAACTCACGGTTTTAGCTCCGCAAAGGAAAGAGTGTTACATATAAAGAGGATAGCAAGACAAACCAATCTGCGTTGTTTTGGGTGAGATCGTTTGGCTAAGTTATAGATGGATGAGCTTTTGTGGAATTGTGGCAGCACAGAACATACGATCGTCGTTGCGGGCTTCCTCTTCTACATTGAAGGGCAATGAAGAGGGAGAGTGGCTAATAACGCCACATTCAGGGCCTCGGTGTCCCTAAATGAAGTTTGAGGCTCGCCCTCCCGGGTTCACCTAAATTTCATCTATAAATTTCATTTAAGGCCCAAAATGTAGTACATAATTGGCTAGGACGAGTACTTGTGAAAAACTATTTTTTTAACTTAATATAAAACCTATTAAAAAGAAAATTAGTAGTTTTATGGGCTGAAAGACTGCTGATTATATAAGGAGAAGGCTCTATAAAAAACAATTTCAAAACATTTTAATCTTTTCACAAGGCTTTATATGGCATTTTTATAAAAATTTCATTGGATTGGGTCAAGGACCAAAGGTTTGGGATACTATACTCAATGCTTGGGATAAAATTGCTTCATTGATATCTCTTGGACACCTAAGTAGTGATATATTCTTAGTCATGGCGTTGTGATTTGTCCGATCTTGTCTAACGGATATTTAGGATGTGCTCTTCATTTAGGACTCCGGTCTATGGCTTGGCGGACAATGGCCCTGACTGTCGTACTTCTTCTAGAAGTCTCCTTTGAGTGATTCATATCGTAGGAGTTTCCATAGTCCAACTAGGAGCTCTATCATTATGAGGTACAAGGCCTTCATCAGTTCCAGCAAGGGGTGTGTGGTACCTCAGGCTCTCATCCTACGGATACTAGAGAGCAGGTCGGCTAAGTGCGTGGCTCCATGACAGATTAGTAGTGGGACCAATGCTTGCGCGATGCTAACCACCTCGACATTCAATACCACAGTAATTGTTTTATGAACCAACATGGGACACTACTCAACTAGTCAAGCAACTCGTACTAAAATGCAGTCGTATGGCTAACAACCTTGACAACACACTCATTCAACCAGTAAATTTCTAGTACGCACTCTTTGTAGGCCACTACCTTTCAAACAATACCCCCTTATCAAATTACTCCCGACAGACGCACCAATGTTAGGACATTTTTCGGCAGGGGATTGGTCCAGCCAAAAAGTCCTAAAAGGGTCAAGGGTCACTACTATTGATGGTGTTTATGCCCTATGTGAGTAACGAAGGACCTGCCACCTCCAATCCTGGGGGGGACTTCCTCTGTTACTCCATGCTCCCGAGCCAATGAGAGTTTTCTAGGCTCGTAGAAGTATGAATGTAAGGAGGGGGTGTTAGCACTTTTTGGTTCAATGATTCACTAGCTTTCTAGGTTCACGATTTTGTAAAAACTCTCTGATTGCTAATTTGTGCTATGATCTCGCTAATGTCTCTTTCCCCATTGAATTCGCCTTCCAGATAGTCTTTAACAGTTAAGAGGTAGCTTGGTATGGTTTAGGGCACCAACAATTGTTAAGGCCTGCCTTGAGCTCTAGGGTACTATCTTTAACCTTTGGGAGTATGCCTTTAGACCCCTAGGGCGTAGCCTGACTTGTAAGGGCGCATCCTTAAAAATCTTCTGCTGTTAATCACAAAACGTAAGGTACTACCCTTATGGTTTAGGGCATGCACCGTCAATGTTCAAGATGCTACCTTAAAAGTTTAGGGCCGACTTCTCATTCTAGTGCTAGGTCCCGAGAGGGATAAGGGCTTGAAAGGTGCATTCTGTCCTTTATTTAGGGGTAGTTCCTTCAAGTTTTAGGATGGGTCCATTTTTCACGACTAGCATAGGCCTTGATGCGGAATGATATTGATGTAAACTACAAAGATTGGTTGTTAAGTATAGTATCACAGCGAGGTTTAAATACATGACCTTAGGCGGATAAGAACTTTAAACACCAAGGCTACCCATAGCTTTGGTGATGGAGGTGCTCAATAGCGCATTAGTGCTTGAGTATGATTGTGGTGTTTTGACTCACATGGAACGTCCAAATAGCTATGCTCAGGAAAGCCCTCTATACTGGTCATCAACGGTCAAATTGTTGATTATACACATATCACGACTAAATCCGGTTTGCGACTAGTAAAAAATGCTACGTGGGCTTGAAACCGAGTTGTTGTCTATGATGTGCTCGTGGATGCAAGTTATACGCACTACCTTGTTTGATATTTTTGAGCAGTGGTATTTTTGCCGACCGTCAGGTCTAGGTATTTCGCTAGACAGTTCCAAACGTGAGTGTGACTAAAACGACTCTTAACCAAGGCAGTGTATATCAATTACGGATGGTGGACGGCCCGCTCTGGTGTTTCACAAAGGTCGGGGTCCAATTGATACGTTTCATAAATGATGAAATTGAAGAAATGCTTTCGAACTTTGATGGTTTTCTTAACTACATCCCAACCTACTAGCTTATTTATGAAGTTCTATGAGAAACTTAATAGCCGAAATTGCGTAAAGCAGCTACTTGAGATTGCGCAAATTAGGAAAGAGCGTCTTTGCAAAACGGTAATGCTTAAATTGGTATGAGCAACATACATCGTTTAGATGGTTTCAATAACTTCACGCATTCAAGAACTGAAACATACTCCCTCATGTATTTTAGCAAAAATTGTATGTTTGTTATCTCTAAACAAGTACGGCATGAGCAAGTACGAGATTTCAAGCAGCAAAAACCATATATGTTAATGCTAATAAAATAGAATGATCTGATCGTATTTACCGCCTTTCGTGCAGTCAGTAAGTCTTATGCATTCTAAAGCGAAACCATGTTAAAAAACCCTTTCACCATGCATCACCCAATGGATCCAACACACAACATTCTATTACAAAGTAGTATGAATCAACAAGACAAACCGATTGGCAAAAATCAATTCATTGTAAGCGGTATTGATATGGAAGCAAAGTACCTAAGTGATGAATGAGTAGCGGGTTTACCGCAAGAGATACCAGTCATGAATTGCTTTTAGAGGCCAAACCGCAATTATGTCAACTGATAGTGCGATTGGCCGCTGCAGATGTTTGTTGAAATGTTGTCTCTGCAATCACTAATTGAGGGTTTCAGAACTGTGATTGAATACCCCACATGAGTGTGAATGTTTGTTAGAAAAACATCGACGGTTTTCCACAGAACTATAAATGATATGCTCTGCAGAAATGAAAGTGGATATTGCCACAGACATGGGCTCAGTTGCAGCGACTCTGTATGCCTTGATTCTCACTCTCCGATGGGCAAAACATGATTTCCTTTTGTGTTAGATAAGTAGTGATGGCCTATTGGTAGCGGACAACTACTGGGAACAACAAAATTTTCGTTATCCGTCTTTCTGTCAGTGATGGACAGACACTGTAGGCCGCAAACACAATTTGCAGAGACTTCGCAACTCAGCTACAGGTAACCAGTAGGCAGCTGACAGGCTTTGGGCAATGGACAACGATAGCACCTTCTTCTACAACTATTCAGGCATTGGAACAACTTCATTCCCATGCAAGTGATACTCTTCCTTTATTTGTGGAAGACTTTCAACCTGACTTCGATATTCAACTTGCAGAAGCTCATTTTATGAAAGCTTTTCTGCGTAGTCCTCGCCTCTCAGCCGGTGGACCTTCAGGAATGGTTTTTGAACATCTACATGATTGTTTTTCACCAGAAGATTCTGCTAGTGGCTTTGATCTTCTCTTCAAGGTGTGCTCTTTCATTGCATCTGGGCAAATCCCACCTTCAGTTGCTCATTTTTTAGGTGCTGCTCGTCTTTTAGCATTGGATAAAGCTTCTGGTGGTGTGCGTCCAATTGCAGTGGGGGAATGTTTATACAGGTTCGTGGCAAGGGCACTCTGTTTCCAGTTTTGAGAAGCATTTCATGGTCATCTTTTTCCATTTTAATTTGGGTGTGCTACTCTTGGCGGTTGTGAGATAGTCGTTCATGCTTTGCGCGCTATTTTGGATATTCATTTTGACTGGGTAGTATTGCAAATTGATGTTGCTAATGCTTTTAACCCAGTTTCTCGAGCGGCTATCTTTCAAGAACTTCGTGGTGCTCAAGATACACTTGCCATGCTCATTCCTTTTGTGCGGAGCTTCTATTCAAAAAGTTCTCCTTTATACTTTAGTCATGATTCTCGTGCTGGTGATGTTACCATCATTTCTTCTGCTGAAGGAACTCGACAAGGGGATCCTTTGGGTGGTCCTCTCTTTGCTTTGGCACATTATCGCGCATTGCGTGCTACAGCTTCAGCTTTTTAGTCCTGTCTATTCCCCTCTATTGCGGATGATACTCATATTGTGGGGCCTGCAAGTGAAGTTGTCCTTACTTTTTTGCATTTCTTAGTTCAACTTTCTTCTAATGGGCTTACAGTGAACAAGGATAAGTGCGTTGCTTGGTGCCCAAAAGGCCTTCCAGCAAATATCTCATTGCCTAAAGGTTTCATTACTCCTCAGCTTGTAATTAAGGCTTTGGGTGTTCCCATTGGTTCTTCTGGATATGTCAATTCATTTATGCGGGAAGCTCTGGATGGTTTTGCTCGACATTCTGATTTGTTGCCAAAGCTTGGAAATTCTCAGGTTGCATTTGGAATTCTCACTCAGTGCTTTGTTCAATGTCCTAGCTATCTTCTACGTTGTGTATCTCCTTCACCTGATATAATATCCTTACTTCGGGATTTTGATGATGCTTTATTGGGCATATTTGGTCGTCTTTTGGGGCCAGAAACCTTTGACACTTGTAAAGGTCAGTTTTCTAAGCGGCAAATTTCTCTTCCTGCTTCCTCTGGTGGTGTTGGCCTTGTATCTACTGCTTGCATTGCACTAGCTGCTTTTCTCGGAAGTTGGACTCTTGTTGCCTCTGCACTAGTCTCCAGGCTTCAGCAGGGTAACCAACCTCTTCTTCTTGATACGGTAGCTCATGTGGAAACTGGCAATTTTGCTTTTCAACAAGCTCTATGCACTACTCGAGATTTACTTCCACCACTTGTACAACCTTTTGTGCCTCCCTTTGAATCTTTGGTGACAAATCAACAACAAGTTTTTCAGAAGACTATTATGGAGCATCTTCACTCTTATTCTTTCGGTCAACTTATCAAAGATTCACCTTCTGATGCAGTTCGAGCTCGTCTTCTATCTTGTGCTGGTCCAGGTGCAGGGGCTTGGGCACGTCCAGTTCTTCCACTATTGAGACTCAATAATGACTTGTTTATAACTGCCCTTCGAACCAGATTGGTATCTCTAAGTGTTCATGTGGGCATGTATTGGATTCCTTGGGTACTCATCTTATGTGTTGTCCATCAGGGGGAGAACGTATTGTTTCACATGATTCCATTCGTGATGCTCTGGCTGCTATTGCTCATGATAGTGGCTTTTATGTTGTTCGAGAATAGACACACATTTTACCAAGGCCTTCATCGCAATCTACCCAACGACGAGTTGACCTTGTTCTCTCATGTGATGGAATTCGTACTCTGGGAGATGTTGTAATTGCTGATCCCTCTCGTCAGGACCTTCTTCGTCGTTCTTCCACCACGCAAGGGGCCACTGCATCTCAAGCAACCCAAGAAAAAGAAAGAGATTATAATGATCGTGCACCCGATGAAGATTTCATCCCCTTTGCCTTGGAAACTTATGGTTGTCTTCACAAGAAATTTAATGATTTTTTATCTTTATGTGCGAAGCTTATGGTGAAACACCAAGGACAAAGTATTACTTTACCTTCTGTCATTATTTCTTTCTACCGCCAGCGTATTTCTATAGCATTACAACGTTCACAGGCAATTTCAATTCTTCGACAAGCTCAGTTTGCAGGAGCGGCTGCTTCAAAGCTTCCTGCACTACCTATTACTGGATCTATTTTAATTAGTGATTTACATCAGGTAGTTGGTTTTGAGTAATTAGTTTAATATTTAATTTCTGACTTAAATCGGGCAGTTGGTTTTAAGTAATTAGTTTTCTATTCTAAGTTTTACTTAGCTTTTAGGTAGCTTATTTCATTTCTGTTATGGTATTTTATTTTAAATACTTTAATCTTTTTGTTTGATCATGGGTTTTCCCATCATTTTTAATAAAATCAGAGCTATTCCCTCTTACAACGATCTACAAGCATCTCACGAGAGCATACTCAATCATTTGTAAGCATTACTTTTCTCTTCAAACAAGCAAACACAATCTTGTTCCATATTTAACCACTTAACTGAACTCACCATGGTTACTAACCAACTTCCAACCATCAGCCATTCCACATGTTAAGCAACTAACATGGAACTAAAAACAACAAAGTAGAACTAACACTCAACACAGTAACATTTAAGCATTCTCAAACAAGTAAGCATTGAGCAACTATCATTCACAACAACATGGAACTTAACCAACAAAACTACATGACTCTCAATCTCAAAAAACCATCAACTCCAAATGACTCAACCCAAATGCTTTCCAACCATCCACTAACCCTCAACATATACTCCACTCTAAAAAACTTTCAACCAACATGACTTCCAACTATCTCTCAACATGGAACTCTCTCAACATCTAACTATCAACATCACTTTCAAAGACAATCCAACTAACTCACCAAACAGAATTACCTTTCAACATCCCACTATATCAACTATTAACTATGCTCAACACAAAGAGTGGCCCTCCTTTTATAGCAAAACCCAGTGGTCCCGCTTCAAAATGAAGCCTTGCCAAATTTCAGGCCCTTCAGGTCCTTTTGTCCATTTGTCCACCCCCCCATTGGTCAGTACACCAAGTGGCTCCATGAGGGTGTGGGAGGTTGGTGCATTTAAAGCCCTTTTTCAAAATTAGCAAAGATGCCATTTTTGTTTTAAGTAGAGGACGTAGGCTCCAAATTTTCTAGCCTCCAAGTTCTTCTTACATTTATTATCCAAAAGGTGGGCGAAGACTTTTGTCGGCCTCTATTCCTTGTTAGTTGCCCTCCATTTTCCTTGGTCCTCCATTTCCCTTGGCCTCCCATTCGATTTCTTTTTAATTTTCCTTGTAGCATGTACGGCCTGGCCCTTGTCTTTTGGTTTCTCGGGGTTACCAACTTGATTCGTGTATTGTGCTTATTTTTCGGATCTGTCCAATTTTTGCCGTTAGGGTTTCTCTTTAAATTTTCAATATTGCCCATAGTTCATGGTCTTGTTTTTTTCCACTGAAGTTTTTCCTTGACGGCTCTTTACTTGAAGTCGACTTTTTCGGCATTCATGACTATGGCTCCCACGCGCACTAGGCAACCATACATTAGTAAAAAATGGACTCTGTACATGGTGAGATTTTAGCACGGTCATGCCGGCTATTTTTTTTACAACTAGCCATTTTTTATATAAAAGCCATAAAATATTTTCCTAACATTTCTAAGGCCGCAATGGTACTAATAAACCACAAAGGGCACTCACATGTTTCATGTGAATTCTAATTTGGGCCCTTTTTTGCTTTTTGATTAACAACTCGACTTAGGGCCTCTAATGTCATTTTAGAGTTTTTAAGCCCCTCACTTATTCATAGTTCCACAAGCTCTACAAAACTAATTTGCATGCTCATTGGGTTGGGCTTATACACGCAAGAAGCCAATGTTCTCGCACTTATTACTCTACATGTACAGTGTACTATGGCAGGGCCCACTTGGCAAGCTTAGCCAATAGTGCTTTAGTGGCGAGACCCACTAAGTGCCCGACAAGTACAAGTACTACATATTTTTAAGAATGACACATTGTAATAAAAGAAAAGGGCTGTATTTCTAAATGAATTGGTTTGTTTGCATTTAAATATATTGAAAAACGGTTCTGAAAAATCCTATTTACTTTATCTTTGTACTTGTGAAGATACTATATCATTTTTAGACAGCATTCTATTATGGCCACCAAAAAGTTAGTTTCATGTCTTCAATGTCCAGAATAATTGAAACAATATTATGAGAAAAGATAATCAAGGATTTTATGTTGCTTGGACACAATGGAGCTTGTGAAACTATTGTCCAAATTAAATGAGCTCCAAAGACATGTGATGAAAAGGTCTCCTTACCAAGAGACTTTACAACAAGCTAGAAAACAATGTGAGGAGTATGAATCACCTGCAAAGCCGAAGGTTACTCCATGCAAGATGAAAATAGGAAAGTAAGAAATACTCAGAACATATCGTCATCAACATTTTTATTTTATTTTACAATTTAATATTTTTTGTTTTTTGTGCAAAATAGAAATTTGAGAAAACAACAGCCGCCATGTTGGAGAAGGTGAATTTGAAATATGATATTCACATGATAATATGTGAAGAAAATTAGTGTCTAATGCTATAGTGGTGACGGATCCCCAACTCGGGATCCGTATTATTGGACATAATCTTCTTGGATTACCAAATTGTGCCATGGCACTCTATCAGGCATAGAAATCATCCTAGAAGAGATGGAATACTCTTTGGAAATATGTACATGGTATCTGGTGAGTCCTAGTAACGATCTTGCAATGTACGTTGGGATTTTGGTTTGATTTCTGATATGCGAGCTTAATAGGCCTTTCTAAAATATTCCTTTTGCATTAAAGTCATTGTTAACATCTTCAAAGTGCCTTGAAAAATATTTTATATTCTAGGATACCCTATTCTTTCATTCTCATGGAATTGTCGATCATTCAGTATATCGGTGTTGGGAGTATTCCCAACAAAGTGTAAATAAATGAAATCCTCCAATAAAATGTGTTGCCAGGGCATGGCATCCTGCGTGTATAAGCCCATGGCCCAATGAGCACGCAATTGAAGTTGTAAATAAAATAAACTTGACTTGGGCCTTGTAATTAAAATAAAACTAGAGGCCCAATGTCATTTTTAAACTTAGAGATCACTTTTTAGAGTTGGGTCCAAATTGGGACTCACATGAATCTTGTGATTTCTAATGTACTTTTTGTGGACCCTTGGATCAAGTTGGGTCCAAGATGAATGGCTAGGATCATTGTGAATATTAGCCAATAAGATTGAGGGGCAAGGGCCTCCCCCATTTTATAAAAAGGCACCATTTGTACACTATTTTCATGCTTAATGAGAAGGAGAAAACTCTACCATGTTTGGAAGAGAAGCATCCTCATTTGCTATTCACTACTTGCTAATGCTCTTGATTGTGTTTTCCATTGCTTTCTATTTCCATGTTTATTGTTTGCCATAGTGAATGCTTTTCCATTAGCAAGCATAAGGAGCATTTGAGCTAGCCTCCACCCTCACTCTCTATCTCTCTCTCTTTCTCTCTTTTCTTCTCAACCTCTTCTTTTCTATCCCTTCCCTTCACCCAAACTATGATGAATGTTAGTGTAGAGGAGTAGAGTTAAAGAGGGGTAGCATAATGGTGAGTAGAGTTAAGGGAGAAAGTAGGAGTTTAACTAAAAGTAGCATCTATGCATAGTTAGGCACCTATCCAGTGATCTAACCTTTGTTGATAGGCGGAAGGGCTATACTACGAGATATCCTCGACCCCACAGTGGCGCTGTTGCCGGGGATAGGTTTCCACTAACTAGTTTAGTTGCATTTTAGCTATTTTCTTGCTTTTTAGAGTAGTTTAGGTAGATTTTTGGGAGTTTAGAGTTAGTTTTCTGTATTTTTTTTGTGTTTGGACTGTTCACAGCTAGTGAAGGAGGTGTGAGAGGGTAGAGGAGGCCCTGAACAACCTCTAAGGGCTTGAAACCCAAACCAATCATCCAAAAAACTCAAAAAACACACCAATCTACATTTTGGAAGGAAAAAGAGCCAAAAAACTCATCAGATTTTTATATCTCCAGAATCAGTGAGAATTAACCCTTGCATGACTGGCAGCAGCTCCAAGGTACTGTCCCAGACCTGCATAGAAGCCTGCGAGAGTTAGTTCCAAGCAGATTGTAAAAATCAGAGAAAAATCATAAAAAATTCAAAAAACCCTTGAAAAAATCCAAAAAAACTTCAAATTTTCATAAGAATTTTTGCAGAGCCCTCTGAAGTTCCATCTCAATGAGACCAGGACACAGAGAAGCTTGCGAGAGTTAGTTTCATGATTAAGTGCTTGTGCATGAGTTTCCAGTGAAAAAAAGCCAAGAAAGTACCAATGAACCCTCGCAGACAGTGAAATTTTCACTTCCAGTGATCAAGAACTCTCGCAGAGGATTCTGAAGTTCCATCTCAGTGGGACCAGGACACAGAAGAGCTTGCGAGAGTTAGTTTGATTCAAGTGAGCAGAAAATTGGATTTAAGTGCTAAAAAATCACTAAAAAGTGAGGATCCAGCAAATCTTTCAAGTAAGAACTCTCGCAGACCCTCTCAATCAATTCAGAATGTCAAATTACATCAGTGATGAAGCTTGAGAGAGTTAGTATGAAGATCTGGTGAAGATCAAGCACAAAAGGTGATTTTGAACCCTCGAAGATAGTGAAATTTTCACTTCTTGCAAGAGTTAACTCTCGCAAAGAATTCTATAGTGAGATCTGACCCAGATCTAGCTACTGTGAAGCTTGCGAGAGTTACTTCCCAGAGATCTGAAAGATATCAAGTTTTTTACCTGCAAAAATAGCTAAAGAACCCTCGCACAAGATAACCCTTGAAGACCAGATTAGTGGAAAGATCTGCATCAGATCCAGCTTCTGTCAAAATCTCAAGTCAATCATTGTAAGGAGTAAAAAGTTATCAAGGAAAAACCACCGTAAAAGGCCTAAAATTCATTTCGGCCTATCAGATCAATCAGATCCTTGAAGATCCAGACTGCATCCTACTATATAAGCAAGATCCAATCACTTTGGAACCCACCATCGGATGAATCTGAGATCGGGACGATCAATAGCACGAAGGATAACAAATCAGACACCACACGTTCCCAGATTAGCAGCTGTGCAACAAGAGGCAGAACCGGAACCAGCACCAATGGATCCAATGGGCCAACCCGTATCTGTTGCACCCTTGAATGCAGTTCGAAGAGTACCACGGATGGAGATACCAAAATACGACAGATCATCAGATCCTATACGATTCTTCCAAATCTACGAGCAAGCTTGTGAAATCTACGACAAACGGACACTGCAGAGAAGTTGATGCTATTTCCTATGTCCTTGCTTGTAGTGGCTCAAGATTGGTTTTTCAACCTGTCAGAGGAAGAGAAATCCACCTGGGAAGTGGTTAAAGCGGCTCTCATTACGCGCTTTAAACCAAGAAAGTTCTTGAATACCTGTCTTTCCTGCTAAGCAAAGTCAAGATGGAAAAACGAGAAAGGGTTTGGGACTATATTGAACAGGTCAAACATCTACAATCCGTGTGCAGTGCAGCCCTGACTCCCGATCATGCAGTGATCATGTGGTTCCTAGCCGGATTACCACGAAGCATTAGAAGAGAACTGAAACGACGGGAGCAGTACGCTACTCTGCAAGAAGCTATAGAAGATGCCATCAGGGAAGAGGATGAGGGATCTGATGACGAATATCCTTCCACCCACACTCCTACTCCCTCGATCGCATCATTATCATCAAACGCATCCGCTCTATCCACAGAACTGCTGTTGGAACAAATGACAAAATTACACAAACAGCAGATGGAACAACTTACCGCATAGTTTGACCAGAAACTGAAGGCCTTACAAGGAATGGTAGCAGTAACTCCACATCAACAGGAACCAAACCAGCTGCAGTATCCTCGACGAGAAAATGTATGGTGTTCAATATGCACGCAAAACCATACAACGAATGAGTGTCCAGTCCTAAAGAAAAATCTGAAACTGACACATAGATTCTGCCATCTGTGCAATGCAACATTGCACGATACAGCATTTTGCCCGTTTAACCCCAGGGTTGTTCAATAGAAGAGAAGTCCTTATCAAACTTCTTATCCTTATCATCAAGGGGCACCTAACACGGCACCAAGGTACGGCGAACCCAACCAACCACAACGCATGGCCTTACTTGCTCCACCAGGGCCAGCCAATCAACAAGTGGCCCATGTAAACCTGACAACAGCGGAACAAGAAATGCAAATGCAACCTCAACCTAAGCAGCAGCAGTGGTACAGACCAGATGAACCATTTATGGATCCTGCCATAAATGAATATGTTTCAGCCTATGCAGCTCAAACTCAACATCAAGGTGAAAGAAATTACGGCTGCTACGGATGCAACGAGGGACACAGAATTGCAGAATGTCCCTACAAGGGACAATATACAAAGAATTGTCCATTTAAACCTGGAACCAGTGCACCTCTTAACCTCATTGCCATACAGCAATCAGCAGTTCTAGCGGGGATGCCATCGAAAGGTTGACACGACCATGCTCATGTGTTAGCTGTTATGCGAGCACAAACGAGGAAGGAAGTGGCTCCCTCACCACCACCATCGGTCACTGACGACCAACCCTCAACTTCAGCGCCATATCCAAATGTGAGGGAAGAGAGAAGACAATACCAGAAAATAAGACACTAGGTATAAAAAGCACAAGAGAAGAAAAAAGAGCAAGAACGAAACAATCCCACAGAACCTCCACTCAGCGTCGAATGAGAATCGCAAATGGGCTCAACACTATGCACTGATCAGAATGATCGGTTGCACCAACATGAACCACCTTTTCACATGGTGGAGCCTGAGGAACCACGCACCGAAAGGCTCACACTCTTGCTGTCAAGCCACGTTAGTTTACCACTCGGAGAACTACTGCGGATTGCACCACAAGGGAAAAGCCTTTTAGTGGAATGGGCCAATGCGGATGAGGAGCCAGTAGCGCCTGAGCCCATCTATTGTGCGGGCTATGATGAAACAAGTAACGTCCTCCACATCGGAGTAGCATGGGAAAGTGAGGAACACAACATCACTTTGCCAATCAAACACAAGAGATACGAGGACGAGGCAGTAGTGGTAGATGGAGGATCGGGTGTCAATCTGATCTCCACTACTTTGTACAAAAATGAGAATTACAAGGATTGAAGCCAGCTAGATTCGCCATCAAGCTAGCAGATCAATCCTATGTGAAACCAATTGGTGTAGTTGCTGATATTCCCGTAGAGATAGCAGGCGTGCAGTATGTGATTACTTTTGTGGTCATGGATATACTTGAATCTCCATCTGCATATCGTGTTTTACTGGGAAGACCATGGTTGAGAGCTGGGCAAGTAGTACACAACTGAGGTACAAGGAAACTCACCTTTGAGAACAGAGAACAGGCTGTAAAGGTAGATCCAACCACATGGGCGGTGAAACCTATTGCACCCAATGTTGATGATAGATTATCCACGACAGATCATACGATTGATCGCCCAAGGCCAACCAAGGGAGGTCACTATCATTCAGAGACGGATGTCATGAGATGGACGGATGCATTAGTAACTATTGATTGCTAGGCATATCAATATGAATCAGATCTAGAACCGAGTATTTCTTCACCCAAATGTTACACTATGGACACACCAATCACATTTGGGGTGAATATGATAAACGTAGCATGACTGTCAGCAGAGCCAATTGAAAACCCAGTGGACGATGATCTAGTCCCTTGGCAACATGCTCTAACTTATAATAAGGAGATTGAGCTGACTGATGAACAAGTCCTACACCACATGGACCCAGATCGTTATGGAACCAAGAAGGTACCAGCTCAACCACCACAAAGGTCTGCTATGACAAAAGTCTCAAGGATCGATCCACCCAAGGCACCTGCGAATAAGAAGAATCAGTTGAAGCAATGCTAAAACCAAGTGATCCGATGGAGTGATCTACCTGAAGAGGCAATAGCTATAGTAGATGTTGATATTCGCAACCATGAGGCGAATGTCACAGCAGTCTTGAAGAAAGACAACAAGGATGAACCCACCAAAATGACAAAAAGGGGCAAAAAGAAGGTGTTGGATTCCTTGAAGTCAATCAAGTTGGACTCAGATACATCATCATCTTCTACACAGGTGACAGAAAATAAAAAAATGACCAGTCTGGCCAAGATCAATATGTTGAAAGAGGAATCTTGACGAGCTCCAGTTCACGAGATGCCTGATACTTTCAAGAATTATACATTGGACGACATGGTAATCATGATGCCACAAGCCCAATGAGAACCTGATCAAAGTCAGGCACCAGCGGAACAAGTCTTTGAGGGACCTGCGCGAACACAGCCGATGAATCTTGTGAAACCAAGAGAAGAAGAAAGGATAGTGCATGTGGGAGAGCAGTTAATACCCACACAGTTCAAGAGACTATGATCCTTGTTGGTGGAATATAAAGACTGTTTTGCCTGGAGCTATAGTGATCTAAAGGGCATTCCGCCAGCAGTAGTCCAACACACCATACCTTTGGTGGACGGAGCAGTCCCCAAGGTAAGCCGTTACTGCCGCTGCAACCCGAATTATATAGAACTGATCAAACAAGAGTTGCATAAACTTATGGATGCAGATGTCATTTATGAAATCGAACACACAGAATGGGTATCATCGATAGTTATAGTGCCCAAGAAGAATGGAAAAATGCGTATCTGTGTGAATATGAAGGCGCTTAATGCAGTCACCAAAAAGGACCATTTTCCTTTAACATTTACGGAAAGTGTCCTCGATAGAGTAGCTGGCGACGAAGCCTACAATTTTCTGGACGGCTTTAGCGGCTACAACCAGGTGAAAATAGCCCCCCAGAACCAGCGCAAGACAACATTTGCCACGGAATGGGGAACTTATGCCTATAAAGTGATGCCATTCTGACTTTGCATGCCCCAAGCACTTTCCAGCGAGTCATGCAGGCGACATTCAAAGATTATTTGCAAAAATTTCTGGAAATTTTCTTGGACGATCTGTGCATGCATGAACCAGATTTATCACACGTATTCAATTTGGAGAAGGTGTTACAAAAATGTCGCGAATACCAGATCTCCCTGAATCCAGAAAAATGTCAATTCTGGATGACACATGGCTTGATACTCGGCCATATAGTGTCAAGACACGGGATCACAACAGATCTATCAAAGATCAGGATCATTGTTAATCTACCACCACCGGGGACGATCCGCGAGGTCTACATTTTCAGATCATGGCAGATCATGTGTCACGAATCAAGGGAAAGGAGATTGCAACCCAACCAGATGATGAGCTGGCAGATGTTGTCTTATTTTGTGTAGATACGGTACCAAAATGGGCTGCCGACATTGTTGAATATCCAATGCGGGGCCAACCAGACAAATCACTACCAAAGACGGAATAGCGGAAATTGATCTTGAAAGCTAGACCTTATCAGCTGATTGCCGGCCAGTTGTACCGAAGAGGTCCAGACGGAATTCTTCGGCGGTGTATTCTTCCTCATGAGACCACCCAGATCATTTCGCTTTCACATGAAGGCATGGGTGGAGGTCATTTTGCATCTGACATTACAGTTTACAAGATCCTGCAATCAGGATGTTGGTGGCCAACGATTCATAAAGACACAGAGGAATACTTGAAAAAGTGCGATGTGTGCCAAAGGGCAAGAAGACGAACGAGATTGAACTATAATCTACTGCACCCAATCTTAGCCCAAGCACCGTTCGGATTAGATTATATTGGTCCAATTCACCCTGCAGCAAGGAGTTCCCAGGCTCGATACATAATCGTAGCCACAGACTACCTCACCAAATGGGTCGAAGCCAAGGCAGTATGAGTAGCAGACGCTAGGACCACTGCCAAGTTTCTTTATGAAAATATCATTGTGCGCTTCGGGTGCCCGGTGGAACTAGTCAGTGATCGCGGAAGCCATTTCATCAACGAGACCATCAAGGTCAGGTTGGAGGAATTCTTCGTGATCCACAGGACCAGTACGCCTTATTATCCTCATGGTAATGGGCAAGTAGAATCATCCAATAAGATCCTGTGTAGCATGCTCACGAAAACAGTTGAAGCTAGTAGATCAGATTGGGAACACAAGTTGTATGCTGCACTGTGGGCATTTAGGACAACATATAAAGGGAGCACTGATCAAACACCCTTCCAATTGGTATATGGTCAGGATGATGTGATGCTAGTAGAGTTTTTAGTTCCTTCATTAGGGATTTCCACCGCGCAACATCTTAATGAGTCCAAATCTCTATAGCTACGCCACGAAGCTCTGCATAAACTTTGTGAAACACGCTTACTAGCTGTGCATGCACTAGCAGCTGAAAAGAAAAGACGCAAAGCTTGGCATGATCGCAGATTACAAAAGAAGGATCTTCGTTCAGGAGATCTGGTCCTGATGTATAAAACCAAGGCGATCAAGGGGAAGTTAAAATTCACGGGCGAAGGTCCTTATAGGATCAAGGAAATTCTTAATCATCGGGCCATGAACTTAGAACAGCTTGATGGGATGCCCTTTGACACACCCATCAACGGTATCCGGTTGCACAAGTACTGGCCACCACAGTAAGACAGATCCAGATTGGGGGTGGCATGTTACAAAAAGCTAATTTGCTCAGCCATCACCACTAGATCTAAGGAGATCAAGCCAAATCAAGCTAAATCCATCAAGATTCAGCCAGATCTGGCAAGATCGGAGAAATCCATCAGAATCCAAGGAGGATCCAGATCCTGATAGGGTCAAAAAGGAAGTAGATCATCAGATTGACCGAGGGATCTACTATCAAGAATCCATCAGAACTTCCATAGCACTAGCAATAGTCAGATCAAGCCTGGATGAAGCTAATTACCAGTTTACAAAAGTTAAAAATCAGAAAATCTCGAGGTCTCGTCAAAAAACACTCTAAAGGAGCACTTTTTCATGATTTTTTGAGATCCCTTGGGAGATAGCTCTTGAAAATTGAATAGTCACCAGATTTGACCTAGTTTGGGATTTCCAAAGCTGATCCTGAGTGTCCTCGGTCGGCTTTGACTCATGGACAACACGATGTGCTCTCCATTTTCTAGGATCTTCAACATTCGATCCCTCATATTTTTCTCGGATTGCATCAGACATGGCCGTCTTTAAGGACGTGTATTCATCGTTAGATCTCAGCTCACGTCTAATCCATCAGGGAAGTCCAACTAAGAACCCAATGATGAGCATGTTCTCGGACGTATATTGCTCTTGTACTTGACTTTTGAGACGTTTGAATCGTTCAATATAGTCTCGCACTTTTTCATCCTTTGCCATCTTGATATTACTTAGTTTGACAAAGGGGCTTTCAATCAAACGAAACGATTTGAAACGTTCTAGCCGAAAAAGACAAAGAAGGATGTAAATCAGATTGTTGGCGAGCCGCTGCACACTTGAGGAAGGGTATATGTGGAGACTTATGATTTCACATTATCTGAGTTATGTCATATATTGTAAGAAATTTCAATTTCCATGTACGTAAAATGTGCTATAGTGCCTAATTACATGTAAAGGCCTATTTTGCACTTTGTAAACTCATATTTTAAGTAGAAGTTGAGACGTTCTAAAGAGACGCAATAGAAGTCCAGAACTGACATTTAACGGTTCGTAAATGACATTGAGGTCGGTGATCATTCCTATAAGGTCGACACTTCGTGCCATTGTACTGACACATTTCTACGCAGAGGTGAGTATTAATAGAGAGAAGAGCGAGTTCTTATAGCTTGAGCATTCTTTTTTTCCTGCTATCTTTCATAGAATTACTTCTTATCATATGTGCGAACACACTTTGTATGATCCGTGGATGATTGTGATATTGTTCTGTTTGCGTACACACATTTCTTATATTATAATGTATTTCAGCTACTCTAACATGGATTTTCAACCGACACCATCAAGTAACAATTCTGACTAATGTGTGCAGGGTATTAGCCGAAGCTGTTAAGCATCATTTCTTAGCAGACCTTCTTTCATTTCTAAATGAGCTATGTGTTCAGATAACGGGATTGTTTGAGGCTCTGTTTTGCTTGCTTTCTGCGATAAAGACTAATTCTCTGTGTTTGATTAAGAAGAATCTTTAGCTAATGTGATTCCGCTTAGCCATTGATCAAATGCAAATCCATTTTTAGCAAATTTTGGTGCTAAAAACTAGTATTCAGAGGGCAAGCTAGAATCTTGATTTTGGTGAGGAGATTTGATCCCAAACTTGGTAGGGGTCCAAACCCATACCTATCCACATGTGTGGGCTCCTCTGAACCTGCATTTAATGCAAGGTATTCATTTGATCCAAAGAAATTCAATTTGTAAGCTTTTGATGTAATTTTTGTTGGAAATCTCAGGATAAGCTACCAAGATTGAGTGCCATTGATTAGATTTGACATAGGGTCATGAGATCTAATTAATCTAGGCTGAAATCAAGTCCTCTTAAACTTTTTTACAGGTCTTGAAAGTACATCAAAAAGTCTGAAAGAGATTAAGTCATTTTTTTGTCCAAAACTAACCAAAATTGGCAAGATTTGATTGTAAGTAGATTTCACATCATCTTATCTACATTCCAACTTTGTGAGGGAGTGCTAGAACTGAGATTATAAGTCCATTTGTTGGATTAGAAATCTAATTTGAGTAAAGAACTACAAGAGACAGACCTTAGTGAGTTTCTAGAGACAATCAAATTCATTTCTTGGCAAGATTTGTTTGAAAGTAGTTTTCACTTCATTTTATCTTCATTCTAACTTTGTGAGGGAGTGATAAAACTGTGATTATAAATCCATTTGCTAGAATAGAAATCAAATTTGAGTGAAACACTGCAAGTGTGAGTCCTTTGTGAGTTTCAAGTCAATCAAATCTATTTCTTGTTTGTAGAAGTCACTAGTAAGATGGGATCTGCTGGAGCATACCTTCTAGAAGCTAGTGAGAGATTGAATTCTACAAATTATGCTATTTGGAAGGTTAGGATGGAGTCACTCTTGGTGCTCCAAGACCTTTATGAGTTCTTGATTGAAGATGAAGATGAACCTCTAGGTGCACATGAGTTAGCTAGATACAAGAAGAGATCTAGGCTTGCACTTCATTGTGTGAAGATGAATGTGAGCAATGATTTGTTGAGAAAAGTATCAGCATGTACTAGTGCTAAAGAGGCTTGGGAGTCTTTAGAATCAATCTATGAATCTAGCAACACTTCTAGAGTTCTTATGCTTAGAAAACAGATTTTGCAAAGCATGAGGGGAAGTGAGGAGAGTGCACATGATGAGTGAGGAAAGTGCATTGGAGAGAAGATTCATGATGGAGAGCTTGTACAAATTGTCCTTAATGGTCTAGGAGATGACTTTGCAAATTTGGTCCAAAGTTTTGCCATCCAAAACACTTTTCCAACTATAGAAAAACTTCACAGTGTATTAGTGGCTGAAGAGTGTAGGATGCTCCATGCAAAATCCAGGATGAGTTCCTTGTCTTTGCAGGATGGTGATGAGAAAGCCAATTTGTCATTCAAGGGAAAAAAGAAGACCAATGGAAAGAAGAAGCATCCAAAGGAGGTCAAAGAAGAGGATGATGCATCAAGCTCAAAGGACAAGTCAAAGCATAAATGCTTGTTTTGTAGAAAGAAGGGGCATTATGCATCTGAATGTTACAAGAGGCTAAGAGCACAAGTGGAGGAGGACAAACAAGGAAACCTTGCAAAGGAGGAGGAGGAGGATGAAGTAGATGTATTCTTGATGGCATCTACATCCTCACCAACAAGCAATAGCAATTCAAGAGACAATTGGTGGATCGACAGTGGGGCTAGCTTCCACACGTCTTGTAAAACAACCTTACACTTTTTCAATGCTGCTAAAAAGTTTGTCTTTACTACAAATGATGAAGAGTGTAGGATAGATGGCATTGGCACCATCTCTTTGTGTCTAGAATCCTCAAAATGCATGGATCTAGAAAATGTCCTTTATGTACCATCAATCACCAAGAATATGCTTAGTGTTGGTCTACTCTTAGAAAGTGGTTTGGATGTCCACTTTAAGCATGGTGTTTGCTTCATCTTGAAGAATGATGTTTGCATTGCAAAGGGATTTAAACATGGAAGATTGTTTAAGTTGGAAGCCAGTGTTGCTTTTGAAAGAATGAGCTTGGCAGGGAGGAGATCACTCAAGAGGAGATCTTGGCAAAGTGTGATCTTGCTTGCATTGAGGAGGAGCATCAAAAGGAGGATCAGGTGCTCAGTTTTCCAGATATCTGATAACAAAGTTTTTGTCACTTCCTGTATGAACCTGATATCGTCTCTTTTTTTTTGCCTCTCGTTTGTCTTTGTTTAGAGGCACGTATTTCCAAAATATTAGATTGCAGATTTAAGTTTGGCCTCATAAAGTTCTTTATTAAGCTTGTGCGTTTTTAGAATTGAATGATGGCATTCGTTCATAATTTTTGATGACTATAAAGTTGCCCAGAATGATTATGGCCTTTGTGTGCAACTTTGTAGTATAGTGAACCAATGATTCTTCAGTACCAAAATTTTTAGCTCCTTTGGGTTTTGTATTCACCAAAGTCTGTGCAGTGGGTAAATTTTGAGGTTTGGGATGGTCTTGCATAGCTGCAAAAGTACTTGAACCTTGATTGGATGAGCTGTGAGTAGGATTTTTGATAATAATGTCATAAATCGCATATCCAACCTTCTTTGTCATCAGAAGATTCTTATCCGTGATTACTTCTCCCAGTATGGTAATCAGCATTCCGCCTACTTTATCTATACCGAGAGTTGTGTAAGTTTGATATATTGTTGATCAAACACCTACCTTTGCATGTAATAGCAATTTTGAGTCAATATTTTGTTGTTTATGAAAGATATTTTATGTCGTGATATTATATTGGATTGAGATTGTCTATAAAGCACAAAGCAGTCATATGATGTATTTGTTTGACGTAAACTAAATGCACGTTGTGCATGCAGCTCGCAGCCTTTGCTTGATCCATAACTTTCCTATGAGGGCCTGTGAGGGCAGTGGCTAAAAAAGCACATGTTGGAGGCAGCTTGTGCTTGTGGATTTGAGTACTTTGTGAATTTGAGGTCCTGGGAGGGCGGTGGCTGAAAAGCACATGTTGAAGGTAGCTTGCGCTTTCCAACAGCAACAGTGCTCTTGAAAAATTGATTTTCAATCATATAATTTTTCCAACCAAGAACCTGTTTATGAGATTTTGAGATGGGCCAAAACCTATAGTGACGACCGACATCGAACCATAACTTCCATTTGAGTCATTGAAAACATCAACCATATGTCTGAATTAATGCATTTTGGTACTATCAACCAGTGAGATCACATAGAATTAAACTTAACACTAGAGTTGTTTTCAGCACATTTTTGTGCACATGCGCACAAAAGTTGCATAAAACCCTTGGTCACTTGATGAGACATAACATGCCATCAAATGATTGAAATTTCAATCTTTCAATTGTACGTGGAACTAGACTTGACTCTTCATTGTGTCATTGGAAGAGTTAAATTTTTTTTTCTCTCAATTGATGGCAATCTGCCCCCAAAAATCTTCAATTTTCAGCACTTTTCAACACTTCACATGGATAACTTTAGGTGCACGTATATATCTCTATAGGACTCCTAATTTGAATTATTTCTTTTCTATAGACATGTTTCTTTGGTCATAAAGGTTTTTTAAAGTAGACAGCCAAACAAAGGGTAGTAAAAAGCACCTCTAAAAGAGCTGAACTTTCTAGCACCCTTCAATAATTCTTAATACTTTTCACCATTTGACATGGGTAACTTTAGATGCACATACTATATCTCTACATAACTCCAAATTAAAAAGGAAATTGAGAGACAAGTTTCTATAGTCATATAATACTTTTTAAAGTTGACAAACCAAAAAAAAAAAATGTCAAAATCATGGTATTACACACTCATATATGATGTTTTCAATTTTGGTGATGTTTATAAACACTTAAAATGATAACTTTGAATGCACATATCTATTACTATAGATCTTCAAATTCAATTTTTTTTGATAGGCATGTTTCTATAATCATATAGGATTTTTAAGAGTAGACAAGCTAAAAATTGAATGTAAAATTCACAACAATGTAGTCTCATATATGAAAATATCGAAGTTTCATCAGTACCCCCATGTGTTTGACACATCGTATCTTACATATAAGTTACTCAAAATGAAGGTCTCAAATTTTTTAATCAGTAAATGTATATATGGAGAACACACATGTGAAAGGAGTTGATGTGATTCATCATAGTTTATGAGATATGATTTTTTGAATAAGTGCTTGAAATGCACACTTTTGTGTGCATTTTAAAACGTGTGTAAAGTTGTGTTTATTGTTCAGATTTTTGAAAAAAGTGTGACAATAATATGATAATTAAAATTGTTTTTTGAAAATTTATTAAGAGTTAATGGCATATATTTACTTCAATTAAAATATATTATCAAGTTAAATTTATTTTTACCTTTTTTTACATAAAATAACTAGGGAAAGTGCCAACTAGGAAAAAATGAACACTTCCTAGTTTATACATCTAGGAAATCCACTATCAAATTTCTTATATGGGAAATTTAAGCCAGATCTATATTCTCCTAGTTTCAATTTCCTACATAGGAAATCTGGCTTAAATTTCCTAAAGAGAGGGAATACATAGCAAATTCGACTTCCTTCTTGAAGTTAGGTGGACTTCCAGCATGTAATAAGGAAGTTAATTCACTCTACTTGACCTAAAATGAAACCCTAGCCTAGATCCTAGAGTTATGCTTGGTAGGTAGCTAGTTGGTCAAATTTTCACCTTAAACTTAGGTGTAGGTCCTATAAAGTAGGAATCACTACCAAAATGACATGACCAACCATATGGACTTGACCTAACCTACATTAGGAGTGGATTGCCACGTGTGTGAAATCCACTTACGTACAAAATTTACATTATACTACATGGTTTTTTATCAAACTAGATTTGCCAATTTTTGGCAATTCTTCACACTCCTCCTCAGATTTAGCTTGATCTATTTACAACTCTCTTTCTAGAAGAATGAATGCTTTTAGAAGTGTCTAAAAAATCCAGATACAAACAAGGAACTTTTGAGACTCCAATAGAGAATGATGTCCATGAAGGATCTTTCACCACCTCTTAAAGGATCCCTTACAAGATGTTCCACAAATGTGTCTATATACATGTAGCACACTTCAAAAACTATACATCATGCCAAGCCATGGATTCCAAGGCATTTTGTGCACTTGAAGATACATCAATAAAACTATTAAGTGCATACATAATTTTGCCAAAGACAACTTGCCTTGCTTGATCCATATGATTGAGCCTAGATGGCTCCATCTTGATACTCATGGTTCTTCTTGGAGTCCTCGGGTCTTGAGCTTGCTCCTCCACTTGACTTGACTCCAAGCCATCAATGAATTGAATAAGGTGTTGATCCAAAGGTGCTTCTTCAAGTTTAAAAATCTTCCACTCTTGAAAGATCACATTTCCACCATTGACAAATTCTTTGGTTGAAAACAAGTAAATTCTACAATCTCTACTTGAAGAGCAAAACACTACCATTATTCCTATCATTGAAATAGGATAATCTTTGGTCCTTACATTGGAATGATCATGCACAAAGCATGTGGACGCAGAGATTTCCAAAGCAAATGATGTTTCATCTTTTATGACTCTATTCAAACTATTACAAAAATAGTTATCCAATGAAATTGCTTTATCAACAACAAATGTAGATTTCAAAGCATCCCATTTCATTGTCTTGTCATACAAAGTAATAAACACCATGAATCTTAAAGGTAAGAAACAAGTCACCTCATGTCTACTACTACTTTCCAAAAAGTATTGAAAGATAGTAGACTCTCCAATGCTCACCACCCTTGCAAGATGCACACTTGAATGTTTCCCCATAATCATCGGGCAAATTTTTAACCCAATAAAACTCAGTATTTTTGGCTGAAAACTGGGGTTTTGCTTGATGTCTAGGTGGAACCTTGAAACCCAGTGTTGTTGATGGAGATGAAATTTTTGACGATCACTGTCCAAATCTCCTATGTGTGTACTGTGTCGATAACCTATTTTGGTAGAAAATAATCTGCCTGAAGCACCTTGTTGATGGTTATATTCATATTGCTGGCTAAAAAATCCAGCAAGTGAAGATCCTTGATCATCCTCTTGATCCATACCATCTCATTTGTGTAATGTGTAAGAGCTTTGTACTCGGCCTCACTAGATGACAATGAGATAGTGTGGGCTTGTTTCTTCGACATCCATGATATAGCTCTATCACCTATGGAAATACAATGAGCACTAATGCATTTCCTATCCATGGTATCTCCAACATAGTTCGAATCTGAAAATCCAAACAAGTTAGGTGAAGATCCCATTAGCCGATTTTTTGTCATAAAAAACTGAAATTGAAGTATGACAAATTTTAAATTTTTTTTGGATAAATCGGGTTGAAATGGCCGATTATTGTAAATTATTGTATGTTTTGTATTTACAGTTTGGGCATCCGGCCTGTCCAATAATGGCTAAAGTAGAATTTTTAAATTTATGTGAATATTTTTTTCAGTAAACTAGAAGCAGGTAAACAACACTTTCAATGTACTTTTGACATTGAATTAAATAAAAGACCACAACGTGTTTTGATCTCACCTGCCGACTAGGGAAGTCTCAGTCACGGTTTGTGACAATCTATCACCCCAAATTCTGGCAACCAATCCTATCTTTCATGCTAGGAGCAAGCATATTGAGGTGGCATATCATTTTGTGAGGGAGCAAGTCATGGCAAAGGAGGTGGAGCTTCAACGTGTGTCCTCAAGAGAATGTGTAGCTAATATCTTCACCAAAGCATTGGGAAAGGAATTTTTCACCATGAAGCATAGGACTTCAGTTGGAGTGTTTTCAAAGTCTATGCTTAAACTAGTTGAAGCGGGAGTGTGAAAGATGTGACTAGTTTCGCTATTTTGGTCATATTTGTATATTTGGCAATTGAGGCCAACTTTCATATTAGACTTAGAGTTTGACATTTCAAAGTTATATTAGTCTAAAAGAATTTGAATAAAACTTTGGAAAGGGTAGGAAACTTTAGAAGTCGAGTTTGAGTAGATTCAAATTTGAATGTTGGGTACATTGAATCTAGTAGAGTTTACATTTTGGAGGAAAACCAAGGGGCAATTTAGGTTTTGGACCTACTATAAAAGGATGTAACTCGTGAGAAGAGAAATCATTCTCTATCTCTTATCTCATTCATGCTTATACGTGGTTCTCTTGGGTTCTATTATCCATTGGTGCACTATACTTTGTGAAGATTATTAAAATATTATCTTCCTATCTCGAATTTGGGGTCATGTCCATGGTGATTTCCACTAAAATTCATGTTGTACACAAAAGGAGTGTGAATTGAGCACATATCCTTCTAGTGTAGCTCGGATTTGAGCTAGATAGGTTCAATTATAATGACATGCAGATGTTTAGATAGCATGCAAAGTTTTATTGTATGCATGCAAGCCACATGCAATCAGTGCATGCAACATGCAAAGTAGTTTCTGTGATCTACACATGTCTAGGTAGTTATATGAGTTGACATGCAGTACATGCAACATCCATGCATACAGCTACACATGTGGATCTCTGGTAGGTGAATTAGTTCAGTTAAGTGGAATTTCCATGCAACTCCACTGTAGGAATTCAAGTCTCTCTCATGTAAGGAAAGCTGAGCATGTTTTGCTATTATTGTGAATATTGAGATTTTGGTGTTTTGAACTCATTCTCTCTCTACCCGAGAGCAGCCTCTTTTTCCCATACTAAACACTTCGAATTATTTCTAACATTCATTTCTCATAGTAAAGAGTTAGATTTTTTCATTAGATGTATGCCATTGTGCTCTTGCCTTAAAGTTTTCAAGCATACTATTCTTTGATCAATCTTGTGCAATCACAACACCTCAGTAAGATCTTGTAGGGTGTGTGGTGAAGTTCACACATGCTAAAAACTTCACATGGTATCAGAGCTTCATGCTTTGAAGAGGTGAGGGTGTGTACATTAGATCATCAATGTTTTTGCTTGCAAGAACTCGGATTTTGGAGAGGGATTCAAACTCGCTGAGAAACAAGCAATCTGTGGACCATAAGTGGATCAAATCAAGGCTGGTCTGATCCAGCGAAGCTCTGTACAGATAGAGAGCTCACACGTCTGAAATCAGCCCTCATTAATGAGTGCTACTTTTCAAGGAATGATCCAAATTTGATGTTCTATAGCTTGTTGGATAGGTATTGGCCAAATTCAAGATAGATTGATTTTCTGTATTGAGAATTTGTTCTCAGATTTGTTGCTAGATTTCATAGGGTGGATCAACATCTGTGTTAGATCCTAGATTGAGATAGCAAGCAACATCCTTTCAGCTCCATTTTCTTATCATTACTAGAATTTCTCACCAAGAAGATGTCTTCATCTGGTTCACATTTCTTAAAGCACAGTGAGAGATTAACATCTTCCAATTATGCAATGTGAAAGATCAGAATGGAATCATTGTTGATTCTACATGATGTAATGGATATTGTGAGTGGAGCTGAAGAAGAACCTGCTACACCTAATGAAGCTACAACATTCCACAAAAGAACTAGAATTGCCCTTCATTTTATAAAAATCAATGTTACCAATGAAGTGTTAAGAGAGATTAGTACATGCACCACTGCCAAGGAAGCTTGGGATACTCTAAAAACAATCTATGAAATCAAAAATACTTCTAGATTGCTTACACTTAGAAACCAAATATTTCTAAGTTATCAGAGAGTAGATGAGAGTGCTTCATCATATGTCATGAGAGTTAAGGATCTTCATCAAGAGTTAGCTGGTATTAGTGATGCTCTTAAGAACACTGAACTTGTTCAAGTAGTCCTAATTGGACTTAGAGATGAGTATGACAATATTGTGTAGACTTATGCTGTCAGAGCGGATCTTCCATCCTTGGAGACACTGCAAGGTGTTCTCATTGCTAAAGAAAGTAGGCAAGAGAACAAGATGCTGAGGATCAACAGACTTTCATTGAAAGATGGTGGAGATGACAAAGCACTCTTCATCAGAGACAAGTCAAGAGGCAAGGGCAAAGGACAACAACACTTCAAGAAAGACAAAGCCAGAGAAGGTGATGAGGATCAGTCCTCACAAGCTGCAACATCCGCTGGCAAGAAGAAGCTTTCAAAGATCAAGTGTTTTTTCTGTGGCAAGAAAGGACACTATGCATCAAACTGTTTCAAGAAGAGGAACCAATCTAAGCAAGCTAACCTTACTAATGAGGATGAGTGTGAGGGTGTAAAGAGTGAAAGAGAGGATTTATTAATGATATCTACTTTTTCATCTTTTCCTTTTAAGAATGAAGAAGTCTGGTGGTTAGATAGTGGGGCTAGTTCTCATATGTCTAGTTCTAGAAACTCTTTCACTAATCTCATGCCATATCTAGGTGCAAAAAGGTCAATATATACTGCTAATGATGTAGAGTGTAGGATTGAAGGAATAGGTAACATTCCATTGCATGCATCATCATCAAAATCTTTATGCTTACAGGATGTACTGTATGTACCTAGATTGACTAAGAATCTCATTAGTATAGGACAATTGTTTGATAGTGGATTGGATGTCAAGTTTCAAGTTGACAAGTGTATAATCTCAAGAGAAAATGAAGTTATTGCTAGAGGATCTAGAATTGGAGGGTTGTACAAACTAGATTCTAGGGAGAGTGCTAACATTTCAGATATTGCTTATGAGACCAAGGTCCTATAGGAGGATCTGTGGAACAAGAGATTGGGTCATCCCAGTTTCAAAGCCGTGAAATCTATGGTCAAAGAAGGAAAAGTTGTTGGTCTACCAAAGACACTGTCAAAGGAGCTTCTACCTTGTGAAGCTTGTGTGCTAGCAAAGTCACACAGAAGGCCTTTTCCTAGATCAAGTATCAAGACAAAACAACCATTTGAACTTGTACACTCTGATGTTCATTTCTCATCAACTAAGAGCAAAGGAGGAGCCAACTGCTTTGTCTCTTTTGTAGATGATTATACAAGACATTCTTGGATCTATATGTTGTCTTCAAAAGCCATGGTCTATGACGTGTTTCTTACTTTTAAAGCTTATGTAGAAAAGCAGTTTCCTTTTAAGTTATAAGCTTTAAGAAGTGACAGTGGAGGAGAGTACACTTCCAATAAGTTTAAAGACTTTTGTGAGAGAGAGGGCATTCAAAGAGAGTTTTCTTGTTCATATACTCCTCATCAAAATGGAGTTGCTGAGAGAAAGAATAGAACTTTGTGTGAGTGTGCAAAATCCATTAGGCTAGAAGCTTCTCTGCCCAAAAATTTTTGGAGAGAGGCAGTTGCATGTGCAAACTATCTTTGTAATAGGCTTCCAAATCTTGAAATAGGAGAAAAGACACCATTTGAGATGTTGTATAAGAAAAAGCCTAAGGTAGATCATCTTAGGATTTTTGGCTGTGTATGCTTTGTGCATGTGCCTCTAGAAACTAGGAAGAAGGAAGATCCTAGTGCAGTAAAAGGAGTTTTTGTAGAATATGCATCCACTAAAAAAGAATACAAGATTTATTTGCCCTCTACTGACAAAAATTTTGTTAGTAGAGATGTGATCTTCCATGAAGATCAGAAATTTAACTTGGATGATGCACAGATCAAGGAGACTCATGCAAGATCAATCATCAATCTTGATGTTGTTCAAGAAGAGGTGAGGCTGAGGCTTGAGGAGGAGCAAATTCAAGCTACCACACCCAGAAGATCTACATGAGCAAGATCCAAGGAGGCTCACATATGATGAAGAAGGAAGGCAAGTGAAAGGTGAAACTTTCTATCATGCACTTTTTATATCAAATGAAGAGCCTAAGGATGTCCAAGAAGCTTTTCAATCCAAGGTTGGATAGGAAATCCACAAGTGCTTACACTATATTTCTTGGAGGAAATTTGGTTTCTTGGCTATCGAAGAGGCATGCAACTATTTCTTTATCATCCTGTGAAACTAAATACAAATCTCTTACAATCACAACAAAGGAGGTTTTATGGATCAAAAGGCTACTTTTGGAGCTAAAGTGTTATGAAGACGAAGATTTACCAATTATCAAGAATGATAACATTTCTGCTCAGGCTCTTGCAAATAATCCAGTCTTTCATGCAAGGAACAAGCCATATTGAGGTGGCTCATCATTTTGTAAGAGAAAAAGTCATTGGGAGAGAGATCTCATTGGAGCATGTTTCATCTTCAGATTGTGTTGTAGATCTTCTCACCAAGCCTCTACTCAAGAATGTATGAGGTCAAACCTTGGCCTAATTTTGAAGTCTATGTTGATAGGAACATAAATTTTAAGGAGTGTGAAGATTATTAAAATATTATCTTCCTATCTCGAATTTGGGGTCATGTCCATGGTGATTTCCACTAAAATTCATGTTGTATATAAAAGGAGTGTGAATTGAGCAGATATCCTTCTAGTGTAGCTCGGATTTGAGTTAGATAGGTTCAATTATGATGACATGCAGATGTTTAGATAGCATGCAAAGTTTTATTGTATGCATGCAAGCCACATGCAATCAGTGCATGCAACATGCAAAGTAGTTTCTGGGATCTACACATGTCTAGGTAGTTTTATGAGTTGACATGCAGTAAATGCAACATCCATGCATGCAGCTACACATGTGGATCTCTGGTAGGTGAATTAGTTCAGTTAAGTGGAATTTCCATGCAACTCCACTATAGGAATTTGAGTCTCTCTCATGTAGGAAAAGTTGGGCATGTTTTGCTATTATTGTGAATATTGAGATTTTGGTGTTTTGGAGTCATTCTCTCTCTACCTGAGCTTTCTATGTATGATTTTCTCTCTCTACTCGAGAGCAGTCTCTTTTTTCCATACTAAACACTTAGAATTATTTCTTACATTCATTTCTCATAGTGGAGAGTTAGATTTTTTCATCAGATGTATGCCATTGTGCACTTGCCTTAGATTTTTCAAGCACATTGTTCTTTGATCAATCTTGTGCAATCACAACGCCTCAGTAAGATCCTGTAGGGTGTGTGGTGAAGTTCACACATGCTAAAAACTTCACATACTTGTGATATCTTGCAATTATATGTGTAGAATGATCATTATTTGCTATTTTCATATTCACACGTGTGAAATACAGTATCTTACTGTAATTGTACAGAAAACAACATTATTTTATATTTTGGTTCATGTATGATCAAGATCTATTAGAGTTTGCATCTCATTCTTAGTGTAGATACTGATTTTTTGACATTGGCAAGATTGGTGAATTTCTTCTTTTTCTAACCCAAGATCATTCTATGAATTTAGATCTTAATTGATCTGAAATTATTCACATCTATCATCAAGAGTGATGTTGATATAGCATATACATTCAAAAGTTTTGAAGAACTTGACACTTGGCCTTCTTCCGAACAATACCTCAAAAGGGGTTTTTCCATCCAATATAGCACTCGGACACCTATTGCATAGAAAATTAGCACACAACATAGCTTGATCCCAAAATGGTTTTGGAAGATTTGCACCTGATGGCTTTGGCACTTTAACATAAGGTTCTATTCTTCCTCTCGGCCACTCCTTTTTGTTGTGGTGTCCTTAGACTTGTGTACTCCCTCTTGATCCCATGCTCATCATGCACAAAAAACCTTGAACTTGGTAGAAATGTACTCACCACCACTTGATCTTGGTAGAGAATTGGACCTCCCTTGCAATCTTGAACTTGAAAAAGACATCAAACACCTCATCTTTACTTTTTAGTAGATAGACCCCAACAAAATCTACTAAAGTCATCAATGAAAGTCACATACATTTTAGCACCTCCATTACTAATTGTAATAAAACCATGAATATCTGAATGCACAACTTGAAATGGCTTTGTAGATCTGGATGTAGATCTCTTGTAAGGTAACCTATGTGACTTAAATAAAGCACATTTCTCACAAACATGATTCAAGCCTATAAATGATTTAGGAAGACCAAAGACAACTTTCCTTTTTGCCATTGCCTCCAAAGACTTGTAGTTGAGATATCCGAACCTCTTGTGCCATACCTCTTGCATTGACACTTGCTCTTTTTCCATGCATCCAATTTGGTTAACAACAATACAAGCATCAAGTTTGAACAATTTACCTTGTCTCTTCTCTTTTGCAATCAATTCATCCTCTTTCTTGATTAAACAAGCATCACCAACAAACTCCAATTTGAACTCCTTGTCACAAGCATTTGACTCACACTAAGATGGAATGAACAAAACATCCTTCAAATTCATATTCCTATTAGTAGAGAGGGAAATAGGAATTATTGTGCCAATCTCTGTGATTGCACACTCACCATCATTGACCATGTAGATAACCTTCTTGTCACCTTCAAAAGCCATCAAGGATGAAAAATACTCCTCATGAAATGTCATATGTGATGTATCTCCACTATTAATCCACCAAGGATCAATGTCTCAATGATTAGCCAACAAGCATGATGACATAACAAAAGCATCATTTGACAATTGTTCTTGACAATTGTTCATTAACAACACCTTCATCAATAATTAGGTTTGTTTCCTGTGGAAAAAGTACAAAAAGGACCAAGAGTGGATCCTAATCTGATCCTCAAGAGGGATTGCTGTCAGATTACTTGATCTATCAATCTACTTCAAATTAAGATCAATCTAGACCAAATTCTAGACACAAAATCCTAACAAGAACAATCATTAATCGAAGGTAACTGTACTTTATGGTTTCACACGTGTGAAAAACTGTCTGAGTACGGACTCCAACCTGAAAATCAAGTACACATTGATAGAACCTCAAAACAATCAAAACAAATGTAGACAAATGGAGAGAATCACTCAAAATTGCTTCCAAAACCAAGATTGGTGTCTCACATTGATTATGGCCAAATGTGGCTCTATATATACAATAAGTGGGAGCTCGTGGTACTGATCATCCCTATGATCCCACATGTGTGGAGTTGCTTTTTCATATGATGATTCATCATGCAAAACTGACACTTCTACAAAACCTTCTATTTTGAGCACTTTTGGTCCATTTTCCTTCTATATGGAGATCTACTTAAAAATCTTCTACAAGTCAAAATTTGCCTACTTCAGCTTATTCCACACATGTGAGCTGTCCTCTACACATGTGATATGACACCTAACCAAAGGATGTGGCTCATGTAATCAATAGATTGATGCCATGTGTCATATGTCTAGAAAACTAGTTTTTGGCTTTTTTAGCCACTAGAACTTGAATTAAATCATATGTACAACCTATATGATTATGGTACATGACAAGTACACTATTTTCACACGTGGGAACAGGCTCCACACATGTGTAATCATCCTATAGACAAGATTTTTGGCCTCTACCTAGCTTGTTTTTGCATTTTTCACACTCCTCAAAAATCTAGCTTGGTAAATCTAGCTTGATGGAAAACATGATGATCTTGAACTTGAATCCATGGGCTGAATTGGTCTTTGTTGGTTCAAAAGGTGTGAAGATCAGCCAATGAGCTTGATGTTGATCTGAAATCACCATATCCATGATAGTGCTTCTTTGATGTTGACATCTTTGATGAGCTTGAGAGCTTTGCACCATCCTAACACCTCCAAAATTGATTCCTTCCAATTTTCATGTAGATGCTTGACCTTGAGGCTTGCTCCTTCACATGAGATATGCTCCTCTTTCCCTTGAAATGTGAGCCACATGGGTTCAACCATGTTTCTTGAGTTTCTTTTTGGAATCACAACTTGAGAAGGTCTCTCCTCCTCAATCCTTAGCACACTTGAACCTTGAGATGACTCCTTAAGATCCTCTTCATGATGCTCCTTCTTGATGGAAATCCGAGACCTCCATGTCTCATAATGATCACAACAAGTATGACCATTCAATATGCACTTCCTATGATTATCAAGATTACTTATGCTAGAAACATAAGTCCAAAAATCACCACAACTTTGCATGATTTTTCCAATATTGAAATCAAAAGGTATTTCCATCTCAATAAGGCTAACTACTTCCTTATGGATATAAGTGTCCACTTTGGATGCTTCACTTATTCTCATAAGAAGTTTACAACTTGCTTTTAAGATTGAAAACTTACAATTTTCATCTTTATGAATGAACACATCATTCATGATCTTACTGAAACCAAAAGATGCTACATTATGAAGATATTTCCATTTCCTTTACTTCATAACTAATGTAAGCTTACAAGGAAAACATATTTTGCTATCTTTTAAGGCATCACACTCAACTAGTATTGCCTTAATCCACCTTTGAGATAAAAAATCTCTTAAAAGCAAAATGGTTCTTCATAAGTTGACATGATAGCATAAATGAAACTATTTTCATTTTGTGATTGCTGCTCCTTATTCTTGATTGATTTCTCTTGGATCATAACAATAAGTTTGAACTTATCTAAAGCTCCAAGCAAAATACTTTCCAAGGACATAAAATAAATCCAAGTTACTTTCATGAAAGTGACATCTATCTTTGCATCTTGAACCAAACAATGCACTTCCAAATGAAAAATTTCAAAAGATTCAACATGTGTTGTGATGGACTCTTGAAGACAAATCTTGCAAGTCCTTGTGAGACTCCAAGCCTCATTCACCTTTCCATAAAGGAAACACCTTTCCTTGGACTTGTCCTTCTTGTATTTGCATTTCGAACTTGAAGCTCCATCCTTCACCTCGGCCCCCTTGCCTTGGTTCTCATTGGATGGATTGGTCTTCTTTTTGTAGCATCTTGAGAAAATATATCCTCCCTTGCCACAAAGGTTGCACTTAGGCTCCTTTCTTTCCTTCAGTAGGATGCCACCTATTGATGCCATGTGAATAAAAACCTATGATATGATTCTACAAATGTAATTTGTGACTTTCAAGAGACTAGATTTGAACATCTTGAATAATCTAGAATGATCTACAACAGATCTAGCTCACAAACCTAAGAATCAATCTTCACAATAATGACTAGTCAGTTGGAAACTTTGCTTTGATCACTAAGACAAAAGCACACAATCTTTGAATCAAATCACTAAAGAAATCAGATCCAATCTCCTATTGGACTCATCAAATACCAATGACTCTTTCTTTTGAAAGTTGAAATGGATATGAAAAAGATTTGACACCTAGATTTTCCTTTTCACTTGACTAGTTCTCTCGACACTTGAGATTCTTGAACAAAATATGGGTTTTGTTTCAAATACATGAAAATCAAACTTAATCACTTCTTTTGGACTCACTCTTGACCCAAGTAATCTCACACTTGAGATTTCGAATGAATTTGATTTGATTTGACAACAAACTATACCACCAATTTTTCACAAAGCTTAAAAATTTAGACAACTTGAGATTCACAAAGATCTCAACCATGCATGAATACTCAAATATGGACTCCTCCTCATTCTAGACATCCAATGGGATCTCAAATTGACCCTCACACTCTCACAAAGAAAGTTGAATAGAACTACTTTGAGTTTCATACATACTATGTCAATTTTTGCTCAATAAATTGAATTCAATCACTCCTATTGGATTCCACCAATTACTCTACTTTTTAAGACTTGGAATGAAATTCAAAATCAAAAGTTGTGATTTTTCTCACTAAGATATTGTGCTTCAAAGAGCTAATGCCACTTAGAAATATTTGATCACCTAGGAGAATACAAATTCTCCACCAATAACAACACAAAATGAGCTTCTAGATCTTGCCTTCTACAAAGGAAGGAACTCTTAGAAAATTGGATCTCTCTCTACACATTTGCCATAGACACCTTAATTCCTCTTTTCAAACCTCACAAACACTCAAACAAATTGAGTAGGATTGAATAATGTGACTTGGATCTCAATCTCTTTTCTAGAACTTTCAATTGAAGCCAATCTATGTCAAATTCTACAAAAGATTTGCATAGATGCTCTATATGCACTAGAAAATCTCAAAGGTTTCACTTGGAGGACAGATCCAAGGATGTTTTCTAGCAAATTGATGCTTATAAACTTGACCCTATCACTCTTGAACAAATCTAGAGTGATGGTACAATGGATTTCAACCTCTCACCTTGCATATCACTCCTTAATCTATGATTTTTAGCAAAATCTCTCTCAACTTCAACATGCACTCAATAAATCAGAGATAATCAATTAATGCACCTAATTCAAGCTTCAAATTTAATTTCTTGGCTGAGCTAACCCAAGAACTAATCAATGGATTAGATTCTCTATAGAAAATGCTTGATTTTGCACTAAAAATCTCTCAAATTGGGTGTGTGAGTCAAATTGTACAAATTTTTGAATCTTCTTAGCCGAAATCGGAGCTGTACGGCCTCACACGTGTGAAAAGGGTTCCTACAACTCACAACAAGTTCTGGTCCAAAACTTTTGAGAATATCTATCAAATCTAACTCACTACCCAAAATTTGACTAGTTTCCAAAAAACTGCACTTCCGATCTTCATGGAAGATCATATCTCTGCTAACAACATTCTTGTCAGTAGAGGGTAGATATACTTTGTATGCTTTTTTAGTAGATGCATATTCTACAAAAATTCTTTTAATAGCACTAGGATCTTCCTTCTTCCTAGTCTCTAGAGGCACATGCACAAAGCATACACAACCAAAGAATCTAAGATGATCTACCTTAGGCTTTTTCTTATACAACATCTCAAATGGTGTTCTTCCTTCAATGCAAGCTTAGGAAGCCTATTACAAAGATAGTTTGCACATGCAACTGCTTCTCCCCAAAATTCTTTAGGTAGATAGGCGTCTAGCCTAATGGCTTTTGCACATTCACACAAAGTTCTATTTTTTCTCTCAGCAACTCCATTTTGCTGAGAAGTAGATGAACAAGAGAATTCTTTGGGTATTCCCTCTCTCTCACAAAAGTCTTTAAACTTATTGGAGGTGTATTCTCCTCCACTATCACTTCTCAAAGCTTTCAACTTGAAAGAAAACTGCTTTTCTACATAAGCTTTGAAAGTAAGGAAAACATCATAAACCATGGCTTTAGAAGACAACATATCATATAATCATCTACAGAGGAAACAAAGCAATTTTCTCTTTCTTTGCTCTTAGTTGAAGAGAAATGAACATCAGAGTGCACAAGTTCAAATGGTTGCTTTGTTTTGATGCTTGATCCAGGAAAAGGACTTCTGTGTGATTTTGCCAAAACACAAGCTTCACAAGGTTGAAGCTCCTTTGACAGGGTCTTTGGTAGTCCAACAACTTTTCCTTCCTTGATCATAGATTGCATGGCTTTGAAATTGGGATCTCCCAATCTCTTATGCCACAGATCCTCCTGAAGAACCTTGATCTCATAAGCAATATCTAAATGTTAGCACTCTCCCTAGAATCTAGTTTCTACAACTTACCAATTCTAGATCCTTTAGCAATAACTTCATTTTCTCTTGAGATTATACACTTGTCAGCTTGAAACTTGACATCCAATCCACTATCAAACAATTGTCCTACACTAATGATATTTCTGGTTAGTCTAGGTACAAAAGGTACATCATGCAAGCAAAAAGATTTTGATGATGATGCATGCACTGGAATACTACCTATTCCTTCAATTCTACACTCTACATCATTAGCAGTATAGATTGATCTTTTTGCACCTAGATATGGCATGAGACTTGTGAAAGAGTTTCTAGAACTAGACATATGGGAACTAGCCCCACTATCTATCCACTAGACTTCTTCATTCTTGAAAGGAAAAGATGAAAAACTAGACATCATTAAAGAATCCTCTCTTTCACTCTCAACACCCTCATACTCATCCTCATCAGTAAGGTTAGCTTGCTTAGATTGGTTCTTCTTCTTGAAATAGTTTGATGCATAGTGTCCTTTCTTGACACAGAAAAAACACTTGATCTTTGACAACTTCTTCTTGCCATTGGATGTTGCAACTTGTGAAGACTGATCCTCACCACCTTCTTTGGATTTGTCCTTCTTGAAGTGCTGTTGACCTTTGCCCTTGCCTCTTGACTTGTCTCTGATGAAGAGTGCTTTGTCATCTCCACCATCTTTCAATGAAAGTCTGTTGATCCTCAACATCTTGTTCTCTTGCCTGCTTTCTTCAACAATGAGAACACCTTGCAGTGTCCCCAAGGATGGAAGTTCCTCCCTGACAGGTTAAGTCTGCACAATATTGTCATACTCATCTCTAAGTCCATTAGGGACTACTTGAACAAGTTCAGTGTTTTTAAGAGCATCTCTGATACCAGCTAACTCTTGATGAAGATCATTTACTCTCATTACATATGATGAGGCACTCTCATCTACTCTCTGATAACTTAGAAAGATTTGGTTTCTAAGTGTAGGCAATCTAGAAGCATCCTTAATTTCATAGATTGTTTTAAGAGTATCCCAAGCTTCCTTGGCAGTGGTGCATGTACTAATCTCTCTTAACACTTCATTTGTTACATTCATTTTTATAAAATGAAGGGCAATTCTGGTTCTTTTGTTAAATGTCGCAGCTTCATTAGGTGCTACAGGTTCTTCTTCTGCTCCACTCACAATGTCCATTACATCCTGCAGAATCAATAATGATTCCATTATAATCTTCCACATTGCATAATTGGAAGATATTAATCTCTCACTGTGCTCCAAGTAATGTGAACCAGATGAAGACATCTTCTCTATGAGAAATTCAAGTAATGAGAAGGATGGAGTTGGAAATGTTGCTTGCTATCTCAACCTAGGATCTAACACCTATGATGTTGGTCCAACCTATGAGATCTAGCAACTGAATGTGAGATCAAACTCTCAACACAAAAAATCAATCTATCTTTAATTTGGATCTTTCTTCAATCAAAGAAATGAAGCACATGCAAGTAAGAAGTTTATCTCTCCCACGAGGTTCAAAGAACTGAAAAACTCTCTAGGAACTTACTTTCAACTCAGACACAATAATTTGTGTGAAATGAAAAGTGTAAGACTTCACAAAACTCATTCTATCCAATTCTACTTGATTGATAGTGAAAATTGAAGAAATTGGTGAAAAGAACTGATGTGTGCTCACTTTGGCATATCCCACGAGAAGAGTACTCTCTCAAACTCTCTTATTAGAACATCAAATTTGGATCATTCATTGAGAAATAGCACTCAATTAAAGAGTGCTTATTTCACACATGTGAGCTCTCTATCCGTACAGGGCTCAGCTGAAGCAAATCAAGCTTAATTTGATCCACTTATGGTCCACAAATGGCTAGTTTGTCAGTGAGTTTGGATTCCTCTCCCAAATCCGAGTTCCTGCAAGCAAAAGCATTGTTGTTCTGATGTATACACCCTCACCTCTTCAAAGCATGAAGCTCTGATACCATGTGAAGTTTTTAGCATGTGTGAACTTCACCACACACCTTACAAGATCTTATGGAGGTGTTGTGATTGCACAAGATTGATCATAG